>CM056591.1:10027500-11465000 GCA_029721435.1 Gymnothorax reevesii
AGACGCACGTCTGAGTAAGAGCATTTGGAAGGGTAACTGCAACTGGTCAGGTCATCACACTCGGTACAAGCCTACCTTCTCATGGGATGAAACTCATGCCGCCACTCGAGTAACTGCCAGTCCAAGCGTACGGTGGGGCATCTCCGAAACACTTTCAACCCAGATGTATCGTACCTCCTGTATACAAGCTACCAGTAATGAAGTCCGCTCAACGCTTCTCCTCCAGGTGGTTGATAAGTTCAGAACACTACTTCAGTGAACAGAAGTACCTTCCGAACACGGTTTCTCCAGGTGAACAGTCTCTCCTTAGAAGCAACGGTACAGTCGCGAATGCATCTTTTAGACTTGACTAGTCAGGTGATGACAGCTTACAGAAAATCAAATCCGACTGAAACTCTGACAAAGGAGTCCGAGCATCGAAACGCAGTCATGCAACACAAGTGCAAAAAGTCCATGGGCAAACAATCAAGACTCGTACAGAGGAATCTGTACACACAAAAACGCATGCGCGCGCACACACACACACACACACACACACACACACACACACACACACACACACACACACACACACACACACACAGCCGCTCAGTGCCATAATGATGGGACGGACCTCCACGGGACATTAAGTTGAGTCTTGGTCGTATCGGCCCTTGATCATCATGTTCAACAAAGGGCCAACCTAGAAAAGAGGGCAGGAGACCACAGCATCAGAGCACTGCCTGAGGAACAGGGATAGCACTCCTCAAAAAGCACTTAAACGCTCAGTAACAGCAGAGCATTCATCAGCAGGAACAGGATATGGAACAGCAGCAAATTCAGCAGACTGGACCATGAAACAGATCGGCAAAGAATTCAGCAAACCGGAACATGATACAGAACAAAGAATTCAGTGGACTGGAATATGATTCAGAACAGTAGAGAGTTCAGCAAACTGGTATACGACACAGAACAGCCGAGAATTCAGCGGACTGGAACAGGACTAAGAACATCAGGGAATTCAGCAGGCTGGACCATGATACCAAACAGCAGAGAATTCAGCTGACTGGAACATGATACAGAACGGCAGCAAACTGGATAGTGGGGCATAGTATTGCACTGGATAGAATTTAGTGTACTGTAGTATGATGCAAAACAGCAGAGAAGTCAGTGTACTGTAACAGAACCTTAAACAGCAGATCATTTTGAGCAGTAGCGCACGACGCTGAACCCTGACTAACTATCTCGAGCCACAGCATGACACAGCAAAGAATCCTCCATCCAGTGTTTTCATCATCTGAGGCAAACATGACTGCCATTTCTCTACATCAAATCACCACCAGTTATACAATAAATCTACTATTTAGTGCCTGAAGCAGGCCTTCTCCTTATACAATACAACAACAAACAGTGTACCAATGTTCATTTTAATACGAACATGAAATGTATAAATGCAGTCTAACTGCTGCCCAATAGTATAAACACAAAAGCAGTGTAACCAACTGGCTTTCTGTTGTGAACAAGCTTATACTCTGTTAGTAAGCAGGCGACCAAAGCGGTTGAACAGATACAGTTGAAGAATAACCATGACTCATTCTTTTGCCATTACACAGCATGCTACAGTTTATTAATACCGGCTGACACAACACAACATAATCCACGCAGACAAATGTCTTCATTTAAATATGTCACACAGCTATTCTTGCACCTCATCCTGTGTAAAATGGTTCAGCTGGCTGGCTCGCACATATCTGAAGGCAAGTTAGGTTTTAAAAGCGCTGTTCAGCGGCTGCGATAGATTGACAGTTAAATAATTTCACAGAAGCGCTGGACTTCACCTCGCGAGGATCACCCAGTGCCTCTCCCAGCATCTTCTCAATGTTCCTCATGATGGCCACCTTCTGATGGGCCTTCAGTGGGTATTCAATTCTCTTTGGCGTGGGGGCTCCCTGCAAAAACCAGGACTGGAGAATTACCATCCTTCAGTCCCGAGTCATCGAAACATTGCAGATATGCTCACGATGCTCATTTTACATCACTGTGCGAGTGACTTCAAAAGAAAACTTGAGCCCATTATTTTGAGATGGCTAGAAACTTTGGCTACGCAAATTCATTTCTTCAACACAAATATCCTTTCGACTCAGGTAAGCTACTGTGGCATTTCTTCACACAAGATATCGACGTAGAAATATAGATGAAAGAAAAGTGTCATGAAGTGAAAAAATGTAAAATGAAGCAAAAAAGAAAGCCTGATTCAGAATCACATTTGATTTTAAAACATTACCATACCTTATACCAGAAATTAACTGTGATGGTCACTCCTCCATCTAACAAGGACTCAATGTGATGCCACCTACGAAAATATTGAAAAGTTTTGAGAATCATGGTTTTAGCCAGAGAATTGGAGAGGAACAGAAATAGTTTGGGTCTCAGTACTGGCAGATAACAAGTACACTGTCAGAATAGAGCTGATATCAAACTAATGGCAGTCGTGACAGAAGAATGAGAATTTTGAATGCATGACCCTCAGTCATATTCATCATATAACATGACATTAAAAATCAAACTGCAGAAAGTGAACCATCTTGAGCCATTCTCAAACTCAAGTCCACGAGGGCTGCTGTGTCTGATGGGATTTGATTGGCTCCTGCACTTGTGTACTCAATTGAAGACATTGATTGGCTAAGGAGTCGGCACACCTTGTTTATGAGGTCTGAGTTGGCTGCTTTTTGAATGGAAATTCCGCCAAACCATAAACACTGCGGCCTTTCAGGACTGGAGTCGAAGGCCTCTGCATCAAGCAGAGATGCTCCTTGGCGTCATTTCCGCAAAACATCATTTAACGCGCGAACTAAGTTTTGATTAACAGTGCCATAAAAAGTATTTCACCACTTCCTGATCGCCTCCATCAATCATATCTGTCATAACGAGTGCATTTCAGATCTTTTACAAACGTTATAATTGACAGGAACTCCTGATTCATTCTTAATAAATAAAGTGTTGGCCAGCACACAGGTCCAGCCATAAAACCATCCAGAGTATCTCTTACCAGTACATTGGAATGTACAGCACCTCTCCTGGCCCCACCACAGTCTCATATCCAACAACATTTTTGAAATTAGGGAACTTTTCATAGTCTGGATTCTCAAAGTCAACCTACAATGACAAAAAATAAACAAGTCCAATTCAACTCATCATAGTGGAAACTTAAACGTTCCTGTTCATTGACATCACCTAACTAAAACCAATGGATCAATCAAGGATGAAATGATTTACAGAGCTTCAGAATTAGGTCCCTTTTTTGCTACAATATAAGCAAATTCAGTACAAGCGCTGCATATATTTCATATGGAGCAAAACTGAATCTGCCAATGTCAAAGTTACCAGTGTTACCAGTTTATATGCAGCAGTGGATTCTCAGATCCATGTTCCCGGCTCTATCCAGCTGCAAATTAAAAGGTTTACGTTTCAGGCGTCTCTGCGCTCGTTTAGTTACCTGGCTCTGCCTGTCACAGGGGTGGTGAACAGGATACGGATAGAGGCTCTCGAACTGATCCGGGGGGAACAAGATACACCTCTTATAGCCTTTAATCTGGGCGAAGAAGTTTTGCTGCTCGTCGTAATGAGCCGGAGTCACGTTTCCTGCAGACGGGAGCATAAGGTCGGAGGGAAACTCAGGTCATGCGTTTGCCTCCGTCTCAACATTACAAACCTGTGCGTCAACGAATAGAGATATTTCATTCCAGTTTCATCCCTGACAGGATCCCCCCTCTTGAGGTTTCACTGGTAAGTATTCAAGGAGGGAGGGCGATACGGAAGGGAGATGAAGACTTAATCTGTGAATTTATTTGCCATTCAGGAAATAAAATATGTTATAATTATACAAAATCATGTGAATAAACATGAAATCAATATAAAATATATAAAGTTTGTTCCTTCTGAAAGCTTGATTACATAACTACCCTGAACTGAAACAAGAACGGTGGAATTCTAACCCGGAATTTGAGAAAATCACACATTTGCGAACTATCAGTTTGCGTAATGTTCATCACATGGTGTCCATTAAAAGTTCCCACTACCTCAGGAAATAACTCTTTCTCAATTTTTATCAAAGTGCCTCTTACTATACAACAGAGTCAACCATTAGCAAATATCAGAAAAAAATCTGAGTGAATACAGACTTTGATTGGTCTTCATTCTGAACACTGTGCGTTACATTACACTATCAGTTGTAGCAACCAGACCATCTGCTAACGTCACTTCACCCATTATACCAACCCGTTCATATCCGTATTCATTTATCCAATGGTAGCACGCCAACTAACCCCGCAAATTCTAAATCCAACCCATAATTTCAACCTCTTTCAACCAGCAAGGAGACCGACAAAAAGAAACACCAGTGCCGTCATTTCAAAGCCAAATCTGCTCTTACCTTGAGCTTAGTTTCGACTTCGGAAAACCACTGTGTACTTCACGCAAAAGGAATCTAAAGGGCTGCCGCTCCTGACTGATCCCGACTGCAACTGACGGGAGGGTGGGATCCGTGGTAAAACCCGGAATGGACTATAGAATGTTGCAGCCCTTTAGATTCCTTTTGCGTGAAGTACACAGTGGTTTTCCGAAGTCGAAACTAAGCTCAAGGTAAGAGCAGATTTGGCTTTGAAATGACGGCACTGGTGTTTCTTTTTGTCGGTCTCCTTGCTGGTTGAAAGAGGTTGAAATTATGGGTAGGATTTAGAATTCGCGGGGTTAGTTGGCGTGCTACCATTAGATAAATGAATACGGATATGAACGGGTTGGTATAACGGGTGAAGTGACGTTAGCAGATGGTCCGGTCGCTACACAGTATGAACTTCCTAAACTGAAACACAAATTTATCAAAAGTTCAACTACGAACCAGCAAACTTGCCAATGTTCTTAAGTAAGAACACATGAATGTTTTCATCATAACATACATGACCTGAAATTCCAGTGATTTAGAAAACTGCTGTTGTAACAAACATCACGTGGACACAATTCAGCATATTGTTGTATATGCTGTACCTTCCATTCCGATAAGCAGCAGGTTAGAGGTGAGCTGCCCCCAGGCTCGTTTTGCCTGCTGTTTGTTGATCCAATTCCAGTTGAAACCCAGGAAATCCATCACAATTTTTCGCCCCACCGTGTCGTTCAGGGTTTGCTGCAAGTACACCCTGAAACAATTAAACAACGTCCTCAAACACTTGCCGAAAATGTCAATCTTGACCACAGAAATGTAGTAAAATAAACTTAAACTGACCTGCTGCGGTCTTAGAGACAATGTTGGTAGAAAAAGATATTAAAGAAAACTATGGCACACAGCTGCCAATTCCATCTACAGAATTTTTATCATCTTGCATTCTAATCACCATTATGTGGAAATATGGCACACCTCAAAACACTGAAAAGCAATATTGGCAGCATTTGGTAATTGCACAACATGCTACCCAAATGTGGTTCAGAAACTGCACCTGTCCATGTCATGCCGTGAGTGTTTGATTAAAAAAAAAAAACCAGTTTTAGATTTTTCTAACTTTCCCTTCTATGAGTAAAATTTGTTCCCCGAATCATGCTGCAAACACGCCTAGTCATGCAATTCACTGTGAAATATTTTTATGACACTGAATACAGTTTCACCAAAATACTTGTCGATGACTCCTCTTTCAGTGAGAGCATGACAGTCTGCTTTCTTCCGCATTTCTGGCTGTTCAGATGGAGAAACAAAGGGCGACAAATAGGGAATCTGAGAACAGGAAATGACCGATCAAAGGATCAGTCATTTCCTGTGCAGCGCAAGTAGTCTGTGTACGTGTGGGGCGAGGGGTGCATGTACATGTAATGATTGCTGACCTCTGATTTTGTTGACCTACACGCATAAGCTGGGAATAGAGAGTCACAGTGTGACATAAGTCTGTAAGTGGCTTTGTTGGTATTATTTTAGTTCTAGTTCCAACGGTTCAGTGGCAGTGAAAAAACATTAATGGAGTTTTCGAATATCAACGAAAATACGGTGCCTGATTAAATTAGCACATGGAAAGGGTTATTGTTTTGTTTATTATGATAATGTGGTTGAATACTCCAAACCTTTTCAAAAGGGAAAGTCTTAGAGACCCTAAAAGTTGAATGATGCAATCAAAGTGTTAAGTATGGAGAAATATGGAACTGTATGACCCAGTAGTCTCAGATCATCAGCTCATTCAAAAGTTGTCCATGCTTGTAGTTCAACTAGTCTTCATGGTAGCATATCATTAGCAACATTCGAATTTCAATGAACACGGAGCGTTTCATTTTCACATGGATGTAAGACAATGCGTACATCATCTCACTAAAGAAAACGTACACCATCTCGGGCGACAAGTTCATACAAAGACCTTATTTTCGCTGATTTTTAACAAATTCCATTTTTTTCCCCCGATAAACACTGGACAGTTAGATTGAAAGTGGAAAAACGCCAACAAAGTCAGATGCAAAATGACGACAGGCCTGTGACTCCGTAGAATCTCCACTGAGGACTATAAACTCAAATCTTATCTGATCAGCAGGGATCGCCAACCATGTTCTGGAGATCCACCATCCTGTAGGTTTTCACTCAAGCCCCAGAAAAGCCCACCTCATTCAGCAGCTAGAGATTTGCTTGGACCACTGAACTCTTTGAATCAGGTGTGCCAGAATAGAGTTGCCGTGAACAGGAATGGTAGGTCTCGAAGAAAACGGTCAGCGACCACTGCTCCACAGGTCATGCCATACGACTGGGATGATCTGCACCGTGATCCCTGCTCCATGCATGTTTCTGTCCGCTTTTGTTCCCTCTGAGCGGCGTAAACAATAGCAGACTGCATCTTCCCTCATACTTCTCTGATCTTCTGATAATGTCATCAAAATAAAACATTAGAGAGCAACTGGCAGCAATACACTCAACTGAGAGTGGAGTGTGGGCACACAAGTTCTTGGCAGCAGTGTGGGGGATCGGGGGGGCGGTGTGTGTGCTTACTTAGCACTGTGCGGACGCATTTACTTTGGTTAGCGGCACATGTAGAAAACTGCTGGTTGGTAATGCATACCCAATATGTTCGGTTCAGAGAGCACAAAGTATGCTTTTGGTCATTCATGTGTAGGACGTGTTATGCTGGCAATGGGCACGTTCAGCAGCTTTTAAGTGTATGCGTTGAAATCTGCACTTAGAGGTCACAGTGGAATAATCTCTCTGACGATGAAGCTGTTCCCAATGCTTCGTCTAGACTAGTAAAAATTTTAGTCCCTGAATCAGATTTCCCCGGTCAAAAATCTCATGGAGCACCATGACAAAGCAAGAACTACAAACGCAACAATATCTGGCGATTTGTGTACCCCAATCCGATGAGGAAAGCCACGTAATCGATTCTGCGTGCAAACTGAACTGCAGTCCCATTTCAAATTCATCCTCTTATCTAACAGCTCAAGATTCATCTGAAGCGACTTCTATAACCTACTTTTACATCATAAAAGCTTATAAAAACGGTTTATTTGACCTCTGATTGACCAATCCACACACATGCTCAGGGTGCACATACCTCTCTTCTATGCCCGACGCCGCTTTCTTCATTTTGTCCACAAATTCTGAAAATTTCATTTCCAGGCGTCGTGACTTGGGAACAAAGTGTTCGCAGTTCGCCATTTTCTTTTCGTCGTAGTAGAGGAACCTGTGATCTTGAGCAATGTAGACAGAAAAATCTCCATTGCCAATGTGCTCCTGCAGGTAGTTTACGTCCCATTTTAGTGCCGGATAAACCAAGTTAGTGTCGGTTAAAACAACTGGTTCCTGAAAGCAGAAATATAAAAGTGACACTCAGAGAGTTCGCCTTCATGCCAAAGTCTGTTAGTACATAGCTGAAAACTCAGCAATGAATTTGCTCAACAGAAATTTCTTGAAGACACATGATTGGCCAGAAAATGCTAAAAATGCTGTGTGTATCAACTCTGTTTCAGGTGAATTTTAGGTTAAATTGTGGTGACAAATTTTCTATCATTGTATTATCACTTTATTTTCCAGCTGTATATAACAGTAACACAGCATGTAAAAAGGGGGTTGTTCAGATCCCTTTAAGAGCCAGTTATTCTAAGAATCAGGCAGTTAACCATTGAGGGGTGATATATACTGGTCTCAGATTTGCCTAAAATTTTAGTTGGTGAAAGATGGTCGGTTCAATAGAAGAATTGCACATTTTTAGGAGCCAATACCCTCTGATTTCTTTTTTAGGTGTACCAGAAGGGCCAAAGATTCCAAGATGAGAAATGAGCGCAGAAAAAAATCCAGTTTTGAAATGCAGTTATACCATTGTGCCGACAACAGCCCACATTCATTCTCACATAATGTCAATCTACTGTGTGCAGGGCTCACAGTAATCTGACCATTTTTGTGGCTGTTGAGGGCGCTTTAAGATGCTACTTTTGGCCATTTGAACATATCAGGGGCATTTCCAGGCTGTGCCCTAAACACCCCAAGATGGTTTATTCATATGACACCATGGGAAGTCCATTACATAATCAACACAAATTAAGCGTGGGATGTTGAGAACACATGAGTATTGGTGGCGCTTCGGTCAAGGGAAAAAGCAAACTTCTCCATGCGCCCTCATCCAATTTTTAAGCAACCTTTTCTGTTGGGTAGCCCTATAAGTCTGTGATGAGAAGATTACTCGGGGCCTTTCACCAACAAAGATTTTAGGCAAATCGGAGACCTTCATATATCACCACCTGCCAGACTCTGGCTCTCCAAAAACTGGCTCTTAAATCAACAGAAGAGAATGTTGCTTGCTTGCAAACGACAGGGAAACGAGGCGGTAGTGCATCCGTCTGGCAACACGAAAGATCTCTCAGATAAATCTTGCAGCAAAGTTCCATAAATTTGAGATACGAAATAGAACTGCAAAATTATGGTTTTCCTCCAGAACATCTCCACCAATAAGCAACAGAAAAGTTACAAAATTTAATTATGACATCAGGCGGCAGTCGCAAATTACATTTCCCATTTCATAAGTATTACATTTGCATTATTTCAATTTGATTTCAAACATTCGGCCACGACCAAACCAGGTCAGCCAAATCCAAACCACACACCTGTTATGATAAAATCTTACTGCGTGAACTATAAATAACACAAATTTATTGGCAAGCGGCGAAGACGATGCTTCTTGGAAGCAACCCCTGAAACGGCTACGTGACAGAGGGAACGTAGCCACCCCGAGCACGTGGTGCGCTGTATAGCACCGTACTGCGATTCCGTTCCTATGGTGCACCGCACGTAGAGAAACGCAAGCTAATGATTAACGCCCCAGGGCGGAAGCAAGAACCAGAACCGGGAAATGTTCTTTCCTCGCAGCGCAAACGAGTGGGTAGGGCCAATCTTCTGAAAACATACTGCTGAAAAACTACAACTATCTATACTTTCTGTTATCATTTCTCTATTGCGGATATATTAATTAATATATTGCGACGAATTTTTTACCCGTTATTCTTGAGATGTATATCTATCAAAAAGAAACTATGAATTAAAGTATAGACGGTTGTAGTTTTCCATCAGAATGTTTTCAGCAGAATAGCCCTACCTATACGGGTACACAAGCGCACACGTGCGTCACGCCTCTTCAACCCGGGATTATGCGGTCGATAGGTTCAGCAAAATCTAACAGTGACTACTACAGCCAAGTAAAGTAAATTAGCCATTGTTCACCACCGCTTCACCTGACTGTATGATCTCCTGGGAATGCTACACGATAAGGTCAAGTTGAAACACAAGACACGGACATCGCCGATCAAATATGATTTGATTAATTTCTCATTCATGACTGGTCGTTGTACGACACCTCATTTTCAGCAAAATGTCGCATTATCACAGCATGCTTTTTCACTAGTAAACCATTCTCCGTTTATTTAACGGTTCAAAATAAAAAAAATAAATAAACCATTTAACCATAAAAATAACCATTTAACCATCATCAAATTTACAGTTGATCAATGCAAGCTGAGGAAAATGTGCATTGTTTACATTTTTGCCCTCATAAAGCAGACACGTGCTAAATAGCAACACCCTTAGTCTCTCAGCAGCAAAATGTCAAGTGGTGGGTTACATTAGCTGCGTTGCATCTCAAAGGCAAATCATAGATTTACTGAGCAAGTGATGTCAGCGTTATTCATGTCATGACTACCATAGGCTGGCAAAAGTACTCGTAAACATACACACTGGTAGACTGCAACAAGTGCATCCTCTGGAATTTCATTTCAAATCAATGATTAACATCAAAATACCACCCCAGTATAAGCACCAGCAATCGTAGTCTTGTGTTTTTCCACTATCCAACAGAACCTAAGTCAGCCAAGCAATGAAATACATCGTGCTTCATTAACATTACATTTGAGGTACATTATGTCCTCGGGTACAGATGAGGGGCTTTCCTAAAGTCTGAGCGCGAATTTCATTTGATTTTAGACCAACATGAATTAAAATTTAGTAGGTAAATCAACGTTAAAATACGATAAACCATGTGTCTTAATCCCGTTTCATTTCATCCAGCCAGATGAGGATTGTCGTAGCAGCACTGAATGTAAACAAAACCACGATCTTGCAAATTACCTCATTGTCAATTAGGACCTCCGCTCTGGGATCGGTATGGGACATTCGTGGTATTGGTCGGGGTTGGAAGGAATATTTTCTGAATTGGGACTCATTCCATCCAGAGCCATGGACATCGGCGAAAGCGGTACCACCCTCAGCACTTGCTGTATCGGCTTCCACCACCGTAGCTGCTGCCATGCTGCTGTAGTACTGAGACTTGCGACGAAGATCCTGCCAAACGTCCTCTTCTTTAGCAATCTGACTTCTCAAACTCAGATTTCCCTATATCTGTGACACAAATATTTAAACATCGCTGAAAGTGAAAGCAAAAAAGCGCATCCAGCGCTGCGGCACCACCGGACCAAACAGTAAACAAATTGATGTCAGGCTGAGCTGCCCACGACAAACGACGCGGTTTCGCATTTTGAGAAGAGAATACGTTTCTGTTGTCAGGATTGCTATAAGATAGAACAGAGCCTCCCAGCGACTTGAAGGATCAACTACAATTTTTTGCGTGGGGCTGCTATTGGTTAAGTTATCTCTTTTTTTCTGATACATGGAGCCTGAGCCTTGCTGTACATCCTCCTTTCCCCGACTGTATGCACGTCAAGCCTGTAAAAGGGACTGATATTTCAAAGCATTCACACTTATTTGAATGGGTTTTTATTTGCTCTCGAAGTTCTTAGTAATGTTCTGCAATTCAGGTGCTCGCCATTCCCAATGACGATGTGTACATCAGAGGCCGTATTGCAGAAACGTCCGATCTGAAGTCCTAACTTAGGATAGGAAGGGTTTAAGATAGGATCTACGAGTTAGGAAGCTTCCGTAATACGGCTCCAGCATTAGAATCTTCAGTTAAGAAAACATTAAGAAACATCTATTTTTGATTGTGATCTCTTTGAAAGGTTAGAAGTCTGCAAAAATGAGAGAGACAGACAGACAGACAGAATTGAAAATTAAAGTGGTGATCAAATGAGCTGTCATCATATTTTAAGGGGATGGCCTCCACCTACACATTCAGGCCAATTAACATGCCTTTCAGACTATAGACATGTATTCTGCCATTTGGAATCAAGAGAGTCTAAGAGGTTTTTTCAAAGCAAAGGCTCAACTTTTATGAATACTGGCTCTGAAGGGATCTTAACCTACTGCATTCAAATACTGCTGAGTGCTGCATGAGAGTCCTGCGTGTTGACTGAGTACAATGGAGTCACTTAAGGAAGACATATTCACAAAGAATGGTAATTCAAAGCACTTTACAAATGAGAGTAAAAGACATCCATAAAAAAGAAATGAGAGTATAAACAAACAGAAAAGGCACAAAGGTGTAAAAGAAATAATCTAAAAAAAATAATTAAAATTATTTCTGATGTAAGCTGATTTTCTGAATGACAGTTGAACTGAAATTAAATGTTTTCATTTAATGTAATAGACTCGGCTGCTCTCAGCTCGTCTGTGAGGGTGTTCCAGTGCAGAGGAGCAGAGAAACTGAGTTCTCCATAGGTCCAGAATCTGACCTGGGGCTCAACTAAGAGTTCATTTTTAGAGGAACAGAAGAATCTGAAGGGGACATAATTTATGAGAATGTCCAGCATTTGTTCAGCTGCCAGACCATGGAGTTATTTAAAGAGAAGAAGCAGAATTTTAATATCTGTTCTGAAACTTATAGAAATGCTATGAAAATATGTGTGATGTGAGCCCTCATTTGCTCTTGCCAGACTTGCAGCTGCATTTGGATCAGCTGAAGCTTAAAGAACTTTAAAGCAGACCGGAGAGGGTAGTGTTACAGTAGTACAGCCTGCTAGTGATGAAAGCTTGAATTAGCTTCTCAGCATCTGCCTGAAAGAGAAAGGACTAGAATCCAGCGATATTTCAGATGATCGAAAGCCATTTTGCTGATATTGCTAATATGAGCTTCAAATTTCAAATCAGAATTGACTTTTACTTGGACATTGCTGTCACGTGGCTTGACATTCAGCGCTAGACATTTTATGTTGGCACAGTTTCTCCCTCTGGATCTTTGTACCAGTTATAAGAACCTAAATTTTCTCTTTATTTATTTGCAGAATTTTTTTATCATCCAAAAATTGATTTGATAAATTAATTCAACCAGCTCAACAACCAGGCTGATATCATTTGGTAAAACTGAGATGTAGAGCCGCGTATTTTCAGAGTATCACTGAAAATCAATACCATGTTCTTTGATGATATTTTCCAGTGGAATTATGTAAACGCTGAGCAGTATTGGACCAAGGATGGACCCCTGGGGGACCTCATATGTTGCACTGTAGTCACTTGAGGAATGGTCACAAAGAGATACAACATAGTCTTTGCTAGGCAGATAGGGCAAAACCTACTTAAGACTATACCTGCTGGTCCAACACGTCTGAAGTCTGTTGAAAGGATCTTTTCGTCAACAGTGCCAAATGCAGTTGTTAAATCTAAAAGTACTTAAACTGAGATTCTTGTGATCCATGTTCATTTTAAAGCAGAGGTGGGCAGCGAGGGCCGTATCTGTCCCTGGTTTTCACACCAACGTCTGGTCTTTAATTAGTTGATTGTCTCAATTAGCCAAACCATTTATGAAATCTGACGTTTCATGCGCATTTCTTTAAATTATCATGAAACTACAAAGACTAGTCTTGTCTCCCTTCATAAAACATTTTCCTTTTATCGAATCATTGCGAAAATCTATATTTGTGCATGCAATCAATTAACTCAATTAGTCAGGGTAATTGATAGGAATAAAAACCTGCATACACATCGGCCCTCCAGGACCGTGATTGCCCACCCCTGTTTGGAGGTTTGGGTGCTAAGCTCTTCTTCTGTGGATGCTGAGAACTGATAGTCCGGTTCTGATGGACGCTAGCCTTTCCATTTTTTTCCGGGAAATTGAAAAGCGGCGCTGGAGTGGGAGACAGGCCGCAGAGGGACACTGGTGTCTCAAAAACACAAGTGCTCTCCTCAAACTTGTTCCTGGTGGCATTCTCCGTGGCTGATAACTACGTGCCGCCATTTTCAGTGGGTGCATGCTCTTAGGTTTCTCCAAAGTTCGTGGCACTCTCCACAGTGTCTTGATCTCCAAGCAGAAGTATGCATTTTTATCCCAGTCACCGAAGTTAAAAAGAAAAACATATAAAACTGATAGTGCTCTGCTAAACTTAGCTGCTAACTTTTCCTGTGAACACTAACGTGGAACTTAAAGTGTGACTCAGAAAATGATGATGAATTGAGGGGTAAAATGCTTGCTGCTCATCTCAGTTTATGTGGAATGGAAATTGAATTTAGGCAATTATCCTTTGCCAGAGATGCCAGAGAAACAGCCTGAGATGCCACTCAGTGTCCAGGACCTGCTGCTCAATCCAATCCAATCCAAGCCCAGTCCGCTGCCCTGTTAATTACACAGTGTAAATTGATTACATAAGGATCATACATACTGTGATGTTATCGTTATGTGGAGCATTGCAGCCCTCTGACACTGCTGAGAGAGTAATTTGTTCTCAGGTCTCTGTGAATGCTAACCATGCTCACAAAACCTCTGCCGTTAGTGCAATTTCCATGAGCATTAATCGGGGACGTTTAATGATATTTTTGTTAGCCACCGGGGGGCAGTAATGTGGAGCATATGAGAGCAATGAATTTTGAGTGTACACAGGCTTGCGCTTGCGTCAGAATTTTGGAGTTTAATCTGGATTTAACCAGTCAGTTTATCCCGGGCATATTTGATCCCATCATAATCTTGTGGCTTAACCTAATAAAAGTGACAACTTTCATATCTTGCAGAAGATTAATGGAAATATCACACACTGTGTCAGAAAGACCACATCATGCTCAGTAAAAACTAGGGAGAATATTATTACTCTACTCAGCTAGGCTCTGGCGAGATTCAAGCCCACAATTGTCTGAATGACTCTTTGAAGTAGTCTTTCTTTGTTGACAAAATATTAAAAGTTTATAATCATTGACCTTACTATTGTTAACGTGCAAAACAAAGAAATAAAGAGTTCAAATATGATCAGATATTAATTTGATATAGTCAAGTCCAAAAACATTGACAACATTACTGTTATTTTTGCTGTCTACCACAGCATAGTGGAGTTTAAAATAAAGCATTAATATGATGGAAGCAACCCAATGATTGGTGATGGCGTTTGGTTCCAGAACGCTGATGAGCATTGGCTGTAAAGGATTCGCAACCTGCTGTTTAAGTTTATATTACTTTGCCCACTATTTTTTGTAAGCCCCTAAAATTTGGGGGGCTACATATAAAAATGGTCATAATTCCTATGAGTTCATGCAACCATTTTCAACAGAATTCATGAATTTAAGCTGAAAGCTATATGCACATCTTAATCATTTAATTTCTTTGCGGTAGCATACAGAGCCAAAATTTAGAAAATTGTGTCATGGTCCAAATACTTATGGACCAAACTGAATCCATCCATTATCAAAGGCTCTTCCATATTAGGGTTGTGGGGAAGCAGGATTCTATTCCAGCAGGCTGTGGGTAAAAGGCTGGAACTAACCCTGAGCAGCTCACCAATCTATTGCAAAGTATACACACCATCCACACCTATGGGCAATTCTTAGTCTCCAATTAACCTGACATTGGTTTATTTTTATTTTTTTGTCCAGGGAACGAAGCCAACTCAGATACAGAGAGAACATGCAAACCCCACAGAGAAAGGCCCCAGACCTGATTTGAATTCATGATCTTTTTGCTGTGAGTCAACAGTGCCATCCACTTGACTTTTATGCCATGATGTATGCCAATCAGTGTGTCATCAGGACAGAAGGCATTAAAATGGCCAGAGCAATTTTTTCAGATATCCACTTAGAACCTGATCATGCCAGTGTTGGTGCTGCAGTCTATCAGCCCTGCATGTTTGTGGCATGCCGTGCCAGCTGTTTCAAAAGCTGCTAGACTTTATAGCATTTTACAACATTTCTCAACAATGTTCATTCAGACTGGGTAGTTACAGGTCCAAAGGGTAATTCTGCTGGAATCAGTTCAGTCAGCTTGACCGCACATCAATTTGTCACAAATGTGGTCTTAAAGCTCCGCTATCACATGCTGTACAATTTGTATGTAGTGCGCATTTTGGTTTTAGATTTGTTTGTGACAGTTGCGCAAAAGTAGATTTCAATAATTAAAGATGCAAGTGAAGTGAGGCTCAGGTGCTCGCCTTCATGAAAATTGCACATATTAGTGTGCCGTCTTGATCTTGAGCCAGGAAGAGGAAGATAGCAAATTACCAATGATGTCAGCGGGTCATTGACCTGATGCAGTTATTGCACTGACGGATTATGCAACCAAGTACTAGGTTCCATTGCTTTGGTATATTTCATAACCATCTGTTAGCTTACTTTTCACGGCTGAAAATGATTCAACTCACACCAAAAAAACTGTACTTACTATATAATGGTTGAACATATACAAGGAATTGCAATAAAATAAAAGCGAAATGGTCCCATTCATCTTAATCTTGAATCCAAATGCCTTAAGTATGTAATGAAATTAGCCTTTCTCTACTATTGCCTTACTTTTTAAGGGTACAACAGTAATCTGGGCATGCAATTATAATGCAGTATGGAGGCTGCAGAGTCCTACATTCAGGATTTACCAGTTCCAACTCTGATTTTGCATCCCACGGCAAGGCAGTTGTTTAAAAATAGTTAAATAATATGGCAACTGTAATCAAGATAAGTTCTTATAAATTTCTGGTATAAAAGCTGAAACTTGAAATGTTTAAAGTGTGTTCGCTTAGGTAATTGATCAGCACCTGAGACTGTTCAAAACAGGTACAAGCAGACTGACACTGGTGCACCCTGCTGGCTTATGGCCCGCTTTGCCCCGACTATTGATCACGTGATGGCAGTGGTGTTTCCCCGCCAGTCCGTCCAAAATCTGCAGGTGGTGCCAGGGCTGAGGTTACTTAATGTCACAGCAGTCAGAGATAATGAGTGTGGCTTTTCAATTCTGTCACAGTCATGACCTGACACCGAAACCAAATGAATGGAAAAATTAAACTCATTTAAGTTGAAATGAAAGTTGCCACTGAGCAGACAGATTCTGGTTGTGATATACAACTATAGAGCAGCCTTTGGGGTGGTGATTATGGACTTAATAAATAAAAGAATATCTATAAAGTAGTAACTTGCTAGTGTAAATAGCCCACTGAATCAACCAGGCCATTTGAATGTTATCGGTCAATTGAACGGGCATTACCATCTGTTATTAACGCCATGGATGTGCGCCAGGAGGGCCTTACTCTACTTACTAGAGGGCTGAGTGGGTCGTTATCAAGGATTTGTGTCGCTGATCAGTTCGCTGGAAGTTGCATTTTCTGACATAATGGCTGTACTGCAAAGCAGGAAGTGACATGCAGAACAAACGTTTATGTTACAATAATAATTGGGGTGCTTGGATGGGAGAATAAAATCAGAATTTTCCTGCAGAAAGACCTGGGTTGGTTTCTCATTCCTGGCAGCTTAACTTTCATAACCATGAGATATGATTGCCTTTTCAAAGAGTCGACTATTTTATAAACGTACAATTGCCTTTCCCGAACCCTCAATTCAAACCTTAACATTTCAAAAACCACAATCCTTTCCCTAGTAACCCCAAATTCTAACCATAACCTTTTAAAAAGTGCAATCACCTTTCAGTAACCCAGAATTCTTACCCTAACCTTGTAAAAAGAGCAGTAGCCTTTCCCGTACCTTGAAATGTAACGTTAATGTAATGAAAAGAACAATTTTTGAGTCGGTTGTAGTAGGCAAAGTAGGGTATCCTGGCCCATATCTATGGCAGTGATTATAGATGATAATGCCCATTCAATCGATTGATAACATTCAATCCAGATGGATTGAATAATATATATATATAATAAAATAATATAATAAAAGAAAAGAATTATAGTGTTCTGTTATAGTGTTAAATACATTTTCCTGCAACAATTTAGACACTACCATACCATTATGAGGAGAGTTCCAATGAAAGCTGTTTACTAAAATTGTTAAATAATTATATGGTTGATGGAAGAATTGTTTTTTATTGCGAGTGAAAAGTCCAAATCACTTAACTACTGCAGTTTTCTGTTGTTGTCGACTGGGCGACAAACCGCAGTGGCCGTGCACCCACACCTGAGGCTAGACGCAATCAGCTCAGGGGTTCCCCACGGTCTTCATTTGGTCCTTTACAAAATCACAGCTTTCCCTGCCTCAGGGAAGAGGTTTCTATGGTAATGCCTACAGTGTGCGATTTGCACTGTTCCTCAGTCCTTATCCCCTTTGACTTCGTGTTCATTTCTGATTGTGTCTGGTTTTTCTTTGGACTTCTGATTTTCCTCCATTGGAGCTATGCAGTTGTCTACCCTTTATAGCTTCCTACTGAGGTTGGGCAACAGTGCGGTTGGGTTTTGCTTATATGAGATCATTTTTGGAACGACTAAGTCCTTGGCAGTGAAAATATTTGTATGCCTGTCTGGTGAACTGTCTCTTTTGGACTGTGAGAAGTCAAACACTGCAACACAGTCGTGTTTGTCGGAGATATGATCTTAATCCATTTCCTGCATTAATAGATTATGCTTTATCTTAAATTCACTGTTATGATCCATTAGCAGTGAACTTGCGTCTTTATAATGTGAGACACACATATATTCATTGGGGTCAGAAGAATGTGCAGTCATAAATAATGTCCTTGGCTAAAGACTCAAACCGCCCTTACAGCACCACTCTTATGCCTGTATACAATCCTGAGTTAGAATAGTGAAAGAGGTGGAGTAAACAGCCCTCCTATCTTACTTCTTTTGTTGGCCACCCCCGCTTTGACACATTAGTCTTATTATACAATATCTAATACAGCTAAGAGCAGGAATCTGACATTTCAGTCCTGAAGGGCTGTGGTGTTCACTGGCTTCTTAGGATTTACTTAAACTTGACAGATAAGCTTAAAAAACGAGAAGCACAGTCTCCTTAGCCAATCAGTGACTGTGTGTTTTAGATTCCTGGTTCAAAATATGATAAAATTAATATTCCTAATAAGCTCATCAAAGAAACGTTTAAATAACTATTTAAGCACATTTTCAAATTTTGGTAAACAAAGATGCTTCCAAAGACAATGAAATTAAAATCTTCTTTTTTCTATTGAAAAATGCTCCGTAAAGAGCTGTAAACTGTAAAATTATATATATATATACTAGGCATCTCTGTAGTTCAATAGTTTTATATATAGGTATTAGGCATCTCTATAGGTCTATAGTTTTATACATAGGTAATCCTAGACTGCTGTAGTGATGCTAATATCAGGGAATGGATTGGAAAAGTAACATTTATATGTAGTGCTCTGTTTGAAATTGTCATTTGGTGTCTCAAAGATGCTTTTTTCAATAGCAACACTAAGATGGTAAAAAAAAAAAAAATCTCATCCAGGTATCAAATATTTTGACATTTTGACACTTAAGACTTTTGCGCAGTGCTATACATTGACAATATTCCCATGATTTTATTAAAAAATATGTATTTCTTACTAATCATCATATTTACAGGTTGTAAAAAAGCAGAGGAGGCATTGATCTTCTCCAAATGTACTGCAGTTCTCCTTAATTTGTTTGCCAGAGCTCAGACCATATTTTAAAACTATGAAGACTATGAATTTAGATTATATTACAAGATTATAAAAATTTTAGACATGGTTTTCTTTGGTCTGTCCATTAGATAAATGTTAGCCAAGAATTAATTAATGGGTCTTCAGAATGTTGTGCATAAACATTTAAAATATGTAACAACCACAAAAGTTGCATTTTTTTTAATTGGAGGCTGATTTAAGGGCTGCTATTGAAATCTAGTATTGCTGAAATTAGTAATCACCAAATTTAGCTGAATACCTAAAATAATTTTAAAACAAATTCTCAGTTTAGGCTGAGAATGCAATTTTGAAATAATATTTGATGATGTCCTCAATTTGTCAATCACCTTTAAGCTTACATGCTAAGACCAATTTGCTATTGCATGGTAAATGAAACGTACTAAACAGAACTTTTAAAAAAAGAGAAAATGGTAAAACAGGCTTATTGAATTTGAGAACTTGCTGAAAGAGGAAAAATGAAAAGCCAGGGTGGATGAGAAAAAAGAAATATCAAATTCAACATCATATGCCTTAAATGTATAAATGCACCTTAAATGTGATGTGAATTTGATGTTAATTTGAAAATTATTTATATTTTACTTTTAGCATGTTCTCACTTTTCATCTTTTTGGATGGTTATATTTTGCTAGAAAAGGTAGGTACTGTGGGATTGTGATAAAAAAGATGTTTCTTGTCGGCGTTCTGGTTGCCTGTAACACCTGCCTTGACCCGAGGCCCTCTTTGCGTTCTGAATTCTTAATGCCTGAGCCGCAAATCCAATTAGTCAGGGATCCACAGCACAATTAAATGTCATTTAAGGTTTTTCCCATGGCTTCCATTTTCACCTCAAGCTATCAGAGCAACTTTAATTAACTGCTGTCTTTATCAGGCTAAAAATAAATGTGGATTTACAGAATGTAGGTATAAAGCGCTTTTCTCCTGATTGGAATCGTCATAGTTCAGGCACGCTAATTAAGCAGACATCACAGACAGAGATGCTGATTGGACTGGAATCTTAGGCTGAGATGCTGATTGGTCAGAAGTCAAAGGCAGAGACACTGATAAGGCCAATGTCATATGCGAAGATGTTGATTGGACAGAAGTCATTGGCAGAGATGCTGATTGGTCAGGAGTCCCAAGCGGGGTGAAAGGTTGATCAGACTCTTCCGACTTCATACTAATCCCTTGCTCTTTCTCGCAGAGGGGGCAGTTATCGCCGCATCTCCTCTGACCCAGAGAAAACTTCACATGGCAAATCCAGAGAAGCGGAGACAGAAGCCCAGACTGAAGGTCAAAGGTCATGTGTGTTCCCCGAGAGAGGAATCCGGAACTGGGCCACACATCCCGCCGGCCAAAACTACCTACCGCAATCAAAAAAAGTTGACCAACACATGCTAAAATCTAATATATCACTTCACAGTTAGTCATGGTTTTCAGCATTTCACATACACGTCCACATTCATGTGTTTTATTGCATTTCATATTTGGTGATATTTAATGTCATGTTCATCTTTAACCTCACGCCAAATCTTTCCCTTAATAATATGGTCATTTATGTTTGAATGCAACAGAGGTCAGACCTTGCACATGACATATGTTTGCTTTACTGTGGTGAAATTGCTAGGAATCATTTTTGCCTTTTAAATGTTTCTCTCTAAAATGTCAAGTGATTTTCTGTAAACGTAGTCATTTCAACTCTTTAGTCCTCCAAGCCTTGATCATTCAACTGTATTCAAATCGTTGTATTTCTGAATGATGGTTGGCAGGCTTTCATGTCACTGAACTTGCGTTTCCATATGACAACACAAAAACAAACATTGCATATTGAGCGCAGACTAAGGGCACAGGCAGAGTTCTTGGCGCAGCTTTCGAGTCAAAGGGCATTTGGAATAACGTTAAGCTGGTCTCCACCATTCTGCAGCGAGGAGCACGGTGGTCTGTTAAAGGACAGACACGGATTCAACATGCCTTGCTAGCACGCAGCCACATTAGCAGAGGATCTTTATTATTTTTCAGTGAGCACACAAGGATGTAAATAGTTTTATGCTGTAGGGGTATGGGGTGCCCTTTGCTGAGTCATCATGCCAAGCATTTATATCCAAAAATATCATATCTTGAAGTCAAGACATCTGTCAAAACTGTTGTACTTGCATACGTACGTTTTGGTAATCAATGGCAGTTATATTCAATATGAAATTAAGTCAACCCCGTAAAACCCACGACCCAATACGTGGGTCTGTTAAATGCAGCTGCTGTACTCAAACTTATGGAACTTCTGGCCCATTTTCAGTTCTAATGAGACCTCAAGGTTTCCACTGATCTCAAATATGCTCTGCTGACACACAGGGAATAGTGAATAAAGTTATGTACAAGATCTAGATATTTTCTATTTGATGTAATGCCGCGGCCACAAAAACAGTGCACCCTGTGCTTGAATATTTCTCTCAGCGAGAATGTGATGAAGCTTCAGTGAAGCGCTGCAGCCAACAGATACAGAATATGTATGCAATATTGTATGATATGGAAAAAAAAGAAGCTTTTTTGGACATTGAACCTATTTTAGGGAAAACTTGAAAGTGAGTTTAAGGGGTTAATGATCTTGCAAGCGCACAAAAATGTTTGGTTAGTGTACATAATGTTGTTACCTGTATTGCTTGACTTTTTCTCCAAAAATTGTGCTGTAGGGAAAATCCTAGTGTCCAGTCATTTTACCTCTGAAGAATGGCTGAATTGAAGATTAGTTTCGAGGTTCTCCCGATAGTTTTTCTTGGTGGTGGCGGGTAGGGCTGTATCAGTTTTGGTAAAATGTAAAAAGGGATCTTTTGGTTTTTATTTCTGTAAATAAGATGTCAACAAGGCGTTTGCGTGTCACTTCACTGGGTCGGGGAATGGATGGGGGGGTGGGTGGGTGGGGGGGGGGGGTTGGGTCAAGGGTCCAGATTGGTGGAATGTTCCAGGCTTCTTTCTCATGCTGTCACATTTGGAGGACCTGGTCCTCCCCCTACCCCTCAACCCCACCCACACCCACACCCTTGAGGGCTGCCCCGCGGAGTTCGAACTTTTTACAGGTGGGGTGGCTGCTTGAATGTATTTGTTTATGAAACCCACTTGTTTGGGCACAATACTTGAACTAACTTCTATTCAGCGAACAGTGTGAATCCGAGCAAAGCTTTTTCCCAAAGTCCTTTTGAAGCGGGACGGCCCCATTGAGGCGGGGGGAGAGGGGATTAAGCCTCCTCTTGTAGCCGGCGTTTCCGAGGGCCCCGATTAGCTCCTCGCTCATTGTTAAATCGAGCAAAGGAAGGAGCTGGGGGCCTGAAAGGAGCCTAATAGGTGGGCCGGGAAGAATGAAGCAGCCGCAGGAATCCCTGCACAAGCAACTCCGAGTTTCCCAACAAACCCCTTTCTACTGTTCCTCACTCACCCAAGTAGGCGGTGTGAAAAAGGAGATTAGCATACAGAATTAGAGGGAGGGAGGGGCGGTGGTCTGCCTCTCACACGACCCCCCCACCGCAAAGTTAATTAAACCAGTATTAAACAGTAAAGGGAGCTCCACTCGGAGAGGCGTCGAGATTGCTTTGAGGATTACCACGAGAGAGTGCAGAAAAGGGGGCATTTGTCGCGGCGAAATTGAGAAAGCCGCAAGCACAGGAAGACTGAGTGATTAAAGCTCTCGCTCTTGTTGTCATTTTTGCCCCGGGGTTATCTGATAGTGAAGTGAACAATGCGGAGAAAGAGGCGAAGTTTGGCGAGCCGTAGAGCAGCCTCTGCCCACCGGCCTCAGCTGTGTCCCCGATCCGGGCATGCTCACTTGGAACATCATCGTCAGCCAATCGAAAATGTACGCAGAATTCAACATGAACCCGTGTAAAGCCATTATGATCCTGAACAGCCAATGGGCTTGGCTTAATACCTTTTTTCAGTGGTTCGCACTAACCGAATATTCTGAAGTTGTTCAGGCATCATAGATATACAAATAAGTTGAGCAATTAAATTCTGCTTTCATATAATTACCACTTCAATTCGACATCCCTTTACTGATACTAATTATTCTACGGCATACTTGCTCATTATTTGAACGTTTCCCACATAAACTTAGTGCAAGCTATCCAACATACAATCAAAAATGTATAAAAATGTATTCTGATTTATTTCAATTTATTCACTTGTTATTTATATAGGTTTTTTTAAGCATGTATTTTTATGCATAACGTTATGACTCCAATGTAGCCTTCCCATGTTTTATTAATTTGTGGTTCCCGTTTCCTGGTTTTTTCTTCTTCTTTTATTTTGCATTATGGTCAAACCTACTTAGTCATTTTTCTCTGTGCCAGTTTCTACAAACACAAATCAAGAAAACAGACTAGATTACAAAAGGATTTTTGAGGAATGGAAAGAGAGGCTTTTAAGCATGACTTTACTTATAAAAGACACCATGACACTGAAGACGCACAGACAACAAACAGCATACAAGGAAATTACTCAGGAATAACTGCAATAAATTAACAATTCACAAAGTGCTCAATATATGTACAATTAAATACTCCATGGGGGTGTGGCCAAGAAGAATGGGTGTTTGTGCATACATTTGAAAATAAAACACTGTTTCAGCTTTTTTTTTTCTCTCTCTCAACATGAAAAAGTGAACACAACAAATTTGCACAAAATGTCTGCCCCCAAGCTGCTGGAGCCATTCTACCAATCATGAAGCCACCAAACCATTTTATCCAAATAAGAGCGCAAGTCATTTCCACTGAGAAAATGTCATTATTTGAAATAGATGCCCAGTTTCGGCAGTGTTCGGCCTGGATAATGAGATGTATTTTGGTAGGTATTTATCAGGGTGCTCTATGTGGTGTGTGCACCGATGTACTTCACAGACTTATCTTAAAGTCAATGTACATTCTTGCAGTTTACCATTTTATTGTGCAGAAAATCAATAGAGAGGTGTACCCAGCCATTTGCTTCTAAATGCGGCTGAACAATGTGCATTCCGATTTTCACAAAGGAACTAGTTGTAATCGTCATGTTTAACTTTTCTTATGAAAAATGTAAGGGAGCAAATCACAAATGGAAAAATCCGTTGCCGATGGTAACCTTGCTGCAGCACTGATAGGAATAATTATGTGGATATAGAGATGTGGGCATTACTGGAGTACTCTAACGCAACTGCTCATCCGGCAATGGAGAGCGTGTTTGAAAGGTCTCTATTGATGCATCAAATATTCCCTCAATGTTTAGTTTTAAATGCACCTCAAAACAAATTAAGTCACCTCACAAATACTTTAAAAAAAACAAGGATTTACAAAAATATATGTATGCATATATCAATCCTATATAGGTCTACTGTGTTAAATATACTCTCCTTATCTTCTATTATTTACGTTCAATAAGACCATGTCGTCCTTATTTACATTTACCGCACAGCCATGATTCCTAGAAACTGTCCAATTGTCTGTTTAAATGAGAGAGAGTGCATAAGTACCCATTAGAGTGGCGGTGTGTTTGGATAGATGCTACAGAAATGGCACATGCTGTAACATATCGTGAATGTATGTGGATAAAGTGTGGTTGTGATTGTTTTGAAAAATGATATGGTACGTTCATTTTACACCTATAACATTTGAAAATGCACGGCAATATCTGAAAGCAGTGATAATTAGTGTATTTGCATATATTACATATTATTTGCATATAATTTGCGGTAAAATCTCGATATATTTCATCAAAATATATGGAAATATATGCTGTTTCCATAAGAGGTGAGTGAAAATATGTATGTGATGAAGACCGGCCATCAAAGGTGAGATAGGGTCGACAGAATCCTCGCCTTGTAACACACGCTTGCACTCAACCAGCTTACTTTGCTGAATTAGCAACCTAAAAATTATTTTCATCGGTAACTAAGATGAGACAGTAGAAAGAACAGCCTATTTAGATTATGATGGCATGATTGTTCATTGCGCCGCAAGGTTGCAAAGCTTCAGATCCAGATTATTTGATGATATAAATGGGATTATGTTTTTCAGAGATTCTGACGCTCAACTGCACATGAAACAGAACAGATTTGCGTTGACTTATTGGCAACGTTTACTGTTAGTAAAACCGTTTTGCATCAATGTGAAAATCTTCCATAAGTAGCATTCATCAGTGGTTCAATAAGCTTGAGTAAATGTTATCTACATCATATGTATGCTTTATAAGGCTTAAAACAAAATCAAGAGCCATCTTAAAATAAATCTCTCATAATATTTAGTTTGAACTTTTGTTATTAAAATGAGAAAAAATCAGAACGGCTGGTGAAATTCTGAGAAAGTTAGATTTTTTTTCCGTTCAATTATTCAAATTATTGCCATCCTTCCCATCTCACACAGCAGCCTAGTTATCATCATTTTAAATCATTATTAGCTCCAAATTGGTCTTGATTATTCAATAAATAAATAGCTTTATTAATAATCAGGCAAAGTATAAAAGAGCATGTTGAGTGTAATCCTGTGTTAAAAACTGAAGCTACAACTTAACGTGAAGGCTCGACTGCGGGGTATGCTAGGTATTGCAAGTTGGTAAAGACAGAGGTGTCCGAAGATTAAGGAGGTGGGGGGTGTTAAAGAAAGTAGGTGTGAATAATGCAAATGGTGGAAGTGTGGCTGACAGGGGAGTGGTTATTATCGATATGGTTGCAAAAGGCATGGTTCTTTGGGGTCTGGTTATTACGGCACGGTTGGAGTGTGGTCGTTCGGGGTGCGCTTATCAGGGAGATGGAGGCTAGGAAAGAGGTTGATTCAGGTTCAGTAACAGATGCGGCCAATAGGAATGAAGCTGCGAGCGTGGAGCTCAGCAGCGTTCGCCTCTCAGTGTTTCCTGCGCGGTCGGAGGCTCTTCCTGCGCGCGGCACCGCTGCCGCCACGGCTGCCGCCCTTCTTCTTAACGCAGTAGTACTTGGTGACGGTCTTGCGGCACTGCTCACACTTGACGGCGCAGCACCAGTGGAACTTGCAGTTGCAGCTGGACACGGTGTCAGCCTTGCGCTCCTCCACTGCCAGGCCGCAGTCGCCGCACAGCCGCTTGCAACTGCGTTTCTCCCAGCGGCTCAGGTTCTTGCCCCTCCGTACGCACTCCCGGCCCTCCGTCCCTGCCAGCCCCAGAGTCTTGTTCTCCAGGCAGTAGTCGGGGGAGTCCTCGAGGTGCACCAGCTCCTTGCGCGAGATGGAGCTGAAGGTGTCGGCGATGGCCCCTCGGCTGGCCGCGCTGTTCCCCGCGCCCCTCAGCAGGTCCACCTTCCGCGCCTGATGGTACTTCTCCTTCAGGTAGTTCCCCACCTCACGGAACTCGGGCAACTGCAGCCAGCAGGTCTGGGTGGTACAGCTGCCCGACACACCGTGGCACTTACAAGTCCTCTGCATCGTGCCCTTTACCGCCTGCGATGGAGGCGTGGACAGATCAAACTATGGCGACTAACTTGACACAGATTGGAAATACACTCAAAAAAAAAACATTAGATTTACTTAATAATGTTATTTCAACTGATTCCACAAAACTGAGATGAGTACATGTCACTCAATGTAATTCATTAAACTGGCCAAAAATCTTAGATTTCAATTAAAAGTTACTTAAAGCAATTGCCAGGAACCACTTGACATAACATTTCTAAGTAAATCGAACACTTCATTTTTTTGAGTTCCTCAAACTGTGCCAACCAATTTTATCGCCCAACATTCCACAATTTACCACAATTTCCCAACCAACTTTTAATTGGACTGAGGTGCCCCTCTTTATCAGACAATAGATATCAGATAGATATCGTTCTTTATCGCCCAGTTTTTACTTGGATAGAGACGCCACAGTTCAACCACCAACTTTTTCTAGGAGAGAGATACCGCTCTTAATACATTAACATTCCCTTTAAGGAGATACCGCACTTTATTTACCAACATTCATTTCGTTATAAATACTGCACTGTATCAACTCACTTTCACTGGGATTGAGATCCCACACTTAGTTAAACAACTTTCCTTATGATAGAGATTCTGCTCTATCAACCAACTTTCCCTTGGATGGAGATGCCGCACTTTATCAACCAACTTTAAGTTGGATAAAGATACTGCTGTTCATCAACCAACCTTTACTTAGATAGAGATATCGCTATCTGTCAACCACCTTTTGCTCAGAGAGCGATACTGCTCCTTATCAAGCAACTTTCACTTGGATAAAGATCCCACTCTTTATCAACCAACTTTCACTGTACCAAAGAGCAGAGAGTTCACTGGGGTAAATCTCAGAAAACATGTTTATTTTTGAGTTGAGGAAACTCCCACATATAATTACTCTGCTTGGGTGGACAAATGGCCATGAAATTGCACCACAATCTCAAGGCGTGACCCAGCTTTCACTGGAATGATGATTATCCCATTTCACAGCGATATAACGGAGATAAATGGCATTATCCTTTTTTCCAGTGCGGAGAGATCATTTGCATTGCACGGCATTATGTCCTTGATAGGACCAGAAGGATCACATGTACAGAGCTGTTCCGTATTCACACCCAGAAGTACCCCTGATATCAAAAAACCAATTAATTACATTCATTCCTTCAGTATGAGAAAACATTGCAAACCTATTCAAAAAGACGCGAAGAAATGGACAGACATACGCACACACAAGCAAACACACTGGTGGAATCATTCGAGCAAAAAGTTCAAATATTTCGTCGGTATTAACCATCGGATGGGAAGTTTTCCTCTTCCACGACCACTCTTCATAATGGACCCTTCATCATGAAAGAACTCCATATACATTCAATTATTCCTCTATTTCTCCCCATAACAAGAGAGAATTCGGTCAAAGGAGGAAGGCGAAACTGGGGTTCCGTCTTAGGTCTGTCTTGCCCCATACACCCCCAACCACCAACCCGTCCTTATTTCCTGACTCCAACCAAAACAAACAGCTGTCATTTGAAAGGGGGACATTTTGTCTTTTTGCAGAGGCAGCTTTCTGTCACAGTGAGGCCGTATGACAGTTTCATGTGGAGCCGAATTGTTCCACCGAGAGGAAAGGAGTATTTGTTTAGTGTCTCCCATAGACAATATATTTTCCTCCGTAGGACCAAATCACGAGGGGGTGGGTTAATAAAAGAGCCTTCTGCAGTAGTATTTTCCTTCCATTACAATAGTACTCCAGGTGGGTTGGAAAGCCTGGTAGCCCAAACAAAAGACGCTTCAGCCATATGGTCACCAACCCCAACGAGTCTCAAGTGCAACAAAGACCAATATAATTGTAAGATCCTTATTGCAAGAATAAAACTAAATAATTCTTTTTTTTGAACCTCATAATGGCAAACCTTTCCAATGTATGGCTCCCTAGGTCTACCAATTAAGCTCGCACCACTGGGTCCAAGAGTCTTGAGTTGAGATTGTGTCATAAAAGACATTCAGGACGTAGTAAATGAGCTCTTCTGGTACAGCGAACACACTGTTATGTGACCGAGTGGCACCTTACTTATCAGGCTCTGAATGGGCCACTTGGGTGGTACGTTGCTTTGCTTAGCTGAAGGAGGAGAACAATGATAAAAAGGCACTTTGCTTTCAGCGTGCTGTTGGTGGCCCACTCACTAGAGATGGGTAATATCACGGCCCACCTTGAACGAGCCTTTCCTGAGAGACGAGATCTATTGTTCGTAAATGCTCAGGAAAAACGCAGACATGAATGTCCGCCGAACACAGCCCAAGAAGTCCAGGCAGCTCAGACCTTGACCATCAATAAAATTCAGACCTGAATGTCTATGGAGCAAAGGCCCAGACGGTTATGCACAACTGGGAAAGGTGCCGCGAATATAGTCTGGGAAGCAGCACTGCCTCTAAGATGAAATGCTAATCACAGCCAGTCAAACTGGGTCGTCAGATCCACCAAAACCTGTCATTTCCAGCTGAACCGAAAATGTAGATTACAGATCATACAGATCAGATTATTCTTTCTCAGAACATCAAAGTACGTTGGTGCTGCCCAAGTCATACTGGAATGAGCCACAAAATAAACAATACTGGATGTTAAAGGTCCCCTATTATGTCACCAGGTGCTCAGCCAATTAGTGATAATAAGCCATTTCAAAATCCTTCCCCTCTTGACATCACATGGGGAAGTAACCAACCAGAGGCAAGAAGAGCTGATCAACTTCAGCCAAGCAGTCAATCAGATTTAATTATTCTGGGAGGTCACTCCCCCTTGTGATGTCAGGAAGGGGAGATTTTAAACTGGCACATAATGGCTAATTAGCTGTGCACCTGGTGGCATAACAGGGGACCTTTAAAGCATTGAAATTTAGTTCAGTTGAGATCTGATGTATTGAAATGAAAAGCTGTTTATTTTTTTAGGTATGATACAGTAAGTAATCATTGGTTTGGAGCTGAATAGGTCTGCTTTGGATGCACAGTGCACGTACACGCGCACCACACTCAAAACGGGAAGTTGTCCACCTTATGAACAAATTACACCAAAGTCTCCCCAAGTACAAAGAGCAGATTGAAATTACAGGTGGAAGGGGGAGGTGGTTGGAGAGCAGCGATATGAATTAGCAGCAAAACTAGCGAAAACAATGGCAGCAACCAGGTACATACAGCAAACAAGGAGCAGCAAGCAATTAGTGGCAGCAAGCGTGTAAAACAAACCAAGCATGAACACAGCATGGCGGTAGTGTGATTAGCAGTTTTTGAAAAGAGCGGTTCATCACTGAAGTGATGGTTGGTGAGAGGACACGTGATCTCTAAACTCGGCTATGTAGCAGCAGCAAGAGTTTTCAGATTGATCTGTAGAGCGCATTTCAAGTGCGTTGCTTATTGACAACAAGAATCTGACAAGGATCGAGTAAGAATAAAGGCGGCAACTAACAATATCTTCACCTTCGCCAGGAAGGGCCATTGTGGATGCAGGCTTTCATTCCAGCCAGGTAGTCACATACCCGATTGAACTAGTCTAAATCTTTAGGAAAGACTCAAGGGCGGTGCTCTCAAACCCAGTTCCTGAAGCTCTTCAATCCAACCTAAACAAATCTCACCTCATTTCCCAGTCAGATATTTTGATGAGCTGCTGATTAGCTGCGTTTAATAGGGATTGGAGTAAAATGAGGCAGGATTGTTGCCCTGCAGGAACAGGGTAGCGTGATTAGTAGAATCAGATGTGTAACTGCATTGCTGGAACAATAGCCTGCACCCATCCTGGCCTTCTCTGGACAGGATTGAGAAACCCTATTTATCACTGCTCTTTCCCAGGGATCCCAGCATACCTTGCGGCCAGCCTCGTTGTTGTGCAGGTTCATGGCGGCCCGTGCATCCTGGCCAGTCTCTAAGGCATCAACAAACTGCTTGGAAATGGCCTCCCCGAAGCCAACGTTATCACTGCAACCACCCCAAAGCCAGCCCTGGCCCCCTGCAGGACAGGACAGGTATTACACTTCTGCAACCAACCTCAAACAAGAATTAAGATAGCATTGCATATAATCTAACAACATAAATGACATGGTAAGCCGTTCAAAAGTAAGCCATTCAATATATCGTACAAAATTATCACTGTGGTAACACCTGTAAAACTGCACAATATCACACAAACACCACAGTAGCACACTAAAAACTGCAATATCCCCCTGAAAAAACCCACAATTATTCAAACCAAACAGCGCAATATCCCACAAAATTAACACCATAGTAACGCATGCAAAACTGTGTAATATCAAAGAAAATAAATACCACAGTAACTCACAGAAAACTGTGCAATATCCTAGAAAACAAACTTCACAGTAACTCAGGCAAAACTATGTAATATGCAAGAACATAAATGCCTGACACATGCAAACCTGTGTAATATCCCACAAAATATACAGTACTGTAACAGATGAAAAAATCTGTGTAATATCAAAGAAAATAAATGCCACAGTAACATGTGCAAAATTAAGTAATAAACCAAATAAATGCCACTGTATCATAGGCAAAACTATTAAATTACCCCAAAATTAACACCTTGGAAACTCATACAATATTGTGCAGTATCCCACAAAATATACACCACAGCATTACAAACAAAACTGCATTATTTCAAACAAAATGAATGCCACTGTGACACAGGCAAAACTATACAATATTCCACAAAATTAACACCACAGTAACTCAACCAGAACTGTTCAATATCCCACAGAATATACTCCACAGTGACACGTGCAGAACTGAGTAATATCGAACAAAATAAACACCACAGTGTAGCAGACAAAACTGAGAAATATCTCATAAATAACCACCACTGTAACTCATATAAACTATTGTCACATCACGCAAGATGAACACTGCAGTAATGCCCACGAAACTGCACAATTTCACATGGAATATTCACCGAAGTTACATATAAAAAACCATATAATGTCAAACAAAATAAGCACAACAGAGATGCATGCAAAACTGTGTAATATCAAACAAAATAAGTATCACAGCAACATAGGCAAAACTGCACATAAACACCACAGTACAAAACAAAACTTTACATACCTCATAAAAATAAACACCACACATAAAATGCAAAAAACCACTGCTGTAACTCGTGCAAAACTTCAATATCAGGCAAAATAAACATCATATTAACATAAAATAAACAGCGTGGTAACGCAATTACACAATATCACACAAAATAAACACTGCACACAAAAAACTGAACAATATTGCATAAAATAAACAGGTAACACATATATGCTGCATCACATAACATGAATGGCATAACTCAAACAAAACAATAAAATATCACACACAACAAACAGCGCAGCAGCACCTACTAAACTGATCATTAACACTAAAGATAAACAGTCCCACCACACTTGAATAACTGAGTGATGTCAAGCAAAATAATACATAGTATTATATTATTATATTATATTACGGTATATTATATGTATTATATATTATTCTGAGTATCAAAACATGTGCCATACAGAGCCATGAACAGTTACAACTAAATGAAGTCAATATTTGGTAGCTCAAAAATCAGGCAAAGAGGTTTGCGGTTCAATAGTTTAATGAGATGATTGGCTTTAAGCTCATTTCAAGCATATTGAAGAACTTTCCGCACTCTTCCACAGACAGACTGTCTTACGTGCTTCTGTCTCTCCAAGTATTCCCACGCAGCTTTGATGATGTTGAGATCAGGGCTCTATCTAGGCTATATAATCTATATAAACTGTCTTTCAAGAAATACTAACATTTATTTGCAAAACTATTTTTTAAATCAACTTTTGGTATCTTACATGGGCTTTTTAAATGTAGCAACACTATTGTGGACACCAAAAATATACACCAAAGACCAAATTTAAATTAAAAAAAAGAATCTGGGGTTTCTAAAACCTGTGCACAGCAGTGTATATACTATATATTGTTGGACAATGTCTATTTCATTTCCACCCTGTCATGTATCCTTGAGAAAAAAGTATGCTATTCTCTGCATCCCATAATTATCTCTCATGATCGCAAAATCATTACATTATCAAAGTTTTTAAAAGCAGACAATAAAGCTTTATAAGGTTCCGAACTAAAATAAATTATAGGATTCAATTTTGATAAAACATGCTAATGTTATTATCAAACCATCAGGACAGCAGATTTTGTAGTTTTTAGAGACCAAATCCCCACATCCCTGAATTCGGCCCAGAGGTCTTTTATTTTATCACATTAAGCAAGACTTCCAATTCCAATATTCTAATTCCCTAAAACACTGATAACACTACCCAATAACATCCATGGACTCTGTGAGCCATCCCAAAGTATCAATTATACTCATAAAATCCAAGGTAAGTAAATTGGCCCAGCTGTAACACTTGCTGAAGAAATGATGTGGTATTATTACACTTATACGGTGGAATATTGACCAATCTGAAATCCAGTGCAATATCATCCAATTAGAGTACAACCAGACAACTTTACCGTATCACCCCATTACAATGTAGCTTTATAACACTATTTAATGTTTCCCCATGAATACACAGTGAAATAACACAGCAATATCACCCAATTTGAAGCAGTGCAATGTGGCTCCATTACGACACAGCCAGATAGCTGTCCTGTCAAATATCTCCCTGCTTCAAATGAAGTCAGATAACAGTGCAATGTTACAACATGCCTGCAGAACCGTTACTTTTGCAGTACTGCATTGCTTGGTTTTATTTCATTCCCCACTCTGTATGTACTATTATTTGAGAAGAACTGCATCATGGGCTGATAACAGTCTGCTATTGTCAAAAAATACGCTACAGGGGGAATGAGCTTGATTGGTAAAATAAATGTTTTTGAAATGCATTTGATGGAATATATTACCATGGTAGTGCCCACCATGGCTATAGTTGATAATACCGCTTAATCTGATATCCTTGGTTAACAGGGACAAACTCACTGCGCACTTTCTCAGAGAATAACTCAACTTTTTACCTGTAGCTCAAAATTAAATGTACAGCCTTGCTTTTTGTAACAATCAGTCTGAATGATTCCGCATAAAATTCAACTGTCTGTGCATTAAAATGCCAATATATTTTAACAACGAGTTATTTGTAATAAACCTACTTCAATATCTATAATATTTCCAAGCACAATGCACAAATTAAATATACTTATACAAATGCTGCAATACTACTCAATGTTACAAAATACGAAACTTTTTAAAATCAGGACATGAATAATTTCTTTTTTTAACTTTCACAGAATTTGTCAAATACTCATTCTACCATAGCCACATGGATAACTCACAATTTCAGGCCCCACAAACAAAATCGCCCGTGGCTCATTCTGGATCCCACTCCTAGCCCACAGCTGAATAAAAAGTATTTATGGTCTATTTCATAAATATTTGCACAGAGACACAATTTGCATTATTTTGGGTCTGTACACCACAATTGGTCAAAAAATACTGTTTGAGTTATTTTTATAAATAGAAGCTCCAATTTTAGGCGTTCAAAAGTAATTGCGCGAGCAAACAGAATAAAAGATTAATTGTTTATATATGGTTGCAAATCCCTTGTTTAATTGTCGAACAGACAATGACAGCCAGAAGTTTGGAATCCACAGACATCACCCCAACACTGGCTTCTTCCCTTGCGATGCTCTGCCAGGCCTTCACGACGGCTGATTGGTCCCCCTCGTTCATGGGATATTTTCCCCCAAGTTTTGCGTTCAGCCAGAGAAAAGCATTCTCAACTGGATTCAGTTCGGGTGATTGACTTGGCTACTGTGGAACATTCCACTTCTTTTCCATAAGTCCTGGGTAGATTTCTCAGTACGCCATCTGCACTGTGAAGCACCATCCAATGAGTTTTGAAGTGTTTGGCTGAGTCTGAGCATACAATGCAGCCTTACAGAATTCAGCGTTCATCTCGCTGCTTTTGTCAGCCGTCACGTCATCACTGAATATGAGGGAACCAGTCCCATTGGCAGCCGTTCATGCCCACACATGGCTACACTTCACAGTTGAGGTGGTATGGCTTGGCTCAAGAGCAGTTTCTTTCCTTTTCCATTGTCTCCCCTTTCCATCATTCTGAAGCGAGTCTATTGCTGTCTCAGTCTGTTTGTAAGATGATGTATCTGAACTTTAAAAGCTTTTTTCTATTATTTTTTTTTTAAACTTCCCATTTTTGAGAGTTACCAATTGGTTTTAACATCTTGTGGTGAACGATTTGTCTTTATTCTGATGAAGTCTTCACTAAATTGTTGACATTGATGAAGATACGCATACCTCCTGGAAAGTGTTCCTGATTTGACCAGCTATTGTAAAGAGGATTTTTTTGGCACTATTGAGTGAGCTCTGCTGTCATCCACTACGGTTGTTATCTATGGTTTTCCAGAGCTTTCAGTGTCCATGAACTCACCATAGCATTCTATCTTTTTTAACATGTAGCTAATAGTTGATTTGACCACATTTAATGCTTTTGCCTTCCATATGATTGGTTTGTTTTGGTTTTTTAGTCTAATGATGGCTCGATTCACTGCCAATGACGACCCTTTTGCACTTCATATTAACACTTAACCTCAATAGATTCCAAGTGCAAATGGACAATTGAAATCAACTCCAAACCCACCTTGACCCCTCTTCTGCTTACTTGTGAATGTAATAATGAAAAAAATATCACATACATGGCCGTGTTTGAACAGCTAATTGCCCAATTACAACCTCAATCCCACAAGAATTGGGACAGTAGTTTAAAAGCAAATAAAAACAGAATTGTGTGTTTTGTGCATTCAAATTTTATTTACATTTAGCTGAAAATAGCACAAAGAAAAATTCTTGAAGTTTAATCTTATCAACTAGCATTACTTTCGCGAATATTCGCAAATGCCAAAATTAATGTCTGTAACACTTTCCTAAACAAGTGAGACAGGAAATTGGAAAGGCAGGAAAGGTTGTGCAATCTTCAGACATTCACTCATTTGGAACTTTCCATCAGTAAACAGATGAAAATGTAAGGGGTGATTCAGTTTTGACTGGGTATAAAATTAGCAGCTATGAAAGGCACGGTTGGTCCCCGGCAAAATGGTTCAAGGTTCAGCAATTGGCCAAAAGCTGTGTGAGCAAATAGTCAAACAGTTTAAGAGCAAGATGGCTCAATACATGATTATGCAAAATTTAGAAATCTAACCATCGGAGGTCCATAATACGGCGAAAAGAATCAGAGAATCTGGAGAAACTGGAGCATTGTCTATGTGTACAGGGCAAGGCCAATATTGACCTTCAAATCCTCAGAGGCACTGCATTTAGAACTGAGATGCTTCTGTAATGGACATAATGGCTCATAAAGAGATCTGGGGACCTGGGTCAGTGGACAGAGTTTATCGCGGCATCATCAATTGCAAGTTAAGGCTCTACCATGCAAAGAGGATGCCATGTATCAACACTATACAAAAGCACCACCGACTTCGCTGGACTCCAGCTCATCTCAAATGGAGTGATGCAAAGTTAAAAGGAGTGCTATAGTCTGGCCAATCCATCTTTCAAACTGTTTTTGGAAACAATGGCCAACATGTTATTAGGTTCATAGAGGAGATGGGTCATCCCAATTGTTATTAGCGACATGATCAAAAGCCAACGTCTGTAATGGTCTAGGGCTGCATCTTGTGTTCTCTCAGCTTGGGCAACTTGTACATCTGCAGAGGCACACTTGATGCAGAAGGGTACACACACATTTTCAGAACAATATACTGTATGTGCCTTGCAGAAGTCATTTCTGCTGACCTTCATTGGGGGTATTGTGCGGCGGTGGGAGGAGCACTTTGAGGAACTTCTGAATCTGGCAGACATGCCCAATTACTAAACTGCCTATCAAGTTTGGATGCAAATACTTTCAAATTAAAGTTAAGTCTGCAACGTGATCCATTTCATTATTCAATTTCATTACCAATATGCTGTGGTAGACCACTAACAGACCAACAGCTTTGTCAATATCCAAATATTTATAGATCTGTCAGTTATATACTGTTGTTATGTCTCAGCGTTTGTGTATCATTATATTAGCAAGTTCATTTCATGATAACCTTATCACAGAATTTCAGAATTCCATATCATTTAACTTTGCAAAGAGATGAGTCGGGGGTTTGCATTAAAGTTCAGGTAGTCACAGTGACTCTGACACAGCTAGATTGGAAGCAAATTTGTGATTCAGTGCTCAGGTACTGAGGTAAATTAGTCATTGCTAGTTTGCAGTTGGTGTTGGTGGTGAAATCCCTATGAAATTGTATAGTGGGGTTGAGACGGTATCGTTCTAGTTAGAAATAATTTCATGAGCTACTAGAACACTTTGAGATGATCCTATGGGGCAAATGGATGCGCAATCACTTCGATGTAAATTCCAATGTAGCCATGAAAAACAACACACGTTATTACCATGGGATATCATGCAAAATCTTGAAGTCAATGGCAACCTAAGAGTAACGGCAAGTGCTTCAAAGGGAGTAATGAACAACACCTATCGCTGAAATAAATGGGAATTTCAACATAGTCAGCTCAGTACTCAGTGGTAAGAGAAGTATTTCTTACCTAACTGCCCGTTTCTAGTGTCGTCGCACCCACAGTTGTCAAAGTCTCCCAGACTGCAGTTCCGGGTCAGGGTGTACATGACCCCTGCAGAGCTGATGGCGTGCACAAATGCTGTCTCTCTATTGGCTGTGGAGAAGGTGAGAGTATTAGGGAGTAACATCCTAACTGTGCTCAGAGGACAGGGAAACACAAGGCATCATTGGACAGACATCAAAACAGGCATTTGCTTTCCATTGCAAACCTTTGAAAAGAAGGAATTTTGGGGGCTACTAGGTATCTCACTTGGTAAAGGCGCCGCTGTGCGGAGCAGTAGTGAGCACCATGACCAAGGTTCATGTCCCGGTCACGCAAGTGCCAACAGCCGGTACCCGTTTTTAGAGCAGCGCACAATTGACTTCAGCAGTCGAGAGGGACTGTCGGTTTGGAACTATAGCATTGTTCATTGCTCAAGCAGCTCCTCTCGGCCAGCCAAGCGTTCATCAGTAAAATTCTGAGCTTGCACATATTCAGGTATCCTACCCCCTTGTTCTGAGCTTGCGAAGTTTCGAGCTATGAGTGTAAAAGAGGCAGCGGTTGATAGACACGTGCTTCGGAGGAGGACCACAAACTGTCTCGCTCTCCAGAGATAGCAACATGGGTTTGCGGTTGAGTATGAGCGAGCTTGTGTACCTAGTTCGCTGATTGGGCATTAGGGTGGCATTGGAAATGCCAAATTTCTATTTAAAAAAAAAAGATGGAATTTTAGAACAGTTTTTCAAAATTTTAAGTCAGTGATATAGACCACCATTGGTTTTAATTATGATTAGTGATTGTCATCAGTTAAAAGTATTCTAATCATACATTTGAGGCCAGGGACATAGAGGAGTTGATGGTACAGTACCCTTTTTAAAAGAATATGCTCAGATGACATCACATTCCAAACCTAAAGCAAAAGCTTGTTTCCTATTTACAGCTAACAACCGCCACTCTTCTGGAATTTCCACTAGCTGTAGGACTTTGCTTCCATTTCAGGCAGAATAGCATGAGCGAGGTAGTGATGTTGGACAATTAGGCCCCAGCTCAAATTTGCTTTCTAATTAATCCCAATGATATGTAATGGGGTGAGGTCAAGACCCTGTCCAAAGCCAGTAAAGTTCTCCCAAACTAACCTTGACAAATCACATATTGACATCGATGGATGGGGGAAATTGTCATTGCCAAGGCATGAAAGGGCCTTCCACTGACTTTTGGAAGCACAAAATCACCTGGAAAGTCATAAAGGGGTATTGTGCAAAGACAGCATCTTCAGAGCAACAAAAATATTTTGACCGAAATGTACTGCCTGACTTAAAAATGCCCAAATGAGAGTATTTACTTTCAGCCATGTCATATATAAATGAATGTTTGTTTAGCATTGGGACAGCAGGTTAGCCTAATGTTTCATTGCTTCACTGGCAACCAAACAGTTGATTCAAGCCCCTGGTGGGGTTTGGGATACTCAATTGATCTGGAGTGACAAAGTTGGGAAGAACTCTGCCATTGGGTCCTTGAGCAAGGCCCTTAACCTCAAATTTATTCCTGGGGGCCTTTGTCATATTTTTATCTATCCCTAATCACCGGGAACTGTTCGATCTAGCATTTCTCTCAGGATGTCCTCGAGAGATGTTCTCAATTAAACTTTCCCAGGTTAAACAAAAGCTAAAAAGTGTATTTATGCATCAGAATATGAGGTGGTGCCTCTAACCACTCTGTCGTGTTTTGGGGATAATATTGGTTCTTACCGCTCCTGAGCCCACTGTGAGTGGAGAGCTGAAGGGCTCTTTCCGGACAGTTCCATCGCTCCCATGCAAACTGGTGTTTGCATTCCTCAATTCCGCTCTGTGCTCCGGCAGCTACACTACTCGAGTAGATTAGATAGGCCTGCCAATCAAATCAAAGAATACGCCCATATCCGTCAGCAAAGCATGCAAAGGAATTATCTCGGAATTATCTGTTTATCTACCAGAACATTCACTGGATCAGGCATATACAAAAATCCATTGGATCTCACAATACTTCCACAGGATTTGCTTGCTTTAAATGCTCCTGACGCACCTGTGTGTTGTTTTCATGATTGCCCCCTGGTCGTAAATTTGTCCTGGTTGAGTTCTTTGAAAAGACGGTCCTTGTTTTCCCTTGTTTTTCAGTTTATCCATCTGGTGAAGTCAAGTCATAGGGGACACTTTTTGGCTGATTACCAGGAAAACCTCCAAAAAAAATTCTGAGGACTGCATTAAGTGTTCTTCTCAGAACTCGATATGGATCCCTGGTATATTTGTATAAAGAAAATGTGTTGCCAATCAAAATATTTTAGAAACTTTGGACTTTCAAACTCGTCTGAAACCCCTACCTCACTCTGATAATGTGTTTATAAGAGACAGGGAGCGACACATGCCAGTGTGCACGCATTCACAAACACTTGAATTATGAGTGCTTGTATGTGCAATTTGCAGAAACGCGAGTGTGCGCTTGCGTGTAATGATGGCAAATTCTGGACTGTTATGGGTGACATGAATTCAGTTGCATAATCTTTAATATCTTTAAGAGACAAAAATACTAAAAAAAGCTTGTAGTAAGTATAGCAAGCTGGCAATACCATAGTAGCTCATGATTATATGGTACCTGTTGTCCCAGAAACATGCCAGTTTCTCGTCAGAAAAATGTTGCATTTCAGCAGAATTTTTTGTCCAATGCATTCAGGTAAAATTGGACTGTCGCTCAAAACCATTTCCCACAAAAAGTAAAATTAATTGTGAAAAAATACTTAGATTAAAAGTCAAACAGTAATGCTACATCCTGCACCCCTTTTAGTGTCATACCCTTATTGTTTTAGGCTGTAGTAACACGCCACATGGCTTACCTTGCAAGCTCTTAGACCAGAATTTTTTTCAATCTTTCCTCTGCCCATTCAAGTTATCGCAATCAAAATGATTGTTTCATGAAAAGGACATTTGTCACAACAATGAAATAACAAGTTTGGTGATTGACTGCTAATATTTTAGAAGTTCTAGATATAGAACCTTGCGCCATTTTACCTCATGCCCCAAATTACCTGACGTCACACTCTATTAATCGACCTATCATATACACGTATCGTGGCTGTCATTAATGTACAAATGAAAAAAAAAATACCAACTCAAAAGACACTGCGCCTTCCTTCACTTAACTCAGTTCCGTGAGGCCGATAAATAAATAAATAAATAAATACAAATTAAAAAATCAGCCTTCAAATTCACTTTTGATGGGCTAGTTAATGGCTAAGAAAACTTGAATTAAAACATGATACCGTCATCATTTAACAAATTGTATAGACACTCTCTTCATACAATTTTCTTTTGCATGGCTAACTCGCACCTGGCGAATGAAAGAACATGTCTCTACAATATTAATTGCCATTTCAAATAGAGCCAGTAAATGAATTATTGTTACTCAAGCTGTTTGATTGTTGCACAATACTTATTCATTATAAAACACTCCAATTGTGCAACATTCCGATTAAACAGGACCAGTGTGCTTTCTGTGAGAGGCTCAAAACTACCAATGGGGCTCTTCCATTGATAATGTTGGTACACATCACCGACCGGCGACTGGGAACAGAACAAAAAATGTAGTTCCCAACAAAAGCACACGCAGGAAATCTTATTCAAGATCGCCAGTCAAAACTTCATTCTTAATCGGAACTTTTTTGTCCTGTGGTCTGTTATGTTTTGCGTCACCTATAGCACTCTGGTTTGGTTTTAACGCGGCGCCCCTTAGGGAGGTGAGACCCCCCGGATCACCAGTGATACAAACTAATATGTCTCAAGTGCCTTCGAGAGTTTGAATCGCGGCCTCTCACACAGTAGACCGGCTCGCTAATGATGACCACCCACAGGATCGCGCTGCTTCCGCTCAATGCTCCCACACGGACAATTGTGGCAAGACGTCCCTCTTTCAAAGTGTAAAATATCGACGCCCTGTCCAATGGACAACAAGCCGCTTTCCTGAATGTCAAGTCAGGGTAAGTTACTTTATATTGTGTGAACACGATGGAAATGCAGACTATAATTAGGCCACTTGTAACCGTCTCGTCCTCAGCTTTGAAAGGATCCGTCTGCTTAATCCGGACAGATCTGCCTACAAGGCCAGCGGATGTCTCAACGATGGGAAAGCGCCAGCACTGACCTCTGAAATGCGATGGAACTTTTTTTTTTTTTTTGGAAATGTCGTCCCTGCGCAAGAAGATCAGGGAAACTAAAGATCAAAAGAAAGTTGTCTTACCTTTGGGCCGGTCATCAGGAAATTATTCACTGACCTGGAAGACGGATCAGACCATTAGCTCAAAGAAGTAATGTGTGCTTCATTATGCATCCAAAATGAGAATTTGGAAAACAGCATGTTTTTTCTGTTCTCGAACTAAAGCTTGTTCTCCGTGATTCATTCATGAATCAATGCCTAAATTTTCCATCAGTCAAATTTTATATAAGGCCTAGCTTTAATAATAGGCTATAGGCCATGACAGAGTCTAACCTAATTGATAAAAATGCTCACGAATGAAAAACAATGTCTCACAAACAAGAATAAGAAATATTAACCCAACCAATTCAAGGTAAAACCTCTTCTTAATATTATCAGCGACAGCCTAAAAGGAACATTCTCAGAGACTCCACACAAAAATAAACAATCTCCTAGAACACATTACAATCGTTAATCGAAATAACGATGATGCATTGAAAATTTGAGTGATGAAACACGTTATTTGTCATTACGAAAGGTATTATAGGCTTACAAGTACAATCACAAATATAACCTTTTCCTGATCATACTTTATTAAGGCATCGACAGTAGGCCTATCATGCAACATTGAAAGTTATCGGAGTTGATTATTTCGAACTTACTCATATTTGGTACATTATTAAATAGGAATGGGTTTTTAATGAGGCCAATAATGTAAAATAAACCAATTGTGCAAATGTCCGTACTTTTCAAAGTTAAGCTATCACTGTGCGAATATTCAACATTTTTCTAATTAAGAAGAGTGTTGGATATATGAACAAAAATGAGAAAAAAGGCTTATCAAATTCTATAATTCACGCTCTCGGACCAACATCATTACGGTCATGACTGAATATGCAGCCTATACAGCCTCAAGACAATAACACTGACTAGCCAACTCCAATGCCCTAAAGGGCCAAAATGTCAACTGACCACTTGTATTCTCAATTTGCAGTTTTCATTTTCAAGCGCTGTATGTTTCCATATTCCACAAAAGGCCTATCCTCCCGTCCCTACAGTGTCGGGTCGCCCAGAAATCAATTCCCCCCTTCCAAAGATCGAGAAAGTTCAGCTGAACTTACCAACTGCAGCAAGACTTCATGTGGGTCACCAATATGATAATATAATAGCAGACCTCCAAATGCATAAACATCCTGGATAAAGACGACCAGATCTGTATGCTAAAAAGTTGAGGGTCTTTTGCACAAGGCTATATACCAACATGCAGATTTCGGGAGTGTGAAGGTTTCATGCGGGAGTCGAGGGGGGGTTCTGAAATGGAGCCGCTCTCATCCCAACAAGAGATTATCTGCTTAATTAAAGATTTTCCCCCTTCTTGCACTTCCAGCCAATCAGGAGTATTGTACCAAGAAGAGATTGAAATGATCAAAAGGGCACCCCGTGTTCCGCGAGGACAAATAGCGGAGAAGAGCTCTCTGCGTGTCAGCCCTCGAAGGAAATTCATATGAAACCGAAATAGAGGCGCTGATCCCCCCCAAGACCCGCTTTTAAAGTTCATTTACACAACGGCTTGAAAGGGATTTATACAGTAGGAGCAGATAATAGCGGCAGATTATGGCGTTTTATCAGATGAAAATAGCCTTAGATGTTACAACTACCAAGGGGATCAGTGTCCTTCGGCTGTCTTAGTCTATAACAAATTAGATTTAATCATCAATCTTTATCTTATAAGCAAACCAATCAACACAATGATGCGGAAACAGCCCTCGCCAATGTTACAGCATTTGGAAGCCTTTTCAGCCTATTTAAGTCTCAAGAATATGAGAACATATAGGCTTGGAAGATTTTTTTTAACCTGCATGTCGGAAAAAGTCGTAAAAACGAATTAACAAAATCGTTTTCCTTTTTCTCCAGGCCTACATTGTCCACAAGGTTATGGCTTTATTCTCAAAATGTGTGAGCTTCATGTAGGCTATTAAGCAAAACAGAACACCGGGTTTGAAAACTACAACGCACTGAAAACACAACGATAAAGATTGTACACAATAGGAATACATTGTTATATTTTTACTTCTCCATAATATACCTGTCTGTTGTTTTTATAATGTATACAAATGTGAGAATTTACCGACTTTTCTTATTATTATCGGGCCGATTACCATTAGGCTATTAGAAGTAGTATTATTAGCATCCCGGCACAGGCATAGCGAAACGCACCATTTTGATTTGATAATTAGAAAAATTATATTGCTTAAAATAGGCTGCTAAATCTAAAACAGTGAACAATGAACGAACTGAGAGGCACCGTCTTCTGCGAGGTTTTTATTTAATACTAATTTAACACAGTAAAGTAATTAAATTTGCTGAAAGTTTCGGATAAAGGGAAACATAGCAGTCGTGTCTGAGCGTTTGCATGTTTAATCCTGATAAGAGATAGCTAACGCAGCTTGAAGTACTACTTTCTTTTCCCGCTAGACCCCTGTCTGACCTTTTAAGACTTTGCAAGTCCCCTTTTATTTAACATCTTCGTATCTTCTTTTGTGCAAATTAGGATTAACACGATGCTCTTTGGCTTGGTAGCTTGTTTGTGGAGTCATTAAATCCAGAGAGTTTGTAGAACGACGCTCCTGAATGCTGCTGCTGATGTTGACGATGATGATGATTATTATTATTGTTGTTATTATTATTCTTGTTGCTGTTATATCGAGTATTTTGGTTGAGATTGCATAATGATATTTTTTACATTAATGCACTGATATTTATCATATTTATTATTGTTTTTATTATAAGACGAGTACGCCAATCTAAGTAAAAATACCTAAATCATCCAATTATCCAAAGAGCCTGTGCGCCTCAATAACGACCCCAGCTCAAACTTTCAATCATAAATCATACATCCAGCCTAACGGAACATGGAGAGTTTTGATGACCGTACAAAAGACAAAATCGCTATAAACGAATATCTTCTGACAGACTTACAATTTCTCAAAATAGATTCCCTTTTCACATAATAATGGCCAGGGTTTGGCTCAAATGGCAATCATAGAAACACGCATAAGCATGCAAGCACGCACGTGTGTATCCATTTTGAAACAGGAGGCCCCTCAAAGCATGTAATATAATACAATCAAAACATACATGATTATTTTAACAGTAAAATCAATTACCTTGCTTCTACCTCGACAAACAGATGGGCTAATATTAGCCTACATTTTCGCCATTGGTCCGAGACAAATAATTTATACAATAAATGCATTAATAAATGTATTTAGTGCAATTTTTTGTGTTTTTCTCGAGTCTAAAACTGCCAATGCCTTCTCTAACGTGCCATGTGATCTGCTGACACATTGGGGAACATTTTTGAGTTCTTTATAGAGCATCCAGAGCCTTCAACTGAAGTTTCTGAGCTTGTTTCTTCAATTTCCACTCATCTACCCACCTGTCCATCCATCATTCTAACCCACTTCAATCTTGGTCACGATAATATTGAGCTTGAAACCCATGCAATCACTGGGCATGATGTTTGAATGTCTTCTTGACAGGTTGCCAACCCATCACTCATGTATTTATTTGCGATCAGGCCTCTCACTTAATCTAACCAGCATGTATTCGGACAGGGGAAGGGAACTAAAGCCCCTAACTAAACTAAAGTACAGAAACCACATGAAAACCTTGGGGAGAACGTGCAAATTCCGTGCAGAGGATTTTGATAATGTGAAGCAACAGTGCTATCCTCAACACAATACCACCATGCCCTCCGACCTTTTCTAACTCACACCATATATTTTTGTAGCAGTTAACAACTGGGTACTGAGATAGCAAAAGCAGTGATAAAATTGACTATTTTGCCATTGTCAACATGATCAGCAGCCTAAAACTGATAATTTCATACAGCAGCAAAGTTCTTGGTTGACACGGTACATATACCATAACCTACCTCACCGAGCCAAAATGACCCCCACAGTTTGATCCAGTGCGCCCAAGTCCTCCTAACAAGCCACACCGAAAGCAACTCTTCCCGACTCATGCCTGTGTGAGCCCAGTTTGTGATCTGAGTTCTGAAACATGAATACATATCACCTGATATAGCACTAGGAAAGGGCTTCCTGATTTACTGTCTGAAAAAGCAAACGCAGAGTTTGCACTTTGCAGCAACAGATTTAGGTATACCAACTACTGAAAAAGAGTAAAACACAATTTAGAAAACTGAAGCCAGATAATGTCCCTGCTCAAATTGGGGTCATTCTTATCGAGAAACAATTACAGATCTTAAAAAACACCATGCAGGAGGTCGCCCTACTATTAATTTTGCGAAGGAGGATGCGCTAAGCACCAAATATTCATTGGAACATATAATTCTCTTTCAGGGAAATATTATTTTGCAAACAATACACAACCTCATTTCCAAAAAAGTTGGCACATCATAGAAAATCCAAATGAAATCAATAAAAACTGATTTGAAAAGTCCATTGACCATCTACCACACTGAAAACAATCCAAAAACACATTATTTTATGATGCTACAAGTGAATTTAATAGCTTATTGAAACATTCAATGTGACAACTGGACCAGTCCAAAAAAATTGAAACAATCAACTGGTTACCACTGTGTAACATCACCATATCTTTTGATCGCAATCATTATGGGTTTGGTTACTGAAGACACCATCTGGTCAAGTCGAGCAAACAGAAATTTCTCCCTAGTCAATCATCTGCACCCTGTGGTTACGCAGTCATGCACTAGTAGTCCCTGCAGAGTGTGGTTTGGTATTGTCTTACTGGAAAATGCAGGGACATCCTTCACACAGATGACTTGTAGACTGCGGCATAAGTTGCTCCAAAATTCATACATACCTTTTTGCATTATATTTCCCTCAAAATGTGCAAATAATCCATGCTATGTGCACGATCGCAACCTCGTGCCATGACAGGTGCTGGCCGAAGGCCTTTTTACCTAACGCTGATAAAGCCTTGGACTGTCTTTGCTGTCTTTGGTCTGGAGAATACTGCTGCTTCTTTCTCCAAAAAACACTGGAAATGTTGGCCCGTTGGTCCACTAAACACCCTTCTACAGTGCCACTGTCCATCTCAGATGACATCAAGCCCAGAGAAGTTTGCAGTGCTTTCAGACAGTGTTCATTGATAGCTTTGGTTTTACAAAATACAGCTATAACTTACACCTGTGGATGCAGTGGCTTATGGTGCTGACAAAGTATTTTCGAGCCCCTCCATAACATGGTGGTTGTTGGGGTGGTGATGTCAGAGGGGTCGGCGGTCATGTGCATTCAGAAGTGGTTTTCAGCCTCGCCCTTTCTGCATTGAGATTCAACCGGATTCCTCCCATTTTTTTTATCATAAAGGGGTTGACCATGAGACATCGACAGATTGGTCACCATCGTTCAAACAATGCAGAGTGATATGGAGGAGGAACTGTAATGAGGTGGCGAGGAATGATTATGACTGGAGGAATAGACTTGAATTGCGACATTCCAATCGTCTCTCATCCTTTTATTGTTACCTCTCCTCCCTACCTCCCCTCCCCTCCTACCAGGAAGTATGAGGTCGTGGATGGGAGGAGTGGAGGAGACTAGGAGGAGACAAGGAGGTAAAGTGAAATAGTCCTGTTTCCACCTCTGTCATCCATATTTGTCATCGATATTTGATGCCAGCAACAAGTTTCAAAAAAGTTGGCAAGGGGACATGTTTACCACTGTGTTGCATCACGTCTTCATCAATCTACACTCTGTCAATGTTTGGGAACTAAGGAGCCCAACTGCTGTTGTTATGTATGAGTATTTTATGTACAGCATCGTACAACCCCAATTCAAAAATAGTTGGGACAAAGTGTAAATTGTGAACAAAATCAAAATGCAATGACTTTCAAATCACACCAGCCAGTATTTTATTCACAATAGAACAGAGATAACATAGCAAATGTCAAAAGTGAGGAACTTCACAAATTTTATCCACAAAATGAGCTCATTTCAAATTTAATGGCTGCTACAGGTCTCTAAAAAGTTGGGACAGGGGCCAGTTTACCATAGTGTAGCATCCCCTCTTCTTTTTAACAAAGACTGGAGGCGTCTGGGCATTAAGGAGACAAGTTTCTTGAGTTAAGCCATTGGAATTTGATCCCACTCTTGTTTAATACAGACTTCCGGCTGAAGGAGAGTTTTGGGTCTCCTTTGACGGACTTTTCGTTTAAATATGCACCAAATGTTCTCAGTGAAAGATCAGGACTGCTGGCAGGCCAGTTCAGCACATAAACTCTTCTATCACAAAGTCATGCTGTTGTAATACCTGCAGTATGTGGGTTTGCATTGTCCTGCTGAAATACACAAGGCCTTCCCTGGAATAGGTGTCATATGGAGGGGAGCATATGTAGCTCTAAAGCCTTTTTATACCTTTCAGCATTCATGGTGCTTTTTAAAACGAGCAAGTGTCCCACACCATATGCACTAATACGTCCCCATACCATCAGAGATGCTGGCTTTTGAACTGAACGCTAATAACAGGAGGGGTGGTCTTTTTCCGCTTTAGCCCAGAGGACATGACGCCCATGATTTCCAACAAGAATGTCAAATTTGGACTCGCCTGACCACAGGACACTTTGCCACTTTGCTACCACCCATTTTAAATGAGCCTTGGCCCACAAAACATAGCAGTACTTCTGGATCATGCTCAACAATGGCTTCCTTTTTGCACGATAGAGTTTTAGGTAGCATCTGTGGATGGCACAGCAAACTGTGTTTACAGACAGTGGTTTCTTGAAGTACTCCTGGGCCCATTTAGTAATGTCAATGACAGAATCATGCCGGTGAGTGATGCAGCGGCGTCTGAGGGCCCGAAGATCACGAGCATCCAGTAATGGTCTTTGGCCTTGGCACAGAGATTTTTCCAGTTTCTCTGAATCTTTTGATGATGTTATGCACTGTCGATGATGAGACTTTCAAAGCCTTTGCAATTTGACATTGAGGAACATTGTTTTTAAAGTATTCCACAATTTTTTTACGCAAGCCTTCACAGGTTGGAGAGCGTCTGGCCATCGTTACTTCTGAGAGACTCAGCCTCTCTAAGACATCCCTTTTATAGCCAATCATGTGCCAGTTAACTTAACTACTAGCTAACTGTTCTTTCAGCTGATTCTCTTATATATGAATTGCTTTTCAGCCCTTTATTTGCCTGTGCCCCAACTTTTTTGAGACCTGTTGCAGCCATAAAATTTGAAATAGGGGATAAAGAAATGAGGATAAAGATATAAAATGTCTCAGTGTCAACATTTGAAATGTTATCTATGTTCTATTGTAGATAACTTATTGGCTGATGTGATCTGAAAATCCTTGCATTATGATTTTATTCACAATTTACACATCGTGCCAACTATTTCGGAATTGGGGTTGTATATCATTTGTAAATGGACATTTGTTACATACTATTTGTGCTGCCTTACTGGTAAGCTATTTGTTTATGATGTTCATCATTAAGCGCCCTCTGGTGGTGTGTCTGTATAAAAGTCTATTTGTAGCAACACATGATCTGATGCAATACCACTTGTTTGTGATGAAATAGACTAGTGCTTTCCAGAAGTTTCTGCCATCTTCTTACCTGGAGAAGGCCAGATCACCCAGGAATCCTGTAGATCTTTCCAGAATGTTCCTAGTCTTTATAAATGCTGTGATTTTGGTCAGTTGGTAGGGTTTTTGTTTTGGCATCAGAGTTACATACTGGCATTCGAGTGCTATTATAAGATGGCACAGTGGATTATTTGTAGAAATATTTGGACATAATCAGTGAAGAATACATTTGTTTAAGTTGACATTGCTGGTTCTCTTTGTTGTGATTTTCAAGTCATAACACTGTATTTTTGAAAGGATAATATTTTTTTTTTTCTAATCCCTACCTCCTCCCTGCCCTCCCCCCCCTACACCCATATATACAGATGACACAGTGGAAGGACAATGACATAAATTAGAATGTAAATATATACAAAAATGAGCAAATTGAAATGCGAATTAACAGCATACCTGCACCAATACATACATTGATAATAATTATATATACATATATACTCATGCTTTAGCAAATGTACATTCATACAAACACAGACAAACATATCATATATTAACAGACTCATACACATTTACTCATGTTATTTTCATTCCCATCCTTCTTCTACTCTCCATCTATCCTTATGTACACTTAACCTACTGTTTTCGTGTACCATCATACATTCAATTTTACTATGATGCTTTACGAAGAGTTTGAATCTCTCTGTCATCAAAGCGTCCACAGATTTTGATTTAAAAATGAACATTTTGCCAAGAAGTATTACAATATTGATTATTTTTCTGGAGTCATTTATGGAGTCATACTGGATATCCGAGCAGTGTCAAATTCTATAGGCTTCTGTGAGTAAACAAGACCAAGCAACAGAGCAAAAATAGTGTTGATTGACAAAAGGCGTTTTGAAGTGATCGTGCGGGATACAAAAGTTTACGGGACAGACGGACAAACAAATGAACAGAGGGACGGACATACATTGTCCGTGACAATAGCCCTCTGCCCTTTAGTCGGGGTTGAGGAGAAATGACTTTACAGTTATTTATTCATTACAAAATAAGCACTATTTATAGTTAGGACATCCATCACTCTGCAAAGGGCTGTCATGTGAATGGGACATGGGTCCTTGGCAACCCTACAGGAAAAAGAGCTACTTACATTAGATTTGCATATGTCTACAACCAAGATACTATAATAGACAATAATTTGCATGCTAGCTGAAACCAGGATATAGATATCCTTATCAATGTTATTGTATGCTTAAGAATCTTGGTGAAGCTGGTTGAAAAACATGGGTAACACAGATTAGAAAACTTCTGTATATATGTATGGGTATGGCCTTATATGGCAAAATCAAGAAACTGGGAATTTTTTCATTGTTTATTTCAGAATTCAAACAGAGGGTTCAGGATGGTTACATTCAAGATTGGAATGCTGAAATTTACGTACACTCAAATTTAGATTTTTACAGATCTATCAAATATAGTTTTGTTAGCGAATGGTATTCATTAAATGTTTCAAGACGGGATCTCTGTCGACTTTTAACCTCGTTTAGAATTGGGGAATTCGGGTTAGCAAAAACACAGGTAGAAGGGAAAATCTTGCTAGAACAATGCGATATTGTCCATTTTGTACTAATGAAGTTGAAGATGAATTCTATTTTATTTATGAATGTACAATGTATCAAGATTTGCATTTAAAACTTCTGGGCAATTAATTCTAATCATGCTTTGTGCAGTCTTGCTAACTCCACCAATGTTGAACTTGTCACTTCATTAGCTCTTTATCTGAAATCAGAACTCTCCCGGGGAAAAGCTTTAGTTTAACCTGCCTACAATACCAAATCAATGTATTGTTGCTTCCACTGTTACATGTAAATGTATGATCATTGTACTGTTACTTGTACATTGGCCTTTGGCCTTGAATAAAGAACATACAAACAACCATGGACACCAAAAGACCTCTTTACCTGTTTTTTTTTTTTAATTATTGTCATTAAGGCCATCTTATCTATTTCAGATGCCCTGAAACCCATGGAAGCGGAATCATCACAATGGTTCCATCAATTCTCATATTTTGAATTGAAAAATAAACTGACAAATAAAAATACCGCAAAAGAATCTCACACTAGTCGCACAGACTTACATTGGCAGAATTAATGCATCGTATAGGCAGTTAGTTGCAGGATAAGAGCCATTGTCTGTAAAGTTCAGCCAGGTTCTGGCAGGTGGTGATGGTTACCTTGTTCAATTTTGATGAAACTTTGGTGGCTTTATGTCCCTACCCTAACAAGAAAATTGTCCAAATTTTTTGGCCCCTCCTGCACTGGTTTGGGGTTTAGGGGTCAGTCAATTGCAAGCCGAAATAGGGCCTAAAATGCCAAATTACCAAAATTTGATTTTTGGGTTGCTCTTATTCACTGCGCGAACTTTATATCTAAGTACAAGTTGGAAAATTGAATTATAGTGGGGATGGTCGGTGGTTTAAACAATTTTCGGCCTGGGTTCTTCTTCGTGCAACATATGGGGGGCGCTCCAATGTGGCCGCAATCCATTTTTGCCGCTAGTTTGCACCCCTTACACTTGTGCGCAATCAGTGCCCCAAAGCTTTTACAACTGCACTTCATTAATATGTAGTCAGACTATCCATTACAGGTGAGAAAAAGTTAGGATAATGCATGCGCACACCAATAGGTGCCGCCGAACATGGCGGAATACTAAAATTTGAGTATTTCAGCGCCACCTGTTGGTGTGCGTGGTCGATCTACAGGGCAAAGGTTTGTTGCATAATGAAGTATGGAGATCACCCTTCTAGTTTATGAAAGCCATTTCTTGAGATAAGGACTACTGTCGATAATAGGTGGCACTTTACTAACAGATGTACTGGTACACGTGTAAAGCAATATCCGCTCCAAATTGCTCATGGTCAAGTTATGAACTGAGCACAATATAAGCTGCTATAGGTGCATTTCGATGGTGTGTCCTAGTAGAACAGGCCCTGTGATGGACTTGACCTTATTTCAGGTAATGATTACTGATTTTTCAACCATCTCTGGCATGTGTGTGGTTTCATTAGTTACATCAATTATTGATTGAGGGCACCACTAGTACTTCCTGTTTACGCCATTGTTTCAGACTATTGAAAAGCCACTTTGAGGTTTAATCCAGAATCATCCATGTATGTGAACGCCCTTAAGGGGTCAAGCCTGGGATCACTCAATTTAAGTACTTCTAAACACTAAAAACACATAAAAATTGTGTCAACTGAAAAAAACTCAGAATGGAATTTGATTTTAATCAAATTGATTAGTTTGTTACTGTGAAAACCGTACATTATTGGCAAAAAATGTGAAATCATGTAGCCACAATATCTCAGAAGCTATACCATATTTTCCTGTATTTTTTATTTTTTTTGGTTTTGAAGCTCATATCACCAGCTATACAATGACGTACTCATTCTGGGTATTTTCATGGGAAAATATTTTGAAAAATTATTTGGTCATAGCATTTTAGAAATGGGTGGCAGAACCTGCCAGGCAGATCGATCATAAATACACTATGTATCTACCTACTCAAAAATGGCTGTGTCATTGTATAGAACATGACAAACTGATGCTATGGTGAAAATTTCAGAGCAATACCTTGAAAAAAAATACCTTGTGGATTTTATGCCCACCACAAGCCTAATAAACTATGAAATTTTGAGATGCGAGACAATTGCATTTTTGACAAATGCACTGGAGGCATTCACATGATAAAAATCCACTTAAAAGATAGTTTTTTGGTCTTAAAATCACCTTCTATGAATGTTTTGCAAGATTTTTAACAATATGATAAAAAAACATCCCCCCCCCCCCCCCCAAGTCTGAATATATTCCTGACCCCTTAAAGTGCCAGAACTGGCTTGGATGAATGTACAAATATTCCCAATGTATACAAAATTGGTATTTTTTTTTAATCACAAAACAACTTTTTGTATGGTTACAGGCCCATTTTATACAGGTGGATCGATTTGCATGGAGACTAAGCTTGGGCTCGTGTTCCATTTTATTGGATTCGTACCCATTTTTAAGTGGCTCAGAACAAAATTTTCCAAATGAATAACAATCTTGTATGCTCCATTCAACTCTTCATGTTCCACGGAAGCAGCATTTTACCAACCCTTGTACTGACTTGTGCAGTCATGATCCCATTGTTCCCTTTGCAATAACTGCAAGTTTAAGGGTGAAGGGCATCTCATGAAAAAGTATTTCCTTGGGATTTTCACCCCGAATTTCAGCTGGACCAATCACGAGCAATTTTGAGTGGAGACTGCTTTACGCGTGTACCTGTACATCTGTCAGTAAAGCGCCACCTATTATGAACAGTAGTCCTCATTCCAAGAAATGGCTTTCATAACCTAAAAGGGTGACCTCTACACTCCACGATGCAACAAACCTTCGCCCTGACAATCGACTGCACACGCCACCAGGTGATGCTGAAATACACCAAATTTTAGCATTTTGCCCTGGTCGGCGCCACCTTTTGGTGTGCGCATAAATTATCCCAACTTTTTCTCACCTCAGATAGATAGTCTAACTACATACCGGTGTGGTGCAGCTGTAGAGGTTCTGGGGCACTGATCGCACACAGAGTATAAGGGGTGCAAACTAGTGACGAAAATGGATTGCGGCCATATTGGAGCTCCCCACATGAAGATGATGCCAGGCCAAAAATTGCTCTTTCCACTAACCATCCCCCCTAAAATTCAATTTTCCAACTTTTACTTTGAGATAAAGTTTGCGCAGTGAATAAGAGCAGCCCAAAAATCTAATTTTGTTAATCTGGAATTTTAGGCCCCAGTTTGGGTTGCAATTGATTGACCCCTGAAACCCAAACTGGTGAAGGTAGGGCCAAAAAATTTGGGGGAATTTCTAGTTAGGAGAGTGACAAAAACCAACAAAGTTTCAGCAAAATTGAAGAGGGTAACCATTACCACCTCCCTGAACCTTACAGACAATGGCTCTTAAGTGTCATCAATTAGGGATTAGTCTAGGCGCTGCCCTTTCCTTTCTGTAAAGCGTCTTTGTGACAGCCTGCCTGTGAAAAGCGCTATAAAAAAATTAATTGATTAATCAAAACACTCTCGTTATGGGTCTGGCTCCTCATCAACGACACCAGGCACTAGATCTTGCAAGTTTATGTTCAGGCATATTCATCACGTGTGTAAGAGGAGCTGATTCCAACACAGAATTTGGTGGGTACCACCACTTCCATGTCCGAAATGTTAGCATCTTGAGCTTCAACTTCCGAGTTGATCATTTTCATTGACCACAAGCATATACATTGGCCTGTCTGTGGGTGTTATGTAAGCATTGGCCATCCTGTCTGTTTGAGCCAAGTACCGCTGTGTGTGACAGTCTTTTCAACTCCACCATCTTCTCTCTTGAAGCCATTCTCAGCCATTATCAGCATGTAAATTACAAATTCAGACCATGTATGTCCTGCACAATCAGTGCTCTGCATGGGGACTGACTTGACAAACCATGTGATACATATGCCGCAACATAATTGGCTAATTCCACTTGCTAACAACTGCCACTACAGAAAAATAGAAAATTTAATGAGGAAAAATGCAGTAAGATTAACTTGCTAGGTTTTTTCTTCGCAAACAATTAGTGGCAACTTGCTAATTTTACCGTATAGCAAAATATGGGTAAACCAGGGATTATTTTTATGTATCGCACTATGTATGATGAGGCAAAACCTATCAAGTATGTAAACTCAGTTTTAACCAAAATTAGACTTGAAAAGGTTGTTCCACACCACTCCAGTTATCCAGCCGGCACAGTAATCATGCTTCACGAGAAATATACTCATTTGTTGAGATTATACTTGCTTCAACCTGCATGATTTGCAAAACTGAAGAGGATTCTGTTCACGGAAGGCAAGCAAAGCCTTTCCCCTATCCAGTTCTTACTAAAAAAATTTTCATACTGCTCCATCTTGTTTTGCTCTGAGTGTCGTTCTACCCCTCATTTAAATAACAAGGACTCCGCAGTTGCCCTGCCCAAGAGGAGCACGCAGAAGCACATGATATCACAGTCATATGATTCGGATCAAATTCCCACCGTAATGCACCTTCCAGGAATGGAAAAGGCTGTTATTTAAATTGAATTGCTCGTCACAGTCACTCATCTTGTGATCTTCATCGCAAGTCCAGACAGATCAGTCTAAACCTCAAATACGCGTATTCAAAAAAAACTGTACCAGTTTCCAAGCATATCCCCCCCCCACCCCCACTTGCACAAAAGGAAAAAGGCAATAAAAAGGTATGATTTTTTTTTTTTAATTCGATTGTGAAAAGTAATGAATTACCACAGTGTAACACAACAGAAAACTTTCCATCTTGTAGAAAATAGGTGTACGCTTACAGTACATACAGGTCACAACATTCCTTGCCAAAGTGTTTTAGTTTTAAGGCATTCTGAATCAAAGGTTAACACATGAAAACAATCGCACCGCAAAACGACAGGGCAAGGTTATTATTTTGCAAGTTCAGTTTAGTTCAAAACACAGTTTAAGTGTTATTACGAAACAAAACTACCTTACTTGTGTTCAAAATACAAATAATTTGTCCCTGAAGAACACAGGCTAGCAATACTTTTTTCTGGATTATTGGTTATCGCGAGGGAAGCAGGTTTGCCACAAAGCCATTTTGGGGCATATTAAGTGCTTTAGTTTTCCATTAACACTGCAAAGTTCATCACTTAAATGTTTTTCTTATTGGCTATCAGGTTTAAGACAGAAGGCCAAGCCTTCCACACTGAATCCTATGCATTAATATGACCCACTACTGACTGAAAACCACAGTCTGAGAAATGAGCTGTTTGTTTGTTTCCCAGTAAAAACCTGATAAATATGGATTATTTCGTAGTTAAGAGATGCAACTTTCCCTTGATCAATGAGGGGCTGGAAAAGGATATCAGACATAAGGCACAGGGGAAATGTGGTTTCCTGACTTGGTTTTACTCCAATTAACAAAATAAAATAGACGTGTCAGCCCCCGGCCATTACCCCCTCTAAAAATTTTGAACACCAAGGAAATCTAAGAAGCACTCCTTCTTAAGTCCTTGTCAGCCATTTTCCAGAATGATGCACTTACAACACGACTTCATGGAATATCTGCTGAAGGGAGAAGGATTCTCGTGAAACACGAGATAACGGAGCAGAATGCTTCTTTCTTCCAGTCCAACCAGGCTTCGTCGACAGCACCCGAGCCTCAAATGCACAGAGGCAAAACTAAACCACTGGTAAATTGAAGACCAAAAATACCTTGGATGTGCGAATAGCACCACAAGCAATGAGCACCTCGAAAAATATGACTCTGGAATGAATATGCGGTCAACATTACCAAATATATAACACCATTTGGCCAACCAGACAGTACTGACCATTAGACTATGGATTCAGTTACTTATGACCGCATAAGAATGTGGGGATGGAATGCTCCTTGAACGAGTCTCCCAAAAGGATTCAACATCTTATGTAAATAGCATCGCATGTTTAATACGTGCGAACAAACAACTGAAAATCCTGACCAATGCATGTTGAGAGCAGTTTGTTAAAAATGAAACCACACCTTAGCTGTACTTAACCCAAATTTTGAAGCAGTTCAAAATCCGGTGAAAACTCTTCATCTTCGCAAATAGACAGAGAACTGCTCCATAAATTATTTGGCCAGAAATGTTTTTCCACCCCTAAAGCATCAACATGGCGTTTGACTAGTCTTTGGCCATGATAGAGCCAAGACATTGCCCACTCCAGCCAAGCCACTAGAACCCAATCCCAGAGCTAGTCATTCAAAGACTAGCCATCCAAATACTTCTGTCCTTCCCCATCAAACATATGCAAGCGCTACTGCTACAAATTCAGAAATTAAACTGTAAGAACATTGGTTTGAAGGGCCAGGCACACATGAACCAATGTTAATTGGAACTACCTGGGGAGAAAGGCTGACCTGGTAAGACGTCAAAGCCGTACTGAGGTTTGTCTTCTAACCCAACTGGCATGGGCTAGCCACTGTGGTGGCTGCCATCGCCCGTGCGCTGGACACGAGCTTTCACAGCATCCTGGGACACTTTCTTGCGGTTGGATGCCAGTCCCAGGAAACACATCAGGTCAATGAAACAAGTGGTGAGATTCACCTTGCAGCCGAACTCGCTGGTCGCGTAGTCGAAAGGGAACGTGTGGTGAAAGTTATGGAACCCTTCCCCTGAAACAAAAGCCACAGTGTTATCAAGGGAAGAGAGGGGGGTATTTGTTGGAAGATGCAGAAAACATCTGCACAAATGTTATTATTGCTATATAAAAGAATTTGGTCAACAAGAAAAAAAGAAAAGAAAAACCTTTTGGGCTGGAAAATGAGAAATAGCATTTTTATCAACCAAAGCCGAAACAATTAAGCACTTGTGTCACATTGGTTAGCAACCAAATCTTTAAGAGTACTCCAATACCTGCAAGAGGGTCATTCCCTGAACCAGATTGAGAACATTTTCCCAGGTCACCATTTCAAAAGATTTGAGAAAAGAAAAAAAAAAAAAAAAGAGAGAGAGATGTAGTACTACCTGAAAAATGAAAGTGTGTTAAATTTTAGGACAATCTGAGCAATAGTTTCGGAGATACAGCTACCAAAATATTTCAGCTATTTTTTTTTCGAAAATTTGGCTTTCGTCCATGTTGAAAGGAGCATATGCAGCATTCTGTTAAAACTACAGAGTTGAGATTTTTTTTGTACACAACTTTGTAAAAGTGGCCCTTGAATAAAAAATCTCAACTCTGGAGCTTTAACAGAATACTGCGTATGCTCCTTTCAACATGGACGAAAGTGAAATTTTCAATAAACGAAAAAGTAGCAGAAATATTTAGATAGCTGTATATCTGAAACTATTGCTTAGATTGACCTAAAACAAGGGTCCCCAAAACCGGTCCCAAAAACTAAAATAAAGACTGGCACTAACTAGAATCGGAGGAATGGAGTTTGAATAATGGCACTACATCAGTGATGTCCAACCATTCTCCCAGAGATATGACATCCCATTGTTTTTCCCCATTTAACCTTAGTCATGTGCATGAGACTGCAATTTAGCAGCTCAATGGGGATGTTCATCTTTCAAATGAGGCCTGCAGACAAAGGTTTGAAGTGAAGACAGTAGACCAGTAAGAACAGTAGATCAGTAATGTGCTGCACTTTAACATTATATATAGTCTGTTTGTCATGCTATTGCAAAACTGCAGGTTGGGAAATCCAGAATGAATTACCCTATGGGAACATTAAATTTTATCTAATCTAATCTAATCTAATCTCCAGGATTAGGGTTTGTTATCGCAGCACTAGCAGCAGAGCAGGGAAAGGAGCCTTACCGATAGCACTGAATGCCACAAACTTGTTCTCACGAGGGTTGATGGTCTCGTCATAGGGTCTGTTGCCCCACATGTGGGCAGCGCTGTTCACCAGCCAGGTGGCGTTGAGGACGATGGTGTACCTCAGAAGGCCGGGGACAAAGTACGCCACCCAAAGAGATTCGCCCCAAAAGTACCAGGGCACCAGCATGGGGATCCCAAAACACATCAGCAGCACCGAGGGCTTGTAATACCTTGCAAACACACACAAAAAAAGCTGCTTAAACATCCTGAGGAAAAAAAAAAAGCTGGAAAAGAGAAGAGGGTGAAAAGAGGTGCTCTTTAAGACCAAAAGTCGCAAAGGTCTTCACACAGATCTTCACCAATCGCACCTCATTCAACAGCTAGAGAGTTTGTTGACTTGCGATGAATTAGAGCTAGAGTGAAAACCTAAAGAGCGGCAACTCTCGCAACGCGGAGCGTAGATGACCCTGGCCAGAAGAACGGAACGCAGTACACTCACTTCCTCTGGAACATGACCACTTTATCGGCCTTCAGATCGACCAGCTCCAGTTTCCGCCCTTTCTCAATGACGTCCGGATGCTTCCGCACCAACAGCCAGCCGATGTGAGCGAAGAAGAACCCCCGGACGGCGTTGTGCGGGTCGGCGTCAGTCTCCGAATATTTGTGATGGACTCGGTGGTCCCGAGCCCACTCATAGATATCGTTCTGCTCAAAGACAAGCGAGGCTTGTTAAAGAAAATGCAAACCAAGCATTAATCTCTCTGATGCAGGAGTTGAGGAGGATGGCAATTCCTGCCAAACTTAAGCGCAGTTCTGCACTTGAATCACAAAGCTGTCAATTAACATAAAACAAGCCAAAACACCAAATTTGCTGAGAGGGACCAGTCCCGTTAATTTACACCTACGAACACTGACCCTTTTGTGAATGACACACATAATTCTCTAAACTCTGCAACAAATGCATCCTTAAATGTCAATACCAAGTCCTTCTCAGGGCTGAGCGATGACCAAATACCTCGATATCAATATTGTGGCAAAATTGCAAGGATAAATTAGTGCTTTCATAAAATATTTTCACAATGTGATGTTTGATGAACAGTCATTAGAGTGGGTATAATGACCTTGCAGACACAAGCCACAGCGAGAGCGGTCTAATGAGTGCAGACAACTGCATTCCTTTACTTTAATGCAGTCCGTAAAACCATAAAAGAGCACTTACATCATATCATGGTATTACAATACCCACAATCTCAAACAATATGTCACAATATCGATATATTGCCCAGCTCCACTCCTAAAAATTCACCAACTAATGGATAGCCAACTGTCTGCAATGCAGTCCATAAGTATTAGCACTATGACAATTTCTTCCCCGCTTCCCTATGCGCTCCAGCAAACTAGACTTTGTAACTCGAAACATCAAGGTTAAATTCAACACAGTCACCATTTACTGCCAAATAATGACAGCCATATTGCACAAAACATAAAATGTAGCCCTTTTTAAGGAGCATCACTGGTCAAATGCTAGCAAACAGTGCTGTAGCCGATTTTCCATTCATATTCGGCAAACCACCAAAAATGAAATAGCCAATGCTGATCAAGTAAGGCCCGGCCAATACGGCGAAGTGCACTCACCTGAAATGCCATGGAATTGGCGAAGGCAAGGAAAATTCTTAGAGGGAGGGAGGCCTTGTACGAGCGATGGCTCCACAGTCGATGGGCCCCCGCCGTCACACCCAGAGCACTTATCATGAAGCACACCATCGCTAACGGGAGAGAAGTGCAGGGAAACGGTCAGCTTGGGCACTGCCATGATGACCACAGAGTCTATCGCGAATAAGACACAGCGCACCATCCGCAGTCGAGGCAGAAGAGCCTTCAGCACTGGCATAACGCATTAGTATGACGCAGACTTGGTTTGTTGGAATCAGTAATGAAAGTGGGTTTGAAATCATGAGTTGTTCCCAAAAAAAAGGAAAAAAATATAAAGAGAATGCCTTCTCTATGTGGCATCTGACGAGGCCCGAGGGAATGTCGGAATTCAAGGCCTCGGATTGTGCCCGAATGTTGCCTAAGAAGGGCTCACTGTTGCCAATGACATCCAGCTCACAATAGAATGACTATAGGGATCGTGATTGTCCATTGTTCTCAGAACGGAATATTTCTGCAGCTTCAGAGATGTTAGTAGAGGCTTTCTGCAGCTCTTTGCTTGCAGGCCAATTTCCTGAAGATAATTTAAGCAATACAGTGCTCACTACAACCAAAGATGCAAGTTTCTACCATCAACAGATGCACTTATCCAGAGGGATTAAATAAAGGGTTTAGGCATTTCAAAAAAAAAAAAGTTGGTATCAAGATATTAAGGTCATGCCCAATAATAGCTGTTAATAGAAACCAAAATAGTAAAACATAGGCCTTGATAAACACACAACATGCAAGCAAAGCAAGATGGCAGGTGCAAGAGGGAGACCAACTAATGTGCAGCGAATGGTTTTGAACAGCTTGCAAAGTAAAACTAATAAGACAATAACAAAGAAAAAACTGAAAATGACTATTGTGGTGTGTTAATATTGCCTTACACTTTTTAATTAAGTGATTCATTTTCTTTGGGCTCTTTTAGTCCATCTCATATTTCATCTGTTACATTTTAACCCACAGTCAACTGACTAGCAGGTATGTTTTCAGACCCAGATTGAATCTCATTAATTTCCTAAAATGCCACAGTGACTGGAGGTTCAAATGAATCTGAAACTCAACTGGTCTGCCACCCAGTCAGATCCACCAGGGAGTCGGGTACAAGGCAGAAATGAAATGCCATGCTAGTTTATGCCCGAAAGATGTTGCATGCAATATCTCATCAAACTTTATTATTTGTGACAGCTAGTGACTAAGTGTCATTGAAATAGGTGTCTATAGGTGAAACAAGCACTTTCAAGAAATCGCCAAAACACGTCATTTATGTCTTGAAACATGTTGTATACTACTAAAATACCAAGTTTCAGCTCTTTTTGTCTTTATTGGGAAGGTCTAAAAATGACAACTTCAGTTTTTCACTGGGACCACCCTGCCACTCCCACTTTTGGGGATACAGGCCTGAAATGCAATCCCAAACTAGTTAATGTGCTAAAGATGTTGCAGACTGCGCACTGTCAAGTTTGATCAATATTTATGACCTTTCAAGGTTATAGGCAGAATATTTTATAGAAGACAGATGATGACGGACAACAGAGGTTACACGATCTTAAGAATTCAACTGGTCAACAAGCCGTTGAGTTTAAAAAAGTAAATCATGACAGGCAGTAGTAGAGACATAGCATGCCAGTACAGCACCCAGAGAGTGTTAAATCACAGCACCCGCTGTTATGCAACACTGCACAAAAGTGGGGTGGACGGGAAAAAAAAATTTAGAAGGATTTCAGGACCTCAGCCAGAAGTTTGACATTTCACAACCTACTTCACCCTTATCGTTTTTATTACAGTTGTGAATCGCGTAACGTAAGGAAGATGCTGCAATAAAGAAATCAAAATTGACAAGGCAAGATTGAAATTTAGACCATATAGTTTAGGTATACGCTGTACTTTAATCTTTCATGGAAGGAAGATGATAACCAGGGAAGAATGCTGATGCAAAACTCACAGAATGACGTCCTCTTTAAGAATTATAAGATTGGAGGAGCGTTTTTAAATTTAATTCTCGGGGGCATGCGTGCGACACCTTATCCTTTCCTAATTGATATGTATTGACCAGTAAATTGTTCTTTAATTAGAAATGGCCGACCGAACGCCGATGTCCTCTCAAGGCCTGGTCAGAAATATCTCAGAATTACATAAATGATAGATGTCCCTTTATCACATCCCTAGATTTTTCAACGAGGCTAACATTTCACAATGAGCAGTGCCATGAAGTTTAAGATGAAGGCTACATTATTTGTTTCAATGACAGACTAGAGCGAAGTCTTCTGCATGAAAATGTTAACGTTTCCCAAGAACTTGACTGGATACAGATATAGAGCAGTTCCACGGGACTATTCTGGACAGCACTATTAGCAAACATGTACAGCGACGAACGTGCATGGCACTTGCCAACGCCTGTCAGTGTTGCCTTTGTTAAGATCACCTAATCCTAAGGCATAAGCAAGCATACATGAAAATTGCAATCAGCATTCCAATGTTCTTTGACAAACCGGAAACTAAAAGCAAAAAACGAGTTATGATCATATGACTGAGGACAGTGCCGTGAAAACAATGAGATACAAGCCCGGCCTACCATTTGATCTGTCAGAGGCAGCTCATTCGGTTCCTCAGTGATCTAACGTTATGAAACCGCTGCATTTTGCTCGCTAGCTGCTAAGCCAAAGCCGAGATTTTAAGTAGCCTTTCCGCTTCGCTTCAATAATTACATATGGCTGGCCCTTAAAATAATTGGTGAAGTTTGTGCAATGATACATTCTGAAATGGTTCAGTAAAAATATACTTTTCTTGCCTACCAAATGTGGGCGGGGACCCAATTCATAACCAGGCGTTAAACGCGCGAGCGAAACGACGCCTGATGACTTTGCCTGGGTGCTTAATAAAAAAAAATGAAGATGTCACTCATACTCCGTTCTTGTAGTTCAGCTAAAATGCAACCATCTGAGTTCATTTCAAAGTTTAAAGAACAATGAATGGATTATACTCACACCACGCCAAGGTCAACACGGAGGTGCTCAGTAGAAGCGTGAATCCATACAAAGCTCCTATATGCAGAAAAGTCATTAACACAACGTTCCTCCACACGATTTGTCTCGGCGGTTTAGGGCCTTCCCTTTCTCTGTAAGTATCATCAAAAACGTCCTCCGATGATGATGATACTCCCGTAGCCTCTTCCTTCACGTTATTTCGTTCAGCAGAATTCAGGCATGCCGTCCTCGTCACCATGGTCTCAATCATTTCTTAGATATGCAAATGCAAAAAAATAAATAAATAAATAATTAGACATTTATTTGGTTGGTAATGGTCAATTAAAAAGCGTCTTGCTGCCCGACAAGGAAATATGGTCCATGCATTTGAATCCCATTACTGCAGCTGTGAAAAGGGGTGTGTCCCCATTTCCTTCGTTAGAGACAGCAAAACTAAGAGCGACAAATGACACACAGACTTTGCACGCATGAATTATTCGCTGCATTGATCGTTTTACACTTACCGAATGAGATGCGAACGTTGTACGCTTTAATTAAGAAAATAAAAGTGGTATAGCGATGGAACATGCGGCTCCAGAATGAAGGCTCTGCTACTGGTGATGATAGCCCATACCTTCCCATTCAGTTAGGGAGAGAACGATATAAAGACTGCAATTGGTTGAAAAGGACTTGCTACCACCTTACTCTGAAAGCCTCATTGGTTGCCTGCTATCTGCTGTTCACGTTTTACAGTTCTGGCCATTCCAACCAGCTGCTCCAATTCACAGGCAATGCACAGTGAAGTCAGTCACCACCACACGTACCGACGAATTACGTAACGCTTATGTTTGCAGAGGATGGAGGTTACATGACCGATTTTCTTTTTTTCTCTCAAATTTGTCACTTACCAAAAGTCAATGCTCCACAGTAACCCGTTCACAAATATTAAGTACTGCTGTTCTAACTTCAGTGAAAACACAGCAAGCTAAGCCTTTTTTTCGCTTTTCAATTTGTTTGGCCTGCAACTGACAAATTCCTCAATTGAACACCAAACAACCTACATTTCGCATACGTTGAAGCCTGAATATACATATAAGTATTTTCAAACCATGGACTGGGGCCGGATGTGGAGACACCACTGTTTGGAAAAGAAACCGATGCGGAGGGAGTCAACTTTTCTTACCCTCCAGGGCTTTCTACTGTGCATTACAGGGAGGTGTAGCATGATTAAGGGTCGTGGGCTACAATGCAAGAAATCAAATTCAAAATCAAAATTAAGGTATATTATACAAAGCGTATATCAATTGTAGGTTACAAATGCTGATTATCACAATAACTTTATGCAGTAAAGCCACCCTAAAAAAATTATTTACATTTTATTTATTTTAGCAACAATTTTAAAATCATGACTTGATTCAGCATCATAATTAATGTTATTCAAAAGACATTTCATACATCTACTATGCATGATGAAATTGTGTCATTTTAAAGTCATACTGAAAAACACTGGTTCTCGTCATATGTCCTGGCGACCCCTATGTATGCTAGTTTTTGCTCCAACAGCCACTGCAATCCTAAAATTTTAACTACATGCTAATATTCCTTAATTTGGTCCATTTCATGTTTCATTGCTTACACTCACTGGCCACCTTGCCCACAACAGCCATTGCTGTGTAGGATAAAATCTGTTTAATAGCAAACATTAGCAAGGAGGATACAAATTTTAATCGACTGAAATGAAGATATTCAATTGAGTCCCAATTATGTTTCTAAAAATGACTTCTTTCACTTTTACTCAATGCTAGTTAAGCTCATTATCACCTTCCCCATCTTTTGTCATTTGTAATTTCACCAATTTGAAGCCAACTGATTGTCTAATTCAGTCAGTTACAAATTTCCTCTTTTTATGCCATAAAACTGCAATATAGAAATATGAATATGTAACTCTTCAGTGCATCTGGCCATGCACAGGCAGCTATTTCTGACATGATGTAGCTTAAAAGGCTACATGATCCTTTTAAACATTAATAGTAAAGCAAAATTTGCACCCACTTAAAATTCTGACGTTGCAGAAGCAAACAAAAATCAGCTCTCACAAACAACTATTGGGACCGCCACTGTAAACTGCGACAGATAATAATTTACACGCAAGGTTTGCTTACTTGCGCCATCTACTGAGCGATTTGAATGCTGCAATGTTTCCATTCAATAAAATGGTTGTAAAGAACCTGCAATCACGTTAAATCATGTCTTCAGACATTTTTATTTGTTTACGTCATGATTTCATTTGTCACTGGCCTGCTCAGAGGGATTTGCTACCTCTGCAAGAGTACCAGGAGCTCACAGTGCATGGTGTGGGGAAACATATCCACCGGCACAGTGGCAGTTACAGTGAAGGGCTCTCCTGTCAGCTTCTTCCGTGGGTCAGCTGGACAGCAAAGCTCTAAGAAGTTCCTAGTGGCCTCTCCTTCGGGCTTGCAAGACACATAAACCAGTCTGCGGATGGATGGAAGGTTCCGAAGAGCCCGGACTGACCGATAATGCAGGCCAGCCCGTGAAGGGTTTGCAACTACGACAAGGTTGGAACCGAGAGATGGCAGCAGTAGAGGGAGAACCTCTTCGGCCTTCCCCGAAAGGAACTGGCAGTTCCTCACCTGGTTGAGCGAGGCGTTGTACCAGGCATCCTCCACGGCTTGCTCCACAATCTCCACTCCAATCACTCTGTCCACTGCATTCGCCATGGAGATGCCAATAGTCCCCGCCCCACAGCACACATCCAGCAATGTGGAATCGCAAGACCCCAATTCACTTATACCACTGAGCTCTCCAACAGCCTCACCCACTCTCACTTCATCACCAGCCCCACTCACTCTTCCAACATCACCCGGCTCTTCAACGGCCCCGCCCATTTCCCCCAGAGCACTCAGCTCACGGATGCCATTGTATAGCACCTCTGCTCCAGCCGTGTTCACTTGGAAGAAAGCGTCAGGGGAAATACGGTACTTGAGCCCCATTAACTCCTCGTGGATGTGCGGTGCCCCATACAGGAGCTGGTAAGGGGCCTGTTGGTGGCTGCAGCGGGTCATGGTGCTTTCCTGGAAATAAAGGGAGTCCAGCTGGCAGACAGCTCCAGGGCCCTGAGTGAAAAAATCCAGCAAGGCTTCTTTATGGAGCTGAACCTCGTCAGGAGCCATCATTTGGGGGTGGAAGAACACAATGGCCATGGTGTTGCCAGTGGCATTAGTTCTGACCGTAATTTCCCGCCAATGCCCTCCCGTGTGGAAGAGGAGGCAGGGCTCCAGAGGAGACGAGCGGAGGAACTCCTCATAGCATCGCGCCACCAGCTTGTGCTTCTCTGGCATGTTCTTCAAATGGTCTCCCCTGACGCAGACAATATTGTGTCCCTTCCCAGTGCCTACATAGAACCCCACCGTCCTGGGATCACCGCCCTCCCCAACGTTAACGGAGAACGTGCTCTTGTTACGATATCCGTCTGTGATTGGTGACGGTCGTATAGGTTGCATAGGCGGGCAGGGATGCGCCACAGCCCGACATATGCCACGCATAATGTCCTCCTGCCTCTTATGCTTGAGCCACAGCTGCTTCTCGTAGTCAAGTCTCCACAGAGGAGTCACTGCATCTGCCAGTTGCTCTTCCAAAGTCGCAGTCTCACCACATTGAGACAGCCTTCGCTTCATTCTCATCTTTTTCTTCCCTAATGCCCCAGCTGAATATTTGATGTCGTTGCTAGAGATCGTATGATTCACACCCTTCACTGAACTGGACAGATTAACTTGTCCTGGAATGTAGGCTAATCTAAAATGTTGTCTGAACCAGAATGCTGTTCTCAGCTGTTTAGTGACCATCGTGTAACTTACAGGGGGTAAAAACACACCTTTTGAAGTAAGTTTTCAGCTTCTGCCCGACGCAATCCTCTGAACGGGCACGAAAGGTCGATAAATAGCCAGTTTACCAACTGAGCGCACACAGCGTGCTTGAAAACATCTGTGTACCTTCGGCGCAACCTGCGTGACGCGTTTATATCTGACGTCAACAGTATGCGCCCCCAGCGATTTATCTAGCAGTTCCGCTACCGTTCCGTTGTAGCAATGGAATCAAATAGAGACGAAGCGGAGCGGTGCTATGATATCGCGGTCGCAGCACTTAAAAACGACCAGACAGATAAAGCTCAGAGGTTTCTTGAAAAGGCGTATAAACTCTATCCCACCGAGAAGACCAAAGGTAAGTACAAACGCTGACAGGACACCGAAAACGACGCCGTGGACTTAGGGCCGTGGGAGGCCCTGAGGAAACAGACAGGAAAATACGCAAGTCTAATAGTAACTGGAGTGGCGACAGCAGTGGCCCGTGTATTAGCATTCATTAGCTCATACTTGTGATGTGATCTTTTAACAGGAGTATTAAGTGGTTGGAACTATCAACGCAATATTGGTGTTGTTGGCTCACTGAAAAATACGAATGGTATTTTGGTTCGCCAACATTTATTGGCATGGTAACTTAGGTTTCTTGGGCGTAATTTTAGCAGTTCCTTCCATACTTTGGCAGCTACATCCATGTCAGTTATAAATTAAGAGATACAGAGTGCCCGACAATTTCCATGTAACTTCACTGCTTTTAATATTCTTGGTAAATAATGTATTACTCGCGCTATGATTCCTTTGGAAGCTTGTCCGGTGAACTAAGTCACATCTGCCGTAAACACGTGATGTTACAGCTGCCTCAGAAAAATAACAATGACTATTTTTCAAATTACATAGGAACTTGCTGCCATTACGTTTCACTGCTATGCGCGTATATTCTGATATTCTGCTTATGCTGTCACTGACGAAGTTAAGCAGCCTCTTTGGCAAGGTTTTCTTATTGGAAGTGCCTTCCCAGTTCCCTGACTCCGCATGGCTATATCTCGCCTACGTGTTTTTATATCGCATTATTGGAAGGGCTTGTTCTGTCTTTAACTTGGGCAAATGGTGTTGACACGTATAGGCACCGTCAATACCGAGGACAAGACAATTATGTCGCGTGAGGACAATTTTTATAATGCAAACAATGGTTATGAGTACGTAAACGTAACTCGTTCTCGGTCGTATTTCTGAGATTGCTTCACTAATTGTAGCCAAATCTGTTGTGAGAAAAATGTAATACAAAAATGCTTATCCGTTGAAGTAGTAATAAAACCGTCATAATGAGTAATTAATTTCATATTCACCTCCTGATAATTGTTCCCATGAAGTTGCTGTGATAAATGTGTGCGGGCCATTTGTTCTTAACCCAGTGATTACAAAAACTAGACTTGGTCAAGAAAGGACCAAATAAGCATTGACTAAAACATTAGACAAGTGCAAGTGCTGGATGCCATAGACCAGGGATTCTTGATTTTAGCAGAAATGGCTGGTGTGGTTGTAGGCTTTCATTCCAGTCATGCAGTTACACCTGAGGCTACGAACCAACCCCATTAATCTTTCCTGAAGACCTCAATTAATAGAATTGGGTCACTTGCAGTGGCCAATTCTGGATAGGAATTGTTGAGACTATTGGAGAAAGACAAACCTAGTGAAGCTGACTATGCTGACAGTCTTGGTATGGATTGACTGAACTTCCTGCTGGTTGATTTTCAGTGTTGCTTGAGTCCATTGCACAGAATGGACAGCCCTTCGGCCAGACTGGTTCATCCAAACAGAGAGACCCGTCTGGAGCAAGTGAATGCTCAGGGGTACGTCATCGTAAAACGGCAGAGGGCGAAACTGGGACGTCCGGGGATAAGACCGCCGACTCTGCGAAATCCTACACTGGCGATCAGCTGGAAGCAGTCAAGAGGTCTCATTTTTAATGCTATCACATTAACCTTATGAATGATACATTTTAATAACTGACAACTGCTGCTGTCCTGTCATAAGCATGTGTAGAGCGGGACCACAAAATGATGCATTCCGCCTTTCAAACTACCTCCCTTCAGTTTTATGCCATTTTTGGATACTCGGTTAACAGTTTTCTGTGACATCAGAGAAGTGCCCTCTATTGGCTCAGGAGAGTGTAAAGGAGTCTGTGCTCTCTGCTCTGGCTGTGATTTGCTAATATTTGCTTTCGCTAAAGCCGAGTTTCCACCAAGCACTTTTGGTGTATTACCCTTAGAACTCGTTCAAAATATGTATGGACCAGTACCTTATAACCCTAGATCTGGTTTCCCCTTCCACCACAGACTGTACTCTTTAGTGTAGGTGGGGTTCTTACCGGATGGTAATGGCCACGTCAACCATGTCGGTGGCGGGATTGTGTTTAGTCTTTGTCGAGCTAGAGTGCCAATTCTCTCATGACCTATCCATAAACATCAGTGTTTCTAGCGCTACCTTTTAGTGTTGGATCAGTGTGAGAGCACTTCAACATAGGGGTCTCAAAAAAGTGACTGATTGGAACTGCTGTTTTGGCACCATGGACAACTTTTGATAATGGAAACACAAATATAACCAATGTAATATGTAATGAACTGAACTTGACCAAACTGCTTGGTGGAAATGAGGCTTTTTGTGGCCCACCAGCTGGGCATATCTGTAGAAGGGCTTTTTGGGTGACCAGCCCCTTGGCTTTGTCCCATACCCGTTCTGTGCATGGTGCTGAATGCTTCCAAGGGCAACTGTGTGTCCTCTGTCTTTAATTCTCGGTCGTCTTTGCATTGGCTGCGTGCTTCTCATCTCAGGATAAAGCAGTGTAAAGACTACTATGAAATCCTGGGAGTGAGCAGGGACGCCTCGGAAGAGGACCTCAAAAAGGCTTACAGGAAGCTGGCGTTGAAGTTCCATCCTGATAAAAACCACGCACCCGGAGCCACAGAGGCCTTTAAAGGTACCCTGGCTGCTATCTGGTCCACATCACATCTACTTCTGCCCTTGTGCACCTTTGTTTGGGCATAGTAATTATTCACTGTATGTACAAGGCTACAGTGGGTTGTACTGTGACTGTTTATGGTCCTGGGTTTGAATTCTGGTCTTGCCCTTACGACGTGAAGTTTGCATGTTCTGTTAATGTCCCCTTGGGTTTCCTCCTGAGATTCTGGCTTCTTCTTGCAACCCAAAGACATCCATGATGGGATAATTGGAGGCTGAAAATTTCCCGTCGGAGAGTGTGAGAATTTGAGATTGCACCCTCTGACGTATTAATGAACCGTTCGTAACATGTCCGCTCCGTGTGCCTTTGCTTCTGGCCGTAGCAATTGGGAACGCGTACGCGGTCCTCAGCAACGCTGACAAGCGGCGGCAGTATGACCAGTATGGAGAAGAGCGGGCGCACCCGTCTCGACAAGGGCATGCGCACGACTACCACCGGGGCTTCGAGGCGGACATTTCACCCGAGGACCTGTTCAACATGTTCTTCGGCGGCGGATTCCCGTCAAGTGAGATTTTATCTCCATTTCTCCCACGCTTGCTCGTGATACAGCATACCCTCTGTTAACGCGCACAAAGTGTCGCACGCAGTCTTTCCTCAAAGTTAGAAGTACATTGATGCTCATAAATAGTTGGCCAACACTACTTTAAAGAGGCTGCAGTGACTGAATTCTTCTTTCCATTTTTATTTAAAAGACTGCAATTTAATTTGAATTGGAGCCCCTTTGAAGTATTACTGTCCACATACTTGCAGACCACACTGAATCTACAGTACATCTACTGAATTCTCCATCTACAATTCCAGTTTGGGCCATGATTAATGTTGGCAGGTTCCACGCCAAAAACGGTCGTGGAGAAACGCTTAATTCAAAGCCACCGTTTTACAGGATGTCTGCATAATTTTAATTTGCAATTAAAGAGATTGAGGTTTGCAAAATGTACATCTAGTTCAGGTTTTGCCAAAATTTTTAAGAAGTGTTTTCAACGTCTGTGCTCGTGTTCACCCTCGTAATACAGCCGTGGTGGGTCCATCACTTTAAGACCTCAAAACACCAAAAATTTTAATATTCAGATTTTTAAGAATTCGGCAGGAATGTCTGCATATAATCCAGTGTCGACTCTTGATCACGTACAGAGTCAATAATAATAAATAATCAGAGAGGTTTTGCCTATGCGAGATGAGACTTGTGTTCTTGTGTTAGCACTGGAGCACAGTATCATCTCTGAGCATCCGATGCGCATGTTCTCCCCTGCAGGTAATGTTCATGTGTACAGTAATGGCAGAATGCGCTACACTTACAACCAGAGGCCGGAGCGACGAGAACATCACGGGGACGTGAGTATAACATTTTACGCAGCTTTTTACTAAACGTTTCCAGTGAGCATGTCTGTGGCTGAGAAGCAAGGAAATCACTCTTTAGTCTGAATCATTAGTCTATTATCTGCCTGACGCAGCAAAAGCGAGAGCGATGTCTGAATTCTCTCTGCTTTGTTTTGTTTTTCTTCAGTGATGCAACTGTATATTCAGACCAGGGGTAGCCAACCCTGGTCTTGAAGGGTTAAGAGTGTCAGCTGGTTTTTATTCTAACTCAGGAAGTGATCAATAAAATAGGACAGGTATTTGTGCAGGTAACTCGCCTCTTCTGCTTTCTCGGCTCTGAGGTGGTTGGTAAAAACAAAATCCAGCATACCCCGCAGCCCTCCAGCACTACAGTTGGTAACCCGTCTTAGAGCCTGAATCCAGTGGTGTTGGCACTCATTTGTTTGTTTCCATGGTGATGTAAGCTCTTGGTTATTGGTCCGCGCAGTGTTGCGAGTGTTTGCGCAATGGTGAGGGGTGTAACTTTCTCCTCCATCTGCCCAGGGGGGTCTGGCGCTCTTCGTGCAGCTCATGCCCATCCTCATCCTCATCGTGGTGTCGGCGCTCAGTCAGATGATGGTGTCCAGCCCTCCCTACAGTCTGAGCGTTCGGCAGTAAGTATCCCCCGACCCGCGGGCTGCCCACCCAACCAGGGTCTTTCGCTTAAACGCGGTTTTAGGTTTTTCTCGCCTGTCTGATGCTCAGAACTTCGCGTAATCGGTGTGCACTGATGGACGTGTGGTTCTTCTCCGTGCAGATCGGCTGGTCATGTTCACAAGAGGCTGACGAGCACTTTGAAAGTGGCGTACTACGTGGGCGAGCGCTTCGCGGAGGAGTACAGTGGGAACGACCTTAGGAACATCGAGAGGAGCGTGGAGGACGATTACATCTCCAACCTCAGGAACAACTGCTGGAAGGAGAAACAGCAGAGTAAGGCTGTGCTACACTGGTGCCTCCAGGACCTCTGGAGACCATCAAGGGTTCGAACAGCATCATCAGGTTTCCTTGAGGTGGAGGACATCAAATACCAGGATCTGGCCAAGCGTACCCAAAGAGAAACCGAGAAACCACTGAAATGCTCAAACTTGTAACCTTGCCCAAGATGGCCAGATTTACCTCCACCTTTACTGGATTTGAATGGGCTTAAATGAACCCCTTAAGGGGTCCTCGGGGTAAAGTGTAGAAATAACCATAATAATGCAAAAACTAACATACTCAACATGATTTTAACCTCATAAAATGTAGTATTATGATAAAAATGTACATGGTTGCCATGGAAACGGCACTTCAATGATAAAATCAGAAAATATTTTGTGGCACTGATATTTCAATAACCCGTGGTCAGATTTTACTCAAATTGGTCTCATGAAAGGTTTAAGATGGTTATAGGAAGCGATGTAGGATTTTTTTTTTTTGTTTTTGTTTGGAACATTTATGAATATTTAATTAGCTCTGTTATGTAACCATAACGAAAAACGAAAATCGCCATCATCAACTTGCTTCATTTTCAAAATTAACCCCCTAGGGATGCACCTATCTAGAAAATCATACATCTTTTCATAGATCTCCAGCCGATACAACTACAGTCCAAATTTCAAGTCAATCAGATGAATAGTAATGATTTTATTAATACCACAAGGTTGAAAATCAGTCAAAATTGTGATTTAAGTAATTTGCATTTAAAGTAACAATTGAGGCAGAGGTAAAACATTGATTCTTGGTGTTTACTGGCATCTCACTGCATTCCTTTATTTTATGTGAAAATCAAAAACACTGAAATAAAAAAAAATAAAAAAAATTGAAATTTTTACCCTGAAGACCCCTTAAGGATCTTACTAGACTGACGATAATCCATGTATTGGGCTTATCCGCATGAAACCTTATCACCCTTGGTTGAAATTACATGTGTTGCCAAAATCAGTTTCATTTGGATATAAGAATATAAGATGGAAGATATTCTTTGTAGAGGCTGAACAATGCATCACTGTTTTCTGAGTCACTGTCAGTGATCCAAGAAATCAAACTGTTCTTTTTCCAGCATAGTCGTGTTAAGTCATAGCCCTTCACTGAACTTGTGATTTCTCTTGAACCATGAATGTTTCCAAATGTAGGCATCTCTCAAATGGCAGTGTTCTTGGTCTCTTCCATAATAATAACCCAGATTGCAAGTTTAATCTTCTCTCAGTCCCCTGCCTTAATACAGGTTATATTCTCCCTAATGGGCCCTGAGTGGTTCCCATTTTTGAAAGGATTCTTCTCTATCTTGCAGAGGAAGGCTTGCTGTACAGGGCACGATATTTTGGAGACAGTTCTTTATACCAGAGGGCGCAGAAGATGGGTACGCCCAGCTGCTCACGGCTGTCCGAAATCCAGGTTCTGCTGCATGGCTAAAGCACAAGGTCACCGCAGAGGTGAGCCAATCAGGAGTTTCGACTGCTAGATTTGGGCCAATGACCAAAAGGCCTCTCTGTTTGGCTTGATAGGAATGGCATTTTTGTAGAGAATTGATTCAGTCCAGTAAAAGCTTGCACTTGTGAAACCTTCTTAGAACCACAACAAACATAATTTATGATGGATTAACAAAAAATGGCTTAATTATTCTTTTAACCCTATCATTTTGACAGTTTTCTCGGTGATGTCTTCTATTTTTGACAGTTTGGTTGATGGAAATGAAATTTTATATGATTAGAGAATTCAACGCAGGTCCTTGGCCCAGCCTTCGTACTGTTGGAGCGCGGCATGAAATGAAGAATCTGACTCGTCTTCATGCCTGTTCCGACCACGCTGAAGAGGGCAGCAGAATGCCTGAGAACCGGACTACGCATTTGACCCCTGTACAAAGAAAAGACTCTTTCCCTATACTCCGATTCCTGCTGCAGTAGGCCCGACAAGGCAAATATGCCCACGTCTTCCACCGCAAAAAAAATCCAAAGTTTTAAGGATTCTGGAAAAAGAAAATCCAAAAAGAAAATTGGATTTATTTGCCTGATCTTTAATGACCGCAAATTCTGGAGGTGAATATTTCCCTGTGTCCCCAACATAACCCTTATCGGTCTAACCCTGTGAAATGTGGACTCCTGCCACCCACATACTTGAGCCAGTTAAAATGTGGGTAATTTTTATAGTTTATTTATGTATATATGCTGTAATTTTCATGCCACGGGGATTAGATTATTTATGACGCTTCCTTTTATCAAAGAATAAATTATAATGGGTGGATCTGCTTGTCGTACACTGTTGAACAATCAGTCTTCGCAAGATATTTGATATGAGTGCTATGAATGAATATAAAATAAACTATCTGTAAACAAGTGTTTCTGATAAAATACACAAGTATGCAGGTCCAAAGTCATTTGCAGATCATGGCAGTGTAGGACATTTTGAAGGAATACTGAATGAATCCAGTCATTTTTGTGATCTGACATTTTATTGGAGCAAATCTGTGAATGACTACTGAAGACAGCTCATTGACATCTCCGTACAACAATAATGACCAACCCTGCTCCTGGAGGTTTCCTTTCTACAATCTGGTGCACACATTTCCACTTAACCCTTTAAGGGCTTAATTTTTTACTTGCCGTATACCTCCAAAAGATAATCATTCATTACTTAGTAGACAAATGACCTTCAGAAGGACTCATGGGTACCTGCAAACCCTTCTGAAGGTCATTGCCAACTAATTTTCCTGCTAAAATTGAAAAAATTGTTGACCTGTTGACTGAAATTTTGTTTCATATATTTTGCACCTTGTGTGAGTATAGCAGTGATTAGCATCTGTGAAATTGGCCGGACATGAATACATACTGGTGTAATGTAGGCAGGATGTAAATGCACAAAAGTTAGGTGGGCAGTTTAAAAATGGTATTTTCACCAGCTGCGATGGCTGTATTCTTGGATGATTGGTGTTTACATGTAGGTTGGTGTGTGTTAGTGGACCATTCTTGTGAGCACGATAGCATGGCAACCTTTTAAGATGCAGGCACAGAACAATTCAGGCAATTAAGTGGGATAGGGGCAGCTACACAAAGTGTAGTAATGCCCCCACGTGGCAGCCCTGTTGATGACATTATTTGACTAAAACTTTTCCAATCATCACTTCAATCTGTAGTGACCCTCTGCATGTCAGCATTGACCCACAAAACGAACATGAAAAGAATCCAACAAAAATTGTTGTCTGAAGTGGGAGAACAATAAATTGTGGATATATACGCCCATCCATAAAAAAGGAAGACCGAGTTTGGAGGTGGGTGTGGTCTGAGTAAAATGAGGTCTGCTGCACTGAAAACAATACCAGCGTCACCACTGGAGCTGGTGCAGTCACAGATGGGGTCATGGTCCTCTTCTGGACCGGTTAATCTTGAGCTTATTACCCGCTCCACTTTCAAGTTTGGCAGCCCCAACCTCAGGGGCAGAGGAAGCCGCAGAGGTACAACCAGATCGATGATCACAGTTTGCTCTTTGGCGTCTCCAGGGCCTGTAGTCGCCACGTTCTCCGCACCCGCTCGTCTACAGTGTCGAGGTCTTGAAACACGGCGGGGTCCCCCGTGCGGCTGAACTGCTGGAGGAGGGGCTTCAGCAAACTGATCGGGACGCTGAAGTTTAGGTGTGGGTACGTTACCCCGGCAGTCACGTCCCGCGTGTTACTGGCCACCAGACCTGCACAAGTGAACATGAAACAGTTTACACTAAAGGACCACTGACAAGGCCATACGGATACAGGCCTAATTTCAACACTGTTTCCTTGTCCTGTTCCTGGATTACCCTTTCCCTGCATATTGTATGGCTTCTTAATCTGACATCCCATTCTGCCCAAGCCCTCAACAAATGAAAGAGCTGATCAGCAAAATCCTGTGTTTAACCCCATATAACCTACAGATACATATTTAGGATGGTCAATTTCAGCAGCTATATTCAACCCTGTGGAACTTCTATTTTAGATTATAGTGGCTATCCCAAGGTTTCCAAAGATTCCAAATATGTTTGGCTGAATTGTTGCGCAAAATTTTGTTATTTTCTATCTGATGTAATGCTGTAGCCATCAAAATGCTGTCTTGGGTTTGAATCTTTAGTGAAATTCTGCAACTAGAAGATGTACAATATGTTGGCAACATGGTCACATTACAGCAAATTACTTCACATACTGTATATGGAGAGAAATATTCAAACCCAGAATGCCATTTTTATAGTCATGGCATTACTTCCAATGGAAAACACCTACACTTTGTATATCCTTTTACACACATTTCCGTATAATTTAGCAAGATGTATTTGGAGTCGATGGAAACCTTGGGATCGCCTCAAATATAAAATAGGCCCAAAGTTTCACAAGTTTGAATACAGCAGCCACATTCAATAGACCCATATATGGGTCGATAGGTTTTATGGGTTAAAGGGAAATTCAAACAAGAACTAGACTTTAAGAGGTGAAATCTCAGAGACATCTGAAATGTACAAGGCAAGGTTTTCCTCGAGTGGGAGTGAGGAGACTGTTATAAGAAACAAGGTGCAAGGTTAGTCATTGTTGCCAAAGTCCAAGCCCCCCTCAGTAGTTCTAATCTCCTTGAAATGTTGATAAGCAGAGCCAGGAGGTGCCTAATCAGTGGAAGTGTCTGATTAAGTTCATGGGTAGAAGAATGTCTTAGCAGAACATGCGCTTTCTGGCCCATAAACTAGCAACATTTGCACAACTGGATGCAGAAAAGCTGGTATCACAGAGGAACCTCTACCTAGCAATTCTCCTGTCCGTGCACGCACCACAGCACCCCCGCTGGCCCCTGCCTGTACTGCACATGTAGTTTGCAACATCACAGGCTGAGAATTGCAGGTGATCATCCTGGAGAGAATTCCTGAAGTGACACTGGGCCCACAGCTCAGGCCAAATGCTCCATAGCCAATCACATACACGTCTTCACCTGCAAACACAAAATAAGTACGGGAGGACCCAAATTTGGTCAACCAGTGATAAAAATTGTGTTCTTTAAACAGAGTTTTTACTTTTAAATTTGTATAAATCTAGAGGATTCCACAGTAATAATTTAGTGCCCCATATATGAGTAATCATGATGTAACAGACCAATCCATTTTTATTTTTTCTAGGGTGGGGAATAGTTCGGACAGCATGCTGGTACTCTGGTGAAGCCGAAAATAATAAATACATAAGATTAGCTGTGTTTTGTATGTGTTTTATGCCCAGATACTGTCATTAAGATAATATACTTGTAATTCAGATACTGTTCGCTCCAGCCCAAGTGCACGAAGTGTTCTAAAACCAATGGTAAATATGAAAGAATATAATCCCTCAGCCTGTGTTATAGACCCACCTGGTGCGAATGTCGAAGCTAAAGAAGGGACCAGAATATCGGGGAGCTCTTCTTTTAACAATACCACTGCCACATCATACGGTGATGTGACTTTGGTGGAATACAGTACCTCACCAATCACTGCTTGAACCCTGAGGAAAAATATTGAAAGCACAAAGGGCCATGAGTTAAATTCGCCCTTAATTAAATGTCTTGGAATTCAGTTGTTGCCACAAAATGGGGAAAAAACTGAAATTGCACCATTTGGAAAAGTTTTTCTGGGAAAACAACTGATTTAAAATGAAACCCGGTTCTATTCAATTCAATTTAGATAGAAATGAGATTCAGCAAACCCAGAATTGGTCTTGATCCTCGCCGTCACCCTGGACTTCCCATGCAAAACATGCCTGCAAGTCAACATCATCCGCGAGCTCATCAATATTCCTGAACCCCAGAACTGCCCAGCGTCCACCAATGCTACTGACGGGTGCAGTTTCGCTCCCTGAAGAGCATGTGCCACGTTCTCGACTGATTCTCCTGGTAACCATTCACACGTCATCTTCAGTGGATCCATCACAGTTACTGAGTTCAATATGTTCCTCAGAATCAACTGCATGGAACACACAAGTGTCAGTCCAATCCACTCGTTGGACTTCCAGCACAAGGGAGACACGATCAGGCCAACAAGATAAGCGAGGTCCTCGGCTTTGACGAACAACCCTCCGCCCTCGGTCCCAGGTAAGCATCGCGCATCAGTAAGTATCAGTGCGTTGTCCTTTCCAGCCAGGTTGCTGATAATGCCTTTACTTAAAGTGCTCATGAATATATCGGGACAGAAGGCCCCGAAAGGAGAGCCACAGGCAAAAACCTCCAACCCCTTTTCCAGATCGTGACTGTAAATCCAAGGCAAAGTCCGACCTTGCTCGGATTTAGCCAAATCTGGAACGTGAAGTACGGCGAACCAGCTTAAAAAACGTAAATTTTTATTTAATTCAACTTCCTCCTCCCCGCTGCAAAAGCTCCATGTATCGGCATCCTTAAATACACTTCTGAACGCTGACTGAAACTCGGGACAGTTGACCATCATAATTAACTGGGACTTAAACGTCACATTATGCTCAACTTCGAATGAAACTGGATTCAGGCTATAGCGACTGGCTGCAAGGCTTTGCCGCCTTGAACACTGTACGAAAATGTTAAGCTGATCACGGATGCTTTGAGGTAACAAGAATTGACAGTCAGATGAAACGGACTCCTCGTCAATGAGAAAGCGAGAAAAGAGGAGGCCGCTACAGAGCACTATCCCAGCATGGCCGTTCAGAATGACTCCACTGGAACTTAATTGTCTGTTTGCTGTAAAGCCGAGAGTTTCCCCAGACCCGAGAGGTTTAGCTGAATGGCTCTTGTATTTCGGGTCCTGTAAAACTGTGACTACACAGCATACTTCCTCGGCGGATTTCATTTCAGTAGATACTTGAGTAGATAAGGCTGATACTGGTAGCGGGTGACTTTCAACCAAAACAACAGCTGACCATTTGTACGTTTGCAATTATTTATTTAACTTTTTTTTCAAGCTAGCAAAATTCAGAATCACAAAGTGTAAACGTTCAGACTAAAAAGCTCGAATGTAGAGGCTGTCAGTCTGTAATCTAATGCTAACTTCCTGGTAACTTGAAGTCCATTACTGAAATTCAGCTGGGACCTGACCAAACGCTGTTGACTTATTAACCTAGTCACGACTCAGCTAAATCAAAAGTTGAACATACAGGAAAGACACGACCAATTCTGAGAACTAATATAATTTGAATAAAACTTCGTTATTGATATCGTTAGTTACTTCCCTTACTGGTGTCCTCCAATTGCATGATTTTTCGTAAAGTACTTCCTCAATGAACACGTCACGCTGTCTCATTGGTCAGCCATAGAGAATAGGGCGGGAGGATGATGAAATACACTTCCGCCTTATGATTGGCTGTTCAAAATAAACCTAGCGAGAACACCTCAGCACAAGGTTATTTCATCGGCGCTTTCATGAGGGTCACAAATCAATAATAACACAGTTTACATGCACTTCGTTGACTGTGCCTTTAAACTGCTTGGAAATTTCAAAATATAATGCCAGGGCTTAAGCCGTTTCTGATAGGCGGATTGACATCATTCGAGTCAGCTGGAGGTATGCCAAATGAATTTTATGGCCTGCCTTCAAGCTTAGTACGCTCAACATCATGGGAAAATTAAAAAAAAAAAAAAAAAAGCCAGGACCTCAGGAAGAAAATAATAATGGAGGACTTCGGTTGGTCTGGTTCATCCTTGGAAGCAATTTTCAAACACCTGAAGGTACTTAATTTATCCGTACGAACAATGGTACGTAAGTACCAGCTGTCATACTGGTCAGGTGGCAGATGAATTCTTTATCCAAGAAATGAATATAGATTGCCATGCAAAAAGGCAAATTTCCTGAACAACAGGAAAGGACCTTGTGAAGATGCTGGAGGAAACTGAAACAAAACTATGTCCACAGTAAAACCAGTCCTATGTTGAAATAACTGGAAAGGTCGCTCAGCTCGGAAGAAACCACTTTTCAAATGCCACCATGATAAAGAGACAACCATTTGCAAGTACACATGGGGGGGAAAGATCTTTCCTTCAGGAGGAATGTCCTGTGGTCAGATGAAACAAAAATTGAACTGTTTGGCCACAATGACCATTCTTATGTTTGGAGGAGAAGGGGGGAAGCTTGCAAGCCAAACTTCATCATACCAGGGAGCACAGGCATCACAGAATCATGTTGTGGGGGTTCTCTGCTGCAAGAGGGACTTCCTAAAATGGATGGTATCGCTTGGAGGGAAAATTATGCAGATATATTGAGGCAACATCTAAGGACATCGGCCAGGAAGTAAAGCTTGGAAGTCAAGCCATTTTATTGGCCATCACAAAACTTTGATCTCCTGATAAGTCACAATCCAATCACCCTGTTATTTCCAATACCAGCTGTCTATGGGTGAAATGGGGGGTATCGCCAATACTCAAAAAATGCTCGGATGTTGCATTGGTGCCCCTTTTCAGATACATTATGGGATAGTTCGGTGAGCCAGATGCTTCCGGTCTCTTTCACAGCTGTGGGAAAAACATTGCTTAGGCGTGCGTGGTTCCTCCGACCACATCGGGTACTTACTTGCATACCCACCCATACGCTCATGAGACTAGCTGTGCGCTTGGTGGATGTTAACATTTTCCTCGGCCTGATTTATGTATGCGTGCGTGCAGGGCCAAGCCACAGCTAGCTGATGATAAACGATAGCCATGATCTCAGTAACGCACCGGTAGTGAGCGGGTTCCGGAAGTAGCTAGATATTTTGCTGAAAACGCAACATCCGGGCATTTTTTGCCTATTGGTAATACTCTCAATTGCATAGAGCAGGACGCTGGGACTTTTACAAATCCCCTGGGGCCCCCCTGTGTCACAGTAAATAAATTTTAATTGGATGCAGGACTGTCTGTTGGAAGCAATGGTATGAGGCGGGGATTAGTTGCATATCAGATTTATTTGATGAACATACTAAACGTTTCTAAAGCTTTGATCAAATTTCGTTTAAGTATAACCTCCCACAGAACCAATTTTGGAGATATATTCAACTGCAAAGTTCATTATCTAAATGATTTTGATCTCCCCTCACTTGCCCGACAGGCGGTCCAATCAGGGAGCTTCTGGTTAGGTCATTATCTCAAAAAGGACTGGCTCCAAAAGTCTATAATATACTACAAGAACGGATATCTGACCCTTTACAAAAAGTCAAAGATAAATGGGCTAATGAGCTGAGCCTGTATATTTCCCCAGAAGAATGGAATTAATGCTTGACTAATATAAATACTAAGTATAAAGAAATAGGAAATAAATTTACTCAGTTGAAAATCATTCATAGGTGGGACTGGACACCGCAAAAATTGTATAAGTGGAATCTTATGATGATTGTTGTTGGAGATGGAGCCTCTGGTGGAATAACATCGAACATGTATTATTTGAAGTTGTTAAAAAGTATTTTCCCATCACTGTGAAGCTGTTTATGTTGGGTCCCACAACTGAACTAAAGGACTCTGGCCTCTCCACCTTTGAAAAGAGGTGGGTCATCCTAGCCATCGCAAAGGCCAAACGAGTACTCTTAAGACATTGGAAAAAAAGACTGTCCTCCTCCCTTTAAAGAGTGGGCCATTACTATGACTCAGTTGGCCAGCTATGAGAGGGTCTCATACTCACTTATGGAAAGACTGGACCAATATGAGCACACATGGGGCCCATTTGTGACTTGGTAAACAAAGTCTTAGACTTGCAACATTGTATTATGCATCTGGTATATTGCATAAGGCATCATGGGGCTGGATTGAAGGAGAACCCTTTCTTGTTGTTATTGTTTCTATATGCTAATTTTGTGCATATGTATGTGTATGTTCTTGAGTGTATATGTGTATGTGTACATATATGTATTTTTTCTTTCTTTTATTTATATTTAGCCCCCCTCCTGTCTTGTCTTTATACTTAAAAAAACTCAATAAAATTGTTTAAAAAACAAAAAACAAAGCTTTGTCCTCAATCCAATGAAAAAAATTGTGGGCAGAACTAAAAAAGCTTGTGTGAGTAAATAGGTAAACAAACCTGGAAAAGTTACACCACTTCTGTTTGGAAGAATGGGCCAAAATTTCAGCAAATTATTGTAAGACATTTGTAGGAGGCTACCAGAAATATTTAAGGCAAATTAAACAATTCAAAGGTAATTCTATCAAATACTATGTGCACATAAACTTCCAACTAACTGGAAATGTAATGGAAGACTTAAAAGCCGAAATACAGTGCTCAACAAGCGAGAACACAAATATTTAAGAAATTTGTCAATAATTTGTTTAAAACTAAAACTTATTTTATTTCTTCGGCAAATAACAAATTGAAACCACTGAATAGTCCTTACTCACACAAATATACAAAAAAGAAACCTATATTTTGGCCTTGATAACAGCTTGCATTCTTTCATTCAACCTCTAAAACTAATTTTTATGTTCAGGAATTCAGAAAATAATGGTTATTTTGCATCTTAATCAAAAAGTAATAATACCCTTAACTTTTTTTTTCTGCTTTTTTGTAAAATGGTAAATTCGAAAATTCATGGATAACAATTTTATAATAGCATTACAAATATCATTTCAGTTAAAGAGCTTGCACATACTGGTGGATTAACCATTACAGAAACATAAAAATTATTTAGGTAATTACCAATACTGTTAATTTAGGGCAGATGTGGCGTTAACCTTACATTGGGTGGTGGTCTAATAAATTTGTTAAGCACTGTATATTATTGTCCTATTATTCTGACATTTCACATTGTTAAAAAAGTATTCCTAACTGACATGACTGGATATGCCAACTAGGATTAAATGTCAGAAATTGTGAAATGCTGAGTTTAAACATATTCGGCTAAGGTTTATGTAAACTTCCAACTTAAACTGCGCACCATTTCATAGTAGTCCACATTGCTGAACATGCGCTAATAATGTGTGGCATTTGTAAGCTACTACCACAAGATGTATCGCTCATAATACTATTAATTCCAGCCAGCTTCATTACAGTGACACAGGATAAGGACAACAGTTTAAATGTAGAGATTTATTTTCCCCACAACACTCTTATATGATACAAACACACATTGCACATCAGGTAAAAGAAATGCAGTTTTGAGAGGCTGACACATCAGGACTGTGCTCTTGGAATTCCCAGACTGACCACGACATTTGGCGCGCAGCAACTTCGAACAAAAGCATGGAAGTGAGCCGTATTAATAAAAGTCAGAGAGGGACTTCCAAAATATACATGGCAGTGCCCCTACAATGTATATTTGTAACAGCAATCAATATGAATTCTTTCATGTCCCATATACAAGCTGCAGTAAATATCAAGTCTGTCCAATTTTACAATATCTACAGGCCTAAATGCGGTTAGACTGCCGCGTGATGGTCGTTTTCAAATACACAAATAAATACTGATGTAATCCGTGCCGCTACATGAGTATTCTCATATCCTAGCTGTTAATCATAGAGGATAGTCAAAAAATACATCCATCATTGTTTAAGACTGGCACGAATTAATGGATTAGCTGAAAATTCAAGCCGCAGAGTAGACTTCACTATGTACAAGTACTTATACAGTACAAACTCAATATTGTGCCACCCCATCACCCCAAAGTCCCACAATATAAAATTCAAAGTCACAGCCTTTGTTTTTGCAAATGCATCCCAGAGCTGAAAGAAAATAAAACGCAAATATATATATTTTTAAACATAAATAAAATATGTAGTGAATAGTGACTAGTGTTAGCCAGAAAAAAAAAAAAAAAAAACATACGTAGAGTAAAATTCCCCTCATTTTCACTTACTAATGAAATAAATATCAAGGTAACATTTTAAACAAAAACAAATCAATCATAAAAAGGAGTTGAAATTTCTTTTCAAATCGAAGGTCTCAGCTTTTCACACATTGGGTACAGGCATAGGGACAGATTGTTACTGCAGCAGAAAAGGTCTACTGTAATTCCAAGACCCTTTTTCTACTTTTTTACCGGTGTGGCAAATTCATATTTGAGCCAACATACCAAAGATGCATTCTGAATGTCTACAATCCACTATCTATGAATACTTCTCTAAAACTCTATTGCTGTGGTATATTACTATTTTTCAAATTATGTCATTAAGGTCAGTGATAGTTAATCATTGAGTAAGAATTTTCATAATTTAACGATCTTTTCACAACGGCCATTTGGTACCATGAAATCAATGAGAAAATCAAAGAAGATGTATCAAATGAAAAATTCTTTAAAAAAACAATACAAGCAAGCTTCCTTAACCAGCTATGTAATAGGCAGTAGCAGTGTATAGAAAGGAACTTTTTTCAAAGTTATATTCTGTCCTTGCAAAAGAAACCTGTAACATTGAACTAGTCGTCAATCTTAATACAATGCGGCATCGCTGATATGCAAGTTTTATAAATATAACAAAATATATGAACTTCAATCCACAGTAAAATATCAATTCTCTTCATCCTTTCATATGGGTGTTGAGAACCAAACTACAGGCATTAGCATAAAATGTTAATGATTCAGGCATTTAGAATATGTAGCATACACTAGCCATGGGACCTAATCTAACAGAAACTAGTTGGGAAATGAATGCTTAACCGCATTTGTCTTCTCAGCAACTTTAAACTACAGATAGCCTGGTGTTTTTTGGCACAATTGCAGTGAGCTCTAGGAATACTGGCACCCCTGACTTGAAATGCGCTAAAAAGGCAATTAAAAAGAATTTTATAGAGGCAACAAGAAAAAATGCCGATGTTCTAATGAAAACAACAAAAATGATTAATTAATTTAATTAAAAATCAATTTGCTCTAAATCAAGGTTTCACACTTAACGGCATCCCTAATGAGTGTTTTAAATAAAATTGACCAAATTTAAGCCATAAAATTAAACTTTAGTCCATCACATTTTTAAGAAACTAGAGTGCATCTTTGCATCACTTCCTGTTTCAAAACTGTATGGAAATGATGAAACGCAGATGCAAATCCCTTTGTTTTACAGCACCAGGAAGAAGAAGAAAAAAAATAGCAGGCAGTTCAGAGACAGATAGCAGCAGACCACCATAACCGTTATAAGAGGACCCACCAAAGATTAAATGTATCACTGAGCAGGGTCAAGGCAATTATTTAAGAATTTTAAAAGTACAGACCTTATAAAAATGGCCATCTCAGTCACTAAACCTCGGTCCAATCGAAACTTAAGGGCTGAACTGAAGAGGGCAGTTGATAAGCGCAACCCCAAGAATCTGACGGGCTTGAAAGGACCCGAAGTACAGGAAACGACTTAATGCGGTTATCCTTGCCAGAAGATTTTGCAACGAGTACTAATCAACAGATGCCATTTAGTGTGCAACCTTCCTCTTGGTGAATTTGTTTATCATAGAATAAAATTCTGATTTTGGTTCCAGTACATGGGAATATAAATAAACCTTTTTTTTTTTTGAATCTTGCCATTCTGATCCTCTCTCCACAATTTAACTTTTGTATCACACTTTTTTAATGCTTATCTCGTCAGGGGGTCCAATAATTCTGAAGCCCAACCTATATCCAAAAAGCAAATTAGTCAAACAGTGGTCTCTGGAATTGCTGCCAGAGGTTATCATGCATTTTACAAAAGTAGAAACTAGGGATTATTTTCATGTACATACATTTTCAGTGGAAGTAAGCAGCTACGGCCGCATCATAGTTTTTCTCACATTACAGCGTATTTTTAGCCTCTGTCAGTTACGTCGCTCCCCATGTTTAAATCCCACCAAATTGGGGTGCCAACGAAAACCGCTACGGAGTATTTTTTCAGACCTCAAATCAAAGGTTTACAGCTGGGACAGTCCCTCACTGAACTTGGAACAAGATGAATAAAATGTTGCACATTTTCCGACAAGGAGGTCCTTTTCTCTCTTTCAAGTACATGGTTTGTAGAAAAAAGGAGCCGTGTGAGTTCTTCAGAAAAAGCGTTGCGTGAAATTATTTCGTTTTTTGAGTTTGTCAGTTGATGTACTGGGAGAGCCAGCGGAAACCTTCCCCGTAGCCCTGCCTCTTTAGCACGCTGCACATGAACACCTCCATGGGCCTCAGGTTCTGATCCTTCAGCGGCACGTTACCCTGGATGGGTGGGGGGGGGCAAACAGAGTCACAGAGGTCTGGAGGAACTTCTACACCTGCCCAACAGTTGGTATCTTCAACACACTCCAATTCATCAAAAAAAAAAAGGGTTCCTTGACAAACTTAAAAGGAAAAGAGTGGAGCACACCAGCAAATTAACAGCCGTTATGGTGCAAGCAGACTAACATTTTGATGCTTGAGAGCTCCAGTCTCCTTTGTCACTACAATTATTCAAAGCAGAGCCAAAACCTGTTCGAGTGTTGATACAAACTCCAGACCAGCCATTATCTAACACACTCATTTCCCCTCAAGGGACCTGTAGCCTAACCTTGCTTACAATTGGCTGGAGTCAGGAACACACTTAACACAGTACTCCAGTGGTCTGGGAAAAACCTAGTACATATGTCAATTTTGGGAGAAACTGAGTTTGACCCTCTTTTGTAGTAATAAAGAGAGGTGAAAATCTTAAAACACTAGCTATTAGTGCTATTTGAACTGTCTAGATCAAGTTTCTACTTTTTTTTTTTGGTTAGGAGAAGTCCAGAATCAAAAGGTTTTTGTTCAGTTGCAAGCATTCTTGCCACTGATAAATTCACTAGGTTTTCCCAGATCACAAGAGAGTACATGACCGTTATCAAACTCAACTCTGCGCACTCAACTTCATCTATAATTTTATGATCGCTCTAAACCATTTTTGAAGTCACTACTGTTAACATAGAGTACTGCACCAGGCCTACACTCCATGTTTATCCTTGATATTTTTAATGTGAAAAGACTTGTCATATCCCATAGATTTGCTTAGAAAGAGACACAAAAGCATGAAATCCAGCCACTAAATGACTTCATGTTCTTAGTTAATTTCTGACACTGGTCTGCAATTATTCCTCATTGGATAAACAACATCTACATCATTTAACACTAAATAATTTGATGGGACATAGCCGTTAGGAAAGTTTTGCAAACAATAATTCCATCTATCCAAAATCTAACCTAAATTTGGCCCATCAATCTCAACTCTTGGAGTAAATACTGGATTTTGACCAGAAAAGAAAAAAAACTCACCTTTCCTGTGGTGTTTCCATGCAGGCCAAACATCACCCTCAGCGCATCTTCACTGATGGCATCCGGCCGGTCAATCTTATTCCCCAGGATCAGGATAGGCACAGTAGAGATTGTCTCATCTGTTAGCAGAGCCTTTAGGGACACCACAGTTTACAAATTAACAGGACTGAAAATAGAGATTATTTTCATTGTTTAATTATTTGTTGATTATTTTAATGATGAGAGAGATCAGTTGTCTGGTCTATAAAATGACAGAAATCGGTGAAATTGTCTATCAGTGTTTCCCAAAGCCGATGATGACATTCGCAAATATCTTGTTTTTACTACATCCAAATGATATTCAGTTTACTGACAAAGAGTAGTAAAGACACCAGATAATATCACAATTAAGAAGCAGGAATCAGAGAATTTTGAATTTGTTTCTATAAAAAAAAAAAAAAATCACTCAAACCAGTGAACAGATTATCAGAATAGCAAAACTTTAACAGTTAACAACAGATCGATTACTGATTGTTGCAGCAGTACATATTAATAATATTGAACAAAAACAGCATATTTATATTTAGAAGTCCATTTGTGGCAGATTAAAAACTCATTCCAGAGGTTTTTTTAGGGATGTACAATAAAGGAACTGGTTTTAATTTCAAAATTTTAAAACTAAATTTAAAAAAAAAAAAAAATCCCGCCCCTTCTCATACAGTATGGAATGTCAGTCATTCGAGTGGATTTGATTACTTCTGCTCTTCAACATCTATGCAAGCTTTTTAAACAAGAAAATTTCCAGTACTGTATTAGGGCAATGCTGCTATTGTTTCAGCTGGAGGACGGAAATGGTCGTTTTGAAAGAGGGCAGCCAAGCAGAGCTTACATCAAGTTCGACTTTAGCTTCAGCAAGGCGATCGTGATCTGCACAGTCCACCAGAAAAACTATTCCATTTATAGCAGGAAGGTAATTCTTCCACACTCTTCTTGCTGTAACAGAAAACAGTGTTAGTGTTGGTCTTTGGTTCTTAATAAACAGCACTACATTGGGGTCTGTCCGTGCTCGTCGATCCCAGGGTGAGTGTAATCCACAAACCTGTTCCTCATAAGAATACTAACAAGAAGTCAGCTCATTGATACACGAGTGCATTCAGAAGTACAGACAACAACTAGGCTATAACTGTCAACCTTTAAAACCACATGCAATGCTAATGGTACACATCACTGATACAACAACATGACCAGCGTTGGGTTATACAAACTAGTGTTCAGGTGAACACGTGTCGCCTGTGAAGCTTATGTGAAAGTGTGACTACCAACTGAAAGTGTGCCTACCGGACAGACAGACAGACGGACAGACATACGCCGGGCAAAGTGATTCCAACGTGCCGCTATGCTTCGCAGGCGACACAAAAACATACATGACGTTTCAAAATGTGCTCATTGAATAACAGATTTGTGGAATTTTCTTAGAAGTAATAATGTCTTCTGAATATTAGATTAGGATCTATACTGCATAGCAGTTCCATTAAATAAAAATGCAAAAATGAATTATTATCTTGTGTCTCTCAGTCAGTCCTTGTTTGCTACGTCACTGCGTTTCGAGACAGTGGACTAATAGGGAATGACACAATTACTCCTTTTTCAGAATGTAATTCAGTAGCAAGTAAAAGTTTTCAAAGGCTTGTGATTTCATTTTCTTACCAGCCCAGGCTGGTTCTCCATACATCAGTGTACAGAAATCTAACACTCACTCTGACAGACATGCATCACATACATCAGCTTCTGCGTTCATGTCAAACTTTGCCCTTAGTTATTTCATTAGCTCAATAAAAATAGCCCCGCAAAGTGGGCGTTACCCATCAGCCCCTGGATTGTTTGGAATGAATATAAATTCATAAAGGCGTTTAAGTTATCCTGTACCATATAAAAATTCAAGATGGCAGCTGTGGCCACCATATTGGAGAATGCCATCAAATTCAATAGGCTTCTGTAAGTGCACAAGACCAAACAACAGAGCAAAAATGGCGTAGATTGATCATAACATTTTTAAGTTATCGTGCAGAACACAAAATTCAATATGGTGGCTGTGGCAGCCATACTGAACATCCAAGTGCTGTCAAATTTTGATAGGCGATTTTGTTGTCAAAATCGATAGGCTTCTGTAGGTACAAAAGACCGAGCAACACAGCAAAAATGCTGCTGATTGACAAAGTCATTTACAAGATTTTGCGGAATACAAATGTTCACGGGACAGCCGGACAGACGGACGGACATTGCACATGACAACAATGCCCCTCTGGCCCTTAGTCGGAGCTGAGGGGTAAAAATTGATATTTTAGCTGCATGATGAGAAGTTCAGTGACCTCTCAAAACTGCTTACATGTCCCGACATGAAACATCTTATTCAGGTCAAGTTTACTACAAAGCCAGGAAAAGCCTATTTAGCCAATTGGCTAATTCGGCCAGAATAACTGGAGAGCTGAAAACCTGTATGCATTCAACACCCAAAAGCTTTGCCCACCCCTAGCCCATAGAGTAACCTTGAGAAGCAGGACTGAATGCCGCAGGGAACCCGCAGTAGAACAGTGTGCCGCAGAATGATTGAAAATCAACATTTACCTTGTGCATGACCGCCAAGGTCAAAAGTGGTGAATGTCATCCCAGCGATCGTCAACTCTTCAGATGCTGCAGAGTTAAAACGCAAAGGTTTAGAGCACTAGGGAAAATAATTCCACACGTCAATACATCCCATCAACACTATGGGAACAGTTCCACAGGCACAGGATCATCGTATAAGAATTATTCAGTTTACGGCCCGAGCCGGAACCACATTGTGAAATTCACCCACAGTACATAATCGCAAAGCTTTGCAAGGCCGATATGAACACGACGCAGCTTCAGCCTTAAGAATTTAAGCCTTCATTAATTACTGAAAGTAAAAACAGTATTTCTTACTCGGATGTAACGTGGGGACATGTTGTCCAAGTCGGTCATCTCTCAGCATGTGCAGTAGTGTCGTTTTTCCAGCATTATCTAACCCCAGGAACACAAGCTTCCCGGACTTTCTATATAAACCTACATGGAGAAGAGAGATCTTGAAAAGGAAGCAAAACTCTCATCCTTCACAAACAAATGCATGTTTTCTTTGGCTTCCAGAACACATTTTCCATTCTCAAAAATCACTCGAAAGAAAAATGCACTCTTCAAACTTCACTGCACATTCTGTGCAGAGCACAATGTTTATTAGTTGTTAGCCATGAGAGTTCTACATAAAAATGGGACTACAGCAGTTTTATAATACAGCCATAACACATCATTACACAGCTCAATACTGAATAGCCTTGTATTTATTCCACACTGATGTGTGATTTATGTCAAGTCATAAGTTTATGCTTCAATTCATTGTTACTCAATTCAATCCATTCTGCGCCGACTCAGCCAAAGTTCCATTGAGAGTGCCAGCATTTATTGTTGAATTTCAGTTTAAAATGGCAGGAAAGATTTTACAGGAAATTCCAAGCCTGAGATTACCACAGCATAACCCAGAAATAAAACAAAGCATTATTTGTATAAGCACATCATACATTACCCAAAAGCTGAAGCACTGCACTAAATCCTCGATAGAGCCAGCTAAACATTTTCGTCGCTCCCTGAAAAAAAAAAAAAGAAAATTTTTTTTCATAGGTTTTGCAGTACCCTCGTCACAAATGCACGGTAACACAAAGGGTAGTCTCAAGCGCAACCCCATTTATGAAAAAGTTGGGATGATATGGAAAGTGCGAATAAAAGAAGAAGATATGTAAATAATCTTTGACTTGTATCAGTACAAAACAGAGTATTTCGTACTTTTCTCATCAAATGAATTAATCAATGAATTAGTTTATTTATTTTGCACACACACCAGGGCTGTGCAAATCATGACCCCTGAGGGCTGAGAACAGCTGGGTTTCCATCCTCCCTTTACCTAGGAGTCCAGTGTGATGACAGTCAGGCCAACCAGAGGAAATAACTGTTCAGTTAATTGCTTGGAAGGAGAAAAAACCAGGGCTGGATTTGGATTTGAGGATCCCTGCACACACTTATTCTGCATGTAATGCCTGCATCACGGAAAACATCTAGAATTCTGAACACAAGACTGGTTGAGGTTCACCACTTTATGAAAAGCTGCATGACTGAATAATCATATCTTCTCAGTGTGCTGATGTAAGGATTTTAGGCATTTTACCCTTAAAAATGAATAATATTAGTCAAAGATTCAGGGAGTCTGGAGAAATCTCTGCATAAAGGATGATGGCACAGCACTGAAAACCAAATGCTTTGTAATGAATATGACCACATGGGCTGGGACCAGTTTGAAACCTTTGCCAAAAAAAAAAAGCATTTCATCAATGGATCTACAAAAGCACGTGGGGACTGTAATATGCAGTTCCCAAAAGATTATTTGGAGGGCTATTGAGAGGGAAAGGTGATATAATACACCCCTGTCCCGACTTTTCTGGAATGTGTAGCGAGCATCAAATTCGGAGCGAGTGTTCATTCCATGTTAAACAAAAATAATTGAAAAAGAAAATATCTAGTCTTTGGGCAACTTCCAACTTAATACGGGACAAAGATCATTTCCAAATCACTGTTTTCTTATTTTCGAAATTCATTTTCCATGACAGCCTTTCCCAGAAATGGGATTGCCCAAGGCTTGCAAATATCCATAAGTGATACATTCACATCTTATATTCCTTGAGCACTGAGTGCACACTGATGGGCTCTTGCTGCTAAGCACTGCCCGTGTAGTGAAACCACTTCACAACCGTCAACAATCCAGCACGTATACGACGTCACAGCACAAATGAATACAATGTAAGCAGAAGTCGTCACCTCACCTTATGAGAACCGAACGGTAGACTATAACTCTATTTATCCCAAATGTACCCGCAATTCTCAGCATTTGCGAAAGCCAGCAAACCGCGCTCACGGTGCACACGCCGAAATGGATGCTCGGCTCAGAATCCACCCCGAGTTAACCTGCTCTTCCGAAGAAACCTCATGCTCACTGCATCAAAAGTACTCATGTACTTCGCCAGACGCGCCAGCAAAGAAACGGGAAATCGACACTAATCAAATGCCGAAAAGAATATTTGCAAATGCTGGTTCTGTTGGAATGGATAATGTATCCGATTTTGTTTATTTTTCTCCAACATTAAGCCTGACTATTCACGCAGTATAGGATTTTTGTGTGCGGTCTATTTTAAGTTGGAGCTTGCAACAGATGACACACGACACCCTGCGAGGCACAGACCTGCCAGTCCCTGATAGCGTGGAGTAACATGACAGTGACCCGAAAGGCATGCGAAAGCTCATTCTCAGGTTTACTATATTAGCTGGCAAGCTAAACTTAGCCAAGGGGTCCCGGTAGCGAGATTAGTGAACAGATCCACCTTGAACTAATGAAATTTCTTCACTGAATCAATCGCACTGGTGCCATGTTGTGCTTTGTAGTAACGTCAAGTGAATTAGCTGGTAACAGTGTCACTTCCCAAATGCTACCTTAAAGACCCAACTAAATTACAGTAATGCAAACCAACGTAAATCAAAAAAGGTATTATTTCGTTGTTCAATTCAGACATTCCGCAGTTTAGATTGCTGAACAGAATGGTGGCTGTATAAATCGTGGTAGCGTCATTAACGCTGGTTCCCAAATGACGTTCGCACGAATAAGACTAAACATACGAGCCAAGTAGCTGGGTAAATAACAGGAGCCGCACGCAGCCAGCTGACACGCTGTCAACCCGAGCTCATTCCAAAACACTACGTTACGTTTCAGGCCTGTCAGTGTTTCTAAACCATTTCAGTCTTTGAAAACTGCCTCGGCAATGCATGGCATGTATAAACAGTTAATTTTATTTTACCTCGGCGTCTCAGTATCCCACCCACTAACCGACAGTCTGATGTTTGGGTCAGGTTCAAACGCGAGCATGAAGCAAGCTAACCACAGAAACAATTCTGAGAGCCAGCACCACAATAATCCACGAAAGGGAAAGGACTTCCCCTAATTACCAGGGCAGCAACTTCAAAATAAAAGTCGGAACTCAATTTTCTCTTGCGCTGGTCTCACTACTCTCTAATACAGAATCATACTCATCCCTTATCGCACCAATGAATCAAAATATGAGCACCGGTCCTCCGCATGCCACAAAACTAGCTCCGATCCACCGAGGCAAGGACTCTGAAGGTGGCCTTGTGGTATCTGGCACCAAGATATTAGTAGCAGATCTTTTAAGTCTTTGAATACTAGCCCCGTTCCTGGAGATCTACCATCCTGTAGGTTTTCACTCCAACAAAATCAAAGCACACTCCTTTCAACAGCTAGAGGTATGCATTGAGCTGCCCCATTTGTGGAGTCGGATGCAGAAAATTAGAGTTGGAGTGAAAAATGACACAACAAAAGATCCCAAGTACAGGCTTAGCGGACACTGCTTCAAGTTCAACAAGCCATGAAACAGACTTGTCGTTCCTGCACATCCCACAGTGCTCAATGAGACTGAGATCTGAAGAATTGGAAGCCAAGATAACACCGTAAACTATTTGTGTTGTTCCTGAAACCAATCCTGAACAATTAGCGCAAGGTGGCAAGGAACATTACTGTGCTGCTAGGGGCCACTATTATCAGCAAATACGACTGCCACAAGGGGAAGAAGCTGGTCCGCATTGATATTCAGGTAGGTAAAATTAACGTCCACATGAATGCCCGAATCCAGGGTTTCCCAGCAGAACATTGCCCAGAGCATCACATGCCCTCCGCTAGCTTGTCCTCTTCCCACAGTGCACCCTGCCATCTCCTCCCTAGGTAAACAATGCACACGCATCCAGTTGTCGACATGTCGTGACTCATCAGACGTTTGTGTGTTGATCCAAGGTCCAGTTCTGATCCTAATGTGTCCATCGTTGGCGCTTTCAACAGTGAACACAAGTTAGCTTGGGCACTAAGACAGCCATCCACTCTGCAGCCCCATACACAGCAGGGTGTAATTCACTGTGTGTTAGGACATATATCTCCTATAATCCTCATTAAAATTTTCTGTGACTTGTGCCATAGCTGTCCTGTTGTTGGTTCAGACCGAACAGAGGAGGGTTCATTGCCCTTACGAATCGATTGTCCCTGAGAGCCCTACACTTTATCACCAGTTTGCAGTTTACCCCTCCTCGGATCAATGTCAGTAGCTATCACCACTGCAGACAGAGAGCACTCCACAAACCCTGGCATTTTGGGGATCCACTGAATAAAGGTCTTTACGCCTGCCCATTTCTCCGTATCCAACATGTTGACTAAAAGAACTGACAGTTCATTTACTGTCCAATACAGTGATATTCACTAATATTGGCATCCATGGTAAAGTCATTATGTTTTGATGCCTTGACTGCTTACAACCACTTGATATTCTATTGAATATATTAATAAAAATAAATACTCAATTTGAACTACAATTCTTGAGAGGAAAAAAGCTTTGAGCCATTTACTATGTTGTATCATGAGGCCGGAGAAGACATGCAATGGATACGAGACATTCCTCCATGCTAAATCTCTCCAAATCCTTAGAAGTCCCAGGTCCTTGTACTATATGGTCTCTCCTGTCAGAGAACTAGAAAGGTCACAGAAAAACCTTAATTCCACAGTTGGTGAACAAATTTTGTTTATTTCAATTCATGCTTTGGATTATTGTCCCGTTGGGATGGTACAACCATCGTAAGTTTATGTTTTCTGGCAGAGGCAGTCAGTTTTCATTTCATATCTGCCAGTTCTTGCACCCTGCATTACCATGAATCATAAGTTGTCCAGAGCCTTTAAAAGGAAAACAGCTCCGGAACATCAAAGAGTCACCATACTTCACATGGAGTTCTATACGGGATGGTAATGGGATGAAGGTTCTACACAAAATTACAGTCTTTTTTGGTGTTTATTGCCAGATGTCTACAATGGGCTTATCTGACCAGAGCCTCATGCAAGAAGGGCGTAAGTGACACTTCGGTCAAAAATGACTTTTTTGGTTGTTTTAGAATAACTGAGACTAGCCCAACGCCTGACCAAGTCTGAAGTCTCAATTTCGATCCTAAAAGGGTTAAAATGTCTTTTTAAAAAGTCGTATCTGCTGACAAATTTTTTAACAGGTGGTTTTGTGGCAGTTTTTTGGCTCTCCTGTAAAATTTGTAAAATGTCACTTACGCCCTTCTTACATGAGGCCATCGATAGAAGCCAGTTCTACTGGAAGTTTCAGATCCATTTAGCAACCTATACGCACACAAGTTTATTTTTTGATGACGGTAAAGGCGTTTTTTTCTGTTTGTGTGCGTGCACGGGTGTGTGCGTGCGCACGTGCAGTGCATATGTTTGTGTGCGCGTGCGCACGTGCAGTGCATGTGTTTGTGACCACTCCAGCAACTGCCTTCCTCTCTCCACAATATGCCAAAAAATGTTTGGGAAATCACCAACAAATCTTAACTAAAGAGTCTCACACTTTCTTAAACAAAATTAATTTATTGAAGCAGCCATTTCAGACCACAGCCTACTGTACCCCAGCTGCCTCTAACATGTTCAATGGTAGTACTCAAATACATAAATTAATTTGCATGAAATGATTCCTATCTATCATTTTGTTCAGCGTTTTTTTTAGGATACTTAAAATGTTGCTACTGCATCCTCTAGGGATATGTTACATAGCTCTGATGTTTTTCCACGGTTTCAAGAATGCATTCTAAATTGAAGTCTTATATCCTGGGCCATCCTAGAAATATTCTTCTCCAATTTAGTTCTTCTGACAATAGAACCACTTGTTAACTGAAACAGAAAAAAAAAGAAGTCAGGCCATTTGCAACAGGTATTGAAACAAAAATAAATGAATTAGCACACATAAACCACAACAAACATAAAATGCCAAGTAATTCCTCAATGTAAAAAATTAGTTTATTTCATTGATCAAGATCATTCCCCTCAGCCCTTCAAACCACACAATACCTCAAAGGAGTTCTTGCAAATGCTTTGTAATTCTAAACTGCAAAACTCCAATCTAATCTTCAGCCTCAATTCAAACTCTGAAAAAGCCCAAACATCATGCTCATCGACTTCAGCGAACTCATGTTCAAAGGGACAGTTCAGAATTTCTGAAATTCTGCCCTCGCTTCAAGTTGCCCATAATGTTATTAATCAAAAGGTAACGTTTAACATCATTTTCAGTCTGTTCGCTGGGAGTAATGCTCTGTGTGCAGAGCAGTGATTCCTGGCCATAAAACAAAATTAAATGTAATTTCCCATTATACAACCTAAGAATAAGGCTACAGAATTCTGCTCACTGAAGGTGCGCTGCGATTGCATGAGTAGGGCCCGAGCCGAGAGAAGACATCTTCCATTTTATACTTCCGACGCACATGCAGGAGCTGGACTGGAATGAAAACATGCCCTCTCCCTCAATATGGGCGAGTTGAAAACTGACTAGGTGCCGAAAGTTCCAAATACCTCATTGATTCTAGATTTACCAGCCTAATCCCAACTGCACATTTTCTGAACAAAATGTTTGTTACACACCTGTGCAAGGAATCGGCTCCTCATTTCCGCACGGACATGTCTGCAAATATGGGAAAAGGCATTTCAAGGTCGCGCATTATTACTCATTTCTGAAACAATACGGCATAATCAGCAGAAGTTATCACTCAAAGCACCGTTCAAAAATTACAGGTAATGAAGAGGAAAAATAAATGCACATCCACCTGGTTTGAAGCAGGAACATGCATGGCTTGGCTTTTTTTTTTTTTTACAACAAACCAGGTAGCCATTCCATAGCTAAGTTTTTCCAAATCAGATAATCATTCCATCGGAAACCATTTTATTACACACGAGATTAAGAGTAAAACCTCTCTAAATAAGAGTGGATACTCACTGCCGCCACAAATGCCTTGGCGTCCGCGTCTGTGCAGCTGTGCGGACTGTCGCTGCCAGAGATGCAGGTGTTTTTGCTTAAAATGTAAAAATAAGCTCCCTTTAGTCATAAAGACATCCACAGCCCACATAAGGAACACCCAAAATGTGCCTCTCTACTCCCCAGAGCTTCTTCATTCCCCTTCAAAATTTTGACTAAAACACGCAATGACAAACTACATGAACAATTCAAACCACCCAACATCATTATATGCAGCTGCTTAAAAGGGACGCCCAATGCTACATGCTAACCTAGTGATAATGAGTAGAAGTCAATAAATCGAGGATAAGACACTGATTAGCGCCCTATCCATTGACTTCTTTTCATTTTTATGACAAGGCTAGCATGTAGCCTGAAGGGTCCCTTTAAATATACCAGGACACTTTCTTGTAGAATTTGTGAATGTGAATAAAGAAAATAAAACCTCTGTCCCACCAGTTCAGGCCTCCAGCATTCGTTGGTTGCGAAACCAGTGTTTTCCAAAATCCATGGGTCTCCTTGATGGTCTTGATAGCGAAGTCCTGAGAGAGAGAGGCATGAGATGACATTAATCAAATCCAGCTCCTCTGATGAAATTGGCCCGCAGATCCAGAGCGTAAAACCAGACTCAATCCCGAATGAACAAAGATGAAACTATTGTGAAACTATTGCTAATCAACACTTTCCACTCGTGGCAAATATACATAACCCCCCCCCCCCATTTGAAAAAACTAAAATCAGCAATGGAATGAAATTCATGAAAATTCTAGCTCAAGGGTATAATGGCCATGCCATCATATTGGAATCAACCCTGCAAACCTTTGAGTTCCTATCATTACAAGCGTAAGAAGATTAAGCATTAAAATACACTAGGGCTCGGCAATATGGGCAAAATCTAATATCTCAAAATTTGTGACCGAATACCTCGATATCGATATTTTACCGATATTATCTGGACAAATGTTGACGCTGTCACAAAATATTTACACAATGATTTTTTTTGATAACCATTTATTAGTAAAGTTGACTTAACGACCAAACAGGTGCAGGCAACAGCTACAACAGTCGTGTAAGAGCAGAAAAACGCAACCCTTTACTGTAATGCAGCTTTTAAAGCCAGAAAAGCCAACGCTTTTCACCTATTATGATATTACGATATCCAAAATCTGTGAAGATATTGTGCATCACAATATCGATATAATATCGATATATATTGCCCAGCCCTATAATACATGTGTGTGTGTGGTCGGTGATAAAGAGGTTTAACGAGTGCTGATGGAAGGGTTGATAAGTTCTCCTGTCCATTCACCCCCATAACTCAGAGATCCCGCAGTATTTCCAGCCAGAAACTTTTGGAAAGTATGACATTAACAAATACATTCTGAGTCACATTTTCAAAACAATTAAAATAGCAACTGCCCCCTGCAGACAGATGCCCCATGTCTCTGAGAATTGAATGTTGAAAGTCTAATGCTACATCACTTTGACAATAAAAAGAATTAAATAATACTTCAGTTTAATTTTCACCTTGTCTTTGAACTCCCCGTTGAAGGCGAACTGGTTTTCAGGTTTTCCGTCCGGAACCTTGTACCTTCTGAACCAGTCAACTGTGGCCTTCAGGTAACCTGGCTTCAACCTGGCAACGTCCTCAATGTCTAAATTTAAAGCGGTGCAGAATCATACAGTGGATGTTAAGTTTCCGTTACAGTTTCCGTTTGCTCGACACCACCTGCGCTACAATATTTAGATTAAAATGGAGTCATACTGTTGAACTCCTTTGCCTCAGGGTCTTCAATGTTGATAGCGATGACTTTCCAATCGGTTTCACCTTCGTCAATCATGGCCAGAACTCCCAGTACCTTAACCTTAATGACCTCTCCGCGTGAACACACCTTCAGGAGACAAGCACAAAACGATAGCATTGAACTCAATTTGTACAATTACACATCAGTTTCACGAGACAGCAATTTTTCAGCAAACCTGGGGCCCAGTTTCATAAAGCACGCTCCCAATTCTGGAATATGGATTGATGAATAAACAGCTCTTCCAAGCTTTATACAATGAAATAAACATATTTAACAAGGGCAAACATAAATCATATTACAATTTGGACTGCGCAGGAATGAAATTAACTTCACAAACTGAGAAATGGTCATAATGTTGTGAAATAAATTTCAATTTCTCTCCCCCCCCCCCCCCCCCCCAAAAAAAAATCTTACAATGATAGATAACATCCACAATGGCAAAAAAAAGAAAGAAAAATGAACAGGTTATATAATAAATGGCACGGCTTTTGAATATATGAATGAAGTCAACAGTAAGTTTCTCTACTAGTGTTAATCAATATAGCTAGCAGCTAACGGAGCACTTCTTAAACAGCTGGATATTACAGGCATAAACAGACCAAGCCCAGTGCAAAACTAAAATACAACACTTAAAAATATGAATCCAGAATGGACTGCCATAAAGCAACTTATGGCTTGTTTTTCCCTTAACAGGAGAAAAGCATGATGTGCTACCTTTGTGCCGATGTCACACACGTCAATGGGATCGTTGTCGCCGCAGCAACCGGTGTCGTCGTCTTTGTGCCCAGGGTCCTCCCAGGTCTACCAGGGGGAAAAACAGCCACTGAGATGCCTTTTTTCTTTTCTTTAACCAATCTATTTTTTAACCTTAAATTCATCAAGGGTGCACAGTTTAAACAGGACACAGTGTCATCAACTCGCTGCCCTCGAGGGCCAATAACTGCTGGTTTCTCACCATCCCTGTACTTGGGAGTTCCATGCAAAGACAGCCTGGCCAACCACAAATTTTCAGTTAGTTAGTTACACGGTGGAGGAAGCCGGGCTGGATTTGGACTCAAGGGCCAGATTTGGTGAGCTCTGCTATAGAGGCATAGTTTATACCAAGCATATATCCAAAAATGATTTCTGTCCAAATGAACATCAAAATCCTCGTAGGGCCAGTATTGACACTGAATGATCATAATCTTCAGATCAAGTTTAATATGAAAGAACAGCGGAGATTAAAAATTAATTTATTTGAATTGAATTGAAAATTAATAAATAAAAAATAATATAACATGGTTAACCTGAGGAATTGCTCCATAGTTCCAGATGTAGCCCTTGTGTGGAAAAACATTGGCCACGTAACGCAAGTTTCCCTTTTTCACATCTTGTTTCAGCGGGTTTAGAGCATCTTTTGTGGCGATCTGTGGAAATAAAAATCCGCATGAATACACCCTTTCCCCTGAAAGAAAGACTCCGCAGAGAACAGATACAGAAAACGTGTGTAAAACAACTAGCCAATGAATGTCCACAAATCATGTTCTACTGAAAAGACTTTACCTGAATATTTCAGATAAAATTAGAGGCATAAAGAGTATCAAGAGACCGTAAAATAAAAAATATCTAAATTTCATTAAGTATCTAAAGATTTCAAAATCAAAGCTGTTGAAAACCCATTTTGTGGCAACATTGCCACACGATAGGTTTTCAACAGCACAAGATAAATGAATTCAAATTTTTAAAAAATGTATTTCAGTGCACTACAGGTCAAGATATTGCCCGTCCAGTGCATCTGCCACATTTGAGTGCAACTAAAGCTAGAATTTTAATTATCCTTTTTAACCATGGGGACAATTTCCTGAGATTCGGATTTCAGGTGTTCTCATATCACACAGTGAAACATACCTCCATCTTTGCATTTGTCCATCTTGGCACTTCAACAACCATGTGAAAGATATTCTGAGGATGATAAAATCACATTTTATAAAAAGGAGTCTAGGAAAAAGCCGCAGCACATTCAAAAAAACTGATCATTCAGTAATCTGTTCGCGTAGACCTGTTCAAATACAATATTGTAGTAAATACACTAGAATACACATTAGTGGCTGACGTAAATTAATTTGTGTCATAAAGTAAAAAATGTTCCTAAATATAAAAAATGTTCCATTATTATTCCACATTTTAAGATTTTATTCATAGTTGGTTGAACATTACATTTAGAAGATAATGAACTGATAAGTGACGTGGCACCTACACCACAGCATCCATTGTCAAATCATTGCCAGGCAAAAGGACATCGAACCTCAGCATGTATTTATAATGTGACACATTTTTAACTGGTTGGCGCCAGTATAGTAGATATCAAAACTATTAATATATGGCTAAAGTACAACCCCAAGTCCAAAAAAGTTGGTAAACTGTGGAAAATGCAAATAAAATAAGAGAAGAAGTGCTAGACTGGGGCGCGTTTCCCAAAAGCATAGTTGCACTTACATAATTCGTCCATTCACAGTCAATGGGCTCAACTACGTGTTAGCATCTTTAATTTTGGGAAACGCACCACAGGCCAACCTGGAATCTTGATGTGTCTCCAGCTGAGAAATATACGCTAATGAAGGCACTGTATAATTGTACTGCTGAAGACCCGTATAACAGAGGACTGGGGTGGGTGGGGGGGTGAATCTACTTTCAAAACTTGAGCAGCTGGTGTCTTAAGTGTCCAAACTCTAAAGAGTGTAATTAAAAGACCTGGTGATGTTACAGTTGACTGTGCAAACTTTTTGTACTTTTCTGCACTCATCACATTGTATATTTCCAATAAGCTATTAAATTCACGTTAGGACATCAACTAACTCGATGAGGAACCATTTCCAATATACTAGAGGATGAACTGACATTTCAACTCAGTCTTTTCTTATTTTATGCGCATTTTCCATGGTATATGAAAAATTTCAGGATTAGGGATGTAGACAGCATTAGCTTGAATTCCCAAATCCATATCATCACAGTATCATCCCGCAAACCATAGAATATGCAGCTTTTGCAGTCTCGAAATATTTCTAGACAGCGCTGTAGATATACATATATAAATAAAAAAGTAAAAAAAAAAAAAACAATCGGTCAGGTGAATAAATTATGGCTATCATAATACACTCACAAACAACAGGCTTGTGTCCAGCTAATGGCTGCTTCCTTCTGTATTCATGTTTTGCTTTGACCTTTCGTATGTAACAAGTGATGCAAAAACAAATACTCATGCGTTTTCCAGTGATCTTTTTTTTTTTTTTAAGTATGCTCGGTGACACAAAAATTTTACCTGAGCTTCGTCTGCATACATCGGTATGTCATGGAATGGTGAAATGTATTTTCCTTCTGCATTTTCTGCATAATTAAAGAATATCAATAAATTACAGCACGCACTCAAGAGAACACATAGAAACAATCATTCCTACAAGAGCAAAAGCGAAACCAATCGCAAGATACACCCGATGGCCATGTTAACTAAAGTAACTGGTTTGCCCAGACGGTGGCCGGATACTAATCCGAAGTAACACACTTCGCGTACAAAGTCACCAGTGAAATACACTTGGGTTTGGTTTTTTTTTTTTTTTTTTTTAAGCCTCTAAAACATTTTACCTTGATTACGGTCAGCACATACCAGACCGCCCCCAACACTCCTAAAAATTCAGATAAATTACTCAAATCTTTTTTATAGTAGCTACATGAGCTTTAACAGCAGGAGATGGAGTCTTTGAACAGGTTGGGCATCCAAGCAAGTTGAAATGGCAGAGATTTAATGCGGGACTAATCCCTTCAGGCTGCCCACAAGTACTGCAGTAAGAAGATGCCAAACCGGCGAAACAAGCAAAACCAAACGTCATTTCGCGCCACATCTCTTCTAATCACCCAACAGTATATTATTAACCGATCAGATATGAATTTTCCAGCGTGTTTCTCATGCCTACAAGACATAATACTCGTACGCAGCCATGGACTGTCCACATTCAAGGCACCGATCACAGCACAACTGATGATGCGTTTTTAAAAAGTAAAACCACACAGAGTAATTTATTTTCTATAGCTAGCAAACATTTTGATCAATTTCTAAAATTCACTTAGTTATGGGTGTCGACGTGTACGTAAGTGCTATGTAATATCGGCCTCTTGGCAGTGGGACAGATTGCGTCATTCAGTTTGTCCTCCACGTCTATTATCTGCCTCACAGTGCGGATTAAGGCTATCTGTAGTTTCCGAAAACAAGAGATTATTTCTTCGTGCATTCCAGATTCACAAATCCAAAATTCACATTTCATGCTCATTTTAATGCGGTATAAAACTGGTAGAGAAGTAAGCCATTTGCTCAGAAATGACAAGACAGATCGGAAGTCAGTTTATATTTCCATAATCCTCAGACTAGTTATCACCATCTTCCTTTCGATTAGTAAAGTAACAGCTCATGGTGTTGAGAGAAGCTAATTACCCGCAGTTCCTTCAATTTCTTCAACCAAGGCAACAAGCCCTCCGATGGACAAAGAAAAATTACGTAGCAAGGTATAATTGATCTTGATCGAAAACTGTCCAGCTGGCTGGCTCCAAAAAAGCCAGCCTGTATACCACGTTAACCATGTTTCGACTGACATGAATTAAATGACCAGGCTGCCATCACGAACTGGCCTTTAAATTTAGCATTTAATCTGTATGAATTTGGAGCTACCTAATCCAGAGTCACGAATCAACCAAAGGTTATGCATTTTAACAACACACGTGTAAGGAAGAGAATGAAACACCTTCTTGAATAAACCTCGCCAACGTCAGCCTGTGCAGCGATAACCATCGTTAACTCACAGCTGATTTGTGCTGAAAAAAATATAAATAAATAAATCGAACTGAACTTACTGAAAAATACTCTGTAATTCTGTGTGTTGGGGTTTCCTCTCTCTTCAATCGCGAAACTCATTTTACAATGAAATTGGTGCGAATTGCCTCAACGAACAGTGAAATCCGAAATAAACGCGCTATGAGATTAGTACCGTAAAGTGCTCACGGAGTTTGCGCAACTCTCCACCACTCCGAGAAGGCGTGTCGGGATCACGTCTTCTTCTTCTGTTTAGCAATATGGCGTAAAAATAACCATGTGGTGTATTACTGCCACCAGCTAGATATGCTATTAATACGTCTGCACTATTGTATATCGAGGGTTTGGAGCACAATGGTGATACGTCCAAATTTTGTGATTTTGAGATTTTTTACTTTCTGTCACATATTTCTATCAGCTAATTCTTGGAGCACAATAATTATATGTCCATGCACCTCAGTTTAAAACAGAATTCACATTTTCATTTTGTGGCATGTCCAACAAAATCTGCTTATATGAATTAAACATTGATAGTTTGATGAATAGACATGAATAGTATTACAGAATCATTGGTCTTCCATTGCAAACAAACTTAACTTCAACCTATCACCATTGTGTAATGCAATATCAAGTGCTAGAATTGTTGGGGCACGAAGGTGGCATGTCCATTTTGGCAATTTTGGCCATGATGTTGCAGTACCTCACTTATGACAAACTTACATGTTCAATATACTTCTGAACCATGCAGTAAAAGAGTGACTGACATAGATTGATGTAAATGATGTGCCTGATTTAATAGAACATTTGCAGAAGTAAAAATCTATTTTTCTCCAAACCTCTAAAATGGACTTATAACATTGTACTCCAAATCCTCAATATGAAAAAAATAACAATAAAGTAAAATTAAAAAACTAACCACCGACTTCCTAGCCGACCCACATTCCGAAACCCTCTTTTCCCAAACTTAACCTCCCCAGCAACAGACCCCTACCAAACATTCTCTCCAAAATTCACTGCATCTCTTCTTCTTTCATATCTGATACTTCAAAAAATTACCTTGCTGCATTCACCACCATTTTAATTCTCCCTGTTTTACTATCAATCTCTCTGAAACAAATTACCACAATTGTGATAAAAGTAAAAAAAAAAAATAAAAAAAAAAACTCTACTCATTCTAAAGATATCTCTATCTTGTTTTTCAACTTCCTGGAAGCTTAGCTGTCCTTTCCTTATACTTCCTTTCTACACCTTCACTCTCTTCGCTGCCTCTGCATGGGACATTTTCATTTGAATTCTGGTCGCCTCCATCTCCCGCTCCATTTTCCCTCTCTTACAATCCAGGGAACCATTTTCATGGCCTCCCCCACGACGAAAACACTCCACCTGCTCTTTTGATGAACTGCATTCCTCCTGCACACATCCCTCTTCACCGCACCCTCCACACCCTGCACACAGCTGCCACATGCCCACACTCTCGACTCCAATAACACCTACATGTACTACCCAGAAAATTAGAATATTCTCAAAAAGTTCCTGTATTTCTGTAATTCAACTTAAAAGGTGAAACCTACATATTATATAGACAAATAACATGCAAATCAATATATTTCAAGCTTTTATTTGTTTTGATTTTGCTGATTAGGACTTACAGCTTAAGAAAATCTCAAATTCAAAAACTCAGAAAATTAGAATATGACATGAAATCGATTAAAAAAAAAAAAGGATTTTAAATACAAAAATGTCTGGCCTCTGAAAGAAAAATATTGCAAGCACTTGGTTGGGGCCCCTTTTGCACGAATGACTGCTTCAATTCGGTGTGGCATGGATGCTGCCAGCCTGTGGCATTTCTCAGGTGTTATTGAAGACCAGCATGCTTCAGTCACGGCCTTGAACTCTTCTTTATTGTTTGGTCTCTTTTCGTTCACCTTTCTCTTGACAATGCCCCATAGATTTTCTATGGGGTTCAGGTTAGGTGAGTTTGCAGACCAATCAAGCACAGTAATCCCGTGGTTGTTGAACCAGGATTTAGTACTTTTGGCAGTGTGGGCAGGAGCCAAGTCCTACTGGAAGATGAAGTCTGCATCCCCATAAAGCTGGTTCGTTGAAGCAAGCATGAAGTGCTCTAAAATGTTCTGGTAGACAGCTGTGTTTACTCTGGACTTGAGAAAGCACATGGAACCAACACCAGCAGCTGACATGGCTCCCCCAGTCATCAGAGACTGGGGAAACTTAACACTGGACTTCATGCATTTTCCATCATGCGCCTCTCCAGCCTTCTTCCGGACTCTTGGACCTTTATTGCCAAATGAGATGCAAAATTTGCTCTCATTAGAAAAGAGGACTTTGGACCACTGGGAAACAGACCAGTTCTTCTTTTCTTTAGCCCAGCGAAGGTGCCTCTGGCGTTGCTTGCTGTTGAGGAGTGGCTTGACAACAGGAATTTGACATTTAAAGCCCATGTCCAGCATCCGCCTGTGTGTTGTTTCACACACAATATTGGTTATATTCACAATATTCTAATTTTCTGAGTTTTTGTGTTTGATTTTTTAATGAGCTGTAAATCATAATCATCAAAATTACAACAAACAAATGCTTGAGATATAGACTCATTACATGCAAAGAGAGATATCTCAAGCATTTGTTTGTTGTAATTTTGATGATTATGATTTCCAGCTCATTAAAAAATCAAACACAAAAACTCAGAAAATTAGAATATTGTGTAAATTCAATTCAACATAAAAGGTAAAACTAATATATTTTATAGACTCATTACATGCAAAGTGAGATAAAATATATTAGTTTTACCTTTTATGTTGAATTGAATTTACACGATATTCTAATTTTCCGAGTAGTACCTGTGAGTCGAGAAGGTGTGTCTTCGTTCCGACTTCTTCTTCTTTGAGTTTTAATTAATTAATTAATTACATAATCTACCCTGTAGTTTATGTAACCTTCGCGCCCTATCTAGGAATTCTCTTTCAAACTTTAACAATTCCAACACACTGCCCCTTTCCTTTCCCACCAAGTACGTTTCAAGCGCCTGGCTCCACAAAGCCCCTCCACAACCAAACATGACTGTTAGAAAGAAGAACACTGCTGATTACTGTGGTCTGGTCCCTCATTGGAACACAGGTTTCGGGAGTAAGATCACATTCCTTAATTTTAATTCCTTTTCCCCGCGTTTCCTCGCCTTACATACTGCAGTCACTATTCCACTTCCGCACACTCTCATTGCTTTTACGTCTCAACTCTACTCTACTATAATAAATCTCCCAACATCATGCACGTCAACTAAGATTAGCCTGATTTTCCAACCGGCTACAACCACTTTCATTCCAATAATATCCACCCATCAGTCCCATATTTAGTTCTATTTTCCTTTTCATTTCCCCTCCATCCACTCCTTCACACTACATTTTAATAAATTCATCCGTAAACCAACCATATACTCCGAAAAAAAAATGCAATATAAGGTCATGTACCATACGATCCGTCAACAAAAAAATCATACAGGACTTCACGCAGCAACCTTGCTTTTACTTCAGGGCCTTGGCTCTCCTTTACACTAATTGTATACATTGCTGCCTCCTATAGGAGAATATAAACAGTGCCACAACCTAGAACTTGGAATCAGGTAGTAATGTCTCAAGACAAGACAATAATCCACCTACTATCTAAACCAGTGTCTCTCAACCCCAGTCATGGGAACCCACTGTCCTATTCATGTGGGTGCCAGCTCAGCAATGGCATAATTCATTAATCAGCAAACCCTAATCATCAATCTCATAGTTAATTGAATCAGGTGTCCCAAGAGAAACTCCCTCAAGACATTAAACTTTCAAATTAACAAATTAACCCCCTTGTGCAGAATACAAAAAAGAGGCAATTACTCCTGTTATTCATGAACATATTTAGGCTTTATAACTCAGTATTTGTGTCATAGAGACTATGGAAAATTATTCCAATGAAGCAAGACATTTGGAAATTCAAATACAGAATTATTTAGGAATTATATTTCAGAATTTACTGACGCCGGGATCTATATCTGTGCAAAGGGGTTAAGAACAGAGTTTTACTATCAAAAGATTTCTGGATTTATGGGTCAACCTGGGCATGACAAAAACAATATCTTGAGAAAGTTATTTATTTATCATTGACATATCAGTTCAAAAATAAGTTGTTCAAAACTACAGAGTCTTCCCTTGCGAGGCCTAAGTGTGAAACTGTTCAATCTTGAACTTGCCCCAGTTTACATAGCACATGGTACATTATTCTTGCACACGAATCATGTAAATGTGAGTGTGATGAGGGGAGAATGTGTAATATGCTAAACGAGCAATCTAAAATTGCAAACCCCCAACTAAGGATGAACAATCAACCCTCCATTTGTCAGCTCCATCAGTTTTTGATAGTTTTAAAATTGCAAGTCTCACTTTTTTCTCACTGCAAATCTTTGTTTATTTGTGAGGATTGTAACATAGAATGTTGAATTTTGATGTATTTGCAATGGTCAAGAATCCTTGAAAAAAAATCCAGAGCTGGACCTAGATCACTCCCAAAATCTAATGGTGTAATTGGGTGCATCAAAGTTCTCTTTAACAGCACCCATCTCTCCCTCACCTGCGTATTTTTCCTTGCATCTAAGTCCTTCCCATCGAGGATGCATGGAGAGACACCAGCTAACCATATGAGAAGAAATGAGGAAATAAGTTTTGGAGAAATGAGACGTCTTTCCTTTTGAAAAATCACATCAAGTGATGTCTGTTTTTGATGTTGGCGCGCAGGGTCAGGGTCAATTCCGATAGACTTCATGAAAAACATCTTTATTCTCTTATGTGATATTTCCTCACTCCTCAATGCTCACTTGAACAGGGAGTTGTTTTGGACCTGCAATCTTGCTGGCCATCTCCAAGCTCTTAATTCTGCTGCGCAAAGTGAGGAGGGGGGCTCTGAGGAACCATGAGCGGAGATGCATGAGAGCATCTATTGCGGGAGACTTTCAGCTGAAAGCTATGGCATCATTCAATAATGTCAGAGGCTGGTAGCAGATGCCGCTGTGCACCATCATCAGAAACAGATGGTGCTTCGCATGACACTTAAGAGGAAAAGATGTCTCATTTCTCTAAAAACTTGCTGAATGTTCTCATTTCTTCTCTCCTCTCCTCTCATGGTTTTTTTGCGGACCTCTATGCATCCCCAGTGGGAGAGACTAAGATGCAAGGAATAATCATGAGTGAGGGAAATGTGGAAGCAATTTCAGAGAATTGTAATGCACTCAAGTTATTCAGCTGAGAGTCTTCCAGGGAGGCTGCTCTCAGTTATCCTCGCTAATGGCTTCTCAGAGCTCCCTCCTAGTTCCTTGCAGCAGAGATAAGAGCTTTGAGACAACTGGCTAGATGGCAGATCTGAAGCTACTTTCAATTCAAGTGTTAATCAAAGAGTATGGAAATATCACGTTAGAAACTTGAGATGCATCCCTTGTGTCTCTCCATGCGCCCGTGGTGGGAGGGACAGAGATGCATTGAAAAGATGGAAGTAAGGGAAATTTAAGAGAATCAAAACATACCCACATCTTGTTCAAGAGCCGCCATAACAAGCAGATCTCTAACCTGTCATCTAATTGAGTGTCACAGAGGTAATTCAAGAGTTAGTGAACCTTGCAAATTTCATGACCCTTGCTTAGACAAAGAGCTCAATATCTAGGATTGGATGCAGAGTGCTGAATAAAATGTGTGCGGTGAAACGGAATGCTTCGTCGCTGATTTATTCACTGTCTTTTCAATATAAAGTTGTAAAACCCGTATTCATGCGTATTTATGTAGTATTAACCTTTCAAATTTTGGGGTCTCAGGATAATCCAAACTCACACTTTCAAGAACAAATTTGAAACCTCCGCTCTAGGGGGTGGCAGCAATGCAAAGTGAAACACGTTGAACACAGGATTTGAGACTGAAGAAGAATCTCCGAACGGGCGTGACGCTCTCTTGTTGACGTCATTTCCTTTGTGGTTGTGTTGTTCGTTCTGTCTGGTGGAGGGAGGGGACCGTGCGGACGGCTGGGAGAGAAGAAAGCACAGGGGGGCTGAAATAAGAAAGAAGGAAAAGGCCCGGGTTTCCATCTTTCCTCGGGGTTTATATTGCTGAGAATTTGTTTGACATCTGCATCAGTTGAAATGTCGGCCGGTCGTCAGCTCAGTGAAAGCAGGGCCATCCCAACCAGGACGGTGCTGATCAACGACACAACGCAGCTACCTCACGATTACTGCACCACACCTGGCGGCACCTTGTTCTCAACCACCCCCGGAGGTAACAACGACCTGAGATTGTTGGACACATGCGTATGCTAATCATTTTGCTTGGTCGCTGCTTGCGTTGCGGCCTGTGCCGAACGCCTTAAAATAAAGTCTTCAAAACAAAAGCCATTCTTTGCACCGCCCCCGTGCTGGTACGTAGTTGATTGTCATAGGTTCTGCTGCAGTGCAGTTTACTGAAATGACGCGATGGCTGCACTGTAACAATGCAATCTGAGGTTCATCACGAATAATTACATTAGGCGATATCTGTAAATAGACGAACCACTCGCTTTCTGTTTTATGGCTGGTTCCTGGACTGGGGTTTTAAACTTCGGCTATTTACAATATTTTAAGAGCTTTGCAGATTAGCGGCTACTTTGCATGATGCGCGCTGATACTGCATCGCCTTTGTTAGAATTTTATTGGACATAATTCGGGATTTGTTTTTCATTGAGTTGTACACGAGGGAGCTCGTAGAAATCAAAGCTACCTTAACCGAAACGGCTATTCCAAGTTTTTTTTTAGTTGTTAGAATTATTACTTTTAAATCAAAGCAATTCTGTGGAGACCTTCAGATTCTGATCATGCATATTCTTGAGTGCCACAGAGAATTAAAAAAAAAAAATCCACATTCTGACCGAAAAAATGCAATCAGTCAAATAAAAGAATCAGTAGGGTCCTAATAGGCGAAACTGTGGGAACATGATTACAAAAACTAACACCGCACCCGCTTTACTCAAAAAAATGTGATGTTGTGAATTAGCACAGAGTTTGTCATGGTAACAGTTTGCGCTCAGTGTTTAAGCGCATGCTTTTGACCCATGAAGTCGTAGCACATGCTATTGACCCATGAAAAGTGAAAGCTCTTAAAATCACGCTTCACCTTTTAAACCATAATGTGATTTGTGGCGGATATGCCCCCAACTTTGGGAAAACACAAGCCCCCACCCACCCTCCCTCCCAGTATTTGGTGTCCTGTTTTGCACTCCCCGAGAGTACAAATGAGATCTTTATCGAGTTTCCTGGCACTTGCGAGATGATTGTGTCATGCGCGTGGGGCAAGTTAGTTGAATTACGGCTGAAAAGGCGCGTTTTAATTCCTCAGGCACCCGCATCATCTACGACCGCAAATTTCTGCTGGACCGCCGCAACTCTCCCATCGCCCAGACCCCCCCTGCCCACCTGCCCGTCATCCCCGGGGTGACCAGCCAGCAAACCATCAACGAAAACAAGAAGAACGAAGCCAACAAGATGAACAACCACGATGGCAAACACGGTGAGGAAGAGTCCGGGTGCCGCTGCTTGCGCACGGACGTCGCAGTCGTGCCGGATGTCGTCGTAATTTTATGTCTGCAGTTTCTGGAATGTGGACGTGTCATTTTAACCCATCTAAATTGTTCAATTGACCCTTGGAGTGCTGAAATAATTTTTAAAAAAATATAAATTTTATTATCTCGAGCTTCTGAAAACCTATCATGCTGCAACCTGTTTAAAAGAGTTTTTGAACAAGTCGCTGCATGATAAGTTTTCAACAGCTTTGATTTTGATATCTTTCATCATTGAGCGACAATAACTGCAATTAATGCTTGAAGGGTTAAGCCCACCATTAATTTCTAACACTTTAGACCCTTGTTACTCAACTCCCGGTCCTTGAGGTTGGTTTTCTTCCCTCCCTTTACCCGGGAGTCAGGTGTCATGACAATCTGGCCAATCAGCAGTGCTAATTAATCCCTGGTCACGAAGCGGAGCAGGGGATATTGCAATAAAGCCTCGTCTGCCCATCCTTTTGTTTATTCATTCGGATGAGTGGTTTTTTCCTTTCCAGAGAGCAGTTAACCTTGATGGATGAAATTGTGTGTGAATGTGTTAGCAGTCATGACCTTGATTGGGTAGGAAAACGGGATTCCGTGGCGGTAGGGAGTATTGATGGGAATACGTATATCTTGTTGTTTGTGACTTGCCGGGGAGGAAAGAGAACCTCGAACGGATTTGGATTCGAGGGGCAGACTTTGAGATCCCTAACTTTCTTCCTGGAGGGTATTTCACAAACCAGGATTTGAAAGTTAGCCTGATAACTGTGGAAAAGATGATGTTATATCCTGCTGGTAGAGATTTGAATCTGTAAAACAAAGGTTGAATATTGGGTTTAGGATAATGATCCAGTCATCCCTCATGATGGTTACCAATAATAGACAAAATTTCAGAAGATATTGAGTGACAGTTTCTAAACTTATCAGGCTAATTTGCTAATCCTGCTTCATGGAATACCCCTCTGTCTTTTCAAGTGTGTTTGGTAAATGGAGGGAACAGTGGCCATAATGTAGGGACAGAGGTGCTTTAGTTCTTTTTCCAGGAAACCCTGTGGTAGTTGGCACAAATCATCGGGTTGATATACTCTTAGCACTGGACCTGCTCCATGGAATGCAGGAGTGAAAGGTTGCATGCGACGCAGGTGTTGCTTCGGTATTGTTCGCTTTGTAAATGAGCTTTGGGAACAAGAACTGTGACTAAAATTTCAGCGGATGATTTCTGAAGGAATTTGGCATTCTTCGGGTGGCCTCAAAACATTCTTTCGGATGCTGAATTCATGCCAAAATCACTGCCGGTGGTGAGTCGTGTAGGCAATGAAAAGTGTAGTAATCTGATAGCTTTATTTTGGCATGGGGATGTTGATCACATCAGATCTTCTGTGAATACTGTGGAACGTGCCACGTACTAGTTTTTGATTCAGTTGTCGCAATAACTGCTGTTAAGCTGATGCCAGGACACCCTTGAGCTGAATCGCTATCATAAATGGCGACCTTTGGAATGTTCTTGTCATAACATTCTACTGTCCGCCTGTCCAGCTGCTCTGCTGCTGCATACGTGCAGTATTGTGGAGACAGAAATGGCCGCTGAAGTGCGCTAGGTCAGATAATGCTGTGCTCGCCGAATTCAGACCATTTTTTCGTTCGTTAGCCTCTTCTGCTCTGCGATCCCTTGCGTGGGTTTGTCATGTCAAATGCAGCTGCTTTGTTCAAACCTGTCACAGTTCAGACCCATGTTAAATTATTGTGGAGATCCCAAGGTTTCCAAAGATCCTTAATAATGTGTCCTGCTGAATTACAGCGAAATGTCTGCATAGTGATGTGCAAGATCTTGACGTTTTCCATTTGATGCAATACTATGTCCGCAAAAGCATGGCCTCCTGAATTTGAATATTTCTGTCAATATGAGTGTGATGTAGCTTTAGTGAAATGCTGCCACCAGCAGATACAGAATATGTATTAGACATAGTCCTGCAATATGGGGAATTTTGAAACTTAAAGGGAAATTCAAGTAAAAGAGGTTAACTGGCTGTGGGAGATGCCCATAGAAGACGTCAGTGAAATGACTCACAAAGCCAGCCTTTAAGGAATTTTTATTTTATTTGCAGTAGGGCTGGTAAACACATTTTATTGGACCCTTATTATATGAGTGTTTCTAACTGCACCCAGCCTCAGACACTATGCGATAAACACAGTGCCTGGTAGTTTGGGCAGTGCCCTGTATCTCTCCCGAAACTCGCTGTGGCAGCATGCATGATTTTTTTTTTTTTCTCCACCATTGCTAGTGTTGTCTGTGGTGTGAACACACACTGACACTCGCTCAAGATGAGAAATGTAGCATGCTTTTTTTTCTCTAGCTTTGTTGAGAAATTCTCTTCTATCAGTTGAGAAATGTGAACTGAATGTAAAAGACTTGGGTTTGCCTTCATATTTGACATAAAAAAATGCATATTATTGATGGTCGGAGGTACTGCTCAGCAGCTAAGTTACATGCATGCATTTTAAGTGACCCTCACAGACATTGGTTTGAAAATTCAGTTTTTCCAAAATAATTTGAAAGTTTACATTAATGATTTCGCTAATATATTTCCCATTGAGCCGAGATGGAGGGGGCATCTTCCAATTATTGCATTGTAGTATAACTGGTATTGGGTGTGTGCTCAGTTTGAGCCATATTTTACTCTTCCACGCCCTCTGGTGGATAAATCATGACGCTCACATTGTGAATGCCAGCGTGAGGAAAGACCGTCGGATGTTAATAAAAAGGATGGAAAATAACTCAGAATGTGGAGCGGGTTTGCTCAGCTGGGCTACACCACAGTCTGCAGTGTCGGCAGCTGGCCAGCAGCGCAGCGAATGCTGATGAATCTGTGTGATGTAATGATTGGGTAGCACAGTTTGCGATGCAGATGCAGGAGGTTCAGATTCCTTGGGGGGGTATTGCATCTGAACCCCTGAAGGGCGGGATGCATGCAGACGGATTGTGCAGTATATAAAAACGTGTACCACCACATCTCTCTTGGCTTTGCAAATGTGATGACTGGATGATAAATAGCAGTTATTTAAAGCTTATAGAATTTGAGTACAGAGTTTAAATTGATTTGTTAAATAGATTGTTGCTTCTGGCTCTGAATGTCAAGAAATGTAACCAGCCTTTTTCTCTGTGATGGGGGTTACATTCTGCATTGTACTAAAGTGCAGGAGGCAGCTGGTTGTTTGCAATAACTTCTCTATTTTATTTTTGCTTGTCTCCTAGGTGAGGATGCACAGTTCGAGATGGACATCTAGGGCGAGAGATGGGCAGCGGAGGCGTCCGATTGGCCTGGTACCTGTGGTGGCTTGGCTTGTAGAATTCAGTAGCCCCTGCTGACTCCTCCCCTTCTCGCTCTGTTTGTAGCAGCTGGGTTTGTAGGTTACCGCCCATTTAAAGGAACACGCTCAAGTATGCCCACCACAGTGCTTGAAAACGTCTAAATCCCGACTGCAACATGTCGCTTCTTTTCCTCTGTCAGTCAATGTGCCCTTTAGCCCCAGTGAAAGATTATTTCCCCCCAGATTTAAACAGAATCATTTGCTAAAAATGTGGTTGCTGAAAAGATTTTTGATTTGAATTAAAGCAAAAATTGAGACAAGTAGTGCATTTCTGATCAGAAATTAGAGCTTAATATAAAATCTTTGCCATAGGGATAAACTGCTTTTTAACAACTTATATGACCCTCTTCACAACTTGGCCCGCTGAGTTCGATATGGAAGCCAGTTGATTCCGCATTTTGTTGGTTGTGACTGAAACCGGTTGCGTGTTTAGCTGTTTTTGAATCTGTGTCGTTTCGCGCACATGCTTATACTTGAATTGTCTCGTTCGCTTGTCCAAGTTAAAACCATTTCTGTTGGCACAGATAATCCAATTAAAGCTTTAAAATTGAGATTGAAGAATAAGATTAACCATGAAACACCCTGGAAATTTTTATTTTCTTTCTGCCCCAGAAGATTTCAAACAGTGCTAATTGGGTAAATGCTGGTTCATGAACCTGCTTTTATTTTGGCAGTCAAACAAGGAATACAGTTGTTCCAAGCCTATGATTTCTAAGTTACAAAATTTAATGTTTTGTGTGTTTTTTTTTTTTTTTTTTTAGTTTAAAGAAGATCATAATTACTTTAAAGCAGCAAAAAGGAATTGTGTTGATGTATGCAGAAAAAGCCTGAACAAAAGTTCAGAGTTATGGACCAATGAGTCTGTTTGTTATCGATTATGGGATTATGTCTAACAGTCCTAGAATATGACAATTAAGAAAACTTAATTTGCAGGCCTGTTTTGCAGATTAATAAGAGATATTGCCTTTAAATGTTAATGATGACCATTTTCCCCCTACAATATCAGATGCAAGTTTTACATTTTTTTGGGAAAGATGAATCAATGGACTGTGCTGGGAGAACAGAGATAGTGATGTATCATTTGTATTTTGAAGGACATGGTGAAGAATGTGATAAACTGATTGACTTGACTTACAGATGTGTATGATAAAAGCCTAAAACCTGGCATGAAAATGCACTTGCCTGGAACTGTAAACTGCAGAGAAACAAACTTTTGTTGTTTTTAATGCAGACTTTCACATCACTGCGGCTTTTCTGCACTTGTTTTTCTCATTTTGGGTAACCAGTGGGTAGAGACACACTGAAACATCAGGTTGGTCATTCTTATTGGGATTTTAGTTTTAGAAGAACTGAACCTCTCTATCAATATGTCAGTACAGGAAGGTAATTCCAAATTGAAAGCTATCATTAAATATCCAACCTGATAATTAATTTTTAAGAACTAATATTGAAAACTTGAAAGTTTTTTTATTTTCCCCCCTTATTGCTTGCTATGCCTTTTATCCTCTTGTATTATTTTACATCTAATGTTTATTTTCTCTGTCATCAAGGCCAGAATACCTTATCAAAAGTATTGAAAAATTCTAAATGCTGGCTGCATGTATTGGAAGGAATTAAAAAAAAAAAAAAACTGAACATGTCAGCTGATTTAATGACTCGGCAACCAAAATGCACCATGCAAAACATGTCGTGTATAGCTTCTTAATATTTTGAAGATATAATTTGATCGTACTATCGCAATTGAGACAACAAACTGACTTCATTTACATACATGTACCAAAGTTGGACTTGATAGCTAATCTGTCCCTTTTAATTACAAGAACTACTTTCGTTTGAATGTTTTGCGAGAGGAATTAACAGATTGATGTAATCAGAAGTCATTTAAGTCTTCCAATCATAGCCTTTTTGTGTTTGAAATGATCTGATTTAAAAACGTTAATTTCAAGTGATTTATGGCCTTCATCTATGAGAAAATAACATGCTCTATAGAAATAGCTTTTTCTGCAAATAACTCTTTTAAGAGGATGCATTATTTTGATTTATTTCCTTCTTTTGTGAAGTGCTTTGCTCCTAATATTCTGTACTTCCCCTTAAGGTTACAGTGATTGTGCTCAGCCACATGGATATAAGCAGACATTTGAAGTTTAAAACACATTTTTACTGAGTGTTTTCACCGCTATGCTTCTACAGAGAGGCTGTGACAATAATTCTGTGCTTCATTCACTGTTTCTTTATGTTTCTGTGTAACCAGTAATCAGTAGTGCTAAAAATGGACCATCCTGAAAAAAGGAAAGGCTGCCAGAACCTTCAAGCTTTACTGGCTGGAAGTAGCATGTACTGATGGTCTCCTCGTAAAAAAAAGTGTTTCTCGCTCGACGTCGGCTGCTCTTCCCTGACTCGTTCTTTAGTGAGGCGCATTAATCCACAGTTAAGTGGCACATTCCACCATAATTAGGAACAATATTAAATTATGGCCTGTAAACATTGGCTACTTGTTCTAAAGCGGTAGCATCTTATTAAAACATAAACGGCAGCCATTTCAGACCAGGTGTTTTTCCCCCTTTAGGATAACCTTCACAGTTCAAGAGCATTAATGTACAGAAGCTCTTTATGCTTTTGAACGAGAGCATGAGAGAAGGGATAAGGTGTTTGGAGCATTTCCTCTTGAATATCTCATTTAAAAGCCTTGCTTCATTTTCTTTAAAAATCCATGTCCCCAATGCCTTCCACTGATTGGCCACGACTCCTACAGCTTTGCTTTCATGCCACCGATTACCAGAATGTCAAGTCCTTTCTTTCTGTCTGTAGTTCATTTTAGATTAACCTTTGATATTAAAGTGTTAATCACCAGAGAAATTTGGTTGAAAGACGTTGGATTGCTATATTTTCTGCTACTGAAACCAGTCCTCAGTTCGACGATGCAGGTGCGGCTGTTTGATTGGTAACTGCTATTTTAATGGCCGTCTGGCACAGTTACCCTTTTTTTTTTTTTTTTCTCATGATATCACTTGAGGTTAATGAGCACCTTATTGATAAAGCTACAGTATATATTTGATGCCGAAATGTGAAATTTTCTCTGACAGACTGTCCCTTTCAAAATGGAATCTTTTTTGGATAACTGATATTTTCCAGTTTTGCTATGGAAACTCGCGAGTCTGTTTGGCCTGGTCTTTCCTCTGAAATCATTGGAAATGTAACTCCATCTGATTTTTTTTTTTTTTAATTAATTTTTTTTGGGGTTCTGAAAAAAAGCCTTGTAACTAGACAGTGTATGCCAAGAGAATGCCATTGCCAGCGCACACTGTTATACAAGATCAGTGAAATTCCTTAATAAAAAAAAAAGGATGTTACAATTATCTGCTTGCGAGTGTCATTTCTGATTTCATTGCCATCTTTTAAGTGTTGTGAAAAAAGTCTGCGTCCTTATATGGGTTGCGACTCAATCGGTCCTACCCTCTTGCCCCTCTAGCAGACATTGCCGAGAGAGACAGACAAGTGCATGGAGAATGGGGAGTGGGTTTTAGGTTCAATCAAATATTCGACACAATGCATGCTCTCCGCCTCTACCATCCTGTCTCTAATCTCGAAGAATGAAGAGAGAGGAGACGAGCGGTGGGCTGATGGGTAATTTTTTTCGGCACGAGGACAAACCCATGTCAGTCTTCCACTGACTCGCTCTGCCCAGTTTGCCTGCGCCATTTCTCTGTATGAAGATGGATGTTTGCCTTCAGTCAGCTAATGCAGATACGGCAGAAAACATTTTTGCATAATTTACCTGCTACACTTTACAGGTATGTGAGAATTCTGATGAAATAAGATACTGCAATTCATTTTTAAAAATGAATTTCAACAAAATGCCAAAAAATAACTGCATATTTAAATTATTGGGCTTCATATTTTTATTATTATTGGCTCAATGACCAGATGTTGTTGGTCACTGTTCAGCTGTTTCAACATTTGGGCTCTGGGTATTCATCCCAGGATCAGATTAATTCATCAATCTTTTAATTAAACATGGATTGGATGGACGACACAAACGTAACCAGGGCTGCCTGAAGTAAGTGAACGATCAGGGATGCGTTTCCGGAAATCACAGATGCCAACTTGCATAGTTGGACCCATTGACTATGAATGGATGAACTTTGTAAATTGCTACCTTAGTTAGCAACTACGCTTTTGGGAAACGCACCACCGATTAGCACACCCTGGAACACAGCTGCCCAAACCTCATCCCAGGGATCTACAATTGTGAGGGTTTTCCCATGGCAGCCCAGACAGATTTGTACATGCTGAATGAGTCCTGCTTTATCGGAGTAACTCGGAAATCCATTCGGAACAGGGTTCCCTTTCATAGAATTAAATCCTCCTTTCAGCTGCACGAATGAAGACCTCCTCCAGTGGCGACCACATCAGCTTCTTCAGATAGGAGGCCAAAACAGGGTGTGGTCAGAGTGAAGTTCCCTGCCGTTCTATTTCCATCTGTCCTACGGTCTGATCCATACCCACTGAAACTGAAAGAATACAAAGGAATCTACACAAATGTTAACAAATAAGCCCATCTTGGCGAAGAAATGTCTTTCCAAGGTCAGTGAGAGTGTTGGTGGCAATAATAAAATGCTAAAATATTAAGTTATGCTATCCTGGAATCATAGTTTCAGATTCATTCAGCTAAAGTCTGTATGAAGCCTTAAAGCAGCGCTAAAAAATCATGGCATTGTGATTGCTGGGTATTTTATGTCATACGTAAGCACTTCATTTAAGTCAATGATTGGCCAAAGGGTAAGAAATTTTCTTTGCCAAAACTGGCTGCCAAGTGAAATTAAAGCAAAAAAAAAAAAAAATCCAAAACAACAGAAAATGTGACCCTCCGTGACCGAAGTTGGCTAAACCTGCTGTCAAGGATGCCATTATAATCTTAACATAATTACACGTTTTAGATTTGGATATGAAGATCCAAGATGCAGATTGAAAACCTGGATATTCAGTCATGTGCCGGAGAGAGACTGCACATCTGCTGCTATGATCCTCTTGGTAAGTTCACTTTACCAGTAAGCAGCCAGTAGTTACCACATTCTTACAGCATGGATGGGTTGTGGATAGTGATCAATTCTAGGAGAGTGTTAGATGCAGCATAAACAAAACACTGCATTTTGGGGTAAGTATGAACTGGATATTCATAATATAAGTATGCATTTGGAAATCAGAGGTATCAATGATATCCTCAGAATGTTGGCGGGAAATATACAAAATATCTTCGGCGGAGATAGGAACAGGCTCCTGGAAACACTGCTCCTCAAAAAAAAAAATTCTTTCTGGCTCCACACTGCCATAAAATCGCAGGGCGGCGCAGTTTACTCTTTGTAAGCTACTATCTCGCAACGAATCCACCGAGGAAGAGCCGTCGGTTATTATTCTTGCAGTGTCCAGCGGTTCCCGTACGTGGTATTTACATACTGAATGAGGAACTGGTACAGATGTCATCTTCTTTCTGGTAAGAGTTGACGAGATTACATTAAGAATGCAGTTGTATAATTAATTTCAAAACATCATGTATTATTGCGTTCAGGACCTAAAAGTTTTCGTTTTCACCCTTGGCATGAATGTGGCAACCTAATAGCGTTTTGCTGAAGATGCCTCATTGCCTCGGCCAGGGAGATGACTGGCTGGCTACCCTCACTTTTGTTTGAAAAGTTGTTCTTGCTCTTTGTTTCCATTATTGATTCGCTAGTTGGGTAACGGGGTCGCAGATTTAATGACATGCATTGCTAAGTTTACAAGATCTTTACTACCCCAAGGATGAGCTAGTGACGTTGACCAGCTTATTTCTGAATTTCGATGGGACTTGGCTGTTATTCGCCTGCCACTTGGCAGAATGCTTGCCTGTCTCGCCGCTTGCTGAGATGTATAGGTTGCCAACTACGTGGAGCATTCCGGACAATAAAATCTCCGCTGCCAAGAGCTGTTGTCTTGCCCTTAACCCTAAGGCATCAATTCGTGTTATTCGGTCGGCTATTGTCAGGTGGTAAAATTACGCTGCGCGATGCCTTTGAATGATGTTTATTATTAGTATTATTATAATAATAATATTTTTTTTTGGGGGGGGGGGGGGGGGGGGGGGGGGGCTGTTGGCTCAACTGCCATCGTGTCGTATACCGCTCAAATAAGCATCTAAATCTGAAATTCTATCAATGAGAAGAGTATCACACATTATATCGACTGTGCCCTGGAACTGGTTGGTTACATTTTGTTCGAGTCGGATAACAAAACATTGATGAATTATGGATCACAACTGAAATCTAAACTTTTAAAGCATCACCAGCAGGCACCTGAAAAATTTCTGCATATTGCACTTGTCGCGGATAACATTGTTTTGTTCTTTTTTTCTCTTGGTATCCTGCTGACTCGCTGATATTGATTTTATGCTGCATGAATTTCTGCGTTTTGTCATACTTTTCTTTTGTGGCTACGCATGTGGCTTGTTGATGTATGTGAAATGGCCCATGCCTACCTTTACATTCAGTACATGCCTTGCGTACAGTTCTTAATTTGAAGAAAATGTCCTGGGCTCCTCGGCTACTTAAACATCTCCTCGTTGGAGAGTATATTTATTGTGTATAGTTTATTCATATGTATTACTATTGCATATTTTGTGTTAATATGCTTTGGCAACATTGTATTGCACACAGTCATGCCAATAAAGCCTCATGAATTAGATTGAATTGAGTGACTATAAATATAATTCATGTCGGGCCAGCTGTTTATTTTGATAATTGATTTCATATACTGTAGATATTCCGTATTAACTTCATGAAACATTCACTCAGTTGATCACCAAATGGCAGCTGTTGGTTTTTATTTATTGAAAATTCATCGGAATTTAAAAGGTGTGCTTTTTTTTAGGTTTAATCTTCGCATGTTAACGGACTGCAATGAAGAAAGAGCATCATTATAGCTGCTGCTCAGAAATGGCTACAGAACCAACGAGCTGAGAGGGGATCTATCAAGGAATAATTCATATTTACTGCCCTGCGAGCACCGATTTGTCGAGCTGATATTGGTCAGTAATTAAGTTCTAAAAGGGGAGATTTGAAGAGAGTCGGGACGACACACAAAAAATAGAACATTTGCGGACATGTTTGCGGACAGATTTCACGTGACTCGACTGACTGGATAGCCTTTCACATGAGCTAATTTTGCCAACTTGAGTAATTTTTTTTGTACTGTGTGGAAGACTTTGCTCAGAAGCTTGTGCTTTGGACACTCGTTCAGCGATAATGGGTGCGATGCTCTGACTTGGCTGCAGGGCCTAAGTTTGGGGCTCGGGCCTGTTCGCCATGGCCAGACGGGGGTGGTCGCTGCAGGGGCGACTGCGCTGGCTGTTTTTGGGGACCTTCCTGCTGCTGTTCTTCCTGCTCCTCACCTACCTGCTGGAGTGCACCCCGCCGGCTGATGCGGGACCGGCCCTCACCGGCCTGGGGAGCGAGCCCTACGGGAGAGACTACTACCAGGCCATCCTACAGGAGCAAGAGGAGCGCCACCAGACCCGGGCGGCCAGTCTGAAACGGCAGATCGCCCAGCTGAAGCAGGAGCTCCAGGACATGAGCGACAAGCTGAAGGTCCTGCAGGAGAAGCGGGATCTCGAGGCCCGACCCGACCCCAGAGACCCGGACCCCGGGGACCTCCTGGAGTTCCTCCACTCTCAGATCGAGAAGGCAGAGGTGAACGCCGGGGCGCGGCTGCCCAGCGAGTACGCCCTGGTGCCCTTCGAGAGCTTCACCGGCTCCAAAGTGTACCAGCTGGAGATGGGCCTCACCAGGCACCCGGAGGAAAAGCCTGTGAGGAAGGACCGACGTGACGAGCTGGCTGAGGCCATCGAGGCCGGTCTTGACATCCTCAACAACCCCGGCGAGGCCGAGGGCCAGGAGGAGGACGGCATGGCCGTGCAAAGGTCCGTGTACACAGAGAACGACTTCGTCGAAGGTACGTCTCCTGCGCTAGTTTCTCACAATAGAGTAATGCTTATCCCTGCAGTGAGGTACATGGGTAATTCCAGAGTCCCTGTTCATAAATGGCTGTAATCCCTAACGGGCCGTCGCCAACGTGGATGTTGATGGTCTATTAACGGACCATTTAATTTATTTAGTTCACTATCTCATTTAAATTTGCTGTTAATAAAGATAGCCTTGTAGTCCAAGTGCTTATGGGTGCATTGTTGGGCGCTGTTGTATTATGCCATTATATTCTGGTTCCATTTTCCACACTTTCTTTTGTGTTCTAGAGGAACTCACACTGGGAAATGTGACCACTCGCCAGCCACCGAGAGCTATAAATGTGGAGCTAAATGATTGGTGCATGTGTGCGCGTGTGTTTGGATTCAGTTCAACCTCTCAGCTGATCAATTTACGCAAATCTTTTCCCCCCTCTGTCCACTTACTAAGCCAATCGATTGGGAGCGTATCCACGCACACCCATATCATTGAGCCAATTGATTGGTGGCTAATTGTTCTCTGCCTGAATGCAGAGTCAACTGATTGTTTTCCATGTAATAACAGAAAATAGATTTGAAAGGGCTCAATTCAAGTGCTGCCATTGTTAGAAAGCAGTTTGTTTTCAATGCCTGTCCAATAACATTTGGGTAAAGTTTGCCAGCGAGAGTGTTTTGATCAAATTGGTACAAAAACTAGTATTAGTGAAGTCATACTATAACTATAAATTGCCACTGTATATTGCTCTGCAGATTTAAAAAAGCATAATTGATCATATAGAAAGGCAAGGAGGATTTTTTTTTAAGTCAGTTTAAGTACCAAAGGTATGGATTTTTACATTTGCATTTATTTACATCAGTATGAAAATGGGCTTAGTCTTTCAGCTGCTATACTGCGACAATACCCTGCGGTCAAATCAGCTGCTCTGGTCAGGTCTGCATTGATGAATCATGACATGTTCTTGATAATTGTGTGAGCATACGTATGTACTATATCTTTTAAAATACGTTGGTTGTAATATTTAGCTGTTTTATACTTCTGTTATGAAATGCATTGTCCTTAGGAATGTTTCATTGTTGAACTAGTATGTCGATGGTTACTCTGACTTGGGTGATGCATGTTGTCCTTGGGGAAAGATTCAGAATGGGTGCCAAAATTATTGGGGCAGCCTATAGGGGGCAGAATTGATTAGGTAAGCCTTTAGGGTAGGGTATTTGATTGGGGCCGTTAAGGTTGGTGGCTCTTGTCCCAGTTTAACCACAGTAAGATCAGGGCAGTTGTTGCGCCCACATTGTGTTGGGGGTCGAGTTTGGTTAGTTTAATGAACTATAATGCCCGCTTTCCGCGCGGTTTTGCGGCTCGTCCGCGAGCTGAAAAGTCGATACTTTGTATAACTAGGGTGCACTCAGAGAGCACATACCTGTGCCTGCAGGTTTTGAACCACTAGCTCTTATAATCAGCGGCAGAATCCAGATCTGTACCCAGATTGGTCTGGAAATTTAACTGTTCCCATTCATGCGGTCCAACTTCCCATAAAATTTTGTGGTAATCCGTTGAGTAGTTTGAGAGTGATGCTTCTGACACACGCACACACACGCACAAAGTGATCGCAATAACTCCTGGGGGAGGCAACTATGGTACCCTTTCCATGTATGCATTTCCTAACCAGGATTTTCTGTGCAACCAAAAAAAAAAAGTTGACTCAATATTCTCTGTCAACGTGCAAAAAGCTGGTTGGTCACCATCTACTGTAGATGATGCAATATCTTCCCCGGGTAATGTCCACCCTAGTGCCCAACTTCTGGCACTAGATTTAGACTGCACTCCATCCAAAATTATTGAAAGTCTCGTGATAGAACATAGCCTTTAAACTAATGTCAGAGCAGCATGAAGGGCGGATTGAGCTGGTTGGGGAACTCGATGGTTCCAGAAATGGAGCTTTTCTTTCGTTGAACCCCCTTGTATCTGGTCTCCCTTAGGGCTGTACAGGACAGAGCGTGATAAAGGCACTCTTTACGAGCTCTTCTTTGGGAAAGAAGGTTCTACAGACTTCCAGCACGTCACCCTTTTTCGCCCCTTCGGGCCTCTGATGAAGGTGGCCAGCACCTCAGTGGACACGGCCAACACTGTCATGAACATCATCGTGCCCCTCTCTGGGAGAACAGAGACTTTCCAGCAGTTTCTGTTCAACTTCAGGTGAGGGATTCCTGTTAATTCTGAGCACACAAATGTCGAGAAAACAACTGTGATAAGGGATTTAGAAAACTCAAGTTATTATCGGCAGTAAAAACATGGCCTCACAGCCAGAATGTCTCCAATTAATCAGAGGGAAATTCCGAGGTATTGTCAACCAAATGTCTTCTCCGTGATAGACACTAAAATGATCCCCAAATGGAAGTGGAGGGAAAAAAATTGAGCTTTTTCCTACCGAATATAGTGGTGCACTATTATACTCATAAATTGTAATAACTACTTTTAATACATCAACAGAATTTTGTTTGGGGGAAGGTTTAGTATCTCGTCACGGAGGGGAACTTTGGTTAAAATACTTCTGAATCGCCCTGGAGAGTCTTGAGTTGCCTGTAGTGGAGTATGTAATTTGAATGGTGTGTGTGCGTCCTGCAGTGGATTGGCTTGCTGTCTAGGATGCATTCCTGCCTCATGAACATTTGAATATCGAAAAGGATAGCTCACCTGTGATTCTGACCAGAGATAAGCAGAGTAGGTGCTGTATGGGATTAATATTGTGTGAATATTTGTGGTTTTGTTGCTTTAAATTGCAACAGTAGCCTTCAGTTGCCTTTGTTTTCCATGAAGTGTCTATGCATGCTTGTAAATGAAGAGTTTTTTTTTCTTGGCTCTTCAGGGAAGTGTGTATAGACCAGGACAGAATGGTGCATCTCACAGTAGTCTACTTTGGTCAGGAAGGTTTGGAAGAAGTAAAATCTTCACTTGAGAAAATGTCTAGGTCAGTATTATACCTTCCTGTTTCTCAAAACCATTGCTTGTGTACAGGTTGTCTTACGGACATGAATTGTACCATTTTTCAAGTTTTATTGTTCGGAACAATCATAAATTCATCAAATACACTTTATTTTACTTCGCCTGGAAGTGGGAGTAAAGTGCAACTCACCATTTAGCAACCTTATTTAACAACCTGAACTTGTCGTTATTGTCGTAATGTCTGTACAGTTTTGCTTCATCACAACCTAAAGGTAAAAAAATGTACAGTAACTTGGTTTTATTTTCAATTTCGATTGTTCTTTTGACCCCTCAACCACATACAAAGTTCACATCCCGCTTTTCTTCGAGTTTCAGCCAAATCAGTGCTTAGTTTTTGCATCCATTTCGATTCCTGTCATGGTGTGAGAATTTCTCTGCTCCGGACAGGCTGCAGTATTCACCTGTGACGAGGGTCATGTGCCGTACCTCGCGCATATCAAGAGACTTGTACTTATGGACATGCGCATTTCGGGTTTCTGCTCTTGAATAGAAGCTTTGACTGTGTTTAATCTAAGAAATAAAAAACCACTTCAGAAAAAAATATCGAAAGTGCAGTTTCATGTCCGTACATTTTCAGTATCTCTCTGGTAAGCTCGATTTTCTTTGCTATTTTTAGGTGCCATTTTAAGAAGACTTTTTTTGTGTGTGCGCTTGTGTGCATGGATGTGTGTAACTTTGCAGTAAGGAGAGCTTCTCTAACTACACCCTGATCCCGGTGAATGAGGAATTCTCTCGAGGACGGGGGCTGGATATTGGGGCGCACGCCTGGACAAGGGGCGACGTGCTCATGTTCTTCTGCGACGTCGACATTTACTTCACGCCGGAGTTCCTCAACACCTGCCGCCTGAACGCTGCTCCGAGTAGGTATCCGGTTCATCAAGGTCTGAAGGCTTATTTTTCCACTATGGAGATTACAAGTCGCATACAATATTTATATAGCTTGTATACTCAGTGTTTTGTAAATGGTTTTGGACCCAGCTTGGATAATTCCTGTGTGACTGTGCCTCAGGAGTCTGGGGATCCCAACACTGCTTTGTTTCCAGAGATGTTAAATCTAGGCTTAGGGAGTGACTTGCATAAATTTATTCCAGCCACCACGATTTGCACACCGTTGCAGTTCTTCAGCCAGAATGCTGAACTAATAGTTGAAATCAGCTGGCAGAATTTGTGGCGGCACTTTTAATTTTAAGTCCTGGATTTTACTGCTCAGTTCTTTTCATTATACAGTGAACCAAGTAGTCTTCACAGTCACTGAGTCTAGAGAATCTACCGCATGTCAGTTAATCCCAAGGAGCCTGCCCAAATGGGATTGGTCTGGCTGAGAGCAGTCCCTATAACAAGCGTTGGGCAGAGAGATGGTTTTGCGGGCCGATAATCACCACAGATTGTTGTTCACCTGCCGAAGAAGTAATCCGCGAATGACTGGTTCTCCTAGCCAAAGACCACACACCTATTAAGAGCAAGAGGCTGGTCATGTTGAACTTGCCGTGCTGAGAGTCCATAGTTCAAATTCCATAATGGACTAACTCCTGATACAAAAGCATAGCCCCGTGAACACGCAATGCAACATTGACGTATGTTTGCGTCCACTTATCAATGAAGGCTGTTACGGTGCATTTTAATGTAGTTAGATGTAATCAGGGCTAAAAAATGTGGCCATGTTGAATGCTTTGAATGAATTGTCTTGTCAGTTGTGTTTGTGCAGTTTGGCAACTTCTGCAGGTGTGGCAAATAAATAATCACATTTTTTTAAATGCAGATAAGAGGGTGTTCTACCCAGTGGTGTTTAGTCTGTATAATCCGGCCATCGTTTATGGAAACTTGGAACTTGCGCCCTCTATTGAGCAGCAGCTGGTAAGTTGTGGTGAAATTCTCCTCAAAATTTAAGTATCAGTGTTGATAGATATGAATATAATGCTTTGCTTTCATGTGCACATTGGTTATATTCTCCACTGGGAAAATGCGACTCCCTGTTTGTTTGTACTTTTTAGATTCACAAAAAAGATGCAGGTTTCTGGAGAGATTTTGGGTTTGGAATGACCTGCCAGTATCGATCTGACTTCCTGACCATTGGTAAGGTTTGCCCTAATTTCTAGGGTAATTACACAAACTCAATTTCTGAACCAGGTACAAAAGAGGGGAATAAACTAGTTAGATATTGTCCAGAGTAACTCTGAGGGGTACATTGTGCAAAGGATTATGGGATTTACATCATGTACTGAGCTGCAAAAAAATGACATTATGAAACTTCAAACCATGATGCTGAATTTTGACTGTTCCCCCCCCCCCCCCAAACCCAAATTGCTTAAGGTGTCTTCATTTTCCCATTGTTGGAACCAAGTATAAAGAAATACTACCACTTGTGATCCAACATAACACTAAAACCTGAAATAAACCAAGTGAGCTACAGTGCTCATGGCGCTATTTTCTTAATATTTGCATTTTACTCCTCTTGGCAGGAGGCTTTGACCTGGAAGTGAAAGGCTGGGGCGTTGAAGACGTCCACCTGTACAGGAAGTACCTGCGGAGCGACCTCATTGTTACCCGCACCCCTGTCTCGAGCCTGTTCCACCTATGGCACGAGAAGCAGTGCGCGGATGAGCTGACGCCAGAGCAGTACCGCATGTGCATCCAGTCCAAGGCCATGAACGAAGCCTCGCACTCGCATCTGGGCATGCTCGTTTTCCGCCACGAGATCGAGAGCCATCTCCGCAAGCAGGCCTACAAGTCCAAAAACAAGGCTAATGATGATGCTGATGATTAAAAACTGGAGAAGTTCAAAGAGACCGATGAAATTCCTACCCTTCCCCATAAAAGCATGGATTTAGTCAGGTGCTCCGCTGTCCCGGACTCGTGGCGCAAATGTCCTGAAGCATGAAATGGAGTCGAAACTCTAAAGTACCTGATGGCAAGGATTTTTGATGTGGTTTACATGTGGGTGCGAAGCTAGTAGCTTTGCACTCACAACTTATCACTTGTGATGCACAATATACACCTCTGATGCGCAAGCTGTGATTGATGGTATAAACCTGCAAACGGGTGTTGAGCAGGTAAACGGTCTGAATGAATGACACATGGGACATCCTTGAAGTACAGTTGTTACTCTGCAGTCATGTGTACACTCTTGCGTTTGCACTATATATTTTGTAAAACTGTGCTGTTCCGTGACCCGCAGTCGCTCCGTGCCGTGTTCTCCTGGGCCGATGTACATGTGCTCTGAAATTCTCCTTAAATTTGCGCTCTCTAAATGCTGCCACCTGCATGCTATAAGGAAACCCCAGTGACATTTTTTTTAAGGACCATATTCCTTCCTTCGTTTGTGCCTCTTCCGCTGAGAGCAGGGTGTTGAGCCAGTATTTTTACCTAAAAAGACATGTAAAAATGCAAAATATTTGTCAATACTGAAGGGCAGGGACTACCGATAGTCCTAATTGCGTGTAAAGAATTCTTGATGAGCAGTGCTGGCTAATATTTAGTAATCTTATGTTCAATAGAGTTGTTTCTGAAGTGTAGATTCCTGAGTGAGCTATGTATGTGATCGGTATTCAGGGTTCTACACAGTTCATTCACGGTCTAATAATGCTGTATTTTCTCTTGCGTATTATGGAAAGTATCGTGATCCCATGGAACAGGTCACTGAACTGTCTGTAGCTTTTCAAAGTACTGTTTCTACTGCATCAGTTGCATGCAAAAATGCTCAAAATGAATGCTTGAGAGGAAACCTTTTACACAGGCATTTGTACAAGAAGCATCACCAATGCGAAGACAGTGGACTCCATTTTTCGGAGGAAGACATTCCTTTTGTTCTACCATTTCAATCTCTGAGTGCTTCGCCGCTCAGTATTTTGTCCGTTTGTCCAAGTCATTTGCTGCAAAGGGAATGTTTTTGTGTTACACTTTCCTGTGCCAATATGTGTTTTTAATTATATTGGATTAGATTAGCTTCAGTCCATTAACTCCAAGAAGGTAAGCTGGACTTGCTGTTGAAGTAAAACCTTTGACTGCCATTAAAGAACTGAGAAAAATGTTCATTTTTTTACTCCGAACTTATTCATTCTAGTGCCAATTAGCTTGAGTCTTTTTTTTTTTTAACTGTTCGAATTTGAGCTTCAAATTACATTCATGCATGGTCCTCCATCTAAAGTATATAACCTGGTCGCCACAGGGACCGAGTCGTGCATCTCCTCGATCCCCAAATTTCGGACAACATGGCTGCTGGCAGCCATATTTGACGTCTGAAATTCGCAAAAATCGGTCTTGAGCATTGTCCAATCAAAATCTTTGCCTGTGTGAAATTTGGAGCAATGCTTATAATAATTGTGGCTTCTAGAGCCCGTAAAAAAACCATAGTATCTCCCGACTATCGTCGTCAGGAAGATACAATAACAAGCAGTATTGTCTCAGTGTCACAGCATATTGATGTAAATATTTACCCTCTTAAAGGGATAGTTCACATTTTTGAAGTGGGGTTTTTGAAGCGCTGTTAATTTTTGTAATATAGCGTAGTTAAAAGCTGTAGTATATGATCTGAGGATCAGTTGAGAAAGATTAATATGTTTGAAAAAAGCGTCCTGCCCACACACACACACACACACACACACACACACACACACACACACACACACACACACACACACACACACACACACACACACACACACACACACACACACACACACACACACCCCCCTCCCCTCTGTGCTCCCTGACCCTTCCCACAGCGCACATGTGGCCGTCCGCATGGAGACTCCCAGACACACCCCCTCTACCAGAGCAACAAGCCGGCCGGCAGTAAACAGACACAGCCTTGAATGAACAGTTAGCATGTCGGATTCGCAGGTATTGCAACATTGAAAGTTATTAAATGCATGTTAAACCGAACGTAAATTACAATGCATCAGTAAGAGAGCGCGCCGTTCACAAACGCCACAGTGAACACATTTACAATAACGTTCATCAATCGGAAATACATATGAACGAGTTCATTGAAAGCGTTCAGGCATAACACTGATGACAGCAATGCTAGTTTACAATGCTAAAAATAAACGGCTAACGTTCCGACGCCGTCTATCGACACAGAGAAAACGACTGGCTGCGTTTACAGGCATAAGCCAGCATTGTCATAGACTTCTAAAAAGTTATGTAACAACTCACGCAATAAAAGTCAAAAATTACCTACCTGTTCAACAAAAAGTCTGCTGTGTCAGCATCAGTTTTCAGGCCCAAATCCTCCTGGAGCTTCCTCCAGTGATGAATGGATGACCTGATGTTTACTCGGCTTTGAGTCCTGCGTTGCTCACATTTCCTCTCAGTCTCTGTCTTTTCCTTTACAGACTTACGCTTCCTTCAAACTAGTGCCGGTGGGGCGAGCAGAGGCCGCTTGCTGCTGTCGCTGTCTTTCTTTTCCATTCTTCTAGCACTTGTTGCTAAGCTGCTACTTCTTTTTATTTAATGTTCATTGTTGGTTTGTAAACACCACCAGCTACTTGCTTGTTGCAGAAAGTTTATAATGCGGAAGTGGGCGGGGACGAGGCGGAACGGGGAGTCAGAGCAAGAGCAAGGGGATTGGATGAGAGTAGGAGAGAGACGTTGACCTAACGTTGACCCAATGTCTCTGCAACCCAGCAGCCACTAGAGTGATTGGATTTTTTTTTCTTTTTTTTTTTGCTCTTCACATTGTGTAGATTGTACTATAGGACCATAACCACCATCTAAATGAGGTTATTAATAATGACCAAACTTTCAAATCGTATACTACAGCTTTAAAGTGGTGTATTATTTTGAGGTAGGACCTCTTTTAGGCCGCGAAAATACGGTGTTACTTTGGGACCGTTCACAATAGTGTATCGCCGAAATCTCCACCTAGTACTATGCGCTGGTGCGGCTACCTGGAGGAGGTCAGAGCGCTGTCTACTGCATCTAATGCGCGTGATGGCAATTTGTAGCTCATGCAAGCCCATTTGAAAAAAAGTGAACTATCCCTTTAAGCTTTCAGATTCCCCTCTTCTGGCCTGAGCACTTGTTGAAAAGTGCACACTTTCTTGCTATGCTTCGGAGGGCCAAGAGCGAGATTAATACAGATGCTTCACAGATGGGACAGGTCTGTCAAAGTGGCTATAGACCTCAAAGGGCAGTTTTGAGTAATGAAAACACAATTTGATTTCAGCAATGATTCCATTTCACTTGGATGATGGTCATCCAGGATGAACCCTCCAGCATTCATTAGTGCTTCAGCACCGTATGAAGAAGTTAGCGGCTCAGATGTGACTATTTGGCTTGTGCTGCAGTGGTTTCCTCAACAGGTATGTGTACCTGCAGCTATACATTTGTGGATGGATCAGTCAGGCTGATCAGTTCATTTCTAGAGCAGGGGAGGGCAATTCTGGTCCTGGAGGGCCTGTGTGTATGCAGGTTTTAATTTTTATCAATTACCCTGACTAACTGAGCTAATTAGTTGTGTACACAAATACAGATTTGTGCATAGATCAGATCTAAGGAAAATGCTTTATGTACAGAGACAAGAACGGTCTTTGGTGGTCATTCATGACAATTTAAAGAAATGCGCCAGAAACATCAGATTTTATAAATTGGAAAATTTAAATCAACTGCAACCCCAATTCCGAAATAGTTGGGACAAAGCGTAAATTGGGAATAAAATCAAAACGCAATGACTTTGAAATCACAGGTTGGAGAGCCTCTGGCCATCTTTACTTCTGAGAGACTCAGCCATTTTGCGGATAAAAATATAAAATAGGCGTGCAATGCACGGAATACCCCTCAGCCTGATGTCGAAGTTTTTGGAGACGCCCGCCTGCCCAACCGCACAAAGGATAGCAATACCCCGTCAGCCTTGAGGACTGAGGAGTAACAATGTCTCAGTTTCAACATTTGACATGATATATAAGTTCTATTGTTAATAACATATTGGCTCATGTGATCTGAAAGTCATTGCATTTTGAATTTATTAACAATTTACACTTCGTCCCAACTATTTCGGAATTGGGGTTGTAATCAAAGGCCAGAAGTTGGTGTGAAAAACAGGGACAGATTTGGCTCTCGTGGCACACCTCTGGTCTTGAGGATGGCTGATCTCCTGGAGAAGGGTTAGTTCCCACTGCTTAGGAGGAATTCAGTCTGGCCTGTAACTTCAAGACTGAGAGGGAGGTGAGCACATCATCCATCTTCCACCGCTGAAAGGCATTAGAGAAACTGAGTATTTAAATACTCGATAAATCAGGACCTTCTTGATCAGTGTGCACCACTCCTGTTCCCCGAGATCTACCCTTGTGTATATTTTCATTGCAACATCAATCAAGCGCACGACTCAACGGGAGCAGAACGAAACCTCTAGCTTTCGTGCGAGGCCTACTTTCTTAGGGTTGCCGACAGGGCTGTAGATCAACGGAGGCAGGGTTGGTGACCACTGTTCTAGATTAAGATAGAGCCATTCTCTAAAGTCTTGTGCCGCACCAGACTGATGCAGATATTTATGGTCCATCTTAAAGCTCCCCATTATTCGCATCAGGCCTGCTTAAAGGGCATCTGAAGTCAATTCTCAGACGGGACACTGAACGTTCAATGTTTACAAACAAATCACTTGCTTTTGTTGACATCTTGCTTTGTCACATGACCAATTTCATTTATATAATCCACCGTTTTGTGTAAATGCGTAGATAATCCTTCTATTTCGGTTCGTTTGAGCAGGTGCGGCTCGCTGACTAGCCGATAAATAAAAACAATGGGAATCGACTTTAGATGCCCTTTAAGGTGGAACATCAAAACCTGGATCTGGATGGCGTGACCCAAAAGTAGGTGTGAGAACCACTGAACTGGAGGAGCAAGGAGAGAGACAGTTAGGGCCACTACTGAACTCCTGATCTTGAGGGTTCTGAAAGGGCTGCAGCCTACCTGAGCATCCTATGACTGAGAGGCGGGAATAACCCCCGACAGTTAACCTTTTAAACTCTAACATTTCACTTGAGTTTTGCCTTGAGTAGGTTCACTGTCAGAAAAGCACATTGTAGGACAATGTCACATACAGTACATATTCTGTATAAGCAGGCTGCAGGACCTCACTTAAGCTACATCGCATTTATATTGAGCGAAATATTCAAACACATGCTTTTATGGCCACGGCATTGCATTATCGGGAAAATATCTAGATCTTGTACATCATTTGATACCCATTTCCCTGTAATTCAGCAGGACATATTTTTTGGTTGGGAAAAAACCTTGGGATCTCCACCAGAATTTAAAATGGGCCTGAAGTTCCACAGGTTTGAACACAGCAGCTGCATTTGACAGACTCAAACATGGGTCCGTGGGTTTTTTTGAGGATAACAAATTAATCATGGGAAACATCACCTATTTGAAAGCGGCATTTCACGCTCAACATATTCATTCTGGCCAAGTCATTCCTTACAATATTAAATATGGAACCGCATGTCACAAATTGCATCTGGTGCTCTCATAGATGAGGGACAAATTTTCTGAGTCATTTCACCTCATTCGATAAGCAATAAGCCATAGAGCAACAGATGATGATGTGTTTATTGCATGACTCAATGGCCAGCCAAGCAAAATATATCCTACAAATAGGATAACATCCAAGGGCAATGTCTTCATGAATGCAGAAATAAGACTATTAAAAGATTGATTTTGGTAAAAATTTGTGGATTTACTATAAGCAATACTTCAAAATCTCAAGCTGTTGTCTTTATTGTATATGATCAAAATATAATCTCTACAGCAAGTCTGAAGATCACTTTAAATGTTCAGTGTTTTCCTGAATGTGGCAAAGAACAGATGGATATATTTAATGTGTTAGATTTAGGCCGGGGTACAAAACTGGGATATAAAATAAAATAAAAAATACAAAAAGAAAGTATTAAGTTAATCGACCAACCTCACAGTATACTAAATGTGAATGATTCTGATCTATGGGGCAGTTTCATACACACAAGATTAAGCATAGTCCAGGACTAAACCAACTTCTACTTGGAGGCTCTCCGAGACTGAATTTGGTAGCGGTCAAGGCTTTGCAAAACGGCTCCAAGAAGAGCTCAAAGTGGATAGGCTGAGCCAAATCACCATGACAACTGTAAAGCAAAAGAACAGCTATCGAGATCAATGGGGCGACAGTTCGGGAAATATTCCCATGGTACTGTAGATTTCCTTCAAAATCAGAAGTGCTGTATCTTCAGACTCCCTGCAAGGGGGAAGGAAAAACAAACATGGCTGATATCAATTGACCAATCAAATTGCAGATTTTAATGTGACTTTTAACATAATGAATTTGGTGGCCACTTGGTTGATGCGTTTACCTTTGGCATTTCCCCTCTGTTTTTACAAATGAACCATAAGTGTACCCCTGTTTAAATTCTTACATTTTCAACAAATTCTTCCAACACAGTACTCCTGGACTTAATTTTGAGCACTGATGCTAAAAGTACTCAATAAAGCAATATTTATGGGTCAAAACTCTGTAGGCCTAATCATTTGATAAAAGCACAAGAAATGAGCTGCTGAACTGCTGTAGGGATGACCCTCAAATTTAAAAAGTTTATGCATATTTGGTATTTGATGTCAAGGTCATACATCCAATTTCGACCCCATTTTTTGTAGGTCAAAGGTTGGCCACGGCCACCTGTAAGGCAAACCGAGGGGGTGTATAACGGCGAGCGCAATCTAGTTTTATCTGATGCAGTTCTGCGCTGATACCAGTGGCGGTTTGTGCCATTAGCAGAAGGACGCTGCGGTGGCGATTTTAACGACGTGTTCTCACCAGTAGCAGAGGTGGCTCTGAAGAGCGAACAGGTACTCATTGAAGCTCTCGATGGGCTTCTCCTGCAAGACGTAATCGATGCGCTTCCCGCCATTCAGCATACCGATCTTCACCAGAGGATCCTCCTCCTTGCACGACTCAGGGCTTTCCACCAGCTTTTCTACAACTGCAAGAAGTTATGAAATGACCCTCTAGAAACATCCACACAAGCATTAGAACCTTGTTTTATACAACCCATGTTGAACATTGTAATAAGAGCCAAGTCCCTAAATCACCGTCCACAAACTTTAACACTGGTATCGAAACTAAGACCCAAATCGCCCTTCACAGGAGGAACTGAACGCCTAACTTAACCTAAATGTATTTTTTTGAAACATAAAATGACCGTGGCAAACTAATTCAAATCGACAGCAAAAAATACACTTCCATGATAATCCTACCAAGAGTGACCTTCCAAATCAGTGCATCCTGTACTAGCATCACCCATAGAAACATAACCGTAGATATGCACTGTTCCACGTGGCTTAAAATTCTCAATAGTGCAATTAGAATGTTCCTAAAATTTCAGCCAAACACACCGTTAACAGTCCACTAACAAAATATAACGGCAGTCCGCCTCAGCATGCCCAATTTAGTGAGTTCAAAAGACAAAACTTTTTTTTTTTTTTTTTTTTAATAAATGGACAGGATATAATGTTGTCATTGTTACAGGAAGTTTGGACAGGTGACCAACAGTTTCAAAGCTTATCTATCCTACACTCCATCTGCAGTGGGCAACTCCCCCTGCAAGCCTTCGTACTCTTTCATAATAATGGCCACTAAGTCACATGATCACAACCCTCCAATCAGCGCAATCATCCTGGTTTAATCTGAGAATCTAACACATCGTCTGTCATTGGCTCCGGGCGACCCACGTGGTTCCTAATCTTATATCGCACTGACATACCAGGCACAAGCATGAAAGCCCTTCAGCACAACGGTATACCCTTTTTTTGGGAGTATTTTCTGCCATGATCATCGCAGATTGTTTACCGTTTACACGTGGTTTCCGCCATTCCGTCTGCTGCTGGCGATGCATTTGTAAGCTCGGTGCTGATTGGTCCTCAGTCGTCGTCGACCTGCGGTTGCCACCTAATGGCCATTATTATGAAAGAGTACGAAGGCTTGCAGTGGGAAGGGGGGGGGGAAGTTACCCACTACAGATGGAGTGTAATCTATCCAGGATCTCAAATATACACTTAAGACAACTTAAACTTAACCCAGAAGTGTTCTGCTTACTTGTTTACGACACCAAAAATTTAGAATAAACTTTCACAGGAAAAGTCACGAAGGAAATGGTTAAAGTCATATCGTATGAATGGATGAAATACAGAGGTTTGTGATTCAAAAATGCACGGTAAGAAAATACAAAAATAAGACTTACAAGGGACACCCCATGCTACATGCTAGACCTGGCAGACAATAAGTAGAAGTCGGAGGATAAGGTGCTAATTAGCTCATTTTGGCCTCAGTCCACTGACTTACATTAATTGTCATCACAAGGTTAGCATGTAGCATAGTGTCCCCCATCAATCATTTATATTCTTCCTCAACTTCCAAATGGCAGCGAGAACACACCTTCACCCTGCTTCTCCTCCTCCTCCTTGATCTGATTGGCCACCTTCTCGAGCTCCGCCTGCAGCTGAGGGGAGGAGGTGTGAGCGCGGGCGAAATCGTTCAGCGTCTGCCAGGCGCTTTTCAGGGAGCTGATGAAGCCCTGCTTCAGGTCCGAGCCCATCCGTGTCAGGCTCTCCTTCAGCTCTGAGAGACGGATGGGGGGGGGGAAGAGAGGGAGGGAAGGGGGGAGAGATGGAAGGAGAGCGGGTTAGCGGTTAGCCGCAGCACCTCCTACATGTCCCCTGATCAACCACACCTCCCACCATTAAATATCCTTCTACTCACTACCAATAATTCCAGTATATAACCCTCCAGCTGATCATCAGCAGTTGCGAAAGTCATCACTGCTTCCATTACCCAACACCACTTTCTATCATTAACCCTCTGAGTGCTAAACACAGCCACTGTTGCTCAATGATGCATGATAACAAAATCAAAGCTGTAGAAAACCTATCAACCTATCAAGTCGCCACATGATAGGTTTTCAACAGCACGCGATAACTAAATTTCCATTTAAAAATTAATTTCAGAGCTCTAAGGGTTATATATGCTTACACACATTAGCAGTGCCTCCACTAATTAACATTTCCACTTGCTAACAAAAGTTCCACTCGTTAGGAATGCTTGAGCTCATTCATAGCAGCTCCATTAATTAACTAGAGTGTTCAGGTGAACACGTGTCGCCTGCGAAGCTTACGTGAAAGTGTGACTACCAACTGAAAGTGTGACTACCGGGCAGACAGACGCCGGACAAAGTGATCCCTATGTGCCGCTATGCTTCGCAGGTGACACAAAAACCCTACAATTTAGTCCACTAACAGCTAATACTTTCTGCGATCACATTCATTCATCAGCAATGCCTCCAGCTCTTCACCAGTAATGCTGAACAAACACCCTTCCAAAGAGTCGATCCCTGTGCCTCCGCCCGCCATACCTTCATACAGCCAACAAAGTTAATCTTTGGCCCCAACATACAACAGACAGTATGTAATCTCGACCTTTCACCTGATGACCTTCAAACCCTTCAAAGTTTAGCAACCCTCTATGAGGAGTCACTATGTCAGAACTGCCAATCTACGGCTTGAGTAAATATGACAAGTTAGGGAGGACAAGATGTCTGTGACGGTCGGTGTGATGGACACTGGAAAGCGAAATACCCCACACCTACTGTTTGAGGCATAGGTATATTTAACAATGTTTCCACTGACCAAAAATCCCTCTGCTACTGTTATGGAATGTTCCGGATGTCACTAAAGGAGAGAGAGGATTACCCAGGTGTAATCTCTTGCGGCCTTTGTGATGTGGAATCAGTACGGGCTTCAGCTCCAGATCCGGAACAATCAGGGGCTCGATTCTGTAAGCCACCGGGTCCAACTGAGACGGCATCAAAAATTCACATCACATTACAGTCTTTCGATGGGGAAATGTGTTACATGCACTTCCAATAACAGGACATTCCTTATTCATGGTTCATCTTTTGGGGTTTTCGATATTTTTAATCGGCATAAGGAACACATTCAAAAACACGTCTACCACGTACCAACACAAGACAAAAAAGCTCAGAGACAAGCTGACGTAAAATGGTGCGCAATATCAAATCCACTGGCTTTCTATATTCTGTGAAAGCACAATGTTACATCAGATCACATCATAACCCTAGAGTTCAGTTAACCTTTAGCGCATGTAAGGTCTACTAAATAAAAATGCATACTTTTACCAGATCCTCACAAAATAATAATAACCCACAGCCATGGAGTTCAATGATCTTGAAGGAAAACATGAAAAGAGGGCACTTTGAGTCTAACACCACACGCAGGTGAAAACATGCAGACTCCACAGTGCAGCTGTAATGACTCGTTGGGAAGAGCAGCCTGACCGGGTGGTAGATGTTGAAGAAACCTCTGCAGGTGGGCAGCTGGTAGTTCTCCTCTATTCTCTCCAAGCCTCGCACTGTCAGGAACATCCCGATGGGGGAGCCCAGAGCGAAAAAGCTCACGGGACTGAAGTCCAGAGTGTGGTAAATCACAGACACCTGGAGAGATCAGTCCAAACATTCAGGCCAATGGTTCCAAAATTACTCCTCAAGCACCCTCTCCCAGATCCAGGCATTAAAGTGTCCAACATCAAGCACAACTCATACACCTGGGCAAGCCTTCGGCGAGCTGAATCAGATGTGAAAATATTGGAATGCATCTGGACGTGGCTGGAGGAATTGGGGACCATAGATGTACACAATAAAAGCATCTTAATGAATTGATGACGAGTCTAATGCGAGCACTCAAACACCTACCTGTCCCGTGCCAACTTCAAAGTAGTCGTAGTCGACGTGAATGGAGGAGACCGCCCCGCTGACTGAGAGGGTGCTCGGAGTGGGCTCTGATTGGACAGGAGGGGGTGCTGGGGTCGGTTCTGATTGGACGGGAGGAACCGCTGGGGCCACAGCCGCCCTTTCAGCTGCCTTCTCCTGTGTTTAAAGGAAGTTAAGTGAGCCAGTATACTCAGAGTAATAACAGGAAGTAACACTTCAACTAATAGAGCGTATACACGCAGCAACGCCAAAAAACACACACTCATGACTGCCATAGCACCCGTTAGCATGCTCATTCGTTCGCAGACACGATGTATGAGGGAAAAAAATAGAGGAAAGCACAAACTCTCTCTCTCAACGCGTGCGCGCACACACACACACACACACACACACACACACACACACACACACACACACACACACACACACACACACACACACACACACAGAGATATTAAAGGACAGCTGCTTTTGGATAAAACAGAACAAACCTGCTTGCTGGCTCGTTCCTTCAGAAATCTGGCGATCTTTTTCCTTGGCCCAAGAGGGATTCCCATCTCTTTCAAATCATCAACAGTGCACATGAGCTTTAAAATAGAGAGCAGGCGGTTTAAACCACAGAATCTGGCTTCAGGTCTGTTCCAATTTTCCCCTCCTAATATTCCAGGTTTCCAATATTTACATTTCTACATCCTCATATAGATTTATCAGTGATAGTAAATCAAATTGGCTCTATAAAACAGGATCTACATCCCGACCCGCTACACACCAGAGACTCCATGTCGATCTTCTCCTGCTCCAGGGTGCTGAGGTAGTCGGAGAGCCCCAGGTGCTCCAACACGGCGGTCAGGTCTGGAAACTCTTCCTCTTCCTCGCCAGGAGCTTCCTCCGGCACCGCCGACGGCTGGATCGTGGTGCCGTTAGCCTGCGGGACCGAGCTGGCAGCCTATAACCGGGGGACGATGTGACACAAACGAGGACAGTGTGTCGATGAAGGAGGACCCTCAGTCCCACCCAACATTCCTCATGCAATTTTTTTTTTACTTGTGCTTGAAACCCGTTGAATGTAAATCTGCAAAAATTCGACAATAAAATGCAGCAAAAAAAATTCTATGCAATGGTGGAGGTGTATCTGTACTGATAAAGAAAGGATGCATTTAACGGCTGTCATACAACTATAAATAAAATTGACAGAACACAGACCTCAGTAACTACGCTATGGTTCCAGGAGGCTCAGAAAAGTGTGATACTTTAGATTACATAATCCTGTTGCATCATCATAAAAATAATCACATTAGGTGGTTGTACATGGATCATGATGGACCATAAACATGTTTGATAAAGAGGCTGAATCTGCGGCTCACAGCAAGAAAGCAAGAACCTGCACCCTCACTGACCACGACCAGACAGGACCCGGCCCACACAGTCTAAACTTTAAGCACAAAAAGAAAACCGTGAAAAGCAACAGGACTGAGCAGCCTTATAGGGCGATATGGTAGCCTTGTGGTCGCATCTGATAAGACAAGGTTGCGAGGAACCCTGCCTTTGGACCCTCATGAAAAGGCCTTCACAAGGCCCTTTAGCTAGGCTTTGCCCCCATTCATCTCTCCCACCATGCATTACTAGCAACTGCTCTCTCTGGAATTCTGAGTTTGAGTAAATAATAATTTGTTCTCCAGTAATAAACATGGCAAAACGAGACGTCAATTGCTTTGCCTCCATCTGCCACTGCTTCGCACAACCTGAAAATTGATCTTTGGCCCCACTACATAAAACTGACCTTGTGTGACCTTGACCTTTAACCCGGTGACCTCGAAAACCTAATCAGTTCAGCTACCTTCAGCGGTGAACCATGCCTGATTTGGTGAGAATCTATCTGTTCCTTCCGTAGTTATGGGGGAAAAAAAAAAAAAAAAAAAAAAAAAAGATATTTGTAGCGGACGGCACGACGGACGAACGCTTGCACGTCTCCGGCCCACAGCGTGTCAAATAATAAATGTCAATATACGCATAAACACATCCCAGAATACCTGACTGCTCTCCACAGGCTGGTTCACATTAGAGGGAGCAGGGACATGTGACGGGGATCCAGTCTTCTGATTGGACAGCAGATCGAACAGGATTAGAGAGCCTGCCGATAAAGACAGAATGACACCTGTTAGACAACCTCCTTTGTTTTTATTAATTACAACAGACGGTATTCAGCACCGATACGGAAGGGCAGGAAAACCTAGACTGTGGCCGGCGACGGAGATGCCCCCTCTGAAATCGGGGTTCCTCTCCAGGAAGAGGGCGTAGAGGCGGTTCATCTCCAGGGCGACTTTGTCCATGATGGTCTGGCAGTAGGTCGGGCTGTTGTAGAAGAGCACGTCCAGGAGGGTCTCGTTGGTGAAGTGACGCAGGCGGCTCGTGCTGGGCAGGGTGATCTTCTTAATCCTCCTAGAATCAACCGGAAAGTCATGATTCTACACCCGAATCTGCCACTCAAAATTCGGCATTCTACTGCTTTCTCCTGCAGTGACGTACCCAGGTGACCCTTCCCAAGAGAGGACAGCCAATCCCCTTCACCTCTAAATCAGATCCAGACTGGGGATTTGCGCAGGGCACGGCACTGCTAGTTAGGACAGCAAGTTAACAATGGGTGCCATCTTGTTCATTGGGCCGAGGGCTTTCATCTCAAGCTGGGGAATTTTAGAGTCCTACACTGACCACTAGGGACAGTCACGGAAAGTACGGCGAGTAATTTAATATATGTAGTGGTGCACGATGAAGGGAAATGTGGGTTCAAGGAGGGCATGAGCAGGGGAGGGGTGAGCGGGTCCCCACAGGGCTCCATAAAAATGATGCACTGGAATGGCAGCTCCACAGCCCTCATTGACTGCCAATGAGGACTTTCCCCTGTGTATACATTGGTGAATAAACATCACTGTCTGCACTCGCTGTTCCGTTTCACGTTTAAAATTCTCCTGGAGTTTGACCAGGAGCCTCAATAAGCACTACTGGCCAAGTTACTCAGTGAGAATTATTTACCTGTAAAAAACATCGAACTGTGTAGGAGGAGGAAAGTGTGTTGTAGGGGAATAATGAACTGCAGAGGAAAATTATTTTGCAGGAATTACGAGAGCAAGTAGAGAGTACTGCTGCATTGAACAAAGTGTGTATGTTGCGGGGAACAGGTGTGTTTACCTGTCCACTCCCGTGGCATCACCGTGGAGGGCCGTGTGCCACTGGACGGGCAGGAACTCCACGCGGCTGATCCGCTGCTCGTCCTGCGCTTTCTGGAAATGACTGTGCAGCAGCTTCAGTGAAACGCTTCTAAAGTCGTCCACTGTGAAACGCATCATAGACCAGTAAATACACATCATTCACCAGTACACACATCATCCACTCTGGAACACATCATACTCCACAGAACACACTTCAAGCTACTGTGAAACACACAGAACACCCATGAATACAAATCATTTGCCATTTACACACATCATCCACTCTGGAACACATCATACACCACAGAACACATTTCATCCACTGTCAAACACACAATACTGTACATCCATAAATACACATCATTCAGATTGTCAAGACAAATTTCCCCCTCTAGACAATAAAGTATGAATCTGAAATCGAATCATTCATCATTTACACACATCATCCACTCTGTAACAAATAAAACACACATCATCCACTGACAAAGAATGCACCAGTAAATCCACAATACACATAAAATGCTCCATTTCACACGGTCGGCAGTTAAACAGGCGTAATCCGTCAAAAAAAACACATCCACTGAACAAACATTCCATCCGGAAAAAAACATGCACACTCACCGCACTCCACCATGGTCCTGAACCGGAGATCACACACCGGGCCGATGCCATGCACCATAAACACCAGGTGATCCACCTGAGGAAGCTCCCCTGGATAAGAACAGATCTGCAGCTTTAGTACCAGTCAAACACAGGAGGGATCACAAGACTAGGTCCGCTGTTCCACCCATCCATCGTCTCCATAATGAATTGGAAATTACCCAGAAGTGCTTGGGTATTGTGTCATGAAAACGAGGCTGCGCACAACATGCGATCACGTGAATGAGCTGGGTAGCCCATTTGGTGTCCAGTTTAACAAGACTTACACAGCAGAGACTGGTTATCAACTCACTCAGGGGAAATCCTCTACCTTTTAATCAGTGTGGACCCACTAAACCTCTTTGAGCTGAATAAACAGAGCAGCTTGCAGACTTGCGCAAGTGAAAGCAGAATTTTGTGCTTTACATTACTGCACAGAAATAACAGGTGACAACAGTAAGGATGGGTGTGCAACTCATTGAAAATGGACTCAGTATTTGTTCCTACTAGGACAAAGGAAACCGACATTCCACAGCATCGAACGCTAGCAGATGCTTGAGGAGGCTACAATCTCAGCATCATTTCAGATAAAAATAATTAACCGAAGTGAAGAGAAGCTCGTACCATCAGGAATTTCATCGTGATCGTCATCAATGCCCCTTTTGACAACACGAGGCCTGTTTTGGCCATCCTGGGTGGTGCCCCACTCGTCCGGTACAGCCGAGGGCTGGAACTGCACGATCACCTGGACAGGAAACGGGAGGAGAGACCTCAACACCGCGCATACAGCACGTACTTAAAGTGTCCGTCATTTTCGTACTTTTGCGCCCTCTCCTGGTCACTGGTAGTCACAACAGTTCATTACAACACTACAAGTACCAGAGTTCCATTTTAAACAAAGGTATGCAGTTGGAGCTAGTTAAATGCTTTATACAAGACTGCCAGTTGATGATGAATAACGTGATCTGATATTGTAATACAGCATAATATAATCTGAATGATGTTTGTCAGATTTTATAGGCTTGCACTTCCATCATGCTATGTACTGCGGGCGCACATTGGGCTATCATCTCCAGCTCTTCAAATCATCAAATCTACAAATTGAAATTAGAAATGTTTTGTTTAAAACACCGTATGAAGGATAAATTCATAAGCAATGCCACAATGAGTCAATACTACTACAAATATGCCCGATTGCAAGAACATATGAAAATTTGCCTGAATTCACCTCACTGTGAAAACATTACCCTCACCCGCCATGTTTAACTGGTGAAATCTACAACAGAGCGGAATGACTGGGGTTCACATTACCTTGGGATTGTGCATTACAATCGTTTCCCCTGTTGGGAACTCCAGCCTTCGGTGCCACTGATTTGTGAAAACGGCTTTCTTATATTCACTCTGAAGTGGAGAGGGAATTGAGATTTTGAGATTTATTCATTTCTACACAACACTCCAAGACCTAAAAATGCACAGAAATGAATGATAGTTTTGTCTGCAGTTGGTGTGATTGTTTATAGTGACATGGCCATTTGAACAGGCATGTGTCACCATAAGTGCATTCGCGTGTCATGACAGCAGAGTTTGTGTATTGCGGCTAGTGTTTATTTCATTGGAGCATATTATTACAAGTGTATTACCAGCAGCGTGTTATACATGCGTCCAGTCATTAAAACACAAGATGAGTATCGTTACAAGTCAGATTCAGATATAATAAATATGTCAGCATTATGATATTTGTTCCATTACAGGCGTGATATGACAGATCTGACTGAATTATGACAGGCAAATTATAACAGGCAGGTGTGCAATGGCTATGAGAGGTATACTACAACATGAGCATTACGACAGATGAATTTGGGAGTTAGGACAGGTACATACTGCCAGGTGTTTTATGACAGGCATTTTAAAGAGGTACATTGTGACAGATGACCAACAAAAGCCAGGTACACTATGACCTGTATATTACACCAGGTGTTTAATAACAGGAACATTACGGTGAATATGTTTCTGAGATATGAGATATATTACACAAGGTGTTTTAGAATACACACACACACACACGCACGCACGCAAGCACGCACGCACGCACACACACACACACACACACAATAGCAGAAGCATTTGTATTATTACACATACATTCTATAGTGTTATGACAGGTATATCATTATGTGCCTAATAACAGGTATTAAACAGGCACATGATGGCTGCATTGACATTATTATGACGCGCACAACAGCTGGACACACACCTCCAGCTTGTCGCTGAACTCCTCGGAGTAGGGGATGAAGCGGCTGTCGGCGTCTCCCTTGTAGAACCACGTACAGCGTCGCACCTCCGACTGTTCTTCTTCCCAGAACACGGCACTCCGCAAGCGATCGTATAGCTGCACGTCATAGCGCCCCCCGTCTGTGCGGACCACCACACTCTCCGGATCTGGCTGGACTGCAGGACAAATGTACACAAGCATTCAATAATATACAGCGCCCTCTGTAATTACTGGCACCCCTGGTTAAGATGCGTTCTTTAGCTTCGAATAAATTAGGTTTTTTTTCTAAATAATATAGGACCACAATGAAAAAAGAGGAAAATCCAACCTTTAATTCAAGTGAATTTATTCAGTGGGAAAAAAAATCCCACATTAAGAAATTATCCTTTTACATCAAATCATGTGTGCCACAATTATTAGCACCTCTGACGTTAATATTTTGTACAACCCCCTATTGCCAACAAAACAGCACCTAATCTTCTCCTATAATGTTTCACAAGATGGGAGAATACAGAAAGAGGGAGCTTCGACCATTCCTCTTTGCACAATCTCTCTAAATCATCCAGCGACCTGGGTCCTCTCCTCTGCACTCTCCTCTTCAGCTCACTCCACAGGTTTTTAATGGGGTTGAGGGCTGGGGACTGAGATGGCCATGGGAGGAGCTTGATTCTGTCTAGTGAACCATTTCTGTGTAGATTTGGCCACATGTTTAGGGTCATTATCTTGCTGAAAGACCCAGCGATGACCCATCTTCAGCTTTCGGGCAGAGGCCACCAGACTTAGATTTAAAATGTCCAGGCATTTCAAAGTGTTCATAATGCCGTGCACCCTGACAAGGTTCCCAGGGCCTCTGGAAGAGAAACAGGCCCACAGCATCACCGATCCTCCCCCATACTTCACAGTGGGCATGAGGTGATTTTTTGCATACTCATCTTTTTTGTTCCGCCAGACCCACTTAGAGTGTTTGCTGCCAAAAAGCTCTATCTTGGTCTCATCTGACCAAAGATCTGTCCCAGTTGAATTCCCAGTACCGCTTAGCGAACTCCAGAGGTTTGCGTTTATGATTGTGAGTGAGAAAAGGTTTTTTCCGTGCATGCCTCTCAAACAGCTTGTTGGCATGTAGATGGCGCCTGATGGTTGTTTTGGAGACTTTGTGACCCCAAGATGCTACCATTTGTTGCAATTCTTTAACAGTGAGCTTTGGAGAACTTTTTATTTCTCTTACCATCCTCCTCACTGTGCGTGGTGGCAAAATAACCTTGCGTCCTCGTCCAGGCTTGTTTACCACTGTTCCAGTTGTTTTAAACTTCTTAATGATTCTTCTGACAGTAGATATTGGCAGGTCCAGGCGAGTGGCTATTTTCTTGTAGCCATTGCCTGACTTATGAAGGTCGACACACATCTGCCTTACTGAATGGTGTGTTCCTTTGTCTTTCCCAGGTTGAAGAGTGGATAAGAGAAATGGCCTCTGTGTCATGTCATATTTATACCCCAGGGAAACAGGAAGGGATGACTTACTAATTAAATGTTCCTAGATACTCTGATCAACTTTGTAAACTACTGTAGAAATGACAGAAATACTTCAATTACATTTAATTCCTGAGAGTTGTCAGGAGTGCCAATAATTGTGGAACAGGTAATTTTTATGAAAAATAATTATTTCTTAGTCAGGGATTTTTTCCCCCCTTAAAATTCAAAAATTCACTTGAGTTGAAGGTTACATTTTTCTGTGAGAGACCATGCTTCTGCAATAAAAATTAAATTTATTTTAAGGCTTTTAACACATCTTAACCAGGGGTGCCAATAATTATGGATGGCGCTGTACATACGGCGGCATTATACACATATTTAACAACACGTACACAAACATGAGAACACATCAAGCAAAAACTGACATGTCATGACACTTGGACTTCTTGCTTTAGTTTGTTGTATGAACCAATAAAGCATTTGATGTCAAAATATATCAGAGCAACTCATCTATTTGTTTCAATGGAATCACAGAGCTGACTCCAGTGCACCTCCTCCATTAACCCAATAACACCAAACACACGACCACCATTCAAAGACAAAGGCTGTGTTCAAAATGGCTTACTATTCACTATACAGCCCAATACACAACACTCAAAATGCACTGCAGTGTACTGAACAACCGATGGTCACCACACAGGTCTAATGTTTACCACACTGCAATGAAACCCAGTCTTAAATGGCCTCCCTGAAGAAGATTGGGAGACCGGTGGCAGAACGACGATTTGTCTATGCAACACAAATAAGTAGAGTGCATGAGTCCCATGGATGTCGTGCGCTTGCCTTTAATGTGCCGAATTCTCAGGTACTCTCAAAAATTTCTTTCCAAGTTCTATAGATCACCATTAGACAAACCCCTTTGCGTAGAATAGAAATAATGCCACATTTTTCCTGTTAGGCATGAGCCTATTTAGCCTTTATAACTCAGTATTTGCGTCACAGAGACTCTGGAAAATTATTCCAGTGAAGCAAGACATTTGGAAATTCAATTACAGAATTATTTGGGAATTAAATTTTGGAATTTACAGACGCCTGCATCCATATCTGCGCAAAGGAATTAATAAGTGCGCATTTTTTTTTTTTTAATTTGGCAACTCCAATCCCACCCGAATCTGGAATGCCCAACTGGGGAACTATGTATAAGGCTTGCTCGTTTGCAACCCCTTGTTGCCAATTCAAGAGTGTGAAGACAGTTCACTGCTCTCCTCTGAAGCACGTGCCTGTCAGCCACTGCTTCTTATACACTCATTGGTTGAATCTTCACAAGTTCTGAAGGAGGGTGGGGGATACCCGGACATGAACAGGCCTAGAATATTCCTGACAAGCGCCCGTCTGGCCAACAGGAGGCGCTTGAGCAACGAACAAAGCTATTTATTTTCCTTTCCCGACAGTCTCTTCCTAATTTGAAACCCTGTAGTTCAATTGCCAATTGTGCGCTAGTCTGAAAAATCTGCCGACCACTGTCGGTTGTTACGACTGGGGCTCGAACCCGCGACGCGATAGTCACTTAACCGAGTGAGCTATCCGGCAGCTTGATTGCGCCATTTCTGACACGGTCAAACACACACGGCAGATAAAGTTGCACTCCGTCAGCTCTCTGTAAACCCACCTGAGTTAAAGGTCTCCTCCAGCTGAACAGAGTCCAGAACACTGAAAGGCAGCCAGATGCTCTTGGACTCAACCAGTTTGCAGAAGAACCAGTGAGGCTGCACCGGTTCGTACACGGCATACGCAAACGGCATGGTGGGCTGGGCCTGGACCAGGGGACCTGCGCTGCTGGGAGGAGCCTGAATGACAGTGGGTGGTGCCTAGAGACAAAGTTGTTTAAGAACGACATGGCTGTGACACAAGACTACAGCAACATTAAGTACAAAAAGAATGCACTAAACGAGGAATCACTCGACTGAAAGATCTGAAAGGATTATGAATGCATTATTAAATAAACTTTAGAAAAGAGTTTTGGTATTAGGGCTGTTTCACAATCAGGGACCAATATAGAATCAAATTGATGCCCAGTTGTTTACATATGTTGTTGAGGGCACATGCTGAAAATTTTGGAGCGTTGGGTTCACAGGTTCTCCTAAAATTCATACAAATGACAATTTGCCTATTTCAACCTTTTTAACCAGTTCCGGAGAAGACATGTTTTTGACGGACAAAAAACATATACTCATAACATGGTACACAGTGTAATAACCAGTGCATAAACCGCCTCAGTATTCCTCATGCGCAATCATATGAATATGTGAAGTCAAAATCATACATTACATCCAAACTTACCCCCTCCTCTGTGGAAATATTAATAATGCAAAAATAATTTCCAGAGAAGGCATTTTTTGACGGACAGAATGTCTAGGTAGAAAAAGTCAAGTTTTCATGAATCGATGCATTTCTGACCCCCCAAATATTAATTGTAGCTTAAAAAACCGTCCCATTTTGATCATCCCCCCGGCATATAATTATATGCCGTGGGGATATAGCGATAGCCATGTCCGTCAGTCCGTCCGTCCGTAGTCATTTCGTTTCCGGAGCATAACTCAAAAACCGTTCAATATTTCTTCACGAAATTTGGTGTGTAGACCTGATATATCATGTAGATGTGCCTTTTGGTATTTAGGAATTTCTTGAGCAGTTAATCCATGAATGTGGGGGGCCAGCGGGATACGCCATTGCCAGATGGCTCTTGTTTAAATAATGATTGCACAAGCTACTGGGTGCAGTGGTATTTTATTGGTGAGGAATACAAATGTATCTAAAAGAAAATGAGACACCAAAATATAAAAAAAATAGATATTGTACCGTAAAATTTTCGACATTTGACATTTTTTCATCAAATAAATGGCTTCTGTAGATTAGTCAATGATAGCAGATCTTAAAATGAATGATATATGTCACCTTGCTGCTAACAATATTAGAAAAAAAGCTACATTTATTCAATATTTTAGAATTTACCCCTGATTGTGAAACAGTCCATTAGCAATACTTTATAACACTGAGGCACAGTGATCTGAAGTGAGTAAAGATGGATTTAAGGTACCCTGAGTACAATATAATAAGCCTAGAAATTATTTAAACCACTGCCAACACAAATTACACAAATAATCACAAAATAATGGAACATTTAAATTAACTACACAACACCATTTGCCAATGTGGTTTCAGGTGGAAAAAATATGTTAATAAGTGTGCATTTTTCCCCAACAGCTTCAAGAAATAAAACATAGCATTTAGGTAATGTATGATGATATTCAGTTAAGTAGAACACCAGCATATATTTTTGCCACTGACCTGTATTGCTCAAAAACCCCTACAATATTGGATAAATGTGTCCGTTTCTTTTAAACTAGAAAAATTCTAGAATTTCCATTCATGATTACATTCAACTGTGTCCCATGGCAGCTGGTTCCAGAACAGACTGGTGTGAATTTTACATTGAACCCTTGTGTCAGTGGGCTTTTCCAGCAGAGCGAGGCTGTGGTCTGAATGTTCACAAGTGCACTCACTCTCTCGCTATGTAGTGTTTGCTACCCTATATAAACACTCACTACGGGATACTGGCAGATAGCTGTTGATACATTTCAGACATTATTTGGGTGTAATGCTGCTATATACAGGGCCAGATATTTCCAATTATCGCATATGACAAATGCCATAACGAGACAAGCCGCAATGCATAATGGTCTTAGTTTTATGGTTTAGCATGCTGCACATTGCAAAAATTTTGTGGTGCAATATATTTTGTTGTAAATTTAGAATTTAGATTTTGAACAGCACGACAAAATGGCCGATACACCATCTTGTTCTCTATTCTGTGAGTGAGTGTATATCTCAAACATAGCCTGAGTGAACCCAAGTTACTTTCCATTTCCAAGTAACCACAGTGACAAAAAAAAACTTTTGAAAAGTAGCAAATTTAACAAAGACAGCAGTTGCTCTGAGAGAAGAAGAAAATATTGGGCTGTGGATGAACAGACTATGCACAGAGAGGCTCTAGAGAATCTCCTAGTTCATTGGTTGTTTGCCATGTATGCTGTGATGTCATAGACTCCACTCACAGCAGTGTGGCTAATGTAAGCAGGAAGTAAACTGGTACCTGTGTAAAGGGGGGCGGGCCCGGGTGCGAGAGAGGGGGCGGGGGTGCACTGAGGGGGGCCTGTGGAGGGAAGGGAACGTGCGGCTGTGTCACATGGTGCTGCTGCATCTCTGGGGGCGCCAGGTAAGGGTTTGCTCGGCTGCTAACAGCGGTGTGGCGGTAAGGGTTGTACCCCTGCTGCGAGGCCGGGGGCGGCCCCATGCCACTCGGGCCTGGACTGCTGCTCGGGGGCGGAGTCTGAAAACCAGCGCCACCAAACTGGGACACAGGGGGGCAGTGCTGAGCGTTCGGGAACTGGGAGACTGGAGGAGTCTGGTGGGTGTTGAGGAACTGGGAAACAGGAGTGCTTGTTGGTGGCAGAGAGGCGGTGGGGTGGGCGTTTGGCACAGAAGGGGCGCAAGCTGGCCCCGACACCGCAGGACCAAACTGAGACACCGGTGGTGCCGGCCGGCTCCCAATACTAGCAAATGGGTCATTGTTACTGGCCGGGCTGGCGAAGTAGTTTAAGGTAGACGGCTGTGGTGCGACACTGGAACTCTGGCCAAGAAAACTGTCCTCTTCCCCAACATCTGCTGAATCATCTGTGAAAAGAGAGTGAATTATGACCTATTAGTTTATAAAAAATAATTCAGGAAGAGAGACAGAGGGAGAAATATAACATATTAGTATATAAGAATAAGTTTTAGCCTCAAATGTGTGAGGCCATTGTAAAACACTTCAGCCACATTTTAGACTTCATAATATCAACATGCAAAAAAGTGAAAACTTACAATCAAATAAACATTTTTTTGTTTGAAGAATAAATGTGTTCTACACAATCCAGACATCTGAGGATTTTTCATGGGGAAAAGAAACACAAAGTTACAGACTGTTAAGTTTTTTGTTTTTTTTATTTCAGTTACTGCGCATACAGGTTATTCAGTGCCAACTCAAACAGAATTGAGAACTTTTCCCCAGTTCATGTCCAGCATGTTCTCCAAAAAATAAAAAATCAATAACTTCAGTGGAACTCATGGGACGACACTGCCAACTCCTACAGCTCTACTCTAAATACTTTGTGATAAATTTTAGAAATTTGGTTCTCAGAGCTAAATCTAAAATTTTTGCAATTCTTTGTATGCATATCGTACACCTCACCAATCGCTTATTTTTCACTAAATTGGGTTGAAATGTGCACTGAACTGAGGATAATTTGCAGCCCATATTCATGAACACAGTTTTTTCTGAATGTTTCACAACAATCAGAAAAAAAAAAAATTACTTAAAGAATCTTTAATTTCCAGAAATTAATATCTCCAGTAGTTTTCACTTTCTTGAAACCAAATTTCAATTCTGTGTAGTATAAACATATTCGTATCGCATCTAACAGTTATCTGGAAATGCATAAAAAGTTCAGAGTCACAGACCTTGCTGCAAGGCTGAAAAACCCACTGCTTGCGATATTCTGATTGTACATTTTCCGAAGAAGGATCGTTTTAATTTCCATGAACTTCAGAAATTCATAACCAAAGAAAATAATTTGAGTAGAGCAATAGCAATTTGTAAGTTTCCCATTAATTTAACAGAAGTTTTCATATGATGCTCTCCCACCCCTCCACGAAAATCCGTGACATGAACCGGGAGGACCAAGGTGAGTTAGAATTGATCCGATTCCCGGAGAGAACCCCGCAGTAGTACAGCTGAAACAATAGAACAGGCTGTGCATTGCGAGCAAATATGGTGAACACTGTCCAGAGAGAATGCAAGTGGGACTGCCCAGTTTTTTCCATGTGATTAACCCCAAATGTCTACTTCATGCAGCAGAAAAAAAACAATAGCTAGAACAGAGGACACAGGATATTATCAGCACATTTCTTTTCTTAAAGCCAGAAATGAGCCGTAAAAATGATTGTTGTCAGACTCAAACTTAGTGGTTTAAAACACAGCCCTGGGTCACCCCGGTGTCTGCGGGTTTTCTTTGAAGCCTAATTTGCAAGCCCTGAATTTAAAGGACAGAGCAGCACTGCCGATCAAAGCAACACATTTCTGGATTAACGTTTACAAGACATTATCAAACCTCACATTTTATAAAACTCAGCTGTGAGAGAGGGTAACAGTCTTCCAAAACTCAGTTTTGTTCACCGACCGCCATCCAAGCGTTTCATAAACACCCCTCACACCTCAGAAATAACAATCATGCAGTAAACAACAGGAGCATGAGATGAGGGGACCACAACAGCTGCTAAAATAGGGATTCAGCTGACCAGCAAAGAGCTCGGCTGACAGAAAACAAGCCTCTGTACAAACAATTTGCATAAAATGTTTAAAACACTGGTTAAGTCCCTTTCTATCAAGCCAATCAGAATATTACACGCATAACAATTAAGCTCAGTTAAAAAAAAAAAAAAAGGATTTCTTATTGAAACAATTTTTTCAGTTGGCTGATTAGTATCACCCGTGGGGACAATATCCTGAAGAACCAGGACACAAGAAGCAAACACCAATGGATGTGTTTGTTTTGGGGCAGTACGTCACGTGCTCCAATGGAGTGTGTGTGCTTCCGCTCAACCTATTCAATGTTGGAAATCACAGCAACAAGCACTGATGCATGCATGATACAGGAGTACAATTTGGAGCATTAAAAGTAAACCGAAGTCCTCTCTGCGAGCTGCTGGAAGCTCCTGTGGCAGGTGTGTTGACCGTCTAGAGAGGGTAACCACTACCCCCTATTTCAAACTGAGGGGATGTGTGCATTCATGAGTAATTTTACTTCCTAATCCAAGTTTCATTCCAGAATATAGTAGGTAGTCATAGTAATGAAACATCATTACTGTTTCCCTGTTAACTTGCATGTCAATTAAATGATGTTTTAATACAGACCGTTATCACCACTGGAGGCAAACATGTCTTGTTCCTTCTCCAGAAACACGACTGCATAAATCTACTCATCACCCAACTACACATTCACCTGATTTCTAGAAATCACCTCCATCATATGTCTTTAGAACAACCCACCGCTCATTTAGCCCGTCAGTTACTACAAGCAGCACATGTAATATGACATTACAAGGAATGATAATGTCACACAATGTAAACTGACGCAAAAACACCGCTCCAACAATTGGTGCTTTGCAACACACAATAATCAGAAACAGCATGTAATGCTCGGCATACATCACACACTGTAACTGCGTATTTCTTACGCATCCTAAGATCTACCAACAACACACATTCATGATGTACACGAATTAGATTCCGCCGCAACCAATTATACACATACATATGGTCTCGGACATTCATATACAAGCTATATATGACTGACACTTGTTTACTAGCTTTGTAGTTAATCCTGACTCTTCATTCATGAAGGCCTCATTACTCGGTTCGGCCTTATTAAAACCCAGGGAAATCCGCAAACGTCAACGACATTATCAACAGTGACACGACAGCGGACGGCCTGTGATTTCTAACTTTTTGGCACGGGAAATAGTTATGTTTTCGCAAGGCAAAGCAGATCAGTTATAACAAAATGTCCCGTTATCCTGTGAACAACCGGCAAAAACCAAGGCTGAAAATGATGAGGTGGCTCAAATACACTATCCGGCTGGCTGCCATGGACGTGTAACGTTCCGAGCGACTTCCCGCTCGCTTCAGCTAACTTACCTCCCGATAACACCGCAGGCCCACAAGCTTGGCTGACAGGAATGAACGGTAAATTGAAATTTAACTGCGGTGCTTCAGAGAACAGTAAATTTGTACTTGAAATCGTATTAATTTTTTTCTCAGCCATCTTCAGGCCAGTTACAGCCGGTGTCTGAGCTAGCGCACGGGCTAAGCTCTCCAGAGATGTGTCGAAAGCTCCACGAACCCAGACGAATCCTACTTCCGGTCGTCCCCACAACCAAATTTCACAATAAAAGCGCAATGTAAATCTTCACAAAACTTGCCGTTCTGGGTGATTCTATTCTAACTGCGACGCAAGTGTGGGAGTATAGCGGCTTATTTTCCGGGAATCGGCGAGAAGGAAGCATAGCCGTCATGGCTACTGCCTTCAGGAACCCCGTGTACACGCTCAGTTTTTTCAGGGGAGAAAACCCGTAGAATATGCTCCGAGTACAATGGATTCTTGCTTGAAAATACAACCCCAATTCCGAAATAGAAAGGACGAAGTGTGAATTGTGAATAAAATCAAAACGCAACCACTTTCAGATCACATGAGCCAATAGGTTATTTACAATAGAACATAAATAACATTTCAAATGTTGAAACAGAGACATTTTACATTTTTTATCCACAAAATGAGCTTATTTCAAATTTTCTGGCTGCAACAGGTCTCAAAAAAGTTGGGACACAGGCAAAAAAAAAAGGGCCGAAAAAGCAATTAATATATGAGAATCGGCTGAAAGAACACTTAGCAAGTAATTAAGTTAACTGGTATCAGGTGTGTAACATGATTGGCTATAAAAGGGATGTCTTAGAGAGGCTGAGTCTCTCAGAAGTAAAGATGGCCAGAGGCTCTCCAACTTGTGAAGCAGGGCTGCCAACTCTCATGCATTTGGGGTGAGAAATGCGTGAGATTCAGTAGCATATTCATGTTCCCGGGCATCATGTCCTCCAGGCAAAAGAGGAGAAAGACCACCCCTCCTGTTATCAGCTTTCAGTTCAAAAGCCACCATCTCTTATGGTATGGGGATGCATTGGTGCATATGGTGTGGGTCACTTGCATGTTTTAAAAAGCACCACAAATGCTGAAAGGTACAAAAAGGTTTTAGAGCAACATATGCTCCCCTCCAGACAACATCTATTCCAGGGAAGACCTTGTGTATTTCAGCAGGACAATGTAAAACCACATACTGCAGCTATTACAAAAGCATGGCTTCATAGTAGAAGAGTATAAAATGACCAGGGAAACCTACTTAAATTAAGCTGATTTGGGAACTGAGGAGACCAATTTTTGAAGCTTTTCAGGAGGAACTCTTTCCTACTCTTGCTTGATGTACAGCTTAAGTTGTTCAACAGTCCGGGGTCTCCGTTGTCATATTTTACACTTCATAATGCGCCACACATTTTCAATGGGAGATAGGATTGGACTACCGGCAGGCCAGTCTAGTACCCGCACTCTTTTACTACGGAGCCATGCGGTTGTAACACGTGCAGAATGTGGCTTGGCATTGTCTTGCTGAAATAAGCAGGGGCGTCCATGAAAATGACGTTGCTTGGATGGCAACACAAGTTGCTCCAAAACCTGTATGTACCTTTCAGCATTAAAGTTGCCCATGCCTTGGGCACTAATACACCCCCATACCATCACAGATGTTGGCTTTTGAACTTTGCGCCTATAACAGTCCGGATGGTTCTTTTCCTCTTTGGTCCGGAGGACACGACGTCTACAGTTTCCAAAAACAATTTGAGATGTGGACTCGTCAGACCACAGAACACTTTTCCACTTTGCATCAGTCCATCTTAGATGAGGTTGAGCCCAGCGAAGCCAGCGGCGTTTCTGGGTGCGGTTGACAAATGGCTTTCGCTTTGCATTGTAGAGTTTTAACTTGCACTTGCAGATGTAGCGACGAACTGTAGTTACTGACAGTGGTTTTCTGAAGTGTTCCTGAGCCCATGTGGTGATGTCCTTTACACACTGATGTCAGTTTTTGATGCAGTACCACCTGAGGGATCGAAGGTCATGGGCATTCAATGTTGGTTTTCGGCCTTGTCGCTTACGTGCAGTGATTTCTCCAGATTCTCTGAACCTTTTGACAATATTACGGACCGTAGATGATGAAATCCCTAAATTTCTTGCAATAGCTCGTTGAGGAATGTTGTTTTTAAACTGTTCGACAATCAGCTCACACATTTGTTCAGTAAGTGGTGACCCTCGTCCCATCCTTGTTTGTGAATGACTGAGCATTTCAGGGAAGCTGCTATTATACCGAATCATGGCACCCACCTGTTCCCAATTAGCCCTTTCCCCTGTGGGATGTTCCAAATAAGTGTCTGATGAGCATTCCTCAACTCTCTCAGTCTTTTTTGCCACTTGTGCCAGCTTTTTTGAAACATGTTCCAGGCATTAAATTCCAAATGAGCTAATATTTGCAAGAAATTACAAAGTTTACCTGTTCGAACATTAAGTAACTTGTCTTTGCAGTGCATTCAATTGAATATAGGTTGAAAAGGATTTGCAAATCATTGTATTCTGTTTTTTTTCCGATTTACACAACGTGCCAACTTCACTGGTTCACTGCCTATCAGTTCTCCTGAGAGTCAACCATCGAAATGTTGCTAATTTTGTATTCTATGACAGAAAAAAAAACAAGAAACGCTGTAATGCCAAGCATGAATAGTGCAAATCGAAGGTATAATATTTGGCCAAAGTCTGTTCAAAGAAAACGTTTTGTGTCTGTTGTAAACATGACCGATGGACTTACTGCTGGGACTCCGAGTCTCACTGGTTTTTTATACCTTCCTGCATTTCAGGTATATTTGCTGAGTACAGATTTAATAAAATTAATTGTAAAAAAAAAAGACATGGGTTTCATTGATATGTATCCATTGGTTAATTTAATACAGTATACTTGTCTGGAAAGAATTGATTACTGAGCAATTGTATCTATGTGGAACTACATGGGAAGGGGGGAATTTACTGTCAAAATCCACAGCCCAGAGGTAAACCTGCCTAGCCTCTGTTCCCTCGGTTAATGACTCCCAAGCCATCCCACGTACAACCCCTGGCAGACAGATACCAGCTTAGAATTCTAGCTGGTCTTAGCTGGAATTTTCAGCAGGGATTACAACCACCATTGTGGTACCAATTATCTCTCATTGGGAGTTCAGGGCTTGTTGAGCCGGCTCACGCAAATATAGCCTGTTTATGTTGAATTTGCTTCGTCGTACACCCCCCAGGAGATACGAGTGACAAACGCCCAGCCAGCCAGCCAGCAAATCGTCGGCCAACCAATCGTTGAAATTCTTGCCCGCTGGTCGACCAATCGCTGAAGTCAGTCGTCGGTCAACCAATCGTTGAACTTCTACCCCGCCAGCCAGCCAATCGTTGAACTTGATCACTCAGGCGGTCACTCACTCACTCAGTGACATTTGGGCTTATAGGGGCCGGGTGGCTATTCGCGGCCCAGCCCAAAAAGCTCAATGAATGCTAAAAGGTGTGTGTATATAAAGTTTTTGAGCAACACAAGCTCCCCTCCAGATGATATCTATTCCAGGGAAAGCCTTGTGTATTTCAGCAGGACAATGCAAAACCACATACTGCAGCTATTACAACAGCATGGCTTAATAGTAGAAGAGTATAAAATGACCAGGGAAACCTACTTAAATTAAGCTGATTAAAGATTAAATGCTCCCTTTGCCTTCAGAAGAGATTCCTCAACAAAGGAATGTCATTTGACTTTCAGGCACTAGAATAGTGTGTAAAGAGGACCGTCTTTTTGGTGGTATAAGTTTTCAGTTCGCTACATTCAATTTTTTTTAATTTTACAGGTTTGTTTGGTTTAAAATGAGTAATGTGTCAGGTGAATGTGCAGGTTGGTAATAAATGGACTGGAAATTATTAAAAAGCTCATTACAAGGCTATGTCCACAAGATGAAGTGAAACCTCCACAGACACTCAAGTTAAGCTGCATTTCCTGAATATATGGGCTGCATTGCCCACATAGGTGTGGAAGATTCAAAAAAACAAGATGGCGGTGGCCAAAATGCCCATCTCGAGGCTTCATAAATGGTAGTCCACAAAGCAATGGGTGATTTCATGGTGGCCGTCCCCATATTTTTATAGAGTTTATGAATAGATTCTCTATGGCTAGTCGGAGCCATGCCAAAACTGCCACTGCACGGCCGTTTAAGCACTAAATCCATAAACACCCCCATCAATCATGCTGCAAAAAGTAAAAAATTTTCGAAAAAGTATTGTTCTCTCCCAAAGTCATTTTTTGAGGCGGAGAGTAAGAAAGATTTGCTTCCATGATATAGGCGGAATTTCAGGGAACAATGCCGTGTGGGTTCTGATCCTAATCGCTGTCCCTAAATCAAATATACTTGTCCCAAAAAAAAAACAAAAAAAAAAACAAATTACCGGAAGACCATATCCACTGTAATGATCACATTACACTTAGGGTTACTCACTGGACATAGATAAAGGCATATTTCACATGGTCTTACTTGGGATGAAACTCATTCATTTAATTTATCTATTATACTTTATTTATAGGTCTAATTTCAGATTTTGGAGTCATAGCATGACCACTTAATTTTGTAGTATGATGACAGACATCTGTCTTCATTTCCTTTATATGTGTTTTAACTTACAAGTTGAATCAATTTTAATGGAATAATTGCCTATCAGTTCTCCTGAGAGTCAACCATCGAAATGTTGCTAAGTTTGTATTCTATGACAGAAAAAAAACAAGAAATGCTGTAATGCCAAACATGAATAGTGCAAATCGAAGGTATAATATTTGGCCAAAGTCTGTTGAAAGAAAACGTTTTGTCTCTGTTGTAAACATGACCGATGGACTTACTGCTGGGACTCTGAGTCTCACTGGTTTTTTATACCGTCCTGCTTATCAGGTATATTTGCTGGGTACAGATTTAATAAAATTAATTGTAAAAGAAAGGGGCTTCATTGGTATGTATCCAGTGGTTGATTTAATACTAAACACTTGTCTGGCAAGAAATGATTACTGAGCAATTGTATCTATGAGGAACTACATGGGAAGGGGGTAATTTACGGTCAAAATCCAGAGCCCAGAGGTAAACCTGTCTGACCTCTGTTCCCTCGGTCAGTGACTCCCAAGCCATCCCACGTACAAACCCTCCAGACAGATAGCAGTTAGAGTCAGTTGCCCACGGCCCTCCACCAGGCTGCCAGAATGGACATTAAGCTGGTCTTTTTCTTGGTCTTCTCTGCTCTCATTATACCTGCTCAGGTGAAGTATTGCAAATTGTACCGTTTTGAGTTTAGCTGAAAATTATATCACAAATAAATTGCAAAAGTATGAAACTTTAGCCATTGGGTTCGTAACCATTTGTCATATTTATTATTGATAATTTTTCCAGGCTTATTCTGGTTTGTTTTTTTTCTTAATTTTCTTGATAGATATATTTCTAAATTGCATTATCACTGTGACTTTTTAATGTGTGATCAGAGAACCTAATCTCAGATGTTATTGGTGTTTCTGATGCTTTGGTAGGAGTAATATGTTTGTGGGCATGAAATTACAATATTAGAGTGTTTACATGAATATTGTATTATTAAGAGGCTACATACCTTTGCTAATTCAAATCCGATTTGTTTCACAAATTAATATTGATGTTATAATTCTGACCTGCATCAGCTGACACGGAAACATAAAAAAACCACTGAAATGAGTGGAATAGGCTTTGGTTTGTCTTGATGCCCTGTAACGTTGAGTTGAAAACAGGAAATTCATCCATCTGCATTACTCCCAACTTACAGGGCATCAAGACAAATAATTCAGCTCACTACGGCCATTGTTAGGTCAAATTCATGCACTTCTGGCTAAGCAGTGGGGAAATCTCGACATCGGAAAATAAAATTCCTTCTAAGAATGTGATATTAACCATCATGTACCTGCTTTCTGGCGCAACTCTACAGCCAGGAAGTGGCAGTGATTCTGGCTGGAAGTAATACACGTCAAGACTTTACATTCTGGCCCCTGTACTTTCAAACTCTGCGCAAAACTGATGGCCCAATTAAGCCTCTAGACAAGACAGTTCGCTTTGACGCATGGAACCAGGTTACAGCAATCGGTGTAGGTGTAAAAATCCACAGGGACAAAAGCTTTACCAATCTCTTTTTGTTCCAATTACCAGGATTTGCTAAGCGGCACACAGTTGTTCATACAGGAGGTGGAGTCTATGGTGAAATGAGGTGGTGGAGTTCATAGAATAGTGTGCTTGCTACTGCCTCATATCAACTTTATGTTTCAGCTTTGGCCTTTTTTTTTTACCTATGCAAATCATTTCACGCATTTTGTTTTTCCCGATAAATTTGAATTAGCTTTTATCCCTGGATATTCTTGCACAGAAAAGTAAATTTTTATGAATAACACTAACCAGCAATACCAGTACTGTTTAAAGCTGGTTTTCAACACCAGTCATGAACTCGTCATTTCTCCACTGAAAAATTCCCGGGCAGCAGCCGACTCCTCATTGGCTGTGTGCCTGTTCAGGCCAAACGCAGCAGGAGCTGGTCCGGATCCGGATCGGCGTGACTTGTTGTCTGCATGCCAGCATCATCACAGAGGGAGAATTAGCCAGTTAGCCAGATCATTCAAACCACATTTCTTCACCTTGTTGAGGACTATCATTTCCTTCAAATTTTAGGTTTAATTTAAAAGTCAATTTCATTACAATCTAGCTTGATCTTAGAGCTCTTTACACATATCTACGCAATGTTGAAGAGTCAGAATTGCTTGAGTTCAAAGCCATACAAAACCCTTTCACAGCCATCTAGCAAACTTTCAGTCCTCTAAGGCATGTCCCTATAAGATAATGTGGATTCAGAATGGTTTTGCTCTTGTGTTTCCTGCATGATTACTTCATTCAGTTTCGCAAACACAAGCACGGACATGGGCACTGGCACGGACATGGTCCTGGTCGGGGTCGCGGTCACGATCGCGAAGGTAGGCACGACAAAAGAGAACGTGAGAAACCTGTATACAGTCACGTGCTCAATTCGTCCTGTTAGGACAGTGGCATGATAATTTGCCTCTTCTACAGACAACTAAATTCAAAACAACACAATGAATGTGAGGCCATGGTGCAGACGTACAAATAACTTTGTGTGATTCCTGAGATATTCTAAAAGCTTCCTTCAGTATCTGTCTTAATTTTATTTCTAAATTAGCAGAGGAGGAATATGATTATGAGGCCACTGATCCACCAAGTGAGGAAGATTTTGTCGATTGGCTCTTCGACCTGCAAGATACGCCAGGTGAGCAACGTATTTTTCTGTTTCATCGCCCTCCTAAATTTAGCTGTGCATTCAAAACAATTATTATACAAAAATTACAATTAGGAAGAGAGTAAATATGAGTATCGAGAGCTTAAATAAAATTAACTGCACCGCTACAATGAAGAAGATTAATTGCAGGAGCCATTCGTTTATTTGCATTTTAATTTTCTTTAATTTGATTTAACGACCCCTGCTGGATGTACATGTATTGCGTTTGGAACCCGAAGGGTTAAATGGAGACACACCTGTGTCATTAAGCGAGGCCGACTGCAAAGATCTGCTGGGTTTGGTGCTGCGGTTTTTGGAAAATGGAAATCAAGCTTGGAGACGCCAGCAGGCATACGATTTTTCTTTTTTTTTTCAGTTTGTTAATACATAAAAATAAAAAAAAAGGTTATTTTGATTTGCTGGACTTTATTCTTATTTTCCTTTATTTCGCGAAATATTCATTTATTAAACAACTGACATACTGAAACCCCACTACGGCGTTGCATTCACATGTATTCAGGCAGACAAGTGACGTCAGGTGGACAAAACTTTCTGGACGGAACTGCAAAAACAAGCCAATACCCTGACGGAACAGCATTACTGCGAAACAAGACACGCGTGATGACGATGTTTATCTTCTTATTGTTCGCATTACCTATGTTTTCCCGTTGTGTTTGGGAGCTACCTAACACCCAGCTGTAAATTAAAAAAAAAAAAAGTTTAAATATTTTATCTTTCACTGACATAGCCATCTACCATTACCGTAGCCGGAATTTTCTGCCTCCTTGTCTAATTTCCTCGTCCATCTCACATGCACTAAAATGATACCCAATTTGCCGTCCACTGTCTGCCTAAATCAATGTGCATGTCGCATTTATTGATACTCAGATTGCCGCAAACAATCTGCTTGAATCCACGTTCATACAACATAAGTGGCTGATTTCGCAGATCAGCACATTGCACTTTGGAAGTATATATAATTACTTTGATGAGTAAGGTGAATACAGCAAGTCTCTACAATGTGCGTAATGATGCCCTTTGGTTATATGTTAAAGTTCATTGCCGAGGACATGCCAGACTTTCCACCCCCATCTGTCCCTCTATTCCAATGTTTCAGAAGACCGGTGTGATCCGAACCCATGTCGCAACGGCGGGGTGTGTGAGGTGAAGGGCAACGGCAAGTTCAAATGCGACTGCCCGAGACCATTCAAGGGAAAGAGGTGCCAGAGAGGTATGCATTTCTGAACATTTATTTTGAAGGGCTTATATATAGATTTTTGTTTAATTATACATTTTATAATCAATGCTAATGATGTTTAAGATTCTGCTCTGGAACCCAATTATATACCTGGGCAGAGTGAGGCAGTGTAGGAGTAAAGTGTTTTGGCCAAGAACACACAGTGAAAGCAGTAGCAAGGACCCCTCCTGAACTCTTAAGGATCTTATGATCCCGAGTCGAGCCCGCTTAACCACTGCGCTATTCTGCCCCCCCATTCATTTGAGGGTATTTTCATACAATTCTGATCCATGATGTGGAAATGGTTGCTTTATCTGCATGTATCCAAGCTCCACCCACCCCAACCCCTACCCCACAACTCCAATTAATTCCAGCAGAGCTCTCAGTAAAGGACAGGGTGAAGGAGAGTGCAAAATGCAAGAAAATCTCACATAAACTTTGGATCTGAGTTGAAATACCCTTATATGTAAGAAAAATATTTGTCCAATTGGGCCATTCTGCGCAAATAATTACAAATTCATTGAAAATGTCAAGCGTGTCAAATAGGTTTCATTGAACTGTCCACAAATTGGCTGTAAAATACAGCGTGTGTATTTCTTGAGCCAATGTGTCTCTTTTTTTTCAGCACACAGGACTTGTCGGAAAAACAAATGCGGGCATGGCCAGTGTGTTCTGACCTCTACTCCTCCGTACTACGAGTGCAAGTGTAAAGAACCGTGGCAGCCTCCAAACTGCAGAAGAAGTGAGTAAGGAACAAGCACCCCTGTGTTAGCCCTCTTCCCTTCCCCTCCGCCTCTGAAAACCCCGCCATCCATGCGCCGCCCTCAGCCACGCATGCACCGAAATGACTGGTAACTTAAAGGCCCCCTATCATGTCACCTGATGCATGGCTAATTAGTCATTACAAGCCATTTCAAAATCTGTGTCTTTGTGACATCGTAGTGAAGTGACTGCCCAGAGGCAAAAAGGACTGAACAGCTTCAGTGAACTTCAGCTCCTGCAGATATTCTATGTGATCCCCACCCACTTCGAATGTTATCAGCTGACTGAATCGCCATTGTCATCTGTTATAATATGACTGCAGTAAATATGGGCTGGTAGGCCATATTGTACCTACTATTAGTGTCAAAAATATGGCATAGTAGGGGCCTCATTGAACCTTTTATTAGCTTGATAGATTTGGGTTAGTTGGACCCTAATGTATCTACATCAACAGATTTGGAAATTGTTCACAATGTTAACATTACTTTTCAGGGTTAGGGAGCGGCACTCATGCTTTTTAGAAGGTTATGGTTAGAACTCTGCGACACGTAAAGGCAAACGTGCTTTTTAAAAGTTTAAGGTTAGGATTCAGGGTTAGAAAGAGGTGCTTGAGCTATTTAAAATGTCTAGTGTAGAATTGAGGATTTGAGAAAGGCGACTCTGCTTCTATAAAACATAACTGACTCTTTTTTAAAGGAAATCGTACCTCATGCTAATAAATTTTATGCTGTCAGCAGCGAGAATTAAACCTGGGTCACTCAGGGGAAGGTTCTTTGTTTTACGTGCCCAACCAACCACCCCCGGACAGATGATACATGATACATACATGATAGAGGACCTTTATCGATTAGAGTGTTGGACTGGGATTGAGAAGTTAGCTAATTTTTAACTGCAGTGTTGACTTCATAACATCAGTATCAGCACCCACCCTTGCCTTAGCCCTTTCAGCAATGATGTAAGATATCAAAGTCAGATGCTGTTGAAAACCTATCATGTGGCAACTTGTTTTAAAGAGCTCCCGCGAGAGCTCTTTAAAACAAGTTGCCACATGATAGGTTTTTAACAGCTGAGGATAACTAAATTTTTAATTCCTTGAAAATGCATTTGGCGCTCAAAGGATTAAATTACCAGAATGTCAATTGATCAATTCAAACATAATTACACTGCTAACTCACCTTCCCTGCTTTCTTGGGTCTAAAGTGGATGGTGGAAACCAAAGCCAGGATGCCCAGCAACTCTCCAGACGAGGGGTTGACCACCCCAGATCAGTGTTGCTGTTGAGCCCGTACACAAGGCTTTTAGCCCGACATTACTCCAGACCCTGCTTCATTCAATCAACTGTAAGCAGCTTTGGATAAAATTTTAGGGCAGGAGTATTCAAGTTCAGCCCTCAAGTCCAATAGAACTTTGACAAACCACCAACTGACCTAAATATGGAGCTATTTGACCACTCAATTTCAGATACGCAAAGACATTTTGGAGTAGCTCCGTTGGTCTGGGTCTGTAGGTTGTCCAGCATATATATATTTTATTTATTTATTTTTTTAAGTCTTCTTACATTTCTCACCCTTACCAGTGACAGCTTTCAGGACTACGCAAAAGCTTTCATTGTTTTCTTTGCTGGATCAATGTGAATTGCCATAAACTACACAAACTAAAAAAAGCATACAGCATTTGTATGTGGCTTGAGGACTCCTATTTGTCTGATTATCAGACCATCATCTGTGTTTTGCGCCAATGAGCAACTCTATATACATCATAATCGTTTTGAGTCCTGTTGAGATCACCTAGTGGGAGCTAAATGATGCCAATCTCATAAAAGCTTTGGTGTCTCTCTTGATTTTCTGGCCTTAAAGACCTCGGTGGCAAAAGTGACTGCCTGATCTCATGAGTCCTAAAATGCATATCAATCTGGTCATTATGCCTCAGCAGAAGCTTCAGTTAGCTGAACGGAGAATTCCGGTGTGAAATTGACTTGGCGTGCATTGAAACATGATAATGAGTACTAACTTTTGTCGAATACCCCACCTCCGTACACACGCAACTTTTCGAAATAAATGGATTTTTAGTCAAAACTCCCAACAGGCCTTACAATGGTTGTGCAAAGAAATCACACATTTTTTTCATCATTAACAAGGCTCAAAGTAGCTCCACACTTCATCGGTAGAATTCCGAGGGCCCTGACATTTAAAACAAGGCACTGAAAACTTTGAAAATGCACCGGTAGTTTATTAAAAAATACTATTTATGCAAACAGTACCTTGATGTAGTTTCCAGTCATTTATTTTGAAAAGTTGCGTGCATACGGAGGTGGGGTATTCGACAAAAGCTGGCCGGGACAAACACCTGCAAAGATGTTAAATGGAAAAACAAAAAGCAAATGAAAGGCCATAATCGAAGGCTCTGCTGAGTGAGGCAGTCTCACCTTAGATTGATAACAGTTGAGATTTAATGCAGAACATCACACTGGGTCCAGGTGTATCTCATGTCCCTGACTGCACAGCTACCAATCAGGAATCTGAAACAGACAGTAGCATGAAGCAGCCAGGCAAACTGGCAGAGCGGCCGTCACATGCATGTGAGAGGAGAGTGTACACTGTATGATGGGGTGTGTTCCTGCCGCCGGTCCATTGGAAGCCGAGTTGGACACCAGAGACCCCGTGTCCCAATTAGAAGTAAGAGGACAGAAAATGTAAGGATTGAAGTTATATGCACTGCTTTTTACACCGAGAGTGATGTGTGTGTGCTGGGCCTTTTAGCTCACCAGCCGATAGGCAGGTTGAGCTATTAGGATCAGGCAGCGTCTTCATCTTCCGTCTTCATCATGGTCATCTTCCGTAGGCAAATTTGTTGCAATCTTCTCCTCTAAAACATATTTCGTAAGGAGCTTCCTTGGGACCATGTCTCTAAAGTTTGTTTACGGCTTTCAAAATTACATTTTTTTGGATTTTGAGCAGTTTTTTTTAATAACAAAAATTTCCCCATTTAGAAAATATGCCTAGTTAAAATATTGGGCACTGGCGGCCCCAGAAGCTCCTGCCGTTAAGACAAACAAAATGTTGAAGTGTTTGTTGACGGACGGATGCATGGACAGACACACACACGGATGGAGCTCAATACCATAGCTCCCACACCGACAGCCGCGGGAGCTGATTAGAGCCTGTAACTGAAAATTTTGATAAGATAAAGCAAATTGTCGACGTTTTTGGTGATATTTTTAGGCCAGTGACCTTGAAAAAATAGGCCAAGGTCACCTTTAGCCACGTCATTTGTGTGCCGTTTTGAGATGCATGTCCAGTAAAAATTAGGAGCCTGTAACTGAAATCCTTGATGATAAAGCAAAATGTGTTGACGGACGCACGCACGGACGGAGCCCGATACCATACCTCGAGCACCGTGAGTGGCGGCAGCTAATTATGGCTAAAAGCGATGAAACTACGCCCTCTAGTGGCTACTCAGTGCGCTGTGACAGTTAGATCCCCATGGGTTTTGCCCACCCGTTTTGAATGCCAGCTGGTGAGCTACAGGACCTTTGGTCCAATTTTTGTCATGTACATCGTGTTTTGTTATTCACAAAGTGTTTTGTCTTTCTTGAAAATCCAGTTGCAGCTTGTGAAACCAACCCTTGCAAAAACGGGGGATCCTGCATCCCAGAAGGAATAAAATTTGAGTGCGCCTGTCCAGACAGCTTCAGCGGGAAGCTCTGTGAAGTTGGTAAATACTCCAGTATTGTGTCTTGCTTACCACTTTTTCTAAACACTCAGCAAATTTACCAACTTATGCATGCATGAGCCCATTGAGTATGCAAACAGAATGCTTATTCTAAATTCATTGCAGTGGAGTTCTATAATGATGATTTACAATGCTTAAAAAATGCTCTTCGAAGGATTCATGACCGCAAGAAAATATTCGCCCCAACCATTTGTGCCTTCATTTCTGTGGTTGTCATGTCAACGCCCATATGCATGTCTCCCTAGGGCCGGACGACTGTTATGAGGGCAATGGAGAGTCCTACCGAGGGCATGTGAGCGAGACAGAGGACGGAGACGACTGTCTGTTCTGGAACTCCTACTTCATCCTGCAAAAAGGCACAGACCCGTTCACCGCGTTCGAAAGTGAAGATGAGAACGGGCTCGGACGCCACAACTACTGCAGGTCGGGTCTTAGTCCTACGCTGTCACGCAGAGGTTGACTAACTGCACACCCACACAAACGCACTCCCGCATGCATGCTCACGTGCGTTTGTGCACACACAAAGGAGTAACTTGCATGCACTCACATTTCATATGCACATTCAAATAAAAACATCTATCTGTGCGCATACCTGCGCACAGACACATACATGCATGCAAACTCAAATACAGCCCCAATTCCGAAATAGCTGGGGCAAAGTGTAAATTGTGAATAAAATCAAAACGCACTGACTTTCAAATCACACCGGCCAGTATTTTATTCACAATAGAACAGAGATAACATGGCAAATATTGAAACGGAGAAATTTTCAAATTTTTTCCACAATATGAGCTTGTTTTAAATTTGATGGCTGCTACGGGTCTCAAAAAAATTGGGACAGGGGCCTGTTTACCATGGTACCATGGTGTAGCATCCCCTCTTCTTTTTAACATAGAGTGGAAGCGTCTGGTCGTTGAGGAGACAAGTTTTTTTGAGTTTAGCCATTGGAATTTGATCCCACTCTTGTTTAATACAGGCTTCCAGCTGCCGGAGAGTTTTGGGTCTCCTTTGACGGAATTTTCGTTTAATTATGCACCAAATGTTCTCAATCGCTGAAAGATCAGGACTGCAGGCAGGCCAGTTCAGCACACGGACTCGTCTACTAGGAAGCCATGCAATTGTAGTAGCTGCAGTATGTGGTTTTGCATTGTCCTGCTGAAATAGACAAGGCCTTCCTTGGAATAGATGTCGTCTGGAAGGGAGCATATGTTGCTCTAAAACCTTTATACAGTGCCATGAAAAAGTATTTGCGCCCTTCCTCATTTCTTATTTTTTTGCATAAATGTCACACTTAAATGTTTCAGATCAGAGAATAAATTTTAATGTTAGGCAAAGGCAACCCAAATAAATACAAAATGCAGTTTTTAAATGATGATTGAATTTATGAAGGGGAAAAAGCTATCCAAACCTACCTGACCTGGTGTGAAAAAGTAATTGCCCCCTAAACATAATAACTGGTTGTGCCACCCTCTGTGACAACAACTGCAATCAAGTGCTTGCAATAACTGGCTTTTAACTGTCTTTCACATTGCTGTGGAGGAATTGTGGCCCACTCTTCTCAGCTACATAGGAGTGTTTTTGAGCATGAATGGCCCGTTTAGGGTCGTGCCACTGCATCACTATCGGATTTAAGTCCGGACTTTGCTGTGGCCGCTCCAAAACCCTCACTTGATGTTTTTTCTTATTGTTGAATCATGAATACTGATTTTCTGAGGCCTGCAGTTCTATAGATGTTGTTCTGGGTTCTTTTATGACCTCCTGGATGAGTCGTCGATGCGCTTTTGGAGTAATTCTGGTAAGCCAGCCACTCCTGGGAAGGTTCACAACTGTTCCAAGTTTTCTCTATTTGTGGATAATGGCTTTCACCATGATTTGCCGGGAGTCCCAAAGCCTTAGAAATGACTTTGCCACCCTTTCCAGACTGATAATGTCAATTTCTTCATTTCTTATCTGTTCTTGAATTTCTTTACTTCGCAGCATGACGTTACTTTTTGAGATCTTTTAGCCTACATCACTTTGTCGAACAGGGTATATTTAAGTGATTTCTTGATTCACCAGGTCTGGCAGTAATCAGGCCTGGGTGTGGCTAGTGAAATCGGATTCAAAATGTGGTTAATCACAGTTGATTCATGATTTAACAAGGGGGGGGAGCAATTACTTGGCTGCAAAAAAAATGAAAATGAAATTTTTCTGCATTTTGTATTTACTCGGGGTATCTTTGTCTTGTATTAAAATTTGTTTGATGATCTGGAACATTTAAGTGTGAAAAATGTGCAAAAAAGTAAGATATCAGGAAGGGGAAAATACTTTTTCACGGTACTGTATACCTTTCAGCATTCATGGTGCTTTTTAATGCAAGGGTCCCACACCATATGCACTAATGCATCCCCATACCATCAGAGATGCTGACTTTTCAACTGAATGCTGATGACAGGAGGGGTGGCCTTTCTCCTTTTTAGCACGGAGGACACAACGCCCATGATTTCCAGCAAGAATGTCAAATTTGGAGTCGTCTGACAACAGGACACTTTGCCACTTTGCTACAGTCCATTTTAAATGAGCCTTGGCCCACAGAACATGGCGGAGCTTCTGGGTCATGCTCAACAATGGCTTCCTTTTTGCATGATAGAGTTTTAGGTAGCATCTGTGGATGGCATGGCGGACTGTGTTTACAGACAGTGGTTTCTTGAAGTATTCCTGGGCCCATGTAGTAATGTCAATGACAGAATCATGCCGGTGAGTGATGCAGTGGCGTCTGGGGGCCCGAAGATCACGGGCATCCAGTAAAGGTCTTTGGCCTTGTCCCTTACGCAGAGATTTTTCCAGTTTCTCTGAATCTTTTGATGATGTTATACACTGTCGATGATGAGAAATTCAAAGCTTTTGCAATTTGACGTTGAGGAAAATTGTTTTTAAACTATTCAACAATTTTTTTTATGCAAGGCTTCACACGTTGGAGAGCCTCTGGCCATATTAACTTCTGAGAGACTCAGCCTCTCTAAGACATCCCTTTTATAGCCAATCATGTTACACACCTGATGCCAGTTAACATAATTACTTGCTAAATGTTCTTTCAGCTGATTCTCTTATATATTAATTGCTTTTCAAAAAGCAATGTTGTTCCAAAAGTTGTTCCAACTTTTTTGAGACCTGTTGCAGCCAGAAATTTTGAAATAAGCTCATTTTGTGGATAAAAATGTAAAATGTCTCAGTTTCAACATTTTAAATGCTATCTATGTTCTACAGTAAATAACATAATGACTCGTGTGCTTTGAAAGTAATTGCATTTTGCTTTTATTCACAATTTACACTTCGTTCCAATTATTTCGGAATTGGGGTTGTACATTTATGCACACTAAAAAAAGAGACATGTGCTTCTGCAAATGCTTTCACAAGTGCATTCTGTACAAAAACATATTCAAATGCATACACGTGCTGACACACTCTCTGCCCTTTGAATTTTAGAAATCCTGATGGGGACATACAGCCTTGGTGCTTCATAAAACGAGGGAAAAAGCTCAGATGGGAACTTTGCAACGTGAGGAAGTGTCTAAAAACCACAGGTACAAATGTGAACTGTTTCCCAAAAGAGCAGCCAAACAATAAAAGTATCCAACTATTTTTGATTCTTCTGAACAAAACCTGCATCGGCTCCTCTGACATAAGCTGTTTTCAGGTTCTCATCTGGTATATTAACTCTGGTTTTTGACGCTTGCAGAACCAGTGGACGCTGAAGATGTATAATTTCATTTACAAAATAAACTAGAAAATTTGGCCACCCATAGTCGCAGATGTATCCCATATACAGGAGAATATTCTTATCAGTTTAATTGATGCATTGAAATGCAATACGCCCAGCGAGGAAAGTTTGTATTTGGTAGTATGTACATGTAGCCTACAAGTGTAATCATATGCAGGTATGTACAATTTGTATCTATTATAAATGCATGCTGACATTCAGAAAGTTAAAGTTCTAAACCTAGCTGTGCTAGATTCCTTCAGAAAACAGTGAAGACCTCTTAAGCTGCTTTCACACCGTACGCGAAATGAATTTTTCACACAACAGATTACATTCAAAGTCAATACAATGACACGAATACAAGCGAAACGCGTATATTCACGTCTTTGCATTGACTTTGAATGTAATCTGTTGAGCAAAATGTTTGTTTTGCGTCCGGTGTGAAAGCAGCTTTAATAGCCATTAAAAGTAGCTCAAACAGACTACCGGGCATCGTCAAGGCACTTGGGCTGCTTTTGCAGGAGGGTGAATCCCAGCCAGTCACAACTGACTGGGCACTACAATGTGCCATGGGGGGGGGAGGGCGCGCTAGGACTGTGATTGGCAGAGCTGAGTCACATGTCCTAGCGCACACCAGTAGTATTCTGACGATGGGTGTGATGATAAAACTATATACCGGCAGATGAAATGTCATTCCAGTCTTTCACTCTTGTGGCCATTGGAGTACAGATGTTGGATTCAGCAGTGTGCTGGCCATTTATATGTCAGTTAATTTCTAATTAAAACTAGAAATAATAATCATATTGTTCCCAAAATTGCTTGGCGTTCGGGGAATACAATGGCATACCGCTTTGCCAACGCAAGGGACAGCAACCCTGCCCAGGGAACAGGAGTGAGGCAATTCAACAGCAAAAAACAAAACGAAAGAATAGGGTCTTTGTTCAGGTCAAATATATCTATTGCGCATGTGAGCCAGACTTTCAGCATGACAGAAGTGGTATTTCGAATAGAATTCATTGGTAAGGTGTTCCACGATGTCACGAATTTTACAGATGCTCCAACCATACCTGAAGAGGAAGTGACCTCACCTGGGCCCACAGAAGTACACACAACACCTGCATCTGAAGTGACAGTGACCAGTTCGGCAGAAGTCCAGACAACACCTGCACCTGGAGTGACAGTGACCAGTTCGGCAGAATCAGCAGAAGTGACAAAGCCCACTGTAGTCGATGACATGACAACAACGGAGCCCGAACTGCCCCCCGTTCCAACTGCTGAGCCTGTGGGAGAGACCGATGGGGACCTTAACGAGACTCAGGAATTCGCCACCTGTGGGAAACCGGAACCTACCAAGGTTCTGTCCAGGATTTACGGGGGTAAGAAGGCCATTCCTGGGGCTCACCCCTGGCAGGTGTCCCTTCAGACCCGACCGATTGGATCCCTGTGGAGCTACCAGCACATCTGCGGAGGTGCGCTCATCAAACCCTGCTGGGTACTGACAGCCGCTCACTGCATGTGAGTACACTATCCTATTCATTTACAACCCTAATTCCAAAATAGTTGGGACGAAGTGTAAATTGTGAATAGAATCAAAACGAAATGACTTTCAAATCAGACTGGCCAGTATTTTATACGCAATAGAACAGAGATAACATAGCAAATGTTGAAACTGAGAAATTTTTTAATTTTACCCACACAATGAGCTCATTTCAAATTTCAAAAGTTGGGATTTGATCCCACTCTTGTTTAATACAGCCTTTCAGCTGCTGGGGAGTTTTGGGTCTCCTTTGATGGACTTTTTGTTTAATTATGTGCCAAATGTTCTCAATCGGTGAAGGATCAGGACTGCAGGCAGGCCAGTTCTGCACACGGACTCTTCTACTATGAAGCCATGCTGTTGTACTAACTGCAGTATGTGGTTTTGCATTGTCCTGCTGAAATACACAAGGCCTTCCCTGGAATAGATACCATTTGGAGGGGAGCATATGCTGCTCTAGAACATTGATATACCTTTCAGCATTCATGGTGCTTTTTATTATTATTATTATTATTATTATTATACGCCGCCGGCGTATATTGGTGTCATCCGCTCCGTCCGTTCGTCTGTTAATATTTGGCTTGTCCGCGAATTTGTGTGCAAAGCTTCAGGCTAATCGGGACGAAACTCCACAGGAACATTACCTGGGTCAGGGTCAAGACACCGAATGACTGTCGGCTCCGTCGCTCCAAGGTCAAGGTCACACATCGAGGTCAAAGGTCAAATTTATACCAAAATGTCGGCGGCGTATAATGTACCAGCTGCTGGTGCTCTTGTTAAAACATGCAAGTGTCCCACACCATATGCACTAATGCATTCCACATACCATCAGAGATGTTGGTTTTTGAACTAAACGCTGATAACAGGAGGGGTGGCCTTTCTCCTCTTTAGCCCGGAGGACACGACGCTCATGATTTCCAGCAAGAATGTCAAATTTGGACTCGTCTGACCACAGGACACTTTGCAACTTTGCTACAGTCCATTTTAAATGAGCCTTCGCCCACAGAACACGGTGGCGCTTCTGGATCATGCGCAACAATGGCTTCCATTTTGCATGATAGAGTTTAAGGTGGCATCTGTGGATGGCACAGTGGACCACGTTTACAGACAGTGGTTTCTTGAAGTATTCCTGAGCTCATTTAGTAATGTCAATGACAGAATCATGCCGGTGAGTGATGCAGTGGCGTCTCAGAGCCCGAAGATCATGGGATCCAATAAAGGTCTTCAGCCGTGTCCCTTACGCACTAAGATTTTTCCAGTTTCTCTGAATCTTTTGATGATGTCATACACTGTCGAAGATGAGACCTTCAAAGCCTTTGCGATTTGACATTGAGGAAAATTGTTTTTAAAGTATTCCACAATTTTTTTACGCAAGCCTTCACAGGTTGGAGAGCCTCGGGCCATATTAACTTCTGAGAGACTCAGCCTCTCTAAGACATCCCTTTTATGGCCAATCATGTTACACACCTGATGCCAGTTTACTTAATTACTTGCTAAATATTCTTTCAGCTGATTCTCTTATATATTAATTGCTTTACCAGACCTTTTCTTGCTTGCGTCACAACTTTTTTGAGACCTATTGCAGCCAGAAAATTTGAAATAAGCTCATTTTGTGGACAAAAGTGCAAAATGTCTCAGCTTCAACATTTGAAATGTTATCTATGTTCTGTTGTAAATAACATATTGGCTCATATGATCTGAAAGTCATTGCATTTTGATTTTATTCACAATTTACACTTCGTCCCAACTATTTCAGAATTGGGGTTGTAATTCCATTCATTTTCATTGGTGCAGCGATTTTGCCGAAGCGCTTTCGCAAAGACCCTTTGCAGTGTAGAAATAGGGAATCCCCAAATCTTCAATATAGCTAATGAGATGAAAAAAAAACCTCAATGGAAACAATCCCTCTGAGAGCAGCAAGAAAAAACTCCCCAGAGTGAAGAAATCTCAGAAGTTGGCCATAGCGGGGGAGCCCATCCACAACTGGATAACAAATAATTCTACTGATTGGATTATTGCTCTTCGTAAAAATAACCTTGCAGTTGGGTCTGTAGCTCCAGAATGAGGCTGGTGTGATGGTGAACCAGGGCTGTAGCGATCAGGATCGGAACTTCGGCAAAGGGTAACCACAAAGCGAAGGGTCTAGGGGCGTCAGGGTAAAGGAGCTATACGAGTCCGCAGATAAAGACCGGATCGGTTTCAGTTTAATGTCCACCTTACACCTAATATTTAACATGATGGGAGCGTGCTCTATTTCAAAACTATCATGATTATAATCCAACACCGGAAATTTGTCCACGACAGTGAAATTGCCTGAAAAGTCATTTTAAGTATGACTGGCATATGAGGACATTTTTAAAGACTCATTTTTCACTTATTTTTACTTTACTTGTCTCAGTTCAGTGATCATAAAGATGCCTTTTCCAACAGAGACCAGAAAAATTCAATGAGAGTCGCCATGGGCAAGGTGGTCCTGACAAAGGCAGAGCCCGCTGAACAGATTGTGGAAGTTGAGAAGGCAATCGTTCACGAAAATTACCAGATATTGCCCGATACAGTTTACAATGATATCGGTAAGTGTGGCCTTTTACGATCACTTCACTACAAACTCTCAACTTGCTTGTGAGATAAAACCCCCATATGCACAAAATGGCACAACAGACAAAGTCAGCTAACATTAAATGCCATAAATGGTTACCAAATGGATTGGTAAAGAGGTATTGTCAGGACAATGACATCCACCCATTATAGTATGACATTGCAATGGAATTTGACCCAAACTGACTTCTATGGCCTACACTATGTTGTCACATCTGTTACATCATTATGAAAAAAAGCAAAATAAGGTGTTCAATTGAATGTACAAATGGATATGGCAAGATCTATCTGATCACAAAAATGGTCAGTGTGGGCTCAGGCCAAGAATTCACTCATCTGATTCCATCAGATAAGGTTTTTTGACAAGGACAGTTGTTTAGTATATTGGTTAGGTAGAATCAGTTGTGTAACTGCAGCAGCAGACAGCATGAGAATGAAGTGTCACTGGAATTAAATACACCCCCTGTAAACCCAATCTGTGTTCCCGGGTTGAGGTCCCCTGGAATACAGTGTGGTAGAACAGGGTTGTTTTGCTCTGTGATTCCTCATGTCAATCTGTGGTTTTCCCTCATTGAAGCTCTGTTGAAGCTGAAAGGCCCTGATGGCCATTGCGCCAATGAGACAAAGTTTGTGAAGACCGTTTGCCTACCAAATACAACACTTCCTGCTGGGACCGAGTGCTCCATAGCTGGATGGGGAGCCACTGAAAAATGTAGGCCTATAATAAAACTCCCCCTCAGCACGACAGAAATAGTATATCTCTTTTACAGTGTAACCCCCTCCCTCTTGAAATAGATCTGATTTACCCCAATAAAACTCCCTTTAATGCTACAGAAATGTACCGGAGTTATAGAGAAATGCTGTCATGTCACCCCACAGAAATACTGTGTCAGATTTAGAGCACGTCTCCCTCTTAAACCTAAGAAATGCATCACATTTACAATATGCCAGTGTACAAATCCACACCTAAAAATAATGTTTTAATCGCCGAACATTTGCATTTAGTTGTATTCTGTGGTGCCATTTGGCGGCTGGAACATCAGAGACAGACTACACTTAAGTCTAAGCACCGTTTTAGCGGTTAAGATCGCAGTCTCGAGCCACTTGTTGGCTTGTTTATTCCGTATAACTGCAGGATACATTCGTGAGAAGAGATTTAGCTAAACTCGCAATGTACTTGCTTGCTACAGTACAGCACCAATCACTGAAAAAAAGTTTATTGAGCAGAGATTTTATTTATATTGTCCCTTGTTTAATCTCAAAAGTTCAAATGGTTAGAAAAAAAATTGTGACAGACCTCTGCTGCCTGAACGTTTTCTCTCTTTTTGAAGCCGACAGCGCCAGCGACCAGTTACTTGATGCTGAAGTGCTGCTTATTTCCCACGACCGATGCTCGTCCAGTGATGTTTACGGCACCGCGATCACTTCCTCTATGCTCTGCGCGGGCTACCTGCAAGGAGGAATCGACTCCTGCCAGGTGAATGAGGGGAAGGAGGTGGGGGAGGTGTATTGTGCCCCCTTCAGGTGGCAGAGGGTTATATATTGTCATGTTGAGAGGTGGACACCATGGTCAATGCTGTGCACAACGAAAGTCATTGCTGAACAGTCCTCGACAGGATTGCTCCGATCCAGTGCTTCCCAAGCCTCTCCTGGAGGCCCAACTGTCCTGCATGTTTTAGATCTCTCCCTGCTCCAGCACAGGTGATTCAAATGATCAGGTAGTCATCAATCAGCTTTAGGGGGTGATTAACGAGCTGATCATTTGAATCAACAGAAATCTAAAACATGCAGGACAGGTGGGCCTCCAGTATAGGTTTGGGAAACACTGCTCCAGAATATGCGCAAATTCACATGATGTACGTGCATCTGTAGCCGATGGAGAGTACTTTACCCCAGTCCCAAAGAACCACTGAATCTGCTGGTTTTCAGTTTAACGGTACATATCAAACCTTAAGTGCTTCAAAACCACTGAATGGAAAGGTAAGGTACGGGAAGAGTTCGAGTTCACTTAAAATCCCCCACATGACAGAAGAGGCAGTCATATGTGTTCAGTCTTCAAGAACATAGAACAGGCAGGTGCTTTTGATGACAGACATACCCATCCTACTGCTGAAGAGGCATGGAGTGAAAATTGAAGATTCATAACTTGAGCACTGTAGATACGTAACTATGTCATAGGCATGACCACATGTTAAAACCATGGAAATGTGTGTTTATTTGGGTATTTAATGTATGCCGGTGGGTTACAACTTTTCCATTCAGCGTACTGTTCATGTCAGCAAAAGCATGCATTTGGTATTGGAAACCGCTCTGGATCCCATCAGGGCAACTTCAATAGACTTGGGAACCGCAGATAGGAGAGAGGAGTGTGGGGCGTGTTCATTAACGAGTGCTTTTTATCTGTAAGGGGGACTCTGGAGGACCCTTGGTGTGCGAGCAAGACCACGTTCACCACGTCCATGGCGTGGTGAGCTGGGGAGACAGCTGTGCCAAGGAGAATAAGCCCGGCGTCTACACCCGCATCTACAAATACGTCGACTGGATCAACTCCCACATCGAAGAGTAGCTTTTCATCAGGTCTCCACAGAGCCGGGGTTCCTGAGCCAGAGAATAAAACGGCAGCCAACAAGAATCCTTCTTTTCATTGACTTCCAATGGAATACTCAACCCCAACAAAGATATACAGTTGCTGGTGCTGAAGTCAACTGAACAAAATATTCCCTAAACTCTGAGCTTTGAAGAGCAATGAACTCGCAACAATTGGTAAACTGCTGATCCTGCAAGGACAGCTTTGTTTAAAAAACAAAAAAATCTGAAGCGGTTTTTTTTTTTTTTTTTAATAGCAATTCCGAGCATAGCAGAGGGCGAACAGCAAGCTTGACTCTGTTTAAAGACTATTAATTTCAAGGAAACTTTGATTCAGTGGATGTAACATTCATACCAAAGGGTTGTCAGCATTTATCAATGTTAACCTTCATCAGAGGCACGTAGACCAGTGTCCAAAAACTACTTCAGCGCTGGGAAGACCAATGACACATTTACTTTATTATCAACAGCAAGGTAAAAACACAATAGAAAAACAACTTAAGTAAACCAATGGCAATAAATGGGTTACCCACAAAAATATATGCATCCTTGTCACAGCATTTTTAGTGGCACGCAAGATATTGTGGATGTGAAATGAATTCAGCACCGCTCCTTCGCAGAATTACAACCTCCTTGGATCACACTCGAGTGATATGTACTATTCCACACTGTACTCACCCTAAGGCCTGTTACTATTCCACACTAGTCACCCAAAGGCCCTTTTCCAATCCCAACTATAGTCAAATACTCACTCACCTGCTGCACTCACTCAAAGCCCCGCTACCATTCCCAACCGTACTCACCAAAAGGCCCATTACTTCTTAAAAAGCAAACTCGATTTACATGAATTTTATTCCTTTTTTGGCAGTTGCTCACTTTATTAAAGCTATTTTTTGAATAGGCAACTCCCATGTAGCTTTAAATATTAACTTTTGTTAACCGCCAACATAGCACGAGTTATAGTAACTGCAGGCCACCATAGTTCTACTAGCGTAGGCACACAATTAAACAAAACAGTGTAACAAACATTTATACAACAACCAGACCATAAGACTACAGATAGAAAAGAGCCACCTCCCCGTACTAAATAAAAAAATAAACACCATTTGGAAGAACTGCAAAAACAATCAATGCCATCAACCAGGATAATTCCTGGGGAGAGCGGGAGTACACAAGATCCCTTACCAATGTATTAAAATAAGATCCATTGGTGAGGCAACAGAGAACGGAGATCCACCAATGGGAGCCCACCTCTCACTATCCAAGTCAAACAGCATGAAAGTTGACGGAGGGGAGTTAATCTATCAATCTGTTCGACAGCCCCTTAAAATTCACTTTATCATAAAATCATTAGTTTCTGTCTAAAAACCTAGTTTTAGGGAGGACATAACCCTGGAAGAGGTTAGACCTTGGATTAATGGAAAGTGAGATTCATGGACTTTAAGCCCTTTTCGACATACCAGTTACCGTAGCAAAGATCGACTTAAAGGCTCCGTATGAAAGAAATTCACTCCTACAGAGTTCAGTTTTGTCAACCAGATTTTTTACACATTTTCTTCCAAATATCATTAAACACATTTACTGCTGGGAATTACACTCACTTCCCCTGTTCAAGAAAGAAGAGCAGTCACTATATCTCAGAGTTAAGGCTGGGCAATACATCAACATTACATCGGTACGGTGATACAAGATATCATCCGGCATTCGGGATACTGTAATAATGTGATATGACGCAAGTGTTGTTTTTACTGGTTTTAAAGGCTGAATACAGTAACCGAATGCAGCTTAATGCACTAATTTTACTTTCTAGCAGTTGACTCTGCCTGCTTGGACATTATATTCACATTTAATGCCCGTTCATCAAAAATCGCATTGAGTGAATAATCTGTGAAGGCGCCAACAGTTATCACTACAATAGTGGCGCAATATCGATATCAAATTAATGGGCTTAAAAGTGATATTTTGTCCCCATTGCCCACAGCTACTCAAAGTAACAGTGTAAACTCATTGACTGGGTTTAAATAAAACCCAACTGCACTACAGGAAGAGTCTCCTCTCTTACTGCCAATAACTGATAACCCTTGGGCAGAAGAGGATTAGATGAGGTCAGTTAGGAAACGGAGGAGTCCTCTGAGGTCATTTTCCAAAGCTGCAGATTTCCTGACTGTTACTGCAATAAAGTTTCAGTCCAATCACCAATCAGTCATGTTGCTCCAGTTCTGCAATACCGGTACAGTCTGGAGTGATGCCAAGTGTTGCCTAAATTGAAATATTTGGACAGTACATTGGGACAGTCCATACAGTCATTGCTAAAGGGGACAGCCCATTAGCTTTGAGTCAATGTGTGAATGAGAGAAAATTAAACAGGAAAACACATTTAGAGGAAGTCGCAATAGGTATCAAAAATACAAAAACGAAACAGAGAAATATTGGGCTTTATAAAAAGTACAAAATTCCAATGTGCAAGTCCACAGCGCCGGTGCCTAAGGTTCGTTGCCGTTGACGCACTTTTGCTGCTCCGTTCGGCTCAGGCGCAGGGTCTCCAGGTGTTTGGCTTTCATCCACTGGTCCTGGGACAGGGTGGTGTGGCCCATACTGAGGGACAGCAACCTGCAAAACAACACTGCAGTCAATCACAGGGCAATAAACATACCAGTCATACGGAGAAACTCCTGTACACAGAATCAGTCATGCAGAGCAACAGGACAGATGAACAGAGTTATCCATACAATACTGGTCTTGCAGAGCGAGTCATACAGAGTGAGAGGGTCATGCTCACAGAATCATTTATACCAAGTGAGTCGTACAGAGCAAGGTCATACTCAAAGAACTAGATAACTCGGTCGCCACAGGGACAGAGTTGTGCAACTCCCTGATCCCCAAATTTCCAACAAAATGGCCGCCGGCAGCCATATTGGACATTCAAAATTGATGAGAATCAGTCTTGAGCATTGTCATATACACATACACCTCTGACCTGTGTAAAATTTGAAAACATTCCTGTAATAATTATGGATTCCAGAGCCCGGAAGAGAAAATCTCTGCGGCAGCCCCAGAACTACACCATGGTATCTCCCGACTATCGTCGTCTGGGAGATACAATTATACACACAGCAACAGGGTTATGCCAAAAGAATCATTCATAGAGCGAGTCATACAGAGTAACAAGGTCATGCTCACAGAATCATTAATTTTAAAAAAAGTCACAGAGCAAGAGGGTCATACTCAAAGAAACATTTATAAGGAAGGAGTCATACAGTAACAGGGTTTTGCCAAAAGGTCATTCAGAGTGAGTCACCCAGAGTGACAGGGTCATGCTCAAAGAATTATTTGAACAGAGTTTGTTACACACATTAACAAAGTCATACTCAAAGGATCATTCAGACAGAGTGAGTTATACACAGTAACAGGGTCAGGTTAAAAGAATCGCTCGTACAGAGTAAATCATGAACAGTGCCGGGGTGAGGCTCGGAGAATCATTTATTCAGAGCAAGTCATACACCGTAACCAGGTCACGCTCAGTCAGACTGACGATGATACACCGCGACAGTAACATCACTAAAGTTCTCATACTTCACGCATGTTATACTTCTGCGCAATAACAAAGGTACGCAGTGGATAGGAAGTACAATGAAACAGGAGTGAACAGATTTGAGAACCATAGAAGAAGAAGAACAGACAAGACAAACAAGGTGGACAAAAAGAAGTAGTAGAAACCCACCGAGCGACCACCAGCAACCTGTGGAGGTCTTCGGCAGACACACTTTGGGGGTCATCCTTCCGCATTTCAACGAAATCCTCTTCTACTGCCTGCAGAACAAAGAAAGGCAGGATCACTCAACTTCTCCTGGATACAGTACCTCATCTGGTAATCTTCGTCAGCCATGTTTTGTCAACACAGACACTGAAATTTAAGTGAACAGTTTGCAACAAGCCAGTGGATCTGCCACCAGGTTGATTTTCATGCAAAGGGACTTAGAAATCTAATCTACCACCCTGAAAAGTGGGAAAGTGGGGGCTCAATAATTCTAAGTTCAAAATGTTTCCATGGAAACCAGAAGAAATACAAAATTCATCCACTTCAGATTAGCAAAAGGCACCACATCAGGTCATGATTAATGTGCACACCAAGTTTTGTTAAAAAATATTGAATGATTTTTCAGTTATGATCCATTAACAAAATGTTCACACAGACGGACTGACAGACAGACAACCGCACCCATGACTATATCCCCCGCGCATCATATGCCTTGGGGATAACGAGTGAATGATACAGAAAATGGACAAGATGTATGCAAAGCTGGTTTGTCGTCACATTAGCCTGTCTGAGATGTAAAATGTAACGCATGTTTCAATTTTTCCTTGACTGGACACAGCTAAATAACCCTGGGGCGGGGCCGAACAGTTGGTATGTGGGAGGGGTAGAATAGGTAACAGTGTTAGAAGGCGGAGCTAAACAGCATGCATGTGGGAGGGGACAATCTGAAGCCGTATCAGGGGGCAGGGGGGAGGTGAAAAGTGGGAGGGGTCTGACCTTGGTGATCTCTTCAGAGATGCTGTATTCCAGCGTGCGGAGGAGGCTGATGTAGATGCGGAACTTGTTGAGGGCGACGGGACTGATCGCCGCACGCAGCGCTGTCAGGTACTGCTCCAGACTGGGTGGAGTCTGATTGGGCTGCAGGCGCACCTGGCAGTCAGACTGCGAGAACAGGTGAAAACAGACCAGTTACAGAGCAGGGTCAGTCCATCTCAAATGAGCCAATGGAAGAGGAATTTTCCACCAGCCTGTCACAGATTTGGCTGATTTTTTTCAGGTATTGCTTGTACACATGGGAAAACAAACAAAAAAAAAAAAAACCCAATTTTGGGGGTTAATTCCTACCCCTCCTCAGTGGCGGCCATCTTGAAATCCAGTCTTGAAAGTAGTAACCTGTTGAAATACTTATAGGCCTCACAATCCGGCCACCGTCCCTAAACACACACCCCTCTAATTCCCCAACTATTTGCCACCAGCTCCATCTCTAGTGTGCATCTCGGTGACGGGTAGCACTCCCTGCGGAGTTGCTGCTAAAGTGCTCCTTGTTTACCGGCAGGAGCGATTTCCCCTCAGACGTGACGAGCACATTGATGTTGCAGGGGAATTCCATGCGGTGGAAGCTGAAGTCGTAGTCCACCTTCTGCCAGGAGATGACATTTCCCAGAGCGGTGATGTTCTGCACACCTAGAGAGAGATGGGAGGGGGAAAAAATGCATCCAAATTCAATACGAACGAGATAAACTTGTTTTTTTGCAGCAATAGAAGAAGAGTTCACCCAAAGTGGGTGAACATCAGTACTGATCACCGCACCACCCATCAAACAGCAGCTAATTAACCAGCAACGTCACCCGAAGCAACTTGGAGCTGATTTGACTATACAGGGGCCAGTACCATCAGGGCCAATATGGGGTGAAGGGCCCAGCTCGAGGGCCCACCAGCTGCAATAGTCTTTCTGTGGCTGTTCTGGTGTCTGAACTGCCAGCCCTCAGTGTCCGATTCAAATATCCCAATAACAGGGCTACAGGCCACCAAGCTGAAGTGGCATTTCAGAATTCTTTTTAAAAGGTAAACACAGCATGGGGAAGATCGCAGCAAGCAGACGCATCCGCATAATTTCACCTAAGTAACCAGGCGCCTTATTTGTAAAAAAAATTTGGGTGGATTTTAAACCTAAATATTGCGTATGCTTTAAAGGGAATAACGGCATATGGTGAAAAAAAAAGGAATCCCAGTTCATAAACTGCGCAAGCAATTTTATTAATCAGGATTAACTTGGAATATTTCACATAAATTCCTTTATTTTGTGCGCTTGTGTTTTTCTGCAAAGAAAGTGGCGTAGGCATCCTTTCTGTGCGTACGCACGGTTTATAAATGAGACCGCAGGACCGCTCGGGCGAAGCTCACCCGTGGAGTCCAGCTGCCCCTGCTCCAGCGCAGTCTCGTCCAGGAACAGCGAGGCGTTCTGGGCCAGCTGCAGCACCCCGCTCGCCAGCCGGTTGGCGGAATAATCCTTCCGCGGCACGAACCGCATGCTGTTCATGTTGTGCAGGCTCATGGCGATGCGGAAGGACTGTGGGAGAGAGACATCCGGATCAACGCCACAGGCCGAACACATGAAACCCCGGCAGAGTACAGGAGATCTAGGACCAGCATCCCAGTCCTGCAGCCTAACTGTTTATCATGACCTACACAACATCTCAGATCAGCACATTCACTGGTAAATGCTTTATCACGAATATAGGCCAGTAATGCTCTGGTCTTCAGTGCATTACTCTCACCCCTTTTAAAACTGGGGACTCTGTCCCACCCCACATAGTAAATGAGTAAGTTTGAGTCCCCATGTGAACCCCAAATATTGCTACAGTGGAGCCAGCGACTAAATTCACACCTAACAGGCCACAGTTAGAACAATAAGATGCGAGTTAGAGAACATTATTTACTCTGCTAGCCACACCTGACCACTTCAAACAGTACTACTAGCCATTTCTTTTGGCTTTGAGGTTTTTCCAGACATAAAACTATACATTACAAATTAATTTCATATGGCCAAATGAATTATTCCAGTTTTACAGCTTCTCATGAACAAAGAATAGTGCCGCACAGAAGAGCTGGCCCAAAGACCGGCACAGGGGCAAGACCCTTTTAGGTGTCTGGTAAGGTAGAGCGCTTAAGAGGACAGGAAGTGAAATTAATGCACTGCGGCATTTCACTTCCTGAAGGGATGATGATTGGCCCATCCGTGGTGGAGACACAGTCTGATTGGCTGACTTACAGAGGTGACAAGTTGCTGAATGGCACAGTAAAGGAGCTCGGTGAAGGGGCCGTTCTGCGGGCAGCCGCTGAGATTCAGGGTGAACTTCCCCAGGGGTAGGACATCGTGCCGCGCATATCTGCGAGGAACACCAGGAGGCGCCGGACAAGTTCATTAGCACCAAAAATAAATGGTCAAACATGAAATGCTTATTCCATAACCCAAGAGCGCGCTTGATCATAAAGGGCCAGTGTGGGTGCACGCTTTCATTTCAATCCAACAGTTGAATGTCAGATTCCAGCAAACAAGGTCAGCAGCTAAGACTATAGGGATTGATTAGTAGAATTAAAAGCCTGCAACCACATTAGCTCCTTCTGAGTAAGATTAAGGCCCGTATTCAGAAACGACACTCACACTAATTGAGTATGAGCGAGTACTAAAACTTATTTAGTATAACCTGACACGAACTAAGTCAGAGGTTGCCCTAACACTCATCTGCTTTGAGACCTCACTCACACTGAAAATAGGGTCTCTTTCTGAGGGAAGGTTGAATGCATTGAACACCTCCCTTGAGCCACACTAACTTGCGCTGGTATTTCATTGTCATGGCTTTCAGGGGGTTACAAACATTGGAAACTCTGGATCATTTACAGCCACATGCTCGACGCAATCGCAACTACGCAAATTTTAACTACAATGATGATAACGATGCCGGTAACTTACTAACTGACCACCTGGTTTCAGAGTTTACGAACTGAGGCGAACTTGAGGTTAGCATTTGTGTACCCACCAGTGGCTACTGGCGAACTGGCAATGGGGGAAGCTCAAAACCATCCTTTAAAAGTAATGATTGGACATGACCCGTTTTCAAATTTAATAAAATGTTATTTACTTGAACTCCAAAAATCCTAAGGATTATCATGTGTCGCCAGTTCTACTTGATAAGTTAGAATGAGCACTGATAATTATTGCCCTGTTTTCAATTCAGTAAATTACCATTGCTGAAACTGAAAACTCAACATAATCAGGTGTCGCCAGTTTTCATTAATGACGCATATCTGTCAACTCTCATGCATTCGGATTTCTTGGGCTTTTCTTTACTCATGGGCTGGAAAATTCTGCGCTCAGCGGCTCGTGGGGCGCGTGTGGATTGGTCTGCGAGGCTCATTTAGCCCCAAGTCATGAGAATCCATTCTTCTCTACATTCTTAATTGCTGAATGTAGAATGAAATGTCTGGCACGTTTAACAGCTTGTTGCTTAGTGAGCCTCGGTGGCTGTCCTGAGCCTTTTGCCAGCAACTAGACCACTGAATTTATGAAGACAGGCAGATAAATTAAGACACAATTTGTGTGTGGAACGCCTCAATTTTGTGAAGCAATGTATAACAACGCTATCAAAAAGAAATAAGTTTTACCAATTTGTCGGAGAAACTTTATAATCAAGAAAAGTACACTGCGACAGGTTTAGGTCATTCAGCACTGAAGGGTGAGGATTGAGGGTCCCTTTGCAGCAGCCGACGCACCGGCTGTGGTACCAGTGCCCATTACTGTCAGTTATGCTCGAGTGGCATTTGTGAATAACCAGTGGCGAGGAGTGGGACCGCTCTCTCGGTTTGTGGTACATCGATCTCTTTCTCACACTCCAGTTAGCCTACATTTCAATCGTACTCACTATATGGTGAGTGAAGGGTGAGTGTGAGTGTCGTTTCTGAATACGGGCCTAAATACCCCTGGCTAAAGTGATGATCGAGATTTACAGCAAATGTTGTCACCTATTGTTCGTTTGAGTAAAGGTCAGTTGAAATGTTGAAAAACTTCTTAGACCCATTTTCCCAGAACTGAAATAATCCCAGTTTACCAGCAAACTATTCCCTGTCGGTGTCAGAAGGAAGTTTCGCACGAGTCAATGCATGCCTAAATGTCTCATTCGAATGAAATCTGCAATGTCTCATTATTCAAATTTAACTCAAAAGGTTCAAGATTCAGGAAAATATTTCATGGCAAAACGCTGTATAAATTTCCCTCTTGTTAAAAAAAACAAGATAAACCGGTGTCACAAGAAACCTATTTTCCATAATTAGAGGGAAAAAAAAAAAGTGTCAAGTCTTGCTTTCCACACATTCGGGGATCGAGCCTTAACCCTGAGAGTGCTGATAATTTTTCAAGTAAAAAAAAAAAAAAAAAAAACAAAAAACCAAATTATCTTGTGCCGTTGAAAACCGGTCATGTGGCGACTCGTTTAAAAGAGATCCCGGGAGCGCTTTTAAACAAGTTGCCACATGACAGGTTTTCAACAGGTTTAAATCTGATATCGTGTCATTGGGCAACACTACTTGTATTTAGCACTCTAAGGGTTTAAACTGTAAGCATTAGGCTTCCACAAAAGCAAAGGTAAGGTAGAATAGCTGGCTTGGATGAGAGACGGCAAAAGCTCCCGCCCCCGTAATACGTCCTGGGAGGCTATAATGCGCAAGAGAATGGGCATATTTATTCATTTAATCTTCCGTGAGATTTTGCGCATTATTATTTAGCCTGGGTGCTCACAGACCAACGGAGCTGACAGTGGGGCTCAGTAAATGAGTCCGGCTGTAAACGTGACAAAGCGGGGGGCGTGAGCTCAGCGGAGCGGGATTACGAGCGGCACTCACACGCCCGAGATGAGGTGAAGAATGAGATACTCTGCTGCCAGGGCGTCTCCCAGCAACAGGTGCGTCAGGTACTCCAGAAGCTCCGCCCTCACGGCCGCCACATCTCCAAGGACATCGGCTGTGAGAGAGAAAACCACAACATTAGGTTGCCATCCTGGTTAATAAGTCAATACCCTACATGTAATTTTAGCTTTAAATATGGTGACTCGTTATATAAAATTGGGGCTTATTAAAAAATATTTCACAAAATGGTGGAATCTGATCATTTACCCCTCAAAAAGTCAAAATGTCATTTTTTTTTTCTAACTTCCCCAAAATTCCAAATCAGTGTTCTAAAACTCCAATGCGGTCATTTACCACTAGCAATTCTCACATAAGAATCATAAAAATAAGTTAATACTCCTATTGCAAACGATGAAATATGGCAGCGCATAAGTACAAAATAGACTCGTCTTTTAAATATATATAACGTATTTTTGAAATGAATATTGGTGCCAATTGTCATGATTATACACTTCTAAAAAGCACCATAACAAAAAATAAATAAAATTGTGGCAAAGCCACTGCGCCCGCTTGGCAAACTTGGCCTAGATTCTCATCCCATATGCATATAAAATATGTAAAGGATCCATAAAGAACTGAAAATGCTAGAACGCTGACAGGGCAAAAAGTTGACACACGCAACACACTACCATAAAGGCATCCAACCACAGCATAAGCTCAACAGGCCTGGAGGCCAAGTGGGCTAAAAAAGCAGGGGGCGTCACAGGTCTTACTCATGCAGGTTTCACTGTGTGCAGCAGAGGGCAGTAGAGGGTTATTGTGCTGCAGTGAGAGGGCATGGATCATATGAAGGCGGGGCACAAGAGATGCTGGGGGGCTGTGTACCCGCCTCTCTTCTGCTGTCTCCATGCCGTCCATTGGGTCCACCATCAGCCCAGTATCCCTGCAAACCACCCACACAGGCCATCATCAGCCCAGAGTCGCTTAAAATGACTAATAAACATCACCATCAACCCAGAGTCCTTACTAATCACCAACAAAGGCACCATGAGCCCAGAGTCCCTTAAAACTACTAAAAAACACCATCTGCCCGGGGTCCCTACGAACTACTACCCAACATCACGAGCCCCGCATCCGTACAAAGGACCAAACGCCAATAGCTTAAGTGCCCTTACAAACCATTAACAAATGCATCACCTTAAACCATTTATTTGTGGAAACCACCAAACACTATCAACCCTTTATCCCTACAAATAAAAAACACCAAACATGACCAGAATGCATATAAAAATAGACTACCAGGGCAACTAATCACAAACTGCAATGAATAAATCCCATTTCAGTCCATGTGCCATTTTCTTCTGAGTACCCAGAGCATTTATCTGGAGAACACCATGATCCCACATCAGTTAAAAACTCCCTGTACCAGACCAAGAACACAGCTTTCATGAAAATAAACACAAGCATAAACTCAATGCAAGTGAAGAGCACCATTGTCAACACATCATGGGCACCATGTCCATCAACAAATATACTCCATAAAAACCAAGAAAACTGCATCCAACTCCTAATGAGGGACATGTCAAATGTTTAAAAGTTACAGTTTACACCCTCTGGGAGAGGCGAGTGGCACATTATAAAAGATGTTTATGAAGAGAGTTCACCTTTCTTCAATAACACTCAGCAGGGGGTCCACAGACAGGATGCCATAAATTTCGAGCATGTCGTTGACTTTGAACCTCTCCCAGTCCTCATAAACCTGTCCAGTATAGAGAGAGAGTGTTACTCTTCAACCGCAAGGAGCCATTGGGAACTGAGCTCAAAGGGTCACAGGTCCTGACACAGGTGTCCAGTCTTCTCTTGCATGGGCTGGTGGAGGAGCAGGTTTTTGGGTCACCCAGCACTACTTATAATTCTATATAGTTGGTCACCTGCTGCTCGTCGTGTACCCCCAGGCGCCCCAAAAACCACACGAGGCCTACACCAAATATAAAACGAATGGGTCAAAATTTGTGGCCTCACGAGCAAATCTCTACGGATGTGACGATTGCTGACCTATAGTATCCCCGACTCGTCAACCAGGGACACATTCAACAAGGGGTAACCTGTGGACTGCAGTATTGTGGTGAAAAATAAAACAAGTGCAGCAGTTGAGCCCTTGAGCAAGGCCCCCAAGCCCACCTTGCTTGAGCAGGGTTAGGCCCCTGCTTAGACTAATCCTCTCCCAGTTGCTTTGGATAAGTAACAGCAATGTACCTAATCATGATCTGATACTGACATTGATCAGGTGTGTTAGAAGCGGGCCAAAATAAACAGCACCCAAAGCCCGCCCACTCCAGCACTGACTCATGCCTACAAAGAATTATTTCCATCTGTGGGGGGGGGACAGACCTTGACCAAGCATGCTGGCCCCGCCTCTCCTGGAAGGGGGAAGTTGAGGTCTAAGGGTGAAGGGCAAGGCTGGCTCCGCGCGGCATGTGTGTTCGTGTTTGTGTCCGTCTCCTGCCGCTTGTAATCCCCACCGCTGGACCCACCCGGGGAGCCTGTGCAGATGACCACAGATTAAAATAATGTTACCACCTTTAGCAACAAACTATGATCCAGTTTCATTACTAACCACAGATTATAATACACCAGAAACGCATGATCCACTAACCCCTTTTGCGCAAATATAGCCGCCGGCGTCGGTAAATTCCAAAATTCAATTCCTAAACAAACCCCAACGGTCTTGCTTCACTGGAATAATTTGAGTCTCTGTGGCACAAATAGTGAGTCATAAAGCCCAAATAGGCTCATGCCTAACAAGAAAAATTGACATTTTGTATTCTGCTGAAAGGGGTTGATAAACTAGAGATATACCTTCATCTTCTACCTTAAGGTGTATGCACTCAAACAGTAAATAAGAGATCATACAGAGACAGTGATTAACTGAGAAATAGGGACAGGTAGGGAGATGGCACCAAGAACAGCATCTATGATAACATACCAGAAAAGTGAATAACTACATAAAGTGGGATGAACGTTCAGAAGCAAAGCTACACATGCTACGCTAGCTCTTTCCCACAGTTACGCTAGCCCTCTAGCCGTTACCCACATCTCCTCCACCGCTCTCTCATCATACCTGCCCCATGCTCTTTCTGCTTGTAGGGCTGGCTGTCCATGTCCTGATCGTCCTCGTGGCTGCGTTTGTGGCGGTTCGGTGTGTAGGACGTGGACGGCACCACGCATGTGTGGCTGGTACTAGCATAGCCGTTTAAGGGTTAATGAAAGCAACGACCCAAAATGCAAAAAACCAACCAATTACCACCCTGGACGAAACTGAAGCAAGGACACTCCCCACTCCTCATTGTTTTAACCCTTAGAGCGCTACATGGTGCCATTGTTGCACAATGACGGAAGATATCATAATCAAAGCTGTTGAATCCTATCATGTGGCAACTTGCATAAAATAGCTTCCGCAGGGGAGCTCTTTTAAACAAGTTGTCACATGACAGGTTTTCAACTGCACAAGATTATTTATTTATAATTTCTTTTTTTTTTTTTTATAAATTTGGCATCTCCAATCCCACCCGAATCTGGAATGCCCAATTAATGAACTATGTACAAAGCTTGCTCGTATGCGACCCCTTGCTGCCAACTCAGGATAGTGAAGACAGCTCACGGCTCTCCTCCGAAGCACGTGTCCGTCAGCCACTGATTCTTATTCACTCATTGGTCGAATCCTCGTAAGTTCCGAACGAGGGCGGAGGATACCCGGACGTGAACAAACCCAGAGTCTTCCTGACGAGCGCCCGTCTGGCCAACAGGAGGCGCTGGAGCAACGAACAAAGCGGTTATTGTATACCCAAATCCGGCAGTCCCTTCCCAATTTGAAACCCTGTAGCGCGATCACCAATTGTGCGCTACTCTGAAAAAGCTGCCGACCCCTGCCGGTGGGTACGCCGGGGCTCGAACCCGCGACGTGATAGACACCTCTGCACTGCAGTGCAGTGCCTTAACCGAGTGAGCTATCCGGCAGCTTATTTATTTATAATTTTAAAAAAAATTATTTTAGCACTTTAAGGGTTCAATTAATGTCTATTTCTTTTAATACTTTCATTGCACAAAACAGCCGTTGGCAGCAGGACAGGCACTCTACAAATGACAAAATATAACACTAAGATCCAAAAAAAGGGAATATGAACGGGCAGGCTAGAACACAAAATGCAGACCACAGGCAAAAAAAAAAAAATCCAGCTCTGTCAGGATGAAGGAGGAAGGTTAGTGGCCGGCATGAATGACTTTGCGAATGGAAAGGATATTTCCTTCACCCACTGGGATTCCCCAGGAATGGGCACGCAGTAAAAGGTCTGTCTCTCTAGCATTGAACTGCCTGCAGCCTCCACCTGCCCAAGATGGGGGAGGACAGAACATATTAGGCTGGTACCTTCCCACAAGTCCACGATGTTCCAAAATCAGTAAAGTAAATCTGCTCATGCTTAACTATCCAGCTTCAAAATGACAATCAATAGACAATAAATTCCAATTCATTTCTAAAGGACAAATTTGAGAGAGAGAGAGACAGAGAGCCGCCAGTCATGACCAAATGCAGCTGGCTATCAATCTGCAAAACCATGAAAACAGCCAATACATGGAAACTCCAAGGAAATGGATAAACTGTTGCAACAAACAAGTCTGCATGTAACATAGTGCAATGTTCCCGAGACTCAAGCGTCACAAAGATGAAGGGTCGCGGGGGGGTGCAAGAGCCGGCATATAAACCTTGTCTAATAGGTTGTTTGCATAGATGACAGCCAGTGCTGAGCGACACCATAACAGAGAACTCTCCTGAATGGAAGCAATAAAAGTTCTACAGCCCAGAGACGGACATCAACGCATCACACAGAGACAAGGCATCAGATACAGTGGAACTCAGCTGAACAGAGGTGAAAGCTGCACTTACCCCACATTCAGCTATATCCTTGTACTTTCCAAATTTCAACACCTGTGATAACAGACCACAAAATAAGCAGATAGTCTAATGCCTAATCTTAAGGTAGAGCATGTTATATTAAGTGTGTTAAATAAATAAATTCGTACAAACTTTTGATTTGGAGGCAGGATCGAGGTGCTCGTATGTCCGCGTGTAAAATTCCGGATCAAACATGTCCTGCACCAGGCAGCGAAACTTCACCAGACTGTTGGGCTTCAGGTAGTGCAGAGGGATATCATTCAAAGAGGGGACCTGGGTTAAAAAAAAAAAAACAGGGACATTACAGCCAGTGATGGACAATGCCATGATTTTACCATGCATCACTTCAACAAGTGGGAAATCAGCCTTCAAACTTAGAAAAGCTACAATTGCAATCAATACAAATCCACAAATGTGTGCAATTCTGTGAAAATATAGAGCTGCATCACATGCTCCAATAGTCAATAAAAATAAGAAAAACAAAATTATGCATATAAACCCGAATTTAGTTCAGACATGCTGTAAGTCATTGTGGACGGACAGACAGACAGACAGACCTTACCCAGTTCCGATAATTCGTTCTTTCCAGCTTCTCTTTGAAATAGTCTAACACCTTTCCTTCCCAGTCTGGACTGCCGCTGCACTGCACTGAGGGTCAAAAGTACGGGGTCAGGATATAGCACTGCAGGTTACAGTCACAGCAGCCACCATTCATTACTCAGTGACAAAAGAGCCACAGATAATATCTGCATAAATAAACCATAAAACCCTTCCCAGAGGAAGAGTGATTGCAAGAGTATGAAAGGGGGAAAAAGTGATGGGGTTAAGGGGTTAAACCAGTGCCTGCAGAGAGAAAACTGGTCAAACTGAGAAGGCATAATGTGCCATGTGCCCCTTAATGTAGTTCTTTAAAGTCCATAATTTCCACCGTTGATACTTCATGACTCAAGATTAATCTTCAAAGCCACAGATGTAGTGCCAGCAAATTATTTTACTGAGTATTTTAAGTGTAGCCACCATTGCCAAACAACTGAAGAACAGATATATTCAATATCGCTATATCACTTTTAAACCACTGGAATTGAATATGGAAAAATACCTCATAAGAAATGAGATTGACACTGACAATGCCAATCAGCTGATAAGGTTATCTTTACAATTACGTGACTTTTGTGTAATTTAATTCTTATTTCTTAGCATCTTACTCACCACAAATATAGAAATGACAGCAAAATCTTTCCAGTAATATGTTGAAGATTTCATTGCAATTTCTCCATTTACAATTTAATCGTCCATAAAAAAAATTCCAGTAAAAGCAGAATTAACAGAAAAAAACAAGCCTACCTCTGTCCTCCAATGGTGATGAATATAGCCCTTATCAAAAATAAGTTTTCCACCACAAGACTACATACCATTTTGGCATGCAATGGACTGTCTTGTAGACAAAACTTTTTCATATGCGAGACATTTATAGTGGAGAGCACTTAAATTACTCAAACCAAGCGCATAATGACTGCATCTTGACGGAGAAACGCATCCACAACCCTTTAACCAGCCTTGTTTGGCGCAGTGTCCTTTTACTTTTCAACGCAACGGACAAATTCGCACGAGTGGAAGGCAATGCCTTTTAAAGACCTCTGCATTACAGGTTATATTTGTATGGGACTTTGACAGGTTCAAAAACCCCGCATAATTGCAAGCAAACAGTCACAACACACACGGTTCACCCGATTACCTTATTGTATTTGACATTTTACACCACAGAGCGGCGCCGTTCCATCAACAACCACCCTAACTTCGTTCACAAACTAGCTCTGCGCTAACATCTCATTTATGCAGCGGTCAGCTGTTTCGACGTTGTTGCCAACTTAACGGACAAAATTCAGTTAAACAAATAAGAAAAGCTCAAACTTTTCATCAAAGTTCATATCCTACAAACACTCCAAATAGTTCCAATTGACTTTTTTATGCTGTCTAACTTAGGATCACCGATTTTAACTTCAACGTTATCTAGCTTTCCATCTAACTTACCCAAATGGCGAAGGAAATTAATTTTATGAGTTTTTTTTCTGTGGTTAAACTTGAAAACCCAAGAAGGGGATGGCGTTTTAAATAACAAATCATGACGAGACATTCTGACTGAATCCTACAGTTGAGCCGTTTTCACACCGGACGCGAAACTGAATGTAATCTGTCTTGCAAAAAATTAAAGTCAATGCAAAGACGCGAACACGCGTGTATTCGCGTCTTTCCACTGGCTTTGAAAGTAATATGTAGTGCGAAAAATTAGTTCCGCGTCCAGTGTGAAAGCGGCTTCAGTCATCCGCTCTAGCTGGCTAACCTCGATACCATAGCTTGCTACTTGACTATGAAACATGAGGCTGTTAACTTACAAAATATATCTTCCACAACGCCCATCGGGCTTGTTATCCATTCTTGAAGAGAGGGCATTATTTGCTGCTTCGCTCCAACGAAATATGACGGCTCCACTTTCCCAGAAAAAGGCACCTGAGCTTTAAAAACAATCTTCACGTTACACCCCAGGAGATTTAACTCAGAAAACGGGACCCGCAGACCAAATACAATGGCGGGAAAATTGCGTCACCGCTGTTCGACTCCTGACCTTACGTTTTTCTTCCTTTTGTATACAAATGTTAAATATCTATTTTAAATCTGTTACAAGTATACCGCCATCTACTGCTCTGGAGTGTGAAAACGCAAATCAAGCTATTGCGCAGTCTGTTAGTGCATCTCAAAGCCTAGACTGCATCCTTCGAAGACTGCATTTTTAGGGGTTGTCACGTCGTTCCATCTGCCAAACTGATGTAATGTTATTTCATCTCAGTTAAACTGCTTTGGTTTAAGTGAGTCGTCATTGGTTTCCCCAACCTTAAGCTTAACTCTAACATTATTTCTATTTGTAACCCCAAACTTAACCTTGTCCCTTATCCAAATGTCAGTTTGGCAGATGGAATTGAGCGAAGACCCCTAAAAATGCAGCCTTCGAAGGCTGCAGCCTATGCTTTGAGAAGCACCCTGTGGGTGCATCTCAAAGCCTAGCTGTATCCTGTGAAGGCTGCATTTTTAGAGGTCACTACTTACTTCCATCCACCAAACTAATATTTAGGGTCAGGGATAAGGTTAAATTTAGTGTTACGGTTAGGTCTGGGGCTAGGTTCAGAGTTAAGGTTCCAGTTAGGCAAATCAATGATGACTCGCTTAAACCAAAGCAGTTTATCAGAGATGAAATTACATCATGTTAGTTTGGCGGCTGGAATTAAGTGACAATCCCTAAGAATGCAGCCTTCGAATGCTGCAGCCTACGCTTTGAGATACACCCTGTGACTCAAACCCAAGTCACCCACCTAATTCCCGCCCTACCCACTCCCCCTCCATTCGCACGGACACTTGGAGGGGCTGCCATGTTAAAGTCAGCTCAGTTCTATTAGCGCAATCAGCATTAGGAAACAGGGTGAAGTAGATCTGAGTGCTCTGCATTTTTAGGCAGTTGATGAAGTGATCTAATTTCCAAATGAATTTTTTATTATGAAAATAAACATGGGTGCCATAAACAATGCATTTAGGATTCCTGACACTTCAAAGATAGGAAAATGCTAATCATTCAGCCCAACTTCTTACTTCACCTTATATAATCTAATGCCAACCTCTTAACATAGAGCAGAAGTGGACTGTGGAACCCTCCACGGCGAGTCTGCGATCTCACAATTACAATGCAATGCATCTATCAGTGGTCATGGAACTGGCTCCCTCTGTTTCCCTGTGCATGAAGAATAGCATATCTCATAGATCTGTGGTTCCCAACCCAGTCCTCACGCACCCCCTGTCCTGCAGGTTTTTGTTGCAGCTCTTCTTTTGCACACCTTATCCATTTAATGCCCAACCCTGTTCATGTGGATTTTTTTTTTCAACCAATCAGCATGAAGCACTTAAATAGATCTGATGTGAAAGAGCAGAGCTGGAGAAAAAACCTGCAGGGCAGGGAGTCCTGAGGACTGGGTTGGGAACCACTGTCATAGATGACACGTTTTTTTGTTTTTTTTTTTACTTCCCCTTTAATGAGGAGACTCCTCCACTAAAGCAATGAAGACTTCAGGTGGAGTTACACTCAGGAGTGAACTGCTACTGGCAAAGGATCAGTTTGGGAGAGGGTCTATGGGAACATCTGAATTGAAGCAGCCTTTTCCCTCTCCCCTACACTTTTCTTTGACCTTGCAAGAAAACTTCACATAAATCAAGGGAAAGTTTCAAGGAGATTTTGAAGTTACTTTGAGTCATGTTTGCAAAAGAAAAAACTGGTTGTCCTTTCCTTCAATATGTCATGAACTGGACTTCAATTGATAGTAACACAAACGATCCAACAGGGAAACTATGATGAATGAAGTATAGACTTGCTACAGCTTTCTTCCAAGGTTGAGCTTGTGTTTCCTCAGTGGAAGGAAACAAAGGAGTTGATCGCCTCCCATCCTTCATGAAATAGACTATTTAGAACACTCCTAGGCTGCATCTGAATTTGCCGTGATAAGCAACTTTTTTCCTTTCCTCTCCACTTTACCTTGACTTTGCGACTTCACGAGAAAAGGTTGCATGGGTCATGGAAAAGTTTCAGAGAGATTTTAAATCAACCAGGGGAAGTGTTTGAGAAAAATTGGATGTCCTTTCCTCCAATACATCACGATCTCAAAAGCAATGATAGCGTTTGCAATTTATTGGAAAACTACAGGGCACGAATGACATCCAGCTGAATACAGTTACAAAGGATCTTGGTCCATATTCGATCTCTCCTTTCTTTCAATGTTGATCCTGTGTTCCCTTCCTGGACTGAAGTAACGAAAGAGCGAATTTCCATATTTCATTCATGAAATAGCCAACTCAGATGCTGCTTGTCTAGGCAACCAGCCAAACTGTTTCCGGTTCACGTTCATTTGCAAGGAAAGTTTCTTGCTCTTCAGAGAATTCGGATGCACCCCTTGTCATGGCTAGCAGCCAAACTGTTTCCGGCTCATGTTAGTTATCAAGGAAGGTTCCTTGCTTTTTGGAGAAGATGAGAACCTGTGTCGGAATTGAGATTGAGGAGGGGGTCTGGTGTATGAAGTCTCAACAAACACCATCATTTGTTTCTTGTTAGATAATGAGATGCTAATTTGGTATGATCTTAACCTGGGATTCACTATCTAATCCCTATCTCTGTCTTGGTTGCCTTCAGAGGAACTGTCTGTGGAAACAAGAGTTCCACTCTGTCTCCCACTGATAATGTAAAGGTAATACCAATTCTTCCTTGTCAGAGCCAAAGGATACACCAAGGATAGCTAATTACCTTAATTCGCCAAATCATTTTTGAAATCTTACATTTTCATTGCATTTTTTGAAAACGTTATTTTTGTGCCTCCAAATTAAACATTTTACTAACCTTTGAGTCGCTCATGTTTGCTTGTGGAGCCACTTCGCCAATTTAGTCAAAAACTGGCGTACACATTGGCCATCCAGGGCAGAAATGACGAATTATCCATCCCTAAACTATTAATTTATTATATTATTATTTTTTATTAATTTCATTTATTTATTATTCATTGATATAAACTATGTGCACAGATACAGAAACAAAAAAAGGGACTTGACCAGTTAGTTTTGTCAAATAGTATGAGTATTCCATTGTTTGACTGTAGCCCAAAACCGCCGGAGGGTGTGACTCCAGTGAATCATGTTGAGCAACCGGGATAAGCTGAGGAAGCTGGACCGGTTTTGTCGCCTCTGCTTCGCTATGGCTTTAGCATTTCAGTAGCATGTATTTACAAATCCGGATATTAGTCATGGATTCTGGCCACAATTAAAACGGAAAACTTTGTTGGCAACGCCGGGCCCTTGGGACGTTTCATTTGCCTCAAAAGACAAATGCTTCGAAGGATCAACACGGTCAGCCTTTAACCGTCTAGTATTTACTTGATTTCTCATTGACTGCACCATATAAATGAATAATATCAGCGTAATATTTCTGGATATTGTGGGCCTTTGAGGGGCAGGTGCCGAGGAAGCAATTTCAAAGGAATTTTCAAAATCATACAGGACATCAACAATTAGGCAAACGCTGCAGTGAGCATACTTAAAGGCCTAAGTCTGCTAGTCGCCATATATAAAATGATTCTTAGATCTTACCGCCATTGCTTCATGTGGATATTCATATTTACACTACACCTCAGTTCACTTTAAGGGACACATGTTTAGGATGACGATTACAGTCACATGTTATTGGCTGGGCAGGAAATTGATTCTGTCGGTCTTATTCGCACCACTGGTTCGCACGAAATGACGGGAAGTCAACAGAAGGGTATCCTCAAGTGATCGTGCGAAAAATGCCTTTGGGGAAAGAGAATTTACCTATCTGAGGAACACTGGGCTTCTTAAATTGCCTTTTCGACCACAATTGCAATTGACCATCATCGAGAAGACCCGGAGAAGACCTGAAACGATGGAAAATTGAGCCGTCTGTCCGGTTCAGAAAAGGCTGTATGTGCAGACTGTAAGTTAAACTAACATTATCACCAATGGCCGAAATGGAGCTATTTCAAGCCAAAGATCATTACATCCTACAGAGCGGTGAGAAAGCGCTATGGTGCAGCCGAAAAGATGGGACAATGGAAGTCAGACATGGTAAGCTGTCCCTCCGAATGAATTATGCATATTCTGTTTCATTCCTTCTGTAATGTAGCTTGCGATATACTGTAGCTTTCCAACAAACGTCTTCGGAGCGGTATCTGTCGGCAACGAGGTTCGCCGATGTACCAAAACGGAGAGGAACGGGGTATTTTTGTGTAATGAATGGACCGACGAAAGTTGCTATGGAGCTAACGGCTGTCATGGAGTTTGAAATGGCCCAAATGTACATTGCTTTCATAATGCATAGCTATGATCTGACTGTGCGGCTTAATTTCTTTGTCCGTGTAATGCATTGATATTGAATTACAATAATTCGTTTGAACAGCCTTGCCTTTTTTATATTAAGAGATGCTTGCTTGCGCCATGTAACTCAGGCATGCCCTCGCAGACCGTGCCCTACTTTCCGGAGAAGGTTAGTTATGCAGTCGTCTGGAGAGGCGTAACATGTACACACACGCCGCGTTGGTAATGAAAAGGGAATTTGGGAAGTGAGATGGTTGGAGCGTTTGGGATATTCCGTTGCGGATGAAAGTGAAACATTTGTTTCATTTCTACTTGAATGCACAGGACATGCACTCGCTGGCTTGTTTGAAGTAACAGAACGGAATCGAAGACACTTGTCTTGCACCCATCCTCCTCAGTGCCTACCTTATCTGCATTTGCCAAATATGGCATTATTTTAGCTTGTGCATTTTTTCATCGGGGTCTGAAAGGACTGGACAGTTGTTTGGAAGAGCTGCCATACGATGCCTTACCCTGTGCATCTTGAACTCGGTCTTGAAGTTCACTTGTGTATGCTGGTTTTTGTTCCAACCACAACTGCAATCGTTGGATTCTTGCAAGCCGTGTAAATTAGTATTAATTGGCTGCATTCATGTTAAGAGCAATTATTTATCCAATGAAACCAAATTTGACACATCTATACTTGCCATGAAACAAAGAAATTCATATCAACATTGTGAGAAACAACTGCATAAAAAGAGGAAAAAATAATCAATCCAAGTAAACCATCAGCATGTTCCTAATTGATGGAACCGTTGACACAGCAAATGATAGTTAAACCCGTTTTGTGTTCGTTTATGTCAGTATGTCCATGCAAATTATTTTGAAAGAACTGTAAATATCTGTATTTAGCAGCCTAATTTGGAGCTCACTGATTTTCTCAGGGTTCAGTTTGATGTGTTTAAAAATTCTGATTCCTGACAATGCTTGCTATATTTACATTAACACCATATGTTCAAGGGTCTTTTATTCTTTAGGGCACACCTTCAGTCAAAATGTTGCTGAAGATGGCAAATAATTACAGATACTATGAAATGAACCGAATTGAGACAAATTAACTGCAAAATAAATTCTTATGATTACAAATGTGGTTGGAACAAAAACCAGTGTTCACAGGACTGCCCTGTGACTGTGTTTGGAAACCACCGGTCTAACCAGAGCATTTACACCAAATCCTGACGAGGTGCTATTTTGCATTCAACAATATTTACTTAACAGGCAATTTTTTAAGATGAGATTAATAAGAGTGCCTTGAGATTAATTACTTCTGGAATCGAACCTACCTCTGCAACGTCTTCATCAAAATTTCATTGTCAGGGACATGGAACACAAACTCGGTGGAATTTGATTGGACTTGTGAGTTACATATACAATCCTCCATTCAGTTTGCAAATTATAATCTGGGAATATGTCTTACTGCAGTCTAAACTTTCTAGGCCAAGCTTAATTATTCATTTTTGCTTCCAAACATTTATGCCTAAGAATAGTCTTTGACAGATGCAATTGCACTGTAAATGCACAAACCACTGACTACAAAACAAGTAAAGTCAACTCCCTGTTGCTGTAAAATCTGAAAATTAATGTTATCTGACCCTACAAATTAATCTATCAAAGATATAATTTGGTTTAAAAAAAAAAAAAAAACGATGTCATCTCAAAGTGCTTTTTAAGCCTCTGTGTTCTCTGCGTGTTTCTTTGCATGTCTTTGCTGGTATGCCTGTAAACATGGTATTCTTTGTCAGTCTGTGTATGTACAAATTTGGATTTGCAGTCATGCGTGGACACAAAAGCACACCATCCTATTCATTTTCGAAGCCAGTGGGAAAAGCCCTGAATGTTGTCATGCAAACATTTTAGAAGTGGTTGGAAATTTCAAGAACATAGTGTTTCCTTACGCTAGGTTACTACCTCTTCATCATACACATGATAAAGTTTGTTGTACATTTGTTTGTTTTCCCTGTTGAGGAAAAGCAATTCTTCCTATTGGGGTAGTGATGAGATTGCAGTATAAGAATGAGTGCAGGGACCTTGGAGTCCCGTATGACCTCAAACTGTAACGCAAACATCCGTAACTCACTATGAAAACCTGGTCATTCCTCATTTTTTTCTGGTGAAATTCAGGTTCTTTTTTCATCTTACTGACACTGTTTTAGCACCTCTGGCAGTCCATCACGCTCCATAAAAGTTTTGATGTCCTGTCCTGTCTACATTCAGCAGTTTGTCAGGAATCTAACTGCTCAAGTCACCGTATTGGCTCGATAGTAATTCGGGAAGTGGCCTCACGACTGTGATGCTCCAGAATCTTGGCAGAAAATCAATTCTTATTTTGTCAGACTCTTGAGTCTTTGACATAATACAAGTTTTTTGGATTGGAGGAATGTGCCACATTGAATATATATTCAGAATTTTTTTTTTTGTTTTTATTTAATGTTTTTTCAATGCCCTCTGATGTCTGGCTGCTTCCCTCTTTGTGAGCTCCTGGTGTTCCAGATTCTTCTGTGAGCTCCTGGTATTCCTGCTCCTACGTTGATCTCTTGTGCGGGTTGACATCAAAGATCCCTGGGCATATCACTAATGAGGAGGGGAATATGAACAGTTGTTTGCCCGGAGCAGACGCCTATCTATGGTCCTCCAAACATCTGGTCTGACGGAATGCGGGGCTGTGACAGTCGGGATGAGAGAAGGTTGCCTTGCAGAATTAAAAGCAAACTGCTGCTGCCCAGTCAAGATGGGTTTTGTCCTAACACCAATGCTGCACTACCAGTCAAAAGTTTTTGCACACCGCAATATATTCTGTAATCATTACAATTTTTTATCTTTTGTTCTTGTGCAATAGTTTCATATTGGTTGTGTATCAGAAAGGCAGGAAAACTGAGGCCCAATGTATAAACCATGTGTATAACAAAACAAATTAAGAAAAGCCAGGATCAGTCATTTTGTCAATATTTTAGCAGATCAGTAACAATGGTCTAATCCAGTGTGTCCCAAACCTCTCCTGCAGGCCCACCTGTCCTGTGTCTGTTAGATCTCTCCCTGCTTCAGCACAGCGGATTCAAATCGTCTGCTCAAAATCAAGCGGCTTCATGGGTTTGATTCCCAGCTGATTGTTTCAATCGCCTGTGCTGGAATCCTTGTGAATTTTTCTTGTAAATCTATTATTATTTGTAATAAACAAGTATTAGGTTCCAGTGATTTCTTTGTTGTGAACATACATGTAAGATATATATTTGATAAGGTCTTTGGGTGTGTAAGAACTTTTGACTGGTAGTGGACGTGTGATGATGATTATGCGGCATCAGCCCTCTGAGACCGGTTGTGACAGGCTTCTATTATCAGATGAGATGCACATCAACCTGATGCATTTTGTTCACACGTGCTGACGTTAGTTGATCTCTTGATATGCCGGATCCACTGGACAGCTCTGGGTTTTCCGGATCCATATGGGAGCTCCTGCTATTGCCGCGTCACCTCTGAGCTCTTGGCATTCCAGGTCTATCTGTGAGCCCTGGGTTTACTGATCCATCTGTGAGCTCCCAGTGTTCTTGCTCCATCTCTGAGCTCCTGGCATGGCAGCTTCACCTGCGAGATCCTGTATATTGTATCAGCATTGGGCTCGGACTTATCCGGCTCCATCTGAGCTTCTATAATTCCAGGTCCATCTATGAGCTCCGGGTAATCTAGATCCATCTTCCAGCTCCTGTATTTTGTATCAGTCTATAGGCTTTGGATTTAACTGAGCTATTCATTTTATAGAGCCATCTGTGAGCTCCTGGTTCTGCAGATTCACCGGTTAGGGTGTGGACTCAGAATTTCCCAGCTCTATCTCAAGCTCTGAATATTCTAGATCCATCTGTGAGCTCCTGACTCTCTAGATCCGCCTTTGAGCTCCTGTATTTTGTATCAATCTGTGGGCGAAGGGATTTTTCTGATATTCAGGAGCTCCTTATATTCCAGTCCCACTGCTGCAATCCCAGTGTTTTGGCTCCATGTGTGAGTGCCTAGGAGATTCTCACTTTATCTACCCGCTGCGGCTCCTCTTAAGCTCACTCTCTCTTTGGGTTCATCCTTTTCAGTCGCACTTTCGATACTCCTCTGTTTCCAATGGCTTACATGCATTAACGCTGTTATATTTTCACTTTACTTTGGTCCCTTGTTTGCTGTCCTTTGCTTGTTTTTTGGTGTTGACAAGAGCATTGGAGAGCACTCTGGCAGTGTTTTTAAGAGCTGGGCCAGGTCACGCGTCAACAGAGTAATAAAATTGGTGTATTTTGGATCAGAGCTCAGAAACTAAGTAAGATAGAGTTACAATTTAAATGGCTTTGTGTAGGTCTTCCCTAGTACTTCAAAAAACAAAATAGCAAATTTTGTTCATTTGATTTATTTTGGGTGAAAACTGCAAAAAAAAAAAAAAACTCTTTTACTGCATGACCTGGCCCAGCTGTGCACAGAATTGAATAAAACGCTGAAATTTTCAAGGTCATTAAATTTTTTAATTCACTTGGAATCTCATACCTCACTTTGCCTGGATTGGAAGTGTGTCCGATTGCGACCTGGATGGTCAGATTACTCTACACACAGAAAAATTGGCATGACAGCCCAAGCAGTTTAAAATTCCAAATACAACACGTTATAAATTATGGCAGATCAGCATTTGTGAAACCCCTTAATGTCTTAAGTGCTGTCAATTTTCTTTTCTAATGAAACGGCTTACTTTCTCAATTGCCTTTCTCTACTACTTCACTTGACTTTGGCTTATGGTAACAGTGCTGTTTTTCATGAGACAGGAGAGTACTGTTTATCAGTGCTACAGGAGCTGAGCAGGCCGTTGCATGGGAGTACGGAGAGCATTTCCCTCTAATTTAGAACCTTTTCCATTTTTCAGTCCATTATATCTCCCAATCGGCCGAGACATGTTATCACTTGATATTTTAGACTGATTACCGTGGCTACATACAGTAAATATCTCAGTAGCTCAAACCAGTTTAGTTTTTTCAAAGAATTCATCCCCGTATGGTTTGCAGTATTCTGTGACATGAAGTACCCATGGAACAGAAATGACTCTGAGTCGAATAAACTTCCTGGAAGGCGTGATTGAAGAAACGCTGGGAGGAAGGGATATCTGTGGGTGCGGCCCATCCTTCTCTGGCTGGCTCAGAGAATGGGTCCTGCATGGAACAGGGTCAAAATGCTCAGTTGGATCAAATATCTGCCAGTATGATTAGGATGGGCTGAAGTAGGAAGTTTCTGGAAATGGTGGTGGGTGGAGGTGGTTCATCAGAGGTTGGCAGTTTGGGGACATGGTGAATTGGTGTAGATAGTCAGCTTATTACTGGACATTGCATGCTACAATGTTGCTTTTAAAGGAAAGGTCATTTTAGAGTATTTTAGATTTTGATTTATACATTGGCTTGGTTAAGTACATAGTAATGATTGTATGGGATGTTTATGTTTGTTTTTTTTTCATTATGGCCTGGTTATAAAGTTTTGCTAATAGGACTTTTATCTCTGATTCAGAATAAGGCATTAAAACTACATATTGCTCAGCTCCTTGGTCATTATCCCTTGTGAAATGATGTTTTATGTCGAGGAATTCTGCTTTAAGCTGTGCTCCAGTAGTAATATGAATGCATTCTGGTCAAATGATGTTGGATTATAGAGTATTTCAGGTCTAAAGGGGTCAGATGGCAAGGAGTTATACCATAGAGATTACTGCACGAGGGCATGCACAGTAATGCTGGCCTTGTCATTAATATTGCTTCGAAAATGCTGGAGAGAAGCTTGGCCCATTTTCCAGCTCTTACAGTTATGCTAAAACTCTCAAATGTGATTTTATAGGCGTGTTGAATTTAAAAAGCTTGTCCAGAATTGATGAGCTGAGGCGAAGTTCCATAGACCAGGGCAGCACCCAGTATCTCATCTGAGGTTATGAATGAGTCTTTTTATAATGCTATAGTACCTGCATTTTTCATCTGTTGATCTATGTTCAGATCCGTATCCATATTCTGCACATTCTTGCATCTGTTATCACAACAGATGATAAAAGAGCATGTAGAACTGGCCATTATCTGTGTATCTTTCATCAACTGAGGAGTTCTAAAATGAAAGCATTTGCATCAAGTGGCTCTTGCTTGGATTGTAGGGGTTATTTGAATCTAAGTGGAACGTTGCTTGTCTGAATGGTTTCCATTTTTCTCCAAAATGCTGTTTTTGTTAGAGAGCTGTCAAGCCAGAGTGAGTCACTTGCTCCAATAGGCAAAGGCTACAGTACTACTTGAAATGTATACTGTCATGGAAACCATCCACTGCAATTAAAAATATACACCGAGAGGTTTATGAATGCATAGGCGAGCAACAAAGATATTATATCTGCTATGTCACAACTGTACATCAAAGTAGCAACCTCCCAGGAATGGTGTTCCAATTTGTTTGATTGTGGTTTGGCTTCAGGTGTTTAATGTTTGTTCAAAAAAAGGAAGGAAAAAAAAACCTCACCTTTGCACATGCTGTCAGAAAACCAGGTCTAGCTTAAGTATAAGGACACTTCCCTTGTGAAATATTACTATAGTTCTAAGCTATAGTTATCCTATCGTAAATGGACAGTATTTTCGCCACTTTACTGTTGTATTAATATTGTGAAACTATAGTTATTCAAACTACAGCAATGCGGTTGTATGGACTATAGTAATATCATGGTATTGTTGACTGTGGTAATTCTGTAGTTAAAAATGTGATAGCTTTAGTACTAGTGTAGTTATACTATGCAAACTATTGTAATACTATAGTTATGCCATAAATACTATGGTATTACTAAGAAATAACTATATGGGATATTTTCATAAGGATTCTCGCAATGACACCTCATTTAAAAGTGTGAATGTTGCTGTATATCTGTGTTTGTCTTGAGTGCGTATTATCCGTGCAATGGTTTGACTAACTGTCGAGGGCCTGTTCCCCAAAAGCTTAGTTGCTAACTTACCTAGTTGCAATCACTGACCGCATATAGTTCAAACTACATTGGGGAGTGTACTCCAGAATGTGTCACTGCCTCTTACCACATTGCATGCTGGGATGGGTTCCACCCCCCCATGACCCTGACTATAGGAGTAAATGGGTTAGGTCAGTGTTTCCTGAACCGCTCCTGGAGCACCACTTGTCATGCATGTTCTAGATCTGTCCCTGCTTCAGCTCAGGCAATTCAAATAATCAGGTCCTTTTTAAGCCCTGAAATGGCTGGATAATGAACTGATCATTTGAATCACTAGGGGCAGGGAAAAATCTAAAGCATGCAGGGAAAGTGGTCCTCCACGGGGCTCAGTCAAGGGGTAACAGATGCACAGAGCCACTACTTATTTGCCCATAACTTAGGAAAGAATTACAGCAAAATTATAAACTGCATCAAAGGCCTCTTGAAAACATATGAACACATATAAAATGAACACTTGCAAAAAAATATTTGACACATGATCTTATTACCAAAAACGTCTCGGTAACGGATGCACTCAACGCTAGCATCACTTTTTTATGCTGTGTTCAAACAGCCTGAATGTGCAGTTTGAGTGGCAGTAACTGAACCAAATTTTGGGTACCGGACCGAAATGTTGTCTATTTTTCACAGCTAAAAGATTGAGGAAGAATTATCACATAAGTTAGAGAAAATAAGTACTGGCTCTGTGCATCCATTACCTCTTGACCGAGCCCAGGAGTGGTTTGGGAAACACTGGATTATGTAATGGATGGATTCACAGATGGATAAGTCCTTTTTTCACTGGAATCAGACAGACTTGATGCCTTTGATGGAAAGATTGTCTGGGTGCCACAGTGAATTTTCAGGTTTTTGGCCACAGGTTGTTAACCTGTCGTACCACCCCCTACAATTTTTATCTACGGGAGACTATTTCTCCTCTGTGGGGGGGAAATAAGAGTGCCTTGAACTTAAAATAAGTGGCACTGAATAAGAAAAGGTAATAGTACTCCCAAGAGCAACGCATGACAGCCCACATCAAGCTTGGTTCTAGCCCTTGTGTCTGTGTCTTACAGCTACAGACCTCCTGCTGGCCTGGAACCCGGTGTGTTTGGGGCTCGTGGAGGGAGTCATCGGGAAGATACAGCTTCATGCTGGTAAGTGGGACGATGTTTTCATTCTACCTCTCTACCAAGGTGGACAGCTGTACGTTTGCACAGTGTCACTCAAAATGTGTTTGATTAATGATTCTATTTAAATTATTAATGAATTACAGAACTGTGTAGTTGGCAGAAGTGATTCAGTTCTTTGGTCTGTTATTTCTGAAGAGCAGATTGGTGCTATGGAGAATAGATTATTGCTATGGGCATGCTGCAGTTCCAACCACAGAATCTTGCAGACCATTTTTCAGCGGAAGTAATAAAATACATTTTTTTAAGTTGTTAAAATTATTTATAAATCAACACTTTGTCTCAAATTGCTGATTTATTTTGTATGAAGTTCCTGGGTTCCAGGCTTGCTGTACATTCATTCATTCATTCATTCATTAACTCACTCATTTATTATACAGGAAAGTATTAAAAGTAACAGTACAGTTACAGTTAAAACGGGCCTGACTCAGTTTAACAAACTGGTTTACAGCAGGTTCCTGTTCTGCAGAACACAAAACATGAAGCAGACTTGAAAAAGTCACTTACATAAAGCAACAATGGGACATTATCCCATTAAAATTGATGACAGATTAGAAGAAGAAGATTTGTTCTGAACAACAGTGGTGCAATTTACTGTCCGCAAATGCATGGTTACAAGCTTTCCTGCATGGCAGTTTTTTTTCTGATGGTATACAGGCAGGCTGGCAGTTTGGACTGAAGGCTAGTGTAGCTCTAGATCATGGCCATTTGGCATACCTGTGCACCAGCGTGTGGCTCACGATGTGCACCAAGCTGTTCTCGAGAGGTTCCTTCTGTCGCCGGTGGTAACGCCTTTGTATTCAGCCTGAAAACAAAATGGCTGGGTCTGCCATGAGGTCAACCCTTTCAAGATCCTGTTCGCTATCTTTTGTATTACGGGATAAACTGCCCTCGATATGGTCGGTATGGGCCAGCGGGCAGTGATTATTTTAAAGATCCGAGCAAGCCCGTTTGAGTCATAATGAGGATATGGTTCTTTGGAAAGATTTATCAAAATTCTGAGTGTGTGTTCAAGAATTCCGTTGCTTTCAGTCACCAGCTGTGACTGTTATGTCTGCATTGGAATGCTAATTTAGGAACATTCTGAAATATTTGCCATTTTGCACATTATATGGTTGAATGTCCATATTGTGGCTGGCAGAGCAAGTGACGATGCAGTTCAATGGCTGGACTCTACCTCAGCCATAGTGGCATGCTTTAGGGGCCTGTTGGTCACGAGCAAAACCTCCCCATCTAGAGTTAGCGTATGATGCAAGGGTTAGCCTACACTTTTATTGCCTCTGAACGACAGGTTTACCAGATGTGCCCATGAATAATGCCGTTCAGGTATTGTACTGCCGATTAAACTGCAGATTATATTTATATCAGCACACTGTTTTCATAATACAAACAGTGCCAGTAGTCGTGACTGGATGAGAAAATGCTCACATTTATATGCTCGTATCCTTCGGCTCCTAGCGCTTTGGAATTCCACTATCACAGCTGTCATCAGAAATATTCATGTTTTATTCAGATCTTTTTTTGGTTTCACTCCATTTTTCTTCTGCGCTGAAATAACATAAAGACGATATTGACAGCTGAAGAGTGCTGTATTATCATTGGGGTAATGTCTGCCGTCAAAACTGATGTAAATAGTGCGGTTCAGTGCTTGACATTTACCTCGTAGATCTTTATGAATCAGGAATGAATTGTGAGATTAAATTTAACCTTACCAGCAATGAAGGCTGAATCATTCCTCAAACCAATTTATTTTGACCAATATTATGAAAGGGAGGGCAGAAAACAGCCAGAGCTTTTTTCACATTAACCTTTTTCTCGCTCTCAAACATCGAATTGTTTCCTGGATGAGATGAAGCATTCCCTGAATTCTCTCGGTGTCCTCCCTCTCAGAGAATGACCTGACAGGTCTGCAGCTGTGTTCTCCTTGTTTGGTCTTCTTGCTCGAGAGTCCCAGGGGTGTAGAACTGAGATCCAGCCTCCACTCTGATTTACAGATTTCATTGATTTGATTTCCGATCTGATTTCTACTCCCTCATCTTTGTCCTTGTTTATGTATGAAACAAATAAATGCATGAATTTTTGCATTTGTGTCTTTATATCTGGTTTAAGCAGCTAAAGGCCTCCATGCTCTCTGGCATGTTTTGAAGACCACGCTGAAATGCCTTCTTCTAGCCTGTCTGGCTGGGTGTGTTGTGTCTGGCCATTGTTGCCAAAACAATCCTCTTCCTTCCTTGCATTGCGTTGGCAGTTGTGTAGGGCTACACGTCAGGCCCCCAAGAGAAGGCCTCTTTGGGCCACAGGGCTTGTGCTCGTGCTTTTAGTCCAAAGGTGTCAGGCTCCTGCTCTGGAAGGCTGCCGTGCCTGCTGGTTTTTGGTTTCAATGCTCACATGATTAATTTAAGTCACTGATTGGCCAACGAGTCCCAACATCTCGTTTCCGAGACCTGCAATTGGCCACTGATTTTAAAGGAAACTACAAGAACCTGTTGTACATGGCAACCCTCCAGGACTTTACTTTACCTCCAAGTAACTCCAGCTATTTTTCGCGCAAGTCTCATGGCTAAAGCTGGTTGAATACGGGCCTCCAACCCTTCAAATCCTGAGGGGCTGTAGCACCAGGCAGTTTCCTCAGCTTTCCGTGTGAGGTCCTCAGTTTGGTGATGTAATGCTGGGGATGCGCGCGGGCACCCTCCATTGTGACTCATGTGGATGAAAGTCAACTGGGACATTCTAACGTGACATCATTTGGTTGCTAGGATACATCAGCAATTCTGTCACTGTCAGTTCTGCTTCTTATTTTGGTGAGCCATGCACTGTGTGGTTGCTGGAGATACTGTCTGGTTTCTAAGTGCTAATCTAATTAATCATTTCCTGCTGTATTTTCCCTGGTCTGCAGAGAATGCTGCTTCTCAATTTGCTTATATGGCTCCAGTAACTGAAGCACCTGATTAACCTTCAAGTGGTCATGACACGAGAACCGCTGTACCTTTTAATAATTTTAATCTTCAATCATGAACTTCTTCATTTTTGCTGTGTTCTGTTCTGACAGTTAAGGATAAAGGCTTTGTTTTTCCGAGCTTTAGAGAAGCCATGTTTTTCAGACTCCTGTACAGTGACATTCATAAGTATCTGGGCAACGTCACCATTTTAAAGGGCTGTAAATCGGACGTAGTTTACACTGCATGGGTGTAAATACCAATTCAAGATAAAAACTGTCTGCTTTGATAACCAAATATTTAAATTAACTATGCAAGAATTACAGCCCTTCAAAATTATACCTCCTTCCAAATAAGATATCCTTCATTAAACCATGAGGGGGTAATGTACCCTCTGCATTTGACCCATCCAAGTTACTTAAGACTAGTGGGTGCTCTGGGACCTGCTCCAGTTCTAAAGCCAGAGACTTGGTCAGGGCCAGTGCTCAGATGGAGCCTGTTTGGCATATGGTCCTTATGAATATTCCCATGTGTGAGTTTTCTTGAGGCGAAAAGCAAAAAATGTCTGGTTGTTTTGAAGTGGGAACCACAGCTTTAAATGGGGCCTACATCAGATCTTACCGACTGTCACGTCAGGCAGAAGCATAATAATCATTGAATGGTTTTCTGAATGTTGATTGGTGGCAGTTGTTGCTATGAATCGGAGCAGAGGTGCGTGTGAGAATTTTCACACTCGAGTGTGTGGACCTCTTTCTCATACGCTCTGTGAGGAGGTATTGAACGGACTTCCTGTTAGCTGTGGCTGTTCCTGTAGCAGCTGAAAGTGATAGCTAGTTTTCAGTCACTGCTGATTACAATTGTGTACGCCTTCAGTGTTGTCTGGATTTGTAAATATGTAGTTTTGCTCATTCATGAATGCCATAGAAGAACTGAAAAATGGGAACTAGGGGGAAAAAAAAGAAGAACTGTGAATTTTTAATAATGCATTTTTCTAGACAACAGCCCCTTTTTGTTAGGTGCTACTCTCGAAATACTTGCAGATCTCACTCCTTCAGTTTACTGCTGAAACGATAGTGTTGCATGGTGCCCATATTGAGTTCTACAAAATATACACAAATTCAGACAATGGGTGATGACAACTGAGAGGAGGTGTGACAGAAAAACATCATCTATAAAGAATAACAGTATTGTGCTCAGTGAGTATCACGTCTGTTCAGTAGTGCTTGTGTCACACACCCTTTCCTTAGACAAAGTTTGCTCCAGAGCCTGAAGATATGAAATGGACGCCTGTATCAGTAGAGCTGAGGTCTTTGGTTTTATCCGCTGCTCTTTGTGTGTGGAAGGCCATAGCTGTTCAATTGCTGGAAGTAAAAAAAAAAAAAAAAGAAAGATTAAAAGCTGGATAAAAAATGACTTTGGCGTCAGAATAATGGAAACAGGATTGACGGCTTGTTTGTTCCGTCCGTAGATCTTCCCCTGGGCCTGATAATGATCCGGCAGAAAGCCCTGGTCGGCAAACTGCCTGGTGACCACAGCGTGTACAAGATTACCAAGATCACTGTCATCCCACTGTCGGACGATGAGCCCCAGGACCTGGAGCTGGAGGTGAGTCTTCAGGCCAAATAAAAGCGTATCCACGGTTACTACCCGTTATTTTTGCAGCACGGTGCCAATAATAATTCCTGTTGTGAATTATTTTTACCTCCTTTTATCTTTGAAAAAGGAAATTCTTCTGAAAAGAAATTGCTTCTGTCTTCTTTTCATTTCTGGGGCCTTATACTATATTAAATTTTATGTGGATCTCAAACCTAAATATTGCGTATGCTCAAAAGAAGAAAAACAACGTATAACTTAGTGCAGAAATTCCTAATTTATAAATCCATGGGTAGGCTAAACTGCATGCAAGTTTCATTTGATTAATTGGAATTGACTAAGCATTTTGCATATCTGCATAATCTTTATAATTTTGAGCATTTTAATGTAAGTTTTTTTTTTTTTTTTACAATTTGAAATCCGTTTTTAAAAAAAAAAGGTGGTGTACACATCATTTCTGTGCCTATGCACCATTTTATAAATGAAACCCCTGATGCAGCAGTGAACTTCAGCCACTGGAGACCGGGTCCAAGGGTTCATGGAGAAGAGGATTTATTAGATATTAAGGAATGACAGCAGCGAGAAAAAGGTTTAAATATCTCAACAAATTATGGTCCTGACTTTGTACCAAGGTGATGCATCAGTGGGTTTTGAGTATACTCGTCTGTATGAAGTATTTTTATACTCTCATGAGAAAGTTATGGCTGGAATTTGAGTGCTCTGTGCAAACAAACTCATTCCAAAATCTCGGCCCTAAAGCAACATTCCATACTTGGTTAACAGTTGCAGTCTGATTCTGTAGGAGTGGGCATTATGGCCTGAAATTTTTATTAACACAGTTTATCCTGAATTTCAGATGATGATGTATGTCGCCTCATATTGTACCTCAGAGGAACAAGGAGTAATAGGTGGCCATTTTAATTTTCCTAGTCATTATAGTGAAGGTAAAAACTAAAACATGAACGTAAATACACCACAATTACGTTTTTCATTCCAGATGTTTTAGGGATTACAACGATTGTCGCACATGTATTTCTGGGAAAAGCACTTATTTTAAGATCAACATTTTGTTTTCAATTTTTGTTAATATTTTGAATGAAGATTATGTGCACCTGCCTTTTTTGGGAGTATTTAATAAGGGTGCCAATGTTGGAGGAGGAGACCTGCGTATGCGTTCAGGCGTGTGCGTGCTGATTTGCTGTCACATTTCCAAATTCCAAACTGCCTCATATATAAAATCATGTCACTGTTTTTGATCTTATCCAGGTTTGCCTTGTGTAGAACTGCATGTATATGAGAAGAAATCCACCGCCCCCTCAGTGACACTGTTGGGTTGTCACCTCTCTCTTCGCAAGTTTTGATGTAACACCTGTCATCTGTTATACTTGGATATTAATCATTTATGGTTGAGAGCAAAGCTTGATTTGTATTTTCTACTCCACAATAACTTTTTAATGTAAATTTGTGACATCTTGCTAAAATAGGAGTCTCTGTGATGTATGTATGCATATATGCTTGGATTTATGCATGTGTACATATGTATGTCTACGTGTGTATGTGTGCGTGTATGCATGTATGTGTGTGTGTGTGTGTGTTTACTGTTTGTATGTATGTTGGCCCATCCGTCCATCTGTCCGTTCTTTGATTTTCTCGGCAACCGTTCATCCACTTGACTCCACACTTAGTGGGTTTATTGCTGAGGACCCAAAGAAGTGTTACTTGTGAGGCTGCATGGCTGAGCGGTTCTTGAGAAATCCTGAGAGATCTGCCGGCAGCAATGCTGGAGGCTGCACAATCGGCCCATTCGGAACAGGCATGTTTAACGGGCTCTGCGCTAGTTTTCTGAATGCGAGTAACCGGCTTGTTGCTAAAAAAACTTTCCTTGATTCATTTGCCCAGTTTTTTCTGGTTCGGTTAAATGTGTTTCACCAAACCCCCTACTGGAGACGTGCTACCCTGTCAGTTTAGCGACATTCTTTAGCTTTGAATGAGGGGAGCTTTGCGACGGAGGGAAAATCTGGGGGTTGGGTAGCCCCACCTAACGTCCTGCAGGAGTTGAGTTGTTTTTCCTCACTAACAACCTTCTTCTCACCACTGTCATTCTTGCCAGCTTTGTGGAAAAAGCTGGTCAGGGTAACCACTGTGAGGCCGAGGGCCGCTGTAAGGGAGCTGTTATGGGCTGAGCTGAAAGATAAACATCCATGAGTCACCATTACCCAGGACTGCTCACTCCCCTACTGAGGGGGTGTTGCCGATGCTCGTATCCAGAGCTGTGCCTCTAACGGTCCTGATTTTGCATGCCTTTGAATAACACTCAGTGCCCTGCCTTCCTATCAAGTACAGGTCGTTTCGGGTTCTGAATTGGTGTAAAATTAAAATTAAAGGAATACTGCATAGGATAAAAAAAAATATTTGTAGACTCATACAAAAATAATCCCTCTGAATCATCACTTATGATCAACTAGAAGTGCGTGGCATTGTTTGTATCTACAGAGACGCTGCCGTCTGCCTATATTTTCTGATTTTGTTTTGTACGGGGCGTTCCTGGCTGTCAGCCTTTGGACAGTGGGTGTGATTTCATTGAACTGGGGGGGTGGGGCCAACTTTGAATGTTGTGTTTACAAACCGCAACAGAGAAATCCTATTTGATATGCCTTGAAGGTTCATCAGGGAAAAGTCCTCCTCATTATTTTGTCCTGCTACTTGGATTTGCACGGGAGCGCCGTTCTGCCATAATTAATTGGGGTAATTTAATTAATGGATGGAATGAACTCGCGGCAGGACTTTTTACTATCCGTCCCCCAGACATTCCACCGTTGAGGAGTGCTATTAAGTAGCATTATGCTAAGCTATTTTGAGTTCTTATCGAGGTTCCTCTTTCCTCAGCTCTGTAAGAAGCACCACTTTGGCATCAACAAACCGGAGAAGATCTCTCAGTCCCCCGACGAGTCCAAGTTCCTGCTGAAAACTCTCAGTCAGATCAAGTCAAATGTCGCTGTGCCCATCAAGAAAAAGGTAGCTGGTTTTCCAGTTAATCTGCTCTTCTTAGCATGCCAAACATTTTTGAGTAATTACCTGGATGAAGTGAATGAAGCCCTTGTATGCCTCCCTGCCCAATCCCAATCCCCTAGATAATTTTCAACGTAATATAGATGACTTTTGTTTTTTAAAATGTCTACCGAGGTATGCTGCCACACTTTTCACCCATTCCTCACCATTTTTTCTCAATTATGACCAAATTTTTCCCCCAGCTTTGACGAGGTGTTTCGGCAAATCAACATTTTCACTGTTGTGTGGTCGGGGGGAGCGGTTACAGATCTTGTGACAAATTTGGGTATTGAAAAATCCATGAATGTTACCAAAGTGACTGGCAACTGAAAACTACACTGGCAAAAATGTTAAAAGAAACAAACTATTCAGCTACCCACCATTTGGTGATTTTTGAAGACACTGGCGAAGTCTTTGACTAAGCTGTATATTGAATCGATTCTTCTTATAAGCCTCCATTTTCTCTGGAGCAAAACATAAACTGCGGCTCTAAAACTGGCCTGGGATTGGTTTGGGTTGCCCTGTAAAAATAATACCACTTCCTGTCCCCTAGGTGAAGGAGAACAAGGAGAAGGAAAGGTTGGAGAAGCGCTTGCTGGATGAGCTGCTGAAGATATTCATGGACTCTGATTCCTTCTACTACAGCTTGACCTATGACCTGACCAACACTGTGCAGAGGCAAGGCGACGCACAGAATACCAGCCTGCCGCTATGGCAACGGGTATGAGGCCTTCTCACAAGCAGTCTGAATAAAAACTTCTGCAGGGTCTGATGTAAACTTGCGAAGCTTGGTGGAATCGAGTTTGTGTTGCGTTAAATGCAGTAACGTATTGAACGGCATACTATGCCAGGTGTATGTACATTGAACCATGGGCTATGCTGTGGGTTTGTTCACAGTCAAAATACCATGCTGTCATTTTGGGTGCGTTGCAATTAAACTACTGTAAGAATGAAAGTGAAGTACAGTGCAGTGGGTAGCACTGTTGCCTCACTGCAGGAAGGTTGTGGGTACGAATCCAGCCTGTGTCCCTTCAGTACACCGTTTGCATATTCTCCCCGTGTTTGCATGGGTTTGCTGGTGGCGCTCTTGTTTCTTTGGATTATAAAAAGACACGTATATCAGGCTAATTGAGGACTCTCAATTGCCCGTAGTTTTGAGTGTGAAATGCGTGAACGGCGCGTTACTGGGAGTATGGGGAAGCCTGTGAAGTGCTGTAAACGTGTAAAAACTGAATTGCCAGAACATATTTCTGGTTAATTATAGGTCATGCTGTGCATTTGTGGTGAAATATAATGGTGATGATGGTAAATTATTGTTAACTTGAGCAGTGAGATGGTCATGGATATTCGTTCAGATAAACTGCATGCTGGTCATGCATTGAATTCATGTACATTTCAAGAGACCGTATTGTTCGCATTACCCAGTTCAGTGCTTTAATTTCGGTGGTCTATGTACAAACATTTGCATGATTCTACAGTCTTAAAGCACCCAGTTGCAGCTACAGGCTGTGTACGCAGCACCTCAGGCTCAATCAGCCTGAAATGAGCTGTTTTGGCTCCTGTCTCTTAAAGCCCACCCACTTTGTTGTTATTGGCCAATCTCTCGCCATCACCAGATTTCAACTCCAGTGGCTTCCTGAGGTATGTTTCCCAAATGCTTCGTTGCAAGCTATGTTGCATCGTGACACTGACGAATTATGGAAGAAGAGGCTGGACTACAAATAAGACAGGAGCTGTGTTTTCTGTCCGAGAGAATGGCTCCCTTTTGGCCTGGTCTTTGGGCATTTTAACCTTGCAGATGTCTTGCATGCAATGAAAAGCTATGTGACACTCAGGGAAAGGGGGAAAAACCAAAAAGCGTATTGTGGCCACTCTCTAAACGCTTTTCTAATTGCGTTTATAGTGATTTACTGCGCAGTTCAGAAAAGCATGATTGTTAGAATTGCAGTGAATTATATTGCAGCAGGATTGGCATTCATTTGATCATTACATCGAGCTGATTGCGTGAAGTATAATTGAGAATAAGCCCTTTCTGCCCTTTTCAAGGTTGATGACCGATTCTTCTGGAACAAACACATGATACAGGACCTCATCAATATTCAGGTGAGCTAACCGGAGGCGTTCCCGGTGAGGCGTTTCTTTTCATTTTTTTTACATCACAGTTTTTCATTTATCTCATATAAAATTTATCCAAAATAAAACTCACTAAGCCAGGCAGGGCCAATCCTTCCTGGACCTCAGGGGCCTAACAAAAGGTCTGATTTTGGGGCTGCTCAGGGGCCCCTGAAAGTGATCAAATCTCTAAACCAGTTGGGGCCCATTGAGTGGTTGACCATGCACAGCAGTTCAGAGAAAATTTGTCAGTCTCATTGCGGCCACTCCTGGATGGCCACCCACTCTAGCTGCTACTAATGATTGGCCACACACTCTAGCTGCCACTACTGATTGGCCACACACTCCAGCTGCCACTACTGATTGGCCACACACTCCAGCTGCCACTACTGATTGGCCACACGCTCCAGCTGCCACTACTGATTGGCCACACACTCTAGCTGCCGCTATTGATTGGCCACACACTCTAGCTGCCGCTACTGATTGGCCACACACTCTAGCTGCCGCTACTGATTGGCCACACACTCTAGCTGCCGCTACTGATTGGCCACACACTCTAGCTGCCGCTGCTGATTGGCCACACACTCTAGCTGCCGCTGCTGATTGGCCACACACTCTAGCTGCCGCTGCTGATTGGCCACACACTCTAGCTGCCGCTACTGATTGGCCACACACTCTAGCTGCCGCTGCTGATTGGCCACACACTCTAGCTGCCGCTACTGATTTGCCACACACTCTAGCTGCCGCTACTGGTTGGCCACACACTCTAGCTGCCGCTACTGATTGGCGAAGTGCCTGTGGATGTACAAGCTAATTATCCTGCTATGGCAAACGCAGTGTTTATTTGTCATTGTAAAGAAGAGAAGACCAGCTGTCATGTGGATTGGGGGGAAAAGCCTAAAAAATCAATTCACCACTCAGTTTTATGCCCTTGGCTGCATCCTTTTATAGTGGGATAGGTCTCACCGGATCGGGCTCGACAGCATTCCCATGCCTGGGGGAAATTTGATGTGAGCTAAGTGGAGTCGATCTGCGTTCCTGAGTTTCTACATTTTTTGACTTGGGAACACCCTGGATAAAAGCCAGCACAAAGCCTTAAAGGATTTCAGTGTGATGGTGTTGTGAAAGTACATAACTGTGAATTTGCCCCCAAGAGTCATGAAATGTGTGGAGGAACTGCTCGAGTGTTTCAGGGATTGCGAAGGAATTAATTATTCTGTGGTTGTGTTATAGTTACACTTTTCATAGAGAAGGGGGAAGAACCTTCCATTGTCTCCATATGAATTCATATTCATATTAGCAGTGTCTCTTTGCAGTTGATTAAATGTGATTTCCCAGTGATAATGGACAAAAATCACATGACCATATTATTTTTCCATGTCATTGTATCCGTGTAAAAAGAGCCGTAACATGCAAATCGATCCTTAAATGCTAGCCATATATGTCATAGGCCGATATTGGCGGACATCTCTGTTCTGTATTTGTGAATTGTTTGCTCCATCTCAGGATGGTGTTCTGCATATCTTCTGTATTTCTGATTATTCTCAATGAGGCCTGCAGCTCATCCTTATGAATGAATGATAATGTGCTAAAAATAGCTCCACATTTGTCTTATCGCACTAAACAGCTTGTCTGACTGTACAAGAGCTATGATGCTATATTTATTAAACAACTCAGATCAGAACATGCTGACCTGTGGTCATGCTTTATCTGTTCCTCAGCCTAATCATGCCCATTGTACAATAAAATGTAAAAGTGATCACAGATCAGGAAACATGTCCAAGCATTTTGATTTTATTCACAATTTACATTTTGTCCCAACTATTTCGGAAGTGGGGTTGTACTTAGTATACAGGTAACGGGTAACTGGCTACTTTATTTGTACCCGTAGGTAGATAGGCTTGCAGCCAGTGAGGTGATAACATCCACATCCAAACCTCAGACAGGAAACGCACTGTTAAAACACAAATTAAACATAAAAACATCCATTAGAGATAAAAAGCTACTATTAAAACATGGTAAAACATAAGAAAAATAATTTAAAGATAAAAATTAAAGTAAAAGTGCTCTAGGTTCCAACCAATCTAGACATATGAAAAAAGGAAAACAATCAATAAAAGCACAAAAATAGCCTGTAATATGACCCCGTTGAAGCAAATTAAGGACCTGAATGAATGAATAAATGTGCAAAGACTGCTATTGCTTATTCAGCTCAGTTATAGCTGTGGGAACAAAGCTATTTCTGTGTCGTTTCGTGCTGCACTTTGGGACTAAAAACCTCCGTACGGAGGAGAGAAGCTTAAAATCGCTGTGCAAAGCGTGTGAGCCGCCCTTTAAAACAGAGGACATCTGCTGTAAATGCTTTGTGTGCAGGGACGCTGGATAAAGCTGTGACTCTCCAATCAGCCGATTGGACCATTTCACTGTCTGGCTTTGAGAATTCTTCTCCTTTTAAGGACGCATGACTAAACTGTGGCACCAAAGAGAAGGATAAAATTGATTCAATTATAGCATGATAAAACATAGTCATTATGGTTCATACTTCATGAGTATGTGCTGTGGACAGCTCTTTTTCTATTCGTGGAGGATGGACTATATTTTGGTGTGTTTTCCAAATGGTGCTAATCAAACCGGATGCGGCAAAGCCTCGATGTCTTAGACTGGGAGCAGCAAATGCAGTCTACTAGAGTTACTCAGCACTGACTCAACACTGACAGTGTCTCACGAAGACTGTTTCTCTTCATTAATCATGATACAAACAGTGCCAGAGTAAACAAGGTTAAACTCTCGCTGATCATGTTACCTCTTCTCAGCAACTTATTTTGCAAACTCAATTATGTATCGGAAATCTTTTCGACAAAGGACAGGCTCTATACTGATGCCAAGTGAGCTGGGCTATTGGTTAGCCCCCCCACAACATTCAGCGCAAAGTTTAATAAAATTTGTACTGAAGTCTGTGTAATGTTGCACTGGGCTAATCTTTTCAAATTAAGGTTAACCAGTCTATTTTGCTCGTGCCTCTTTGCTCGGACATACAGACGCAAACATGCACACATGCACGCTGGCATTCACGACAATTTTAGGGTGTAAAATATTCAAAGACTATCTCTTAAATTCGATGTGCAACTTCTTGTTCTAATGGGTGGTTGAGCTGAGAACAAACCTATGAACAAATTTGTGCTGGAATTCAAAAATTCAAGATGTCTTGAGTCCTACACTTGTGGCTATTACTGTTCCTGATTGTGGGGTGTGGTTTGGACCCTTGTTTTGGGCAAAATCCCTAGCGCACCGCGGCCCAGTGCAGCCAGAAGCCCAACAGAGCGACTTGTACAATTGGCACGGTAATTCATTGGACAGTGACACATTTTTTGTTATTTTGGATCTGTTTGCTGAGTCAATCACTGGATCTACATCCGACTGAATATGTATTTTACTTGCTGAAGAGGCAACTGAAGGCAAAAAGTCCCCAAAAAAAGCAAGAACTGAAGATGGCTGCAGAGCACAGGGCTGGCAGGGCATCACCGGGAAGATACACATGCATCACATAAAAATAAAAAAAAATTAAATTACATGCATAGGATGTATAAGCAAATATGTAAACAAATGATTACTTTATGCTACAAACTGTCCAGTATTTTTTTTAATGGAGTCAAAAATGGAATGAATGGTGTACAAAATGGTGCGATCATTTATAAACTGTTCATCTCAATTGGGTGAAGCTCCCTCAAATTAAAGCTTACAGTCTGCACTTCAGCCTCATTGTCTTCGCTGTATCCTTTCAAACTTGAAGTGCTTGAGCACAGAACCAAAAAAAATTGTAATGCCAATGAATCATGGTGGTCACGTGGTGTCACTCAGGGTAAAGGAGGGCCAGGCAACGAAAACTCGCATCTTTTGAATTTATACGAGCCTGAGGAATCTTTTAATGATTTTCCTTCTCTGACTCAGACTCTACCAGTCAAAAATATGTGGTCAGTTTTAGTGCGCTATAAGCAGTTTTAACTCGCGTAAATAATCCCAAAAGGCACAGTGCAGGATGTGAATAGTGAGCAGTTTAAGAAAAATCTGTAAATTTTAGACTGTGTGGTACATGTTAACCAGTTATTTCCATTTTTACTCAGTGGATGTAAAAAAAGTGAGGATCGATGCAAGTTCGACTGCAAATGGAAGAAGCAAACCACGAGTGCAGTGGTGTTGGCTTTAAACCTCTGGAAACCATACGATTGTCCTTTTACCAATGAAATGCCGTCTATCTGCTCAGCAGGTATTATGCAAAAGGTGTCCATATTAGCAGTTGTATGATTTAGATGGTTCTACAGTATGTCAAATAAACTTCCCTGACTGCTTGAAAATGGTTGGTGTCCAAATACATTTGATCAGTAGTGTAGCTTGACGACTAAATCAGGCTTGTGAGGCTCTGGTCCTGAAGGGCTGGTGGGTACAAGTTCTTTCTACAGTCGCCCATATTTCAAAGCCTAAGTAACGTTTTGCTCCATTGCTGGTTCACTCTTTGATTCGACCACAGTGAGACATCATCTCCTGCAGTGGCACATAACCTCTTCCCTTCAGTGATTTATGGACTAATCAATACATTTCAACTGCAGTGTCAGCCTGGGTGAATGATTTGGCTAATTAAATAATTAAGAGCAGCGGTTGGCATGGTACACTGAAACGGATACAGGACTCATTGTCTGCCTGCGCGGCATCAACCGAATGAATGAATAAATTAATGAAGGAATTAATGAGCATTGCCCATATATGGCGCTTTTCTCGCCGGAACTTAAAGCACTTAATTTTTTATGGCCTAATTATGCTCGGCATATTGTCTCTGGCTTCTGTGAACTCCCTGTTTTCTGCTGGAGACGTGTGCTTCAGCTGGCGATGTGGAGATGGCTGAAGGTGTTGATACGTGTTGTCAGAGAACAGCTTTGACACACTGATCTGAAGGGAGTCCTCTCGGGCACCACTGTAGTACGGATCGGTACCGCAGAGCTCTTCTCCTCCAGGCGAACCAGAACTCCCGGCTATGGCCCTAAACGCACACTTAAATGGAATTGTGGATTTACAATGTACATAATGTTATGTCAGCTGTTTCCATATGGCCAATTTCAGTTTACTTCTCTAAGCAACATTTATTAATTCACTGAAATTTGACAGGGTATAGCTCCTGGACGTCAGTCCTAAGTGCTGTTTGGCTGTTATGGATCTGTTTCTGCCTGGTTCTCCCCAGGTGCCGGAGGTGGATTTCTGGGTGACTCCGGTGATTCAGGGCTTCGTGCAGATTGAGGAGCTGGTGGTGAACTATAATGAGGCCTCGGACGAGGAAAGGAGCAGCCCGGACACGCCCCTGCAGGAGCCCACCTGCGTGGACGACATCCACCCACGCTTCACCGTGGCCCTCATCTCCCGCCGCAGCCGGCATCGTGCAGGTACCGCAGTGGCCAATCGCATTCACTGTATGACACCATCGACCAATCAAATGGACAGTAATACAGCAGTGGCCATTCACATGCATGTAATACAGCAGTGGCCAATCACATGCATGTATTACAGCAGTGGCCAATCACATGCGTTGTATTACAGCTGCGACCAAACACATGCAGGGGTGCATTTCCCAAAAGCATCGTTGTTAACCAAGTTAGCAAATTACATAGTTCGTCCATTCACAGTTGCTGAGCTCAACTATGCCAGCTAGCATCTGTGATTTTGGGAAACGCACCCCAGAGCAATAATGCAGTGGCCAATCACATGCAGTGTATGACACCAGCGACCAATCAAATGCACAGTAACACAGCAGTGGCCAGTCACATGCTTGTGTTGCAGCAGTGTCCAATCACATGCCCGTGTTACAGCATTGGTCAGTTACATGCAGAGTTATGCAGCAGAGGCCAATCACATGCATCGTGTTGGAGAAAGGAATTATCAAATGCCTTTTATTAGATAGGAGACAAATCGCAAGAATCGTATTATGGCTGGGGTCCGTCACGGTCATCTTTATAGCAAGTCCCTATCAGACATTTCATATTTTTCGGGGGTCATTACAGGGTCGTTACAGTCCAGTGCCTCTCAAGTAGATGATGACAATTCTGCTCTTGCATGATTTTGCGCCTGTGATTGCACTAACCCTAACCCTAACCCTAACCCTAGCTAACTTTGTGACTATTCAGTGCTAGCTAACTTCTCGCAGGGCTCTTTTGAGATAATGCACCATGTAGAGCGCTACAGAAAAAAAGGCTAGCTAGACATAAACTTCATTGCTATCTTTATATGGCCCCACATTGGAACTTATTGAATGTGATGGGGAAATTGTCACCCACTGCAATCGTAAGAGGTTCTGAACATTGTTACAGTTTGTTGCTGACCTGTTTTACATAGGTATGCGGTACAAACGGCGAGGTGTGGACACAGATGGGCACGTGGCCAATTATGTGGAGACAGAGCAGCAGATCCACGTGCACAACCACACGCTGTCCTTCGTCCAGACGCGTGGCTCCGTCCCGGTCTTCTGGAGCCAGGCCGGATACCGCTATAACCCCCGTCCGAGGCTGGAGAAGGGTGAGAAGCCTGGGGTCATGTCCCCATTAAAGATTTACCCTGAGAAAAGTGTGAACGGCCAGTGAGCTTTGTTGATTTAAATGTGCTAGTCCTTTACCTGTAGTTTGTATGCTGCTTTAGCTGGCAATGTCTGTTCGACAATTGACACAACTTTACAAAGTTGTGATGAGAATAGGCCATTAAGCCCTTCCAGTGACTCCATTACATGACACTTCTCAAGTGCGGCAATAAAACTACTATGAAGAAACACCAAATACCAAACAAAAAATATGTATTTCTGAGTGAAATCGCTGGGGGGACAAATAATGATAACATTTGTGGAAATTCTTACTGCAGTTTCAGTGTAATGGTTGGTAGACATTGTCTGTGCATATAGATTACAAGGTCACGGGTTATCAGTTGCCCATACATCAGTGTTTACCCCGATGAAATATAGCCCAGTACAAATTGGTGTGTGTCTACAGCAGGGCTGCACAATCCTGTTCCTGGAGATCTACTCTCCTGCAGGTTTCCAGCCTTCTACCCTTGTTGGTAACCTTTATTTAACAGATTTCATTGAGCTGCTCACTACTGCGGTCACATGTCTCTGATTAGAGTTTAAATGAAACCTGCTGGTTGCTCGATCTTGGGCTCATGACTGGATAAACTGTAGCAAAATAATATTTGCTGAGTGAGTCCCCCATCTCCTCTGTGTGATGGGAGCAATTCATAAAAGGCCACTGGGGGGAGCTCTAATCTCTGAAGGCTGCTTTGCTTCGCGTACAGTTTGAGGTCTGAGTTAAATTAGAATTAGAACCAGAACCAACATGAATGACAATTTGAATGAATAGAAAGACAAAAGTTTTTGCTCCGCCTCTGTTTCTTTTCACAGGGGAGAAAGAAACTGCTACTTACTTTTCTACACACTTTGAACAACAGTTAAAGATTTACAAGAAACAGGTAAGCGAGCCTCATAAATGAAGTAATTTAATGTAAAAATGCAATGCAAATTTACAGTATTAACACAAACCTGACAGGAGTCAGAACATAGTAATTGGATTCACCTGGATAAAGTAAACCGAATACAAATCTTGGACCTGTAGGATTGGTAATGATCATAGTATCCCGTATGGTATTTTAATTAGTTTTTACAGTTACATGTGTATGACCATTAAAATTGCTATGGCAAAATGTAAGAGCTTGGTCACCGAGTTGTTGATGTGCAGTAAGTAATCTGTCCTACAGAACGTAGGCGCGTGCTGCTTCATGCTCGTTTTCTGTTTAACTGGGTTTACCCAACATTCTGTTTTTATAATCAACAGGTTATCATTAACTTGATCGATCAAACTGGGAGGGAGAAGATAATTGGAGATGCATTTCTCCGACAAGTGCTACTGTACAACAATCCTAACCTCACGTATGTGACCTTTGACTTCCATGAACACTGGTAAGAGCATTACATCATCCTCACTGTCACTTCTTTGGGAACAAATTTTATGATTTATGAGTCTTCGGCTTGGCAATGTGAAGTATTTCAAAGCACACACAGGACTCACGTGTTTGTTCTCTAAGTCATCAGTTTCTTTAACTCATTCCCTACGGCAAGCCGCTGCCAACAGCACGGCAAATTTTACCATTCCCTACGGTGCCAGCGGCGTGGATGACCGTTGGCATTCCGATGAAAATACAAAATTGTTTGACGTTTGTGGTCATGGTCCACTTGTACTTCAATACTTTATATTGTGTCATTTTTAGGAAATACAAACCATGCAAACGCGACAATTTTATATGAAAGTATTCCGTAGGGAATGAGTTAAATAACTTTTTAAGACAAGAATTTGTGAAGTTATCACTCTGGCTCATTGACAATTTGCAGTGATGCTATTAACTGTTTTTTTTTTTGTTTTTTTTTTTTTTCCCCAAATGAGTAAATACTTAAAATTGGCAGGTCTCAATATGTAGGTCAAAAGTAGGTCACAATCTACTGTGTATGATGTCATTGCACGATGTGACCTGTGCATATTTGACAGTATACCTGGCAAAATGATAGACACCAAACATCCGTAATGTTTTGGTGTATTTCAAAATACATTTTTTTGTGTATAGCCAGTGCTATATGCAGAATTTTGTATCCTACCTTATGAAGGATACTCTCAGCCATGCTTTTTTACTGTTGAACGAAAGCCTAGTATCTTACCTAGTTATTTACTGATGACAAATGTCTCTCAGGAGAGTTCAGCAGAAGGCATCGGTTCCTCTTATCCCCTGAAGAGCTGTTTTCTCTTTGCCATCTTGTCTCCAGTAGAGGCATGAAGTTTGAGAACGTTCAGACCCTGACGGACGCCGTCTGCGACATCATCACCGACATGCGATGGTGCTGGTGAGTGATCCTGTCACAGAGCTGCTCCCGCATTTACGATGAGGTCCCTTAATATTTGGACAGCGTCACTATATGGACTGTAATTCTTGCTGTCCACTGCATACTGATGCAAAACCCTCTAAGTTAAATGCGGACTGTCAGCCTAAGTTTGCAGGCTTTTATGTCTGAAGTGAGTGAGCAGTGCTTGAATTACGTTCCTTTAAGCGTCACTGTCTTGAGGCTTACAGGTATTATAAATGGCGCTACTACCTGCTTATTTACTCCAGAGAATGAGCGCGACCCTTAATGTCTCATTTGAGAATGTGTTTGGACTTGCAGGGTAGACCAGGCTGGAGTTATCTGCCGACAGGAAGGCATTTTCAGAGTAAACTGCATGGACTGCCTGGACAGGACAAATGTGGTACAGGCTGCCATCGCCAGGACTGTGATGGAACAGCAGGTATGCAGCGCTAACGCTAATGCACCGCTTAAGGCGATCACTTCGCTTGCCCGTGCAGGTATTTTTTGGCCCGGTTACAATGTTTTCCGTTGGGCCTCAAAATCCCCCTAAACATTCTGTTTCAAATGGAGCTCAGTTTTCTGAGGATCCTTCTCAGTCTGACCCATGGAACTCATGTAGAGATCTGGGCTCTGTCGTGGTTTTATCAATGAAATACAAGCATTTATGAGTAAAAAAAAACTTTGTATTAAGACAAGGAATGTCACGTGTTTTTATCGTGTCATGGCTGTGGTTGTCCGTCCGTCCATCTGTCTGTGAACATTTTGTTTCCAGAGAATAACTTGAAAACAGTTCAGTATTTTTTAACAAAGCTTGTTGTGTGCATTAATCATGACCTGAAGTGGTGCCTTTTGCTAATCCAAAGTTGATGAATTTTGCATTTTTTCTGGTTTCCATGGAAACATTTTGAACTAAGAATTTCAGGGGGTATGGTTTGTTTCCAGAGCAGGTGGCATTTTCATTCTTTCAATACGTGGGGCCGGGGGATATGCCATCTCCTGATGGCTCTTATTTATCTTTAGCAACCATTACATGGAAAACGAAATACAAAACATTTAAGATCGAATTTAAATGAAATAAAATTCCAGGATGCCTGAGTCTTTAACACTGATCTGCACATTTCTCTGATTGTTACAGTCCTGTCGCCTGTCTCTTCTGTTTCAGCTGAAGAAGCTGGGCGTCATGCCGCCGGAGCAGCCCCTCCCCCTGCGCTGCTACCGCATGTATCAGGTCATGTGGGCAAACAACGGCGACACCATCAGCCGACAGTACGCCGGCACGGCTGCTCTGAAGGTAGTCCTGTGTTCAGCTAGTCCATGACCCTTAACCTCTGACCCCAATCGCATCCCACTTGCGGTAGAACTTCTGATCTGAATTTAACTTCTCCTGAAGGCCATTTATATTGCTATAATTAATAAATAATATGCCATGCAGTGAACAAGCATTTTGATCAAACCAATGCAGAAAACGTGCGTGTGGTTCTCTATATATGAATGAAATTACCCATGTTTTTCACTCTATATGAATGAAATTACCCAGAAAATAAAGCAGACATTGTCTACTTCAACCTCATATTTATTGTCTTCAAATCAGAAATATATTTCCTGAAGAGTTTGAATCAGATTGAAATTGTAAGAAGACAGAGTGTTGTTTGTTCTACAGATAATTTTTTTTTTATTTCCTAAGAACATGAGGGTTGGTTATTTTAAATGAAGGTTCATGGTATTTCTCAGCGTTGTGATCTTTTATTGTAATCGCATGATCTTTTAAGTAAAACTAAGTGTAGCTTCACTGAAAATGTTGATCTAACATTGATTACTGTAGAATTGCTGCAAATTGATTAGTAGAGGAATAGCAGGCAGGAATAAGAGAAAATTAGCTACTGAAGTCTGCACACCTGCTGATTCAATCATTACAAGACAGTACATCAGTCATTACAATTAACATGTTTTTAACATAATGGAGTCACTGAGAAACTCTGGGTTTTTGCGGATTTACGAACCTTTCGGTGAACTCTTGCATGTCAAGCCATCTTGTCATTGGTTGCAGCTTGTGTGCTTTCAATAAATTTGGTAAATCTTGTCATCCAGATCAGAGCTGCTTCAGATTTTCTTCCACTCATATATTACAAATTGTCAAAAAAATTTTTTTGACAAAACACTTGAACATATTTAAAATGGACGCACAGTCGCACACGGCATTTGGTTAATTATATTTATGTCACACATGTTTTCCCTTATTTATAACTGGCACATATTGACATTCATGCCTCTTCAACATAAAAATACTTGGGCTTTCCTTGCTTCACCAGTAATATGCTTTGAGTGATCCAGTCAGATCAACCCTGTGACCAGGGGCTTTTGGTGAGTTTCTGTGAGTTCCTGGCTAGCGGAATCTTAAGCATAGCTGGCTAGCTTACAAGTAGTATTCTAATGTAAGCACTGTGTACGTGTTGAGTGTATAAAAAAAATCAAGTGTTTTATTTTTATATATGGTAGAATAGTAGAAATTATGGTAAAACAATGGAAAGTGGTGACATAATGTGTACCTAGTATGAGAGAAGTAGAGTTTATGGCATGTTATGCAAGTCTGTTAACATTGTCAGTGTGATATTTTTTAAGGGAGACTTCACCAGAACTGGGGAGAGGAAGCTAGCGGGAGTGATGAAGGACGGGGTGAACTCTGCTAACCGCTATTATCTCAACCGCTTCCGGGATGCGTACAGGCAGGCCGTCATTGGTAAGGACTCCCGCCATTCTTCCTGGGCCACACCCCCCTTTCAAAGTTTCCGTTCTTACGTCAGTGGGTAGGATTGTTTTCTACATAGTTGGTCATTGTGGATAAGTTTAAATCTGACTATCTAATGTGAAAGTTAAACGATACTGCTTCCAAAATTGCAAACATTAAAAAAACATATCTGTCTCAGAAAGAATTATTGTCTTATATTGACGCTTAAATCTCTTTTCTATCACTTTCTTTTGCTATGACAAAAAATAATGTATGGCTTATTTCAAGATTTGTCAATATGGTTAAAAAGTATATAACTGGCAAGCAAAACAAGCGGACCCTTTTTTTCTAGTATGAAAAAAATGGATGTTATCATGAAACTTAAAAAAAATGACTGTTGGCTGTGAATCTGATGTTCAGCACCTCACCTATGATATACCTGCAGAGTGATTTCATCGATAATTTGCACGTACAGACAGCCTCTTTTTGTCCTCTGTTGGGGCCTGTAATGTCTGTGTTATGAAGGCCTGAAATGAACCATACAGTGGATTCTTCTCAAACTTGGCTTGCGTATTATCACTATGAGAGCCTGTGTATCGACGATTTTGAAATTGGCCGGATATATTTTCATGGAGAATTTGCCCTTTTTTGACTCTGAATGGTTGTTAAATACATCTAATGATGCAGATTCTTGGCCACATCATCAGTGACTTGGCATGCATTCTTATCACAGTAAGAACCTGAGCCCCTGCAATTTTTAAAGTGATTTGACTTGTTTTCATGGAGATTTGGTGGTTTCTTATATAGGCAAAAGTTCAAATCCAGCTATGCTGGCAGAGGTATGGGCTCTGAGTCCAGCTCTAGTTCATGAAAGTAATCATACTGCTGTAATCGGTTACTTCAGTCTTGTGTCTCCCCGGTCATTGCTCGAGGATGTCCACACTCACCGGCTCTTTCCCCGGGACAGATCTGATGATGGGCCTGCCGGTGACGGAGGACCTGTACTCCATCTTCAGCAAAGAGAAAGAACAGGAAGAGAAGGAGCAGGCGGGACAGAGGGCTCAGCAGGAGCAGGTCAGCCTCCTGCTGCAGACCTACATGCAGCTCCTGCTCCCGGAGGACGAGCGTTTCCACGGCGGCTGGGCCCTCATCGACTGCGACCCCAGGTCAGTCCCGCTGCGCCGCTACGCTGGGGTTCAGCAGGCCTGAGCAGAGCCATTCTACGTATAATCACATCTGTAGTTAATATCTGCATATGAATTTACCTGAGCAAATCCACACTTGTGCATAAATATATCTGTACATAACACCTGTGGATAATCTACATGACTAAACCACTCCTGTGCACAGTCCTCTCTGTATAATCTACCTAAACATAATCACTCCTGTTCACACCGCCTGTGTATAATAAACCTCAACGTAACCACTCCTGTACATAACACCTGTACATAAAACAGCAGTATATAACACCTGAATATAATGAAACTGAGCATAAATACACCACTGCATAACACGTGTGCTTAATCTGCCTGAACATAACCTTGTCATTGATAACATCTAACATAACATCTACTCGATACATAATCCACCTTTACATAACAATGTCTGTACTTAATAGTTGTATATAATCTACAGTACCTGTACAAAATTATTCCAATACACGACACACTTTTACTCAACCGCGTCTTTAAAATATTGTTAACTTGCATATAACCACACTTGTGCATAACACATGTTCTTAACAAAATCATTATATTATACCTTTGTGTAACATGCTGGTATAAACCCACCAGTAGATAAAACATGCGCATGTAACGCTACGTTTTATCACATCTGTGTATAACCTCCCTGAACATAACCATTACAGTGGATAATATGCTTTTGCCTGACCAGATTTTTACATGAAACACTTGTGCTGAACCATATAATTCAATTAACACACCTCCATTTATTGTTACCTGTAACAAAATCTATGCATGACACAGCTGTACATTCTCTGCAAAACACCTGTAACAAAATATGAAGCTATACATACAAAATTTAATTTTGTCTTGTGTAGATTTGAAGACATGTCTATTTTTACCTAAATAAGAACAAAATATTTACAGTGGGTGAGATGAGTCATTTCATGATTTCCACTTCACATGGGAAAAGAAACTTAAAACAAAATAATATGCTCTACTTCTGGCAAACTTTTTTTTTGTGTATTACAAGACTAAAGTGCATAAGGAGACCAACTTTTTGCTGAGTAACCTCATCTTTACATAACCACTCCTGTGTGTTATATAACAGTATGTAACCACACCTTCCCCTCGACTTCACTGTACCGGTACATTAACACATCTTTGCATAACTGCATCTGCGCTAAGACTCCTACACCATCCTCTCCACTTCACCACGTCTGTCAAAACACGTGCCGTAATTTACAAGTAGATTATTTTTCTCTAAGCATTTTATAAATTAAGAGTTTTTTTCTTTGCAGATTTTTGTATCTTAAAATTGTGCTGTATTTGTTTCCTGTTTTGATAGCCTTATCGATGCTACGCACAAGGACGTGGACGTTCTACTTCTGCTATCTAATAGTGCGTACTACGTGGCATAGTAAGTGGTGCTATTAAAATCTAAACATGCTGGTGAAGCCACTTAAGTAGCTACAATACACACTATCAGGTTACATGTTTAATCAGAAGAATTGTTATTTTTTTTATCACTATCATTGCTGTTGTCTGTATTTTTTATTGTTCTTATGTGCCAAAATCTCAAGAATCTAATACAAAACTAAACTAGTCAGGTGCAGAAACTGAATTCATGCATTTTGGCCCGTGTAAAGACTGATATATTCTATTCCATGGGATCTCTTGACAAGATGGTTTTCTATTTCTCTCCTCAGTTACGACGACGAAGCTGACAAAGTTAGCCAATACCAGCGGATCGGACTTGAAGACCTGGAAAAGATCGAGATCGGTGAGAAAGAGTCCTCGCTGAGGTCAAATGTAGTTAATGTGACCCATGTAATGGAAGCTGTGTCTATTCTCTCTCATTTGCACCTCACAACCACTTTCCCTGGTTTTAGACTTGGAGGCGACATTTATCAATTTCATGCAGGTGGCACGTGACTTGCATAAATGGCATGTGGTCCCCGGTACTTTCAAATTCAGTTACCAATATGTCAAAGCTGTGCAATTTCTTTTGCTTTTAAAGTTCTGCAGACACTTCAGTAACTACTGTGTGGCTGTTAAAATACTTACGGTCATCACTGTCCATGGCCGTTCATGTATAACTGACCATGGTTGGAAGGCGTTGCTCAGCAGTAAGGTGAAATTTGTTTTGATCAGGACCTGAGCCCACGCTGTTTGGAAGGCCTAAGTTCTGCTGCATGCGTGTGCACCACCGGAAGGAGGAGATGAGCGGGTATTTTCACACCTTGAGAGCGGTCACACGCATACCAGAGGATGATGGGAAAGGTACCGCAGCAACAAACATCCCTATTTATGGGAACTGAACATTTTTGTTTTTAGCCTTTTAACATGTTTGGTGCAAGATGGTTCTCATTCAGGAGCTTGGAACTAATTTAATTTAATTTTTATATATTGCACATATATCTCAAAGTTCATGGCGTTTACAATAAAAATCACTTAAAAAATAAAATTATTAGGTCTTTGGAGCTATTCAAAAAGTAAAATTCAATTCAAAAAGTCCAAAAATCTTGATAACAGGTACGTTTTAAGAGATTTCTTGAAGGTATTTGTAGAATTTGCCTTGCGAACATCAAGCGGCAAACTGTTCCATTGTCTAGGTCCACACGAAGAAAATGTGCGGGCCTCACAGGTCTTGGTTTTAGTCACAGGTTGTGTTAGAAGTTGATAACAAGCTTCCATTTCATTTAGTGAACACAGAATTACCTTGGACAAATTTAGTTGTTATTATAGTTACATTCTACCACTGCAACCAACCAGTGGGTGCAATTCAGCTTCATAATTGAAGAGAAATGATCCATTTCTGATCTATTCTAGAAACAAAATATGTTTGATTTTTCAGCTATTGTTGAATTTATATGCCGACATCTTGCTTTCAGATACTTTACAATGCATCGCCGAGATCCTTCGCATTTCCAAACAAGCCTTAGGCCTTGAACTGGCGGTTACGGAGAAGAAATTGGAAAGGTCAGTCTGTCAATTAATTTCTTTCAACTCAAATCAGATTTTCACTGAGCAGCACATGCTATTCTGTTGAACTTTTGTTAGTAGAACTGTGGGTCACAAATGGAAGTTGGCCAAGGGTAAATTTAGCACTCATATAAGGAAATTTTTTTTCACCCAGAGAGTAATCTCAATGTGGAATAACATGCTTAACCATATTGTTGTGGCAGAAACCTTGGGAATTTTGAAAAACAGGCTTGATTTAGCGCTAGAAGCCATTGAGTACTTGTGTATTTGAAGTTAGAGATTCACTATATTAATAAGAAACTGCCGAGTTGGGCTGAGCGGCTAGTTCTCTTCACTCATTTTATGTTATGTTATGTTATGTTATGTTATGTTATGTTATGTTATGTTATGTTATGTTATGTTATGTTATGTTATGTTATGTTATGTTATGTTATGTTATGTTATGTTATGTTATGTTTTGTTATGTTTTGTTATGTTATGTTATGTTATGGTATGTTATGTTATGTTATGTTATGTTATGTTATGTTATGTTATGTTATGTTATGTTATGATATGTCATGTCATGTCATGTCATGTCATGTCATGTCATGTCATGTCATGTCAGGCAGGGAATCAATGGTCAGGCATAGCAGTATTGTTTGATAAGTGACCCCCGTCAGCTGTCTGGATGCCTGTGGTTTGCTCTCTCAAATGAGTATGAGTTGGTCTCCTTCACTCCAACCCTGCATCTGCATGCTGAGTAAAAAGGAGCACTTGGCTGGCATGAAACAATCCAGAGACTTGTGTGATGTCATCACTCTTCTATGCTGGCTGCAGGGGCATACCTGAGCATGCTTGTACATATCTTGCAAAATGGGCTTGCAGAATTTTGTATAGGATTTTGATCTATCAATTCAGGACATATGGATTTGGTATGAAGCATGCAGTCTTGTATGTTACAATATAACTGAGATCAACATGTCCTTTGAGGTGATTTACAAAAAATATTTTTCGTGGAGCATCAGTTTTCTCGTAATCTTGAGTTCATTGATACATGATATGTATATTTTTAACTCTCACCATTTTGTTTTTCAGGAAACACAGTAAACCTCATGACGACATTTTGGGCATTCGAGATAAGAACCCAGACCAGGTTCTGGGCAGCTCGGGTTTGGCTCAGGGTAAGAATTTCCTCATGAACAAGTTCTCATCCCTGAACCAACGGGTGAAACAAACCAAATCGACCGTCAACATGGGCACCTTCAAGCCCCTGGGCAAGCTCGGGACCCTCTCCAAAACGGACGTGACCGTCAACTTCCTCAAGCCCAACATGAAGGTCACCCTGTGGAAGTCGGACAGCAGCCTGGAGACCATGGATAGTAACCCTGGCAGCATGGCGCTGCAGCAGCATTCGGACACATCGGACCTTGAGATCTCATCTGATTCGGACTCCTGCCACTCGGACGACCGCCGTCATTCGGTGTCCCTGGAGAACGTGGACTACGTTCTGCCCAGCTGCGGCATCGTGGTGTCAGCCCCGCGCCGAGGCAGCCGATCGCAGTCTGTAAGCAGTGTGGAGATCCCCGTTCCGTCCGTCATCCGCATCACTGGCTGCGAGGGCAAGTTTGAGGGGCGGGGCAACACGTCAGAGGGGAGGGGCGAAGTGCCGAAGGGGCAGGACAAGGTAGCGGAGGGGAGGGGCAAAGCATCGGATGGGCGGGACAAGGAGGTGGACGGGCGGGATGAGGTTCTAGAGGGGCTTGACAGAGCGTCAGTGGGGTGGGTCAAAGCGCCAGAGAACCAAGTTACTGAACCCACCACGGAGAAGGACACCCAACTGGCTTTTGGGACCCCTATTGACGCATATTGTCTTCAGTTTGCCCAGGATGCGAAGACCAAGTGCTCAGAGGTTTCGGAGGTCCCTGCAATACTCCCCCAGCAGGACTCTGGTGCTCCAGGTAATGTGGCTAACTCCGCACCGCTCGCTAACACAGGAAGCCACCCGCCGGCCTCAGAGGAGCAGCAGCTACCGCGGCCTGCCCGGCTGGACGTTAGTGCAGACCTGCTGACCGTCCAGCCTGCGGGCTCGGCCGCGTCCTGCCCCTCCCAAAAGAGCCTCGGTGCCCCCGCCGAGGGCAGCACAGACCCCTCCCCTGCCGACGGCAGCCGCACCGTCTCGCCGTTCGCCAAAATCCGGAGCTCCATGGTGCAGGTGGCCAGCTTGACTCAGGCCGGCCTCACACAGGGCATCAACTTTGCAGTGGCGAAAGTCCAAAAGAGCCCGGAACCGGAGGCCGTCAACGAAACGCAACAGAACGAACTGAAAGCGATGTTCACTCAGTGCCAGACGCGGATCATTCAGATATAGCTCCCTCCGCTCGGCTCCTCGCTGTAGAAAAGAGAAACGATCACGCACATGCAACTCGCAGTTGCACATCCAAGTAAATCTGTAAAAAATCCTACTGACTCTTCATTTTCTGGGTAGTTTTCTCCAGCTGACTCTAGTTGGACCCAGTTACTGTTGAAATGACTGTATTCTAGTACTCCAGTAGATTTCTGTCTCTTAATTTAAATTTTCATCACTGTTACATGCCACAGTCCTGGTAGACTAAAGTAGGTTGAAGCTGGCTGGTTTTTCAGTTTTTCAAAAAGTCAGTTGGACGGCTTAAAATGAGCCTGTGGTAGTGGAGCTGTCTAACTCCAAAAACCGTTTCAAAATGGCTGATGGGAACATCACATCAATTGACTGATTCAATTTCCACGCAGAAAATGCATTTTAAATTATTTTATGTGAATATCTATAATGTACCAAAATTTTATATACTCTATATTTCTCACGACTTCAACTCCCAGTTGAAATCAAATTCAATCAAAATTAATTAAAATAGTTGGTCACACTTTAGATGAAAAGTGTTGCTCATAAAGGCTTTATACAGCATGTGTAATGTCTGCATGAATGAGAAATAATGTCTTCATAAATCATACATAATCAAATGTCATTCTTTGTAAAGAACACATCCTGATTCAGCATGTGATGCCAGATGTGACAGTGACAAGGTCACTTGGCTGATGATGTCACCCTTTATAGAATTTAGCCTCTAGCTAAGTGAAATTGTCACTTACGTCACATCTTGCATCACATGCTGAATAACGATGTGTTATTTCAACCTTTACAAAGCATGACATTTGCTCACGCATGATTTATGAAGACATTATGTCTCATTTATGAAGGCATTAAGCCGCTTGCACACCGGACGCGAAACAAATTTTTCGCACGACAGTTTACATTTAAAGTCAATGCAAGGACGGGAATACGAATGAAATCTGTCGTGCGAAAAATTCGTTTCGCGCTCGGTGTGAAAGCAGCTTTGTACATGCTGTATAAAGCCTTTATGAGCAACACTTCATCTGAAGTGCGAACCAATATTTGTCCTTGGAACAGCTGTTACAGTTAGATTGCTAATTTCAGGTGTTTCAGAAGAAAAAAAACAAAACAAAAACTGCCACAGCAGAGTGCTCTATTAAACTTCAGCATAACTGAATACACAGAAATCTCCTGGACAAAGTTTCTTTTTCAGCTTCAAAAGACGTCATATTGCTGGACAACTGGGGACAAAGGTTGTGATTTGTGTTGCCCTGTTGGCTGTCTCTCACTCCAGTGCCAAAATCTGTTGTTTTCTGGTGAAATGCAAATATTATTATTTCTGTGTCTGAAGCAACATCATGCAACCGCAGTGAAGAGTATGTTTCCCAAAGTGGTTGAGCTTGATACACCTCTGAGAGAGTGGGGCTTCCAATGGTAAGTGTTACCCATTTGGAAGAGTGCATTTCTTGTATAATCTAATGCATTTCCTGTTGAGTTGAGGATTTCCTGCATGTTCCCTGCAGGATATAATATATTTTCTGAAGCGTATTCTGTATATCCTGTAGGGCATCTTGTGTGTCCTGTCATACAGAAGCTTGTATTTTGGGTTTTTAAGCCTCCGTAGACACTGGATCTGTTCAGAGCAACATCTGGAGCCACACTGCCTTCTCTTATCTAAGCATCAGTTCAGTGATGTACGAGACAAAGTCTGCATTACAATTTGGTGCATCAACCAGGGTTGGACCAGAATTGTCTTCAATTTTGGAAAATTCTGGAATGAACAGAATCATAAATCATCTCAGGACATTGTGTCCATTATACAGCTGAAAAAAATTTATATTTAATTTCAGTTGATCCCCAGCTGTTATTTCTGGCATCTCAAGATTCAAATCTTGGTTGGTGTATGATGCGCAATTATCGTTTTACGGTAGCACTCCAAGAAAACTTTACACAGATGGCGCAATTTAAACTTAAGACCTTGTTGTAAAATTTATGTAAATCTTATAATGTATAAAATGAAATTGTTATCCATTTCATTGTTTTATAAAGATAGCTGGCCTGATTGTTTTGCAGTGCAATAAACCTAGCAGGCTTTTTTTTTCCTGATGAGGTACTTAAAAAAAAAAAAAAAAAAAAAGGTTGTGTAACTGTGTGCCTCCCCTGACCCTCTTTATCCTGACAAAGGAGTCTAATGTGGCTCATTCCTCTTGGAACGACCAAACTGACACACAATGTGGTTTATAAGTCTTTAGTGACGCTGATTTAAGGGTTATATCTTATGTAATCCACTTCATGTGGTTGTAAATGCTGAAGGCTGATTGCTTGCACTTAACATGAACATACTTTCATCAGTTTGCTGAAAACAATGTTTGAATTCTAGCCCTTTAAAATCACCGTCCAAATATTTATGGCCCTCACGGTTGCTTTATATGAATGTGCTAATGTGTGAATTCGAAAGATGGCTTTTAAGTATGTTTCCCTGCTGTTAAAAAATTTTGATCTTTATATTTAACTCTGATGAATGTGTTAGCGGTTTTTAGCTGATATTTTAACAAGGTTTTAATGTTAACTGTTTAAGGTGTTCGAGTAACAATAAGAAACTGGCTGCGTGTATCGGCACTGGCTTTTAGACAACTGTAACATGCTGTAAACTTACTTTGAAATGCAACTGTAAGCCTCATCAGATTTTTATTTTATGAAATTTCAAGAAATTCAAGAAATTTTATTTTTATCGTGTTATTCATGATCATGGCAGCCATTTTGAACTGATAAATACTCATCTGTGTATACTGGTACCATATCAACTGACATTGTTTTTATAAGCTTCTGTGGATATTACTAAGTTAAAGCAGGTAAAATAGGGTCATGGTGGCAAGAGGTGTTATTTTTTTCAGCAGCCCTGTAGTAATTTTCTGACTCTTCAAGAGGCGGTAATTGTGCGTAGCTGGTAGTAAAAAGTCATAGCATGCTAATAATATCAGATGCCAGCGGTATTCAGGCACTGGTATACTGTAGAAAGGAGGAGCTTCTGGTGTTTTAGCTGTGAGATTCTACTCTATCTAACTCTGTCATTAACAGACAGTTCCAATGTTCTCATCAAAACTAGGGTACATACTGTAATAATAGTAAGCTGTAAAGAAAAACTAAAATGTATGCATTTTTTGGTTTTTCCATCTTTAATTCTGTTGAGTGAAAAGATATCCTGGTCGGCTAGAAAGGTTTTGAGCCGTCAGTACCACCAAAGAGCGGTGATAATTATGCTTCCCTCTCACCCTTTTGTCTTCAGTTGAGAAAGTTCTCTGAATTATGTTATTTCTGACGGTGAATAATTTTTGCTGTCACCATTGTTCCAGAGGTCATAAGCGCATCCTTCTGTCAGTCATGTTTGTTTGTTTCTTGGTCATCACCTCCGTGGCAAAACTTGAAGAACTTGTTTGCCTCTTTTGTGCTTAACTATTACCTATTAAAATATTTATTCATATCACTGTATTGCATTGGAGTGTCCAATCATTCTGGCAATAAATGTATACTGTTAACGGTAAAATGCTGCTCTTGAGGGAATGTGCGCGTTTTGTGGTAAATTTATTTAGATAATATTACGCTTGTCAAAATATTTATTTATTTATTTATTTTGCTCAGAATCGAGAGCAAACAGAAAGTAAAGGGTACTGCTTCATACCATAGACCATAGCCCCCAGGAGATGGGTGTATTCTTTTATTAACAAACCTTTTTTTAACCAGGTAAGACTCATTGAGATTTAAAATCTCTTTTTCTAGAGTGACCTGGACAAGAGTATCTGTGTTGAGGTTGAAAATGAGGGAAGAGAAGACCACTGGATTAAAGGCAAAAGGTTATTGTTGTGAAAATCCCAAAAAATGACTCAAAATGATATGTTGTAGAAATGAGGCAGAGCCTTCCAAAATATTAGACTTTATTCAAAAAAGATAAAAAATAGGACCAAGGGTCCTGTAGCTTACCGGCAAGCAGTCTTACGGCGATAATACAAGCTATGAAAATTTAATGTAAAGTGTGACATTTGACTCAATGAAAATCAATGTCAAGGTCACTAAATAAAAGTTCATAGATTTATTAGACCTTCTGTTATACAATCCTAAGCTCTGAATTAGTTTTGGTGATACAAGCCATTAAAATATGTCAATATGTATACTTTAAAGGTCAGAGAATGTCAAGTTGTGGTCAGAAAATGGACTTCATATATGATTTTCTAAATGTATCTAGACAAACCTTGGCACAATCTCTGACCATTTTGGTGGTACAAGTGATTGTAATTTCACTATGGAGTTTAACCCTCAAAGGTCACTGACAGTCAAGTTGAATGTCACAAAATGAAAGTTCGTATGTGACTTCCTAGATGTCCACAAACTAAGGCTCCATCTGTGACCATTTTAGTGATACATTTCATTGAATTTTCACTAGGTCACATTTTACCTTTGAAGGTGAATATGAAGTTCACCAAATGAAAGTTTATATGACTTCTTATATGTCTGTAATACAAACCTAGACTCCATCTGTGACTCTTCTGTCAAGACAAGTCACTATATTGTATTATGTCAAGTTTGACCTTTGAATGTCATCAACAGTCAAGCTGAATGTCACCAAATGAAAGTTTATGTGTGACTTCCTGCGTCAGTAACACAAACCTAGGCTTCATCTGTGACCTTTTCAGTGATAGAAGTCATTGAATTTTCTCTAGGTCAAGTTAGACCTTTGAAGGTCAGTATGAAGGTCACCAAATGAAAATTCATATATGACTTCCTATACTTCTTCAATACAAACCTACACTCAATCTGCAATGATTTTGCTGATATAAGTCATTCAAATTTCGCTGTATAGTTTGGCCGTTCAAGGTCACTGAACATCAAGTTCATGGTCACCCAATGAAACCTCATACATGACTTCCTATATGGCCAAAATAAAAACCTAAGCTCTATCTGTAATAGTTTTTTTGGTAGAAGTAATTGAAATTTCACTATGTGAAATTTGACCTTCAAAGTTCAAGGCCACCGAATGAAAGTTCATGTATGACTTCCTATACATCTCCAATACAAACCGAAACTATCTGTGACCATTTTGCTGATATAAGTCTTTGAAATTTCACTGTGAACTTTGGCCATTCAAGGTTACTGAAGGTCAAGTTCAATGTCGCCAAATGAAACTCCATACATTGCTTCCTATGTGCCCGCAATACAAACCTAAGCTCTATGTGTAATAGTTTTGATGATAGAAATGGAAATATCACTATGTGAAGTTTGACTTCGAAGGTCGCCAAAGGTCAAGTTCAAGGCCACCAAATGAAAGTTCATCTATGACTTCCTATATGTGTTCAATGCACATATGTTCCCAATTGTCAATATTTTCAAGCCTAGAAACCTTTAAAAATTGTAACATTTTGTTTGACCTCAAGTTTGACCTTTCAATGTCATCTGAGGTCAACTTTAACACAGCCAAAATATAGGTCATATATTACTTCCTATATGTCAGTAATACAAACTTAATCTATCTTCAACCATTTGGCCTCCACAGGCCATCTTGCATATTCATAAAGCACAGCACCCCCAATAGACTCATTTCCGTCGATTTAATCAAAATGGTGCTCGCATTGTACATTGATGGTACCAAGGTAAGCTGATTGGCTGATTTGAAATAAATTTGGGAGTTTTTTTTTAAATTTCTCAGTCCTATATTTAACATTGGAGCCAAAACTTCAAGGGCCTATAAAACGGACAAAAATGATTCAATCAAAAATCCGAGGAAAACCACCGGTGATATTGTCTAGTATGTTATTGCAAATTTACGCGACAATTCATCAGGCCAAAAAAAAGATTAAAAAATGTTCCAGATGACTGACAATGGACGCCATGCCATGACAATAGCATATCAGCCCATAAGGCTGGTAAGCTAAAAACCGAGCTTTCCTTTGCGCAAAACCAAGCCGACCATGTCTTTAGTTAACCAATTTTTACACTCAGAAATGCGTCACAGGAATGTACGAGGCACTTGTCCAAGGACATGGTGAATATCATGGAGACAGACAATCATCCAAATTAAGCTCAGTCCCAATAAATGCATCCTTATTTTGGGCCAGGTTGCCGAGTCGGTTCCCCCCTAGATTCTAACAGATTAATTCGTCTGGCTGGCTATCTCCAGCTAGTGTACCAGTATGGCACAGTGATATGTCTCGTAGACATCAATAATTGCTTTTTGACTAGTGAGAATTCCAAGTCAACATATCCATAATGTCATTTTGACTAGTAGAAATTCTAATTAAAGATATCTACAACTCCGTCCTTTCTAGTCAAAATGTTCATTGTAGATATCAGTAACTCAATGACATCAAGTCAGATTGCTCCATGCAAATTTTATTTCAGATATCTAATTCAGTTTCGACATGTCACAACACATACATTCGAATACATATAGGAATGACGCAATAAAAACTGGTGATAAAACAGGCATGCATAACTACAGAATTACATAGTATATAAGTACTGCATACAAAAAAGTAAGATTAATAATACTGTGAATAACTGAATAACTACTGATAGGTAACAACTAATTAAAATTGATAACTAATTGATTGGTGTCATCTCCAATTGATCGATTGGTGATGTCATTTTCAACAATATTATCACAAGATGTAAACCATTGATAAGCCACAAAATCATTTGATGACCCAAAAATTATGAAAATCATTTCATTGTCTAAATAATTAGCAGCTGGACTGTAGTGAATAGGAAGATGCACAATATGAATAGTTATGGTATGGGATGAAATTTGTTGAAAATATGTTTCTGTTTACTTTTCCTAAGTTTTTGTCGCCACTAAATGCGAATTGCCACCCAGGCGGTGTTTAGTTTACAAGTACAGTAGAGGCTAAAACTGGTAACCCAGAATGGCTGCAAAGCAGTGTTGCATTATTTGGAAATATATGTTGAACATGATATTTTGTATGACTCAAAAACAAAGAGAAAAACCTGTACTTGCCAAAAAACATGCTTTGCACGTGATCACACTGTAAAACTGTCCATAACTAGAAAGCAGTCAGAGAGAGCACACAGTTTCCAATGAGCTGAACTAATAAGAACTAACCAAGAACTGAACTGACATGGCCATGATGGGCTTATCTGACTTTCAATCTACCCCAAAATATATTCAATTGTTCTTGAGCCCATGGTCCACACTTCCACAGAGTATCATTGAAATTGACTGCAAAGTTTGAGAGATATGCTCTGGGAAAAACAAGCAAAGAAACAGACGTGGGTGAATGCATAACCTCCGCCTGACTCTCTTGTTGGAAGTAATGATTTAATTTAATGAAATTTTGCCTATAGCATTCATTTAGTTGATTAGTTCATTAATGTTTGAAAGACCATAACAGTACGACACTTGATTCTCTCTTTTAAAAAAACATTTTGACATCATTTCTTGTTTAATTTGGAGCTAATGCTCACAGATCCACCTGTGAAGTTTATAGCATTGTGTATCCCCCCATAATTGCTCATTGGGCCCAGTAAATACACAGTTTTCATTCTGTCGCCTGTTTACATCGGGTGCTCCAGGCTTCCAGCGTCTGTAATAGAAGCAGAGAGACTGTATGAGACAGGAGTTGAATAAGCACAGTTAGCCTGCTTCAGATTTAGAAGGGTTCTTCAGTGCACAAGCTTGGCACGATTGTCAGCATCACTGCCTTTGAAGAGGGAGGTTTTGGTTTCTGTCTTTGTGTGCAGTACACGTTCTCCCTGAGTGGCCCTTAGTTTTGTTTTTCCAGGTACATTGCAGGATTTCTCTCATGCGATCCAAATCTATTTATGCTAAGGCCTACTGATCTAGCCGAGGGAGTTATTTACTGTGCATTTACAGATACATTCATTACTGTGGATTCAGCGTATTAATTTTTTATACTAATAGAAAGATCTGCTGGTGCAGTAGATTAATTTATTTCAGAGATCACTTTGTGCTGTTTAGAACAGTTTGGCATCTCATTAGACAACCGACTAAAGGCTATGTAGTGTTGTATGTGGAAAGGATACAATAAATGTGCACTTACTGTAAAAGTTAGCTTATATTATCGCTTATTTAAGTCTGCTTCTAAACTGTGGAGTTTTTATCTGTTTAAAAGGTATATGTACACCCCGATGCTGTTATGATTCTGCCTCGTGTGTTGTCCTGTACTTATTTGTGCTTGTGCCTCACTTTCGTTTTATATTTCAGCTTTCATTTCTGCCGTCTGTCGATCCGCACCCACTCTGCATTCTCCAGAGATGTCGCGTGACTGCCTTCAGCATGCCTGCGTCTCATTGTCCAAAAACGTTTCCTCTTTCAGTTACGGCTCTGGTATTTCATTCATTACTTCCAGCTGTGTTTAATTCTGGGTCTCGCGAAACTCTGAGTGAATGCATTCTCTGATAGGATATTACTAACCTGTACTAACCAGCACTTATTTTAGGGTGATTGTAAATATTTCATCACGTAGTATTAACCTTTATTAACTCATCAGCGAGTGCTTGCGTTTCCTAGCTTTCGTGCATTCTGCCTAAGCTGTCTCTGAATAACTGCGTTTAAAACTATGTTTTCCTTTGCTTCTCTTGTGGTGCTTTTTACTTACCTTAATCTAAACTGTCTAGCTTGATTGATGGTCTCAGCGTCTTGTCAAGAGTCATTATTGTTAACCCGGTGTAAATTGTTTATTAATCCCATGTGTTTCTGTTTCCCTACGAGATTGCATTCCGAGTCCCCGCCTCCTCTCGTGACTATATGTGGCAGAGTTGGGACAGCGGTCGTCAGACGGATCCTCGTATTGACTCTGTTCTACTTGGTGAAAGCGCAGCTCCTCGTGCCTTCCGAGTTTCTCCTTGTATGATTCCCCAGTCTCATAGTTTGCTGCACTCTCGTCTTGTCTGCTCCGTGTATAAGTCTCCCTGTGTGTCCGTCAGTTTAGTTAGGTTCAGTTTTTGTTTTTCTAGTGTAGCCACTCTTGGAGTGAGTATCTCTGTTTCCCCCTGCCTTTGGCAGCGTATCTTAGTTTCCCATTTGTTCAGTGCTTGTGCACAGTGTTTAATTTCTGGCGTGTCTGCCAAGCTTCTCTTAGCCTTTGGTGTTTAATAAACACTTCTGGATCTTGTAACTGGCGTTCCCCTGACCTCTCCTTACAGATGCGGGTATTGTAAATGGTCACGATTATCAGTTTTGTAGTAAAAAGGAGTTTACATAAAACTTGGGGTCATAATTTAGATCATGTGCGCAAGAGTTGGAAATGGATATACTTCATACAGAACACTCTCACCTCTCTTTAAGTTTTTAGTTTGTTTGTGTGTGTTTGTGTATGTTTGTTGGATGTCTCACGCGTCTTCATTGCGCAGGATTGTTCCGTCCACCCAGGTGAAGCCAGGTGATTGGTCTTTCATACCAATCCAGTAGTGCTCTCCAACTGCACACTTGTTAATGAACTCCTGAAATTAAGCACAGGATTCTGTCTTTTATATTCATTAAGCTGAGCATTATAAACATACTTCAAAACTATGCGAAAAGCTATAAGTACAGGTTGACAAAAGTTTAGGCACCTTAGATTTTTAAATCTGAATTTGGTATTTGATTTTTTTTTGTGTGTGTGTGTGTGTGTGTGTGTGTGTGTGTGTTCCTCAGTGTTGCTGAAGATAGAAAGCACATTTGAGGTACATAAATGTTGAATTAAAAATTATTTGCAAATAATGATCATATTTCAATAGAGATTTCACACAGATGGTGGAGCATTGGCAAGGCCCTGATCTCAACATGATCAAGGCTGTCTGAGAATAAAGCTGCTTTCACACTGGACACTAAATTGATTTTTCACATGACAGATTATATTCAAAGTCAATGCAAAGATGCGAATACACGCATTTGCATTGGCTTTAAATGCAATCTGTCGTGCGAAAAATTAGTTTCACGTCCGGTGTGAAAGCAGCTTAAAGGGATATTTCAACATTTTGGCCAATTGGCCTACTGCCATAATCTCTATAGTTATATGAATAGGTACATTACCTTTAATCTGTGTCTCTTGTTTGCAAAAAACAATTTGCCAAAATGTTGAAATATCCCTTTAATAGATGAGATGGAGAGATAGAAGCAAGAAAAGCAGTCTATGGAAAGAGTTTTCAAAAATGCTTGGAAAAGGCAAAAAAGCCTTTCATCCTTTAAATTCTATGGACCCATAGAACAATGTACCTAACTTTTTGTCTGAGGATAGAAACACCAAATCATGAATCAATCTAGTTTTTAATAGTTTGTGGCTTTCTATGGTACATGCTAAATAGTTGAAAATGAAGCAAAAACATTTCCTTGGTACTATACAGCATATATACTTGAAGATAAACAATAGATTCACAAAATTAATCCAAATTAATCCAAATCCCATCAACATTTAAACATAGGAAATCAAACATTATCCGGGAAAGCATATTGCAAATTTGAGGCACTAAATATTGCTTCACAATATACAAGTTGTGATGCCACGCCTCCAGCACCGATCCAGCAAGAATCGGCCCGCATTCCGCACTCAACTTAACGATTCACATCTGTTAGTCGTTGTCTCTGTGCGAAGTGTGTGTTCAAGTGCGAAGTCTAGTAATTCTTTTCTCTAGTGCTACTCTTGTGTAGACATTAGTGGAGGAATCTGTACCTAGTAGCTCCTATCCAACCACCTTGTCAGCCCAGAACTACCATCAGGTAATACCGTGGCAAACAAAATGTAATGCCAGTACAACCCTCACAACAACATAGTAAGGCCCTGGAGACCACCTAAACTGGCTGAATGCCTCAGAATTAGCACCTAGTTAGAGCATTAGCAATAGCAGCTACTGTGAAATCGAAGCAATCACACACAATTCTTTTTGTTTATTTTTTGGAAATGCACTTCTTTAGTAATAATTTTGGTTATTATTACGTATCATCTACCAATTTATTTCACCTGTTTGTCTTGACTTTTTATAACAACCAGATCAGCTCCCCGAATTTCGCAGTAAGATCGACTGTCTGTCCAGTTTTTTTTGTCTGCAGAGAAGAAGTAGCACTTGGACGAGAACTTCTTCCATCCCTCAGGGCAAGCTGAATCAGTTTGACACTGTTCTTCTGTAAAGAAAAATCAATCAATCGGTATAATATCATTGAGAAGCAAAATTGCCAATAAAACTATTAACGACATGAACATGAAATAAATTACAAAACCGTTTAGAGAAACCATTCATTACCTTCTTGCCTAATCAATTTTAATATAACTATAATTATTTTTAATAATTGGGTATCTCCAGTCCAACCTGAATCTGGAATCTCCAATCGGAGAGCTATGTACAAGCATGCATATGTGCGTCTCGTGCTACCCTCTCAGGAGAGCAAGAGACTTCATGGTTCTCGTCACACACACCTGTCAGCCACCACTGCTTCCACTCCTAGATTTAACGCTGACACATACAGAAGGAGGGTGGAGGTAGCCCGAACATGTGCTTGCTCGGAATGAAACTGACAAGCGCTCTGAGGTACTCGAGCAACGCTAACTCCAATTGTCCTTCCCTCCCATCTCCCTGAGCAGCATGAAGCCAGTTAAGTGCCGCTTGTAAGGCCTCTGGCCACAGTCTGCACCGGCACAACACGGGACTTAATCTGTTGCTTGGTGGCCTCTCTTCACCGTTAAAGAGAGACTTAATCGAGTGAGCTAACCCTGCAGCCCCCCCCCCTTCCTTGTCAGTGGTGGCCTTAAACATCTGGGGGCCCATTTCAAAAGCTAATGTGGGGCCCTAAAAAACACAAGAGTGGGGAAAAAAGTGAAGACTCAACTTTATTTGTATCAATAATTGCTTATTTTCGGACTTCAGCTAAAATTCTTGATTGCATTAAATGCACTTTTAGCCTAATGGACACTTCTACATAGAAAAAATCCAATCAATTCCCTTAGGCCAGACCATTTTACTGCTTTATATGTTATTTGTATTGTATTGTTTTATATTGGCATTGTGTTGGCTGCTACCTTGGCCAGGTCTCTCTTGCAAAAGAGATTCCGTATCTCAATGAGACTTTCTGGTTAGATAAAGGTAAATCAATAAATAAGACAGATTTTTCACTTCAACATTTTGCTGGATGACGGGTTACACCTTAGTCAATCCAGTGAAATTTTATCTTTTCTGGTTGAAACTTGATGATTATTTATGATGATTTATTGAAATATTGGCAGTAAAAATATATGCACTGTATGTGTAAATGTCATAAATTTCCCAAAAACTTAAATGTTAGCAAGCCACCTGCATTGCTAACTGCCGACATCTTCGTGTAATTTATGCGTCACTGAATTTGAAATGCCCGCCGTAGGTTTAAATATGAGTAGTGCGAAGAGCCCCTATTCATTTTTAAGTTCTTGGGGGATGAAGTAAATGGATTGCTCTACCAAACAATCACTTGGATAGTGATACAGTATAATTTGGATGTAATTAGCTCCCGCTGCTCGCGGTGCGGGAGCTTTGGTATCGGGCTCCGTCCGTGCGTGCGTGTGTCCATCAACACATTTTCCTTTATCTCATCAAACAGTTCAGTTACAGGCTACTAATTTTTACTGGACATGCATCTCATAAAGGCCTACAAATGCTGAGCCTAAAGGTGATCTTGATCTATTTTTCAAGGTCACTGGCCTAAAAATGTCATCAAAAATGTTGACATTTTGCTTTATCTCATTAGCTATTTCAGTTACAGCCTCATAATTTTTACTGGACATGCATCTCATAAAGTCCTACAAATGATGTGCCTAAAGGTGACCTTAGCCTATTTTTTCAAGGTCACTAGCCTAAAAAGATCACCAAAAACTTCAACAATTTGCTTTATCTTATCAACATTTTCAGTTACAGGCTCCTAATTGGCTCCCGCCGCCCGAGTGGCACGGGAGCTATGGTATTGGGCTCTATCCATGCATGCGTCCGTTCATACATGAGTCAACAACAACTTTGACATTTGGTTTGTCTTAACGGCGGGAGCTTCTGGGGCCGCCTGTGCCCTCTATTTCAAACTTTGACATCCCATCAATATAATTTAATGCCGCTTGAGTGGACCATAGGCTTAGGACTCGATAACTCCTATTGCCAGACCTAAATTCAACTTTGCATCATAGCTATAAACATTACACAGCACTAGGTGATGCAATATCCCTCTGCTTTGTCGGGGAAGCAGGCTGCCTTTGCCATAGCCATGGGTATGATGACGTATACAAAATCATTAATACTTTTTCGAGCATATTCACCGTATTAATGTTTTCATTCAATTGCGAGGCCATGTAAAAGAAAGAATGTTTGTTTTTGCCCAAAGTACATCAAGCTAACGTATTAGTACAAGGAGTATAATGAATGTTAGAATTTACACTAGAATTCCAACAATTTGAACTTGAAGAAATGGTGCCTGGGTCGGCTCTTTTCACTTCCTGTAACAGACGCATTTCATTGGCATTGACTGTCGCTGGGTTGGGTTGGAGGGACGTTTTTTCCTCCTCATTCACCACCACTCCTAGAGGGGGCCCCACTTTGGGGGTTTTCGAGGCATTGGCCGGGGGTGGGCTATAATGCCTTCATGGGAGGCTTAATGAGATTTTTATGAGTCGTCGCAAAATGTGCCGACTTGAGAGGCCATTGGGGATCCCAAACATTTGCCTATTTTGGGCGGAAGAGGATGGGCAAATATGTGCCCAGTTTACCTTTCCTGACTGCGTGCCTTTGGATACTTTTATACAGTCAAGATTTTGTATGTTAATTCTTGCCTAGCAGTTGGGGTCCCCCTGGGGGTCGGGGCCCGTCCCAACTAAATTGGTGGAAACAATTTATTGAATTAAGGCCACTTACCTTCCATGTCAAATTACAATGACCCCCACTTTCTCTCTATTATCGGACATACTAAATCATGCGTATGCTCATTGTTTATCAAGGCCTGTGTTGTTGATTCAGGAGGGCACAGACAAGTATCTCAAACTATTTTGTTTACTCTACATTTCACTTTGCAGGCAACAGGACACCATAACTGACAGACATCACAAGCACCAGAGGAAGATGGAGCATCATAAATAGCATAAATCAACCATAAATCCCCGTCAACCAGCGGTGGTCACTCTTAGATGCTCTTACTCAAGGTGTCGTAGTCTTTCAGTAGCTAGTCTTTCTCATTTGAAAGTGTGTTGTATTTTTTCTGTTGCTGGTCTTTCTCATGCGATAGGTTATCATACTTTTTTTCAACTGGTCTGTCTTCATAGATAGGGTGTCATAGCTTTTTGTAACTGGTCTTTATCATTCAATAGTCCATCATAGTTCTTCTGTAGCAGATCTTTCTCATTTGATTGCCTGTCACAGGCTTTCCGTAGTTGGTCTTTCTCATAAGATACTCTGTCGAAATCTCTCTGCAGTTTTTCTTTTTCACCATCCCAGGTACTTACCAATCTTGGAAATCTCTGCTGTATCTAAGATAAAGATAAGATGGGAAAATTGACTGTGAGTGCAGGTTTAGCGTACAAATAGATTTAGAAAATTATGCCTCAAATCTGTAGTTCTGTGCCCTTCTAGGCATTGTATTAGGGCCAAAGAGCTCACGTCTTTGCGGAACTTCATCTATACCCTCTAAGCTCATTAGCTGGTGGAATTTGGTTTCAATTTAGGATAGATTTACCACTTATGATTTTGAAGAATCACTGCAATTTTTTGAGTTCAGTATTACTTTAATTTTAAGTGCACATGAACTGGAGCTGAATTATTCCCCTGAAAACCACAGTTTTTTTTGTTTGATGACTTCGGTTTCATAAAAAATTGGATTTAATTATTTTTGAATAATATCAAAGTACTGTGAACTAGCAGTAGGATTTAGACGTATATTGTGACATATCATAAACATTTCCTTTCTTAGAAAGATCTCAATGTTTCTATGTTACACACCGCCAGATAGTTACAGCAAAGCTCACCCGTTCCTATTGCATAATGTATGTTTGACCACAAAGGGGAAGGCAAGAGTTTCAGACTGAGTGAAAATTCAGAATGGAGAATTGTTTTTGCTTTTGTATTCTTGTCTTCTAAGAAAGCTCTCAATGTTTCACTGTTACACACCACCAGATAATTACAGCAAAGCTCACCCGTTCTTATTGCATAATGTACGTATGACTACAAAGGGGAAGGCAAGAGTTTCAGACTAAGTGAAAATTCAGAAAGGAGAAATGAGTGTAACTAGTTCAGGCAGGAAACTCGAGAAGAGGTACATCAGCTGACAGCAGCCTGGTAAGCTACCAGCCACGTCAGCATCAGCAGGCACACGATGGAGGAGACACATCACGAGGTCATACAGCGGTCTACTTGAAAGACGTCAAGCTCACTTACTTCCGCTGCTGTTTGCAATGACTTTTCATGCTATGCAACATGCTGTTTGGTTTTTTGCTTGCCACCTCCACCCCAGCCTCCACCTGTTTGGTTCTGCTCACTTCGGGGGCTTTTGATTTCTGTTCATGACTATGTTTGTATGTTTGCCGTGCCTAGGTAGGACATTCCTCCAGAGCAGAACCGCCGCCAAAATACAATGTAATGCTTATACCCATGAATAAATTGTTCTATTTTATTCAAACGTGAGTTTTCCTGACTGAACTGTTTTTGCTTTGCATTCTTGTGATGGTCTTGCTTATTTCTTCCAGGAATTTCACTGTATTTGATTTTCAATTAACACTGAAACTAAAGGTCGAATTACAAAGAACTTTACGAACCAACACACACGTGCACACACGCACACACACGCACACGCACGCACACGCACACGCACACACACAAGCACTCGCTGTTAGGTCCAGTTATATTTGGACAGGGACACAATTTTCATTGTTTTGGCTGTGTAGGAATTACACCCATTTTGTGCCCTGGGTCAATGGACAAACAAACTGTTTCATCACATAAATTGTAATGTCTAATGCTCAGCAGCGATCATTCTGCAGTCAGTGACTGCCTGGAGCCTGGAACTCGTGGGCATCACCAGATATTGGGTTTCTAAGCAGGTGATGCTCGGCTCAGCCTTCGCTGCAGCTGTCTTCAGTTCCTGCTTGCACTTGGGGCATTTTACCCTACGTTTTACCCTCAGCAGATAAAATGCATGCTGAATTGGATTTATTTCATATACTGTAATTGACTAGTCTTTGGTAGAACACCCGCCTTTTTTCCTTGAAGAAATCTCAGGTTACTGTTGCAGTAAGTCATTATCTATTTGTACTGTGAAGCGTTGTCCCATGTGATCTGAAATAATTGGCTGAATCTGTGCATATAATGCAGACCTCAACAATGAAAAATGCTTCCTCCACCTTTGTCAGTAGTCATATTCCAATAAATAAATTAAAGGGAAAAATGTCCAATTAGCAGCTATACATACTCAATTATAGCTGTAATGTGGAAAAAAAAGGAGCCACTAGATGGCAGTATTGACTTTTTTTTGGTAAGCCAATCTGGAGCTAGGTTTTGGGCATGTCCTGGGCATGTCTGAGAGGGGAGGTCCCAGACACTTGAAAAAAGTCTAAAAGGTGGGAGGGGGCTGGAAAAGAGTATATAAGGAGAGAAATTGAGAGAGTAAAGTAGTAGGAGAAATTGCAAGGAGAAATAGTGGAAGGATACATTTGACCAGACCTGTCACTCTTTTCAAGACCTGTGAAGCTCTTTTTGTGGATTTTTGCCTGTGTTGGAGCATTTTCCTGTCCCAGGACATCGCAACATAGCAACCCCATCTCAATCAGAAAGGGACTGTAACTATCTCATTTTTTATATTTATATTTCAATCTTGGTCAGTTTTTTGTTTTATTAAATCTGTTAAAGTTTTACCATTTTGTCTGTCATCCCTTGCTGTCTGATAACAAATTGGGGCCATAACACAGCCACTCTTCACAGGTGAGGTTGTACAGAATATGTGCAGTACTTTTCCTTCTCTGTGTTCTTTTCTTTCCATTTTTATGGTATAAGTTGACAATTGTCCCCTCTGTCCATTGGATGTTGTTTCAGAACTATAAAAGTTTAATCCAGAGTTGTCATCGGTGGGATTATGGCACTGCTTTCACCTCGCCTTAAATCGCATTACATCTCAAACCCCGTTCGCATTTCACAAGTTTCATTATTACCAAGTAAGGGCTAATTTGTTCACTTGCGGGGATCAATCCGTATCTATTTCCCCTCAGCTTGCATTATTCTTCTTTGGAATAATTATGAAGCATTTTCCTATCCGCATTCATGGCAAACCTAAAGTAAAACTTCAATGTCTTACGAAGCTTCTGAATTCCTGCCACACAATATGGTATTTTTTAATTTTTCCTGCGTTCGCACCTGATCGGCTTGATATGCCAAAAAAAAAGTGTCTAAAAATACTATTTTATCAACTCAGGTTTGCGTGTTAAGTCTGCTTATATAAAAATAAAACTCTGTCTACAATCAGTGACATGCAGGTTAACACTCAAACTATTTCAGAGCAAGAATCTGGTTAAATCTATTGAATTAATTTACAGAGCAAATGGGCCTCTAATTATCTGACATTCGTGACGTTCTTCACAGGTAGTGATGGCTTTTTTGATATCACATTGAGAATTAACAGCAGTAAATTCCAAATGCAAATGCAACACTTGAAATCAGCTGTGGATGTTATAACGGCTCACTTTTAAATGAGATTATTAGAGGACACACTTGACCATGGAACATTCAGTTGTTCAAATACTTTTGGTACCTTGAAAAAGGGGTGATTAAAAAAGAAGTAATTCCTACATCGTTCACCCAATGTTGATGCTCTTACCCCAAAACTAAAGCTGAAAGTCAGCTTTTTGGGCTCATATCATTCTGTCATGGTTTGTGACGTGTGTGCGTTGTTTGGACTTTTCTTTGCGGCTCTCATCCTGGGACGATATTGAATTCCTGGGCCGTTGAATTCTTTAGTAGAAAAAGGTAGGTCTGCACACTGCCAAATCAGCTCCAAAAATAAACTTTATTAAATTAAAACAAGCAACGTTTCGATCACTCTGGATCTTCGTCAGGCAAAACCCGTTGAATTCTTTACCCAGCTGGTTGATTGAGCTGGGGCGCCACTTTCCCAGAATCTATAAAAGCAGGAAATCCGGCACGCCTCCTTCATTAGAGTGTCTGTTTTTAGCTTCGCACTATAGCCGAAGATATCTGTAGTCAGGTTTTGTATGACTTTCTATCTACTGATTGTAGATAAATCTTTACTATCTCGCTTTGCTTCCGTTGTCCAGATATACGTCCTTTGGAAGCGCGAGTACTTTCATTTAGTCTATATTATTCTCTGTGTTTGTACTGTGTCCGAGCTACTCTCTTTCTCTCTGGATGTTGCGCTTAGCGTCTGTTTACTGCTGGCCATTACACATTCAATTTCAACTCCAGCATGTTATGGCCCACAGCTGAGATGACAATAACGTCATCAATGTCAAAAATTTGTGGACTATAAAGTACAGACTTCATCAAAAATACATATCTAAAATGTAAAATAACAATAACTATTATTTAATTTAATTATAAATAATCAATTATACACATTTGCGTGATGAAAAATTTGGCAGATTTTCGCAGACCATCGCTACGCTAGGTTTTGAGCAGCCCCTCAAAATTGGTCAAAATGGCCGACCTTCATATTTTGAGGCTCTGTATGAAACCAGCAGAGACTAGCCTTATGCTTTGCTCAGTCACAAATAGGAAACCATATATGGGGAGACCATTTGCTCCATCACATTGACCTTCACGTGGCGTTGAGGGCGCGGCCTTCCGGACACACCCTCTAGTTATTATTATTATTATTATTATTGATAAAAAATGAATAAAAATATTCACAGAAAATGCATACATACAAACTGTATCATTCTCACAGAGGACACACACACACAGGCACATACACAAGCAGACTGTATAGTGCTCACAGAAGACACACACTGATTTTGTCATACTCACAGAGGGCACTCAGGGTAATGGTGGACATGAGTAAGATGGCACACAGGACCCCCAGACTCACTGTAATCAATCTGTGCCCACTCGTACTTTTTACACTCGTCCCTGCATCACAAGTATAACTTGATTAAAACAACAAAACTATTAGAGCAACACTGGCAAAAACAGGGTGGCGTCTCCATCTGTGTTTCACAGGAACCTGAGCTGTTTATTATATAAATAATACTGTCAAGCATCAGATATGACGGTTAAACCACACTTAATGGTAAACCTCTACATGTTAGCAGGATAACAAGACAAATCAAAGTTATTTGGGCAATGCTGGCCAAAACAGGATGGTGTTTACACCTGTATTTAATACGAACTTGAGTTCTTTGCACTATTAAATCATTCAACTACTATTTAATTTTAAAAAGATCAAGTCAAGTCATGGACAAAATTTAATCTGAAATGGAGATTCTACGCGTAAAAACTATGTACCAACAGACATAAAGATCTGTGTCCGAAAAACTGGCCTGTCGCATCCTCTTTAAAACATTTCAGTGCAGTTCAGTGTAATTAATGTTAAAAAAATTGATTATGCATACAGACCCTGCAGGAAACCCTGCAGAGTGAGAGTCCTATCAACGTTAAACACATGATGAGCACCACAGAAACTCCTCTCACTAATTCAACACCCAAACGATCCAAAAAATTACACTCACAGCCTTTTTCTCTAAGCCTAGGGTTGATTTTCTCATTCATTGGCAACATCCAGTAATATTTTTATACAACTGAATCATTTTTAAAAACTATTTAATTCACTGTGTTGTCAATTGCCTTACCTGCGTTTCCTGATCCTGAGTCATTGTGTCTGGTGTTGTCCAACGAGTAGTAAACATTATGGTCCGTGGAAGACAAGCTTGTGTATGGATCCACCGAAATTGTCTTTGGTGATACAGCCATCTTTGGATCATTACTAAATGTGCGCTGTAAATGCTCTGCCCAATATTTATGTGCATCTCTGGCGTTGTGTCACCATGGTCTGTGGTATTTTTGCTGAAAGGGGAAGGGCCATTGCCACCTCAATACATCATTTTCGATGCGAGATGTTTACTGGAAAACCCGTCAACAGAGTTCCAGTGGCAGACTTCGATCGAATATCTGATGCATACTTCATTCAGTTAGCTATACCCCTTCTATGAGGGTCCTGACTGGATTAGATTGAAATTGACACCAAGTTTGTAGAATGTAGCTCAGTAGAGACTAGAATCTTCTTGAGTGTTTTAAAAAGGTATTAATTACAGACCCTGATGTTAAAGTACTTGATTCACAAAATGCCAATTTTCAGAAAAAAAAAAACAGAATCAACTTGGGTAACTATCAAAGATGTTTTCCCGTCCTTACCTGCTCACATAAAAGAAAATGTGTGCGAGGATTACGAAAGGGACCACATGTGAGAACCAATAAAATACAAAAGGAGGCTTTATTTCTGAAGGGGGGGAAATCCCCAACAGAGCAGGCAACAGTACAGTGACCACAATCCAAAATCAGAAACCAAAGGGCGAAATCCAAAATCGTAACCAGACGGTCCAGTCAGAAAGATAATCACAATGACAACTAGGCGAAAATGAACGTGGCACAAGGGAGAATGATCTGACGAGGAAGTGCTGTGAAGAGACACCTAATATACACTTCTGGGAGGTCACATGATAACAGAACTCAGGTGCAGGCAGTCAGACTGATTACAAGGGAGCAACACATTAGGGAGAACCTGATCACATGAAATTGGCAGAAACCAAAATGCAGACAGGGATCACGGGACAATCCTATAGACAAATACACAGCTCCAGTCAAGGAGTTCTAATGTCCCTAGATACTAAGAGAAAGGATATCGTGAGCAAGTGTGGAGAACCCACAGAAATGCAGTAGAGAAGATTAGGGAAAGACAAGAGGCGGAGACTAGAACAGGGCGAATGCTGAGAGCTTTTTAATCAATTAGTAAGTGCAGCTATACAATCCCTAGTGCTCGTTAGTAAGTTAGTATTATATACAATGTTAGTCTTGGTTAGTAATTGAACAAAAACAACAAACTATTAGTATTGGTTAGTAATATAGAAAAAGCAAGGTGAAGGAAGTAAATGAGATTGGAAGGAAGGTTGAAATCCAGAAACCATTAAATCACCCGATGGAGTGGCAGCAGTACTGGGGCTGTGAGCAATGACAAGACCAAAGACCAGACAGGGGGAGACAAAGTGCAGTGCATGGTATAAACAAAAACATGGACTGGAGCAAAACTATTGTAAAAGGTAAAACATGGAAAAACAGAACTGAAACAACACATGAATAAATCTGAGTAGCCAAATCACAATATACATTTCAAGAATAGTCAGACATAGCAAAAATCAAAATATACACATGGCAATCAGATCAGGAATATGGCCAGGCAGAATCAGAATCACAACAATGTGATTTTATAGTACTTTCAGCTCATGGCTCTTCAATCATAGATCATGAGCAATCGTGACACAGCTTTTTGTGTAGAACCTAATAAATTGTAATAAGGATAAGGTTCTCCTTACATATTGCGTATGTATTGACGGACTGTCCCATATTTTGCTTTGTGGAGACAATGTCCGTCTTTCTGCTTTGCTGAGTTTAAAAGCATACAGCGGATCCAGGTATGACTTATTCTAGTGCTGGTCAACTCTGGTCCTGGAGAACCGTGAGGTTTGCTGGCTTTTGTTCTTATGACAACAAATGAGATGAGGTAACTGTGTGATCAACTGCGTTAATTGAGCGATTAAGTGCTGAGTCACTACAAAAACTAACCGACACTGGCTCTTTCCTTACTCTTCCTGCCTCACCGACCAAAATCACACGTCTTCTTTCAAAGTCCATGATTATTACAAACCCCACAGGCTCAGCGCATAACAAACACTCAGTTCAGGTGACGGGGTCCCCCATTGTTGTTGTGAACAGAGTTGGCGAATAAAAGTTTTGTTGTCGCTGTTGTTATGTATGAGTATTTTATGAACAGCATGATATTTCATTTGTAAATGGAGATGTGTTACATGCTGTTTTTGCTGCCTTGCTGGCCAGCCATATTTATTTTGTTCATTTGGCACCCTCTAGTGGTGTGTCTGTAAGACATGATCTGATGTAATCTCTTTGTAATTGACTAGTGCAAAGACTTGAATTTCAACTACGCCAAAAACAACTAGAGCTGGAAGAAAGAAGGTTGTAGAAGGAGAGAGAACTGGAGGAAAGAAGGATGGAGAAGGAAGAAAGAAGATTGGAGAGAGAACTTGATGAAACAAGGTTAGAGAGGGAGAAAGAGAAAGAACTAGAAGAAAAAAGTCTGCAGTACGAATTGGAAATGAAGAAAATAACGGCAGGTACCGAGACAAAATCTTTTGGACTTTCTGATCATTTTGTTGTGTTTTAACACATCAGACTTGTTCCTCCCTTCCAAGAAAATGATATAGACCAATACTTTACCCATTTTGAAAAAATTGCTGAAAATTTGAAATGGCCAAAAGAGCATTATGATGTTACGAAGTGTTTTTACTCGTAAAGCTAGGAAAATCTATAACCAGTTATCTGTCCACCAGTGTTCTGATTATGATTTTGACAAATCTGCCATTCTGAAGGGTTATAAATTAGTCCCCGAGGCTTACAGGCAAAAATTTAGGAATTCTCGCAAGGAAGCCAGTCAAACTCATGTTGAATTTGGCAGGCTGAAGGAACAGTTGTTTGATCAGCGGTGAAATTCCATGAAAGTTGAGAAAGATTTTGATCCAACGAGGCAACTTATTTTGGTTGATGAATTCAAAAGGTGTATCCAGCCTGATATTAAGACTTTCCTTGAGGAGAAACAAGCCATTACTTTGCAAGATGTTTCCACCCTAGCTGATAGTTATGCATTCATGTGTGTAAATAACACATGAATCTGAAATCTAAATATCTCATGTGATCTGAAAGTCATTGCATTTTGATTTTATTCACAGTTTACACTTTGTCCCAACTATTTCGGAATAGGGGTTGTCTTTCAGAAGCAAAAAAAAAAAAAAAAAACTGCCACGGCAGAGTGTTCCATGAAACTTCAGCATAACTGAATACACAGAAATCTCCTGGACAAGGTTTCTTTTTCAGCTTCAAAAGATGTCATATTGCTGGACAACTGGGGACAAAGGTTGTGATTTCTGTTGTCCTGTTGGCTGTCTCTCACTCCAGTGCCAAAATCTGTTGTTTTCTGGTGAAATGCAATTCAGGCCGGAGTAACACAGTGGTATGCCCCAGTGTGACCAATCAGGAAATCCCCTCCCCCCCCCCCGCAAAAAAGTTACTTAACATATAGGACGCAGCAATGGACCATTCTTCTCTTTGATAATACTAGTGTTTCATTTATTAACAACTTGACTGGCATACGGCAATAATGACAGCTAAAGCACCAGCTGAACAAGCCTTCAAAAGAAGATTGCCAATGGTGATAACAATAACGGTGCCTTCAAGGACAGTGTGACAACCCTGCTGCCTTCAGGGACAGCGTCCAAAAACTTAATTATGAGTACTTTCCATCCAGTCACTAAAATGGCACTTAACTTGGGTATTGAAATTAATGGCAGCAAAGGACACATATTTACATTTACTAAATAACCCCTCGCTTGCTTACCCCGCCGTTCAGTGTATTGTACCACGTGATGTCAGAACGAAGGCACATCCTTGTGATCAACAACTGATTAGAGATCAGTGCCCATTCAGTGTCGAAGTGGCGGGATTCTAGCTCAGCTTGCAACACTGATCTGGGACCAGTTTTGCCTTTCTGTGACTTTGGCTGAGCAGTTCCAAATCACAGTTTTTTATTTGTAGTCTTTTTTTTATGTTCTTTTTTCATATCAACATTTAAGTTTGAATTTGTTCATAATATACATACGCATCTCTTCAGATTAAAAAAAAACAAAAAACTGAGGATTCGTGAATCATGTGATGCCTCTCCCAGCATGATGGCCCTGTGTACGCACACCAGTCATTATATGGATAATCCGGCCTTGAATGCAATCATATTATTTCTGTGTCTGAAGCGACATCATGCAACTGCAGTGAAGAGTATGTTTCCCAAAGTGGTTGAGCTTGATACACCTCTGAGAGAGTGGGGCTTCCAATGGTGAGTGTTGCCCATTTGGAAGAGTGCATTTCCTGTATAACCTAATGCATTTCCTGTAGAGTTTAGGATCTCCTGCATATTCCCTGCAGGATATAATACATTTTCTGCAGGGTATTCTGTACATCCTGTTGGGCATCTTGTGTGTCCTGTCGTACAGAAGCTTGTATTTTGGGTTTTTAAGCCTCCATAGACACTGGATCTTTTCAGAGCGACATCTGGAGCCACATTGCCTTCTCTTATATAAGCATCGGTCGAGTGATGTACCGGGAATCGGGAGTAAACAGAAAGTAAAGGGTACTGCTTCGTACCATAGAGCATAGCCTCCAGGAGATGGGTGTATTCTTTTATTAATAAACCTTTTTTTAACCAGGTAAGACTCATTGAGATTTAAAATCTCTTTTTTTAACCACTGGATTAAACACAGACGGTTATTGTTGTGATAATCCCCCCAATTCCCCCCAAAAAAAGACTCAAAATGATACGTTGTAGAAGTGAGGCAGAACCTTCCAGAATATTAGACTTTATTCAACAAAGATAAAAAGCCGAGCTTTCCTGTGCGCAAAACCAAGCTGACCATGTTTTTACTCAACCAGTTTTTACAATCAGAAGTGCGTCTCAAATGTGCAAGGCCCTTGTCCAAGAACATGGTGAATATCATGGAGACAGACAGTCACAAATTTAGCTCAATGCCGGTACAAATTTAGCACTATTCCAATAAATGCACCCTTATTTTGGGTAAGGGTTGCCCTGAGTCAGTTCCTCCCTAGATTCTAACAGATTAATTAGTCTAACTATCTCCGCAACAGCTAGTGTACCAGTGTGGCACAGTAATATGTCTTGTAGACATCAACAATTGCTTTTTGACTAGTGAGAATTCCAATTCAGCATATCCATAATGTCATTTTGACTAGTGTAAATTCTAATTAAAGATATCTACAACTCTGTCCTTTCTAGTCAAAATGTTCATTCTTGATATCACACTTACTTTCTTACTAGTGGAAATATTCATCATATACTGAGTACAAATGAAAACGCACCACTTGAAAAAAGTCAATATTTAAGTTCAAGTGAACTTCAATATAATTTTTATACAACAACAACACTACAGTGACGTCACCCGACATGCCAGGTGCAAGAAATGCGAGAATTTCAAGTTAGCTGTAACGCTAGGCAATTTTTTGCAAAAACGCTACATCTTGCACGCACACCACGGGAAAAATGAATTTGTGCTCACATTTCCTTTAAAAGCATGTGAATCCGAATAAAATTTCACTTCTTCACTGACACTTGTGAAAGGTTCACACTATGCTGCGACTTACAGCCCCTGAACGGGAACGTGCCATAGGCATGCTTCAAATTGGCGCCAGCACCAGGGAAATTGCCAGACGGCTACACTGCGCACACACAACGATCGCAAGACTCCATCAAAGGTTTCTGCAAACGGGGAGCACTCGGGACCGTCCTCGAACGGGTCAACAACGTGTGACAATGGCACGTCAGGACCGTCAGATCGTACGGGATCATGTCCGAGACCGAACACTACCAGTGACAAGAACGGCTGCTCAAGTCCAAGGACGACGTGGATTCATTCACCCCAACACCGTACGGAATCGTCTGCGAGCTGCAGGCCTGCTTGCACGACGTCCTTATTTCGGCCCCATACTGACGGATCGTCACTGAAACCAGCGTCTACAGTGGGCAAACAGGCACCAGAATTGGCGACTACGACAATGGCACGGTGTCATCTTTTCTGACGAGTCACGATTTCACTTAAGGAACACAGATGGCCGTATACATATTTGGCAGAGACGTGGTGAACATTATAACGCCGATTGTGTCGTTCAAACGGACCGTTGGGGTGGTGGCAGCATTATGGTGTGGGAAGGAATAAGCTACCGTCACAGAACCCCTCTCCATATCTGCAGAGGAAGGGTGAACGGCGTCTACTACCGGGACCAGGTGCTGCAGAACCATGGAGTGCCGTTCTTCAACCAACACCACGATGTCCACACGTTCCAACAGGACAACGCTAGGGCACACACTGCAAGGGTGTCCATGCAGTACCTTGCACAGCAGAACATCCCCGTGCTTCAGTGGCCAGCTCTGTCACCCGACCACTCCCCTATCGAGCACTTACGGGATGAAATTGGACGACGTCTTTCACGTCGACGCCAGATGGACAATATCCGAGAACTTGAGGTTTCCCTTGTTCAGGAGTGGAATGCTATCCCTCAGAACACTATCCAGAGTCTGATCAACTCCATGCGATGACGATGCACCGCATGTGTCAATGCAAATAGCGGTCACACCCGTTATTGACTTTCCTGTTTGACCCCTACAGCAGTTAAACCTCTCTCGCTCATTAACATTATCCTGAATGAAATTGAATGATGTTTACATGGCTTCTTAAATCATTCATTATCTCAAATGCATCATACGTATATACTTCACATATCAATCCGTGGAGCTATTCCAGATTTCGTGAGTGGTGCGTTTTCATATGGATTGAGAATAGATGCCCGTAACTCAATTACAACAAGTAATATTGCTCCATTCATATTTTATTTCAGATATCTCTAATTCAGTTTGTCACAACAATGAATGTATGTCACAACATACATTTGAGTATATATAAGTACTAAATACAAAAAAGTAAGATTAGTAATACTGTGAATTATTGTATGACTACTGATAGGTAATAACTCATTAATATTGATAACTAATTGATTGATGTCATCTTCAATTTGTTCGATTGGTGATGTCATTTTCAACAACATTATCACAAGATGTAAACCATTGATAAGCCACAAAATCATTTGGTGACCCAAAAATTATGAAAATAGTTTCATTGTCTAAATAATTAGCAGCTGGACTATAGTGAATAGGAAGATGCACGATATGAATAGTTATGGTATGGGATGGAATTTGTTGAAAATATGCTTTTGTTTACTTTTCCTAAGTTTTTGTCGCCACTAAATGCGAATTGCCACTCAGGCGGTGTTTAGTTTACAAGTACAGTAGAGGCTAAAACTGGTAACCCATAATGGCTGCAAACCAGTGTTGCATAATTTGGAAATACATGTTGAACATGATATTTTGTATGACTCAATTTTAGGTATCGTTCATCAAAGATGAAGAAATTATATGGACTTCTTTGCAAAAACAAAGAGAAAAACCTGTACTTGCCATAAAACATGCTTTGCGCGTGATCACACTGTAAAACTGTCCATAACTAGAAAGCAGTCAGAGAGAGCACACAGTTTCCAATGAGCTGAACCAATAAGAACTAACCAAGAACTGAACTGATTTGGCCATGATGGGCTTATCTGACTTTGAATCTACCCCAAAATTTATTCAATTGTTCTTGAGCCCATGGTCCACACTTCCACGGAGTATCATTGAAATTGACTGCAAAGTTTGAGAGATATGCTCTGGGAAAAACAAGCAAAGAAACAGACATGGGTGAATGCATAACCTCCGCCTGACTCTCTTGTTGGAAGTAATGATTTACTTTAATGAAATTTTGCCTATAGCATTCATTTAGTCGATTAGTTCATTTATATCTGAAAGACTATAATAGTACGACACTTGATTCTCTCTTTTAAAAAAACATTTTGACATCATTACTTGTTTAATTTGGAGCTAACGCTCACAGATCCACTTGTGAAGTTTATAGCATTGTGTATCCCCCCATAATTGCTCATTGGGCCCAGTAAATACACAGTTTTCATTCTGTCGCCTGTTTACATTGGGTGCTCTAGGCTTCCAGCGTCTGTTAAAGAAGCAGAGAGACTGTATGAGACAGGAGTTGAATAAGCACAGTTAGCATGCGTCAGATTTAGAAGGGTTCTTCAGTGCACAAGCTTGGCACAATGGTCAGCATCACTACCTTGGAAGAGAGAGGTTTTGGGTTCTGTCTTTGTGTGCAGTACACGTTCTCCCTGAGTGGCCATTAGTTTTGTTTTTCCGGGTACATTGCAGGATTTCTCTCATGCGATCCAAATCTATATATGCTAAGGCCTACTGATCCAACCGAGGGAGTTTTTTTACTGTGCATTTACAGATACATTCATTACTGTGGATTCAGCATATTAATTTTTTATACTAATAAATTAATCTACTGCACCAGCAGATCTTTCTATTTCAGAGATCACTTTGTGCTGTTTAGAACAGAGTTTGGCATCTCAGTAGACAACCGACTAAAGGCTATGTAGTGTTGTATGTGGAAAGGATACAATAAATGTGCACTTGTTAAAGTTAGCTTATATTATCGCTTAGGTCTGCTTCTAAACTGTGGAGTTTTTATCTGTTTAAAAGGTATATGTACACCCCGATGCGGGTATTGTAAATGGTCATGATTATCAGTTTTGTAGTAAAAAGGAATGTTACATAAAACCTGGGGTCATAATGTAGATCATGTGTGCAAGAGTTGGAAATGATGTTCTTCATACAGAACACTCTCACCTCTCTTTAAGTGTTTAGTTTGTTTGTGTGTGTTTGTGTATGTTTGTTGGATGTCTCACGCGTCTTCGTTGCGCAGGGTTGTTCCATCCACCCAGGTGAAGCCAGGTGATTGGTCGTTCATACCAATCCAGTAGTGAAACTCTCCAACTGCATACTTGTTAATGAAGTCCTGAAATTAAGCACAGGATACTGTCTTTTTTATATTCATTATGCTGAACATTATAAACATACTTCAATACCACACAAAAAGCCATAAATACAGGTTGACAAAAGTTTAGGCACCTTAGATTTTTTTAAAATCTGAATTCTGTCTCTAATGTTTTTTGTGTGTGTGTGTTTGTGTTCCTCAGTGTTGCTGAAGATGAAAAGCACATTTAAGTTATCTAAATGTTGAATTTACGCTTTATTTATAAATAATCTTCATATTTCAGTAGAGATAGTTGATACAGATGGTGGAGCATTGGCAAGGCCCTGATCTCAACATGGTCAAGGCTATTTGAGAATAAAGCCGCTTTCACACCCGACACGAAACAAATTTTTCACACAACAGATTACATTCAAAGTCAATGCAAAGATGCGAGTAAACACGTTTGCATTGGCTTTGAATGTAATCTGTTGCGCAAAAAATTTGTTTCGCATCTGGTGTGAAAGCAGCTTAATAGATGAGACAGAGAGATAGAAGCAAGTAAAGCAGTCTACAGAAAGAGGTTTCAAAAAATGCTTGGAAAAGGCAAAAAAGCCTTTCATCCCTTAAATTCTATGGACCTATAGAACAATGTACCTAACTTTTTGACTGAGGATAGACTCACCAAATAATTCTAGTTCAATTAATTCTAATAATTCAGCCCTGCAGCTCGCAGTCTAAATCTAGTTTTTAATAGTTTGTGGCTTTCCATGGCACATGCTGAATAGTTTTAAATGAAACAAAAATATTTCCTAGGTACTATTGTTATGACTTGAAAATCACAACAAAGAAAACCAGCAATGACAAATTTATTCTTCACTGATTTAAAAAAAAAAAAAAAAACTTCTACAAATAATCCACTGTTTAACCTTATAATAACAGTCTAATGCCACTATGTAACTCTGTTGCCAAAACAAAATCTCTGCCTCTACTGACCAAAATCACAGCATTTATATAGATTAGCAACATTCTGGAAAGATCTACAGGATTTACTGGTGATCTCGCCCCCTCCAGGCAAAAAGAAGCCAGAAACTTCTAGAAAGCACTAGTCTATTTCATCGCACACAAGTGGTATTGCATCAGATCATGTTTTGCTACAGACACACCACCAGAGGGAGCTGATGGACAAAATAGATAAGTAAATAGCTGACCAGTAAGGCAGCACAAATAGTATGTAACAAATCACTAACAAATTATATACATTGCTGTGCATAACACACTCATACATACTCACTCACTCACTCATATTCTGCTCCTGACTCCTGGAACATGCTTAAAAAGCTGCTTGAACTTCCACATCTTTTACCTTTTGGGCACTTCAATGATTTGATTTTAAATTTTTTGCCTAATTTGTGTAAATGTTTTACATATGTATAAATCTTTATATGTGTGTATGTATGTGTGTATGTTTGCATGTACAGTATATTTAAGTATGTATGTAAGTATATATATATATATATATATATATATATATATTTTTTTTTTTTTTTCTTGTATCCCATTAATTTTTCTGTCCTTGACTCAACATCCTTGTAAATGAGGGTTGGTCCCTCAACGATTCCTCGAGTATAAATAAAGGTTGATGATGATGATGACATAACGCTATTAATCACATCTTCTTGAAGATAAACAATAGAGTCACTAAATGAAACCAAATTTGAAATCCCATCCATAAGTAAACGCAAGAAATCGAACAATATCCGGGAAAGCGTATCGCAAATTAGAGGCACTAAACCTCGCTTCACATTTGAATCACAATTGATGGTGCCTTCCACAAATATTAGCAGCATAATGAGTTACTAGAGCTCAAAGGAGGCAGTAATTTTTAACGTTTTAGATTTTCAGCCATTTTTAGAGCCTTGTGTGAAGAAAAGGGTTCAAGCTACAGCAAATCTGACAGCATTTATAATCTACAGAGAAAGTTCGCCCAAGACACTTGATTTCACAGCTGTACATCGAAAACACTTGGAGATATTCTTGCTTGAAGTTGCACAGAGAGGCAAGTTTGGTAAAATGGAAAAATGAATCAAAATTTCCAGGGGCTGTTCAAAACTATTTGAGATACAGAGCTGATATTTTGGCTACCTGTATAAATATGGTAGAGGGACACTTGTGAATTTTTTCATAAGAATCTGAAGGGGTGACCTGGGAGCCACTGGTTGATTTGAGCTGGAATGACCCCAGTGAAACACAACAACATAGTAATGCCCTGGAGACCACCGAAACTGGCTGAATGCCTTACAACCCAGAATTAGCAGCTAGTTGGAGCATTAGCAATAGCAGCGACTGTGAAATCGAAGCAATCTCACGCAATTCTTTTTATCTTTTGGAAATGCACTTCTTTAGTAATAATTTGGTTATTAACACTCATCATCCAACAATTTATTTCACCTGTTTGTCTCGACTTTTTATAACAACCAGATCAGCTCCTTGATTTTTGCAGTAAGCTCGACTGTTGGTCCAGCTTTTTTTGTCCGTGGAGAAGAAGTAGCACTTGGACGACAACTGCTTCCATCCCTCAGGGCAAGCTGAACCAGTTTGACACTGTTTGTCTGTAAAGAAAAAATCAATCAATCGGTGTAATATCACCGAGAAGCAAAACTGCCACTGAAACTATAAACAAAATGAAAACAAAACAAATCACACAACCTTTCAGAGAGACTATTCATTACTTCCTTGTCTAATCAATTTTATAATGATCATGATAATTATTATTTTTGATAATTTGGTATTTCCAGTTCAGTGGCGAGCGGTTGACGGAAAACTGGGGGGGTGGGCCGGGCCCGTTTCAACTTAATTGGTGGAAACCTAGGTAAGGTCACCTACGTTCCATGTCAAATTACAATGACCCCCACTTTCTCTCTCTGATCGGACATACTAAATCATGTGTATGCTCATTGTTTATCAAAGCCTGTGTTATTGATTCAGGAGGGCACAGACAAGTGTCTCAAACTACACTGCCCGGCCAAAAAAAAAGTCACCGTTTGGAAGTTAATGAACAAATTCTAAAATTGGATCATGATTGCGGTTATTAATGTTTCAGATGGCAATTATCATTTTAACCCTGACTGATGAAGTGCGTCGCTATTCATTTCTTAAAAAATCATGTCGGAAAACACATTTCCTGATGGTGGAAAAGATGTTACAGTATTTCAGAACGGGCAAGTTATTGGCCTGTATTTAGCAAAGAAAACCATGAATGACAAAACCAAGCAGGAGGAATCATTTTCACTAACAAATTTTCCACCACAAAGTCCTGACCTTGAACATAATAAAAGTTATTGGGATGTACTCAAGACCACCGAGTGGTTCAACCATTATGTCGAGAAGACAAGATCTTGGACAAAAATCATGGCATATCTGATCGAAAAGAAATGTTCTGGCATTGTATATAGTTGTCAAAACAATGACTAGACGAATATGCACTGTAATCAAAGCTACAGGGGTTCCAACTAAATATTTGAGTGTGCGACTTTTTTTTTGGCCAGGCAGTGTATTTTGTTTAGACTACATTTCACTCTGCAGGCAACAGGACACCGTAGCTCACAGACATCACAAGCGCTAGAGGAAGCTGGAGCATCATAAATAGCATAAATCAACCATAAATCCCCGTCAACCAGCGGTGGTCACTCTTGGATGCTCTTACTCAAGGTATCATAGTCTTTCTGTAGCTGGTTTTTCTCATTTGAAAGTGTGTTGTATTTTTCTTGTAGCTGGTCTTTCACATTAGATAAGGTGTTGTAGTTCTTCTGTAGCTGGTCCTTCTCACTTGAAAGTGTGTTGTATTTTTTCTGTAGCTGGTCTTTCTCATTTGAAAGTGTGTTGTATTTTTTCTGTAGCTGGTCTTTCTCATTCGATAGGTTATCATAATTCTTTTTCAACTGGTCTGTCTTCATAGATAGAGTGTCATAGTTTTTTTGTAACTGATCTTTATCATTCAATAGTCCATCATAGTTCTTCTGTAGCAGATCTTTCTCATTTGATAGCCTGTCATAGGCTTTCCGTAGTTGGTCTTTCTCATAAGATACTCTGTCGAAATCTCTCTGCAGTTGTTCTTTTTCACCATCCCAGGTACTGTTGCCAATCTTGGAAATCTCTGTTGTATCTAAGATAAAGATAAGATGGGAAAATTGACTGTGAGTGCAGGTTTAGCGTACAAAAAGATTTAGAAAATTATGCCTCAAATCTGTAGTTCTGTGCCCTTCTAGGCTTTGTATTAGGGCCAAAGAGCTCACGTCTTTGCAGAACTTCATCTATACCCTCTAAGCTCATTAGCTGGTGGAATTTGGTTTCAATTTAGGATAGATTTACCACTTATGATTTTGAAGAATCACTGCAATTTTTTGAGTGCAGTATTACTTTATCTTTAAATGCACATGAATTGGAGCTGAGTTATTTCCTGAAAACCACAGTTTTTTTTTTGATGACTTTGGTTTCATAAAAAATTGGATTTAATAATTTTTGAATAATATCAAAGTACTGTGAACTTGCAGTAGGATGTAGACGTACATTGTAACATATCATAAACATAAACAGCTCTCAATGTTTCACTGTTACACACCACCAGATAATTACAGCAAAGCTCACGCGTTCTTATTGCATAATGTATGTATGACCACAAAGGGGAAGGCAAGAGTTTCAGACTGAGTGAAAATTCAGAAAGGAGAAATGTCGCTTGTTACTTCTAGGATTTTAACTTCAATTCACATGGAAACTAGAGGTTCGAATTACAAAGAACTTGTCTGACCAATACACACATGCTCACACACAGACACACACACAGACACACACACAAACACTCGCTGTTAGGTCCAGTAATATTTGGACGCAATTTTCATTGTTTTGGCGGTGTAGAATTGCAGCCATTTTGTACCTTGGGTTTCAAAGGTCAATGGACAAACAAACTGTTTCATCAAATAAATTTTAATCTCTAATACTCAGCGGCAATCCCTTTGCAGTCAGTGACTACCTGGATTCAGCTCATATACTGTAATTGACTAGTCTTTTGTAGAACACTCAACTTATTTTCCTTCAAGAAATCTTGGGTTGCTGTTGCAGTAAGTCATCATCTGTGAAGCGTTGTCCCATGTGTTCTGAAACACTTGGCTGAATCTGCGCATATAATGCATACCTCAACAATGAAGAATGCTTCCTCCACCTTTGTCAGAAGTCACATTCCAATAAATGCAGGGAAACATGTTCTATACATACCCACTTACAGCCACTCTTCACAGGTGAGGTTGTACAGAATATGCACAGTATTTTGTCTTTTCCACGTTCTTCTCTTTCCATTTTTATGGTACGAGTTGATAATTGTCCCTCTGTCCATTGGATGTTGTTTCAGAACTATACACGTTTAATCCAGAGTTTTCATCAGTGGGATTATGGCACTGCTTTCACCTCGCCTTAAAGCGCATTAAATCTTGAACCCCGTTCGCATTTCACAAGTTTCATAATTACCAACTAAGGGTCAATTTGTTCATTTGCGAGGATCAATCCTTATCTATTTCCTCTCAGCTTGCATTATCAGCTTTCCTATCCACACTCATGGTAGACCTAAAATAAAACGTCAATGCCTTACAAAGCTTCTGAATTCCTGCCTCACGATACAAATTTTTTGTATTATGTCTAAAAATGCCATTTTATAGACTCAGGTTTGCCTGTAAAAGCTGCTCGTATAGAAATAAAACTCTGTCTACAATCAGTGACATGCAGGTTAACACTCAACCTATTTCAGAGCAAGAATCGAGTTGAATCTATTGAATTAATTTACCAAGCTAATGGGCTTCCAATAAGATGCATTGCCATTAACGATTAAGACATACAGTTTTGCATCCACAAGGAAGGCAATGAGATTGCATGGACTGCAATTAACTGAAATTTCTTAAAAAATCCCTCTTAACGTTAGAAGCAGTGGTAATTTAATAAATTCATTATTATCGCTTGGCATGGCAACCAGTGAACAACTATGCTTCCCTGCAAATGCAACTTATTCTTTGGAACTCGGAAGACATTATGATTAAGTGCAGTCTTAAAATAAATTAGGTTGCACTGATGAAAAAAATCCTAGAACAGGAGATGGAATTTAGGGAAGGCACTGGGTTAATTAATAATTTATTAAATATTATTTTGGGGTCTTTTTTTCATCCATACAATATCACTATTAAGTACATTGTCATTAAGTACATGAGATTCCGGCACGTCATTTAAAAATCGAGTAACACCGGCATTACTAACAGGGGGATGTTGGGCTTTAGAAACTTAAGAAAATAATGATTTGGCAGTGTTGTGTTCCGTGGTCTGAGTGACTGTCTGGTTAGTCAATTTTAGGTTTCTATTATTTTGGTATGTCAGTTTTTAGTCCATGTCTTAGTGTTCACATTTCATTCCTCTCCTGTGTAGTCCAGTCCACGTTTTACCCATGTACTGTCTTTGCTTTCTCCCCGGTCGCGTCATTGTTTGTATCAGTGTCACAATCAATTAACACAGAAACTATTTTGGGTGATTTAATGGATTCTGGGTTTCATCCTTCCTTCTGTTCTCGTTTGCTAGTTTCCCCTTGCCTTTCTATTCATACTAACATTACTAACAGTTTGTTTTCTAAAATTACTAACCAAACTAACCTTGTATATAATACTAATCTACTAACGAGCACCCGGGATTGTATAGCTGCACTTACTAATTGACTAATTATCTCTCAGCAGTCGCTCTGTTCTAGCTCCGCCCCTCGCTTTACTGTTTACTGGCTTTGCTAAAGTTTTCCCGCAGGATCTCTGCATTCTTATAATCTGTTCTGGCTCTTTTTCTGTACACTTAGGAGTCTTTTATCCAGTTTATTTATCCCATCTTTGGGATTGTCTTGTGATCCTTGTCTGTGTGTTAATGTTAATGTTTTCAAGTAATTGGTTTCCCTCATGTTCCACCCCTTGTTAATTGGATTAAGTTTCAACACCTGTGTCTGTGTGTGCCCCTGCCCTATATGTTTGAGCAGTATCTGCACGTCAGCAGATCTGACTTCTGTTACGAAACAACACGGGTGGAACACACTAGGGGAACATGAACGTGGAAACGTGAGCTAGAACAGAAGGGAGACACAAGAGGGGAGTGAGACGCCATAAGCGGGAATCCAAAATAAAATTTATTAACATAAACACAGAAATAAACCAGGGGGAAAAGGGGCACTCAGGCCAACAAAAACACCGTGCCTAGCACTGACGCAGGAGAACTCAAGAATCCAAAACACAAAATACCAGGGGAACAGACTCCGAACATGACATGGAACCAGACTTGACACATGGAACGAGACTAGAGACAAACAGAACTCTGGAAGCTAGACATACTCACAAGACAAGACAGTTGGCACAGCTGGCAGATGGCTAACTCGGGTGGCACAGCTGGCCAGGAGAAGGGTCAGGGAGAACGTAAGGAGGGGGACAGACAGGACACAGGGCTCAGGGCAGGCAGGAATGCTGGGGCTACGGCTTGGGCTATGACAATGGCTATGGCTATGGCTTGGCTTGGGCTTGGGACTGTGGGTATGGCTTGGCTGGTGCTCAGGACAGGCAGGGCTTGGCTGGTGCTCAGGACAACTCGAGACAGGAGGAAGACTGGCACAAGGACACAGAAGACGCTGGAGGAGACAGGGGGCACCAGGGGCTTGAATGCAGAAGGGCAGGCTGGACAGGGAAGGAGGCTGAACTTGAGACACAGAAAAACCTGAGGGGACCAGAGGAGAAGTGCACGAGGCAGAGGGAGGGGGAATGCGTGCGAGCGTGATGCGTGTGTGATGCGTGGGTGATGCGTGTGTGGGTGAAGTCAGATCTGCTGACGTGCAGATACTGCTCAAACATATAGGGCAGGGGCACACACAGACACAGGTGTTGAAACTTAATCCAATTAACAAGGGGTGGAACATGAGGGAAACCAATTACTTGAAAACATTAACATTAACACACAGACAAGGATCACAAGACAATCCCAAAGATGGGATAAATAAACTGGATAAAAGACTCCTAAGTGTACAGAAAAAGAGCCAGAACAGATTATAAGAATGCAGAGATCCTGCGGGAAAACTTTAGCAAAGCCAGTGAACAGTAAAGCGAGGGGCGGAGCTAGAACAGAGCGACTGCTGAGAGATAATTAGTCAATTAGTAAGTGCAGCTATACAATCCCGGGTGCTCGTTAGTAGATTAGTATTATATACAAGGTTAGTTTGGTTAGTAATTTTAGAAAACAACAAACTGTTAGTAATGTTAGTATGAATATAAAAGCAAGGGGAAACTAGCAAACGAGAACAGAAGGAAGGATGAAACCCAGAATCCATTAAATCACCCGAAATAGTGTCACAATCAATTAACACAGAAACTGATACAAACAATGACGCGACCGGGGAGAAAGCAAAGACAGTACATGGGTAAAACGTGGACTGGACTACACAGGAGAGGAATGAAATGTGAACACTAAGACATGGACTAAAAACTGACATACCAAAATAATAGAAACCTAAAATTGACTAACCAGATAGACACTCAGACCACGGAACACAACAGGCAGATTTCCTGTTTTTTTTTAAGCTTGGTTTATGAATTGAAATAAACTTTCTGCATTTATTCTGGTGATAATTCTCTCGATTATTGAGATTGGCAACAATACATCTACCACCTGAAAAGTGTTCTTGATGTGGCCAACGGATTTGAAGGGGTTTTTCTAAGCAAGGAAGGAGTTCTTCAGTCATCCACCACACTTATCATCTGTGGTCTTCCTGGCCTTTTTGTATTCTTGAGCTCACCGGTGTTTTCTTTTCAATGTACCAAACAGATCAGTTGGCCACATCCAACTGATCATTTTTTCTGTTTTTGTAATGGGTTTGTTTTGATTGTTTCAGCCTATTAATGACATTCTTCACAGGTAGTGATGGCTCTTTTTATATCATATTGAGAATCAACAGCAATAAATTCCAAATGCAAATGCAACATTTGAAATCAGCTGTGGATGTTGTAACGGTTCACTTTTAAATGAGATTATTAGAGGACACACTGAAACATGGAACATTCAGTTGTTCAAATACTTTTGGTCCCTTGAAAAAGGGGTGAATTTAAGAAAGTAATTCCTACATCGTTCACCCAATGTTGATGCTCTTACCCTGAAATTAACGCTGAAAGTCAACTTTTTGGGCTCATATCATTCAATTTCAACTCCAGCATATTATGGCCCACAGCTAAAATAACAATAATTATTTTTTAATTAAATGATAAGTAATCAATTATAAACATTTGCGTGATGAAAAATTTGGCTGATTTTCGCAGACCATCGCTACACTAGGTTTTGGGCTGCCCCTCAAAATTATGTTATGCTCAATCACAAATAGGAAACCATATATCGGCAGACCAATTGCTCCATCACATTGACCTTCACGTGGCGTTGAGGGCATGGGCGGGGGTATGTGGCCTTCCGGACACACCCTCCAGATATTATTATTATTATTATTATCATTATTATTATTGATAAAACAGTCACAGAAAATACATACATACAAACTGTATCATTCTCACAGAGGACACACACACGCACATACACAAGCAGACTGTAAGTGCTCACAGAAGACACACACTGATTTTGTGATACTCACAGAGGGCACTCAGGGTAATGGTGGACATGAGTAAGATGGCACACAGGACCCCCAGACTCACTGTAATCAATCTGTGCCCACATGTGCTTTTTACACTCGTCCCTGCATCACAAGTATAACTTGATTAAAACAACACTGGCAAAAACAGGGTGGAGTCTCCATCTGTGTTTCACAGGAACCTGAGCTGTTTATTATATAAACAATACTGTCAAGCATCAGATATGACAGTTAAACCACACTTAATGGTAAACCTCGACATGTTAGCAGGGTAACAAGACAAATCAAAGTTATTTGGGCAATGCTGGCCAAAACAGGATGGTGTTTCCACCTGTATTTTATACAAACTTGAGTTTGCACAATTAAATCATTCAACTTCTATTTAATTTTAAAAAGATCAAGTCAAGTCATGGACAAAATTTAATCTAAAATCCACATTCTATATGTGAAAACTATGTACCAACAGACATAAAGATTTGTATCTGAAAAACTGGCCTGTCGCATCCTCTGTAAAACATTTCAGTGCAGTTCAGAGTGATTAATGTTAAAAAAATTGATTATGCACACAGACCCTGCAGGAACACAACATCCTGATACACCAGAGTGAGAGTCCTATCAACATTAAACTCATGATGAGCGCCACAGAAACTCCTCTCACTAATTCAACACCCAACCGATCCAAAAAATTACACTTACAGTCTTTTTCTTTAAGTCTAGGGTTGATTTTCTCATTCATAGGCAACATCGAGTAATATTTTTATAAAACTGAATAATTTTTTAAAAATATTTAATTCACTGTGTCGTCAATTGCCTTACCTGCGTTCCCTGATCCTGAGTCATTGTGTGTGGTGTTGTCCAACGAGTAGTAAACATTTTGGTCCGGGGAAGACAAGTTTGTGTATGAATCCACCGAAATTGTCATTGGTGATACAGCCATCTTTGGATCATTACTAAATGTGCACTGTAAATGCTCTGCCCAATATTTATGTGCATCTCTGGCGTTGTGTCACCATGGTCTGTGGTATTTTTGCTGAAAGGGGAAGGGCCATTGCCACCTCAATATATCATTTTTGATACGAGATGTTCTCTGGAAAACCCGTTAATAGAGTTCCAGTGGCAGACTTTGATTAAATATCTGATGCATAGTTCATTCAGTTAGCTATACCCCTTCTATGAGGGTCCTGACTGGATTAGATTGAAATTGACAGTAAGTTTGTAGAATGTAGCTCAGTAGAGTCTAGAATCTTCTTGAGTGTTTTAAAAAGGTACTAATTACAGACTCTGATGTTAAAGTACTTGATTCACAAAACGCCAATTTTCAGAAAATAGTCAGAATCAACTTGGGTAACTATCAAAGATGTTTTCCTGTCCTTACCTGCTCTCATGAGAGAAAATGTGATTTTATGAGTACTTTCAGCTCATGGCTCTTCAATTATTGATCATGAGCAATCGTGACACGGCTTTTTGTGTATATCCTAATTAATTGCAATAAGGATAAGGTTCTCCTTACATATTACGTTTCTATTGACGGACTGTCCCATAGTTCGCTTCGCTTAGGCAATGTCCGTTTTTCTACTTTACTGGTTAAAAAGCATACAGCTGATCCAGGTATGACTTATTCTACTGCTGGTCGACTCTGGTTCAGGAGAATCGGGAGTTTTGCTGGTTTTTGTTCTTATGACAACAAACGAGATGAGGTAACTGTGTGATCATCTGCGTTAATTTAGCGATTCAGTGCTGAGTCACTACAGAACTAACAGACACTGGCTCTTTCTTTACTCGTCCTGCCTCACCGACCAAAATCACACATCTTCTTTCAAAGTCCATGAATATTATAAACCCCACAGCACACAACACTCAGCTCCGGTGACGGGGTCCCCCATTGTTGTTGTGAACAGTTGCCGAATAAAATTTTGTTGTTGCTGTTGTAGCCAACCAGCTACTGTATGTCCCGCTTAAGTCGTATCGTATCTTGTGCAGATGTGTCATTGCTATGCCAACCGCCGGCCAGCTAAGGTCACGAGATGGGGTTCCTGTTGGTGGTGCGAAAGCAAACCGAAAAAACGTTCTCACGCATGTTTAGTTCCTGAGGAACTAACCTGTGGGCAGTTACTCTTATAGGGTTCCTAGAACTCTTAGGTCTAAAAAAAAACACCAATAGATAGAATGGTGATATTTAAAAATTGGAACTTGTCATGCCCTGAGTCTTCTAAATTATTTTCACCTTGTCTGGATTTTCCTTTAGTTTCCCCCCATTAGTTTCATTAATTGGTTATTGTCTCGACAGACGGTCTTTCATGAGCGGGTGCTGCATGTCTCGTTTTGTTGAGCTGGGGAGGGGGGTGGGGGGGGGGGGGGGGGGGGGAACAAAGTTCATTTTGTTCAGCAGGGGTCAGATGCCATTAATTTTGTTTGTATTGCACTCTCAATCGCGCATCTTCCAGTACTCCTTAAATTCCATTTTTTGGCGCCCCCCCCCCGGCGTAGCACCCATATGCACTGCATACACTTTTGCGCCACTATATCACTGGACACCGGCCCTCCAGATCCTCCTGATTAGCCACTCCGGGCCTGTCTCCATTCCTTCCACATTTGGTAAAAGTGTAGAGCAAAGGTGGGCAACAGGGGCTGTGTCTGCCCCTCGTATTCGTGCAAACTTCTGGCCTTAAAGTAATTGATTATCTTTATAAGCAAAAGCATTTGTGAAATCTGGCTTTTGTGCTGCATTTCTTTAAAGTCTCATGCTTGACCAACAAAGACTATTCTAGTCTCCCTAAATGTAACATTTTCCTTTGATCTTATGTGTGTGCAAATTCATGTTTGTGTATACAACCAGTTAGCTCAGTTTGTCTGGGTAACTGGTGAAGATACATCCTACATACACACTGGCCCCCAAGGACAGGAATTGCTCACTCCTGGTCTAAAGGACGACCAAGTAGCGATTTTATTAGGGTTATCTCCCTTTACCGTTATCCTGAGAGTTGCAAGTCTGCCAGTTCCTCTGAGCCTTAGAGACTGTGAGTGAGCGCTATACTGTATACCCTGTAGCTCCAGATTGCTTTCTCGGTACTGACCTCTTACCGGTCCTGGACTACGACTTTGGTTAGTTTGGTCATCCCCTGGTTCGTCTGCCCTTAAAAACTCTACTGCTTGTTCCTCTTAAGTTGTTCTGTGTCCGCTTGTGCCATCTACTGCAAGACCTCATGATTGAAAGTGCCCTCTGTCTTTTAGACCAATCCAGTGGTGATTCAGTCCAATCGCATACTTAAACCTACCAGTTATTAAGTTTAATGAACGAATATGTTGTAACCTACAGCTATGTTAAAACAAAGTCAGTGTTCTGTGTTACAAAAAAAAAAGTATAGAGTTCTTTTGAGTGTAGAACAGGCCATATTGATTTCACAAGAAATAATCATTGTGCCCTATCACTGGTCATCAGTGGCGGTTTTTCACGGAGGCCAAGGGAAGCCTGGCTTCCCCAAAAATTTTTGCAAGAAAGAAAAAATATAAATAAGCTTCACCACAATGTATTTTATATTGTTGTCATTTCCTTGTCAAAACACGACATCGGCGCACTTCTGCTTTGGCTCAGCATGAGGAGCAAAACAGCGCCCCTCCTGTCAAGCTCTCATTGTGTCTTACACTTTGTGTCTCATGCCCTACGCCCTGTCTGTCAGTTCGGAGGCCAGCTTCACTTTGCCTCCCTCAGAAAAAAAACAGCCCGTATTAGCCAATCAGATTGAAGCAAGGCTCATTGCTGAATGGTCGATGCATCATTAAAAAAAATATGAGGGAGGCCAGATCGAATCTGGCTTCCAACCAATCACAAACTGTTACGGAAAATACACACAATAGGTACATCTCAAAGCATAATTTTTAGGGGTCGTCGCCTAATTTAATCCGCCTAACTGACACAACGTTATTTCATCTCTGTTAGACAGCTTTGATTTTATGCGAGTCATCTCTGGTTTCCCAAAACCTAAACTTAACTCTAACCTCTAATCCTAAACCTGACCCCAAACCTAACCCTAACCCTAAATTTTATCTTATTACTAAACCTAAATGTTATAATTTAGTGGATAGAAGTAAGTGACAACCCTTAAAAATGTAGCCTTCAAAGGATGCAATCTAGGCTTTGAGAAACGGCCACTGATTCAACTGTCCCGCCAGGCGCCAGCCAGCCCACACAGAAAGTGTTGCCAGTAAGTCAGAGAATGGATGGTGACTGAGACTTAGAGTTTCTTGTAAAAAATGACTTCACAAAATTTCCTTTTGAGGTTCAACTAAAAGTCAAGCGGGACGGTAGGCCGACTCCAAAGCTCAATTTAACTAAGGGGAGAGCTGATGGAAAAGTTTGCTCTTTTTGTGTAGCTAACTATGCTAGAAACGAATGGCTAACAGGAAGTGCCAAGCTTAACCGCTTTTCTGCTGGCCATGTCTCCTATGGCCCGCCGTGGCCTTTTTGATGACCGGGTTGTTGTCACATTTTCTTATGTGATGCATAAAATGTGGTGTTTTATTCTTTATTATTCGTGTCGTGTCTAGTGGATTTCAGAGCATGATGGCTAAGCTGTACTGTTTTTTTATACTCTCAGTCCTTACCGAGACTGCATTTAGGTCCGCTGACATCAGCTGCACTATCGGCTGACGGCTGTAAGGTTTATAGTTGATAGCGCTGCAGCACAATTGATATCAATTTTTACATAAATCTTTGTAACTATGTGTTTTATATTTAGTTAATGTAATTCAGACGTTGCGCATGGGTTATGCATTCATGTTGACTGTGTTTTTGGATGTATGAATATTGGGCATCCTTGTGATTTGTTAATTTCAGTTGTGAGGCTGCCACATTGTTTCTTCTGATGTTGGTGGAAGGGGTTTGCCTGTGTTTCTGTACAATAGTCCACGGCTGTCTTGCAAATGCTTTTGTTGCCAATTAATTAAATATGAGTCCGAGAGAAGCATTGTCCACAACACGGAACTTCATTAATACTGTCTCTGAAAGCAATGGCTGAAATGTTTTTGTTATATCTAGATCTTGTCATAATTGCCGTCTGATCGCTATGTGTTTAGCTTTCTGCTGTAATAAAGCTACGAGAAGTTTACCAGCTTTGCATGGGCTTCCTCTGATCACATACTACTGTGTGCCAGATCCATGAGCACGTGCACAGCCCGAAGCGCGCATCCACAGCTCTCCCTCGCGCTTTCACTCTCCCGCACACACGCGATCCACTTTTTTTAACTAAAATGAATGAGAAGTCGGTAGAATAAAGGTACTGTAACAGTAGGCTAATTTGTTTGCAGGAAAATAAGACCTAAACACTGAATTAAATTCGTTGTTCATTCTGGCATCCGCGGTCATTTTTGTCACGGGCCGCCACTGCTGGTCATGTGGTGTATTAGCTCAGAGAATCAGTTCATTTATATTTTATGTTTTTATTAATTTGCATTCTGTCTAACAATTGATCCTCTATTTAAAACCATTTTGACATCATTTCTCGTTTCATTCGGAGGCGTCCCGCTCGCAGATCCACTTCAGCGGTTCATAGCATTGTGTTTCCCCCCATAATTGGTGATTGGGCCCAGTAAATATACAGCGTTCATTCTGTTGTCTGTCTGCATTGGGTGCTCCAGGCCTCCAGAGTCTGTTGAAGAAGTAGAGAAAAGTTTAATGTTTTTATTTGTGTTTTTCACTTGGGGAAAGGATAAGAACCAAGCAGCCTCGGAGCGGCGGGTTGCCGCAGTGCAACACCCAGGGACCAACTCCAGCTCTACAGCCTGAGTATTTGTCAGGGGTCGTGGCAGGAGTGTTTCTGTAGAGCATGTCTCTCAGCGAAGGAGGAAACCAAACACCCCGGAAGAAGAAACCGAGAACATGCAAAGCCCACGAAAAGAGATCCTGACCAGCTAAAAGTCTAATCCAACTTCCTGGTTTGTCTATCAAGCAATCTAGCTTCAGCGAAGGGGAAACCACTCAGCTTTTGTCTAGGGAGGCCACTGGCATGGAGCAGCTATGCCCCGGAACCCAAGCCGTTCTCCGACATCAAATCTGAACTGTTCCCCTGTCAGTCAAGGGCCGTCATCCGACATCAAATCTGAACTGTTCCCCTGTCAGTCAAGGGCCGTCCTCCGATATCAAATCTGAACTGTTCCCCTGTCAGTCTAGGCTACGGCCCATTCTTCTGTGACACTGCATTCCTGTGAATAAATACTCCTGACTGGACTGCACTCTTGTTCTTCACGTTCTAATAAGGACTGAAAAATGGCTTCACCCTCGCACAGGGATCTCATGTGCAAGCGCATGAGTATCAGTTCTGTCATGGAAAACAGTCATTAGAGTGCTACATAAAAGTTTGACTTAAAATGCGTCAGTTAGAAATTCATCAGGCTTGATCAGACCTCTCTCCTTTTTCCTGTAAGCGGTCATTTGTGTCTGTGAATATATTCGTTATACGCCTTACGCTTCTTCGTTTCGCAGGGTTGTTCCGTCCACCCAGACGAAGTCCCCTCTGTCTTCTAGACCAATCCAGTAGGGATTCAATCCAATCGCATACTTCTCAATGAACTCCTGAAAGTAAACACAGAATGATTTCTATTTTATCGTTATTATGCTGGGCTCTGAGTCTCTTTTATCAGCTGGCAAAATTTCAAACTTTTTTGCGTATCACTCTGAATAAAATCCCCACAATAAAGACTCGTCAAAGGGCATCATGACGCGCAAAATTTATAAATAAATAAAGGTTCCACAAGTCTAACACAAATCTAAAATCCAACGACGTTCATAAGAAAGCAAACATCACTAAGGGACAAAACAGTAATCTGACTGAGCAGAACTAAAAGGCACTTCACACGTTTACGTCGGTAGATGCTATGTAACCTCTTTTCCCAAACACCTAGTAAGACCATAGCAACCATCTGAAAGCATTTTGACAAACAAATTATAATGCCTTTGCAACCATGCATTAGGATCCTAGAGATCACTTAGTAGGGCCCAGGTAACCCCCAATTAAAACTAGCGACCCCCTAATAAAACCAGAGAAATGGAAGCTGGGTTGCAAGTGAGAGCAGTTGTATATAAGGTGAATTCCTGAACAATCACACTTGTATTTTTAGTTAAGAATGCATATCTATAAGCTATTACCATCAACCACACATTAATTTACTGTCAGATTCTTTCATTCATGCATTTATTTTCAGCATATTACCTGTTTTTCTTTGCTTTTTATAACCACCAGGTTACCTCCATGTATTTTGCACTTTGTTTGACTGTCATTCCAGCTGTTGGTCTCTGTAGAGAACAAATAGCACTTGCACGAGAATCGCTCCCACCCTTCTGGACAATTTGCTCTACACTGTCGCACTGAAAATGAAGATCAAAGAAAGTTTTTGTCCAATGTTAATATAACACTGCCGATGAATCAAGGTACAATATGACTAAATAAACTAAATAAGTCATAAAATCATGTTGACAGAGCATTAATATCTGTCCCCCTCACTCTGCAACTGGAAATGCCCAGTTATGCTTGCTGTTCATTGTTCAATTGTCATAAACAAAGCAGCTAAATTTGCAAGCACTCCTCTTCAGTCTGCAACCAACAAGAATGGCTCGAAAACTAGCATCAGAAGACAGAGGTAACATACAAAAAAATTACCAATGCAACCAAGTCAGAGATCGCTGTGGTGCAGTAATTGCTCTCCTCTGTGTTTTCGTTCACAAGCAAATAAAACAGGTATTCCGTCTTCAGGTGTCATTCGCGCCTAAATTGCACCTAAGGGATAGTACTGTGCGTATGCACACTAATCAGCTAAAACATTATGACCACCTGCCACATATTGTGTAGGTCTCCCTTTTGCTGTCAAAACAGCCCTGACATTGAGGCATGGACTCCACCAGACCTCTGAAGGTGAGCTGTGGTCTCTGGCGCCAAGACGAAAGCAGCAGATCCTTGAAGTTCTGTAAGTTGTGAGGTGGGGCCTCCATCGATTGAATTGGTTTGTCCAGCACGTTCTAAGGATGCTCGATTGGTCTGAGATCTGGAGTATTTGAGAGCCAGGTCAACACCTTGGACTTGTCGTTTTCATCAAACCATTCCTGCGCCATTTATGCAATGTGCCATGCAGGGCATGTTATCGGACCGAAAGAGGTGACCGGAGTTAAAGAATACTGTTTCCATGAAGGCGTGTACTTGGTCTGCAACAATGCTTAGGTAGGTGATACATGTCAAAGTAAAATCCACGTAAACGGTAGGACTCAAGGATTCTCAGCAGAACACTGCCCAAAGCATCACACTGCCTCTGAAGTCTTGCCTTCTAGCCATAGTGCATCCCGGTGCCATGTCTTCTCCAGGTAAGCGACACGCACACACCCGGCCATCCACATGACGTCAAAGAAAACGCGATTCATCAGACCAGGTCGCCTTCTTTTATTGCTCCGTGGTCCAGTTCTGAAATTTTGTGCCATTGTAGCCAATTTCAGGAGTGGCCAGGGGTCAGAACCGGCATCCTGACCGGGCCGCGGCTCCAGCCTGACATCCTGCTGCTGCACAGCCCCATATGCAGCAAGCTGCGCAGCCCTATGTTCTGACACTTTGTTCTACCGGGACCAGCATTACAAGTTGCACAGTTTGTTAGAGGGCCAATACAGAAATATAAGGGGTCCGTAAATGGTATATTGGGCAAGGCGTCAGCCGAGCCCCAATATGCCATTTACCGATCCCCTTATATTTCCGTATTGGCCCTCTAACAAACTTTGAAACAAATTTATCACACCGAAGACGTTTTTTTCCCACCTGCATGCCATTTTGGCTGCTCCAGAGACACCAAGGGAGATAATCCACTCGCACGCCGTGCATGGGATCGGAGACGTAATATGGGAATATTAACGGGGTTTCCACGTGACTGCTTTTGACCAATGCCATCCAACTATTCTTGTCTGAGGTGGGATGATAATTTTCTGGAATTTGAACCACGGTAGCTCTTCTGTTGGGTCGGACCACACGGGCCAGGTTTTGCTGCCCGCATGCATTAGCGAGTCTTGGCCGCCCATGGCCCTGTCGCCAGTTCACCAGTTTTCCTTCCTTGGAGCGCTTCTTTTAGGCACAGACCTTGGCAGGCTTTGGCGCTCGTCAAAGTCGCTCACTTCCTAACATTTGCTGATATCTCCTTCTTGCATCACATAAACTTGGTGGACAACATGACAATATGAGTGAACAATATTTTCACTCACTGCCTAATATATTCCATCCCTGACAGGCGCCATTATAATGAGATGATTAATGTTACTCTTGTCACCTGCCCCTGTCATAATGTTATGGCTGATTGGTATATGTGTGTGTGTGTGTGTGTGTGTGTGTGTTTGTCAGTGGGGTGGGTGGGTGTAATGCCTGCTCTTACCCAGGGTGTCATAGTCTTTCTGCAGCTGTTCAATCTCATTACTTCGGTTTTTCAGGCCGTCCCATAACTGAAATATTATTTTATCCCGCTGGTCACGATCTTTCTGCAGCTGGTCTTTTTCTTTAGATAGTCTGTCATAGTCTCTGTGATTTTGTTCTTTGTTAGAGCTCCAGGTGCTCCCTCTCATATCTACGATGAAGACATGAGGGGAAAAATCATTGGGTGAGGGGCCTCTCCATCCACCACAATACAGTACATCATCCCCTATGTCTACATAGCGCTGAGTTTAATGTTTCTCCGTTTCTCACAGAAGGAAACTATAACGGCCTCAGACTCTGCACAGACCTTCAAGGACATTCTCTCTCTGTACCCCTGACCTCAAATGCGGGAAGAATTGAATCGATTAATTCAATAAGGGCCCAACTCCACACATTTTCAGTACAGAGTTGGGCCCTTATTTAATTCACCACTTCACTTGAAGACCACAAAGGAAAAACAATCACAGTCCAAACTTGGCATGTTTCTATATTTTATATATTGTATTTTCTTATTATATTTATCAAAATATATAATAATGTTATACATTATAATAATATTTTACATATTTTAAAACTTTTTGCATATTTTTTCAGTGCTTTGTTTCTAAGATTGTTTTGAATTTTTAATTCATCTTTTCTCTACAACGTGAAAACGTGAGCCTGATCTTTTTTCCATTGTGGTTCTCAATTTGAATGAACCAAGCAAATTAGTTTCAGGCTCTGCTATTGTTGGAAGCAGTTTTGAAATTCTCTGTGGTTAATATTCATAGTGCACAATAGTAATTATTTCCTCAAATATTTGTGCAGTTTAGGTCATGGATTTGACAGCAATTCAAAGCAAATAATTTGGTAACGTTTGCAGGATTTAAACAAAATAATGGCCATACAAAATAATTGTACTAATAATTATACTAATGCTACTTCTACTACTACTACTAATAATAGTAATAATAATAATAATAATAATGATAATGATAATAGTGAAATAGTACAATGTTGTATTATTATTGTTAGTATTAGTAGCAGTAGTATTGGCATTATATATCAGGGCCCTTTTTCACAAAACATTTTTATCTTACCACTAAAAGTTCTTTTATATGACACTGAAACTTCCTGGCTAAGAGTTTCCTCTTAAAAGCTATTCATAAGGCTGCTGAGACCAACTTTTACAAAGGAACTTGGAAAACTCTTAAGGTAAGAGAGAGAGGCAGGGCTGACTCAGTTGCTATGGATGATGGATTGACTTACTATCCCTGCAGTGATTGGTTGATAGGGACTGGGTCTTTGTGAGTGATTTCATCACAGAAATTCTGTCGAAGGAGGTTTTATTTTGCTCTTGCCATATTCAGACAAATGAAAAATATTTCCTTCACTGATTAAGCACAAAACAAAGAATAACATGAAGACTTATGAAGCACATGTGCAGCCGCTTACATGTCAGTATCTTGTTAAACATATAAAGCCTTAAATGCATATAAGCCTTTCAATTATTACATAGATTCTATAGTTACTATCACTGATAACATCAAAATGCAAAAAAAAAAAAGTAATGTATGAAATATTTCAGGAAATGAACATGATATCATTACTACTAGTACTATTATCATCAGTGCCATTAAATGCTTCAAAAATGTTGACGCAATTATTACGTAGATTGCCAGCAGCAGCCATGCTGGGATTCTTTCTGATAGGGTCTTAGTGACTTAGAAGTCCTTTTGACACCCCTTAACTTTTCATATAGATAGGAGCTAGTTTTAGTGCTAAGATACTTTGTGCAATACTCTTAGAGGAGAAATTAAGGAATCCTAAAGTTAGGACTGACACACCCATTATTTTTAAGAGTTTCTCCTAAATCAGTAAGTTAGGAGATACTTTTAACCTTAAGATGTTTTGTGAATACGAGCCCAGGTCCATAGTCATACTCACAGAGGACACTCAGGGTAATGGTGGACATGAGTAAGATGGCACACAGGACCCCCAGACTCACTGCAGTCAGTCTGTGGAAACGTGAACGTTTTGCTCTTTTCCCTGCATCACAAGCATAACTTTAATTAAAACGACAAAACTAATCAAGCAACAAAACAGGGTGGTGTCTCCATCTGTGTTTCACTGGAACCTGAGCTCTTTATTATATAATAAACCTGTCAAACATCAAATCTGACATTTAAACCACACGTAATGGTAACCCTGTGCATGTCAGCTGGATATTATTTTAGGTCCAGGTTTACAATGATGGGTCACACTTTAGATGAAGTGTTGCCCATAAAGGCTTTATACAGAATGTATAACGCCTTCATAAATGAGACATAATGTCTTCATAAATCATAAATAAGCAAATGTCATACTTTGTAAAGGGTGAAATAACACGTCTTTATTCAGCATGTGATGCCAGATGTGACAATGAAAATTTCACTTAACTGACAATGTCACCCTTTACACCATTTAGCCAATAGCTAAGTGGCATTGTTAGTTATATCACATCTGGCATCACATGCTGAATATAAATATATGTTACTTCACCCTTTCCAAGGCATGAAATTTGCTTATGTGACATTTATGAAGACATCATATGTCATTTATGAAGGCATTAAGCCGCTTTCACACCGGAGGCAAAATGAATTATTCCCATAACAGATTACATTCAAAGTCAATGCAAAGTCTTTGCATTGACTTTGAATGTAATCTGTCATGCGAAAAATTTGTTTTGTGTCCGGTGTGAAAACACCTTTATATATGCTGTATAAAGCCTTTATGAGCAACACTTCAATTAAAGTGTGACCCAGTGTCGAAGTATAGTCTCAGACTAAATTGAATTTTTAGAGGAGACTTAATCTATAAACTCCAACGAGAGCACAATCAACATTACACTCCCAAAAAGCACTGCAAATACACCTTACTTTGACCTAGTACGCTCAACCATTGTACAAATTATTCTCACGATCTTTGACGAAAAAGTTAGGTGGATATTCACATTCAATGGCATCATCAATTTTTTTTTTAACTTATAGTATAGCGGTATATTATAGTCTTGCATATTTATGCAGTATATCAATGCTCTGTGTTGTCAAATACTTTACCTGCCTTCCTTGATCCATTTTCATTGTGTGAGGTGACTTCCAATGAGCAGTACTCATCTTGGTCTGTTGGATTCAGATTTGTGTAAGTAACGTTGTCCTCTGAAATCGACATCATGGTTAGACCGTTACAAAGAGTGCGTTATAAATGCTCTGCCTGACTCTTCTGGTTGTCTCTGGTGCTGTGTCACTATTCTTTGAGCAATTTTGGCTGAAAGAGGAAGTGGCGTTGCCAACTCGGAATTTTACTTTCTGAATGAGATGAGCCCAGGAAAAATTTTCAAGAGTGTTCTGGCGGCAGACTTTTGATGTGGATTGAAGTGATAGTTTCATTCAAATAACCCCACCTCCCCCGCAAAAATAAGGTCCCTGCCTGAAATATAAGTCTGTATGATGTGTGGAAACATTTTTTTATTGATTAATTTAATTATTATTAATTGCTTATCCTTGCTTGCTCATACTCTGTTTTAGTTCACAACTTCATAGGCCTAGAGTGTGTGTGTGCTTACATATTTCTGATTTAGCAGGGGCCTGCATAACTCTACTGGTGTGTCATGACATGTAGCCTATCTAAAGTCATGACAACTTGAATGTCTGTACCAAGGACAAGATGTTTTTCTCTTTCTCTAAGTTTATGTGTTCATAGAAAGCTCCGGAATGCATGGCAAGATAAGCTGGAGCCAGAGCAAAGAGAGAAGGCAGGTGCTCTCCTCCCTGGCAAGATGTGTGTGTATCCCTAGACAACTTGACGTGGTTACGTACCAACTTGACTCAGTTGCATGTGACGCAAGGCTCGCGTGATGTGTAAATCAGCACGGGGGGAGGAGAACGCCATGGAGTATTCCTACAAATACCAGAGAACTTTCTAATTGTGTATCCTCCATTTTGACCTGGGCTTCTGTATGTGGGGATCCTTTTTTGCAAAAAAGTAAACGGACTTTGGTTTGGATATTAACTTCTCTGCCCCCGACTGATTTTTTCCTGAGTCGTCTGAGTTTTCTCTCGTGAAGGTAAAACTTGGAATATAAAATCAAAATTCCTTTAACAGATGTCGCTCAATGGAAGATCGAGTCCAAAATCAATATAATGTGGTCAATGCACAGCTAAAATTATGGTATGTTGAGAATGATACTTTGATATGGAATTTAACTGTATTAATAATTAATAGTGTTTTACAAACAATTCAACTTCAGGTTCTGGGAAATCAGGGCATTGGTTTTTGAGTACATCCTGATGATTTATCACAATGAGTCCCTGCATATTTTGCATGTATACATTGACTGGATGTCCCATGGTCATCGTTGTATGAGTTGTGTACATCATACATTGTAAATCCCGGGGTCACATTTAAATGTGCGCATGAAACAAGCAAACCAAACGAAATGAAAATAGTATCAATTCAGGGTTGCTGGGAAAAAATAATTTTGTGCAGGGGAGGCACAACCGAAAGAAATTAAAATGTGAGACAGTAAAAAACTGCTAGGAACAAAGAAACAAGAATAATGTAATTTTGACTATGTCACTGTGATGCCTTGAAAAATACCCAGCAGGAAGGAAATGAACTTGCTTCTGCCTTATTACCAGTGAGGCTAGAAAAGAAATGGATTTACCTGAATGACATAAGAAGAAAAATATTTAATATCATTACAGCGTTGAAATCTCATTCTTGAAGGCCATGTCAGGTGTATGGAAGATATCTAGACTAATCATTAATAGTGACGATAATGTCATCCCTCACTTCAGTGCTTGTTCAAAGTGCTGCCTTTTAAGGCTGTTTTTTTGCCAACCAAACCATAATGGTTAATTTCAAAGGTAAAGCTTTCACATTTTTGATAATTAAAGCGAGACAAATTGTTAGCAGGTTTTGCAGCCTATCAATTGATCAGGTCCAATTCAAAATTGAGATAATTGTGGGTAACGAGTCAATATGCGCTGGATTGAAACACTCCTGGCGGTTCTTGCATTTGTTTTGTATTGAACAAGAATTCACAATTTCAGACATGATATGCAATGTTTTTAAAGGGGACCTATTACGCTAATCCCTCTTTGAATACATATAGGTAATTGCTGTGTTCTGGGGTTTATGGTTTTAACAGTTTCATGTTCAAGATTTCATAGTTCATGTTCATAGTCACAGTTTTAACAGTTTCTTGTATTAGGATTACGCATTTCATAGTTCACATTCATTGTCCATGTTTTTACTTTTCCATGTTTTTGTTTTCGCCAGGTCTGCCATGCCACTCCACCGCTTGTCTGCGTTCCGCCCCGTGCCTTCCTTGTTGCACATTTCTGAGCTCTGGTTGGCTTTGGTATTTCCCTCTTCCTTCTGTGCTGTGCTGATTCGGCGCTCTCAAAGCTTAATTGACAATTAACTGTTTTTAAGTTACTAACATTTACTAACACTCACTGGGTGGTGTAATTCTTAGATAGGCACATTACTAATATTATTAATTTAGACAGGGAGTTTGTTGTCATGATTCCTGCTTTGCTATTTCAAGTCTTGCTGTGCTTTTCTGTTCTAAACATTCATGCTTGCTTCCAAACTGCATACTTAATTGGTACTTAAGCTGAGCGTGCTCATTCTCTTAATGAGCAAGTCTTGTCAACCAATCTTTGTCCATGTCATGATCTAGCCCTGCCCCTTGTTTCTCCTTCTCCAGGTGTTGCCCCTCATGTCTTGATTTCTTAGCCTTTATCTGGATGCAGTGGAAGTTGGCTGGCAGACAGTGTCTCAAGTCTTGTTTTATGTACAAGTTTTGTTTCTAGTCAAGTCTTTGCTCATGTTCATGCTTCCAAGTCCTTGTTTCCAAGTCTTGTTCATAGCCCTTGTGTATATAGCCAGAGTCTTGTTATTTATTTTTCTTCTTGGATTTCTGCCTGGAGTTTCCAGTGGTTTTTTGTTCTTGCCTTTTTAGCTCTTTAGTTCTTTGCTCTGTGAAGCACTCCTTAGTTTGTCCTTTTGCAACCCTTTGGGCCAAGTTTTTTGTTGGCCCTTGTGCCTGTTTTATTTTGTTTTCAATAAATCCTCATTTCCCTTCACCCCGCTTCTGGCGTCTCACTGATTCCATATCAGGTAATGTTATAATGTTGGATGTCCATACTCAACCTCTGAAAAGTTTCTAAACATAAGATACAGGGGTTTTGCCATAATCCAAGAACGTGATTTTGGGAACATGATTTCCTCTCTGAACAGCTCCTCCCAAGATCTTCACGAGATCTGGGCAAAACCTGTCATCAGGTTGTGCCGTCCAATTAATGTAGATCTAGCCAGAGCCAACCAGTGCGCTGGACCTGCCCACACCGGAAACTATTCTAGCAGGCACTAACAACGGCAGATCATACTATGCCTTAGTAGCGTCTACACTTTTGGCAATACAAAAAAAGAACAGCAGATCATTTGAGGTGCAGTTTTTTCAGTATATCTCCCAAAACTGTTTGTCCGTTTACTTTTGGACGCGAAGAAAAGCACCTATTTCTCTTCCAAAAGAAGATGCCTCCAGAAATCAGTGGGCAGCTTTTTTGTTTGCTAGCAGCAAACAGCCATGGCCAAGGGGAACGTTAGCTGTTTGTGCTCCCCATTTCACCAAAGACAGCTTTGTCAATAAAGGATAGTTCGATACAGGATAAGCATTTCAGCTGCTGAACCTGAAGCAGTTGCATTGATCAAGGGCTCGGAGTCGCAAGCTGTAAGTAACGATGTAACAGCAAATTATGTAAGTGAAGCTAAAGTGTTACGGGTGGCTAGCAGGACCGCTAGCGATAGTTAGCACTAACAACTGACCTCAAATGCAGGCTTTGTAAAATATCTGAAGATAAAGCCTAGATAGGTTGCGACTATCCCTGAGTCACAGACGCAGAAGCTGTAAGTTGCTTTTACTGCATAAGCCAACCTGATGTGATAACCAGTCGATTGTGGCTGTAGCACTGCGGCTAACGTAGCCAAGTAACTGTTGCTAATGTTTGTGTTCTAAATATGCAAGAGTGATATCAGGGGAAATTCTTCAGAAGGTGTGTGAACATAAACCTCATTTGAAGCTAACTTTTAATACTTGTTTGTAATTTGGATGCTTGGCACAACTGTCCATGGTAACGGAACTTGCTGTCTGTAAAACCTGTATTGCAAGGGTTTGTCTCTGTGGTTGTTACAACCGCTCGGTTACCAGCTACTGCATGTTAGTTTGCGTGCCGTGCTGATTAAAAATGCTCCTAGTTAACTTATATGCAGTAATTCTGATCGGTATGCTTGTGCTACTTCGGTAAGCATCAATGTGGCAGTTTCATCATAACATTGCCCAATTGTAGCCACTAGAGTTGAAGCTAACCGGAGAGGTGCTGTATTGTGTCTGCAAAGTTGGGCTGGAAAGGCTGCAGTTGGACCAGATATAGGTTTTGCTTGGGATACGTGTTTGGGTTTGTTTACGGCTGCTTGTGATCGCTTCAATTATCCATGACCCGGATCAGCTGGATACTTCACCAATATCTGGGCTAGCTCTCTGATGCTACCTGTGATGCTACCTCTGAAAGCAATTGCGAAACGCATTAGCTATAAAGTGTCTGGTATTATAAACATAATTTGACATAATTTCATCCCCCTTTAGAAACTGTTGTGGCTAATAAAAAGCCAAAAAAGGCGGAGATTGAATAGGAAATTCTTTCCTGTAGAAGTGATCGATTTGCTCGCTCCACATAAGCAACGTGTCCATGCTAATGGAACTTATGGTCTGTAAAACCTGTATTATGTTCATAACATAACCAAGCTCTTTCTAGCTGTCGCGTACTATCTATCAAGCTGCTTTCACATCGGACGCGAAACAAAATATTTGCGGGACAGATTACATTCAAAGTCAATTCAAAGATGCGAATTCACGCGTTATGGGCGCGTTAAGCAGCTTTTACCGGACGCGAAACTAATTTTTTGCGGGACAGATTACATTCAAAGTCAATGCAAAGGCCCAAATACAAGTGTTATGGGCGTGTTAAGCTGCTTTCACACTGGACGCGGAACAAATTTTTCTCATGACAGATTACATTCAAAGTCAATACAAAGACGCAAATACGCGCATTATGGGCGCGTTAAGCTGCTTTCACACCAGACGCGGAATGAATTTTTTGCGTGACAGATTACATTAAAAGTCAGTGCAAAGACGCGAATACGCGCGTTATCGGTGCGTTAAGCAGCTTTCCAGACGCTACCAGACGCTAAATAAATTTTGCCTGCGACAGATTACATTCAAAGTTACTGTAAGGACGCGAATACACGTTGAATATCGGTGCGTCATGCCGCTTTCACATTGGACGCAAAATGAGTTTTTCGCACGACAGATTACATTCAAAGTCAATGCAAAGACAATTTCCGAAAAAGGTCGTTTAGCTTTCGCCCCCTCGTCATATACCAGCGCAGAAGCTGTTCGTTACTCCACGCTAACGACACTCCACAATTATGCACACGAACCAGCTGGTCCTTATAATATACACCAAAGCAGTCGATAAGTTGTTGGTCCACTTTTTGCTGCTCCTCACTGTCCATGTTTCCCTCTAAACTCAGACCCACCGGATTTCTATGGCCTCTGGTCTACACTTGGGTACGTCGACCCGTTCTACAAAAGTTTTCCCTCAATCCTAGCTACAGAGAAGAAACATCGGTGTACTCACCACAGCAAATTTGAGCTTGAGCTGCCAGACTTTCGCACTGCGTCCTCCACTTTTGCCATTGCGTTTACTAGAACTAGTTTATTTAATTAGATCTATACACATGTACTCTGTTTGATTGTAGAATTTGCCTGTCAATTCCTTCTCGGATGGCAGACGCATCTCAGTTTCACTCTGGGGAGGCGGACCCGGAAAACTGTGTTCTGTTGCCTCTTCACGCCCAGATCCACCCTCCACAGAGCTGACCAGTAAGAAGAAAGTGGGCACTCGGGGAGTGGAGGCCACAGCGGAAGAGCCGCCCCAATGAGGCGTTTCAGGCAGAGACTACAATGGACTACGAATGTTTTTTTTTAGGATGGCAGTATGAGCTAAATAAGGACCCTTTTTTGGACTTTGAACGATCAGGAGCACTCTAGGGGAGTCCAAGATCAAAATATAAATTTGGAAATGTACCATTAAAGGTCCCCTTTAATAGTCTTCAAACAGCCTCTCCACTACGGGGATCCCTTAGATGACTGCAGGAATTACAGAGTTTGGCAGTATGAAGAAGTCATTTATTCAAAATAATCTGCAAATACTAACGTGTAATCTTGCATGATGAATCGCAAATCACCAGGATGTTAATATGTTCCCCAATGATTCAAATACACCAGAGTATACAATGATGGGGCTCGTAACTGCATCAATTGAAACACACCATTAGGACTATTTTTAAAATATCATGATTTAAACCGCAATCTTTCACACTGTAATCTTTTTATTTTTATTCGTTCTCGTGTGTGCGCCAATGCTCATTCCTTTGGGTACAGCAACCAGAGTGTACGTGCGTTTGCGTACTTGTCATCGGAGCCGCATAACTCAGTCTTAGTTAAGTGCCCCTATAATAGCAGTTGAAACCTGACAAATGAATTTAGACCGGGTTTCTGTTGGTCAATCGTGAAATCCCCTTCCGCTGGTGCCCCAAGACAAAAACACATCACCAATGTGCTTGTCCACACCTCAATTTTGGACCAATGTGCCGATGGGCGCTTTGTTCTGTGCAAGTGGATTTGAAATTAAAGTATATTGAGTGCTGGGCAGGAAACACCAACTGTGCCGGTCATAAGGTTAAGTTGCAAAATAAACGTGTCTCAATTGATACCGAGTAAGATAGAATCCTAAAGATGCCTTGTATGATCTGTTCTTTCATATTTCATGTTAGTTGACAAATATGAAAATAAATGAACACCAGGGGGCAACGTAACCTCTGATATTTCCTTGACTCATTCTTGAGCACCTTCAAAGCCAACCTGAATTGTTGAAGATTGTGTCAAGAAGAACTGTCCCTTTGAAACACTGATGGCCTCCCCGCCGATTAAAGGGACTTATGCTGACCAACAAAAGGTGCATTTACATGGGTAATCGTGCGTGTACTGTTCACATCTGCATGTGTGTGTGTGTGTGTGTGTTCTTGTGAGTGTATGAGTGTCTACCCGTGAGGGTGTGAGGAGGGTGGTATTTTTGCGGTGGGTGTAGTTGTTGTACAGACTAAGATGCTGTTTGTGGTTTTCTCTGTTGTTGCCTTAAGTCAGTGTGGAGGGAATTGTATGCAAAATTCTGCAGCATAATCAGTGAATTATGGGACTGTAATGGTTCATCCACAGTTATCCATTTGAGTCAGTGCAGTTTTGCATTGACACCTTTTAACAGACACATTTTAATTATTTTGCATACAACACCTAATGTGTATTTAAAGAGTTCGAGCATTTTATGTCTTGTTGCACTCTTTTGCTTGGGAATACTGGCAATTCAAAAAAGAACGACCACAATCACCGAAGCCAATAACTAAACATACCCCCATAAACATTAAAAAAAATCCATATGGTCATATATTTGCATGTATGCTGAGCCTAAAATTAGAGTAAATCTTGAAAAGTATTCTTTAAAACCCCAATACCTGATTTTTAGGGAGGATTTATCATGGAGCGCTTCGGACTATTCAGATCTCGTGTAGGCTGCAAGACTCACTTCCAACACCTTGGACAGAATCCATATGTGTCAAAGAGGTGATAAGAGGTGAAAGCAGGAACAGCCTTTCATTTTGTGTAACAGTTAATAGCAAGGAAGGACATCCTCACTTTTGCATCTGTTTCCTCGTTTGGAAACAAAATCCAATTTAACTGCATCTTCTGCTTAATCAATGAACTACTACTGAAACAGAAAGATGCATTTATATTATTTTTAAATGAGATCATCACAGAGACACTGGAGAGAAAAAAAATCCATTCCACATATGTGTTGCATTCAATGCGCATGATTTTTTTAAAATTACGTTTAGCGTTAAATGTTTTGTGTTTGCCCCTCAATGAGTTATTGATGTTTAAAGTGCTTCAAAACAGTAAGCAGAGTTAACTGACTCTGAACTGTCACTGGATATTTTACAGTGGTAAAGTTACTTGATATGCAGTTTCCAATCTCTCTGCCCAAATGAGATAAAAAGTATGTCGTCCAGACGAGACCAGGCTTTATAGACATAGTCCTTATCTTTCTCACTGTACTTCACTCTTTGTATTTGTTAACATGTTAGCATCATGCATCTCAATGGCAAGGAGTGGGCTGTTTTTCTTGAAATAATTTGATCCTCCTTTGATGATTAAGGCCCGGTTTGCAGTACCGGTGTTCTGAAAATTCCCACTGTGTGGGTCTTCCAACCAGAACCTCAGCCGGCAGATTTGATCGCGCATTTTCACCTCCAGATCGAAGCCTCATGCTCAATCAGAAATCAAGGATATTGGAGCTAAATGCTGTACAGTACTTGTACTTCGTAAAACTGGATTTTCTGCCTGTGGTTCGGTGTGTATTCCTGCATTTGGTCGTGTCCAGTAGGACGTTTCATGGTATAATCAGGCTGGATTGCAGCAGATCGTGTCAGAAATGACCCATTGTGCTCTTTGTGTATAGATGTTGTTGTTGTTGTTGCTAAAAGGCTTGCTTCAGGTAAAAATAACACATCTGACCAAATATTCCATAAAAATTACTCAGCTGCCTCTAGCTGATCATGAAAATATTTTAGTAAAAATCCACCCATCTATTCATTAATTTTCTGTCGCTTATTTCTTGTGAGGATCACTGAAGTTGGGTATGAAGAATAGACCTTGGCCTCGCTGCTCAAAATATATTCGCTCATACACTTGCAAAAAAAAAAAAAAAAAAAAAATGTGCGAAAGCATTTCAGTAAAGGCTGTTGAGATTTAAAAATGCCCGAATGTGTCTAAAGAAACATTGAGTCCATCACTCACCTCAGTACAGGCTACTGACTTGTGAGGTGTATATATACTGTATTGTTTATATACAGTATATATATATATATATATATATATACTGTATTGTTGGTCGTGACTGAGCTGACAAATGCACGATATGAAACATCCCAGATAGCAAGCACATCTGCTCTGGATCTGCCCCGGCTCTGTGCCGACTCCAGCTGATCCGGCTCAGAGCCGGGGCAGATCTGGAGCGGAGGAGCTTGCTGTCTGGGATACATCATCTGACTGTGTTTTGTAGCTGTTCTCACAGCCTTCAGTTTGTGGTTGCTTCACCTTTGCCTCTTTGGATAAAATTACACTTACCAGATTAATGAAATGTATCGATCCATGAGTGTTTTCCCATGTACCGCGCAGGGGATACAGAAAGCAGTTGCATGTTACGAATGTAGGCCAGGACAAGCCTTTTCCACACGACTGTGCCGTGCATTCGCTCCTGTGTTAATTGGCCAGAGAAAGACTCCCACATAATCAGTAACTGCGTGCACTTCCAGGCTCTCAGAACAGATGTGTCAAAATCAAACATTACTTTCCGTTCTCTAATATACTTCCATGTCTGACTGTTTGTTAAACATTTAATGTTATTTTCAGCAGGCTTGTACAAAAGACATGTGCTTTGTTACAGATAAATTGTGCAGTGTCTTCCACTAATTGTGGCCCTCTTTTTAAATATGAACCAGACTGTTTATGAATCAATACCTTTATTTTTTATCCTCTTGAAATTAAATTGAAAATATTAGCAAAAATTTGGCATTACATTGAAAGTGTTTAAAGGAAAAATATAAATATAATCATGAAACAATTTTTTTTGAGAACATCTGCCATAATTATTGGATCATTTTCATCCAATTCTGCAGCCTCTCTTTGCCATGGTAACAGCCCTGAGTCTCCGAATGCAGTTGGAGGAGACATAGCAACGAATCTAAGATCACTCATCCTTACACAATTTCTCTAGATCCGTCAGACTCCTTGGCTCACATTTATGGATTCTTCAGCTCACTCAACAGGTTTACTGTTGCGTTCGCTCCATAAAACCCTTGTTTTAGAAGATTTGTGGAAAAGAACAGTGTTCTCACAAAACAAATAATTGAGCAGCAAATGATGGTTATTTGACGACACCAGCAACCTTGAAACAATAATTATCATGATAATCAAGCAGGATAGTCATTATCGCCCACATGCGCATTATACGTGAGTGGATAATGTTTAGATGAGTCTTCAGTTCTTCTTCTATGATTTAGTATCACGGTGACTAACCCTGTTCCTGATTATTCGCAATCTTGTTGGTCTTAATTAAAGCCATGATTTGATATGCCTGATTTTCCTCTTTATACGCCCTGCGAGATTTTCCCCTGTTGAATGAGGTTTGCTTTGCTGGGATTCGAACGCAAGCCCACAGGGCCAATGATCAGGGTTGGTTACTGCTGATTTGTTGCATCATGTGACTGCAAGGAGCTCGCCCACGAGGTATGGAGGTAGACACTGCTTTATTCGACTTATTTATACTCTGCACTCATCAAGCCAATCAAATTTGAGGCTTCTAACTGCCTGAAGGAGGTGAGACCTGTCCTGCCGCACCACAGGACCACTGGGCACCAAGGATGCTTTATAGGTCCATGCTGGGCACTGGTCCGCAGTGCTACTACCGGGTCGGTGGAGTCCTTTACGGGCCAAAGAGCATTCTGCAGTGCCGAAAATCAGCGGCATGAGAACCCCCAAACAGAAGCGCTTCATGAAAATTTAATCAAACTTTCACGCATGGCAGCCAGAGCAAGGCTGATTTAATTAGTTCAATATAATGCTCTCACTGCGTACGGGTGAATTGATGTTAGAATATGACATATTTCGACTGTATATCAAATACACGTTTGCTGATTGATTGCAGGAGCACAATCATGCATCCAAGGGAATTTCCGAGAGAATATTTTGTAAATTGAGCACAGTTGGAATGTATAGCTATCTTAGTAGGACAGAATTTGCGGTAGATAAACATTATTTATAAAAAGTAGTATCTTAATAGTGGGACTTAATTTTTCTTTAATGAGGGGAACCAGGTTAAAAAAAGCACATACATAGCGCTGTCGAATGAATAGATAGCTGTGTTTCTTCTTGGATTTAGTTTTCTTGCATTATTTTTGAGTATATATTATGCTTATAAACTGTTTTTGGAACACTCTTAGAATGAATGTGTTGAAAAATAACACAGAAAAATATGTTATCACGAATAAACATATTTTGTGTTGATTTCAACACAAAATATGTAAAAAACTAAAAAATAAATAAATAAATCAAAATCAACACTGATTGTGTTGAAAACAACACAAAATGTGTTGTCCTTAACTAGACTCACAGGTGTGTTAAAAATTAACACGTGTTATTTTCAACACATCTCTTTTGAGAGTAGAGATGAACACACTGCGCTGCAGTCCTTATCCAGATGGTGTCATGTTATTGTGGGTTCGGTGCTCCAAATCAACCGCCCATCTGCCGCAGTCTTTTGATCCTGTTGTCCAACCTGCAGTCAGCCGTGAAGAAGGACTGTACTGCACCTCCGATTCACCCTGTGAAAAATATCCCTTAAAAATTATGAAAAAAGTGGCTCCAACTTTGCCTAGAAAAAAATATTTTCAACGACGGAATACGCACCAAATTCCTGTTTTTTTATTATTTTTAAATCCTGTTATAAAATGGGATGATTATTAGATAATGGTAGTTATTCAACGAGACTTTGTGTGCGTTTTTACCGAAGACTTTTATAACTTTCAATTCCAGTCTAGCAGACACTGCGAAAGTTAAGAAGAATGTCAAAGGTGTGTTTTTTTTATTCCACAGTGTATGCTGTATGCTGTAATTTTGCAAGACTTAGAAAATGCAATATGTAAAGAAACCATACGTAAGAAACAGAGGGCGGCAGTGTTGTTCCTCTTTCGTGCGTAATAACCGCGCCAAACCGTTGCATCCAAATTGAGCGCCCAAATTAAGATGGAGCTGTGAAACGACTGAATTCTCAATAATAATAATAATAATAATTCTAATAATAATAATTATAATAATAATAATAGTAAATACAATTTGTTTAGACTAGCTCCCGTAAAACTACTACAAAAATATAGCTTGAAAGCAAGCAGAAACTATCCTCTCATTCCTTGATATGATTCAAGCTATTGCGCCGGCATGTCGCCTGCTGAACTGTAGAATCGGGGCGAGGATATGGAACTATTTTTTGCTTCGGTTTTAAGCGCTATATCGACGCATTTGGCGGAGGCAGAAACGGGTAAAATCAGTGCCCTGAGGGTTTTAAGGGAGCGTTGGGTGGAGAAGAGGCGGTGCTTCGGCTCTACAGTTTTCCCCGTCTATGCGGCCGTTAGTTACTTGAAAGCCGGGCTGAGCGGCGAAGGATGGGCGCATTCCTGTGGAATCACTACAGTACTTATCTAGCAAAGCATTCGGGATCGGAGTGACTGTATGCGCAATTTCGTATGGAAAAAAACGTGTAGCTACCTGGCTTGCTGAAATTGTGCATGACTCGACCTGCTTGCCATTTGGGGGGCTTATGCAGATGAATGAATTGGCCATCCTATTTTTCTTGTTTTGGATTTGAAAGAGATTGGATTTGGATTTTCTGAAGAAAAATTCTGTAACGGTTATTGAACCGGTCTTTTGTGCTTTTAATTGTGGGAAAGATTGTGTTCCAGTCCAGTGGTGACGTGTGGATTAATTGTGCTGTTATTTCATTATTGTAATTTGCTGGCATTTTTTTTTGCTCTCGCTAGCTGGGCAGGAGACTGAAAAAAAGAAGAAATTTTGAACAATGCGAAATCCAGCGGCGGCATTCATAGTTCCTGTCAAGAAATGTAGCTAGATAGGAGGCAGCTATCCTGTTAGATAGCAAGCGTTTACTAATTAGCGAGCAGATTTATCTTGGTGCTTTACAATTTGCCTCAGCAATCGTCCTGTTTTTCAAAAATATTTGGATTTAAGAATTTGATATGAGTGGCCATATCAGTAATTCATTCGGCTGCATTAGCAGCGCCACTTAAAGGAGGTCGTCGTTCCTTGGGCAGAAAAAGCGAATAGTCAGAAACTAAAGGATATACCTTTTTTTTCTTACATTTCTGGAAAAATGGAATGCGAAGTATTTACGCCCTTGCTGGAGCAATATATGTTGACTCCATTGGTCACTTGGGTAAGAGCGTTATTACCAGCATTTGATTGACACCCGTTTCCGTTTTATTGCCATTTTAAGACTGCTAGCTTGTCAGTAATATATTGGTGTTGAAATGTTGCTGCTCTTTTTCCATTTAGGTGAAGACTTTCGGCCAAGCTGATGGAAAAGGTGGCAACAAACTTTCGGAATACATTGACTTAGTGGATGGTATATATTTGAATGAAATCATGCTCCAGATGTAAGTATCAAGCGGCTGCTTTTTTAAATGGTTCAAAGCGGCACGTCGGTCCTAGTAATTGGGCTGTGCCGATGCGCACTGGAGATCGCATGTGAACGGTTGTCTTCCGAAACTGAATTGAACAGCGCACAGACAGCACTAAATCGTACTGGCCGCTCTCTACGTCGCTTTTAGCTTACATTTTCATGGCAGGGGTTGGTTTGCATGAATAGTGTGTACAGCAAATAAGCGCAGTCTGCCCTCAAATTACGGCAGGACAACTGTTTAGTGCGATTTATGCACCTTTTTGGCTTGCGTTTGCTATTTGAGGATTAGCCTGACAGTGTCGGACTATGTTGGACGGCTATTGCCTTCAATATTCTTGGTGGGCTGTCCAATCCTTTTAGACGACTCATCAGCGCTGTTAACTATTACCAGAAGGCCACTGGTTGATTTTTAATTGGTCTGCAATCAGCTCATCATATGCAAAAATGGTGATTTTTAAAAACCATTAAGAGGACCAAATCCGTTTATGGACGTAATGTGGGGTCAAGGTCAATTGATTTAACTGTCTGAATTATGAATTGAACAGTGTTATTGTTTCTGTTATAGCTGCACTGCAAGTTACGGCGCAACAGAGCCTGTAATTGTGTTTTAGCTGGAGAGACGTAAATATCCCGGCGTGAATAGCGGCTGTTGGAATGACAGCTGTAGTGGGCAGCATTGATTCTTTCCACAATGTTAGCTCTTGCCGCGGTCTGTTAGTAACAATTAGCTACGTGGGTTAAAGTTTCATTGCCAAAGAACAAAATTCTTATAGGAATGGTTCACTTTCAGTTGGTTTTGTGTGTTGTGAATACTTTCTTTACAGCAGCAAGACTTATGACCCTAATTATTCGCGAAAAGCAGTGGTGATCAACCCCATTCCTGGAGATATTCCAACATGTTGGCTTTCATTTCATTCCCAAGTCAGCACACCTGACTCATGATTGGTTCAGTGTGATCTCTAACTGCTGAATAAGATATTCTCTGCTCTGGTTGCTCAGGTTGGCGTGAAACCTGACTGGACTGTAGATCTTCAGGTGAAGGTTTGGTCAGTGCTTCTCTAGCTGCAGATGGAGGTGTTAGCCTGGGAGTCAAAACAAACTGTTGGTGTGTTTCTGATAACAGGGTTGCCCACAACTGGTTTAGAGTACAGAAATGAGGGACTTGTGATATAAGGGCCTCTTAAAATCCAGCAGCACTTGCAGAACAGCTGCACAGACCGGTAGTTTTTCGCGTGTCAGCAGCGTTCAGGCCTGCCAGTTGTTTTTCGGTGGGAGTGGGCAGCTGTTTTGGTTGGTGAGTCTGGCGCTCTTGGGGTGGGGGTTCAGGGCTGGAGCAGGGCTTCTTACACAGACGCTGCTTTGTCAGACCTGTGCGGCAGTGAACCCTGTGCTTTGTGCTGTCCGGCCTTAGCACAGAACTCCCATTCGGCAGCATTCTAATCTAGGGACCCCCTCCTTGAGGCTTAAGGCAATCATGGGTCCCCCCCCACCTTCTCCACCTCAAGTTTAAATGTCTCATTTTAAAAAACGATATACATTTTGAAATGTTTTTTTTTTTCTGAAATCAACAGTGCACACTGTAAGTATTGGGTCAGTGTTGTTTTCTAAAAATGGCTGCATTTCCTTTGCGGCTCAAGCGAAATGAAAGTTTAATGGTCTCAAATTTATATATTGTTTTCAAATCCAGTATGCTGGAGCACTGAGTTAGCAGCAAAAATTGCCCCTGCACAGCGTAGATATGGTCACTGCATATCATGTGCGGCTCGGAATCCTATATCTTGAAGTACACCTTGGGGGTCCACAGACCTCTGGTTGAAAATCCAGGTCAGAGGTGGGTGACGGGGGCCATATCTGTTAGTGGCATTCACTCCTAAATCTTGCCTTTGATTTCTTAATCAGCCAAACCACTGACAAAAATCTCAGTTCTCCGCTACATTTTTGAAAAGCTCATGAATGACCTCCAAGGCCTGTTTTTGTGTCCTAAACTGAAATATTTTACAGTGATCTAATCTAAGAGTCAGTTAATGTTTGTGCGCACAGCCAGTTAGCTCATTAAGTCTGGATGAGTGATGGAAAGAAAAACCAGTGCACACGCACACTGGCCGCTCAGGGCTTGAATTTCCCACCCCAATTCAGGTGGTTTGAGGCGGTCATAGTTTTCCCAGGATCGAGCACAAGTCTGTTGTCCATGTAGCTTGGTCTTCCCTGTGTCATATTCCTGATTTAGAAGATGAACATTGATGTGATGTGATTTTCTCATAGTTCTTTGTGCGGAGTGTCTTATACACTCCTTGGACTTGGCAGCGGATTTGGGCTCCTTCTCAGAGGAGACTAATAAAGCCGTTAACAGAAGTGATTTACTGCCGGACAATTTGTAAGGGAAATTGGTCGTGCCCAATGAACTGCCGTAGCTGCTTTTGTGGTGCCTGCTCGTCGTCTGCAATGATCTGTCATCGTGGGGCGTGAACGCACGTGCTCGGTATCGACCGCGAGCGATCTATAAGCGTTGGCGGCCTCGCCTCCTTAAGGGTTAGTGTGCTAGTGTTTGGTCAGGCCGGAGTGATAATGAAGAGAAATGGCAGCCAGCCTTTATGTGACCTGCTTCTGGAACGTTCTCTCGGGTATTTCTTCGGTGAGACATTGGGAAATGAGGTTTGATATGCTGTGTGAGCTCCCGGGGGGGGGGGGGTTCTGTGACACTCACACTGCTGCTGGAGGAGCTGAGCGCAAATCTGTTACCCTGTCAGCGCTAACGGTTCCGCTGTGTGTTCTTGGAGGAAGAAATTTTGGTGGAACGATTCTTTTTTTGCTTTTCTGTTATTCAACATTGATGGTTTACACTGGCCCGTCTGCAGCATCACACATGGCATTTAATGGAAAAGGCTCACGATGACTGTACCCCAACTTTTAAAGGTCCCCTCTCACGTCACGAGTTGCACTGCCAGTTTGCCATTAAGGGCCATTTTGACATTTGTCTTTAGTGACATCATAAGAGCGAGGGATCACCCTGAATGATGAAGGAAGTGAATAACTGGTCCGCTCAGGTAATTCGTTCCTTTTTGCCTCTGGTCAGTACTTTCTTCATGTGATGACACAAAAGGACTGATTTTTGAATAGTTGTAGCTAGTTGACCGAGCGCCTGGTGAGGTGATTGACGACCTTTTAAATTTTTGCCTATCTAAAATGTACCAAACTGTGACATCTGACTTTCAGTCTTCATGCCGAGCAGTTTCTTTTGAAAGGTTCTCCATGAAGGCAGGCAAAGGAACTGGTCCATATTTGCCAAAGCAGGGCCAGAATCACAGGAATAAAACCTGCTGCTGTATAATGCTAAGAAGTATAGTTTTTAGGAAAGTATAATGATACATAAAAGAGTGTTTGAGTCGGAATAGTGAACTTTTAAACGCTTGCTCAGGGGGGAGTTCTTAAGGCCATGGAAACGCATTGATGAAGGCAGTGTGTGGCCCCGGTGGGTGGACGACAGCCCCCTCGGGATTAATAAACGCCTGTGGCGGGGGATACACTTGTGGAAGGGGTCGGTCCTGTGGGACTGTGGGGCTCAGGGCTGCCACTCTGCAGATCTTAAACCCGCTATCAGCTTTCAGGCTGCAGGGACACCGGTCAGGACGGCTAACGCGTAGTGTACCCAGAGAAGGACTATGGCTGGTCCCCTTATATCGAAAAATAGATATATATTTTTTGGATTCCCCCCCCTTTTCATCCCACCCTGAACACAGCCAAACTGTTTAGCCCACCGCAAAGAGACTTGCTTCCATCGACTCAGGAGGAACATGCTATGGCACGTGATTCCTCCGACTCACGTGACGACTATCCCCTCGCTTTGTTATACTGTGCAGACGCACCACCAATTGCACGCTGCCTATTCGTCAGTGGATCGCTTAGTCAGCCTACAATTTAATTTGTACAGCTACATGCGCCTGGCTGACCAGAACTGGTTGCTGCTGAGCAATGAACTAACTAATTTTTAACCGGCTTAACCCCTATTATCCCCGGCGGGGCTGCGCCAATTGTTTCCTCGCCCGTGCAAACCTCCGGCCATAACTGGTAATGGCGCGGCTGGGATTCAAACGCTTGACCTCAGGGCGCACAGACGAAAAATAGATGTTTTAAGGCTGGATCTGTATGGCTTGTTCTGTATCCCTGGGAAGGGAGGGGGGGGAGCGATTGTGTAGCAGAGGGGGAGAGATGTAGTGAAAGAGAGAGGGCAAGATGGAGGGAGGGTGGGGGTGAAGGAGGGGTAGAGAGGGGGAGGGAGAGAGGAAGTGGGGGAGAGAGGAAGATGGAGGGATAGACTAGGGAGAAGAGAGGGAGGTAGTTGAGAGGTGGGGGGAGAAAGGGAGGGGAGTGGAGGGACGGAGAGAGAAGGAGGGAAAAAAGAGGGAGAGAGGGAGGAGGTCTGTTGGGAAACGGAATGAAAAGGGAACTCATTCCTGCTTTTACTGCAGCGCCGGGACCGTTATCCGCGCAGCGCTGAGCTGAATTACAGCCCCGTCAGTGAGCCCGCCTGCTTTACCACCGCTTCTCACACTGCGCCGAGCTTCTGGAAGCCTCCGCATCTCTGCCTCGCCGTGTCGAAATCAGAAGCGCGGAGGGGAAACATGGGTTTGCCTGTATTCCCATGCAAATTCCCTTATTATATCGAGAGTTCTCTGGCTTCCTGCCGAAGGCCCCTGCTCTGTGGAATTGCGGGCTGTACGATGCATTTCCAGTATTCCTCTGTCATTACAGCTCCTGGTGTTCACATGACATGGATGCAAATGCCCACGTATGGAAAGCTGACAGTCTGTGCTTGATAATTAATTTTCATCATTTTAGAACTCAGTGTGCCGGAGTACGCTGCCAAAATGCAGAAATTATGTCAACGAACAAAGTTTTATAGTCTGTCCTGCGTCTCTTCAGTCCCAGAGCACATATGGAATTACTTCAGGCTGACCTGGAAGTTTAAGATTGATTTTTCAAATAATGCACGACTGCAGTCTCCTGCTAACGAGGGAACGCTGCCATTTTTTTTACCCAGGGTTGCAGCTGTCATTGGGACTACCACTGTAACTCATTCTCTCGTTCTCTCCCTCTAATATACTCTGTCTTTCTCACTGTAACACATTCTCTCTCTCTCTATCTATCTCTCACCCCCTCCTCTCTCTCCCCTGGATAATGGTTTATCCTCTCTGGACTGAATACCACAGCTGTTTCCTCTTAAAAATGGTTGCAGTAGTGCTTAGGTAGGGGGAGGCAGTTAAACGAGTTGCTTATCTGTTCCTCTGCGGTGGACAGCGGGCTCTTCTGTCCCTGCAGCCCTCCTTCAGCTCACACGGGGCCCACTGTGCAGTGAGGTCCAAAAGCATTTGGACAGTGACACAATGTTTGAGTCGTCATTCTTACACTGTTCACCTCCTGAGATGAGAATAGCTGCAGACGGAGCTTGGCTCATTATGCTGAAGTCCGAAGGCTTATCATCTATATCAAGTTAATAAGGATGTGTACGACCTGCTGTCCTCTCAGGTTGTGCCACTGTCTAAATACTTGTGGACCTCTCTGCTTGCAAACACAGCTCAAGCCGCGATAAGTCTTCATTTTGGCTGTAAGTCCAGACAGGGACCCCCACTAAGTTGTGACAGTGGGGCAAATACCCCCAGCGCGTGTCCCTGCTCCTGTTTACAGGGTAGAAGCGGCATTCTTTGAATTCTTGAGGGGATCCTTGTGCGTACACGTCGAATTCCCCGTTGGCCGTTCCCGCGCCATGACTGCTGGAAACCCCGCCGTCATTTATGAAGGATCGAGTTACCGCCGCTGCCTGACTGGGTGTTACTCAGGGCACTCAGTGGACGGATGAGTGCTGACTGTGCTGGAAATCGGTGTAACGCTAAATCTGTCCCCAGTGGAAACACTAACCTGCCCCTGGTGGTTTAGCATTGGAGCAGCGTGCTCACATTCGCCACAAGCGCTACTCACCCGCTTCAGGTCGCCTTCTGCTGGGGCCCAAACTGATGCGGCCTGTCGTATGTAGGGGACACAAACATGCGCATGCATAACACACACACTGAGAACACTCACGCACGGACCAGCAAGGAGAACATACACTCGCGCATGCAGTACACGCACTGGTGGATAGCCCGCACACACACTAAGATAACACACACACACACACACACTCACACGCACAAGCAGGCACAGAAATAAGACGTACACATGCAAAAGCACGCATAGAAGACACTCACACACGCACACACACACCATCTCTCCATCCCTTACTCTCTAAGCTGTGCATCATATCACTGCCCTGCTGAACTCAGTAGGATTATATGCGCTGAAGGTGTGGAATTTTGATTCGTCCACACTGCAGTTCCACAGTTCCTCTCCAGAATCGCTGCTGTGACTGTTGTAGGCACACTTCAGCAGATTTTATCATGCGTAAAACCCGGTGGAAGCTCCAGGAGCAGCGCGCTGCTCCCGAAAGCCGACACACAGAGCTGTTGTCTTAATTAGGGCCAATGTAGATCCACCCTTTTTATTGCTTTACTGCCACCGCTCTGCATTACAGGATTACATTTCCCTCCCTGCTATTTAATTAAGGGGGTTAAGTCGATCCCCCACTGAGCTCCTACAGAGGCACCCCTGTTTCGGAAGGGGGCAGGGGGTTCATTGTGGCGGTGTAGGGTCACGTGATCGATCCCCATTCTCTTGGCTGTTAAAAGGACCTCGTCCCATATTTGCAAGACTAAAGACCGGCAGTGTGTGTGGGAGCTGCTGTCGTCTCTATGCGCGTGGGCTGGCCGCGTTTCTGTTAATTCAATCATACGTGTCACTTACCCGGCGGCCGGTCTGGCTATGCAATTGGACCAAAGCTGTGAGCCACCTCCCGTTCAGGTGGTTGCATTTTAATGATGTCATTGGCTGGCTTTAGCAGGATTAGCTACACGCTACAGCACAGTCTTTTAGTGCTTGATAGTCTTTATGTCCTACATTCTCTGGTCCTGAAACTGTGACAGGGAAACTAAAATCACCCGATATGGGTCTTAATACGCACAAATTAATATGCTGGGGTATGTTTCCCAAAAGCACGGATGCTAACTTACATAGTTGAAACCATTGAATGTATATGGCCGAATGATTTAAGTCGTAGTTAGCTGCTATGCTTTTGGAAAATGTGCTCCAGACTGTTAATATTATTACCCTGCATTTGTTATTTCATTTCAATTTTCTGGAACAGAAAGGCAGATCAGGTGAAGAAAACAAAAAATAATATTGATGTTCAAGTACTTACGGACTGTGCAATATTTATACTTTAGGAAAGGCTAATGCAGTTGCTGTGTGTTAAACCCTGCAGTAGTCCAATATGGCCTTCTCAGGAAAGTGCTGGGCTAATCGTCGCTTGTTTATTCTGCTTCATCAGTAGCTTGGCAGCGGGCCCATTTTGTAAATTGTGTAAGGGCTTTCTGATGCGGCCTAACGGAGAACGGATGCCAATTTCACACTCCGGTGAGGAGATGCGACTTCCGTCAAGTTTTCTGGGATGGAATTAACAAGGACAGTGGTAATTGTGGCTGGGCTCATTTGAAGTGGCCCGTCCTCCATATGGGGATTTGTGTGACATCAGTGGTTTTTGTTGTGCAAATTGGTGTCGGATGCAGGTGTGCTCTCGACTGCGCCTGCTGCGATTTTGAGTGCGGTTTTTTTAAATTGAACCTCCACGATTTTTTTTTTTACAAATGTTGCCTGAAATATTCCAGTTGTACTTAATACAATATCAGCAATAAAGAAAATGCCCTATCTAGTGAAATAATTTTTTTATCGTCTTCCAAGATTGTGGCAGCCGCCATATATCGAGTGGTATACCCTTCTAAGTGACTAAGCTCAGAACATAAGCCCGATAGCACATCCATGCTGAAGCTTTCCAATATTGATTTAGAATTTGATTGTCAGCATGAATCTGCGACATGGTTTATGTCCTGAGCCTGATGTCACTTGGAAGTAAACGCAACAAACACAAGCTGCTTTGCCTGGGCAAAGCGAAGCAACCATGATACGTCATCAGCCTGCAGTGATTTGCCTGCCATTCATGATAGTGGTCACCACAATCTTGAACCAGCAGTAAGGCCCATCATTGTAAGAAAATAAGAAAAATATTTCACCAGATATGGCATTTTCTTTATTGTAGATGTTGTAATAAGAACAATTGGAACTTTTTAAGTGACATTTGTAAAGGGAGGCAGTTCTCTTTAAAATGTTTTTCTGTGTCTGAAAGGCTAATGTTAAGGTTCAAAGACCTGGAGCCCTTGGGGATCAGTTTTATGACTCTCGCTGGACCGCCTTCCTCATCAAAGGCCAGGACTGTGTGTTTCCCTCTCTGCGAGGCTGTGCTATCGGTGTGGCACTGTACGGACGTGCTGTCAGTGTTGTACTGAATGGATGTGCAGTCATTGTAGGTCTGTATGGACGTCTGTCAATGTGGTACTGCCTGGATGTGCCGTCATTGCAATGCTGTATGAATGTGCTGTCTGTCAATGCAGTTTTGCTTGGATGTGCAGTCAGTGTAGTACAGTCTGGACGTGCTGTCATTGTATTACAGCATGGATGCGCTGTCAGTGTCGCACTGTATGGCTGTGCTGTCAGTGTTGTATTTTATGGCTGCGCTGTTCATGTAGAACTGTATGGATGTATGGTCATTGCAGTACTGTATGATGCAGTCAGATGTGCTCCACTGCAGAATTAGGTCAGAGTCTAGCCTAACAATAGCCATCTGCCCTTTGAAGTGTGCGCGAGCGTGTGTTCGTGTGTGTTTGAGACGAGCGTTTTCACTGCAGTATGCTATGACAGCATATTCATCTGTCTGCTTCGTGAAGGTAAATGACAGCACCAACAGAGAGGGAGATTTTCTCCTAAGATCCCATTTATGTTTAATCCCAGAGTTCTGGTCGTGACAGATGAGGAGCCTTCTGACCCTGCCCTTAAAACCAGTCCCCACCTCCCCCACTAACCCCCACTACCCTAGACTGCATGTCTCTCAATCTGGAAAAATGCAGCCAGTTCTGTCTTTTTTTTTAATTTCCCCCTGTATTTGTACATCTCAGCTATTGAAAAAAGCTGGAAGCTATGGACTTATTGAATTAAAAGACTATGCTTTTGGAAATAGTTTGTTTTTATATTCATATGTTTTTATTTATTTATGGAAATACCTATTGGGTCACATATTTATGAACAGAATTTTATCATGAAACTGAAGGAAATAGCCTTATAAATAATTTGGGGTTATATAATTCAAATATAGTTCAATGCAATAGACATTCACAATATAAAATTATGTAATTCAATAACCCTGCATAATGTTCTCATAACACTTAGGTGTGCTTTTAGATTCTCAGGAGGTCAGCAATACTGCGTTAAATGTTCTTATGTGACTCCTGATGCCAGTTTTGCAGCCGCAAATAAAATGTTGGTCGAGACCAAAATTAAATTTTCAAAAGTGAGTTTCCATATATATCTCAGATTATTCCACGGCTAAGCTTTATCTCTGAGAAATTTGTCCGACATGCTCGAACACATTATTATATATATTTGAAATATATATCACTTTGTAACCACAGTCAATGCTAATGCCGTGCTGCGCTAGCCAGCATTTCAGCCAAGGATACAAATATCCTACAATTGTTCATTTTTGATCAGGGAATCATCACAGCGGAATTAATAATTGAACAAGCGAGAGTCAAATAACATTTGCAATGTAGCATCTGTGTATAAAACTTAATTCAGTCTGGGACCAAGATTAATCTTTGATGATGCATATAATACATTTTCAGATTTTATTATCGCATTTTTATCAGGCTAGATGCAAGCATTTCAGACAAGGATGCAAATACGCTACTGTCTTGATCAGTGAATCAGTACACAGTGGGCTTAATGATACTGCGAGCGAGAGATGCTGTTATGGAGCATAACTGTGGTGATGAATGTTCACACGTTTGGATGGAGGTGTTGACCTCCCGTTAATGTTTCTCCAGAGATCAATGCCCTTCGCCTGGAGTGAGACGTCTTATGATCTAATCAGGGTTTTGGAGTTACGTTTGCATTGTAAATGTGTGCTGTCTGTTTTGCATACGTTGGAAAGACCACTCTATCACTTAGAAAGACCAGATGATAACATCAGCTATCATCTGTTGGGCTGATGGATACTCACACATTAAGGTGGAAAAGTGTCTCTTGATTTGATCGGGAAACAGGTTTTTTTCTTCCTAAAAGCTGCTTTCACACCGGACGCGAAACAAATTTTTCGCACGACAGATTACATTCAAAGACGATATTCAGGTCTCTCTTGTTCCAAAAATATACTCATCAAAGGATTAATTTGACATCTGAATATGTTTTTTCTACACAAAAAACCTATGATTTAAGATCTGCCTTTAGAAAAATCTTACTGAGCCGTTCATTTGCTGCCCCAATACAAGTCGGGTTGGGGTTAAGTCATGTTTTCAAACTATGCAGGATATATTCATCCCTGCCTGGCTCTAGTGAGTCCTGTGGCATCAGTTTGAACAGAAACATTATAAACTCCAGAATAGACGGACTGATCTAAAAGAAAATAGTTCAAGGTTATGCTTCCATTTCTGTAATGTGTTTAAAGACAAAAATACACGTCCATTAACTTGGCTCCTCCCGCATCGAGGTCCTGCTAACACCGCATTGGAGGGTGTGCGTTTTCTGAACTTTTGATTGGCGCCTGGATTCCTGCCAGACCATCAAGACTTATAGCTAGGCCTTGCGCTTAATCTTGCATTCGCTTCCAACGACAGTGACATACATTAAATTCTATTTTGTTAGTCAGGCAGTGATACCCTGACCAATCAGTGTAATGTAGCTGTGGTAGCTGGCTTGCAGCTGAGGGGCATGGTTGCCTTAACAGTCGCTGGGGAAATACTGCCCTTTAGGGTTCCTTTTGAGCCCTAGACCCGATCCCATGAATGTGCTGATTAACGACAAGGCCTCACTCGAATCATCAATAAGAAAGAGTAGTTTAATCATTGAGCTCTGTATCAGGTCTATTGTCAGTTGCACCCACTACAGACTTAATTTTAAATGCTGGAGTCCCACTCATAGAGGATATTAAGATATTTTTTTTTATTTAAGGGCGTGCTCCAAAATAACTGGTTGTTGTTATGTCTAGACCAGTGTTCCTGCAGTTCCTGACAAGTGCTGTCTGGCAGCTGTCTTAATCGAAAAGATGAGCTTCCGTTTTTGTGCTGCAGCACAAATTGTGTGTTTGAATGAAGATTGAGCTTGTGCATGTGTGTGAGAGAGAGGCTGAGGGTGGGGGAGAGCTCGAATGAGGGGAAATTTGCATCGGGGTGACCTTGGCAGGCAAATCACCCTACCCCTCCAGCCTCGGGGGTGAAGTTTGAAAACCTCAATTTACGCAGCACTTTAGCACCTCGCTGCTAACATGCTTCAGGCTGACAAGAACAACATTCCAGCTGAAATTCGAGTCTCCCAATTTGTTTTTTTTTTTTTTTTCAAATATTCCCTTAGAGCCTCTTTTGTGAGGCTACTCCTTGCTCTTGATGTAGTGTTATGGTTCTGTTCTTCATATTGTGCTTAATAACTATATACAGTATAAAAATTGGTGCTTGTCAGATTTTTGCAAGTGAACCATATGCTCACGAATGATTAATGTTTTTATTTCCATTCACATATACATCGTTTTTCCTCTGTCCATCCCAGAAACCCTAAAGCGTCAGTTCAGAGAACCAACAAGAATGTGAACAACGACTCGACGCTGCGGATACAGAACCTGACCATTCTGATTCGCCAGATAAAGTCCTACTATCAGGTAGGTGTGCGGAAGACCTGCGAATGACGTCAGATGTTGTTTTGCATTGATTGAGATGTGTTCCATGTTCAAAAAACTGTTGCTTTTTTTGCTGTTTTTTTAAGCAGGGTGACAGATTTTGAATGATGCGCTTTTTATAATGAGCTGTTCATTTCACTGCAGAAGGCAGTGATGGTTTTGGGAACCTTTGTGATGTTGCAGATGTATCCATAGGGAGCCAGTTTGGCTGCGCACGTGTGTTTATTTTACCGGCAACAGAGAAAAGTTCATGTGATGTATGTCCTGTGGACTGCCCTGCACTGGCAGAGATGTTTCACTGTGAGGAATGGAGATAATTTGTTTTCGAAAGACTCTAAACAAGAAGGCAGAGTTTGAGAAATGGATGGCTCTTCGCAGCGGAGTGTTCTCTGTCGTGAAGCATGATTTGTTTTGCACATGATACACTGCCTTCTATCTCACTTCTCCACGTAACACAAAACAGACTCCAGATGCCTGCTTGCTGAACGTATCTATGACTAACGTATTCCACACTAAAGGAGATGTGCGTACTTAATGAAATGCAGCGGCGGTGTGGCTATTCTTATTTCTCAGTCAAAATCTCCAAAGAGCATCCCTGGTGGTCTTTGGTTGTGTTTCATACCAGTCTCAAGCTTTTGTGAGTGAACACTAGAGTTGTGGCAGATGGCGTTCAGATGTTGTGTGTGTGTGTGTTTGTGTGTGTGCATTTGTTTGTGAGTAATTTGTTTCCTCAAAACAACGGAGCGCGCCACTTTATCCAGGTTTACAATGTTATCGGACAATGAGAATAGGGACCTATGATGCTTAATCACTGGCCCCTGTTAGCACAGACAGACTGTAGGGCCTTATAAGTGAAGGTTTCACTTCTGGGCTCTGTTGTGTTGGGAAGTGCAAGGTGCTTTATGACGGAAAGCTTCTGCAAAGGCCCCTATATTGGGAGTGTAGAGCATGGTGGTTGACCTGCCCTGACCTCGGCCCCTGCCTTGGGGGTTTTTGGAGCATCGAGTGCACCTCTACAGGAGTCATGCACAGAACAGATATTTCACCCAGTGCATCTTTACTGCTGTCATGCACAGAGCAGATATCTCTCCCAGTGCACATGTATAGCAGTCATGCACAGAGCAAATATCTCTTTCAGTGCATCTCTATGGCGGTGATGCACAGAGCGGATATCTCACGCTGTGCACTTCAATAGCAGTCATGCACAGAGCTTTTATCTCAGCCAGTGCACCTCTACAACAATCATGCACAGAGCAGATGTCTCTCCCAATGCACCTCTACACCAATCATGTGCAGACCTGATATAAAAATCTCAGGTCAATGAAGTCTGAACATTTTCGTCATATTCTGCACAATACCTGATGATTCTGATGGATTTCATTCATAGGAATGACTGCATGCATGACTTCAGATAGTGATTCAGAGCCTTTTAAACCAGTTTACCCTCCCTGTTTTCTCGCTGACATCTGGAGCAGAGTTAAAAGTGAGGGCAGTGGGTCTAATTCCTAATACACCATGAGTAAGGCTGACCAGATAAGCGCATGACATCTCACCTCACACAACATCTGTGCAGATAGAGAGGACTGCGCTTCGAACGCAAGCACCGTGACTCGACTGTGGTATAATCCTTCCCTTTAGATGACCGTTTTAAATGTAGGACAGGACGCCAGCGCGATAACGTGCACGGAGCCTGCGGGAGCTTGCGGCGGCGGGGCAGGATGTCGGAACTGCGGACCGGCGGAACGACACATCGGGAATCAATAGGGTCTCAGTGGCGATAATGCGGCAGTGATGGCAAAAGCACTTCCCCCTAACGCACCAGCGGGGAAGATAATCAACCCTTTCAGTGTGATGTAGCGCTCTGAATAATTAGTAGGGAATGCGTGTGATTCAGCTCATAGGAAAGGAACTGTTGGGATGAGAGAAGGAGGCAGGGAATCTTTGTCATCTGTGGTGCATTCACAGCGAGGAAGGCAACGCAAGACGTGTTTGGCTTTATACTATGAACTTTGCTGCATTTGGCTTGCATTTGTACTCCGCAAATTCCTTCTGCAGTGATCGCCCACTCTTCATTCAAGTCTATGAGATTTATCATGTTCTTTGACCGTGGTCAACGCATGCGACACTGTTAAAATTAAACCTTGTTTGCTGTGGCTTTGTTACCCAGTTGCACCTGGGCTTCATGCTCCATGACGCAGTCTAGTGCAATGCAACCCTTGTCTCCCTTAATCGCTGAAAAATAAAAAATGCTGAAGCTGGTATTCCTTTGAGTTTCGCAATCTGCTATTTCTTGCTATTTTACAGAGGACCAATCTGGTCAATATCACCGGGGCGCTCTGTATTGCGGACTGCTTATAACGGCATTGAAATGGCTTCATTTTTCAGGCAATTAGATTTTTTTTTGGTCAGCTCAATAAGTCTCAGTTAGAGTATAGTCTCTGGAAGCATATCTTAACTATGGCTCCCACAGCCTTTGACACCATTGTAGATAAATCGGGCCAATTATCAGATGGTCCTCTATGCAAAGCTCCATGGAATGGCCATCAGATGGGCAGCCAATGTCTATTGATCAGCACTGATCAAGGCGCCGCCACTGAAAGGCCACGCTATTGTGAGACTGGGGCTTTTTTGTAGTTCTTCGAGACAATAAAGAGCTCAGATGTGGAGTCATTGTCTGGGTAACCAGTCGACTCCTCAAAGACCCAGAGTACCCTTAGCATCAAGCCAGCTATATGGTAACAAAATAGAGGCATCCGTGCTGTGGCACTGGAGCCTGATTTTATTTTGGGACCCTCTGGGGCTGCCTACTTAGTCAGTGGCTTCTTTGGGGCCTTAGGGAGTCGGGTTCAGTCGCAGAATTTTGCCTTCATATTCTCACTACCAGGAGCTGTCACCCCTAGTTTTCTGGGCCAGCAGTAGATGGGAACAGGCCGTCTGAAGGACACAGTGGGCTGACAAAACATCCTTGAGCTTTTTCCTGCCCTACAGTCCATTATCAGCTTCCTAAGACCTTGAAGAAAGCAGTATAATTCAGGGCCTTGCTGGGAAAAGGACAAGTTCCATGGGCTCGTTTGGATATTGCAATTCGGCAATCTTCTCTAAGCTGAAACCCTTTTAAAGTTGAATCCTAAAGTTGGAAGAGTTGCCCAACTGCTTTTCATCTCGAAAGGCTCAAATGCTTTTTGGGAGCCAGTTAATTTCCTGTTGTAACACGAGTGATTTAACATTTAAGTGCCCTGGATATTTGCCTGATGGAGATTTGGTGATATCCTCTGGGATAAGGGACGCCCCTGCTTTGCCAAGTTTGGGAATGGAGATTATCTGCTTTGCACCCTTCCATTTCGGCCTTCATTGAGTTTTCTGTGTAATTGTGTGCCTCAAAAAAAAGCACAGCAAGAAAGTCCTGCTGAATGCAATGTTTTTACTGTAATTGTATGGTATTAGCCCTTGAAAGGTGGGACCACACACAGACGTCAGTGATGAAGTGTTTGGGGGTGTAGGGGGGTGGGGTGGTCAGGCAGTGAGGAAGACGACCTTTCACTCTCCGCTCAATGGCCTGTTGACACGCACTCCATTGTTTGACTGAGGGTGTTAGGATCGGGGTCCTTTTATTATGGCTGGCAGTCCTTGCTCAGCTGGGTCAAGCAGGATTGCAGGCAGTTTATGCTCTTCCCTGGAATTACATCTGCTGCTACTGAGAGAGTCCAAAACCATACCTTGGGGCGGGGGCAAATGGTTTTTGTGGTGTTTAACACAAACCAGAGCGTTGTTTAGACCTGGAAAAACAAAGCATGTTGGGGTCCTTATCCAATCTGGCGATGAAGTCATCACTGAAGTGCCCTAATGTGAGACAAATCCCAAAACAAGGCAGTTATTGTAGCCTTTCAGAACGGGAGGCTCTCCTTGGAGATCCAGCTACAAGGGTACCTTTGTGCAGATGGTTATGGAGCATCGGCGTTTTATTTCAGGTGTCGGTGCGCGCTTGCAGATAACAGCTGGCAGCGGTTTTGCCTTGACAGCAAGAGCCCCCGACTTCTAGCGCTGATTCACGAGTTCCATGCGGAACCATGGGACACCGTTTACTGCTCCTCAGGGCATGACCCGTGACAGCCCAGCTCAGCGCTCTCCAAATGCTTGTTCCCGGGAGCCAAATCCCTCTCAAAACCGGTGCGGAGAAGCCAGACATGTCCAGTGTTTCTGCATATAAACCGTGTGTGAATTGCATTAAATTTACTTGCATTTTAGCAGAGCTTGTCCTCCTGAAGTACGCACAGCTGTTACTTTTTATTTCCCAATTGGGAAACATATGCCGACATTTTGGATCTGGACATCTGGACATTCCACAGTTTCTCATGCATTTGAATGGCAGTTTTTTTTTCCCCCCTCGGTGATTAAAGTGCCGAGGGAGGTACAGAGCAGTCTGTAAGTACTTGGACTGTGATTTGGATTTAAAAACAGTCTGAAACTCCTGCATATCTCACTAGACGTGGATATAGCGAAGTACCCAAATTAAAACTGACGGTCTGGTCTTGGACCAGACTCAATGTATTACTGAATAGAGCCAAGAAGCAAAAATGATATTACTGCTGAGCGCCTGCTGACTGCGCCTCCTGCCTACAGACACCTCAGCCTCCTGGGGCCTCTGTGGAAGGGCTCGGGTCTGTTGTTCTTCCTGGCGCTCAGTTTGCTCTGTCATTTCCTTCTAACTGGATCCACCACAGGTTTCAGGGTCAGTCACCTCTCATATCCGCTTCCAGTACACAATTTGTGCTCTGCTGGTTGTGCGTACCTTTGTGCAAAGATGCCGATTCAGCCACAATTTGTTCATGACTTCGGCTTTTGGCCTAGTTAATCGTATACAGTCCGGTCGCCCGCAACCGCATGGGTGTGGCCCCCGAAAGCCCGCTCCTCCCTCCCCTTTTTTGCGCATTATTCGGCCTATGCTGTTGCCAAGGCTACCAAAATTGAAAGGTGCCATAACTGAAGCATAACACATGTCAATACCAAATATGAAAATAATTGGTGAAAAATTACAGCCTGTGCAGCGTACACTAGGAGGTGTCTACGGATGCGGATGCAGCAGCGGCCGCGGAGACGACAAGCATGAATCCATAGTAGCCGCCCAACTTCGTCCGGGGGGCTACAATTATTAATCCAGTATGACTAATTAAACCTAGTGCTTGTGTTGATGAACCAAACACTGGCATTAAATTAGGTCAAAGCCCTGTCATTGATTGGTGACCTGCCGAGGGTTCGTTCCTGAATCTCGTTCAATGAAGCCCATTCCAACACCAATTTAGAATGAAAGGTCAGGAAAATGGATAGATAAATGCAGAAATGTTGATTTGAATTTGGGACATAGGTCATAGTGGTGCTTTAGACTTCACCGTCATGAGGAGGGTGCGGCTTGAGTCGGAGCGATTTTTCGTGCTTGCGAGTATGTGCGTGTGGACTGAGGACCAACAGGAGTAGGGCTGGCAGTTGACATGAAGTGCAGCAGGACTTGTTTAAAACTCAACAGAGCAGCGCAGGGCGGCTGTGCCGTCACCCTGTGCCTCGTGAATGTTCAATGTGCAGGTATCAATTGCTTACCCTTTAACCGGTTTACGTCTACTCGCCAATTACAGTTTTTTTTCCAGAATGTGAAGTTTTCGCTACCATTTATGGTATGATAAGCGGAATTGTTTTCTAGCATTATATCTTACAGTGTAGAAAATGTACTTTGCATGTACTATGCTCTTACAGTATTTCATAATTCTTCATCACACACAAGGGCCTGCATGGTCTTTGTTGGCCATTTTCCTTTGAGCTTTTTTTTTTTAGTTTTTGTCAAATATTTCATTTTGCGTGAGAGTCTGGGATTTTGATAAAAATTCAACCTGTGTTTGTGTACTTCAGGCAATAAGAGGACAGGAATTAACATTCATTGTTTATTTTACAGGAAACTCTGAATAGTGTGTTACTCTGTGTACCCTATAGGTCTCTGTGGTCTGGAACTTCAGTCTGGGAACAAAAGAAGGTTCTGCTGGTTAATTTTTTCAGCGTAGAAAATGAACCTACCACATCAGCTGGGTAGCTTTGACCAGCAAATACAGATTTGTTAAGTTGCTGATTTTAAACCCCACAGTGGGGCTTGGGATTCTGGCTGGTATCTTGAGAGATGAAGTTGAGAAGAACTCTGTCATTGTCCTCAGGACTACTCTAGAGACTTTACCCCTCCATCTTTCCCATGCTCTCTCTGTTTGTAACTGATCTCTCTGGCATTTTTCCCTAGGCATCCTTGAAAAAGAGAGACATTCTCAGTTGAGCACTTGATGTATCAACATCGTTGAATTAGCAGCGGGCAATATGGCCTAAAATTTTTCTCGCTTTGCAATTAGAATTTTGAATGGAAACAACTTTGTGGTATGTGCTGTTTTTCTCCTAATTTCAATTGAACATACTTTGAAAGGAGCACAATTATCCAGTAAGAATGAGCGTGTGCTTATGTGGTAGAGTGACAAATTTATCAGCTGGCCTGAACCAATGGCATAGCAGCCCTTGGTTAGTGGGTCCTCTTTAATCTCTTGCCATGTTTTAGGGATGCTGTATTGTCAACATTATGTTTTAGTCTCTGATAGTGCGGACGTTATGGCCAAGTTTCTATTGTGACATATTTCACTCAGTATATTGTTTATACCAAAATACTGCCAACTTCCCTTGTGGCTCTCCAGGGCCAGGTGTATAAACCCCTGATACTGGTGTAGGTATTGTGCTGGCCCCATATAGGTGTAGAAAGTTCCGGGTCGGCACGCCTGCCATCCCAAATTGGAAAAGAGAGAGAGCGGATGCGTTTCAGGCTGTGTTCATTGTATAGTCTGCAGCTTGTTTTGAGAAACCGGTGCACCTCTGATAAGCACTTCTCCCTATAAGGGCTCATGGAATGTTCTGGGTCAGCAGTGCACAGTGTTGTGTAAGATTATGTATTGCTCATGCTGTGCATGTGTCTCGCAGTCACCTGGACCGCCTTGGCCGAGTTTGAATTAGGAGAATTGGACAAGGACACTCTGTGTTCTCAACACTGACAGCTCACACAAGCCAGTGATCCTTCGACCTCCTGGGAACAAAGCCCTGGAAGTGACTGGTTAAGTCTTGGTTAGTCATGAGATAAGGGCTTGTGTAACACTAAATTAATGTGCTCCTGGATGAATTAGGGCCTAGGTAGGAAATGTTAATTATTGGCTCTCGAGGACAAAGGGCAACTGTTCTGCTGTTCAGCAGGATATCATTGGAATGCCTCCATTTCCACCCTTGAGACAGTATTATAGTATTTCAGTATTGTACTAAAAATGTGTCATATATTTTCTTAAGAATGAGCCTACTTTTTCAGTCTATATAGATATAAGACATACTTTTTTGTTGGTGAAACATTAGCCGCTAAATGGAAGTTTGAACATCTTCGCTTCACCTGGAGCATTGCAGCGTGTATATCTCGCCTGATTGATGACCATTGTAAATAATGATAGGGCATTTTTCTGTGTATGAGAGCAGGAGCCATTGTATTTCTAACTAAAAATATATCATGTGGGGACATAGCTGTCTAATTATTTGAACAGTGACACTGCATAAAGGAAAAGGCTGATTAAAAAAGTTACTATTCCTGCATGGTGGACACAAATTAATGTAAAGCCCCCAAATTAGAGGTGACAGTCCCATTTAACTGCTAATTCTCCTGCTGATAATTCCAGATATGGCTAGATGGGGTTCAAAGCTGGTTTACAATGGTCCAAGCTGAGTTTTGGGCTCTTCTAGATGGTCATCGTTAGCTTGTTGGTGGTCAAACCCGGTCTTTTACTGGGTGAACTAAGTTGGTGGTTAGGCGGGTGAATCATGTGACTATACGTGCAAGCAAGTTGGTTTACCAGCCTTGAGTGTCAAAACCACAGCATAAACCAGCTTGACCAGTTTGCCCTACTTTTAGCTGTTATTTTCAGCTGGGCTACCGTTTTCAAAACCTGGAATATGGCGCAAAACTTTGGCGACTGTTAAAATGCTTGGGCACCTTGCTGTGGTGACAAGGCTCAAATTCAGAGGTGCGACTTGACAGAAAGTGGGAAACTGCGCTGTGCTCCCTTGTCGATATTTCCCATGGTGGCCCCCCCGGTGCCTGAAGTGGGGGCCGACCACGAACAACCATCCTTCACCAAGAACTGCGTCGCTAGAGTCGGCTGGAGGTCACCTATCTGTTCTGCTTCTGGGTGAACTGTCGTCCTTTCTTGGGAGACAAATGAGCTGCGGTCATTGGAGGCAGGGCGAGCGGTAGTTCCCTGCCTTGCTGGGGATTTTTGTTCTCAGGCTGTCTGCAACAGCAACCTGAGCTCTAAAGAAACATGTCAACGACACACGCCCAGCCAACCGCCGCTGTGGTTCACAATTCCAAACTTCTACTGAAAAGTTTACAGAAAACTTCGTTTGTCCTTGAGGTTGAAACGCAAGATGGTCCAATCATTTTTGGTCATCCCATTTTCTCCCTCGCTCTTTCATTGAGTCCAAGAATATGTTTTTGTTCCAACTGGCACAAATTCCAGAAGTTAGTATATACTTTGTTTTAAATTTTACTCAGCCAGAGGATTTCGAGATATTGGCAAGACTTCTTGACTCCAGTGTCACTGTGAGAAAGTTCAGATGTCCAGAACCTTCTCCACAGCCTAGGCAGTTGCGTGCATTGTTGGCCCTTACCTCCAACACGGGATTCTTCCCACAGTCTTTGGCTTGAAACTTAGCTTTTAACTTGTAATAAAATGATATTCTGGTTACATTGCTGAGGTGGGGTTTTTCAAACCAGGCAGAATATAGTCTTGGATACCATCTAGTTTGTTGTTAAACAAAGGAAAGCATTGATCTTGCATATTGGTCTGTCCTCACTATGTTCAAGACTGGAAATTAAGGTCAGTTGCCTGCCCATGGGAATTGGTTTAGACAAGGCTGATGACCAAGAATAGCTGTAGCCCATTCTGCAAGTGGCTGCTAAAAAGTGCATGACAGATTACTGAAAAGGATTCTTGTTTATTGCTCCCTGTCTCTATAGGTTGTTCCTATGGTTTGGCCTCTGTTCTCGGTGTCATGATGATGCTTTTCCAGGCAGACTTTCACCTCAAGCAATCAATTAATGTGTGGGGCTTGACATGGGTGAGCCAGTTAGTACGCTACTCTATTCTATAGCATGTTTTCACTGAGACTATCTTACCAGAACGTTTCGTCTGCTGTGTTCGTAATGTTACAAATGTCTGCCAAAGGTGTTACCTAGTTTTTGGCCAGATCTGCTACTGCTTGTCTACCGAAACATTCTGTTCCAAAGAGCTCTTCAGAAAACAAGACAGACTGGCTCTGCACGCACCATTGTACTCATATGGGACTCTCTCTGACAAGCTTTGAGCCATAGAACTGCCAAGTTAGCTGCCATTATTAGACATAGAGAGAATGTAAGTCTGTTCAGAGCCGAGTGGCTCATCAGACCTGGAGCTTAAACCCAGTCTCAGTAGCATAAAGTGACTAGGAGTATTGCTACTCCTTCTGGATGGGATGTCAGTCCAACACAAGTTACTCTCTCAGCTCTTAGTTAGGTTTCCCTGTCAATTTCCCAATTATACACCTGGGTAGAGTGAGGCACTGAGGGAGTGAAGTGTTTTGCCCAAGAACACACCGCAAAGGCCATGGCAAGGACTCCTCAAGCACACTGGGCCACTGCGTTACGGCATCTCTCCCAGTTGCTAGACATGTTGCCCCTCAAAAAGGCTGACAAGGCTGTTATTATGTAGGAATAATGAAGAATTATCATCATTCTTGGGATGTCATTTAAATAACGGGAATGAATAGAGCAGAAAATAGAGTTGTGTATATTTGGCGAGTGACAGTGTATCGCGGCTAGCAACATTTTTGCTGCGCTAGCCTGTTTCACTCGTACCAGATATTCCATCTGGATTGTGTTATGTTTGGCGTTTGTATCTATTTATTTATTTCAGGGTTGCGCCTCTATGTAATCAATTTAGGCTCACCAGTGTACCTTATGTAGCCTTGTGGGATACACTTGTGTGGCGTGCTGAAGAGGAGACTACTGACATCAGGTTCATGACTGACATGACCGTGTTGCAAGTTCAGAGCAGTTGCGAGATGTTTCTGTTTACGTTGGCGGCTGTTATTTATAGGGGAAGTAACCGAGCTCGGAGACCCCATAGGAACACAGATGAACTGGTAATGGCACATCCATCCATCCCTCTACCCGTCCATTATCTCTAACGGTTCATTCCCGGTCAGGGCTGCTGGGAGCTGGAGCCTATCCCAGCATTCAATGGCCAAGAGGCAGGAACAAATCCTGGCGGTTTGCTAATGCAAGACAGGGCAGAAGAATGATTTCCTCATTGATATAAATGGAAAAATTCAGCTACCCCATTCGCTCGATACTAATTACCAATGCTGCAATCATTCTAAAAGACCTGTTTGCAGATGTCCCGCACTTCAGGAGATCTCCACAAGATCTGTTTGGGTTATATGTATTATGCTACATGTCATTTGGACAATTACCGTTACTGTTTGTCATTACAGACATGCTGCAGATAAGAAACCCTTCATTACTCAGGAAACGTTTAGAGAACTAAATGCCAAGCAGCAAACATTAGCTTTTGCCCTCAAGCATGCAGCAGTTAGCATACAATGCAGTGCTCGGCCCACGAGGAACACGCGGCTTCGTGTTTTTGTGCTTAAGGCGTACTGTAGCTGATTAATGCATTTGAGCCTGATTGTGGCTCCAGAGATGAAGATCTCCGGTCCTGCAGAAATACAGGCAGGCAGAGATTGCGGTGGGACCCAGATGGAAACGACAAGTCGGAAATAACTTGGACTCGGTAACACGGGGAACCGCAGAATCGAGACGGAACTCTCCCTTGGAGCGCATATAGCTTTGCTAATTTTAACAGACTTCTCACTGAACCCCAGGGTATTCTTGCTGCTTCGGTTTATGAGCTGAAAAACAGAATCTGGATCTTGACGTCCAGCAGCCTGAAGTTCGATTAATATACTATGCCTGAGAAAATGAACTGTTGAAGACCAAAGACAACGACTTCGCTCTGCGCTCGGAGCTTTCGGTTGCTGCAGTTTACTGCGGGAGCAAGGTTAGTTGGGAACAGCTTACAAGACTAGTGTTTGATATACAGAGCACTGTCATTTATCCAGTTCATATCCACTCCTTGTGTTTCAAGGGAACCCCCCACTCCCCCATTCCCCTCCCCTTACAGATGACCCTGGACGGCAGGGCAGATCCTAATCCCTAATATAGGCCATATTGTGCCTGACAGACAGGCCCGAGCCCACCTCTGTCTCTAAGTGTAGGAAGATGTCTACCACATGCATACAGATTGTGGGATGTGGTTGACTCAGTGGTGACCTCATCATATTGCGATTGGAAATGCGGCTGATTGGCAGGAAACTGCGCTCGCTTGCAGGGCATTAATATGTGTAATGCAATGGCAACCCCACTCACTGTCATGGAGAGGAGCGTTTTCAATCTCATTCTCTTTCTGAGTTGAGGAAATGCCGAACATATATAAGAGGATATAGTAGGTATGCACCGATCCGACTTTTTCAGTTCCGATACTGATACTGATATCTGTGCTTTCGGTATCAGGCAATACCGAGTACTGATCTAAAACCAATGAATAGTAATAAGCTATCTGCCTCACTGTGTTGAAGAGACTGGGACTATTCTTTAATGTGTAAGCCAACTTCGGGCTTGATTTGTATAGCTTTCCTAACTTCTTAAAAGAAAATGTGACAAATAAAGGCATTGATATAGTAAATACACTGAATTGTTATTTATTGAAACAATGCTATTCGATACCAGATCAGCTCTTTGTCATTGATAGCTAATCCAGCTATGAGTCAGTATTGGACCGATTTCCGATATCAGTATTGGTATCGGCGCATCTCTCGGATATTGCTCCTCTTATTCTCTGAGAGAGGAGAATGTGCTTAATATGGTTCCAGCCCCACTCGCTCTCAGTGCAACCTTGCATATGCTCAGAGTGGGTATTGTACTTAACCTACTGCCAACGCCACTCACTTACAGTGGGGGCTGTGATTGACACTCTGGCAACCTCTCTCACCAGGCTGAGGGTGTGCTTAAAAAATTGGCAACCCCACTCAGCCACTTGCTGGAGGGGACATGATTGACACTCTGGCAACCCCACTTACTGACGATGCTGAGTGGGCATTGGCTTAACACACCTGCGCTCTCACTCTACCCCATCTTAGCCCAGTGCTTACCACCAGCCTAACACAGCAGGAGCTGCTTGTGATGTTTCAGGGGAGATTGATAGCTCCCCTAAACAAAGGAGAGGGGACATAATAATCCTCAATAACCTCCCCCCCCAAAAAGAGCAATTAGCCCAGCCACTTAGCAGAGTGGGCTTGCCTGCTGCCGTCGATGGACTGACTGCTGCAGCCATATGGCCGATTTCATGCTCTGCGTGCTGTCCTCGTCTATTCTGTACTCAACGGGTTTTTGAGTGCTATAATGGGGCAGTGTACAGACAAGGTGTTATTAATGAAATAATTAACAGTTGAGGTTTCTGTTAGTGCAATATAATGCGGTGTAATAGCAGGCTGGATGTTTGCTGCTGCAGTAGTTTGACAGTGTGCACAGAAAGGGCTGCAGGTCTTGCGTGGTTCTCTCGATCTGGATGTAAAAATGAAAGTTGACAGGCTCCACTAATGTCAGTTGCTTAATTTTCATATCTAATAAGCTGGAGTTCAGAGCCAAAATTAACATTAATATTTGTGGTCTACATTGTGTTTATACTGATCTGTGCAAATAATTTCCGTCCCATTTTTTTCAGTTAGTCTTTATAGATTTTTGCTCAGCAAGACATTATGGCTGTTACCATTTTCATAATAAATTAAGATCATTTGTATTTTTTGCATTTCATTTATTTTCTGCAGTACCAAAAATGTACCAAACCTCCATTCATGAATTCTACTAATAGGCCCAATACCTAATTATAACTAATTATGATTAATCATTTTGACTGTGTGCCCAGAAAACATTTCCGGAAGTGCACGTTTAGTTCAGCTTCCAAACAGAATTCATTTTTAATGAGCTGGAGGAATGAGTGCATAAACATGTTTGTTTTCATAATATGGAGGAAAACTCCCATTGCAGTTTAAGGGGTCTGCTGACGAGAGGATTTATTTTATGAAGTGCTGCACACAGCACTTTGGCAATTATAATTTCACTTCAGCAGGCAGGTTACTCTCAGCCGTTGTGTTTTTACCTAAATAACCTTGGTATTTATTTTTGCTGTGCATGCAGTGTCTCTGTCTATTGTTTCGCTGCAACGTTAGCAGTAGCTGTAGCGTTAGCATGGGTTGCCCTCTCAGTCGGGTAGGCATTTAATTAGGATGCAGCCTGACTGAAGCCGTGGCAGTGGAGTAATGGTGGGGAGTCGCCCGCCATTGTGCAGGGCAATTACTTCGGGCAGATCAAAGACAGCCATGACATGAGCGCAGCTGGAGTCCGCCCTGCCGCGGCGCTAACGGATTGCCCCATTCTGTCTGTGCGGCTCCTTCCATGTTTAACTCACTTTCATTCAGTTACATCTACGAATGGTGGTAATAATGTGTGCTGTGTTTCGGTTATTAGATGCCCTGGACATGAATCAGGATGCAGTGCCTTTTAATACTTTGTTTCTCTGCTCTCTAGAAGGTTTGAAGCATCCTAATAACGGAGCCAAAATTGTCATTGGCTTTGTTAATATTTTTCTCCAAATGCTTTTCCTTTTCCTAACACGTTTTAATAAGACAAAAAAATCAATTTTTCATCCTGAAACAATCTTAATCAAGATCTCTCCGGTGAATAGGTATAATTAAGTTCCTGATCTGCGGTCTGTATCGACTCCATTGTGGTCCTGTAAAATATAGACGCGGTTTCTGAGAATATGCCCAGCCCCCCAGCGGTGTGTGTGGAAGATAAGATTTGGTAGAGCGGTAATTACATTTGAGATACAGGCGGCGTCTCACGCGCAGGCACATTAGCAGGAGTGATTATTCACTGTCGCTCTTCTCCACGTCTGTCAAAATAAGAGCAGGGCGTCCATTAGCGTTTCCGTCCGCCTACTGTAACCAGGAGTCACTCGCTGCAGTATCACGCAGCATCTCATGAATATGCATATTTAAAGTTATAATACTTGCTTTCTCATCTAGGCAGTTGCTACGGGTACGGCAGTTTTTCACTGCATTTCAGTGTGGAGAGGTACGGCAGTCCCCATTTCAAGCCCTGCCTTAACCCCTAACCTTAACTTCTAACCCTTACCCTAACCCCAACCCTTAACCTTTCCCTTAACCATAATCCCGGATCCTTATCCTAGTCTCTTGAAATCGACTGCTGTATCAATAAAAACTGCCGTGCCTCTAAAAACTGTGTTCCCCGTATACATTTTTATCACTACTAGACAAGGTTTTTTTGCAGAAGCCACCTGTTCATCGCCCAAATTGTGAATTATAAATTGGAGTGATAATGTTTATCATGGTAGAATGTATAATGTCTTAAATTACCCAATATGTATTGTAGTAATGCTGTTCCAGGTGCTAGATGCTTGTTCTTTAAATTTGTATAAATGTTAGCAAAAGGCCACAGTGTGTAAATTACCTGACAAAGCGGTTCGGGGTTTTATAAAACCGGGTATGAAAGTCGAACGGTAGCTGCAGTTACCTGTATTTTCAGAACGACAAAGGAACCCCTCGCTGCTTGGTTTCATTGATTGTTAATCTATCAGGGAGCTGAGCATGTATGTGTGTGTGTGTGTCTGTTGGTGTGAGTGTGTGTGTGTGTGTGTGTGTGTGTGTGCGCGCGTGTGCGTGTGTGTTTGTGCGCGTGGGTGTTAAAGTCGTTAGGGGTTCTTTATCAAATCTGCCGCCTCCCTTTCGGATGTCTAACGGGTCTCCTCCCACGCTGCAAAACATGCCGCTCGCGGTGCACAGCGCGCAAAGCGGGGCGCCCCAACACGTCAATCGGTGTCGGAGCGGGGAATGAGGCCGTGCCAATCGGCGAGGGAGCCCCCACCCACTGTGATGCGTGCGATGCAGGGGTACAGTATTCGACAGCGAGGCGTCAGTTAGCGACAGAATACACTACGCGGGGCGCGTTAGCGCGTCAGTCTGCGGGAGAGGTGTAATTACTGCTCTCTGCAGCTCCCGCTGTCTCCTGCTGAGGCTTGGATTGGAGAACAACAACCCAGATGCCTGCTATGGTTTCTGTTTTTTTTTCCTTTGGTTTTCTTCTAAAGGAAAGAAGCGGGTGTTCCCCGCCTCGCTTACCCCTTTCCATTGCTCTTTAACATTTTTCACCATTGATTCCCAGCCTTTACCCGAAAAGGCTAGTGTAGATGTGGGCCTCTGCTCAAGACTGGCACTCGATCTGTTTTAGTGAGTCATCTAATCATAGTCCTGTTTTGGCTGCTTATGGTAAATCCAGCCTAGGCCTGTTTTGTTGTATTCAGGGTGGGGAGTGTGAGGTGTGGATTTGGTGCTAAGAGGTGTGTGCTTCGGAGTTCTTAGGTGTATTTTTCAGAGTGTGAGGTGAGTATTTTGGAGTGTGGAGATGCGAGTGTGGGGGCGTCTCTAAGGTGGCAAACCTGCTGTATCCGTAGCAGAGGAGGTTCCAGTACAACCATAATAGTGCTAAGCATTGAACAGGTCAGAGAGACATGTATTTGAGTCTGTGGAGACCTTTGGCAGGATTTTGTCAGTCCTAATTGGCATCGGGAAGGATAACCAAGTCATGAGTGCAGGACAACTCCTGCTACGGTTTGGATTTTTTAATCGCTGGTGCACTGGCTCTAAACTGAGATTGTGCTGTGGTTGCAGTTGTTGACCCAAATCTTATTTTATGCCTATGATTTCAGAGGCTAGCGCTACAGAAGGGAAATGTGTACACGGAACACTGGCCGCAAGTTCCCCAAAAACTGGAGGAAATAAAGGGCACCATCGTGGTGTTGCGATGTAGTGAGTACAGTAATTGCCCGAAGTGGGACCACTCAGGGGAACATAGAGCTAATGTGCGCCTCGGTCACAGCCCTGCTTGGTGACAGGTGTGTGAGTGTATGTGTGTTGTGTGTGAGTGTGTTTTGGGTGGTGGGTGGGGGGGGGGTCATGGGGGGGACAGGTGGGCTCCCCGACCCTCTGACCTTGGCCTGCTCCAAACCTGTCTCCCCATATGGGACTTTCATTCGAGAACAGCAGTTCCTGGAGGCTTGAGCATAAAATAGGAAACCACATTTAATCATGAAGAACAGATCCCTGTTCTAAGAAGTTACTTGTGTATCGGTAAATAAACTGAGTATTTTGGGAAGTGCCTGTTTCTTAAGAGTCATTGAAATAGCCTCAAAGCATGTATGACTTCAGTTCCTGCTTTTCATATATATATATATATATATATATATATACATATATATATGTAGCTACTTAGTGCTTTTTAGCTTTTGTTAAGTGCTGTGCCGTCAGGTCAGCCGAGTTCCCAGCCCTGGGGTTATATTCTGTGTTCTGCTTTATTTAGGTCAGTGGCGTCCGCAGTCTACTTCTCTGTCATGTAGATTTTGTTCTTCTCGGATATGGTTAATAAATTTGCGCTTTTTAAACTTCTCGTGCTCCTTAACCCTTTCAGCGCCGTGGGCAACTATTGTTGCCCAATGATGTGAGATATCGAAGTCAGATGCTGTTGAAAACCTATCATGTGGCAACCTGTTTAAAAGAGCTCTCCAACGGGAGCTCTTTTAGACAAGTTGCCACATGACAGGTTTTCAACAGCTCAGGATAACTACATTTTTAATTCCTTGAAAATGTATTCGGATTCTCCTCGGTCCAAGTGTGCCTCGAAGCCTTAGAAAGTTATTCGCTTTTTGGCGACAGCTTAATTTTGGCTACTTTCTGTTTTCACTGCTTTCGAGAATCGCCCTCTCTGTCAGTAGAGCACCTGACTGTGCCCTTGTTTGGGGTTATGACAGGTTGCCGTGAGGGTTCTGCTGTGTACCTCATGCAGACTGTTTTTTCTTTCATTTCATTCCATTTTAGACGTAACATTTCTGCTGTAGTCAATAATTCATTCTGTATATCACATTACTAATTGTGCTGAAAAATGTATTCCTGGCTGAGAAGCATGCTGTGATTGGCTGATCTGTGACCATAAACAAGCTTTGTGGAATATAGCCCATAGAACTAAATATTGCAATAAGGGATGCTTGTTCCGCAGATTGTTAGTGATCAGTGCTCAGCTGATTATCTGATTGACTAACTTTGTTCATTCACTGAGTAGATCAATACATTTTTTAATCACTGACTGAGTCTTTGGTGACCTCTGCTACAGTATAACTCTGGCCTCAGTGCGGGGAAATGTAACAGCCTTGCTCTCTTCTGCTGAATTATGGGTAATATCTGAGTCTCTCTGAGAGTTAGTCCCTATTGGTTACTTTACAGGTCAGCAGGGCACAGCTTTCCAATCGGCAGAGACTCTGTCCTCCGATGCCCCACCCATGGATCTCTGAAACACTCCCCAGGGTCTCCAATCACTGACTGTTGTTCTAGTCACACAAGTTTCCTCAAAGACACTGCATTTAACCCTTCGAGCACCGAATACATTTTTAAAGAATTGAAAATGCAGTTATCCTGAGCTGTTGAAAACGTATCATGTGACAACTTGTTTAAAAGAGCTTCCCTGCGGGGAGCCACATGTTGCCACATGATAGGTTTTCAACAGCATCTGACTTTGATATCTTACATCATTGGGAACTATAGTTTCCCACGGCGCTGAAAAGGTTGAGATTTGACTGTGAGTGATGGTGCTCTTTTAAAATTACGTGCTTTGACATTAGCTCTAGCCTGATTTTGAAAATGTGAATGTGTTGTGCTTTTGAATTTTTTAAATGATTGTTTTGTTTTGTTTTCTGAGCACTTGCTGCCTGTGTCAAGTGAAAATATCTCTCTTGTGTTGGTGTTGGGCATTTATTTATTGTGAACACTGATGCTTGTGCACCCCTCACTCACACAGTGTACTTCCACTGGCAAATGGCTAAATGATTATTTCCCAATGCCGAAGGGACTGTGTGACACTCTAAAGCCTCCACCCACTCGCCTTGCCGTTGAATCTTTCGAACTGGAGGGCGCCCAGGACGGAACATCTCATTGGTTCCCTGTTTCTCCATCCTGGTTCTCCTCGTTTGGGTGCTTTCCCCGTGCTCGCCTGGGCATGCCCAGAGCTACACTTCCCGCTCACTGCCCCCATCCCTGCATCAGTACACTCAACTGCACCAGACACGCCTTTCAGACGCACTTCAGGGACCTGCAAAATGCCCTGAGAGGTCCCTGAAACTCTTACTACAATTATCTATTTGAAAGAGGGACTTGTGTTTCACGTCTTCGGGAAAATACGGTTCGCCTCTTTTAAAATTTATCTGTAATGCGCAAGAAATCCGACTGGAGTCAGAAGTATTATTTAAAAAGAAACAGGCGGGTGGAGTAGGGTAACAGGTGGAGAAGGGAGCTGACTCCAGACCTGCTGTTACGGGCCACAAACCCTCGTCCCGTGTTGAGGAGTTTTCTTCCGGCTTCAGATCTGGTAACCCTGTGGACTGGACGACGTGTTTGTTTGGGGTTACTGTGTTTTTAGCCACTGCGTCTACTTCTCTGTGCTCTTGACCTTTGGCAGCTGCTGTTTCTTCAGGTGAAGGCGAAGTCTCATAAAAACACGGAAAACACATGCAGGCACATTATACAACCAAACGATTTCCCCCTTTTCACCACACCAGGACAGTTAGTATGAGCATATGTCACACACTGGTAGGCACAGGGTGTTTGTCTTTTACTATTTTTCATGTGGAAGCCACCAATCAAACAGTCTGTTGGTCATAAGGGAGGGAGAAATAGGAGTGGTGATTGGTGAATACCTCCTGGCGATCCAAATATCATCAGGGACCCCTATAGTAGGGCTAGAAAATGTCCACCAATCACCATTACTTATGCTCTGCGCCCTGATACCAAAGTACTCCCTGACCGGTGGAGACTGGTGGAGTCCATTGCCAAGTGCGCTCTAATAAGGCGAATTTATGCACGTTCTTCACGGAGGCTTGTTTAAATCCTGTTCCTGACTGAAAAACGAGCACCAGTGAAATCTGAAGTAAGTCAGTGTGCATAAATGTGCACGGTCTGACCCTGAAGGCAAAACATCCCTATTTGCTGCTTCTTAAATATTAAAGGATATGGCTGAGTAGAACTATGTGGCAGTTTTTTTTTTTTGATGCACAGAAATGTCAATTCCTGTTACCAGCGGGAACCTCCTTTTGTTTTAAAGACAATGCGTTACGTTATAATCACTGATCGGGCAGGTATGTGATTGTAATATAAGAGAAGTAAAATTTTGCCGGAGAGCCAGCTGTACAAATGCAGAAGTTATGGAGCTGTTTGTAAGTATTGTGACTTTTATTGTATTGTAGCTGTACTCAAGTTCACTGGATATGAAAGCGATAAATATGGAGTTGGAGACGGTCAGCTTTAATTGGAGGATAATTGCATCCATATCATGTTTTGTGAAGCATTACGATCCTTTTTAAATCCCCGCCACAAAATGCAGTGGCAGATATTGCAATGGAGCTTTTCCATTGTCCGTCTGTCTGGATAAGTAGGGACGAGTTATTTCAGAAGCTACTTTGCTAAGATGACTGAAATTTTGTGCGTGTATTACTAGTCATGACCTTGATTGGATTTGAATATGGGATTCCAAGATGGTGGGGGATATTGATGATAGTGTCTTCTTGTGATATGGTGTCTATGACCAAACAGGTGAGGGCTGCCCTTTAAATACGTGGTGAGAGTAAAGATTTAGTGGTAATGCCTCAGTCCTGCCAAACTCGAGATTCTGCTGCTTGTATAACTCTGGGAGAAGCGCTCTGCCCTTGATCCTCTCGAGACATCTGCCACCTTCAAGTCCGAGGCCGATTTGTCCTTAACTGCATCTGCACGGTTAGTCCGGAAAATTCTGTTTGCAGGAAACGATTCTGCTCGGCCTCCTCCCCCACAACAAGCCCTTTGCAATCTGTCCCCCCCGTTGCCATGCGGAACCGTGCGGTAATCTAATCTGCCACGCCAGATTCGGGGCTCTCCGTGTGCGATAGCCCAGATACACTCGCCTGTAGCACCTGCGTAAGGACACTGATGTATATAACAGTCACATCCCTTTGCACAAATGTCAAGTGTGACACTGTTTTTCTTTGTTTTTGTTTTTACTGTGAATACCATTCACACCTGACTATGAGGAATATTTTTATTTTCTAATGATTGTTCCAACTGGGTTTATTAGATGCCATGTAAGGATTTCGAGGAAAGTTTCAGACTGGAAACTGTGAGAGTGTGTATCCTACAAGTGTTACTGAAACCAATCGCACTTTGTACTTTGTATTTCCTTTTTCAGGGAATACTGTACTAAATGGCAAGAAATGCGGTAAAGAGATGCCAGACCACTGTTTGAAAAACCTAGCGACATAGCAGGGTAAAAATGTTCCATGACCAGCAATTTTGGAGTCTCCAAAAAGTTCTAATGGCAGACACTTACCTGAGAGGAGCCGATTAAAAGCAGAGCTCGAAGTTGAATTCGCAAGTACGTGTGCAATTTTTTTGTCGTACTTTTCTGAAAATTTTGGTGTTTCACGATCTTGCCATCCAACGCTGCGTGACTAAGTGTGATGCAGTCCATATAAATTAGTGGTTTGCGACACTGTGGAAAAAGTCTAGCACAACACCTCGGTCTGTGGAAAAATACATGATTTTTGACATACGGTGCTGTTGGAAAAGGGTTGTGTCATTGAGAATTTCGGCATTAACCTATTTCATCTGTTCCCACCTGTTTGTCTTCATTGCCTGTGCTTTGCAGTAAATAAGCAGTATTTCAGTCTGTGGAGCTAACTGAAAGAGCACTGCAATCATACTGGTCTCCTAATGTCCCTCTGGCTTACAAATGCACGTAATTCTTCTTGCTGAGGTAGGCAGATGGCATGAAGCTTTTGCAAAATTGCTTTGCATTAAATAATCTTCTTTTTGATAATGTCAGCCTGTGGTTAAAGCGGCTAAATGTAATGCCGCGTATCACAAATGGCGCGTTGTGTTAAGCACTTCTCGCTTCCATCCATTCGCTACAGCGCGCTGACACAAGTTATTGAACCTCCTCGCGACCGCATCGCCGTCCTCTGCTTATCAATCTGTAATGGCTAATAATGATGAGTGGGATCTCTGCGTGTTTTGACGGATTTGCTGTGTTTTAGAAGTCACGCGCTTAATGGAGGCGACCGGCCTCGGTTCGTATTGACATTTCGCGCTGAGCTGTCGGTTATTCTCCTGAAATGTTTATGTGGACGGAGCGCCCGGGTCCCTTGGGTCTCGGTTTGTATTGGCGGAGTGGATGTGGCCTTTATGTTGATTTATTGAGGCTTGAGACGGCTGGCCAGCTCAGCAGAAAAAGGAGCGTACGAGGGTGGGCGGCGAAACGGACGCTAAACCTCAATTCTGGCGTGGTAGGAACGCTGTGCTGCTCGCGGGGATTTCCCCCCTGTGGTCTGCCCTGATGTGTACACATTTTTGTGTCATAGACGACCAGTACTGGTACTATAGGGAAGTCCTGCAGGTTTGTGATGGAAGGCGTTTGGTGGTTGACCAACGGATTGTAATTGATACTGATGTGAATTGTGCCATAATACTTCAATTTTACTTGTATGGCTATAAAGACACTTTGCAGGGAGGAAAAGGGTTAGAGTCAGACCTAATCACCAAAATGGCAAATGAGGCAGAAAACTCCCAGGAGGGAGAACACCTCCAACAGTGGTGAAAAAAAACTCCCCAGTGGGATGAAATCTCAGGAGGAACCCGGCTGTAGTGGGGGAGCCCATCCTCTGCTGGCTAGCTAATTAATGAAAGTTTGATTTAAATCTAATAAAAACTCATTAGCGTCTGTTGCTCCAGGAAGTGGTGAGGCCAGGTTGGGGTAGTGCGGGATCGGGACAGCAGGACTGCAGCTGCCAGTGAACACTTACATCCTGTAGCTGTTCCACTGACCTTCGTTGTGCTTCTATCGTACATCACATTGCATCAAAAGGTCTGCCAAATAACTTACTGCAATGGCGGTACGCCAGACTGTGCAACTGGCAAGAAAGTTGCACTCACTCTCGCAAACAAGTCAATCATGGCCCCGTTGGCCCCCTGTAGTGCTGTGGAGGAGCAGAGATTTGGGTCAACGTCGGAGAACCTCACTGAGCACTCATGAGCTGATTTGTACCATAGAGGAAATATGATTTGGCTTTATTTTTCCTCAGACCGCAGTCATCAGCGACTCCTCGTTTGTTCACTGTTTGTTCTTGGTGGCTGGAGGCCAGTCATATCGCAGAATGCCAGCTAAAGGACAATGCGAGGAAGTGGAGAGTGCTAATGGGCTAACACCTCGCACCGAGACGCTGTCTGACGCTGGCTTCTCGCCATCTAGTCATCGGCTTCCTGTCCGCACGGAACGTGACTCAGCAACAATATCGCCGTTGAATCAGCTCCGACAGCCAAACAAGCCAGTGAGGACCACACTGAACACTGTTTGAGTCAATAACACGACCGGAGTTAATTTTAAAACACACGGAAGAGGGCTGTCTAAATGAAGTTCAATGAAGAGCCTGTCAGGGAACAAGCAGCAGTTATTTATTTATTCAGCTATTTTTACTCTCATTATTGTGGTCGTGTTTAGTCTTCTAAGTTGAAACAGTTGCTGAGCTGTCTATTCAAAGAGAAACAGTTTTTTTTTTCTTTATTGCACCCAAACAAGGCCTCGGTCATGTGAGGTCACAAGCTGATTGTACCTCGACGCCAGACCTCAGTAATCACGGGAGGCGGTCATGTGACTGTGATGAGTGCTCCTAGCTCCACCCCTCAGGCCGGTGACATCAAAACGGTCTCTAGAGGCCTCTTCTCCATGATCATTTAGGTCAGACGAAGATTTTTCCGGCTGTTTCCCGCTAATCGCGGAGGCTGCCTTTTTATTTCTGTCTCAGTGATTCTGTCCTTGCACGGCTGCCTTTAGTTTGTCTGTTTCAGCCGCTGTGCTAACAGCCTCACGATTTATCCCGACTGTGTATGAAGAATCGCGGGTCTCAGGGAATTTAGCTCTCTGTGCCGGTGTGTCTGTGCGTTTGTGTGTGTATGTTTGTGCACGTTTATGTTTTGTCTGTTATTGTCTGTTTATCTGTGAGAGTTTGTGCGTGTGTGTATATGTGTGTGATTGTGTGTGCGTGCGTTTGCGCGCGTGCTGCCTCGAGTATTTTACTCATCCCACAATCATGGCTCGTCCTGGAAATGTCAGAACTCTGCTCATCCAGCCAATCAGCAGAGCCCACAGGACATGGGCTGATGAGTCAGAAACTCTTGAGTGAGGCTTTAGAGATGAGGGCAACCTCTGTGTGTGTGTGTGTGTGTGTGTGTGTGTGTGTGTGTGTGTTTGTGTGCTCGCATTCGCATGACTATTCGCATGACTTACACTCTTCTTTCTCCTCTCTCTCTCTCTCTCTCTCTCTCTCACAGGAGACCCTGCAGCAGTTGATCATGATGCCCCTTCCTGACATCCTGGTTCTGGGCAGGACTCCTCTGTGTGGTAGGTCTGCCGTTCTGCTGTTCCCCTCAAACAGCCCCCTAATGACTCTGTACCCCTCAAACAGCCCCCCTAATGACCCTGTACCCCACGAACAGCCCTCTTAATGACCCTGTACCCCTCAAGCAGCCCTCCTAATGACCCTGTACCCCACAAGGAGCCACCTAATGACTCTGTACCCCACAAACAGCCCTCCTAATGACCCTGTACCCCACAAACAGCCCTCCTAATGGCCCTGTACCCCACAAACAGCCCTCCTAATGACCCTGTACCCCTCAAGCAGCCCTCCTAATGACCCTGTACCCCACAAGCAGCCCCCTAATGACTCTGTACCCCACAAACAGCCCTCCTAATGACCCTGTACCCCACAAACAGCCCTCCTAATGACCCTGTACCCCACAAACAGCACCCCTAATGACCCTGTACCCCACAAACAGCCCCCCTAATGGCCCTGTACCCCACAAACAGCCCGCCTAATGACCCTGTACCCCTCAAACAGAGCCCTTTTAGCGTCTCTTTATAACCCAAACCACAATAGTCCCTTTCTTTTTCGAATGGCCTTGTTGTTTTATCTGGCTGATGTGGGGCGTTCCTACGCGAGGGTTAATGTAGGAAAGGAAACTGGGACAGAGTGCTGTGACTAATGATATTCTTGATTTGCAGTATATTTGAACAGGGACGCTGTACGAAAGTACTTCAGTACCTGCGTGATGAACATCAAATGGCTGTAAATACCTGCAAATTAAAGCCAGCCATTTCTTTATTCAACTATGGCATTGAATTATAAAGCCAATATGTTGGTTCATGGTCCAAATACTTATGGGCTTTCCGATATTGCTGTGTGTGTTGTGATAACTGACACCACATGCGCCCGCTGAGCACATTTTGCCTTCCACACACGTCTTCGGCAATTGGTTCCCATGGAATCCAAGAATATAGTTACCCTACTTCTTCTTTTATTCTCGCCCGAGAGTTCCCTCTGTCTGCCACAGAGGCGCCGAGCTATCCACGATATACAACATCCTGCGTGAAGGAACATGTCGGAGACTAGCCTGTGCGACCTCTTACTGCAGACCTGCGTGACTGTCAATGAGTGTACGCAGACTTATCCTGTTTTTCCAGATTAGACGCACACATTTGTCTGTTTGCGCTGAGGAGGGTGGGCTTGAAAAATGGCGGCAAATTTGTTTTTCCTGTGGCCCCATTTATTAGAGACACTCTGTCAGGCTGCCAGCCTGCTCACTCACTGAATGCGATAATTGCTGTAAATGGATACTGAAGTTTGATGTCTTGGTTCTGACCCTGATGTTTTGCTATTCAACAGAACCTAATACAAAACTTTTGCTTTCATGTTGGAATCAGGCCTGTATTTTTCCCACTGCTGGTGACCTTTGACCCCCCGAGTCTTCAGAGTAGGGCTGTAACATCTGAAAATGATTGGGCGAGATGTGCACTTTATTACACTGTAATTAGCGCTGCGTGGAGGATGGTCATGCCGTGATGTAAGAACAAATGCAAGCATATGGAGCTCTGCCTGGTAAAATACTGCAATAAAGTTTTGATTTCACAACAATGGGGAATTAAAGACAGGACTGGAAACCTTTTGTTGTTAAAATAGGATCCATGTCCAAGATTTTGAATTTTGAATTTAGATTAACAAAATATCAACCTTTTGCAGTAGTAGCTGTTAAGCATATTCATGCCTTCTCTGTTTGGACAGTCATTTTGGCTTTGGAAGTTGAGTCTGATCAATGCAGTAGAAATGCTACACCTTCTCCGATTGCTTCTTTAGGACTTTTCTGACCAATTTGCCCCTAAGCAGCTTGATATAACTTCACATGTTAGAGAGAGAACTCTTAATCGAATCCAAAATTTACATCACTATTCTGTGGAGTTAGTTTCATTTTAGCTTTTATGCATTTTCTTCTTTCCTTATGTAATTAATGTAATTTGCAGAAGTTAAACTGCTTTTGATATTTACAAAAATGGCATGAAAACAAAAATAAAACATGCTAAATGTCAAACGCAGTACTGTGTCTGGTGTAAACAGAGTCCACTCTATGCTTTAAATGAGTCCTTCAGGTCAGTGCACCCTGGATCAGTGCTTTATCTCTCTGCTTTATCTAAATTACAAGTTTCCTGTGCGCATGGAAAGATTCATATGGGGCCCTAAGCTTACAGAAGAGCCTGTGTACATCTCAAAGCTCCCTTCAATCAGAGAGTCTGCTGAAAGCCTCGTCCAATCAAAGGGCTTTATTTAATGCCGAAGTCAAGGTCTGCTGCTTAAATCCTCCGTCTGAAGGGGCAGTGTACGGCACGACCTTTTTCAGACATCAGAAGAGGTCTGAAAAAAGCGCTAATCTGGATGCACATTCCTATGTACAATATTATTGCTGCAGGTCATCTCCAGTGCTATTTTGTTATCATTTTTTGATAAAGGATTTGAACATGTGCAAATACCCAGGTCATCGTGTGCAGTGATTGATGCACGTACAACTCTATGTGGTACTTTTTGTATGGGTGTGAATGTCCACAAACTAAAGTCCTAATTTTCAGGTAACACGTCACGTAACAGTGAACACGTTAATTGATGGAAAATCTTGTCAGTGGCTGGGAAGGTGTTAAATACTATGTCACTGTCCTAGGATTTATGGACCTCTCTTCACTGTAATTGGATGGTGTGTGGGAGCTGGTTTGGACCGCTGTACATGGGTCGCTTGCTGTATTTGGGCGACTGTTTAATGACATGGTCACACTTTCAGGCCTCTAGCCAGTTCACACCGTGTGTCAATGCGCCTGAAATGGATGAACGAGTTTCAGGTATGACTGTGTGTGGGCGGCAGGTCGTGTTTGGATGCGTTTCATTGTGTACGTGGGGGGGTATTGGGACTTTTTAGTCAGACAGTTCATTTTTTGTTGTCTGAAGGAAAAACAGCTTTGTTTAACGTTTCTGCCAGGTTTTAGCTTAATCTTTTTTCCCCTCATACAGCTTCAGACATGAGTTTCAATTGGATTTTAAGATAGGTGCGTCCTAGCACTCAGTACTCAGGACTTAAAATTCATCCTCACTCCTTGTTGTCTCCTCCTGCTCTCTTAATTTCTGATAGGAGATGAGGTGGTAACGGAGGAAGGAAGGGTTCAATTATCTGAGTTTTGGGACAGTGTTCAGTGCCAGGTTCCTCAAATCGAAATCTGGGCTTGGCTTTCTCCCCCACCGGTTGAATAACTATTATAATTAGTGGTTCTGAACTTTACATTTGATTCCGAAGTAAAAGGTTGGTGGAAATGCAGCAGTTCTTGGTACTCGAGGACTGCGATTTGAAGCACAGGGTTCAATGGCTGTACGTCAGTAAATGAACTGAATCTTGAATTGTTTCCCTGACTGACGGATTTGACCCGTAGTTGACCCCGACCTGGGCCCCTGTGATCACATTTTAAGAGAGAGCTTGTCGAAACTACAGGGCTTATCATTGTGGGAATTGAAAGGGGGCTCGCAGAACTCACTGTGAGTCAGCACTTTTTTTCTTGATGAAAGGAATTGTGGGAAGGCAGCAGAACTATGGAGTCCCTCAGGGAGTCTGAGAGAGACTGATAGAGAAAGCATTGAAGCACTGAAGCATAAACTTGCAGCAGACATCCTCCATATTAAATATGAAATGGTGAAGATAAAAATTGTGGCTGGCGTCATGAAATACTTTCCGATGATACAGTGTATTGTAGATTAATACAATTTTATGTGAGCGGTTGCTGAGATTATAAAACCTGATAATCCTTCTCCTGCTTTTACAGGTATTTTCTTCAGGACAAATACTCAGCCAGTAAAAGTGTATTCTGTGATTAAAATGCATGTAAAATACAACAAATCTTTAAGTATTTATAATGGATTTGCAAATGAGTTAAACATGCAAAAAAAAAAAAAATTACCCGGCATTGCAAGTCAGTATTGGTTTTTCTTGGCCTTTCGTGACCATTGTCAGACATCCTAGTTAGTGTAGGAGGTGTGAGAGCAGTTGGCCTTTGACCTTTGGACAGGCGGGGTGTGAAACAACTGTCCAATGACAGCTGGAGAAGCTGAGAGTCGCTGAGACTGTTGTGATGGGTCAGACTACACACTGATCTGGGTGTTTTAGAAGAGCTGCTGGTTTAATTCTTCCGCCTTATTATGATGAAATGAATCTGGCGAATCAGAGCTCTTTTTCACAAAACAAGATTAGGGAGTTAGCCAAGTCAGATATGTCAGTATTGCCGTGCTCATGGGATGTATCTTCGCTTTTTTTGTTTGCGTTACTTTTCTTTACTGTTATCTGTGCCTGTCTGTTTCAGTCAAGAAATAATCGTCCTCGTGCTCGTCTTTCTCTGTCTGTTTTCCTTCCTTGTTCTGTGTGTCTTGCCCACCTCATTCCGTCACCCAAACTGTCTCGTTACCTTGTTTGTTGCCTCGCCCTTTCTTGCTCTCTCCTGTCTTCCACTCCTCCTGTTCCTAGTTTCCTCCAACACCTGTCCCTCTCTGAACTCCCTCTCTTTTCCTTTCGTTGTCTCTAGTTTGTCTCAGCCATATATTGCTCTGTTTTATTCAAGCCTTTTTTCTTAGTTGGTGTCCAATGTTTTGATTTTGTCCACTGTTTACGAGTGTAGGATTGCGGCCAGTTTCTCGATGTTGTGTGGTTCCTGAATTTTTGCTTTTTTTTTTCCTCGCTTCTGCCTCATGATTTTCGTACTTTCCTCTTCTGGTTTTCGCCACAGACTGTTGACCTTGACCTTGGCACGCTAAACCGATAGCGCTTTTGTTACCGCTGTTTGTGCCTGAGCGCATTCAGCACCCTGACAGAGCAAAATCTGGAAATGCTCTTATTTCTTCAAGTCCTTATTCCAGATTTGAGTGGGATTCAGGTTTTGATCTGTGCAGTTTTATAGCCGGCACAGAAATCCCGCTGTGTCTGATTCCCCGCGGATGTGTGAAATCTCTGGCCAATCGATGAAGTCACATGATTAATCTTCCCTCTGGTGGGAAAGAATGCCAGTACTCCTGACCTTGAAGGCTGGAGTTGATTATCCCTGAAATAATTTCATTTCGATTTGCACAACAACGAAAATCTGCTCGCAGAGAAAGTGCGATTTCGACCTCTTTAATTAGCTTTGTACGACACAGTCAGAATTCGTCACCTGTCGTCTCAGAACATCAAATCCCAGAACCCATCCGTAAACAGTTTTTGTTACCCTGTTATTAATCATGGATGTGCTGAATGAATGATGTCACATCTGGGCCGCTCGGAGCGGACTCATGCGGTGACACGGCCTCCGAACAGATCCACTTCCTGTCCCAGACAATGCTGAACAGGATGCTGAGCGATTTGGTGGGGCGTAATCATCGCCTGTGGGAGCTCTTCGCTTCCTGACAGAGATGAGTGTGGAGACAGGAGTGCACACACATACATACACACACACACACACACACACACATTTCTAACCTTCTGTTTCCTCAACGCGCCTAGGAAACATTACTTCCAGCAGCTATTTTAAACTTTGACTGCCTCTCTCTCTCCTTCCCTCCCTGCCTCCTTCTTTATTTCCCTCCTTTACTCTCTTTCTCTTTCCTTTCATCTCTTCCTCCCTCCCTCTTTCTTGTCTTCTTGCTCTTTCTTCCTCCCTCCCTCTGTCCCTCTTTCCTTCTCTCTTTTTGCTCTTTCCTTCCCTCCCTCCTTGCTCTCCCATTCTCTCTTCCCTTTTGACTTTTCTGTCCCCTTTGTTTCCTTCCCTCTCTCTCTCTCTCTCTCTCTCTCTCTCTCCCTCTCCTCTCTGGTTAATTTGCAGTCTGGTTCTTTAAATTATTTATCCATTGCCTCCTCTTCCCTCCCCTGTTCATTTTTCCCTTTAGTCCTTCAGCATGTCTCCCACACAGGAAGTGCTTGGGGTTTCTCTGTAAATAGACCCTCCCTTGCAGATGTGTGGGGTTTAATCCTCCCTGTGGCTGAGATGGTAAAATGACAGTATTTATAAGGCGCTGGGACTGGCAGGATCTGTAGACAGCTGTTGTACATCCACTGTTCCCTTTTAGTTGTGGAGTCTTTTCTTGCTGTGGTTTTTCTGACACCGTTTGCCACTCTCTGCTTTCATCTCGACAAAGACGGTGATGGTTGGTGTTAATAATAGAAATCAATCCATACACATAGATATTTCATGCTCAAATGAGTAATGAGTGAATAATGAGTGAAGTCAGAGGCTCATTTGGAATATGACTGGCTGTGTTTGTGCAAATGGCTCACATTACGAGAACATGTGCTTGTCTGCTGCATTGTATTGGTGTTGTGCTCTCACAATGAGCCGAATGAAACTATTTTGCAAGAAACCTAGGTGATTATATATTTACCGGAAAAAAATCCAACCGACCCCTGTTTTAAAGGAAAATGTAACCTCGTCTTCATGAGTTTGTAACTGCTGGTCAGAAAATCTGCCTAGTTAATGTTTTTTTAACTCATTCAGATTGAGAAGGTGGGTCCTGCTCACAGAAAATATTCTCACAGTGTCTGTGGTATTTAGGACATACCTGTAAGATCTGGATAATGTTTAATGTTTGCCTGGGAGATACTGGCTCGGAGCTCCCAGCATGCTCTCTGATTCAGTACAGCCCAGAGGGGGATGTTCTGGGCAGATTTGAGGAACTGGGGCATCAGGAGTACAAATGCAGTGTTTGTTATTATGAAGGCAGTGTGCAGTCCTGTCTTATTTGCCTCGCAGCACGTACAGCCACTGCACTAAGCCTGCTGCATGTTCCCCTGTCTCTGCTCCCAAGTCTTTAATCAGAAGATGATCTTCGCTGACCTACTGGCTCTCTTATTCCAGCCTCTGCCTTTACTAAAATGAGGTCAATTCTAATCTTGCTCCTTTAAAATGCTGTAAACCTTAGCATGTCCAAAGGGCATGTTTACACCTATCTCATGCTAGTGTTCATGTGCTGGAATTCTTGCGCATTGAGTTAAGGTCGCTGTATATGCTTTTTAGACGCCTCTGTCGACGGTGTCTGACAGACAAATTGATGTCACAAACGGAGTCTTGTACCAGTCGAATATTATGTTACGTCGCAGATGCTGTTGTTGTTAGTCTTCTAATTTCACTGCCTGGATGAACTGAGAATTTGGTGGTTGTCACGGATATTCAAAGTTGACACGGTAGCATTTGCAAAAAGATTGATTGGTTATGGTTATATATTCAGAAATAATTTGCTGTAATCACTATGGAGATGACAGTTTGGGCCGCAGACATTGTCCGACACGTCGCTTAGGCATAAAATATTCTTTATGGTTCGACACTTTGCTTAAGACAACTGTCGACGTATGTCTTACAAGTATAAAAGGACCTTTGGACTTCCCTTTTGTGATTGTTCAGTGAATAAGTGCTGCATGTAGCACTGAAGTGAATTTGTCCTAAAAAACCTGACCCACCATCTGAGAGCTTTCTGCCTTAATACTTGCTAAAAACAGAACTGATTCGGAGCTCATAGTCTTATTATTTAGGTTACCTTCTGTCTGCTGTTTCACGAGATCATTATTGATGAAATACTTTCAGTGCTTGCATGGATTTAAAGTGGATTTTTTTTAGGAAGGATTTTTGAGGGGACTTTATTTGATATGTTTATTCATCCTAGATTGCAATAGCTATTCCATTATCTTAAAATGGGGTATCTCTATTTTGTTACATGTAAATTGAGTTAAATGCAGAGGTTTGTGTGGTTTATTTGAAGGGGAACAGTGAAGTTATTGTGGTCTGATGAAATTGATAGCGTTCAAAAAGAAATCTGGCCTCTTGGACTATGGGCCACTGAAGTCGTTGTCAAATTGCAAACACTGGAAGGCACATTGGCTCTGTGCTTGGTGGTGGTTTATATGTTACAGTCGGATTTTGAAGGCAGTCATTCTTGAAATGACTAAACATCTAGTGAAATGGCTGAAGTTCAAAGCTGGCCAACTCATGAAATGACTGAAATTTTTTTTGCCATTTCATGAAATGACTGGTTTCATCATTTGACTGGAACATATACCCTGGCTCTGTACTTCGAGTAATGATGGTATATATAGTGGATCCATATGTTAAGTAAAGGTGGTATACATTGGCTCTATACTGTAAATGAAGGTGGTATATACACTGGCTCTCAACTTTTAGTAACTGGTTTATATACTGGGTTTGCACTTTTAGTCACTGAAACCAGCACAGATTATTCCAGAGGGGTATTGGCTACATTATTGTCTGGATGCTTGTGTGATGGCAGCAGATTCACTGTTAAACTGTTAAACAATGTGTAATTGTTTATCAGTTATGGACATTGTTTATGGAAAAATGTTATATTTTCTCAGTTTAATTTGGCTGAAATATTGTTTGTTTGTTGGTGGTGGATAACATGCTGTTGGTTAGACCAAATTTATTTGATGAATTGCTGCTGTGTCCATCTCCTTCTAAGCACTCTGTGACCTCTCCTTCATCGACCAGCCATTAATATGTTCCTATTTTTAATATGAAGACCGCCGGGCGGTCAGTTCTTCGTTGCGCTGTGAGATCTTCTGGTACAATCATAATGTGCTTTTTAGCCTGCGGTTCAGTCAAGAATTCCCAACAAATGCTCCCAATTCCACAATTGGAATCTTTGGCCAGTCCTGACTCCTGTCCACTCCCATTGACCGCTGACTGACCAATCACTCTGTCCCGTCCGGCAGGGACCACCCCCGTTGCCTGGATACAGAGGGCAATAGCCTGCGCCAGCTGGACCCGGTAGCATTAGGATACAGACTCAACTGGGCTCGCAGTACAGATAAAACCATGAATGAGTGCTGCTAAAAAAGTTGTATATGTAGGTCAGCGGTTATTTTTACTAGTTAGTTGGGATGGGGAGGGTTTTGTTTGGATCAAATAACAAAAACTCATACCAGCAAACATCCTGTTGGCTCTGCTGAGAGCTGTTTTTGTCGGTCTCTATGCGGATATCCTGTGCGTGTGCCAGCGGCGTGACTAGCAGAAATGTTTAGGGAACTTCAGGGCACCCACTGTCTGTGTCCCATGTTTGCACATGATTTGCCCTCTCTTCTGTGTGTTTATAAAAGGACTCCCAGATCCACACACTCTAATTTTCTTATTCCCTCCTAGTCTCTCTCACGCACACAAACTCTCAGATTCCCCGCCCTGTGTTGCTGCGGGGGTCTGTTTGAGTTCTCAGTTGGCATGTTTATAACTAGTTGTCATTCCTCTGGAATCTGATTCGGATGTGCCCTTCCGTCAGTTGGATGTTCCCAAGACAAGATTAAGTAAAAACATTTGTGCTGAAATGGCTACATTTCTGTCCCTGGTAACACAGTCATGGTCGCTGCACAGAACGGTGTTAGTTTTTCCTGTGATGTGCTTTTTTTGTGGCTGAAAATTTTGAAGTCCCTGTCTGCAGTCTGTGCCTTTTTCTGCTTGTCTACCTGCACCTATAACCGACAAGCTGTCCAAGAGCACAGATCCAAATAAGGAGCTTGCTCATTACAACAGCGCTCCAGCCGATAACCTTGATTAAGAGCTTGAGCCAATGAGATGTCCTATTTGGGCACAACTCCAACCAATGAGCTGCCTCATTAAAAGATGGAAGAATGGCAGACAGCTATCCAGGCCTTATGTCTATAAATCTTGTTTACTCATTAATCTGAGTGTTAATCCTGTAGATTAGCTACAGATTAGCTGCTTAACAGCTGCTCCATAATTTCTTTGATTGAACCCCTGTTATAACTGTCGAGAGCTGTGGTACTGCTGCCTTCTTTCTATTCCAGGTCTTAATAATAATAATAATAATAATAATAATAATAATAATAATAATAATTGTGCAGCTGTTTTGACTTCCATTTTTCCTCACCTGGCATTTAGGATTCATTAATAGTATCTGGTCTTGTCTGAACGATCCAAACAGAAATGGTTGGCTCACAGATGGGCCATAAAATTGGCGATACGGGGTCTATTGTAAGCCAGTCCAAGAGGTAATTCATTAAAACCAGATGGCTTTGATCTCTGTGGCTTGTACCTGTTGCTGTTCAGGGATATTGTCTGACGCACGGGTTTTGAAGTTTGAATGACCCGTGCTATATACAAGCTCCAGTCATAAATCCAGGACTTCAATCCTGTCGAATGCTGTGCACATAACAGCAGGCGAGATGTTTTTTTTATGGTACTGCCCTGGATTTCGCCTCATTTGGGCCCAGGTTATTTCAATCTTTTTGTGACTCACATTTCACAAATAATCGGAAGAAACCTAATGCTCAATTAACCTAAAGGACTACATTCCAAGGGACTACATTGCTCATACAGATGTGCAGCTTTTGGTCATTATAGCCACATGGTCTAAACCGTATTTCTTTGTGAGAATGATATTAATAATGAATCAGTGAATTGACAGTACTCAGCTCCTTAATTACCACAGTGACGAAGTACCTTTGAACATCTTGGTTTGAATAAGCCATCTACTGTAGCGCAATTTCTCCCATTTCACAATTGGGAAATTGATTTTTTGTTGAGTTTGACCTTTGGCTAGTGGCAACATACCCTACCCAGGATGACTACAATTATGATTCTGTGTAAGCCCTGTCTCTCGCACAGCCAGTCAGTGGCATGGCTGAGGTTCACACATCTGATAAAGAAAGTACTATGAATGAATTTTGTATAGATGTTTGGTAGTGATATTGGTCCATAATGATGGTCATTAATAGCAGTGATTGTGTCTCTGCAGAGCAAAGCCTCGAGGAAATGAACAAGTTGTTGCTGCTGCTCCTAGGATGTGCTGTCCAGGTAAGTGTTGTTAATGTTATAATACAACATTACTGGACAGATCAGTGCCTGCCTTGAAGCCAGAGTTGCTTGTAATATTTGCACACCAATTCGGATTTATTCTGCAAGCAAGTGGAATTAAGGGATGACAACTGGCACAGTTTTGAGGCCTGCCATAAACTCTCCGGTTGCTAAAGGGCAGACCTTTAGCAGGTTAAGTTAAAACCCTGGGATTCTCTGTAGTGTTGCAGCCTGGTATTGAATTATATCCTGTCCTTTCTTGTGCGAACTGTGGCTGGGAGCTGCACCGGGAGGCGCGTGACTCGTTAGAGCGTCATCCAGGACCAAAGGGTGTAGGTCAGCAGGATTGTCTTTGTCTTTTCTGTTTGTCACAAATTCTGCAGATTTAGAGCACCCCCTTTAGACGATAAACTGCGTAAACCAAGCAGACCTCAGAGTGAGAAGTGGATTCTCAAGCAAAAGTAGTCAAAAGTGCAGCCAGAATTGTGTGCGCTGTAGTGTGGCCTGGTCATACGGCTCTGCTCCCACCCTCCACGCCTGCTTCCCTACTCTCTGGACCACGAGCCTCACACAGACAATAATTGCCTTTGTATTGGCTACTGTCTTTCCTGTCTGACCCTGGGGTCACACTGGGGTCAAGGTTCACAGTGGGCCAGGGCGTATGGAAGCTGGAGGTCGCGGAGGGTGGGGTTACCGCTCGATTGATCCGCATTACGTCCTCCGTCCCGTCTCCTTCTGGACTGCAGATGCCACTTGAAGCCAAATTTATTGAATCTCAGGAGCACTTTACCCTTCTAGCTAAAAAACCTGGGTCTGATACAAATAAGGCTGGTAGCTGGAGGGCTGAACCATACTGCTCTGCCTGTGTTTGAGGATTCTACAGGTTTGAGAAGTTTTTTGCGTTGTTCCATTTTCAGGGACACACAAGGCTGCCCTTGGCTATTTTTTTTGCTTTATTTTTAAATAAGCTTAGTCTGATGATTTCGGGATGAGGAGTGCCATTTTTCAAGACAATGGCAATAGTCTATTCTCCTGGCCCCCCGGCAGTGTAGAAGCCACTCTGCTAAAGTGAAAACAGACATGCTTTTGCTCCAGAGGAAAAGGAATGAAGTTGGCTCTGTGTGGAAGTGTGTGAAAAGTCTACAGTCGTATCACTCGGGCCATCATCCTGCTCTGTAAATCCACTATAGCATTTGAATAGCTGCATTGGTGGCTCCTTAGAGACCTCAGCTCAGAAAGGTCGCGCTCTCAAGACTAGGCTCTTGGACTCCCTAACCCCCCCCCTTCCTCTCACCCTTTTGTCTTTCAGTGCGAACAGAAAGAAGAGTACATAGAGAAGATACAGGGCCTGGATTTCGACACAAAGGCTGCTATAGCGTCTCACATCCAGGAGGTATTATTTGACAAGATGGCGCAACGTAGCATCCACGCTAACTGACCTTCTGGGGTCTTGCGAATGTGTATTCTCTCTCTGCAGGATATATGTTCTTGTCTTTTTTTCATGACTGTGCAAACTATTACTGTTGCTTGAATTGTACTGTGTGTTCGACTTTGTGGCCCTGATCAGCAGATGTTAATGGCGTGTAGAAATGTAAAATTGGTAACAGTGCGATAAAGCGTCATCTGTTTTCGTTTCGTGCAGCAGTGACATTGTGCTGATTTTATGATGGAACTCTGCTGGCAGGCGCGAGCTATGACAAGAAACACAATTAATGATTCACTATTGACAAATTTTGCCAAAGCGAGTCCAAGAAGCTGTATTTAGCTAGAGAAGAACTGCTAAAGCTGCAGAGATAAGCAAAAGCTTTAATCAGTGTGATCATCGAGACATTGGCCTCGATTCAGAAAAGTTTTCAAAGAGGTCTGATCGGGGATCAGTTTTTTCAATTTCACTCATTATAGATGGAGTGCGGAGGTGGCTAAGATAAACTGGTCTGTGATCAGTGCTTCAGCTTTTCAGGGGCTTGAGGGGTAATTATGGACAGCCATTATCACCATCAGTGATAATTAGCAGGAGTAAAGCCTAACCACCCTGTTTACTGTGTGGGAGGTGGGCCTTCACTCAGTTGAGGGGTGTGGACTTAATCTTTAATGTGATTGTGATTGGCAGGTGACCCATAACCAGGAGAAGGTATTGGACCTGCAGTGGCTTGAGACGGGCCCCCTTGCCCCGGAGGATCTGGATTCGCTCTCCCGCAACATGGCCTTTCACCTCAAACGGCTGGTGGACGAGAGGGACAAGCAGCTGGAGGTACGGACCTGTCGGTCAAAATGGAGGGAGACGATATCGTGGTTTAGCAAAACTAAGTGCGTCTCTATGGCATTCTGGTTAGCTTAACTGGTGCTATGTACCTGCCAATTGCCAAGTGCATGTCTGGGGCATCCTGGTTGGGGCATGGGCATGGCATACTGTGTGCCATGTTGCTACTTTTGAGCATGTGCATTTGTCATAATTAAAATGTCTTTCCCCCTCTGCTAGAGTATTTCTCCTTTGAATGCAGAGCAATTAAGTCAAAATACCATCTTGGTAAAATTCTTTGTCAAATCTAGGTTCAGCAAAGGCACTTTGCGCAACCATTTCAGTATAGATACACACAATTACATGTGCATTTATGCTCATGCACTTGCTTTTGCTTGAATATGCAAGCACACTCACACCAGCTCATATGCTTGCAGACATGTACACAGAACTGCTTCTCTGTACTGAAGCAGTCAGACGTGGCAAAGTCTGGTTTGAGGATTAAATAAGTGCTAATCCATTAGAGGTCTGAGCTCACAGTAATCTGCTGTTGTTAGGCGTTAGATCATTATATCATGACTGGTTACGATCGGATATGTTATGGAGGTCCTGTCCCTCTGAGTGACCTCACTTCTCCACTGCAATTCCTTCATTAGATGGTATTATACTGATTTTGCACTTGTGTTTGTCTGGTCAGTAATGTCCGTCTTACGTTGTGGCTTAATGTATTGGTAAACCCTGTTTTGGGGTTTTTTATTGTCTCAGTATCAGAGTTTGCACTGTATTCTCAACCAAGAGTTGATGTATGGAGTGTAATTTTTTAGACTGTTACTGGAGGACTGGTGATTAAGCAGGTTTTCTTCCAGTTCTAGCATCTCAATTAACCTCTTCAACTCTGCCGATCCCATATATGGGTTCATCTAATCTAATGCATCTACCTTATTCAAACCTCTGGAGCTTTAGGCCCATTTTAAAATCTAGCAGAAATCCCAAGGTTTCCAATGATGATCCCAATTATGTCCTGCTGAATTACAGGAAAAGGTGTAAAAATAATGTACAAGATCTAGATATTGTCCATTCGATGTACTGTTGCGACCTACAGATTCGGTCCTATACATTGTCCTATAGTATGAAAAAGATCCTTTTCCTAACCTTGAACCTACTTTAGGGAAAGCCGAGTAAAGCTCAACAGTTTAAGGGGTTAACCCTTTAACACTCCGCACTTCTTCAACTGAGATATTCAGATGGTGGCTTTAGGGCCAAATGAAGCCTGCAATAGTTTTCTTATCCCTTTTATAACTCTGACTGGATAAAAAATATCATCCTGGTGAACGAAATGCCCTTTCTCAAATCCATGTTCTGCTTCTGCATTGAATAAGATCTCTGTTTATATATAGGGCATGCCATATTTTTGGCTCCTGTGTCCCAGTTTATAAAATAATTCCAGATCCTCGCTGTTTTATTTTAAGATGTGGCCTAAAATTTACTGCTGAACAGAGACACTAAAACTCAGCATTTCAGACGTGCCCTGGATTGAAACTAGAGGAGCAAGAGAATATTCACCTTCCATCTTATTTCACCTTGAAATAAACTTTGGCAATTCGGATAACATAAATGTGTTTTTGCTGTCTGCAAACAATGTGTTGAGAGAGAGGCATGTGTAGACAAGTGAGCCGCTACCGAAGATTTGCCAAATGATTTTGGCACAAACAATGTTTACTCGGGGTTGTTACAGAACTCGCTGGCTCGTAATGTTCTGTATTACTTCAGGATATAATCTTTAAATGTGTGGGATCATGTTGACTGTCATCTGACTAATTTGTTGCACCTCTCTGATGTTCCAAACTTTTAATCGTTATCTTTAATGGGTGTGTTGCTCAAAGTTTGTGTGTCTCTGCCCTCAAACTCTCATAGACTGCATGTTTGTGATATGTAGGCGAATTCCTTGATTTGGATTTTATTGCAGTGCCATTTCGGACAATTGTTGTTGCAAAACGGGGGGAAAAAAAACGTGATCACCTTTGTCAGCTTTAGATACAGCACTGAAAAATGATTTATACTTACCATGTTGCTGTTGAACCATTGAAGTACATCATCATTGCCCATCATTGCCCCTACCAGGTACTGAATTGTATTATTTTGAAAAACCACTGTGATACCAAAATGAATATTTAAAAAAAAAATGTGTTGTTATGACATACGTATTTCTGTATAGACCATTTATATTAGGATTTATTCCAAATGTAAAGCCTGTGTTAGCAGCTGGAGGTGTGTAGATATGGCTGCAGTTAAAGTGGACCCACTCTGTAAGCACGTCACATGTATGACAGGTGACGCTAGCGGGCTAAAACATACATTAACATACGGCTGTCCTGGTCACATATGCCATCCTGTTGAAGTACTGTTGTCTTGTTAGCTTAATGCTGTCCTGTTTGTCTAGTGCTGTCTTGTTCACGTTTAGCTATCCTGTTAGCCTGGTGCTTTGCTGTTTGCGTATTGCTCTACTGTTAGCAATGCTGCTCTCTGAGCAAAGTGCTTCTCCCTTACTGTGAAGCTGTCCTGTTAGCGTTACCCTGCCCTTTCATCGTTCCTCTGTTCTGTGAGTTTGTTGCTGTGCTGTTAGCATACTGTTCCTGTTGCATATTTCCGTTGTGTTAGCAATGCCTTGTCTGCAGCCTTTCGCATATCACAGAGCGGTACATTTCACCTCTCTCGAGTCCAGCCTGTCTCCATTAAAATGCTGTTTGCTCAGCAGAGCTGTGACTTATGGGCAGATTGACGGCAGAATCAATTACTCCCCCGGCTGAAGTTCTCCTGTAGTCACCGTGTGGGTGCCGTGCAGGTGCAGTTTATTTTAGCCCACTTCAGACCACTTCAGCCCATGCACTTCACTGACTGGCTGGCGCTCCCTCGGGGCTTAGCCAACCATGGCTTTGGTCACTGTCTGAGTGAGGTGAATCAATTAGGCCAATTAATGGAGTGTGCCCTTGAGGGTGCTCGGGCCTACGGGCCCTGAGACGGTCTGGCCTACTGCGTGTCATCCCCTCTAATCATACTCCCCTTAGAGAGCAGGGGACAGAGGGGGGATTGAAGATGAACGAGTGTAAATGTTTTTTCATTGTTAATTTTAATGTTTTTTTTTTTTGAATGAATATGCCTCGGCAATAATTACTGTGTGTATTTCATTCAAGTGAAGCTGTCGAATTGAGTTATTGAGAAGGATCAAGAGATAGAGGAAGGAGAGAGAGAGAAGAGTGGGGGCGATCATTGAGAGAGGGAGAAAGATGGATGGAGATGAGAGGGAGAGAGGAGAAGACAGGGGGATCGCATTGAGAGAGAAAGAGGGATAGAGAGAAGGTGCTCTTTGCATAAGAAGCTGGAAGCTCTTGTGGCTCTTTTACGCTTGAGAATTTGACTGCAGTTATTGGCTTAAGGAAAGCAAGTTTACTGGACCTGTGGGCTTAACAGACGACTATTCAAAGCGGAGAAAGAGATCTGCAAAACCGCTCAACCGAAAGCATTTTTCTGCGAAGAGCAGGGACCCTTCTGGGCTCAGATTTGGACACCGAGCTGAGGTCTGCTGTTAGCATAAGCGCTGGGGACTTCCTGCGCAGCAGTGAGTCCGATTTCTAATCAGCACCTGGATCACTAGTGTAAAACTTGGGTGCTCATTCAGCCAATCCCATAACGACCCTGGGTATCATTACCGTGAGAATGTCACAGAAATAAATGAGCAGTTCAAATCAGTTGAGTCAGTCTTCAGGACCGCCTGTACTGGCCTTCACCTCAGGAATCTAATGAGCTCTTAATTAGACATTTTATTTACTCGCCAGTGTTCATTGAAGATCAATTAAACCTCTTAAGACCATATTACTTCAGATATAGATATTCTTGCCAATAAGAATGTATCAATGTCATATATTTCGAAGCTGTCAAGTGATGTATTTATTTTCTGTGGGGCTACGAGCCAGATAGCTCATTTAGAAAGAGAGCGCACATTTTAATTGGGTCAGTTTTAGATTGGCTGGTAAAATCAGGTGGGATTTACATTGTGACTGTGGACAGCTGGCCACTGAAGCTAAATCATTAGCGGAAAAGCAATGAGTGGAATCCAACAAATTGGCGGAGTGCCAAGCCGGGATTGTGTTGAGAACATTGTTCAGTCCGTTAGTATTTGGAAAGTAAGGCAACATGCCGTTGTTTGTTCCTTTGTCTTATAGCAAATTGGACTGAAAGAGTAAGACAGTGCGTATTGTGGAGACTGGGGCTGTACATATTGGGATCTACTCGAATGTAAGGGTTGCAAATAGCCGTGATATTAAATTGCGATTGTTCTCTCTCTCCCGTTGAGCAGACGATCGTTGAGTTAACCCTGGAGAGGGATTGCGGCCAGCCTACACCCCCTGCCCTGAGCGCTCAGTCCCCCAACGACTCTCCCAGCATGCACCGCACCGAAAGCCGCCAGCACCTGTCCGTGGAGCTAGCAGATGCCAAGGCCAAGGTCCGCCGCCTGAGGCAAGAGCTGTGAGTATTACCACCAGCGCCCCCTGTGCCTCGGAGGAGGAACTGCAAAGTAACCTTATAAATTCTGACACAAACCTGTTCTGTGTGTCAGATTGTCTAGAATGTAAAGAAAAAGGCTGTTCACACATCCATCCCAATTAGGGTCCAGGTTCAGGATAAAGTTTGTAACTGTTGAGAGAATGGAATGCCCCACATGGTGTATGAGCTACTCGTCGGTAGCTCTGTTGGTGAATAAAAATCCAGTTTCTGTTCTTCTCTTTGGCCTTTCCTTAAGTCCTGATCTAGTCAGTACGTATCTTTATATTTCTAAACCTGCTGTTTTGAGAAATAATTTAGGTTGAGGTTATTGGAAGAGAATTTCCGTCAAGTTTGAGCTTTGTGTTTGGCGGTTCTCCTCACTCTGCACAAAATTGCCTGTATCACACAAATAATAGTTAATTCATAACATAAGCTCACCAAAATAGGTTGGCAATATGAATATATATCATATATATATCTATATATGAGCATATAGTCAAGTGTTGTTAAATTGTGTCACAGTGTGCTGGCTTTTAAAGGAGGCATACACAGGGCCTAAAATGCTGAGAAATTGGCAGCTTGACTGCAAGACTCTCAGGAAATGTTCATGCTTTGCTTTATTTTTCTTTATGGGAAATTTTTGGAATATCTCTCGGGGGGGTATTTGTAAGCTGACTCTGTGGGATTGGAACTGTCCTGTCTGGAGAGACAGGCCTGCTGTCAGTCCTGCCTGTGGCTGGCTGGATCATTTGGGTGAAATCCTGTGTCCTGCCCTGAGTCTCAAGCGTGTTTTGTCTGTCAGTGCTGCAGTATTATGATCAGGCAGCTCACAGGGTACTCTCGTTAGTGGCTCTGTCTACAACTTCCTATCCCCTGCAAAGAAATGGAACATGCTGCAGTATGTTGCATTATGAACATATGGGCCCTGTGCTGCTGACTGTGGAATATGGTTTCAGATCTGTGCATTATATTTTGTTGTAATATGTTGCAGAAAATCCCATTTCTGTGGGTTCCCATCCCAGCCTTGACATGTAATTCAGTGGCCATGTTACAGTGTTGAAAAAATGTTCCATTAAAACTGTGGGAAAATTTTGTATTTGCTTGGACGGTTCTGTGCATTGTTCGAGTGAAACTCCACTTCTGCATCGTTCTTAGGTCCTACCTGTGGTAGGAAGGTAAGAGCCTGTAAGTTCTGTTTGAAATCGAAACTGTAGCATGTCGAGGCTGTTATAGTTTTAGCCTCAGTTTGAGTGCAGATTTTCTTCAGGATTTTTGAAAATTCTCTGTGTTCTAGTACCTTATTGCTAAACTACCAGTATTGACTGTTACCTCAGCATTGGAGTGTTCAATTAGGAACATTCTGATCACATAGTATTGATCTCAAACCTTAAAAACATTAGTCGTTGTACTTCCTCTTCCTGCAGGAGTCCATAGTGCACTTATATGCCAGTGTTGGCTGTTCGAGTGCTTTTAGCACCTCATAAATGTTTGAACTTCCTTTTTTGGAGGGCAGTAACTTGGAAGGATGGGAGCACAGTCAGCATATGTTAACTTTCTATAGAAGAAGAGCACTGGACATGAACAGACTCGTATAGCAGAAAACTGCTGTTTTATCAAAGGAGAGGACTGCGTGACATGAATTAATCTACATTCTGAATTTGAGTTTAAATTGAGCAGTCATCTGATATGGCAACATTAAGTGGACTGTTATCTCTACCAAAGTCAGCATTAGCAATTTCTTGCTTGACCAGGCATCTGACCAGCTAATCAGTTTTCTCTGACATCTCTGCACTTAAAATCACAATAAAATCCTTTTTAAAGAAGAAAGCACTTACATTTAAATATTCTCGGGCGCTTTATAATTAGATGGAGATGAGAGAGAGCCTGAGTCAGCGGAATATTCCGGCTCAGAATAAATTGAGTCTTGAGATATGACCGTTAATCGCCGCTGGGGCTCTAATAGGAATTGAAGCCTGATAATGGGCTGAAGAGCTGTAAAGCTCTTTGCCATTCGTCTATCCATTCTCCATCCATCATCCATTCATCCATTATCCATCCATCATCAATTCATCCATTATCCATCCTTCATACATCCATCCATTATCCACCCCACATCCATCCATTATCTACCCATCATCCATCCGTCCGTCCATATTTTCACCACTCTGCTGTGGAAGGGTAATAGAGATAGAAAAGGAAGACAGACGTCCCTCAATCCAGCACCTTCCTCAGACTCCTCTCTGGAGATCCCAGATCAGCTGAGAGATGCAATGCCTTCAGCCCTGACTCTTCCTCTGGGTTTTCTACCTGTTGGTTGTTCCTGGATCTCAAAGCCAGGGACCTCCTTTACCAGGTCCTCAACACCTGACTCGTCCCCCTGGAAGTGCAGTGGTCCACCCCTGGTGTACAGACTGGGCCCATGTGGGCTCAGGAAAGATATTAACCCCTTAAAGTCCACAATTTTTTTTTTTAGTTTTGTCTTTTTGATGTTCCTGAATGAAAAGTTTATAACGGACAAACTGTATGACCCACATGCTTGGATAAAGGCTCATTTGAAAGGCAACATTCTTGAGTTTCAGGGACGTGCGCTCATGTAGTATGTGGCTAAAGCAAAAGCTACTTTACATTAGTGCACACGTGAAGGAATTTTTTTTTTCTTTGCTGGGTGTGTTGGCGATTCAGTGGGTTCTTGCAGATTAATTGTTGGGGCTGGAAATGGTGGTAGTGGCATTGAACGATTACCTTTGCCAGTAGGCAAGTGTGTGCCTGCATTTTGGCATGGAGGCGCAGAGCTAATTTCTTTCGAATTTCATGGCCCAGACAGGGGGAGTGGCCTTGGAGCAACGAGTGGGCGGGGCTCTTTTATGTTCCAATTTTCCTCCATATCACTGTAAGTGCGGTTCTGCACGCTTCCTGTGAAACTTGTGGGCGATTCTTTTCCAGGAAGGGTTGTGTCTGTGATGGTGTTTGTTTCCACTAGCTATTCACCCAGGCTAAATGAGCGAACTATATATATAAGAACACTGGCTCACTTGTAGATTGGACCACTGCAGAGCAAGTTATATACAGTATGGAAGCAATCACAATCATCGGCTTTCATTTATTATACTTAAGGACTGCTATATAAAATGGCATAAATGCTTGGGCTACAGAACAATAACGGCAAGAAGTTTAAATCAGTGGCAGATTTGGTCCTCATCGCCTTCTCCTGCTGCAGTCAATCTGCGGGCCATTATGAGGTCACATGCCAGCTGCGGGGTCTTATACTGATGATGAGGGCGATAATTGTTCAGTGCTTATTGCTGGGATGTTGTGACTGATGATAACTGCTATGGTTTTGCTATATTATAATGAAAGTCTGCAGAATGGGGACACAGCTCAGAGTAGCAGCGATCAGAGCAGGAGAACGATGAAGCGCCTTACGCAGCGGGAAGTCGATCTCTGCCGCATCCAGCTAAGCGCGCTCCCGTTAGCCTAGCTTGTTATGGCGCTGCCGCCTGGCAAAGCACACAAATTATCCCCCACCCCCTGTGGTCTGAGAGCAGGGCTAATAGCCCAGATTCACAGCTGATAGCCGAAGGCGCTTAAGTTCTCAAAGCTGTCGGTTTTTTCCCCCTGCTAGGGTCAGAAAAACAAAAAACTTTGCCACTTCTGAAGAATCGTGACTGTCTCAGCTGGAGCTTTAACAGTTCATTTTTGTGTTTTTTTTGTACGCAGGAGTAGCACAAAGATACACGCCTCTGTGAACCAGTGTGGTGGGCGCTATCTTTATAGCTTTCAGACTCAACAGACTTGATTGCTAATCTAATCTTGGGTATATTTACCCAAGTCTTGATTGGGTCAATTTGCTTTAAATAACAGAGATCTGCAGCCCTGATCCTGGAGAGCCATGAGGTCTGAAGTGTTTTTATTAGCGACGCATGGTTATTTGATCAGTTAGCAGCTGGCTACATTGTGATTACAGCTGTGGCCTGCTCCAGTGAGTTGTGTTACTGAGTTAGCTGAATAACTGCATGAATTAGCTGGATAACTGATAATAGCTGAGTTAGCTGCATACTGGCACAAAGTGAAACTTAGCTCGGCTCCTTCTCTACAGTCCATGATACTGTTCTTGAGGGTTTTGGGTTTTACTTAGTGTTGTTGTAAGGCTCAGTAATCCCGCTTGGTGATAATGGGACCCTGGCCTCCTCAAGTCTGAATTGGACTGAATCCGTGAGACAGCAGGACCTGCGGGGGCCACACCCCCCCTGTACAGGCCATTAACAGTAGAGCTCGCTGCTGGGGTAATAAAACCTGCTATCAATACCCAGAGGTCATTTTCACCCCTTCAACCGCCCAGACACTTTCTCCCGATTCCAGCATCGCCTGCCTCTCACATGGTTCCAATTATTTTGTTTCCTGCGGCTGAAATAAATGTCGCGTAGAATCAAAGCTATTTTCCTACCGCAAGAAAGGCATGCAAAATTCGAGCCCACAGAAATTTTCCGCCTCTTATTTGGCTAAACAGGGCTGGGGAGATGCTGAGATTCAGCATTCACCCATGGAGTGGAGTATGAAGGGGGTAAAATTCCATATAGATCTTGTCATTTATTCCAATTATTTACTTAATACGGGATACATATAATTAAAAGATGAATTTGGTGGACCAAAATCTGACCTATGGTGCACTGATCTTGCGGTTCTGAGAGCATATAAAAACGTCCGATGAAGAGCAGAGGGGAGGAATAGTGAAAACTTGCGGAAAGTGCGCAATAAAATATTCAGAGTTAAATCAACTCTCATAGAGTATGTGCAGTCCCTGTTGGACATATGTACTCAGGGACAGTGAACAAATGAACACTGGTCATGTCTGTTTGTAAGGCGGCGCACTGAGGGTGTTGCGCGGTGGAAACCAGCGGACTGCGGGAGAATGGAGCCGTTTCTTTGTTCCTCTGTGCTGTTTCGCACAGGTAGACCCGCGTGGATGTGGGTAAGGCTTCATACGTGCTGTCCTGTGGTCTACTTCCTCTGTGATATTGATGCCTTGTGACTTGAGTGTCTGGTTCACCACAGAGAGGTAGCTTGCTTTAGGGCGTCTGTGTGTGTGTGTGTGTGTGTGTGTGTGTGTGTGTGTGTGCGCGCGCATGCACTATGTATTGTGTGTGATTGTGTATCTGTGCTGTGCATGTTGGTGTGTTACGTGCCCATGTGTGCGCTTGTGTGTGCATGTGTTTGTGCTGCGTATGGGACTGCGTACCTGTGCTCTGTGTGTGTATCTCTGCTGAGAGTGTGTTTGTATGCGTGCTGGGTGTACGTGTGTGTGCGCGTTTGTGTGTGTGTGTATGTATCTTTGTCGGCCGTGGTGTGTGTGTGTATGTGTGTGTGTGTGCGTGTGTGAGAGTGTGAGTGTCTGTGCTCGGTGTGGGTGTGTTTCTGCACGTTTGCATGCTCACGTATGTGTATATGTCTGTGTGTGTGTGTGTGTGTGTGTGAGTGTGAGAATCTCCGTTGGATGTGTTTGGGGGTGGTGTGTGTGTATGTCTGTGTGATGAGAAAGACTGTGTGTGTCTGTGCTGGGTGTCTGTGTATAGGTTTTCCCTGCTCGCTCAGCTCAAATCTCTTTCTGTGAGGCTCTTTGGAGCTTATCGGCAGTTTCCAGCTCGTGTGAGCTGGATTTTTTTTCGATGGAATTACAATTGCGTGCGCCCTGTTTGCATCGTCTCCTCCCACCCGCCGCGGCCTGTCCGTGTGTGCGGCAGGCCACCCAATACAGAGAGCGTGTATCTAACTGCACGCTGCCTATGAGCGTTCGTTTTTCCAAAGCACTCAGCACTCTGCGTTAACCCTTTCTGCGCTGCTGGCAACTATAGTTGCCCGATGATGCAAGATATCAAAATCAGATGCTGGTGAAAACCTATCATGTGGCAACTTGTTTAAAACAGCTCCAGCAGGGGAGCTCTTTTAAACAAGTTGCCACATGATAGATTTTCAACAGTTCAGGATAATGACATTTTTAATTCCTTGAAAATGTATTCACCGCTCAAAGGGTTAACCGACTGCAAGTCATAAAGCGGTCGTTGGCTTTGCATCCAAACAAACAGTTCAGGCAGACCGTTAAAACCCGTTTGGATGTGGCTGCTGGGTGGCTTGTACTGCTGAGCCTCTGTTCTAGGGGCGTGGGCTGGCCTCCATGTTGTGACCCATTGACACAGACCTCTATTGACGGTGTGACCAGTAGCTCCACATGACGAGCGGCCTTTATTTACACTTATGACCAGTAGCCTCAGGTGGGGAGAGTTCTGTTGACCTGGACCCACTTTTCAGTTTCTACTGACCCCTGTTGGTCTGACGGGCACCAGCGTTTTGAACACTAAAGCATCACATGATTACATTAGTCTTCCTCCTACTCTCATGTCTGTAAGCTGAGGAATTCTGTAATTAGTCCTTCGAAGAATGTATGTTTGGAATTTTTTAAAGTGAGAGGTTTAGAGCTCCGTTGCTGTAAATTACCTGCAGTGACCATTTTAAAACATCAGAATGCTCTTTTCAGAATCAGGACTTCATAACAAAACCTTAAAAGGGTAAGAGAAGTGGCGGCCTGCGTTGCTGTCTTTGGAAGACTGAGTGCCTGTTTTTCTCTCCTGCAGCACCTGTGAGCGTCTCGGCGTACGAGCCTGGCTGTGTACGGTTGGGCGTTCCAAACAGGGGTTAAAAATGCGGTAAAAGACCGCTTGCATGTTAGCGGCAGCCTCATTTAGTTTGGTATGAGCTTAATTTCCACCTCAGTGGTCTCATCGACCTTTTTTTTGTCGGAGGGTTTTGCGCTCACGGAGTAATAGATAAAACGGAAATGAGAGGACAGCGCAGAGTGAACAATGTAAATGACCGAGTGGGGAAGCTGAGTTTGCCTGTACAGTTGGGGGATTTACATATTTCTGCTGGCGCTGAGGCATTGATTCAAACTGTTGGTTTTTCCCTCCCTCTGTCTGTTGAGGATTATGATTGTGTGGCTCTGTAGGGGGTGTTTGTGTTGGCTCTTCAATACACGGGCATGAGTTTTATTTTTTTTATTGGTGTAATGCTTTTTTCTTGTTAGGAATAATCACTCAATTCACTCACACACTCACACCCACGCGCACACACACACACGTGCAAAGATACAAACACACCCACACACACATACACATGCACATATGCACACACATGCAAAGATACAAACACACACACACACACTCACTTGCAAAGACATAAACGCACGCACGCACACACACACACACACACACGCACGCATGCACACACACACACATTTGAATACCTCAGTGTGCCCTGGGTGTATCCTCTACTAAAAACACAAGGTTATCTCCCTCCTGCGAGTGCCAGTGTGTGTGCAAACACAAGCTGGAGGCTTTTTGGGCAGACGTTCAAATCCTGAGTGCACAGAGTAGTCAATCAGGAGGAGACACGTCCAGCTGAAGGGAGCTGCATTTCACAGCAAGCTGCTTCCTGCTCTGCTAATGCTAGCTGAGGTCCAGCTCATTTGGGCTAATGCTAACCGGAGCGCAGCATTTCCATCAGTGAGTCAGTAGCTTTTACGGCCAATGCTAAATACTCAATAGTTGGTCGTACTAATGGCGAATCACTGTGCCAGCACCCACTTAGCGTAATGCTTATCGATGAGCAGGGGTTCATGGACTCGCTGATCAACATGGGGGTCTTAAGTGAAGATGGATGCAGAGAGCACACTGTTCAGATAGATTTTCATTATGAATGTGTTTGATACAGTGATAGAGGCCATGTTTGGAATCGCCAACTACTGGGTACTTCATTGCTGAGTGTGGCCAAAGTAATGAAGTGGTGTCCATTATGAAGTGGTGACCAACATGATATTGAGCCTGCTGGAGATACCTGGATGAGATACCTCTCCGGCCAAATTTCACTGTATGCAGGTAGAGCTCTCTTTGTGGTGTACTGTATCCCACAATGCAGCCGGTCAATGGTAATGTCCAATCGAGACACAGGTGATCTTAGTCTGGTATTCTTGAGCCTGTGCTGTACAAGAATGGCTGTGTAAAGTAGCATGTAGTATTCAGTACATACTGGCACAGAGTGCTGTATTTAGTAAACTCGACCAGAATGAGAGAGATCTGACCTCTGGAATGACCTCTTCTGGTGCATCAGAACCTCATTCACAGGTGAGCGAGAGGGGGTTGGCTGATGGCTTAGTATTTCATGTGAGGGTATGTACTGACCAGTTTGGATGCGGTTAGATTGGATTGAATCAATGAGCTGCTGAACATGTCTGTCAGTTCCATGGTTTCCTGCTGTGGACCGTGTAGAGCAGGTCTTCAGCCGAGGTCCTGACCTTAGGGAAGGAACGAGTTCTGCTGGCTCTTAAACTCTACTGATAATCAACTGTCGGTTAACACCCAATAAGGCAGCTGTGTTTGCTATGAAGTTAGCTGCTTCAGTTGAAAATTGAGCAACATAATTGCTTCAAAAAAAGCATATCTCTAATGCGTTATTGCTCTCGTACCTTTTAGAAGGCTCAACACGCAAATGCCTTCATTAGCTGTGGGATAAACTGGAATGATCTAGATTCTAGAAAGTAAATTATCTGGGAAATATCAATGACCCAGCAATGTGAGAAGTATGTTAATGACAGTTGTAGCTTTGATAATCATGTTATATATGATATTAAAGAACATTAAAGCCTGGCTTTAATGGTCCTCCTGTGTCCGGTTTGAGTTCTGTGCCGTTTAGTCGCTCAGATTAATGAGTGTAATTTCAGTTGTGCCTGAGGGCAGACTGCGGACGGGCTGCTCGCACGTGAGGTCACCGCCGCGTTACACTGTCTTTTTATTGCAACAGGCGCAGTGATCAACCTGTAGCCGTCTGTTCACAAAGGCAGGTGTGCAGTGTTTGATTTTTACTGTTGCCCTTCAACTGCCATTTTGGTGTAAACAGTGGGGCATTTGTTCAGCATTATTATATCAGATGACAGATGTTATTCATGTTCATTGGACACTCTGGTCTCGCTCTGCTGAAGAACAATGGGGTCTTGTGTGTTATTCGGTGTGTGTTTTTTGACTCATCAGTTGAGTGGTGCGCTCACTCTTTATGACCAGGGGGCTGTGGGTTCGAATCCACTGTATCCGTGTGTGTATTCTCATGACTGGAACTTTTCCTGAATTTCTTAAGTTAATAACCTAAATCTGGCAAATACCCACATTTGTATGTGCATGTGTCATGCTAAGGGCCTCCCTTTTCTGATCTCTCTATTCCTCCCTCCCATCCTCATTCCCTTTCTCTCCACCTCTCTCTTTCTTCTACCCCTTTCTTATCCATCTGTATCTCTGCCCTCCCTTTCTCCTTGCTTTCTCCCCTCCCCCTTCGCTACCTCCTCTCATCTCTTTCACGCCCTCTCTCTCTCTCTCTCTGTCTGTCTCTCTCTCTCTCTCTCTCTCAGCGAGGAGAAGAGCGAGCAGCTGATGGACTGCCGGCAGGAGCTGGAGAATCTGGAGGCGGAGCTTAAGAGGACACAGCAGGAGGTACAGTGTAGAACACGAAGGGTTAATTACTGCGCCATCTCCTTCACAGCCCGTCACTCACTGCTGCTGTCCGACTCCCCGGAGTCTGCGTTTAACCTATTTATTGTAGCACATCCAGCCAGTGCAGCCTCCGCTCTGAAATGGTCATTATATTTAACCGAGCCGCACCCTAAAAATCCCATCGAAGTCAAAAATATTCTCTTATTTTTCATCTTTGGTGTTAACACACTTTAATACATGCAATATGGGCTAACTATTTAGACCCCCTACAGTTCTTGAAACAGTTTATCAGGGAATACTCTGGCTGAAATGTAATTTGGGTGTTAAAAAAAAAACTAAATCACATGGTTTTCATTGCCATGCCGTTTACGAGACAGCAGCTGGTGTAAATTGGGCTTCGTGTTTGATTTTTAGCCAGGAAGAAGACAGAGAAGGGAGAAGCAGGGTGTTATTTTCTTGGGGGGGAGGTTACTGATCATTTAAACACAGTGAGAGCTGGACGAGGGGGAGCCTTCCTCCAAACACAATGAAAGGTTGTCAGCTCTCCTGCACCGTTTCACTGCATTACTACTGATATAAATGGGGGGCAAGGCGGGGCTGGGGGGGGGGGGGGTGTTTAAAAGAGAAACATCAAATTGAGCATTTAATCCCTCACACCATATTGGAGAGAGCCATTTTTAAAGAGGGAGATGTACTCTTAATTATGTCACATTTAATGTAGGATTACTCAGTCCAAGGATATTAATGGTACATTTCTGCTGTTATGGGAGCACTGTGCTAGATTGTTTTGTGTTTGATTGCACGGTAGAACATGCAGCTGCTGTCAGACGCGCGGTCAGCCCGGGCGTATCGCGATGAGCTCGATGCCCTGCGAGAGAAGGCCATCCGCGTGGATAAGCTGGAGAGCGAAGTGGGTCGTTACAAGGAAAGGCTGCACGACATCGAGTTCTACAAGACCAGAGTGGAGGTATGTGTGAGAGATATACCATAGAGTTCTACAAGACCAGATTGGAGGTATGTGTGAGAGATATATCATAGAGTTCTACAAGACCAGATTGGAGGTTTGTGTGAGAAATATACCATAGAGTTCTACAAGACCAGAGTGGAGGTAGGTGAGAGGGGGATACCATAGAGTTCTACTAGACCAGAGAAGAGGTATGTGAGAAGAGTCTTTAAGATAGTTCTACAAGGCCAGAGTGGAGTTATGGGAGAAAGGCCTATCATAGAGGTATCCTAGGCTAGGGCAGAGGTATGGGCGAAAGCACTACCACAGAGTTCTGCAGAGCCAGCGATGATATATGAGAAAGAGGGCTACCATACTGTTTGCCATAGTGGAGGTGTGGGAGAATGGGCCACCATAGAGTTCTGCAAGGCCTGTGTGAAGGGATGACAGGCTCAAGTGTAATAGAATTCTGCATGGCCACAGTAGATGTATGAGAGGGGAAATACCATAGAGTTCTACATGGCCGGAGTGGAGTTATGGAAGCGAGGAGTGTCATGGAGCCCGCTGCTCAGTTTCTGGATCTGTGATACGCACTCCGTGTGTGTGAGAGGATATATTGTGTGCACTGTGGCGACAGGAGCTGAAAGAGGATAACCAGGTGTTGTTGGAGACGAAGAGCATGCTGGAGGACCAGCTGGAAGGCTCTCGAGCGCGCTCAGACAAGCTCCACGAGCTGGAGAAGGAGAGCCTGCAACTCAAAGCCAAGATCCATGACATGGAGATGGTCAGTCTCTCAAAGATATCCTCCTTTTTATCTCTTCATCTATCCATTTCATCCTTCATCCTCCCCGCAATCGTTAACTTCATAGCCCTGAATTGAGGATCCCTGCTAATTGATAAGTGGCAGGCAACTGATTCAGCTTTAGCAGTAAACAACTGTTGACAAATGGTAGCTAGCATTAGCTGTAATGGGCACCATTTCACCAAGGTGGAAATGCTACCTATTGATTAGCATTAGTGGAATGAATTGGTACTTTCTAGACGGAAAAAACTGCTCGCAAGCATTAGTATTGGCTGTATTAGCTGCCATAAATTCTCCTGGCCCTTACCATCGATTTGTGTCGCCTCAGGATTGACAGCTCTTGACTGCAAAGCCGCAGCAATCTTTGAATACACTGTTAATCAAAAGAGGTTGTGTTTCTAGAGGAGGGAACAACGTATGGTGCATTTAGGTTTTCAAACTTATTGTGTGTGCATGTGTTAATGCCTGTATATGTTTTGTGGGCATTTGTCTGTTTTGACGTGTGTGTTTGTGTGTGTGTGTGTGTGTGTCTTCATTTAAGTGCTTGTGAGTGGACTTGAAAAAATTGTGTGTGTGTGTTTGCTTGCATGTGTGTTTTTGCATCTTCCTGTATACATATGTGGCTGTTTTTGAGTGTTAGTAAACATGCCCTCATGTCCTCCACGCATCATGTTTGTGTGTCCATGACTCAGGACAGGGACATTGACCGGAAGCGGATCGAGGAGCTGTTGGAGGAGAACCTGGCCCTGGAGATGGCTCAGAAACAGAGCATGGACGAGTCGCTGCACCTGGGCTGGGAGCTAGAGCAGCTGACCAAAGCCCCAGAGCACAGCGAGGGTAGGGACGTGCTCTTAATGCGTAATAACTGCCAAAATGGGTACTTAGATGCCATTTAATCCTGTAATTAATGCCTAATAACTGCCAAAGCCTCACAGCTGAAAGGGCACTGGTGTGATTGACTAATGTAATTAATGTGCAATACCTGCCAAATTCAAATGCTTAATGGACGCTTACGCTTGACTTAATAATGTAATTAATATGTAATTAGTTCCAGACCCAATTGCTCAACTGGTGCTTGCACTTATTTACTTGAGTAATTACTGTGCTGTGACTGTCAATCCCAGATTATGCATGGGCAAACACCGTGCTAGCAGTGTCACGGCACCTCGCGCGCATTAGCAGTCACCACTGTCTTATTAGCACTTAGCTATTAGCATTGCGCATAGTAGCATTTATCTCTTTGCCCTGTGTGCGATGGCGCTTAGCTTTTAGCCCTGTGATCATTAGAGCTTATCTTATAACCCTGTGTAAATTAAAACTTAGCCCTGCGCACATCAGCGCTTAGCCTGTAGCGCTGTGCTTAGAAGCACTCAGCTCTTAGCGCTAATGTGCACGCTAACATGTAGCATAGCTCGTACCTCTGTGTGCTGTAGCACTTAGCTTAGCGCGCTGCCCTTGTTTGTTTTTTGCCGCTGTATAGCAGTGAGCCCGCAGAAGTCGCTGGGTCACGAGGTGAACGAACTGACCTCCAGCCGCCTCCTGAAACTGGAGAAGGAGAACCAGACCCTGCTGAGGACGGTGGAGGAGCTGAAGGGCTCCAGCGAAGATGAGGGAGTCGCGCGTCTCCGGCGTGCTGAGGAGGCCAACCGGAGACTCACTCAGAAGGTGAGGGGGCGAAGGGAGGCTCGCGGTGCTGAGGGAGGCCATTGCAGGGAGCGAATGGCGCTACAGTCGCACTGTGTCTACAGGGCACTGAGCGTTAAAATATTAATCCTGTAAAATCTACGGACCCATGTATGGGTCCTTTAAATGCGGCTGCTGTATTCGACCTGTGGAACCTCAGGCCTGTTTTAAATTTTAGTGGAGAGTCCAAGGTTCTTGATTATCCCAAATATTTTGTGCTGAGTTGTAGGGAAACGTTTATAAAATGATGTTCAAGATCTAGATATCTTTCATCTGAGGTAATAGCACGGCCATAAAAACATGGTTTCCTGGGTGAAGCATTGCGACCAGCAAATAGAGAATATGTATTTGGCGTTGTCTCATAATATGAATTAAAAAATTCTTTCCAACTTTGAATCTTAAGGGAGAACTTAAGTGAAAAATCAGAGTTTAAGGGGTTAGTAGTGGTCTGTACAGGACAAGTTCTATTTTATGGGGATTGCGGTCACTTGAGTTCAATTTGGCTTAGGGTCGCAGCAAAATTAGGACGACACTTGAATTGTACAGGTGAAGACAGGATAGTCATTTCAGGATTTGTTTAAATTGTCTGAATCCAGCTCCTCGGCTGTTCTCTCTGAGCTGGGAGGGAGTTATGGTTTGACTCTCGCGCTGTATTCACTTTGCTGCTTGTAGTAAGATTGAATACTGCTGAAGTTGAAGGCTTGAGAACCTGTTTAGCACCATAGTAATGCTATTTTTCTCACCAGTGCCCAGCTGCCCGAAGGGTAGGTTGGGAGACAGTTGATTAAGACCTTGTCCATCTGTCTGTCCATGCGACTGATCTTTGGTGGGGAACTTCTACAATCTCTGACTGGCGCGTTTCCAAACAATCGCAAATTTTGCTAGGGATCAAAATTTAAATCACTGGTTTGAACAGCTAAAAAATAGTGAGACACTGGTTGGTATGTTTATTGCTGCTGCCCTAAATTGAGTTTAAAAAGCCATCGACATCTGTATAAAATGAGTCATTTTATCACTGTCCTATTTTTTCGCGTGCCAGATTTAAATCTTCATTAAAACACCAGGTATCAAAGCTGTTTCAAAAAATAGAAAAGTAAAAGAATTTAGGTCTTTGGAAGCTGGGCAGATAGAAGGCAATTTTCTGTAAGTGTCTTTTTTCCAGAATGTTCCATGCCTGCTCTCTGGTGAGAATGCACTTATTTTTAGATCATAAGCTTCCACTGTGCTTGAAGCAGGAGTCATTTTACAAAAGAGGTTGTTTGTAGCACAAAGGGGAGTTTAAGCCCAGGAATTGAAGAATGTGCTTTACCTACTGCTGGGCTGGGCTGATGGCGCTCGCTCTGTAAAACTGCGGCTCGTCTCGCGGCGTTTTGTGGGAGCTGAAGTTGAGAAATGGAACCGCCATCCACACGGGGGTGAACTCATAAGCTGCTTAGCGAGGGGTAGATTGTTAAAAGCGCATTTCAGTTATCCGTCTCCCAGGCACCAGTATTGCGGGTTATTAGCACTTGCTGTGCGTGCGTGTGTATGCCCGCGTGTGTGTCTGTGAGCGCGTGTGTTTGTGTGACAGAGTGTGTGTGTGTGTGTGTGTGTGTGTGACAGGGAGGGCATGTCTATTTGAAAGCTTGTGTGTGTGTGTGTGTGTGTGTGTGCAAAGGTGAGTCTTCAGACTCAGGGAGAATAGCCACAGCTTGACGCCAGATGTGTTCCAGTAGTCAGCCCGGGCTGCAGACATGGCATCCAGCCAAAGAGTAGCAGTCATGTGCCAATAACGTAGTCCCACCCACATCTGGACTCCTCCCCTGTAATCAGACTTGGTGAAATGGCTGCTAATTGGTCGGACCTGGCTAGGAGCCTATTCATTGGTCCAGCAGGCTGCCTGTTCCGGCCTCTGTGCAGATGGGGCTCTGCCACAGGAAATGGGGGTGTAGCTAACATGCTATTATCCTCCTAAGAGCTGCCAGGTTTTTACTGTCCCCTGCGGAGGACGCTCTGCTCTGAATCACCAGAGCTGTATGTTCCACTGCGCTGGAACATGCCCTATATGGGACATCCTGTAAAAGTATAATAAATTTAGTTTTGAAAACAATTTTCACCTCGTTTTTTTTCTCAAATTACTCTCCAAAAATATGGCGGCAGCTTGTAACCTTGTGGCTAAAACATTTGACATGGATCCATAAGTCGTAATGAGATCTTTCCAGCTTTCAGCCCTAGAGCATTGCTCTACACCAGCCTGGCTAATTGGTTAAGCGTAATGTAAACTGTTTGGATTAAAGTGTTAGCTAAATGACTGGAATGTAAGGACTTGTAATCTGAGATACTTTTCTTTAGTTGAAGCATCTAAATCTCTTTCCCGGGCTCAGGAGGTTTTTGAGATGAATAGGAATGGATTTTGATTTTGCATTTAGATAAACAGCTACATTCGTTATGCACTTATGATGAACAGATACAGTTATGCTATGTATGCTTGTGGTTAGGCCCAGTCTGGGGTGAAAAATGAGGGTTCTATGCGAACCTTTTTTCCAAAGAGTACATTTGCTCCGTAATTCAAAAAGTAAATAGCAGTGCAGTCATGCATTTCAGTTTGTAAAGATGCTCTAAATGGATTTATCTAGCCAGTATACATCAAATTCAACAGTAAATACTCCTAAAATGGGACTGTAGGGTCTCAGAATGCAGGCTTGCTTGGGCCCACACTGTCAGGTTAAACATGGATCTGGGTTGTGCTGGGTTGTGCTGGGTTATACTGTGCTCTGCCATGCTCCACATTCCCTTCCCTGAGTCTGATTTATCTCAAAAGTTCTTACTTTCTTACGGTCTGCAGCCATGGAACTTTCTCCTTGCCACCGTTTCCTTTGGTGCGGAGTGGTGAAGGTTTTAGGCCGGGGTTCTGTCAGGGCATCTGACAGTTCTCTGTGAAATCTGCTGTATAAAGACAGACTTGTTGATCGATTGACATCGCTCTTCTCTGTGTGTGCGTGTGCGTGTGTGTGCGTGTGCGTGTGCGCGTGTGTGTGTGTTTGTGTGTTTGTGGATATATTTTTGTGTGTGTGTGCGTGTGTGTGTGTGCATGTGTCTGTGCGCGCGTGTGTTTGTGTTTGCGTGTGTGTGTGTGTATGTGTGTGTGTGTTTGTGCATATGTGTGTGCGTGCGTGTGTGCGTGTGTGTGTGCGTGTGTGTGTGCATGTGTCTGTGCGCGCATGTGTTTGTGTTTGCTTGTGTGTGTGTGTGTATGTGTGTGTGTGTTTGTGCATATGTGTGTGTGTGCGTGTGTGTGTGTGTGTGCGCAGCTGGAGCAGCTGGAGGGAGAGCTGAATGCAGAGCGGCAGGGTTTGCGCAGCTCCGAGAGCCTCAGCGCTGATCTGATGAAGGAGAAACATCTGCTGGAGAAAACGCTGGAGACACTGAGGGAGAATTCAGAGAGACAGGTACTGTACACACACACACACACACACACACACACATATATATACACACACACACACACCAGTACACACACACACACACACACGCGCGCACGCAAACACCCACTCAGACAGACAGGTACTGTACAAACACACTCACACACACACACTCGTACACACATGCGCGCGCACACTCCCACATGCGTGCGCAGAACACCAACATGGTTATAAAATAACTTATTTTATTGGTGTGAATTTCTTAGTATGACTCAAAAGTACACTCTGCACTTTTTATTTGAGGGTCTTAATGAAGTGCCCCCCTTACCAAGCAAAAAAAGGGAGGCAGAGCTCAGATTTTTATGGAATGACCGTGATTGGAGCAGAGTTTTATCACCGCTTAACCTGTTAGTGTTCTGAGAGGCTAATGTGAGTATAAAGGGATTTTTGTTTGAGCTGAGTGCCTGTTATTAGATTAGATTTGGACTCAAGTGGAAAAGGGGTTTTGAGATTTATTAAGGCGAGACAGAAGGCTGGCATTGTGCTGTTTTCCAGGACGCGATTGATGAAAAGGTTAAGATGTCAGCAAGTCAATAAGTTGGCCTTTAGTTAGTTTATTATTCTTAAATTAGATTTTGAGGTCCATTTATGGAACAGAGCCATGAATACCAATCCTGAAGGGAGTCTCTCTCTCTCTCTCTCTCTCTCTCTCTCTTTCTCTCTCTGCCTCCTTCTCTCTCCTTCACTATTTCTATCTTCCTTTGTAACCTTGTCAGTCTCATTCAGTGTCCATCCTTTCATCCTTTCTCACTCACTCTCTCCCTCTCCTCAGTTTAAATTTGCATTGAAAATGAGTTGACATATTTCATTATTTTTGAAGCTGTTTATCAAAGAACATTCTGCAAATCTCTTTTGAAGCAAGAAATATGAACTGTGTTTGTAGCACGTCTGAAGACCACAATGGAAAAATGATCAGAGTCGTGTTTTCACATTGTGCAGAAATGATGAATCAAAAATTCAAGACAATCTTCGAAACAAAGCACTGAAAAATATGCAAAAAATGTAAAATATATAAAATATTATAGTAATATATCATTATTATATATTATTATAAGTATTAAATTAATATATAAAATATACAAAAATGTTAAATTTGGACTGATCGTTTTTTCCTTTGTGGCTTTCATTTGCATTTTGGTTGCTCTATGAGTGTCTTCAGTGTGGACAAAAATCAATACAAACAACAGAGAATGTTGTCTGACGTCGCACTATCGCTAGTTATCCTATAGTGTCTCTAGAGTAACAGGTCTCTCATTAGCTGTCCTGCTAATTCTTTGCTCCTCGGCAGCTGAAAGTTCTGGAGCAGGAGAACGATCACCTGACGCAGACGGTGGCGTCGCTGCGGCAACGCTCCCAGGTGAGCGTGGAGGCGCGGGTTCGAGACGTGGAGCAGGAGAACCGCGTCCTGCACGAGTCCATCAAGGAGACGAGCGCGCAGCTCAGCAGGGCCGAGTTCGAGCGCAAGCAGCTCCGCCGGGACCTGGAGGCGCAGCGCGAAGCCGGCGAGCGGGCTGACGAGCTCGCAGCCGAACTGCGGCGGCTGGAGCGAGAGAACGAGGCCCTGCAGAAGCGGGTCGCCGGTCTGTCCGCCGCCCGAGAGAGAGCAGAGGCTCTGGAGCGGCAGAACGGAGAGCTGGAGGCGGAAGCTCGGCGGCTGAAGAAGAGGCTCGACGGGCTGAAGAACACGGAGCTCCAGGTGGAAGCCCTGGAGAAGGAGAACGCCCAGCTGGAGGAGGAGAACCAGGAGCTGAGGCGGTGTGGGGACACCTTACGGGCGGCCGGGTCCAGGGCCGCCCAGCTGGAGCAGGACAACCGGGAGCTGGAGGCGGAGAGGACTCAGCTGAGGAAGAGCCTGGAGGTCCTCAGGGCCTCCTCCAAGAAGACGGAGAGGCTGGAGGCCAGCTGCCAGGGCCTGGACACCGAGAACCAGAGGCTCCAGAAGGCCCTGGAGAACAGCGCCCGCAAGATCCAGCAGCTGGAGGACGAGCTCCGGGAGGTGGAGACGGAGAATCAGGGCCTCCAGCGCAGCCTGGAGGAGCTCAAGATCTCCAGCAAGCGTCTGGAGCAGCTGGAGAAGGTGAGTGACCCTCCATTTTTTTAAATCACAGTTTAATATATTAATCTGGTTTATTCTGTATTTACCATGTCAGCTACACTTGACGTTCTTGGCTCTGGATTGAGCGTCATGTAAATTGTATCTTATCTGACTTATGATTTGTAGCTGTTACAATGAGCTCACTGCATAAGACAGATCTTATAACGCATTTTAATATTAATTCCATAAAGAACTATCGAGGGTTCCACTATAAAGCCCTGCTGAAGAACTCCCTTTATCTTCAGAGTTTGCATTAACTCTTATGACAGCAGGCTGTGAAAATGCTCTATGCTAGTGGACACCAACCCTGCTTCTGGATATCGACCATCGTGGTGATTTTCACTCCGATGCTAACAGAGCACACCGCGCGAAAACATGAGATCTTGACGAACTGCTAAATCGTGGAATGGGTTTGCGCTCAGTTAGGCGTGGATTGGAAACTTGGGTCAGATCCAAAACCTGTCAGCCTCCAGGCTTGTACTGAGATGATCATCTTTATAGATCTTGATAGTTTTGTCTCAAAGAATAACAATGTATCTTGATTCAACAAACCTCAAATATATTTTTATGTTTCTTTGGGCGCACTGCTTTATTATAGCAGTAAATCGCTGCAGAGGTTAGTAGCTAATAGCTAATTTGCATATTCAGACTGATTATATCCCACCACATTGATTATTTTTGGTTGTACTGCAGAGGTAGTCCAACTTGAATCAATCATACAGACTGCACCTAATTTTATCTATCACGCTATTTTTGATGGAACTTTATTTCTCTGAATTCCGTCCGTTGTGCTTGCTGAGATTTTGGGTCTAACCCACTTAAAGGGTGGTAGATCTTCAGGACCAGAGTTGGTGGCGATCGGTGTCTGTTTCGGTCTGTAGGAGAGCCGGGTCCTGGAGCAGGAGAGCTCCCAGCTGGAGAAGGACAAAAAGCAGCTAGAGAAGGAGAACCGCCGGCTGCGTCAGCAGGCCGAGATTCGCGACGCCTCGCTGGACGAGAGCCAGGTCCGCATCTCGCACCTGGAGCAGGAGAACCGCGCCCTCGGCAAGGAGGCCGCCTCGTTCCGGGAGTCCAGCGGCCGCGTTCGGGACCTGGAGAAGGACAACAAGGAGCTGCTGAAGCAGGCCACCATTGATAAGAAGACCCTGCTCACCTTACGAGAGGTAGACTCCTCCACAAGCTTCTTCTCACAAGGTTTCTGTGTACATTTTTTCACGAGATTTCCTTATACTGTGCAGTGTGAACAAGACTCACGGGCAGCCAAGTTTCTCCAAATGACTTATATAATGCCCACTGATAAGGCTAGGCAATCAGGTACATCGCACCTGAGGTTCAACAGGGAGTTTTTACACCCCACTATATGCTGGGGTTTATGTTGACATTGCAGTGCGTAAGAATTTGGACAGTGATGCAGTTTGTTCTCTGAAGGTCTGTGCTCTTGCAATTTGAATTAGAAACTAATGAACAATGACCTCAATGTAGAGACTCGATATTAGTTTGTGGGTGTTTGTACTCTTAGGTTGTAACCCTTGTAAAAATCATTGCTTTTAATGGTGTATCTGTCCCCATATACTTGAGGGCTCCACTTCTTGTTCATTTTATATTTAAACAATAGTGTGGCTTAAGATTCCACTCACAATATTTTGTACATTGTGGCATTCATTGCTGGTTGAGTTTGTGTTGGCTCAGTTGGTGCGATGCGTTTGAATCGGTAATCCACATTATGGCTGCTGGTTACATTTGCGGGTTGTGTTTCACTTTGTTTCTGATTGACCGATGTTTATCGCTGGCTATATTGGGGCTCTTCCTGTCAGTGAGATGCATTCCATGTGATTAGTTGCATCCCTGCTGGTTATCGGAGACATGTTTGACTGGGTTAGTTGCATCCGTGCTGGTTATGAGAAACGTGCTTGATTGGGTTAGTAACATTTTTGCTGGTTACTCAAGACTTGTTGGACTGGGTTGGTTACATTCGCATTGGTTATGAGAGAAAGGTTTGACTGGGTTAAATGGATCTGCGCTGGTTACTCGAGATACGTTTGAATGGGTTAGTGCTGGTCATGAGAGACGTGTTTGAATGGGTTAGTGCTGGTCATGAGAGACGTGTTTGAATGGGTTAGCGTTGGTCATGAGAGACGTGTTTGAATGGGTCAGGGTTTGGTCATGAGGGACGTGTTTGAATGGGTTAGTGCTGGTCACGAGGGACGTGTTTGAATGGGTTAGTGTTGGTCATGAGGGACGTGTTTGAATGGGTTAGTGTTGGTCATGAGAGACGTGTTTGAATGGGTTAGTGCTGGTCATGAGGGACGTGTTTGAATGGGTTAGTGTTGGTCATGAGGGACGTGTTTGAATGGGGTAGTGCTGGTCATGAGGGACGTGTTTGAATGGGTTAGTGTTGGTCATGAGGGGCGTGTTTGAATGGGTTAGTGTTGGTCATGAGGGACGTGTTTGAATGGGTCAGGGTTTGGTCATGAGGGACGTGTTTGAATGGGTTAGTGCTGGTCACGAGGGACGTGTTTGAATGGGTTAGTGTTGGTCATGAGGGACGTGTTTGAATGGGTCAGGGTTTGGTCATGAGGGACGTGTTTGAATGGGTTAGTGCTGGTCACGAGGGACGTGTTTGAATGGGTTAGTGTTGGTCATGAGAGACGTGTTTGAATGGGTTAGTGTTGGTCATGAGGGACGTGTTTGAATGGGTTAGTGTTGGTCATGAGAGACGTGTTTGAATGGGTTAGCGTTGGTCATGAGAGACGTGTTTGAATGGGTCAGGGTTTGGTCATGAGGGACGTGTTTGAATGGGTTAGTGCTGGTCACGAGGGACGTGTTTGAATGGGTTAGTGTTGGTCATGAGGGACGTGTTTGAATGGGTTAGTGTTGGTCATGAGGGACGTGTTTGAATGGGTTAGTGTTGGTCATGAGGGACGTGTTTGAATGGGTTAGTGTTGGTCATGAGGGGCGTGTTTGAATGGGTTAGTGTTGGTCATGAGGGACGTGTTTGGGTTCGTGTTGCAGGAGCTGGTGAGTGAGAAGCTAAGGACACAGCAGATGAATAATGACCTCGAGAAGCTGACGCACGAGCTGGAGAAGATCGGCCTGAATAAGGAGAGACTGCTGCAGGACGAGCAGAGCTCCGACGACAGGTAGCACCCGCACTGGACATGCAAGCGCACTCAGGCGAAGCATGCAAACACACGCATACCTGCAAACAATACTCACAGGTAAGCATGCAAACACGTGCATAAAAACGTAGTGTGCACATGCACACATACATGAACCTAACCCCTGTGCTTGCATGCACATATGCATCCATGGATAAAAATGCACACAAGGTCAAATGCACGTACAGATTACTGAGATTGCGAGGGGATTGTGCATGCTTGCATGCCAATATGCATGCACTGTAAACGTATGCGTGCAGATACCGACAGACACACATAAATGTGAATGCAAGCACAGAGGAGTACGTGTGCATGCGTGTAAATTCACAGACCCGCATGCATGCATGATGCATACATGCATGCACACAAATAATTAGACACAGTGCAAGCATTATGGACACAACGTGCAAATATGCAGGGAAGCCGCTATCTCAGGGCACTAGGCTTTATCTTGCGTGCTAGTTTTCAGGAACAAAGGGGTGGCTGTTCGCGTGTCCCATCCCCACGGGGGTGCGTGTAATCAGTCATGTGTGACAGTGAGGGACTCGGGAGGGTGACCCTCCCTAATCTCGCCCCAAGGCTGCCCCCCTATCGCCACTCTGAAATCGACAGCAGGGGAGCGTCGATTCTATCTCACTATCCTTCCACAAATCAGACCAGCACATCATAAGGGCTGCGGAAACATTTCTGCTATTGATTTTTTTTTATGCCATGAAAGATGGGGAATGAGCACTGACAAGAGAACTGAAACAGAGGAACAACTGAACAAAAAAGATGAAAATGGAACACTGCATTTTTTCTGTCCTGCAAGTCAGTGTAACATCATACGTAATTGGACACTGACTCAAAATTTTTACACGGTTAAATTCCTTGGCAGTTTTTATGAGGTTATTTGCATATGGATATAAAAATAGACTGTTAGCTTTAATTTGAGTAGATGAACATTCATTTCAGGGTGAGCTAGGTGAGGGTTATAGCCTGTGTAAGCACTGTCAGGATGCTTGCAGACCTGACTGCATACGTGAAAGCACATCTGCCCAAATTTTCTAACATCTTTCACACATGCAAAACATTTCAAAACATGCAAAAATGGCCAGCGATTGCTGCGACACAAATGCCCTACCCAATCACAGACCACGTTGTTTTTTCTGCATGAGTGAATAGGTTTTGCATGTGAAATGGTCTTCGTAAATTAGCCCATTGGCGCAGCTTATCTTCACTTTTAGGGGCATTTCATATGAAAATCAGGATTCCCAAATATATTCCCAATATCTCCATGGAGACAAAATTGATCGGCGATATTTGGAAGACTGAAGATGTCCGTTTCCCTCGAAGATGGCGACTTAAATTGTCAGATGACATGTTGGTACTCTGTTTAGCATTGGCATTAATGAAGAAGTCACTGCGGATTCCTTCTTCTTTTTCTGCATACGAACTGAAAAGATGAATAAAAGCCATTTAAAATGGACAGGGCGTCTTATTTATGGGTCCTATAGACTGTCAGATGGAAAACGAGTTAATTAATTTTTCCAAAAATTTCCCATGAAGAGGGCTTTTAAAGGTGTCACAGAGGATGCTCTCAGGGCTTGTTTCTTGTACTTCGAAACGCTGAAGAGTCGCATATTTTCACCGGCGCTGCTCGCATGGTGCAGTATTGCTTTGTCTCCAGAAGGGTTTATCTTGCTCAGACGGAGTCTTTTATCTCTGAAGAGCCCTGATGTTGAGTCCAGTGAGGGCCTGGAGGTAAATATAGGCGAGCCTAGATGAGAGTGTTAGTATGAAACTGTTCCCCCCAGCAGGTACAAGCTGCTGGAGTCAAAGCTGGAGTCCACACTGAAACAGTCTCTGGAGATAAAGGGAGAGAAGATCGCCGCCCTGGAGGCCAGACTGGAGGAGTCCTCCAACCTCAACCAGCAGCTACGGCAGGAACTCAAAACTGTGAGTCTCTTACACATGTATTTATATATATATCTCACACATACACGCACACATACGCGCATACAAGCAACATGCACACCTACATGCACACGCACTCAACCTTACAGAGAGACACACACTCTGACACGCACGGTTTAAAAAAACACACGCACTCACACACTCACAAGTGCACTCACACACGCGTATGTATCCACAAAAGCACACAGCCAGCTGCAAGCCCGCACTCAGAGAAGGAACATGTCTCATGCGCCCCTGCACACACACACACACACACCCTGTAGAATACCACCCCGCAGTCTGCATTTCACTGCCTCCCTTTAATAATTCAGTCCTTATGTCTTCAGTCTCTCTGTGCAGCTCCCCGACACATGAAAAGAATCTCTCGTCTTAGAGGGGCTTTAGAAGGAGGAAGAGGCTGAGAGCAACATCAGATCTCCCCCATCCTCTGTTCACTGCTGAACACACAGACACACGTGCGCGCACACACACACACACACACACACACACACACATATATCTGGCTATAACCAGCGGCTGTGTCAGGAGCTCAACACACAGTCGCGCGTACATTTACTCTTGCAAACACACACATGCACAGCACCTTATCCAATCCTACACAGCACAGTGCAGTCGCCTCGCTTGAATTATTTACAGTTATGTCTTTTTATTCCTGACCTCACCCTGAGCCCTGGGCATTAGGAGTGGAAGCGATACACTCTCTCTTCACCGAGGAGAGGCCTCGGCGTCAGAACAAGCGGCCCTTAATGATGAGCAGGGATAAGAGCCATTGCTGACCACCTCTAAACTTTGACCCCCCCCTCCCTCCCCCCTCGCTGTAGGTGAAGAAGAACTACGAGGCTCTGCGGCAGCGGGAGGAGGAGGAACGCATGGTGCATTGCTCCCCCCCCAGGGCGGGCGGGGAGGTGCAGACGGCCAACCGCTGGGAGAAGGAGAGCCAGGAGGTGACGCGAGAGTTACTGAAGGTCAAGGACCGGCTCATCGAGGTGGAGAGGAACGTGAGTGCGCGCGGCATCGTACATCACACTATGATGCATTATAACGCGCTATAACATGTTACAGCGATGTTTCGTGTCCTTTCGTGTACTTACTTCAAAGGACTGCAACCACACTGTTCAGACTATAACACGTTATAACACCGTCTTATAGACTTTCAGGAGACTTTAAAATATCGCAGTGCATTAGAAAATGGCATTGTATGTTTTCAGAGTGATTGTAGCTGCACTGTGTAATACATTATGATACATTATAGCATGTTATACACTTACTGACAAAGGACTACAGCCATGCAGTTCAGATGTAAACATATTGTAACATTGTGTTACATACTTACAGTAGAAGCACTGAGGCCCGTTCAGCACACTGTAACACATCACAGCAAATAACTGCATTACACTTATGCAGAGAGATCAGAGCTGTACTGTAGAATGCACTGTGATACATTATAGCAAACTCTAACATGTTATAACACTCTCCTTAATGCTTACAGGGCAGCCACTCTGCAATGCATCAATGAAACCGAACTCACTCTTTAAAATTACTCTTTGTTAGAGAGTTTTAGAGAGTGTTTTTATTTGTCGCTGAGAATGATCTGGGCTGGTGGAAAGGGTCTCACTGTGTTCCTCTCTCTGTTCTCCGCTGCTGCTCGGTACCCCTGACTGCGCAGAACGCCACGCTGCAGGCGGAGAAGCAGGCACTGCGCTCGCAGCTGAAGCAGCTGGACACGCAGAGCAGTAACCTGCAGGCGCAGATCCTGGCCCTGCAGCGGCAGACGGCCTCGCTGCAGGAGAACAACACCACGCTGCAGACGCAGAACGCAAAACTGCAGGTGTGTACCGATCCTGCAACTACTGCTGCAACAGAGAGCGCTGAGGGTACCCTCAGGAGTAACTGCTCGAAATTACCAGAACAAGAGAGTTATGCTAAATCTCAGAGATCGAATTAATCTGTGCGGCTACCTTCAGCTAACTAAGAAAACCACCAAAACTGAATAAGAATTGTATACATTAATTTGTACGTTTTGCACGTTGGCATTACAAAGTTAATCTGCTGCACCCTGCAAGGTTACTGGACTTAAATGCATGTATGTATTCTTCAGATGCCTGCAAAAAATTACATTGCTCTGTTCAGCTGAACATTTGACTGCAAAATCATATCTTCCTCTCACAGAAGGATAATTTTTACTCAGAATCATAGTGAAAATGATCTTGAAGTTACGGGAGCTATTGACCAGAACTTAGCTTTTAATTGTAGAAAAATGGTCGAAATCAGAGCCATTAGAAAATGCTCAAACTTCCAAATTGGGATTAAAACTCTGGGATTGATTTAAGGTTTTTCCAAATTGAAAGGAAACTCCCATATTATAGAACAGCTGGAATTATAGACAAACTAGTCTCTCCAGGTGACCTCCCCCTCAGCTGGTCATAGGTCAGTCTGCTCAGCTGACCCCGTTTCCCTGCAGATAATTGGTTGTTCCTCCCTCTCTGCAGGTGGAGAACTCCACGCTGAACTCCCAGAGCGCCGCCCTGCTGGCTCAGAACACGCAGCTGCAGAGCCAGCAGTGCAGCGCGGAGAACGAGCGAGAGGGGGCGCTGCGGGAGCGGGACGACCTGCGCTCGGCTCACGAGGCCCTGCTGCGCGACCACGAGAAACTAGCAGCGCTCCACGAGCGCCAAGCCGCTGAGTACGAGGCCCTCATCGCCAAGCACGGCGGCCTAAAGGGGGCGCACAAGAGCCTGGAGCTGGAACACCGCGAGCTGGAGGATCGGTGAGCTGCCAAAACAGCCTTCAGAATAAGCTAACAGTCTTTACACAACCCTCTTACAACCTCTACATAATCGATGCACAATACTCTCACAATCTGTTTTCAACATCACAAAATGCTCTCCTCAACTATGTATGACCAAAACACAATGCTTTCACATCCTGTATTAAGTTCTCATAACTTCTACGAGACCTTAACGCAACACGATTACAACTCTCTCACAGCCTCTACCCAACCAATACACAATTCTTTGAATATTTACAGGGCTCTCCCCATCTGTTTTCATAATCATAAACAATGCTCTCCCATACTATTCATGGTCAAAACTCATTTTCTCACAACCTGTTTTCACGTCTCGTAACCTTTACAAGACCTTCTCACAACAGTATCACAACCTCCTCACTAGCCCTTTATAATCTTCTTCCATTGCTGTCATAACCTCTATAAAACCTTTTCACAACAGTACCACAGGCTTTTCAATTTCTACACAATATTTTCACAACCATCTTACACCCTCTACCCAACATTCTCTCTGCACTGTACCAACCTTCTCCCAGTGATCTTGTAACCTCTACAAGACCTTCTAGCAATGCTACCAAAACCTTTTCACTACCTCTACAAAACCTTCCACTAATGCTCTCATAACCCCTCAAGACCTTATCACAACACTGTTACAACCGTCCTACAAGCTGTACACAACCTTCTGGTAGTGGTCTCATAACCTCTACCTTCTCAGAACCCTATCACAACCCTCTCTCAAACTCTGCACAACATTCTCGCGACTTCCATGTGACCTCGTCGCAATGCTTTGAAAACCGTCTTACAACCTCTACACGACTTCATCATACCACTCTAACAGGCTTCATGCTAATATTGCATTAGAATCAAGGCTCAGCACGAAGCTCTCACATCCTCTACACAACGCTTGCACGATGTTCTCACAATGCTTTTGCCAGATCTTTACGGTGTCCTCACAAGGTGTGGCCGCTGTAGAAGGTTATCATCATGTTCTCAGCGTAAAACACAGTACCCTGCTCTGTTTTACAGGAGTACAAATACCTACATCTCCTGTTAACAAGAGCTGTGTGCGGTATTAAACCACAGCTGCACGACCCCCTATTGTTCAGTGCCTTGTTGCCAAGGGAACAATTAGCAACCGCTTGTCTGTGATACCGCGAAAGCAGCATATTGTGTAAGAAAATATGAGAAAGGAGAAAGGAAATTCTGAAAACGCATTCAGAATTGTGGATTAAGTCAATAGGAAGTGAGGTTCAGGGGTTGTTTTGAGTATTACTGGGCAGGTTTATTAAATGCTTTTCGTTAAGGCTGTATTGTTTGAATTGCTTAATTAGCATGTTTATTCTCAGTGTTAGAGGCTGTACGAGAAAGGACAAGCCAGATGTGCGAAAATACAGTCAAGTGTGAAAAACAATCCAATTACATCTAAGTGCACTTGCAGTTTTCAGTGGAATCTGTTTCCGTAGTACGTTTAAATTCACTCAGTGACCAAAACCCAAGTGTGACTTTGTATTACTGTTACATTGTTAACAGTCTTGCACGCTGATGGTTGCAGGCTGTGTACTTGTGGTGTAGCTTATAGTTCTGTGGGTATATTGTATTTCTACTGTCACTTGGCAATGGTTGCATGGCTATTATGGAAGGTGTAGGTGATAAAACTGTGGCTACACTGTAGTTATACTGGTGGTTGATTATGCTAGCTGGGTAGGTATTTAAGGTATGACTGATAAAGCTGTTGGTGCTCTGTAGTAGCTCTGTTGGTGAATAGCAGTAGCAGGTGTAGTATTTAAGGCATAGGCGATAACATTGTATGTGCGCGGTTGTGACTTGGTTGCTGAATGGCAGGTGCAGTTAGAGTGCTTAAAATGTAGGTGATAATACCGTTGCTGTACTGTGCTGCTGAATATTGGTTGCCTGTTGAGTATGTAAGATACTGGTGATACACTATAGGAGCTCTCTAGTAACTTTGTTGCTGGATGGTGGTTGCAGATAGAGTATGTAAAGTATAGATGGTAACACTGTAGGTGCATTGTAGTCAATTTGTCGCTCGATGCCCGTTGCAGGTAGAAAATTCAAGGAATGAGTGATAATACTTCAGGTGCACTGTAGTATCTTTTGCTGGATGGCGGTTGCTGGTGGAGTGCTTAAGTTATTGATGATAATACTGTAGGTGCACTGTAGTATCTCTGTTAGTTTGTGAGGTATAGGTGATCACGCTGTAGGTGTACTGTCGTGACCCTGCTGCCTGATGGCGGTTGCAGGTATAACCAGCTGCTGCAGCAGAAGGCTCAGCTGGAGGACCTGGAAAAAGCCCTGAAAGCCGAGCAGGAGAAGATGCTTCTGGAGAGCAAGAACCACGAGGCCACCGCCAGCGAGCTCCACAAACTGAAGGACGAGAACGACAAGTAAGGCTGTGCTAATGGGAGATGGAACCTCAGCGTTGAGCCAGAAAATATAGGGGAAAACTATTACAAAACCAGATAGAACAAGTGGTTCTAGCATGGAACCATGTTCACTGATGTCAACCAGCTTAAGAACCAGGATTCCCCACTGTACAGACTTGTTCCTGGAGATCTACTGTCTTCATTTTGAACTTTCTCGAGATCTGGATATTTAGTTAAGCTGCACTGATTTGAAAAGAGTTGAAAGATCACCCTAAAGATGTCCTGGGATAGGTTTGGTTAGCCCTGCTGCAGTCCGTGGCAAATCTGGCCCTGGTTTTGTTTGTATTATCCCCTTTCAGAAAGCGTAAGGGGGATGTAGGAATCAGTGTTGCCCTTCCGTCCTTCTGTTCATCGGTTCGTCTATTTGTCTGTCCATCCAAGTATCTGTCCACCACACTTATTTATTTTCTCGGCCTCAACTCCTAAATTGTCCAATATTTCTCCACAAAATTTTACATCTAAATATGTAGGTGTGCCTTTTGATACGTCCCTCCATCCCCCTGACCACCTGACCATCCCTCTTGTGTGTCTTGTTTCTAGGCCAGATATCAGCCGCCCTGTGTCGCGGCATCTGAATATTTCTTGCTTGTTTTCTCCTAGTGTTGAACTGAACGGGAGTCTGACTCATTGGCTCGTCTATCCTCACTCTGAATTTCTTGGTTAGGGAAGATTTAACACCAGCTCTCAACACCTGAACAGTGATTTCAGTTCCAGAGCTGTTGACCGTATTTCAGTATAAGTGAAAAGGACAAATGACCTGATATGAAAATATTGCTGCATAATGTTCTGTTGAAGGTGGCTCCACATCGCCACCTGCTGGTTGAAAGCACAAGGCAGAATACCATTTTTGGTTGTTATGGTCTATAAACCCTATGAGAGTGTAGCATGTTGCTGGTCAGTGTGTTTAACTGAGAGCCCCTCCTTAATCAGGCTGAACCAGACGTACCGGCAGCTGGTGAAGGAGAACGAGGGCCTGCAGGCCGACCACAAGAGCCTGAAGAGCCAGCTGAACAGCAGCACGCTGGAGCACACGCGCCTGGAGGCCGAGTTCAGCAAGCTGAAGGAGCAGTACCAGCAACTGGACATCACCTCTACCAAACTCACCAACCAGTGCGAGGTATGTACTTATACCATCAACTCTACCAAACTCACCAACCAGTGCGAGGTATGTACTTATACCATTACCTCTACCAAACTCACCAACCAGTGCGAGGTATACGACTCCATCATTACCTCTACTAAACACTCCAATCAGTGTGAGGTATGTACTTATACCATTACCTCTACCAAACTCACCAATCAGTGAGAGGTATACGACTCCATCATTACCTCTACTAAACACTCCAATCAGTGTGAGGTATGTACTTATACCATTACCTCTACCAAACTCACCAATCAGTGCGAGGTATACGACTCCATCATTACCTTTACTAAACACTCCAATCAGTGTGAGGTATGTACTTATACCATTACCTCTACCAAACTCACCAATCAGTGCGAGGTATACGACTCCATCATTACCTCTACTAAACACTCCAATCAGTGTGAGGTATGTACTTATACCATTACCTCTACCAAACTCACCAACCAGTGCAAGGTGTACAACTCCATCATTACCTCTACTAAACACTCCAATCAGTGTGAGGTATGTACTTATACCATCACCTCTACCAAACTCACCAATCAGTGTGAGCTATGTACTTATACCATTATCTCTACCAAACTCACCAATCAGTGCGAGGTATGTACTTATACCATCATGTCTACTAAACTCGCTAACTAGTGTGAGGTATGTACTTATACCATTACCTCTACCGAACTCACCAACCAGTGCAAGGTATACAACTCCATCATTACCTCTACTAAACACTCCAATCAGTGTGAGGTATGTACACTTACCGTTACTTCTACCAAACTCACCAACCAAAGTGAGGCATGTACCTCCACCCTCACCTCTACTAAACTCCCCTACCAGTATGTAGTTGTGCATGTGAGCGTGACATGCTGCAGTAAACTGCCCCGGCCCTGCGGGCTGAACATGCCTCCGGACTCTTTGCCTGGGAAATCTGCAGGTAGAGACCTATTGGATGAACCCTCTAGCAAGTCTGTTAGGGGTCTGGCTGAAGCACTGATCTGGGAAATAGGCCCTCGAACCATTATTGTGTGTGTGTGTGTGTGTGTAACTCTGTGTGCATGCATGTAGCTGTATGTAAAGCCCCCGTGTTGATGTGCGTCCTCAGCTCCTGAGCCAGCTGAAGGGGAACCTGGAGGAGGAGAACCGGCACCTGCTGGATCAGATCCAGACCCTAATGCTGCAGAACCGCACCCTACTGGAACAGACCATGGAGAGCAAGGACCTGTTCCATGTGGAGCAGAGACAGTACATGTGTGTACACACACACACTCACACACACACACACACGTGTGCACATAGACTATAGAGGGCAAGGACCTGTTCCACCTGGAACAGATACAGCACATGTGCGTACCTGTACACACTCAGTCTCTCTCACACACTCACCCAGACCATGGAGAGCAAGACGGCATGTGTGGACCTGTACACTCGCGCGTACACACACACACACACACACACACACACACACTCAGATCAAGGAGAGCAGGGAATTTCAAGGAGAAAAGCAGTGCGTGTGTATGACCTGTTTATTAACCTTTAAAGGGCATTTCGCTGTTAAACTTGACAGTTTCAAAATGTTGACTCTGTATAAATAAGTTGCACATAAACTATATATATTTTCCAGCAGCAGCTCAAGATAGTTGCAGATTTATTATCAATATGGCTTCTCGATGTATTTGCTGTGAAGACCACAATTACCACAATGCATTGCAATGCAATATGTTACTACGGCAGACACGCTCATGGCCTCATTTGGCTCTGTGATATACATCTATAATGGCATTGCAAGGTGTAAGGAAAAAAGGAGGGGACATTTTTCGTATGAAAAATGGTGTTTATTTCCAGTAAAAACGGCAGTGGTCAGAAATATGGGTGACGTACACTGGGTTCAGCGGAGTCAAAGTCAACCCCGAACAGTCGAAAGGCTTTACCATTTATACCATACAACATGCATGTGTATATCAAGTAAAGGGGATTGTTCTGGCCTTCAATGTATAATGGTGAGGTGTATCATGATTAAGTTAAATGGTCAGAAGACCATTGTTAACACAGCAGTATAGCCATGTGGGTGCTAATTGCCTTTGGTAGAAAAAAAGTAGAAATACAAGTTAGCAAATTAGCATATAAATGTAAGCGTTTGCTTTGAGCATTTTCGTCTTGATGACCATGTATGACATCTCCTCTCAGATTTACGGGGTTGTCCTCTGAAACTAATTTGGAATGGCACAGCTATGCGGTCCATTTTTCTGTCACGTGAGCTTAGCAAGTGACATTAATCAGGACTACCTTTTGTCCTCCAAACCCCCGCTAGAGAAGAGAGGATGACCATCAGAGTGGCAGGTGACGTAGCTAGCCAGGTAACGTTGGCTGTATTCGCACATGTCAAAAGAATGATTGCAAAATTGTTTGCTGGTGAAATATTTCAGTTGCTAGCTGGCTAGCTGCAGCCAAATCATGTCACTTCACAGAAATGTTCTTGACCGTGTCAAAACAGTAAGGTTAGCTATATTGCTGAAATACATAGCAAATTTTTCCGCTTTCTAGCTTGCCCATGTCCGCTACAGCAAGAGGCTTAAGAAAACCTTATATAGCTGATCAAAAGCTATTGTTATAGAGGGCACATTACCTAGCTAGGCAGCGTTTGATAAAATGTGTCCTCGTGCATTACATACTTGTCATTCTTCCTTACCTCCGACTGTGTCACTATTTACGTCAAATGAAGGTACTGGAGGGGGAAGTATTACTGATTTTGCAGCTGATTCCCATTGATAGAGAGAACATTGGCGGAAACTGCATGCGTTTTTCACGCTATGTCCGGAACTCGGATGGAGATGAGGTTGAAAATGGGTGGAGTACTTTTAACCCCACCAGTGATTCATTTGAATGAATTATTAATGTCAGAAATAGTCAAAGCACTTTAAACCTTTACCCTTGACCTTTACCCTCTTGAATCCTTTCAGAGACAAACTAAATGAGCTGAGGAGACAGAAGGAGAAACTGGAGGAGAAGATTATGGATCAGTACAAGTTCTACGACCCCTCCCCCCCCCGCAGGTATATACACACAATCACCCCTCACCCCACGCAGGTGTTTATACACACAATCACCCCTCAACCCCCCGCAGGTGTTTATACACACAATCACCCCTCACCCCCGTGCAGGTATATACACACAATCACCCCTCACCCCCCCGCAGGTGTTTATACACACAATCACCCCTCGCCCCCGCACAGGTATATACACACAATCACCCCTCACCCCCCCCGCAGGTATATACACACAATCACCCCTCACCCCCCCGCAGGTGTTTATACACACAATCACCCCTCACCCCCGTGCAGGTATATACACACAATCACCCCTCACCCCACGCAGGTGTTTATACACACAATCACCCCTCAACCCCCCGCAGGTGTTTATACACACAATCACCCCTCACCCCCGCGCAGGTATATACACACAATCACCCCTCACCCCCCCGCAGGTGTTTATACACACAATCACCCCTCACCCCTGCGCAGGTATATACACACAATCACCCCTCACCCCCCCGCAGGTATATACACACAATCACCCCTCACCCCTGCGCAGCTATGTACACACAATCACCCCTCACCCCCGCGCAGGTATATACACACAATCACCCCTCACCCCCGCGCAGGTATATACACACAATCACCCCTCACCCCCCCCCGCAGGTATAGACACACAATCACCCCTCACCCCCGCGCAGGTATATACACACAATCACCCCTCACCCCCGCACAGGTAAATACACACAACCATCAGTTTCCCTGCATTCAGCTTATGCCAGTGGCAACCAGCCATTGTCCATGGTGCTTCCCAATCTGTAGATGCTCGTTTCAACTTAAACTTGACAAACCTTGATTTACTGATTACTAACTCAGGAAGATCCCTGGCTGTTGGTTGCGTTGTGCTGTGTTTGAATTGGAATGAGAACCTACTGGAGAGCAGATCTCTCGGAACAGGAGAAAGCTCCGCTGTCACTCGTTTATTTGTTGGTACCAAAGCCTGTGCCCTCTCCTTGCATTAGCGGCGATGTGTTGTGAGGGACTGTGTAATGCTATAGCTACCACTGAAAATGACTGATCCGTTAGACCCTGCTCTCGCTGTGCTCTGAATTAGTTACTCGTTAAGGTGCATTTGGATTGAAAGAGAAACCCGGGAGGTGGCAGCTGGCACCGGGCTCGGTGTGAGACGGAACTCGATGTGAAAGCCGAACACGGCCAGCGTGAACTCAGGCTGACAGCGGGGAACGGCTGTCAGAGCGCGCGTTTCGCTTTGACTCGTTTCGGCCTGCATTTGTGTCACACGTCCCTCCTGGAGTGACACTGAAAGATCAGGCTCTGTGATGTGATGTGTTTCCTCGTTGTCCTGCGCCAGTCCAGTCAGATTTCAGGACTCCTTTACTGCAAAGCAGGCTGTCTATACTCATGTTACAGTCCTCTAACGAGGAAAAACTGGTACCACTTTTTACAATTGAGATTGACCCAGAGTGCTTTACACAGGACAGGGTCTTAACAAGGCAGAAGGTTACAGAGCCGAGGGTAAATTCAGGAGTAGGAGGAAAAGGAGTAAAAATAAATAGCTGCATGAGAAAGATTAGCATTATTGCCCCTCCTTAGGATATTGTTTGACACTTTATTATTTTATTAAATCATTGTTGTTCAGCCAGGGCTTTTATCCAATGTGACCAAGTTAATTAGACTCAGCCGTGGACAATCCCCCTTCCAGTAGTGTGGGATAAAGGGCCTTGCAGAAAAGGCACCTACTCTGCCAAAGTAATGTCAGTCGTAAAAATGAGAAACTACTAGTTTTTACGACCACTGTAGCCACCGGGTCTACAGACCTCCCTCACATTTCACCAAACACGAGCCGGCTGTCACTCACCCTGTGTCCCCGCCCCCAGACGCGGGAACTGGATCACGCTGAAGATGAAGAAGCTGATCAAGCCGAAGAGCCGCGAGAGACAGCGCTCCCTGACGCTCACGCCCTGCCGCTCCGAGTCCAGCGACGGCTTCCTCTGCCCAGCCCCCCACGACAGCCAGGATAGCTCGTCCATGGGCTCCCTGGACGACACGCTCGGGCACAAGAGGAGCAGCAGTGAGTACTACATTCTATTCATACTATACATACTATACGTACATACTACACTTATGTACTACGCACACACACTAGGAGCAGCAATAAAAACTACGTACTATAAACACTAGAAGTACATATTATACATACTGCACCCACATGCTTGGGCTGACACGTTAGGGCTCTGGAGGAGCTGCAGAGAGTACTGTACACTATACACACTATACATACTCATTACCCATACTATACAGACTATTCATACTCATTACTCATACTGCTCCCACATGCTCGGGCACAAGAGGTGCAGCAGGGAGTACTATATTCTATACACACTATACATACTATACATAGGTATTACACTTATGTACTGCGCACAGACACTAGGAGCAGCAATGAAAACTGCATACTATAAACACTCGAAGTACATATGTATTATGCATACTGCACCCACATGCTAGGGCTGACACGTTAGGGCACTAGAGGAGCAGTAGAAAGTACTATGCACACTGTAATTACTATACATGCACACTGCAAACACACACACACACACACACACACGCGCACTACAGCTGTCTCTGTGTGTACTGTATACGTACACTATTGAGAAACATAACTCATGCTACACAAATACACACACACACACACACATCCTTACTTGCACGAGGCCCACTGCACACCTTCTATTCCATTCCTTGTTATGATCAGTATTATTAGCCCAATAAGGATCATTCCTCACCTGCAGTCACCTCCCCGTTTCTACCAATAGTCTGGGCCCTCATCTGCCAACTCCTCCCCCAGCTATCACCTCAGCACAGCAGTAACATGAAGGGAAACAGCCCCTTTTGCCCTGTCACTGCTGACAGGCAGATAGATGGATGAACAGACAGACAGATGTATGACAGGAGCCCGGGCTGTGTCAGCACAGACGCCGTGAACACTGACTCCGGACAGTGCTTGTAGTTTCCTCACCTAACGCGCTCTGTGCCTGTTTCTATTCTCTGTTTGGAAGGGAGGAGAGAGAAGCACAGCCAATCGCAGCGTCCCGCCAACGGTAGGGGGTGGGGCGGGTGAGGGTGGGCGTGGCTTCATGACTCATCGAACTGTCTGTGTGGGTGCATCCCAATACTCAAAATAAGGCTTCCTCCTTTCCTGCTCTCGTCTCCTCCTGCTGTGCAGAAGTGTGGGGCGCACGAGGAGACGAGTGAAGAAATGAAGGAACTGTATTTTCAGTATTTAGGATTGTTCCTGTGTGTCCGTATTAAAGGGTGCTCTAAATTAGCCACTCCCAAAATTGGAAGGAACCCGCCATTATCATCTATCAAGGGGTGCTTCATTGCTACTGTGTGTGTAATCTGCTAAACTGCAAAGTACTCCATGTGTGGGCAGTTATAATTAGGCCCTGATTTACGACTCTTTTTTATGGAGAGAGAAAGTGGTTGGTTAATCTTTTTACAGTCGATTTCCTTTTCGTTATACAGTACCGCTCTGTGACTTCTTCATAAATAAACTAAAATATTGCAATAACGTAACAACAATTCTTGTTAAATTCAAATAACACTCATTTTTTTGTTGACCATATTTGTGGTTACAATAAAGACTTAAGGCAAGTTTATGAATAATGTCCCTCTGCTGGGAAGCCTTTGGCAACAGAAATGCCTTCTGGCTGGTTGAAGGTAGTTCATTTGCTCCATGCGCGTCATGTGACTACAATTGCGTGGGCAAATATTCTCAACATGTACTGACATTTTTCATAAATCTGGCCCTTATTAACTTAGTGTAATGGGTACTCTGCAGGTATTATCATACAATGGACACACATAGTTTTATACACCAGGGCTACCTCCCATTTTAGAAGCATTCGGCCCTGAAAACTAATGTTTGCTGACATTATTATTAATATTATTAATATTATTTTTAGGCGCTAATAAACTAACTCGGATGCATTAGTTTGCTCCTTATAATAATGTGAGCTCCTAATAATGTCTGCTGCTAATAGTAATGTGCGCTCCTTATAATAATGTTAACTCCTAATAATGTCTGCTGCTAATAGTAATATTTGCTCCTGATAATAATGTTAGCCTCTAATAATGTTTGCTGCTAATAGTAGCGTTAGCTCCTGATAATAATGTCAGCCCCTAATAATGTTTGCTGCCAATGGTAATTTTTTCTCTGTATAATAATGTTAGCTCCTAATAATATTTGCTCCGTATAATAATGTTAACTCCTAATAATGTTTGCTGCTAATAGTAATGTTAGCTCCTGATAATAACATCAGCCCATAATAATGTTTACTGCTAATAGTAATGTTTGTTCTGTATAATAATGTTAGCTCCTAATAATGTTTGCTGCTAATAGTAATGTTAGCTCCCAATGATAATGTTAGCCCCTAATATATTACATTATAATGCATTACATTATAATGTGGGCTCCTTATAATAATGTCAGCCCCTAATAATGTTTGCTCGTAATGCTAATTTGGGCTCCTTATAATAATGTCAACGCCTAATAATGTTTGCTGCTAATAGTAGTGTATGCTCTGTATAATAGTGTTAGCTCCTAATAATGTTTGCGGCTAATAGTAATGTTAGCTCCTGATAATAGTGCTATCATAGAGCGCTGTTTGGAGCTGTGCTCCAGAACTGCTGCTCAGCACGCAGTTCCGCAGCTGTCTGCTCTCTCAGATTTAATGAGCAGCCATTTTGTTTGCCATTAGCTTGTTTTTTCCTGATCACATAACTTAATCAATTCCTCCTCTCTCCCCTGCTCTCAGTCAGGAGCGTAATGTGAGCCAAATGAAGTGAGGAAATTGAATTAGGGATCCTCGGAGGCGGTGCGGTGCGACTGGGGAACGGAGGCGAATAAACCATATTTATTGATTTCCTTGATATGAATCAACTGCATTGTTCATCAAGCATTTCATTCCCTGGGTAACGGCAACAACTCGATAAGGGCTGAGATTAATGAAGGGATTAATGTGGGTGCTGACTTTGTGGTAATTCGGTGTGTAGAACACACACACAGCCCATTGCACTGAGCTGGGGATTCTAAAATCAATGGTGACCTTGCAGCCCAACATAAACATCATAAAGTCCAGTGCAGAGAGATTGACTTCCTGTTTTCTTGCTAAGTTAGATGCAGCAGTCAGGAAGACTTGTATCAGTGTCTACACCAGCCCCCCATGTACCCTGGACCCCAGAGTTACTCTACCCCTGTGATGTCACCTTCCCGTTCCCTTGGAAACCTCTTTCTGTTGCACCGTTTAATATGCATCTGCAAACGTTTTGTGTGCTCACATGTGCACCATGCGTCCTGATTCAACTCAGTCAGAATACCCATGCCACAGACATTCTACAGTGTGTGTGAGTGAGTGAGATGTGTCCTGACCCTACTCAACAAACAGCCTGCCCTACACCTCTTACCCATCCCACTGACACGCCATAGTATGTGTATTGTGTTTGCGTGCGTGTATTTGTGTATGCAGGTGTGTGTACGCAAGGGTAGTGTGCATACCGTCCGCTATATTTATGAGGAAACTGGGTTTGTTATTGTGATTGTATATTTGTGACAGTGCCGTGTGTTTATGCGAGTGATTATTTCTTTAAATATCAGCCGAAGTTGAGAACAGAAATCAATTTTAGCTCGTGTGTGAGTGTGTGCATTTGTGACGAGCATCTGTGTATGTCTGTGTGTACATGGCCATGCATATTTGCCTGTATGTGTCCGTACACCTTAATACTGTGATACCTGTGCATGCAGTTGGCCCTCAATTTGAGTATGTTGGTGTGTGTGTACGTGCCTAAATTTGCCTCTGTGTGTGTGCGCATTTGTGTGGGCTGGTGTGCATTTGTGTACTTGTTTGGGTGTGTCTGTATTTATAAACCTTTTGTGTGCGCAAACTCCCCCTTGTTCCTCCTCCCAGGCTGCAGGGCGGCGCTCTTCCCAGTCATAACTCTTGTGATAACATCCCTATGTTCTCTCCTCCTCCTTTCCCTCTCTCTCTTCATTGCCCGACCCCTCGTACGCCCACCCTGCCCTGCCTCTCCTGTAAAGCCCTGAAGCGGCTGCCCTTCATGAGGAACCGCTCCAAGGAGAAGGACAAAGTGAAGGCCGTCTACCGTCGCTCCATGTGTAAGAGTCGTGCTTGTGCTCTACCCTCTCCTGCACTTCTACTGTACCCCCCCTGCTGGTGATTCTGGGCAATGCCTCTCTGTGTGACTCCGCCCCTTGGAGGGCATGGCACTATGGGCTCATTCTAGTCTTTTATTTAATCCACCCTTGTCTCCTCAGTCCTGGATTCACCTTGACTAGAAGCCTGTTTCCACCATATTTAGGGACAATCCAACCAAATAAATGCTCTTTTAAGGAGCTAGGAGTCAGGTGTCAGGAGTGGAGGAGGCCCCCACAGGATGCTTGAGCCAGGACCCTAGAGTCCATATTTTGCGAAAGTACTTTGGAACTTTTTGGTATTATTTTGGAACTCATGAGGTACAATTGATCTGGTAGAGGATCAGGGTCCCCTCAGCTGACACGGCCTGAAAATGACGCATTACCGAACAAGGATTCGTTCATCCATGCGTCCTTTCCTTGGGTGGAGCTAAAGAGTGTGGAAAGGGTGTGGAAAGATGAAATAAGTGATTGAAGGAGCCCCTGTGTATTTGCTTTAGCCTGGGCATGTTAGCGTCATGCACGGCATGTCCGCGAGTGATTCAGCAATTCCTGGTTTATGAGTCGCCCTCATTGTGAATTGACGGCGGTTTGCTCGGGCGAGATGGTTGCTGTGATGTCACTGATTGCTCATAGACTAATGAGTCTTGTTCCGCTCCCAGTTTAAAGTGTTTGTTGCTTTTGCGGTTTACTGTTTTAGTTGAGGATGCGCTGGTGATGTTTGTTGAAATGGAGACCCCGGGAATGTCCTGCATAGCCCGCTTTGTCTATGCCTTCCGTAGACGTGTTCCGTAGCCTGCTCTGTGTGTGACCTCAGTACTGCTGGAGGGATGAGCTGTGCTCTCCCATAGGCTGCCATCCCCCACCTGACCTCCACCCCCCCCCCCTCCCCCCCAGACCCCTCTCCCTGCTGCTAGGCAACTGCATGGCTTTAGCATGTGACTGCTAACGAGACCTTGAGTCGTATTGGGGTCGAATTGTGGTTTACTGTCCATGTTTCTGTCTCGCTCTGTTGAAAGTGATCTCAGAGCGTTTTACAGTCTCTCAAAACCGTGTTTAGTGTAGCGCGGTAAAATTAGCGCCCTGGAATTCATAAACAGCTGCTGGAGTAATTGATTTTTGAGTCTATTCCTAGACTGTCTCTCACACCATCACTCTTATCTCAGTTACACTTCACCACTTTCTCTTTTCATCCATCTCTCTCTCTCTCTCTCATTCCCTCCATTTCACCCCCTCTCTCTGCTTATCTTTCACCTCCTTTGCATTTCTCTTCAAAATTATTCACTCTCCCCCTCTCTCTCTTCCTCTCCATATTTCGCACACACTATACCTCGGCTCTGTGCGTGTCTTCATAGTGTGGGAAAAACACACTGTATCCTTGCAGTGCTAAGTCTGTAGTGTTTCTCACATTTGTTGTGGATATAGATTTCGTTGGATTAGCAAACTTTATAGTCCACCAAAGCGGGAAATTATCTTCAGTATGGCACACCTGCCGCACACTCCCCCCCTCAAGACACCCCATCCCCGCCCATACATCCGCTAACTGAGCGGAGAGGGTGTCTTGGGGGGGGTCAGCTCTTGTCCCTCACGGCCTCCTGTCCCCTCCCCCCAGCCATGAACGACCTGCTGCAGACCATGGCCCTGGCCGGGGGAGGGGGGCAGTGGGCGCTCAGCTCGGAGAATCTGGACGGGCCGGAGGACGAGGCCGCGAATGGCGGCTCGCACATCAAGGACCTCGGCTCCATGGCGTACTCCACCACTGCCATCAACTACGCCACCCTCCACCTGCCTGCCAGACACCGCTCCCTGAGACAGGGTGGGGTTAAAGGTGGGACTGAGACCTTGAGGTTTGGATTGTCCGGCAGGGAGGTATCAGTGACGACCTCTGGTTTAGCTTAGACTCCTGAACCCTGACTCAGCTAATCATGGTCTGAGTTTGATGAGTATTATATTGTTTCAGGTGTATTAGTTTGGACATACAGCACGATGAAAGCCTGCCATCGCTCTGGCTTTTTAGATGACATCAGGTAGTCAAAAAATATACGAGGCATGTAGACTCCCTGCTTGAAAGATAGAAAGATACTTTAGTTGTCCTCAATGAGGAAATTCTTCTGGCGCCTAGAAACATGCACACATAGCCACGGCATACGGGACAAGGTTACATAAAAAATAAAGTCGAAGAAAAACTAATAACTGGTCTGGAAGAAACTGCTGTAACAAAAACCTGCACTCACATTGGTCCCCTACGGATAAGATTATTAGATTTGGACTCCACTGCTCTATAGGCTGTGGTGGATCGTAGATCAATCTTCACTGATACTGTGGTGAAGAAAACAAAGAAGACCTGCCACAGTTCCCTGTTCCGGAAGATTCCGTGGGAAGCCTCAATGCTTTCGCCCACCCACTCAGTGCAGTGGTGACGCATTTCTTAGTCAGACACAGGTCCTGACAGGTAGGATGTCTAGACAACAATCAGGAAAACAGGATTTTTTTAAAAACCTTATAGGTTTATCTGAAACTGGAGTCAAGGCATAAGTTTTAACGTCTGTCTTTTTTCTGCATATAAAGAAGCCGGGTCATTTTTTGAGAGCAGAATTCATTGTCTTTACACTAAATTACTACCGAGACCCCATCTGCAAGTGTTTTTTTTATTTTATTATTGCTCTTTTGTCAATGATACTGAGTATTTTTTTTAAATGTGTTTGAATATGGTGCTCTTTAACAGAAGTGTGAGAGTGTGTTTCAAAAGCTGGGGAATGAACATAATCAAATAGATTATTGAGATGGCCAGAGGGAGAGACACTTCTATTAGAATTTGTGCTGTAAACAATGGGTTAGCAACCCTAGTCTTGTCTCATCATCTTTCTGGAGTTCTCCCATCCAATTAGCAATGATGGTGACGCGTCTAATCTGCTATGTCATTTTCTGTCTCACAGACAACGCGTCCAGCGAGGAAGTCGCCCCAACCTCTCTGGACAGCATCAACGGGCCTCAGAGTCAAGGTGAGGTGGCAGCAAGGCACGCTGGGAAAAAAACGGGCTGAGACTTGATGCATGTGACAATGGGAAGCAGCTGTTCGCGACGCTAACAGCTGCAGGACGCCCGCGCTAACACGCTTTTCAGCTTCTGTTAAACAAGTCATAAGTCACTTCCCTCAGCCGCAACGATGAGCCGATTCCACACTTGCCAGAAATTTCCGGTGCATTCTCTCGCACTTATTTAGGGAGACAGTATCTTATGGCTACTGTTTTATCTTAAAGGGGACATATTATGAAAAACTCACTTTTTCAGTGCTTTGTGTACACACATTTCGGTATCTGAAGTGCCTGCCGACCCACGAACTGTGAAATAAAACAACCCAGGACGTTTTTTGTGGGCTACCTTTTTCATGAAACATGGCATGCAGCACCCCATTCAGATTTGGCTCCCCTTCCTACATCACATACAGGCTTGTGAGAATTGTTCTATTCCTCATCTGAATATCTCCACCCACTGCTTATTTTTTATGGCAATATCCCGGCTTCAATCGGCTAAAAACCGAGACGGGTATGCTGTCCACTGTTTGTCTGATGTATTTATACCAGTTATATTTTGAAGTGGACCAATTATGCTTTTCGGAAGATACTAAGAGGTGTTGGCCTCAACTTATTTTCAAGGCAAATCTGTTGCTAGCTGGCCAGGGCTAGTAACTGTTTCCAATTTCTGTTAACATTTTAACTAAATTCTAAACGTTACTAGCAAGCTACTAAAATGACTATGGATTCATAAACCATTACTAGTTTAGGCAGAGGCAATGTAGGGGACACATAGACTGGGACAGATAGAACAATTGACTGTTCTCAATGGAATTCAGTCGGTCTTAAATGAAGGGGTACAACCATTCAAAATAAATGGAAGTTTGTTGTCAGTTATTACAATACAGAAGCTAACCACAGATCATTATTGACAGAATGAATTCCCAGTCTAGTTAAACTTTTATGGGGACTGCATGTCAAATTTTTCTGTGAATGCAATGACCATCCTTGCCGAACTTGCTGACATTACTGTTCCATAGTCATTGTGCCAGTTTAATAGCTAGCTAGAAGAAATGTCCAAGTTCGAAGTTGTACGGAATGGCTTTCTTTGGAAGATGGTTAAAGGTAGCTACAAAAGGCAGAAAGACGAGGAAGCAGGAGACGCGGGCGAGGGCCTAAAGGAGGCAGGATAGAAGTTCAAACTTTCCAACTTCGATCTTTGCCGCATCACTGAAACAAGATCCATCAGAGCCCTCTGTTTACGGCGGCACGTAAAGTACCTTGGCTACATATGCAGAATGGACAGTGCAGATGTCAGGAAACAGGTCCTGTTTGATGAACGCTCCCCCAGATGGACAAGGGCAGAGAGATTGGTTGGGCTGGATGGCCCACAAATAAGAACGATGATGGTGAATAAAGAAAACCTTGAGCGTCTACTGAATATGATAGACGCTCCTCCGAGGATTAATCCTCAGACGAGGGAAGATAATGATGATGATGAATGACTCATTTGGTTATCTGCATAAAGAAATTTGCCTGTAGCATTGTTGCTGTCCATTGGCACCGTGTCCTGTTCGCCGGCCAATCAGAACACGGCACATTCCAGAGAGGGGATGCTCATTCAGAATAGCCTGTTTTTCAGAGGGTTAGTAATCACTGGGATCAAATTGCCTGGAATTATTTTTTTCTTAAAAAGTTAATATACCTCCCTTTTGGACATCCAAGAATATAATAACTTGAAAATAACTGCATAAAAATGTCTCCATTAAATACAGTGCTGTCCATGGATAAAAATTGCCTTTGTCATTCAGTGCACTTTTTTTGCGTATGAGATTGTTGTACGATTTTTCACGTCATGAACTGAATGTATTTCATTGCAGTGGACGATCACCTTTAATATACTGGGTACCACCTGTGAATTCATTTCATGAATCAGGAAGATGGATTTTTTGTATATTTCTGTTTTTCATTTAGTGTATGGTTTCCTGAAACAGGAAATGTATTGAACCTACCATCCAGCCCATCTGTTTATTGCAATTGGCAGTTTTCAATGAGGTAAACGAAGCAATGAGGCTTTTATAAAGCCGAGAAACTGGGCCAATGCCGCAGAAAAGCCAACTACTTCGCTCATTCAAATTTTAAGCTAAGTGCCTCTGCATCTCACCCTGATCTATATGCCTCCCAAAATGGCCTCTGCCCCACCCCCAGTCTGCCCCCTGCTGGTGTGTGTGTGTGTAGCAGGCTCTCTGCCGAAGTGACTGTGTGTGTGTGTAACTGAATGTGACTGTGCCATCGCCTGCTCTCTACTTTTTACCTCTTTTTCTCTGCTCAAGCTGAGTGTCCTGTCCTCCTCTTATCTTTTCCCTGCCATCCTCCTCTCCCTCTCTCCTCTTTCTCTCCATCTCTCCTCCAGCCAGTAGCCCCTGTATCTGGCTCAGCAGTTTCAGCAGCCGTAGCCATAGCAACCATATCTCCCACTGCTCAGTGCTGCAGGTGGAAGTACTAACACCCAGCACTCTGCCTGGACGCTTTTTCTCTCTCCCTCTCTCTTTGTCTGTCTCCCTTCTTCACTCCATCTGCTGTTCTTTCCCCCGTCTATCTGCGCTGTCTGTCGTTCCCCGTCTCCCGGTCTCTCCCTCCATCTCTCCCTCCATCTCTCCCTCCGGCTCGCTCCCTCTTTCTCCTCCCAGACTGCGGTACATCGCTGGTGAACACCCGTCTGTAGAAACACCACTCACTGGAATGGGAACATGCACACATGGGTGACTACAAACACACGCACACGCATGCACACACACACACACACACACACTCAACACACACTCCCATAGGCACACACACACACACACACACCCCCATAGACACGCACTCATATCACACTTACATGAACCCTCACACACACACACACACACACACACTCTCAACACACACTCCCATAGGCACACACACACTCCCATAGACACGCACTCATATCACACTTACATGAACCCTCACACACACACACACACGCACACATTTGTAGCTCACATGACCCACACGCACACACACTGTTGGGTATAATATTGGTATATGGCTGCTCAGCATGTCTGTAGTATTCTCCAGTGACCGGGTTGTCTGGTTGTGTTCTGAACAGTCACTGCCTCACCCTGCATTACACTGATTATACTCAGCGGTGGGACTGATCATGCTAATGAACAGATTAGCTGATGAAGCTAAAGCACTCTGACACTACACTGCACCACTCTCTCTCTCTCTCTCTCTCTCTCTCTCTCTGTTCCCCTCTCTCCTTCAGTCCTGTTAAAAATTCATGATTATTGTAATGAGCTGCGGTTTCCGACAGCATTCGTCGTTCAGCGGGATTACGGCTCGTATCTTCAGAAGCAGAAAGCCTGAAAAAATATCCCCTGCTCAACTCCCCACCCGCCCACCTGCCTAGATCCCAGAGTTCGGAGAAAGCAGACAGCTAAGGTCCGTGTGGGTGTGGCTCTGTATCTGGTGATGCCGTCCAGTTTAGCGTCTCATTAGCAGGGCCCCTCCCACCCCTCCTTATTTGGGCGTGTGCTCAAGGCGGCACAGCAGTGTGCTCTAATAACAGATGGTTTGTTATGGACCCCCAGTTGCCACGCCCAGCTGCTAGCTTGCCTGCCCAGTTTGAGCTGCCCATGTCATGTGCTTAAAATTGAGAGGGGGAGTGTTCTATATCTGACTAATCCCCCCCCCCAACAAAAAAAAGACAATCTGCCTGTCACGAACTCCTGTTCAATCATGGACAAATGTGGGGAAAAGAAGTACAGATTCGAGCATGTTTCTGACTGCTGAGATCAAGAGCACCCCCTGTTGGCTGGAAAAAAAATAATTCTTGAGTGGATAAGCTCTAGTATGTAAATGGTTATCGGCCAGACATAAGGAGCTCTCTCAAGACTACGAGGTGTGGCATTCTTTTGTTGAATTGCAGTAGATGTAAGCACTTAACTAGAGGCGCTCCTTGAGTGCAAACCTCCACCGAGGCAGCACAGTCGAAATCTTGCCGAGTTAACATGAAAGAAATTTAAGGTATCTGCAACGTTGGATCTCGAGATGGTTGCCTTGGCAGCCATATTGTTTGACCGATCCTGGTCAAAACCCGTATGGTCCATCCCCGATGTAATTGCAACCCAACCACCAACTTTCAAGGTTATCCATTCATTACTTTTTGAGTTATCTTTGTCACAAATAGACAGACAGACAGACAGACAAACCAATGCTGGCAAAAGCTTAACCTCCATGATGGATGTAATCACATCAGTTATAGTTATTGGAAAGTCTGAATTTCTATTAGTGGAAATTTTCCTCTTCTAAATGCAGCGTTTGATAACTCTTGTTTATCTCTCTGCCCTGGCTCTCTCCATCTCTCCCTCCCTCTCCCTCTCTCTCGGTACCTGCTCTCGTCACAGGCACAGTGAACGGGAGCTCGCACAGCCGGCCTCACAGTGAGAGCAGCGGTGAGTTTAGCCTCAGTCTGGATAATGAGGCCTGGTCCAGTAGCAGTAGCCCTGTACAGCAGCCCTCGTCCCAGCGCTCGTCCCGCCGGAGTCTGGAGCCCACGCCTGCTCCGCTGTCCCTCTGCAAGACCGGCTCCCCCGGGAGCGAGGTACTGTCCTTGCACCAGTTCCTGCGGGAGAACAAGGACCCAGTGGAGGTGACGGCAACAGTGCTGCTTTATAGAGACTCATTGTCACAATCTGAGCTTGTAAGACAGATGTCCTGTTACTGAGCATCACTGAAGCACACAGTGAGTGTGTACTGAGTGCTGAGTGTCACTGTAATACAGGAACTCCCTGTTACTGAGTGTCACTGTAATACAGAAACTCCCTGCTACTGAGTTTCACTACAGGAACTCCCTGTTACTGAGTGTCACTGTAATACAGGAACTCCCCGTTACTGAGTGTCACTACAGGAACTCCCTGTTACTGAGTGTCACTGTAATACAGGAACTCCCTGTTACTGAGTGTCACTACAGGAACTCCCTGTTACTGAGTGTCACTGTAATACAGGAACTCTCTGTTACTGAGTGTCACTGTAATACAGGAACTCTCTGTTACTGAGTGTCACTGTAATACAGGAACTCCCTGTTACTGAGTGTCACTGTAATACAGGAACTCCCTGTTACTGAGTGTCACTGTAATACAGGAACTCCCTGTTACTGAGTGTCACTGTAATACAGGAACTCCCTGTTACTGAGTGTCACTGTAATACAGGAACTCCCTGTTACTGAGTGTCCCTGTAATACAGGAACTCCATGTTACTGAGTGTCACTGTAATACAGGAACTCGCTGTTACTGAGTCTCACTGTAATACAGGAACTCTCTGTTACTGAGTGTCACTGTAATGCAGGAACTCCCTGTTATTGAGCATCAGTATTGTACAGGAATTCACTGATACTGCGTATCACTGTAGCACAGCTCATCAGTGTGATTCTTAGCATTACTACTGGTCATGTGTGCTTGTTGTGTGAAAATACTGAGTGGTTATTGAATGTGCATGTGAAATGTGAAATACATGTTATGCAAAAATGTGTCACAAGTGAGCTTTTAATATGCCCCTCCCTGCAGCCTGACAGACAGGAGGCTCCCCCAATGGAGAAGAGCAGCAGGAAGTCTGATTCTGCAGGGGCGGAGCCTAAAGAGCGGGCGCCACGCAGCGGTAAAGGCATCTTGCGCTCATCCAGTGGGAGGGCTGACCACGCCCATGAGGGGCGGGCCCTCAAGGGAGCGGGACATCCAGCGCTGAGGAAGGCGGAGAGCACTCGGGTGAAAGGGAGGGCCGCTTCCGTCTCAGACTGCCCTGCCCCCTCCTCCTCCACCCTGCCCCGCGCCAGCAGCGTCATCTCCACAGCCGAGGGCTCCACCCGCCGCACCTCCATCCACGACCTCCTGTCCAAGGACAGCCGTCCCCCCGTCTCAATCGACCGCGCCTCCTCCCCCGGAGGCCAGGCCGTACCCAGTGAGTACCTCCCCTCAGATCCGCCCCGGTCCCTATGCCAACGCCCCCAGCCACTGCCCAAGTCGGCCAGCACCCCGGGCCTCGTTTCTGACTCCACCCCCAGGCTTTTTAGCCCCTCCTTTACTGTAGACTCAATTTTCACAGACACCATCTTCGGTGAGCCCGCTCCTAAGAGCCATGCTCTCTCATGCTCACTCAGCACCTCCCTGGTTAGTAATGTTAGCGGTGCACCCCCCAGCTCCACCCCTAGCCCCGCCCACAACACTCCTACCCCAGGACACCGGGCCTCCGGCCAGTCGATCAGTGATGTCGCCACTCCTGATCACATGATCCCCGACCCCCAATCCCTGGCCTCGTCTCATGAGGATGAGCCATCCCTGTGGTACGAGTATGGCTGCGTTTAATCCGACGATAGCGGCCAAAATCATCATCACATACTGCCATATCTGCTGCTCCGGGATGTTTGGCTGCAGGCGATTGGCCCATCTGCATGTTATGGGAACACTTGGCCTATTGGCTTGCTTGAATGATTGAGAAATCACTGACCTCTGGTGTTAGGTGTGGGGGACTGTCGTCTGTCTAAAACCACCTGCCTGCTTAGCCCTGGTTCTTTCCTGTTCTTTGACTCACAACAATGACATCACTTGCATGAGCAAGCTGTGACGCCTCTGTTGTAAATTCTTGTACCTATATCCCATATGCCTGTTTTACCCTTACGAATGCCACACCTCTGTCAGTTCATGTGGTAATCAGCTTGTGCTTTGACAAGTCATTTTTTTTTCCAATCCCATCTTTTTATTTGCATTGTAAATTTTCTCAAATGGATCGTTAAGTACAGAATATTGCATTTTTGACATGATTATTTTCAATATTATTTTATTTAATATACAAAATGAATTAAGGCCACGTCCAACTCCACGACTAATAGGGTGAAAAGGAATGTGTTTTCAAAGGTATTCTTTTAGTGAGTTGCAAAGGGTGTAGAAAGGACAGTTGTAGTTTTGGCTGTGCTGAGAAATTACATACACTGTACAGGAATGTTTATGAGTAGCAGTTTGTTTCACTGAATGGTTTTCTGGGATTGTTGACTGAAAACCTATGCGATTAATTTATAAAACAATAACTTATAAAATACTGCAAATGGCTTATGACTTCAATACCATCTTTAATACATAAAATATTGTTTTATTTTCTCAGTATTGATGCTGATAAATATGGGCAATCTGAAGAAGCCGGTTGCAGACATTTTGCTATTTAAAAAATTGTGGAAATAGTTTTCTGAAATATAAACGCTTATGAAATGAGCTGCTGTTCCTGAGGCCTGTAACACCATGTCACATAAAAGATCATTTTGAAGACTGATGCTGAACATAGAAATGGGGAAACGTGGCTTACAGCAATTAAGCTCTGTTCTTAAAGGGGTACTTCAACCAAAACACAATTTGGGCTCATTCTCATTCAGTGTTTCACCTGAAAAGTCAGTTGATGACCTGGCAGGTGTTAATTTTTCAAAAATACTGGGAGCTGTTTCGATTTTACTTGCCAGGACCACAGCCTGTCTTATGAATGGTACTCTGTCATCAACTCTTGGGAGTAATATCAAGACAGCTTCTGGTATTTTCAAACTTTTTTTAAAGGATATAATGAACAACTACCCGGTAAAAAACTTGCATAGCATGTGCAATTATGGTTTGTTACATGATTTGTTAGCTTAGAATGCCAGAATCAAGAATGACAAAATGACTTCTGGGGGCTATCTAGTCTATGATAATGGTTGGTAGCTAGGGGTTCATTTTGTCAAAAAAACATTATGCCCCATGTTGTCTTGGAAGCATATTTTTCAATGTTAAATTATCATACGACCAAATTAAACTCAAGTTCATGAGCTAGTCATCATGTATTTAAGCATTTTTATCATTTGAGTTTTGAAGCGTGTGTTTTTTAAGATTCTGTCTTCCGCATTTTATGGTTTAGATGTCTGTATGTGGATTGTCCTCCTTATGGTGCATGTGACACATGCAGCATGCATGCAGGTGTGATCTTACGTGTCCCAGCAGATCGCCGCATGTTTTTTTAAGCCGCATGGCTGTATTCTCCCTCCCGTGTTGCCGCAAGCCGCCATTTTGAAAGTAGCGATCAAAATGGAAACGTATTCAGTGTTGGTGTCCTATGTAGTCCTAGGTGGATGCAGCTAAGCTTCTGAAAACATTTGTGAAAGAAAGGTCTTATTCACTCACAAAATTGTACAAAATTTTCTAATTTAGCAGATTGCCATTGTCTATGGCAAAAACTTTGTCAATGTAAAAAAACAGCCTACTTGAACGTAAATCATGTAAAAAAAATTGCTGTTATCCATGGCAAGACATGGGTTCCAGTGCAAATGTGAACCATAGGAGGTTTTTTTATTAATCATGGTGGTTTCCAAAATGGCACTGGTATTTGACCATGTAAAACAGTCTTTCAAGTGTTCTGCTTCACTTTTGCTGTTTATGTTAAAGCACCATAGTGCAGATCTGTAAGAAAATGAAGTACACCATGCAAAATTGGGTTGATTTGACTTTGTTTAGCCAGTCTGCATGGTGGACTTTCACAACAAGAGCAGAACTGTAACAGCCTAATGCAGCTGCACTGGGGAGTGTAGACAATTGGTGGTGGTCGGCACACTGACAGACTGTGAAGGTTTCATGTCACTGTTTTGCGTTTTCATCGCGGCGGCGTGAAACCACGCTAACCTCGCCCAGCGCGGGCACGTGTTCTTGTTCCCGTGTCATACGAAGTGCCTTTGTCCTGCAGATGTGGAGGTTATAAAGACACGCAGAAAGTCCCAAAGCAGAACAGGGGAGCGCCAAAGCTCCTAATCATGGCCGTCGGAGGAGCTGGGTTCAAGTGGTGAGTTTCTCTGTTAACGGTCAATGGTTAAAAAAAAGAACACTCTGGTCTCCATGGAGACGGGGGAGCTCCCCGGCTAACCCACTAACAGCATTGTGCAGTGATTGGTGTGGATGTGCTTCTTCCTCGCTTTGTACCGTCTCTTTGCTGCGTTTCTCATGCTGAATGTCACGTCGGCCACTTTGCCTGCATGGGTTGCCAGATCCTTCCATTCACGTAAATTCCAGCGGACCAACCAACCGTTTTGTCGAGCGTTCATCCCATTCATGTGTATGTCTGATAATTATGCAGACGCATTTTGTTATCCTGTGGCTGTTGGCTGTAATAAAAGTGAATGATGGGTGTGGTGTTTAATTGGGCGTGGGGTTTGTGCATGGCTTTGGGTGTCCAATGGTTTCACTTGTGTCCCTTCCTTTGCCTTTCAATGTAATTGACTTGTTTTTGTCCCTGTGAGCGTCTTGACTGATTTGCCGTCTACTTGTTTGTGTCTTTGTGTCAATTCTTTCTTGTCCACTCCCAATTCAGAGAGAAAAGTGACCTTCCAGCTGTCGGTTTGAAGACTTTCTTATATTTGGCCAACTGAGATGGTCATAAATCAGAAAAAAGGTGTACATTATTTAAAAGAAGAAACATTGGACTCCTCCTTTGGTAGCGAAAACTAGACTTCCTGCCTTTCCTTGAATCAAGGAGAAATTGCTTCCCTCATAAATTGTATTGTGACAAGTTCCCTTTTTTGTGAACACTTGACTGCCGGTGGTAAATCGCACTGCCTTGCGGTTTTGACGCACCGCAAACGAGAACACACTATAATCTGGTGTTTTTGTGCCAGCGTCCACCCCTTGGAAAACACGTCGCGCATTTCTGAGACCCAGAGGACCGGAAAATGCTGGAGTCTCCAGTCCGTCTTCACTCAAGACATTAAGTATGCAACGCGTAACGACCTTTCTTCAGGAACGCGTTCTCCGCTCAGTCGACCATAAAGACTGAAAATGGGACGGGGAGGACAAAAACTGAGTCCCGCGAAACCATGAACAATGAGGAATTCACGCTCTCCGTCTACAGTATGGATATGTTTCGTCCATTTTTTGTTCTTCAACTCTGCATTTTGTCCACCTGCCGTGCTGAAAAAGCGCCACGAGAGGACTTTTTGAAGCAGTTTTTCTGGGTCTCGTTCTCACCGAGTGACGTAGGGAAGAAACTAGACCGCGCGTTCTCTTCTCTTGGTACATTCCGCCGTGGTCATGTAGGCGCAAGCTTCCTGTCATGGCAAAACCCATAGGAAATGTCGTAGCACCCCTGTTCAGATATAAATCATCTATAAAAAGGTGGAAAAAGGGCACTTTTTCAAGTAAGGTTATACTTATGAGTGAAAGCTTTCAGGATATGACCATTAAGATCAAAATCAGGTAAACTAATAATTAACTCATATTTATCCCTGAGTATCAGATTATGGAGAAAAAAACCTTCACATTTCTGGACGGTTTTTCACAGCAAGTAGCACAATAGGAACTAACTTTTGCCGCACAAATCACAAGCATTCAAATTGGTTAAAGCACTACATGCTTTGTTTGGGCTTGACCCGATGAGAAAGCCTGGTTACCACGAGAAAGGGTGCTTTGCGCAGTCTAGTTTTTTTTCCTCTCTCTCTCTACGTCATTGTACTTACCGCCGTGCGCGGGATGTGAAACGGAGCTCGTACACGTGGGACCCGGGCTGCATGTCGCTGCCAAAAGAACTGAATCCGTTGTGTCGAGTGGTTAGTGTTTTTTTTTTTTCTTTCCTGATGCGAATGACCGATCGTGTACAGTTCATGTCCGTTATCACACAGATATTAATGCATTTGACGTGAGCCGTACCGGTGTTCTATTTGTACGGCAGCAAATTTCTTGAGCATTACTATTATTACTTTATTGTATTTATTGGATGAATCGGTATTTAAGGCATTTGACAAATGCTCTTATCCTGTACAACTTAGCTTACATTATTTTATATGAAAGCTTATGCAGTTTGACATTCAATGAAGCACTTCAGAGTACATTTTACTCAACCGCACAATGGCATTGCTCTCCCTGAGAATCAAACGAATAACCTTGAAGTTCCAGGACGCACATCAATCAGCAGAAATCCTGGGGAAAGGTTGTCAAACGTGCTTTCATACAGAGGGCCCTGTAATCTCCTTATATTGCATGAAGTGCTACAGCAGTTGTGCCTCAAATGGATTCAGACCTGCAAGCTCAGTTCTCAAGTTACTATGTAACTGCTCCGTGTGATTCGTCTTTGAGGGTCAAGATTATGCAGGATTTTATTCTAACCAACTGCCCTGGATTTATCCATTCCCTCCTCTCTGCCTGAAGGTGTGTTAATCAGTGAAATTGGCAGATGATGTGATGCTTTGGAATGAAAACCTGCATACTCAGGGCCCTCTCATGCACATGACTACATCTCTGGTTTGACTGAATTTGTAGGTCTTCAGCTATAGAAAAAAAATTACCTGTATGATTGGTTCTCCGAATATATGCTGCCATTCAGTGGATACAGTGTAGGTGTTTAAGGAGTGATGTACTGAATACTCACCAGTGGTTTTAATGTGACAAACCTCAAAATACCCAGCGTATACTGCACAAACAGAACTATAAAACAACACTGTAGGCCAATTAGACCCAGTGTGGCGTATCCAGGACTATTATTCATACGTGTGACTGATGATTTTGTCTCTAAAAAATTCTTATCTGGATCAAATATCCGACCTCCCACTGAAACCTCATGTTTTTGGAAGATTGTGTATTATTTGGGTGAAGACCCAGATTTTTAAGCCTGGATGGTATATTTTCCAGTAAAGTCTGTCAACCGCATTCCGTAAATGGTACAGTACTTTCAGACGAAGTCCTGGAGCAGTGTTTTTCCCCTTTAGCCTGCCTTGTACAACTGCCATTTTTAAGTGTGCAGGTTCCCGTGGCAAAGCAGGACTCTGCTGATACAATTATGGTGTTTATGTTTAAGACGGGAAAACAGTATTACAGACCTCTTTTATTCTAGCTTGTGAAAGCTCACATTGTCAGGGCTTGTTGTTTCTTCCGCACTGAGAATGGGACTGCTTTGCTACCAGTTATTTACCTACAAGGTTTAATATGAAATGTGCCATTGCGTCGGGAATTGTTGCAGACACTGCCACCTACTGGGAGAAGACGTGTAACTACACTCAGTTTATTCTAAGAGGTCAATGCCCATGATGACTTAACACATGCAGACACATTTCTAGACTGGGCCCTGGGGATCTTTGGCCCTTACGAGCATTGAACATTTTAAAGAATACTAAAAAAAAGTGTTTTGGATTTTGGAAATCCATTCAGTTGATACCAGTTTTCAATTACTGTACCTAGTAACTACTCTGATCCAATAAAGGATTTACATACTTGTTTCATGTTTTGCGGTCCTCCTTCATTTGTTTAAATAAATAAAAGAAACTACAATTCCTGGGGAGAAATCTAATTGACTACATTGGCATTAAGTTCATTATTAATTTAAAAATGCCAAAACTGGGTGTTGGACTCCGCCATGGGCGCGTCTGGTCTCCCCTCCTGTTTGACATATTCACAAACGGAATTTCAAGGGGCAGCCGAGGTAAGCATTGTGTGCAGTTTGGGGAAATAGGGGTGGCATCTCTGTCATTTGTGGATGATGTTGGCCCATTGGCCCCATCGTACTGTGACCATCAGCTCGCACTGGAATGATCTGCAGCAGAGCGTGAAGCCTTGGGTTGAGGATCAGCACATCTGAGTCTGAGGCTCTCGACAGGAAAAGTATGGCCTGTCCCCTTCAAGTGGGGGGTGGGAGTACTATGCCCAGTGGGGGGAGTTAAAGAACATGGGATCGGGAGATCGACCACCAGCTGTTCCAGCCTTCCATGCCATCTTCTGCTCATGCATTAATTAGCTTAACTAGCCAAACCATTTCTGAAATGTTTGATTTTGGCTGCATTTCTTGAAAAGCTCATGACTGACCATCAAAGACGATCTTTGCATCCCTAAGTCTGTCCACAGATACGGGTTCCCTTACTGTGCTTCCTCTCGATCTTACCGCTGCATCTGACACCATTTCACAAGACATCCCTCTCACTCCTCCGGCTGCACCATCAGAACTGAGCATCTTCATGCTGCGTTTTGTGCAAGAGCGTAGCTCCCATTGTTGACACTTACTCAAATGGAGCTGGTCAAATTATTGCCTCGCAGCACAAAGAGATCAAACACCAGTCGCCAACATTTCTGTATATGCACACAAGATAAATTCAGATCTTTGATGCTTGTTAGAGAACAGAGAAATACCGTGAGGCAAAAGGAGGGGTCGAATATAATTTTTTTTTTAAGGGGACTTTTGTTACAACTGCTTTTTGAATCGCAGCACAGCTTTACCAGCTGTTCAGACAAGTCTTACCTCAAGGTCTTCAACAAAGGTAAAGTTCTTATCGCAAACACACGCCTTAGTAACAGACTCACCCACAGCTTTGCAGCCACACTGCAGTCAGGATGTACTTGGACACTGACACTCTTAGGCTACGTCCAAACTGATAGGCTTTCATTTTAAAACAGCGTTTTAAAACAAAGACGTTCTCTATCCACACTAAAACCCAATCCTTGAGTTTTCCAAAAAAAAAAAAAAACTCAGTTTTCGGGGCTCGAAAATGCTGGAAGAGTGTGGATGGAAGGCGAAAATGGAAAAAGTTATGCGTTATAAAATTAAAACGTATTCGTGTGGACGCAGCCTTAGGCTCTGTAGTCTAGAGAACTCCATTTTAAAACAATGAATATTCGAAAATGCAGAGAGTTGGAAATAACATGCAGACATTTCCATGCACATCATGTGAGCCAAGTTCCATTCCAGTTTAATAGGCAGTGTCCCTGACCAAGTACTTACGGACTGCACAGTGACAGACTGACCAGCCTTCGAGCTCAACACTCAACCCCGACATTAGTCAAAGCTCTCCAGAATGGGCTCGTGCCCTGTTTCTTTTAAAAACTTCAGAAAATCCTCCGGCTTTAGGCCCACTGTCGCGGCGTTGGTCATTGGGTGAAAGTAGACCCTTTCGTGACCGCCGTTGACCAGGTCGCTATCCAGCACGAACTTGACGCTCGCCTCCGTGTCGCAGAAGAGTGCCAGGGCAGTGGCGCAGCCCTGGCCCACTTTCAGCTTTTCCAACATGGCCGACTCGTCCGCGAAGCGCAGGTTACCGCTGCCCACGCCCAGCTTCTTCGCCAGGTCGTTCAGGTTGACAGCGCGGTCGTGCCGGGCAGACACGAGCCACAGGCTTTTCTTCTTCTTGTCTTTTAGGAAGAGGTTTTTGGTCACCACGCCACTCAGGTGTTGCACATGGGGCATCATTTCTTCGACCGTAAACACCTTGAAAAAGGGCAGAGTGGGGTATTATAGCCGGTGACGACGGGAGACCATGTCATCCTCCATCTCACAAAGAGCTCTTCATTAAAATTACCTGCTAATTTGCATTTGAAATGCTTTAAATATTACCATAAGTGATAAATACAAACATGACACAGGACATTAAAATGTAATTGGATACCCATATGTAGCTCTACGATAACATCATAAGAACTCAATTTTTTGAACATTTTCCTGAGAAACTCAGTATGAGAGGGCAGCTTTTAGTGGGTCCACCGCAAGAACAAGATTCACTTATTTGAGGAATCGATTGAACGCGTAGCTCCATCTAGTGGTCATTTAGGCCAGTAATTCCCACTGAACCCTGCACCCACTGGCACCCCCACCCTGCTTGTGTCGAATGTAATGAGACACTGGCTCCACAAATTTGGTGCCGGAGACTCATCTTTAGGTGTGTATGCTGATTTTCATTCAAACCTTAATGGCCAGTCCAGAATTTGTAATGATATTTCCAAATTTATATTGTTGTATTGCAATATTGGGGATAAATTGCAAAAAATACATAACACCATCATGAGGTTAATTGGCCAACTTAATGACTGAACTGGTGACTGTTATGACTTAAATGTTGAATTCATGATAGTTGGTGATTTTTTTCCTTCTATTTAGTATCTTCCAGACGAGAAGGATCTGTGGCCAGGTGTAAATACCAATGAGATGCTTGCTATTTGCTTATAGACCTCAGTCGTTAATTGAATCTCTTATAGATGATGTGCTGCATTTCATGTAATCATACACACTGACCAGCCATAACATCATGACCACTGACAGGAGAAGTGAATAACATGGATCATCTCGTTACAACGGCACCTGTCTGTGGGTGGGATATGTTACGCAGCAGGTGAACATTTTGTCCTCGAAGTTGATGTGTTGGAAGAAGGAGAACTGGCCAAGCGTAAAGATGTGAGCAACTTTGACAAGGGCCCAATTGTGATGGCAAGAGGACTAGGTCAGATCATCTCCAAAATCGCAGCTGTTGAGGGGTGTTCCCATTCTCCAGTGGTCAGTACCTACCAAAAGCGGTCCAAGGAAAGAAAAATGGTGAACTGGCAACAGGGTCATGGGCAGCCGGGGCTCACTGATGTGCGTGGAGAGTGACGGCTGGCCTGTGTGGACCGATCTGATCTGGCAAAAGAGCTACTGTAGCTCAAATTGCTGAAAAAATGCTGGTTCTGATAGAAAGGTGTCAGAACGCACGGCGCGTGGGCCTCGTAGCTACGGACCAGACAGGGTGTCCTTGCTGACCTCTGTCCACTGCCGAAAGTGCCCACAATGGGCGCGTGAGCATCAGATCTAGAGCACTGGGCAATGGAGGAAGGTGACCGGGTCTGATGAATCATGTCTTCTTTTACATCATATGAATGGCCAGATGCATGTGCATCGCTTACCTGGGGCAGACAGCACCAGGATGTACTAAGAGAGGAAAGCAAACCAATGGATGCAGTGTGATGCTTTGGGAAATAGTCTGCTGGGAAACCTCAGGTCCTGCAATTAATGTAAATGTTACTTGGGCACGTACGACCTACCTAAAAATAGTTGTATACCAAGTATACCTCTCCATGGAAACAGTATTCCCTAATGGGAGTGGCCTCTTTTGGCAGGATAATGCGCCAAGCGACAGAGTGAAAATCATTCAGGAACGGTTTGAGGAACACAATGAGTTCAAGGTGTTGACTTGGCCTCCAAATTCCCCAGATCTCACTCCAATCGCGCATCTGTGAAATGTGCTGGGCAAACAAAACAATCCATGGAGCCAAAGCTCACAGCTTACAGGACTAAAAGGATCTGCTGCTAAGGTCTTGGTGCCAGATACCAGAACACTCCTTCAGTGGTCTAGAGGAGTCCATGCCTCGATGGGGCAGAGCCCTTTTGGAGGGGAAAAAAAGGAGACCTAGATAATATTAGGTAGGTGGTCATAATGTTATGGCTAATCAGTATATGTGTATTGAAATTCACTGCTTGAAATACAATCCAATAAGTACTAAATTCCCACAGAAGATGTATTTTCAGGACAAGCACAGCCATTAGTGACAGAATGTGATCTAAGAGTTTAAGTAGCCTATTCATGCAGTACAAGATCGCAGCTCAAAAAAATTCACAGCTGGTGAATATTTTGGACCTGCCATCGCAATTAAACTGAAAATCAGCGTACACGGGGGTTCCCCAGGGAGGACCGAATTTGAGAACCACTGCCTCGTGTGTCACATGAAACATGCAGGATGGGGGTCCCTGTGAGAACAGGGTAAGGTAAGGAATCACTGTTTTACGGTACACACTGATGAGCCAAAACATTAAAACCACTTACAGATGCAGCGAATATTGTTGATTATCTCATAACAACAGCACACGTGTAGGTCGGGAGACAGATCATAGATAGTAAGCGAACATCTGGCTCTTATTCTATGAGTTGAACGTGGGAGAAATGTGAATTGAACGACTCTAACACGGGCCAAATCGTTATAGCCTGACGAGTGGGTTTAAGCATCTCTGAAGAGGCAAGACTTCTAGGCTGCTCCCTGTCAGCTGATGTGAATTCCTACTTACAGTGGCCCAAGAACGGACAAACCAAGAACCGATGACAGGGTTTCGGGCGCCTGAGGCTCTTTGATTTTCAAGAGCTATGAAAGTATCCCGTCTGACCAAAACTGAGAGAAGGGCGACTGTGGCAAAAGTTATTATATACATGAGGAATTGGTCACAACACAGTGCATCATACCCTGCTGCGTATTGCACTTGTTATCTCGCAGACCAGTCAGAGTACTGATTCAAATCACAGTCCACATCTAAAAGCCATGCAAATGGGCAACTGAGCCTAAGAACTGGACCTAGGAGTAGTCAAAGGTCACCTGGACCAGTGAATCCCATTCTCTTCATTTCCATTGGCTGGGTACATGTGCATCATTTAACTGGGAAGAGATGGCATCAGGATGCACTGTAGGAAGAAGACAAGCTGGGGGAGAGAGATTGATAGTTTGAAACTCAGGGTTTCCCAGCAGATTTCCCAGAGTTAAAGTGAACTTCATCTGAGGGGCGATTTTAATATTGTGGCTGATCAGTGTAATACAACAGCCATTTCCTCATTTAAACGGCACGTGTCCTGACGTGGTCCGTCACAAACGCTATGGTAGACGAGAATTGCTGCTTGACTAATGCAATTTCTGATGAGTTGAATATTTAGTCAATGAGAATGCATTCCTTTTCGTGCGCCTTGAATGGACTCAAGCGCAAGTAATAGCCTTTGCTTTGCAATTGAAGTACGGAAGCGTGGTGTTGACAGCTACACGGACAGAGAGGAGCATGTGACGTATAGACATTTAGCTCCTCCCTACCCCACCCTCATGATCAAGGCGCATCGTTGATTTAATAACGCTCTACTACGGTAAATAACGCATCATCCAACCCGGTGTCGAGCGTTACTCACTTGGCCTGCAATACTTTATTTTCATCGTTCTGGGAACTTAAACTTAACGTCAGCATGTTATTGCAACTTATGAATGAAATTGCAACCAATCTTGAACCAGGCCAAATGTAGTCCCGGAATAGCCGATCAGAAATAAATGGTCGAAAAATTGTTTTCTCATAAAGTTACAGCAAAGTAAAACACATTCTCGGCGGCGCAGTTCGCGATTCATTTTTACCTCTGGGTGTTCCACGCAGACAGTTTCGATATCAAGCTTTTTCAGGTACTCCTCCAACTCTTTCCGAAGCTCGGGCGATGCCATCGTTAAGTAATATCGAATGAATATATTACTGGCTAAGTTGCTTTTCGAGTGGGCGTGAGACTTGCATGTGCGAACGATTCGGTAGTAACCCTTCTTAATACATGCGCTCCATTCGATGTTAGCGTGGCAGCACTGCGCAGACGTGGTGGCCAACCAACTCAAAAAAAAGGCTGCGTTAAGTGTCTGTTCATCTGCGCATGTGCCAAGGGTTGTCACGTTGCCCTGCTTCCTCTTCACGCCAGTAAACGTATCAGTAATCCGTTTCAAGAAATATGTTTCAGCCACTCTTTTATGAACCCATTAGCTAAAACAGTACGAATGTCTGCCGAATATGCGGCTGGTCCTCCACGGCAGTTCAAACAGCAGTCAAATTAACATCAACATTCATGCCTGGACATAGGGTCTCACAGCATGACGTTTGCCGCAGCATCACTCTCCCTCCACCAGCTTGTCCTCTTCCCACAGTGCATCCTAGTGCCATCTCTTCCTCGGACAGATGGCGCACATGCACCCAGATGAACATGGTGTAATCACCTCGAAATCCACGTCCATTTCATGGAAGACACCCCATACCACGCAAGGTGGAATATACGCTGTTGAAATTCTTCCTGTCACCTTTCTTGTACCAACTGCCCTTCAGTCTGTTTGAATCACAGACTGGCCTTCATTGTGTCAAGGGGCCTTGGGCTCCCTGCACCCAATGTTTGGTTCATTTGACCCTCCTCATTTCACTGTCAGTAGGTACTCGCCACTGCCGATATGGTGCACCAACGAAGCGATTCCACTCCAAAGAAGCGATCTCCATTGACTGACCATGACGATTTGGCCCGTATCAGTTACTCACGCCCCGTTTTACTCTCATCAGCAAGACCATAATATGCACCAATGTGAAAATAGAATCAGTGCTATTACCTTCATCCATGACTGGTTCAGGTTGCCGGTGAATAAAAAACTAGATATGAATCTGAAAATGAAAAGCACTAATAGCAACATTCAACTTTCATATAGTGAATAACAAGATCCAATTTTCTACTATTTTCAGCATGTGTTTAAGAATTATTCCCAGCAGTACTAATGATTCTAGGACTGGAACCAAAAAAAAAAGTTGAGCACCAAGCCGCCAAGACCCACACCAGAACACCTAAAAGCGACAGGTCACGATCTACAACACAGACCACGGCAGCAATTTGCATGCCATGGGGGACCAAAATCACCAGCTAATCCTGAACCTGAGCCTTTGTGACTTAAACAGCAGTTAGTGAGATCCTCCAGTATGTGCTGACTTTGCACTGTAGATTCCTAAGGAGTGCCCAAAAAGTCTCTAAAGACCTATTCGTTCGAAGTAAATCACAACTCAATTTGCAGTTATGATGGATGATAATGGACACCAATATCATAAAGACTGTATGTTTTGTGCCTTTAATTTCCTCATTTTCCCCTAATGAGTGACGTTAACTCACATGTACCTCATCATTGCTGAGCAAACTGCAAACAGCTGAAAACCAAACCAGCTACCAGAGACACTCCAAACCATCATGCATAGAGTCAGTCACAAGCACTTGAAGTCAATGATGGCAGTCATTAGAAAATTACCAAGTTACACTCAAATAGTCAACAATCAGCCAACTTCTCCAACTAGGCGGAGTATGTAATTGAGTTGACTGAAATTAAAGCAGATTCATTTACACCATTTGCCAAAAAGTAAAACTGCCTTGCTTAAATATTGCATTTTACTGCCCCACACCAACAGTACTTTTTCCTGCAAGGCATTTTGATATTATTCTACCCATTTCGCCCTTCAAGCACCACCTACTCAGTTCCCACAGAATGAGAGGATGCCTATATTACACCAGGAGACCTAACAGAGTGATAAGTCAAGACTGGTCATTATTTATTTACATAACCTTTGGTCTGAGGACCCTCCATGAGGGCAGTCTTAGGCTGGACTCCCCCTCTAACCCCAAACATACTGCACACAAAGAGAAACAGGAAACAGCGAGTGGGTTGTGGAGGTTTTATTGGCTACAGTCCGTCATCTCTCACTTGTCCTCAGGTTTGCTGAAGCAGTAGGTGAGGCAGCACTTGCCGCAGTACTGCCTGTCGAAGTGGCTGGCCATGAAGACGCCAGCGCCGCACTCGTCGGCTGGGCACTCGCGCCGCAGGCGGCTGATTTTGCCGTTTTCATCAACCTGCGAGAAGAGGAAGGGAGGAAAATCAGCTTTAGCAACAGCGACAGGGAGTCAAAACATTCGACAGTTTACAGATGTGTTAATTCACTTCAACACAAAATGCGGGTAAAAAACGAGTTATCAGAAGACGACATATCCTCCCAGCCCCCATAATATAATCTCAGACATCCCAAAATATCAAAAGGCACCAGTCTAGGACCTGATTAATAAGCATAGCAAGTTGTGTTAAAAAATACTGAACGATATTCGAGCTCTGTTCCAGAAAGGAAAAGATTACAGATGGACAGACAGACTAATGGCAATCCTCCCCGCATTATATGCCGGGGCGATAACAAGCACATTGTAGATTTACACTGAAGTCTGAACATGTAGACTGTAGCTTCAGAGGTTCTGACAACGCATTACATTCCCTTAAGTAGACCGATGGCACCTTTGCATGGCGCACAGTTAAAATTTACTGTTGCATATTAAGGCTCAGAAATAGACACTGAAACCAATGAGTGCAGTCTCTAGAACAAATACTCTTAATTGACGCGACGTTAGTGTCCAACAATGCACTCTGCTAGACTAAATCAAATCAGTGTTCTTGAGGAGAACCTTACCTTGTAGTACTTCAGCACAGCGAGCTTGACCTTCTTCCTCTTGTGTTTGTTCTTCTTGGGCGTGGTGTAGGACTTCTTCTTCCTCTTCTTGGCCCCACCCCTCAGCCTCAGCACCAGGTGCAGAGTGGATTCCTGGAGATGAAAGCCAGGTCAGACAGCACCCCAACAATCTACTGTAGCACATGCGACCATGAGCAGTAATCCACCTACACCACGTGTGATCAACCTTGCTGCAATAGATCTAGGTTCATATTGACCTTCATCCCACACACCCAACTAATCAGCCATTATGCAGGATCTTGTTTTGTTTTTTTTGCCGAGACTGGAGGGAAAACCTAGAGGATGAAGGACCTGCGGGAACAGGGTCTGTGACTAAGACCCTGGATTTGTTATCCTCCATAAAAAAAAAAAAAAAAAACTTTCCCAGGTGCAGCACCAATTTAGACACCAAGCAACAGGACCACTATAATGCCAGATAGCTGGACATGTTAAAGAATACATGAATGCCCTTTGTAGGCATAAGTATAACACTAGCAGTGGCACACTTCTTTTGGAAGCAAAAATAGGAGGCCAGAACAAAAAGGGGACACCAGCAGCCAACAGCGACTTAAATAATTATGAAACAGCACAGAGTGTTCCTTGGCAATACATGCTTACCTTCTGAATGTTGTAATCAGACAGAGTACGCCCATCTTCCAGCTGCTTCCCAGCAAAGATCAACCTCTGCTGATCAGGAGGGATACCTGTGAAGAGTCGACACATTAATTTCTCGGAAATCAAGCCTCCAACACATGCCATGTCCACACTGTGGGTCACCTTCTATGCAGTCATGAATGTACCAACCCAACTCGAGAGAAATGTGTAAATCCCCCTTTCCTAAATGCAAGAGGCCACACAGCACCAAATTAACAATCACCTTCTTTGTCCTGGATCTTGGCCTTGACATTTTCGATGGTATCAGAGGGCTCAACCTGGAAAACAAATTGAGATGTCAGTTTCCTATCAGCGGAGCATCGACACGTGTAGTTTACGCAGTCTGCTCACATTCAATAAAAGCCAGGAAAATAACTCGAGCTCATTTCACTTAAATGACAGACATACAGCCACATACCACGCTTCGCACAGCATGGAACCTAACGCTTCGAGAGCTCACATCATGGTTTAGCTTGCAAAAGAACGTCATCATTGCAGGATGTAAAAATACTGTCTTGTCCTTGTTGGTTAAATATAGTTGTCCGACTCTCAGGCAAATACACCTATACACTTTATTACATAATGGCAGTACGTGCAGAATGAACAAGGGAAAGTACTTACAGAAGGCCAAACACGCCACTCAAAATATCTATCTTGAGAAGCTAGCTAGCCGCCTAACTAATACCACTATAGAACTTGACTGGCGCTTAGCTAGCCAGACACGTGTGAAATCTAAACGTACAACTTCAGCCATCCTCGCGAAATACTCAATACAAAGGTTAACTTATATTGTGCAAATCCTAATGCCTATATATGAGCAGAGTGTGGCAGCACTACAGTTTATTTAATTTAAGAATGTGGATCGGACTTATGCTGCGTGCTACCGAGCTGAGTTAGCTAACCAGCTACTATCGGAGCACCCACCTCTAGGGTTATCGTTTTCCCCGTAAGGGTTTTCACGAAAATCTGCATTTTGAAATCGATTCCACCTGTATAATGGAAGACAGAAATGGGCTTTCAATTATCAAGCGTTTCAAACGCCACATGTACCGGTAAAATGAGCTTTTATTAATTTAAGCCGGGAGCCCTTACTCACCACAAGCCTCTCGCTAATGGCGGATCATGAGAAGAGGACCTTTCAGGGGTGCGACGGGGTCTCCAGAATCCGCATGCAGGGGAGTTAGGTGTTTTAGTAAATGCCTGTGTAAAATAATTCCATGTCACGCTAATATTGAGATAAAATTCGTATTATTCACATTATTTTTGTTCACAATATTAGATTTTTTTTCTTTTGCTCATGATACGTTTTCGTAAAATTATATTTAAAGGTTTTTATTCATGCGCGTTGTTGTCCTGGTTACGACTACAACAACCATTAGCAACGAAATTTTAGCTAACTTAGCTAGCTGGCTAGTTAGTGTGGGACGTTATCAGCACAGGGTATAGATATGCAATGTTTTACAATGGAAAGACTGTGAAGGTAAATAGTGTGGTTAAATACAAATGCATTATGTCATTAATGATTGCATTGATATTTTGGCCTGAAGCACTTAGACGTGTTGCTAACGTATCCGTAGACTGCAAACACTTAGCATTGGCAACTGACGTCAGCTAGCTGTAACAATATTGTCAGCTCTCTGGGTGGGTAGCTAGCTAGCTGCTACTTCAAACTGGTAGAAAGATTAGCTAGTAACGCAGTGACATGCTCAGTGAAATTTCAATGGACACTGTCTTTTGCTTGCTTATTCATATCGGTAGTTAGCTGTCTAATCAAAAGATTCAATGGTATTGGGAATCAATTTTGCAAATCCATATTTATTGCAGGCATATTTGTTATTTCATTTGTATCTAAATCACCCTCCTTCCCTCCGTTGAAAGGTCACTTACTCCCCCACAAATGGTCCCGTATTCCGTGTCCACTTATTTATTGAATGGTCATGTTCTTAATTATTTATTTTGACATTAAACTTAGACAGTTGCTTTTTCTTCGTGAGGCATTGGTGATTTTGGTTGGCACAACAAATAAGTGTTATTTGAAAACTTTTTTATGTAGCTGTACTTGATGTAAGGGGTTCACATCCAAACCTGTGTTTGTATGTGAAATATTAAATTTTATGGAACATTAAAAGTGGCCCCTTCACACATAAGGCACAGCAGTGAGCCTGCCCCCATCCCCGCGTGCGCACACACACACTGCATGAATGCGTACAAAGTGGTTATTTATTGTTTTTATCACACCACAAACCAAAATTTGTAATTGTTTGTATTCATAGTTTTAAATACACAATGTTGTTCTTGTTACACATAAATAATTTGTTATCTGCTTGGTATTAGAATTGGGGTTGAGAGTTAAGGTTACAGTTACTGAAATAGAGGTAAGGCTATGTCCCTGTGTCAGGGCTGTCCAAGGGCTGTCACCTGTCAGAACTGTGTTAGTATGGGATTTAGGTACAGTATGGCCCTAGCATGCATCAACATTTTCCCCATGATAAACTGAAATTAAATAATATTTCACAATACTACATTATTCTTTAGGGGGTGTTTTCCTCTATCCTTCTCTGCAAGTATTTGGTATCAGCACTACAGCACCACTCCTCCCATTTGAGTGCGTTTTATCCACAGTACCAAATTAATTGTATGATTGCCTGGAGACTGGCGTATAAGGCGCCCTGGATTTGTGAAATCTGACTTGTTTATCAGCACTAACCGTGACAACCGGTATAAAGTGCATTTTCTTTTGAATAGATGGCTGATTTTCTGAATGGAGAACAGACTTCCTCTACGTCCTATTCCCTTGGGTGTATTCTGCCGCCGATTATTTCAACCTCTGACAGAAAGTTCTTCGACTCCTTACACACGTTTATACAGCATGAGAAGAGCCGTTTAATTCAACCGTCAGAAGGACCCGATGAGCAGCGCTACAATATCTACAGTTCTGCCTTTGATAAGGTGACTAATAAAAACATCCGTGCATTGTTGAGTGAATGTGCGGTCTGAATTGAATGGATAATTGATTAAAATAATGTTCGTGGCACGATAGGCCTTTTTAACATTTAAAATCAAGATATGGCAGTCGCTTTGTCGTCATATAAAGGTACTGAAGTGCCAAACTTGAAGCATCGCAAATGTGAATCTTGAGAAGCGGCAATGCGCAAAAATGAAAGTGAAGACACATTCCCCGGTGTTTTTCTGCTCCGGGGAAAATATATGCAGATTACTCCTTGACGAATTGAATGGAATGTGCTGGTATCGCCTCCAGGTAATCGAACGTGCTACTGCTTACAAAATGGTCCTGTGTACGATAAAGAAAGAGTACGATGACATCATCACGGCTGTGAAGAGGAGCGAGCTCGAGGGCAGGCGTGCGCAGCGGAGGCTCGTGACCCAGGCGGCTGAGCCCGCGACAGTCACGCTTTACAGGATGAGAGCCGCGCAACTGCGAGAGAAGTACAGTCTCGCGCCACATGAGCCAACTTTTTATGCATGTTTGAAAGCACTTAAGTTTGTAGATCATAATAACGATTCTCTATTAGCCCTGAAATTATATGTTTGTGGTGCATTTAATATTTATCCGTATTCTATGAAGTAAATTGTACCATACAAGCATGAGAGCAAATTTTTCATGTTCCTATAAACATGCAGGTGTGTTGAAACCGCGCAATACAGCACGAGGGCCTGTTTTTTGCGTACAATTAGTAGTAGTAGTATTAGTGAAACCTTCCCAGTGGCAGCCCCACTTGAAGTTACCAGGATGAAATCCTTTTAATCAGCCTGTAAAATCTCTATTGATAGACTGCCAGAAATGGCTGTCCGGACTGATAAATGTGACCGAAATTAAATGTGGTGCCTTTTGGATGTCAAGATCCTTTAATTTATTTGAGCATCTGGCTGTTTGAGAGACAGACGGCCAGTGTTAATTTCCCCATTAAATGCGCTTTGTCTATACATTAAAATGCAGCCTGCATCAGCAATGTCATGGATAATGCCAAGAGGCCGCTGTTTTTGGCTAGTTCTTCGTCCATGTCCTACAGCATTTTATCGTGTGGTTGCTGGGGTCTTTGGGTGCTGAAAACTGTATTAATGGCTAGTGACTTCCCGTGTTTTTTCTTACCCATAGGAGTTTTTCGGACCAGTAATAACCATTGTCAACTAAAGGAGCCGTGTCTCGATTATTGCGCATGCTTTCAACTTTGAATGCAGAAAATTCGTTCAACTGAACGTCAAAATTTAGACGGTATTTTTTTTCTTTTATGATTATGGCAGATGGCAAACCGGCTTACATTCTTTGTGTCCCTTGGCTGCACCTTAATTTAGCGTTTTAAATCCTCGAGTTCCCATGGAAAATTCCTTGATATAAAACAAGTAGAGGGATCTAATAGCTGCGACCTGGCCTAGCATCCGTCACGTGGCCTAGTGTCCATGACTGGTGGTTTCTTGTACAAGTGTGACCTCGAAATTGTCAAATGACCTTGAAAATCAACAGGGAACCCTTTCTCTGTACCAAGAAGCTTGTTGTAAGATTTTATAGCCATCCATCAAGTTAAACTCGAGTTACGGTGCGAAAACTGTGAAATCGGGGCGGAATCGACACTTTTTTGACCTGTGTGACCTTGGGATTCGACAGATGACCTTGAAAATCATTAGGGAACCCCTCCTTTATACCTAGAAGCTTGTTCTAAGATTTCATAGCCATTCATTGAATTAAACTTGAGTTACGGTGCGAAAACCGTCAAATCGGGCAAAATTGACCCTTTTTTTTACCTGTGTGACCTTGGGATTTGACGGATGACCTTGAAAAACTATAGGGAAGACCTCCTTTATGCCTAGAAGCTATTTCCAGAATTTCATAGCGATCCATGAATTCTAACTGGAGTTACAGCGCGAAAACCCGCAAACAAGGTCGTGACCTCTGTGAACTTGACCTTTGACCTCGACCTTGTGCATGGACATCACTTTGGTGAAGGTCAATAACTCCTGAAAATTTCATCATGATACGACGACAGGAACATGGTGAAAAAGGTGTCACAGACGGACGGACGGATGGACAGACAGACGGACAGATAGAAGCGCTCATTGAGCTGCTTGGTCGCAGCTAAAAACATAATGCTAGAGTAATTAAAATATATAAATACAATGAAAAATGAAGACGGATTGGCAAGCATTGAATCAGATTAGAATTTGCAGTCAAGCAGATTCACTGTCTTGGGATGTACGTCCTGGGCATGCGCAGTAATTGTGACACAACTCCTTTAAGCAGGCCTAGTACTCTATTCCCGTTAGTTAGCAAATTGGCATCATTTAACCTCAAAGTATGTCAGATTTTTAATTAGTAAATCTACTGTTTGATTCATTGAATGATGCAAGGTGGCACTTCGCCTTGTGACAGTAATGCAGCCTCAGTTTGAGAACCAATTTTGTTTTGTAAATGCTGAAGCTGCATCTGTGTTTACAGCTGCATCCTTGAAGGCATTTGCATTCCTTGTAGGTATTTTTCCTTGTAGTTCTTATGTTTTTGAGAGCCAGTTATATCTGGTCATCAGCAAACTTGATCACTGTATCAGTACATGTTTCTGTAGTTTTTTTTCAGGTATTTTCGTGTTATGTTGTTCCCACAGGATCGCCATCATTCGAGAGGACACGACTCAGATCCGCGCACAGCTGAGGAAGCTGCAGGTGTCAGAGGAAGAGCAAAGTCGCTCGCTAAAAAAGACCTGGGACAGTAAAGAGCTGTCATGCAATGGGACAATTCCAGGTAGGAGTGCTCGCTGTCTCCGACCTGCCTGATTAGAGGCCTGATTGCCTTAGCTACAGTCCTTACATGTTTGAGGCCAGTGTTCCTCTGTCAGATTACTGCTGTTAGAGATTGTGCACTGCAGTTTGAGTGTATTTGGCTAGCAAAGAACTTTAAAAATGACTTATACATGTACGTGCTAGTATCCTCAAAATATAGCTGACAGGTACTGCCAGCTATAGTCATATTAGTTTTTTTTTTTTCAAAGCCAGCGTATTCACAATACAAAGCCAAAATCCAAAAATTGTATCACGGTCCTAGTGATATTTACCTTTATCGAACTGTTGGTTAGGCCTTACGCTTCAGGATTCCATAAACCTGGCAACCTTGCAGACGTATCTGGAGAAACTTGAGCGGAAGCGGGCCGACCTCCAGAGAAAGAAGCAGAGCCAGTATGTGTGCAGTCAAGTGATGGCTGACCTGGAAACCAAGATGCAGAGGGCCATGGACCACAGAGAGCAGCTGGCCACAGAACACCTCAAACTAGAGCTCAGGTGAGAATCTGTGGCTGCGTCCGAATAGTCAAAAAATTATGGCCTATCCACTAATCCCTAACTACTTTTCAATAACCTATGTGGAAAACATCATAACGGAAAGGATAGGTGTTTAAGGGAATTCCTAACAGCTTTGGTAGACAACCGCAGCTTATTAGAGAATCCGAATGCACTTACACTAGGCAACGTGATCATGAGTCCCCTGCCCATCATATACGTTTTTTCACGTGATTGGTCGGATGAGTGGTCGCCGCTTTAAGTATTGTAGCTGCACAGAATTGTGGAATAGCTTTATCTCCTTTCTTTACAAAAAGGATGGTTCTGTGTACCCTATGCTAAAGGAGGTAAATTAGGAAGCTCTGAGACTCCTTTCCTGAACATTTGAAGAATTCAAATCCACTTATCATGGCTGCCACGTAATTATTTCCAGATCATTTTTTTAGGAGTTACGAACTTTCCCAAGCAAAAAAGACAATTCGGCTGCAGCCTGAGACTTTTCTTCGTGGTCTCGGTTGCTCTGGCGCACTCTAGTGGTAATAGGTAGTTCTGCATCATCGACGTTCATGTGAAGCACTCCTATGCCCCCAACGCCTTCCTTCGTCGGCAAATTTAACCCCCCTCTGTTTGTGCGGAGTAGCATTTTGGAAACGGGGACTTCCAAACAGAATTTATTTCTGGGCGCCCAATAGTGTAGAATCTACCCTGGAATTGGAAACTGTAAAATTGCTTTTTCTTCTTTCACTGTTCATCTGTTCAGACACAGAAAGTTGACATCTCTGTACGAAGCCTTGAGTTCCTGGGAAAAATCTGAAAGGACCATCCCCATAGACAAGTTCCTTCCGGAAATCCTGTTGGAAATTTCCCAGTTCAAAGGTTATCCTTTTTGGCTTTGCAAGCATTTCTCATTTTACTCAGAGGTTACTGCTAATATTGATGTGTCTGAATGCCGAATAATGATGCTAAATGATGGCTATCGAAATCATGTATCTCAAAGATATTATTAGCTCATTCATGGGCTGCAGTATCTTTTACTTGCAAGTTTCAGTTGCGTGAAATATGCTCTGTAATCTAGTCTACAGTATTGTGGAGAGTATAGCAGTTAGATCTGGTAATTGTTCACACTTGACTAAAACATTGACTGTAAATATGCTGAATCCCGTTACAGAAGGTAAAACTGACTGCCAGGATGTCGTCGCTAAAGCATTGGAGGACGACGATCCGGCTGAAGCAGAGGAATCTAAACTTCTGTCAGAATATGTTGAAAGGTACGCTGCTTCAAAATGGCGGAATCCTCAAAAAGGCTGCTGCCAGGTTTAGCGTTAAAATTAGACTTGGCTGTATTGGCGCTTCACTGATTGATTTGAAAACTGTAACTAGCATAGCTCACATGGGACTGTGCTTTGCCGTCAGGTTCACGCAGCTGTTCAAAGACGGGGATTACAAGGCTGCCGCTCTCCGTGCTGCGCGCTCCCCTCGCGGAATTCTCCGGAACCTGGAGACTATGGAGAGATTCAAAGGCACGTACCCCTGGCAGTGGGCCAGTGATCATCTCTCTTTACATTTTCGGGCCTCAGGATATACAAGCTTAGATCATCGGCGCGTTATTGATTGATTAAAGCTGTTATTGATGCATTATGCTCACCTCTCCTGCTTTCATGAAACTACAGTGGTCGCTGGGTTTAAAAAATTAAGGAAAACCATTCATTTGAATGGGTCTGCAAATTAAAGAGAAAATAGGTGAATACCATTGTTCTTATTTCTCCCTTACAGTATTCATGTCTCTCCTACAGGACAATGATAAAATAATTGTACCATCCTACCCACAGCTTGTATGATTACCTTCAAATAAATTTCAGAACTGAAATTATTTTACTTGATCCATTGACTTTGACTGGTTCATCAGTTCATGCAAAGGAGCCATTGTGATGAAAAGGCAGCTGTTAAGACATGCTGTGGGTGACTGCACACAGACACGCTCACAGGTTCCACAGTTCTGCAGCCCTGATGCCTCTTCCTCTCCTGTAGCTGTAAGGGGGTATGACGGGCCCCTGCCCCCGGCCCTGCTCTACTTCCAGGCCCTGATGATGTCAGTGCCGGCCGGGCAGAGACTGCCCGGCGAGAGCCTGGCTGTGGAGGGGGTCAGGACAGCCCTGCAGAGCTGCTGTCTGGAGCTGGTGGTGCACTGGGTCTCCCAGCGCAGGTGAGTGGCCCCTACGGGACTGGATGACTGTGGGGGGTGGGGAGGGGTTCCAAAGTAGGAACATTTTTATTTCAGGCATTATCATGCCCTGCCCCTGGGATAGATTGGCGATCTGTCTGGACTGTGTCCCTGCCTTCTGCCCATTGCATGCTGGGATAGCTCCCAATCTCTCTGTGACCCTGACCAGGAATAAGTGGGTTGGGTAATTGATGGATGAATGGTAGGGTTGATGCACATTGCCACTGAATTTAAAGGTACTGATTTTGTTAAGGAATGTAATTGAATTATATTTCTTCCAATGAATGCAATGACTAAACTGTGATGGAATTATTCCTGTACTTACGGAAGTGTATTGTTGTCTGTAATGTGGCCAGTAGTACTTATGTATTAAATGCTTTGCTTCCCTTTGTACCTTCAAATTTGCTAAAATATGCAATTATGCAATGATTTTCTTTTCTCAATTCTTGGTCAGAAGTCTTCAATCCTGTTCTTGGAGAAGTAACATCCTGTAGCTTCTTGCTCCAACACTAATTTAGCTAATTTGATTTCGCTAATTAGCAGCTCATAAAGATCTCTCACTTGGAAATGTTGCGCATGAAGTGAAAACTTTCAGGATGGTGGTCTTCCAGGAACACTATTGGATACCACTGCTGTAGATGGTTGTCTTGATATCATTTTTCATGGTGCAATGAATTATGGGAAATGTAGTCTTTAAAATGATTGCTGCAGCGATATCTGCTTTCGTTCCTGTGCAGGTTGACGTTTTCTGAGGCACTCGGGGATGTCATCAGCGCACATGCTCAGGAGGACCCCACCACGGCCGACACCTGCTTAACGCTGGCCCAGGTGGTCTACATCGACTGCGAGCTTCACCCCAAAGCAGCCGTGTGCATGGGCAGGAGGGGGTTAATAAGCAGAGCAGTAGAGTTCATCTGCTCCAGCGAGGCCTTCACTGTGGGTGAGAAGGGCTGAGGGCTGGGGGGTTACACAAAAACTGACCAAATACATTCAAACTCGGCTTCACTAGAAGTGGAATAGTATGCAAAATGCAGATTATAAAAAGTATAAAATGATTAGAGAATTCTATTTTACCTTCATTTACTTGAAACAGCACAAATAAATATATTCAGTTTCACCTGTTCAGCTGTTTTGATGTTTAGAGGTTCGTCTCTTTGTCAAAAACTGTGTGAACTATTAGTCAAACATTTTAAGAATGACATTTCTGGCGTATGATTGCACTGAATTTTGAGACCCTTCAATGACAGACCATAATATTGTGATTTGTAGTGATTTTGAGGATCAGGAGAAACCTTTGTGCGTGAAAGATGAAGCTGAATACCAAAATTGGGCACTTTGAGCCATCAAGACAGCAATACATTGAAAACTGACACTCTTCTGTAATGGACATAACCACAGAGGCTCGTTAATGCCCCAGATTACCTGTGCAGGGTTGGGTTCAATTTTTTTTTTTCAATTACAATTGCTGTAATTGTAATCAATTACTTTCCTAATTGTAATTTAATTGTCATTTATTTTTTTATCAAAAAGTAATTGTAATTGAACTTTCTGTCCAGAAAGTATTTATAATTGTAATTACAATTACAATCAATTGTAATTGAAAAAAGTAATTGAACCCAGCCCTGGGCCTGTTTCATTGAAAACAGTTTGTCATGGCATCATCAGATGCAAGTTAAGACTCCACTATGCAAAGATGAAGCCATATATTGCCATCATCCAGAAGCACCACCTACTTCTGTGGGCTCAAGCCCATCTGAAATGGACTTATACAAAGTGGAAAGGAGTGCTGTGGTTTAATGAGTTCATCTTTCAAATTGTTTTAGGAAATTATTGACGCTCTGTTCTCAGGGGCAAAGAGGAGATGGACCATCCCAACTGTCATTCTTGGCATGTTGAAAACTAGTGTCTGTCATGGTTTGGAGCCACGTTAATGCTCTGAACATGGAAAACTTTCTCAGCTGTGAAGGCATAATTGACTCAGAAGGGTACACGCACATTTCTGAACAACATATGCTGTCTTCCATGCACTGCCTTTTTCTGACAGGTTTCCTGCTTGTTTTAGCAGGATAACAGTAAGCCACGCTCTACACGTATTACGACAGCTCCATACTTAATGAGTACGGGTGCTAGACAGGCCTGCCTGCGGCCCAGACCTCTCTTATTGAAAACGTCTTGCAATTAGACCCCAAAATGTTGACCAACCAAAGTCCTAAATCAGGCAAGAATGGAAACAAATTCTGCATTTGAAAGTCCTGTAATTTGTATCATCTGTACCAAAACTTATTGAAAGGCGAGGTGATGTTATTCAGTGATAAACATGCACCTGTTAAACTTCATTGCAACGTGTTGCAGACATTACATTTAGAAATTGCTGTTATTAAAAAAAATAATAATAATAAGTTGATAAGCTTAAAAAATTATTTTGTGTTTTAGGTGGTTTTAGAAGGTTTTCTGATTAAATAACATTTCATAAGTAGGATAAAGTGATACATGGTGCCATTTTTGTAAATGAATGAGGGCATTCGTTGCATATATAATTATCTGTACTGTTATCGCGAGGCATACAGTAGTAGTAGTGTAGTGATGTTACTCACTGTTGCACCTCAGAGCCATTAGTGGGTTAGTTTTATGGCTGTGAGTTGTGACAGTGGTGAATTGGTATCATTTCTGCCCCTTGCCAATCTATTTCTGTGAACTTTTGCTCATGGGTTTTGATAAGATAATGCAGTTACTAAGTGCGAATGATATCTGTGGTGATGTGAGGGTACTTGTGACCTATGTGTACAGTGGACTGAAATACTGTACTCCACTCTGTAGATGATTTATGTATGCAGGCTACATTTTTGTACGTAGTAGAAGAGTATTTTTGATTAGACCATTGCTGCATTTGTTTGTATTTGTGTTCAGTTAATTGTGTGTAGGTAACCTCCATATGTCTGCCTGCGTATTCCCCTGTAGATGACTGCCCGTATCTGTGTATTTCTCTGTAGACGACGGCCCGTATCTGTGTATTTCTCCATAGATGACTGCCTGTATGTGGTGAGAAACTGCTCCAGTGTAGCGCTCCTGCAGGCACTGACTCAGCACTTCCTGGACAGGCCTGCAGTTCTCCCTCTGTGCCGCACTGCTCACGCTCTCTGGGACACGGAGGGTGAGGTGGTGATGTACCAGCTGCTGGAGAGCATGCAGGCGTCTGGTGAGTTTCATATGTTACAGTCTATGTATCTCTGTCTCATATACAGCTGACACACACACAAACACACACACATTTATGCACACACCGTCAGCCCACTTCACACTCCTGCTAACCACACCCCACAGATGCGCACACACCTACAGTTACTCCCCGCCCCATATACACGCCCTCTGCACATGTCACGCACACACACAAACACACATTCAGTTTACTTCACACAGACACACACACACACACACACACACACACTCCTGCTCTGTCTCTGTTGTACACGGACATACGCGAAACACGCACTCACTGCCCCAGAATAAGTACAGCTACAGCAGGCCTCAGAGGGGTCAGATCACACAGCTGCTGTCCTGCGTGGTAGGGGTCAGAGGTCAGAGGGCAGAGGTCAGAGACGAGAGTGCAGGAATAGCTGAGGTTCTGTGAGTCTCTCGCTCCCCTCAGGCACCCTGAAAGAGGCTCTTCGGAGTGACGGGTCCAGCACGGGGGAGGGCTGGAGGGAGATCGCCGTGCGCTGCAGGAGGAAGGGCCGGCCTCAGCTAGCCCAGGCCATCAGCTCCGCCCTGACATCTCTAAGGGGGGTCATCGAGAGAACCCAGCCCCCAGGGGACAGCTGCAGCCAGGACACGAGTCTGTGAGACACCAGTCCTGCAGGGACACTGGGTTTCCTGTGTGTTTCTGTCTCTCATCCGCAACTAATTACCAGTTCACTTACCATATTGCAATTTGGTGAGTTAATGGTTATCAATTGAATTCTCGGTTAGTAAGGCACTGATATTAAGTATTTACTTAAGATTGGTGACTGCCTCATTGCCAGGATCCAGTGTTAGTGAGCTCACTGTGTAATGGATTGCCGTTCTTCTCAGGTGCAGCACAGGCAGACCCCCTGTGACAGCTAGTGCTGTAATGTAGCAGCATGGCCACCAGAGAGAGACCTTGAGTCAGGACTTATGATGTAATGCTTATGATGTAATGAGGGAAGAACCTTGACTTTCGTACAGTACACGGAGTCCACATGTCATGCCTGCCCACTGATAAATCATGTTTCCTCCCAGGTCAAGAAAAACCTGACAGCAGGAGTGTGTGTTCTAAATGTGCTCACAATTTCCCCCAGTGAGAGTCTGGTGTTTATACTACTTCTGCAGGAATGACGTTTCTCTCTGAATTATGTAATGAAAAACTAACAAAGCACTGCGTCTTATCTACTACATCTTTTGAACGTGCGTTCTTTCACCTGTCTGGGAGTGGTGTGCAGTTCTTCACTGGCGAACAAACTGGTGGTATTTTATTTAGGTTTCTCAGTCTGTGCTTCTCAAAATGGTTATTATTAGTTGGCTTTTCTTAACTGGGGAAGCGTCTAACCCTGAGCATTAAGTGGAATTCACAAAGAGTGCAGTCAGCACTACTCCCTACTGGCCTTGTATGCAAACACATTTGCATCACAGTTAACTTTTTATGTGATTGGCTGCAAGACTGAGTGATCGTTTGCATAGAAATAAGTGATGCAAATTGATCCGATTACTGGTGACCAGCATTAACATAAGTCCAATACTAAGTAGCACTCATTTATGCTGAGCTTTTTGGGTGTGTGTCTGAGTGCTTGTGTTTGTCCGCTCGTGCGTCTGAGCGTCTGTGCGTCTGTACCAGACCTACACATATTCAGTCGTCTAGGATGAGAGAATGTTTGAAGAAAAGCAAGAACTGTGTGTGAGGCACTAGTCTTTTACATCTCTTTAATGCAGTATGTTTTATGTTAGCATATTCACCGACGAACTCCCCTCACAGGCCGGGGTCCTGGAGGGGTCCCCTGGTGTCCCCATCCCTGGCTGGGTTCTTATAACTCCCACGCACTGCTTAACCCTTTCAGCGCCAATGATGTAAGATGTCAAAGGCAGATGCTGTTGGAAACCTATCATGTGGCAACTTGGTTAAAACAGCTCCCCGGCGGGGAGCTCTTTTAATCAAGTTGCCATTTGATAGGTTTTCAACAGCACAGGATAACTACATTTTTTTTATTCCTTGAAAATGTATTCGGCGCTCAAAGGGTTCACAGGGATCCTCTGAATGGCATTTTGTCTGGCCCCTCACCTGGGGCCAATTTGCCCTGGGAAGCCCAGACTGGAGCACCAGACAGTGCGGCTCCCCAGATCCCGGAGGCGTACAGACTCCTCCATCACTGTAAGGCAGAGTGATTCTCAGAGAATTATATTAGGCTGAACTAATCAAAGTGTTCAGCAAACTGTATTATTTATGAGACTTGAAATGGGAGAGGAGAAATGGAAACCGCTTTAAAATATTCTGAATTCATTTTTTAAAATGACATCTGACTCAGATTTACATTATTCACCAGAAAAATCATGTACAATCAACCGGGAGTGAATTTTAGAATCTTGATTCTCTTAGAATCTTGTGATTTTCACATAAATGCAGGGAACTTTGTGTTATAGTGAGACAATGGCCCAAAATGACAGTATTAAAGGGCATCTGAAGTCGATTCTCAGACGGGACGTTGAAAGTCCAATGTTTGCAAACAAATCACTTGCTTTTGTTGACATCTTTCATTGTCACATGACCAAGTTCATTCATCAACCAATGTTTTGAGTACACGCGTAGATAATCCCGCTATTTCGGTTCATTTGCCCAGGTGCGGCTCGCTGATTGGTTGATAAACAAAAGCCATGGGAATCGACTTCAGATGCCCTTTAACCCAAACCGTTGCCGGAAGAAAATCTAAATCTTTTCTGCAGAGGAAATGAGAGAATATAAAGTTGCCAGCACAATCACCTGATTTAAACCTCACATAGCTATTAGGGGATATCCTGGATCATAAAATTTGTGAACTGTGCCAATCTTCAGAGACACATGCTCGGGAAATATTGCAGTCCTGTCAAAATCCATCTTGACAATATCCCAAGTGCTTAAAATGAGCAGAACTGTGATTAAATCTCACTGTGGGTACATTGATGAATGGTGACTGGAACAGATGCCTTGTTTATCATTTGAAAACTTATTTGCCCCCAAATACTTAAAATGCTCAATAAAACCTCTTGAAATAAATCTTTGTCTTTATTTCCTATGATTTACTGTCATACAAAATCTTATTATAAAAAAATGCCTTCAATGAACAAAATGACAAGAAGTATGTCAGTGACTTGTGATTCCAAACTTTTGAGCCGTAAGGGAGAAACTGCCACAATCCTCTGGAAACAGCACTAAACACAGGCACCGTATCTGTCTGTTGAATCCTTTTGCGACAAGACCAGATCAGAGGTGGAGAAAGGAAAGGTAGGAAGGGATGAGAAAGAGGAGGGAGGAGGGGATCGGATAGGGAGAGAGAGAGAGGAGGATGAGAGAGAGAGGAGGATGAGAGAGAGAGAGAGTGCTGCATTAGTGCTTTTCTCTGGTTGCAGTATTGATCTTCTGCAGTGAAAGCAGAGCAGTCAAAGCTCTGCTGGGCCTGAATGGTGCAGAGCTGGGAACTAACTGCTGGGACTGCAACTAACACACATTCACGCACGCGCTCAGACATACTCATTCACACACACGCATACTCTCAATATCTGACACACACTCGAATACACAGTTGTGTTTTCATGGTTTGTGGGGACCCTAACCTTTTACCCTGCCCTTTGTCATTAACAATACATACCGACCCCAAACCCTGAAATGGCTCAGTTCCCTTGCGAGGACCAGATATTGTCCCCATAACAATAAAAAGAAAAATCTTGTTTTCTGTCATGTGTGGAAATACTTGGTCCCCACAACGGTTGGAATACTTACTCACAGTAACTAGCACACACAGGCACGCTTATTTACTCTCCTTCAGGCATAGTGTCACTTGTTCACACACACAATCATGCTCGCAGGAACTCTGACACACACTCCCTCACACCAACTCACTCTCACAGACACACACACACACACTTGGACTGACTCACGTACTGTGTAATACCATGTGATTGAAATGATTAAAAAAAAAACGCACTTTGGTCTTTGCTCCAAAAAGCCTGGCATAATCAGCTTATCTTACAAAGTTAGAGTTTTAAAAAGCTCCTTTTCTCTAAACTGGAATAGATTCTTTTAAATGCCTTAGAAGTCATGATTTATATGGGCATTAAAGTAATTTGTTTCTTGAAGTGGTCAATTAAGATGTCTGTTTCAAATGAAAGAGGATAGAGGTGCGGCCACATGGATGACTGGCCAACAGGGAATGTGTGTATTCTGGCAGTTCAGAGCAGTTGTTTTTTCGGTTTGGTGCAGGAGTGGGGACTGCAGTGGTTATAAAAGTCCCCTACAGAACTGTTCTTCCCAAAAGAGCTAACTGGTGAGTCTGTCACGGGTCTCTGCAGCTGGCAGGAATCTGGCGTCAGGTGGTGTCAAGAGAGCTGATGTCACTTCCTGTTTATAGCGCATTTAGCGTGCTAGCGCCCTGTACCATGATGCAGCTTTTTCAGGCAGGGGAGTGGGGGATGGAGGGATGGGGAGGAGAGGAGAGGGGGAGAGTGACTGTGGAAAAGAGGAGGAGGAAGGGAGGGGAGAAGATATTTGGATGGGGGGAGGAGAAGAGAGAACAGTAGCAGTGTTTTTGTTTGGACTGGAGAGACCGGGTACAGGAGAGAGTTCCTATCTGAATCTGCATTCTGTCTATGCCACAACATTATCTGAACTCTGCCTTTGGAAACAGCCCAGGCGCTGCACAACCATTGAGTACAGTTTGAAGTAATTTCCATTTTTATTTCTTTGTTGTTATTTTTTATTTTTTTTTTTTGCTTTTATCATTTTACATGTTTCACTATATTCTTAGCAGAGGAAAAAAACTGTTTTGAAATGTGCATAATCTGCTCCATTTTATGTTCTGTTGCGCAGATAACATCTTAGTTTTATCTATGAGAACTGCCTTCAGTTCTCGTTCTCCTCAGGACTTCCTGCGCAGTGCCACCCAAACAGGAAGTGGACCACCCTTTGGTTTCCCTTGTCCCTCCAGCCTCTATTTGTTAACCAGAAGTACGAAGGCAAACGTGCATTATGTGGACTGGCATGGTCCTCCGGCTCACAGATATCATTAAACCGGAGCCAGGGGGTTCACATTTTATTTGTTTTTCTCTGTGTTTCCGGAGACTTGTCGGTGAGGTAATTACTCCAATCAGATTTTTCAAGGATTGAATTGGCTAGTGATTGAATATGAACCACAAAGACCTGCAGACACTGCAGCAGTTCGGGACCTGAAATTGAAACCCCAGGTCTAGCTTGCACAGTCTGACAGAGGGAGGCATTTTGTCTCATATATATCTCGCAGAAGCCTAAAATGTCCAAAATGTCAGCTCTTCAGGAACATCCTTCTCTCTTCAAATAAGAACGTATTGTAAACTGCTCAAAATATCCTCATATGCAACATGACTGTGCAGAATTTTGAGCAGTGTGGATTACTCATAATTGCGTCATTACAAACCAGCTATACTGACATACAATATGTAAAATATCCCAGAACAAAATAAGCAGAGGAACTGGTGGCTGTTATTCAGAATATCCTAATTACAGAAAATGGCTCAGGGTTGCATTTAAATTTAGCTGCTGCATTGCAGTTGGGCCTGTTCTTTGTCTTGCATTTACATGGGAAACACTAACAGCATCTGCTAATGTCAGTGAAGATGCAAATGTAGATATCTAGATACAGTTCTTAACTTTGCTGTATACTTTTTACATACTCACTTGCATTGATTGTTTTATGAAAAGTAATCCAATAAAATAGACACTACATACTGTTTATCTACTCTAATTGAACTCTACACAGAAAACAAACTGATATCTCCTAACAGAAGAATTGTACGACTATACAATCAATTTCTCCTGCTCTTTAGTATCTAAATAAAGTATTGCCATCACTACTGTACTTATTAGCAGTCATTTCCAAGATTTTTCCAGAACGATGCTTCTGTTTTTGACGACAAGATGTGGGGTGGGTGTAAGGGCAATGTTAGCCTCTATTCCCAGAGCTGTGACGCGGCCTGTTTGGTGTTTGTGCTTACTCTGAGCCGCGACTCATGGCAGAAAACCGCCATTACAGCATGTTCTCTCCCTCCCGCTTTGAGTCAAGTGCTAAGAAGCCTACCTCAGCAGTGCAGGCTATTTCCATGGCCTGTATTTCAGGCAAACGAGGCCTATAGATGTATCAGGGGAAATAAATACGTGGGGTGGCTCAGTTTGCAAGTGTTAAGGTATACATAAGTTCATAGGTATTAAGACACAGGCAAGAAAAGGCATGTTTTCATGTATGTGTAGCACTCATAACAACATAGAAAGCTAGTTGTCAAGAAAGATGTGCTGAACATGTAGATATAGTGCGTGTGACTGCTTGGTGTGGTCCATACCTGCTCCTGGTGGATGCAATGTGATATTTGTGCCTGCAATTTTCCATAAATGGATCCTAGGCTAATTTTACATTGCTTAATTCAATCTTACTTTGAAGTCTCTGGTGATTGATAGCTTCTTCTGTATCCATGATGGTGATAGCTTGATTGCAACAGGGTCACATATTTTATTACCAGCCCTGAAGGGAAGGTTGATATTCTTTTCACTTGTATGTGTGTGTGTGTGTGTGTTGTTATTTGTGTGTTAGAGCATCCAGATTTGGGTTGTTTTACAGTGGAAGCATCCCAAAATCAATATTACATTTCATCCTCAGTATCTTACTGAGTGTCTGTCTGTCTGTCTGTCTTTTAGTTCATTAACTCTTGAAGCATACATTGGAAATTGATGAAAGTTGGTAGGTATATGGTTTGGGTGAATATCTAGCTTGGGCTTGAAAATGGGGGTCATTGATATATGGGTTGGGGGGCAAATGGGGCCACAGCTGGCGTTATCCCATCTTTTGATGGTCTCTGGTATGTTTAACGCATGGACTATTACTTAGCTGAGTGACTGGTTCTGCTTCATGAAAAAGGTGAGCTTTGCCTGTAATAAATTGAGTAGAATTGTATCCATATCCTACTGTGTACTTTATTACAGTGTCAGTCACACTGCTAAATATTTAAATTGTAAATAGTGAGCAAAGCCTGACGGAAATATCAGGTTTTTCTCATTGTATTCATCTTTAGTTGAGCCTTCTCTTCACATTTGATGGTTGTGTGAGTAAACAAGGAGCCTCAAAACAAAGATGGCATCATTTACGTCTTTAAAACTTAGCAATGAAGAGGGAAAAATTCAACTTTGAGAACTAGCAGCGTCCTGCCCGTGCGCTAATCTGTTAGCCTTCAGAGCTGTCCTCCTGCAGTTCTCTGGATAGCCTTCTGAAGAGATTTCTCTCAGTGGGCTGCATTAGATCACTGGGTTCAATGAAATAGTTGACAGTGTCAAGGCAGATTTAGAAGCCTGCTCCAGTCAAAGTAAGTAAAGCGAGCTATCTTTTATTTCATTTTTCTGTGCCTCTATTAGGTATGCAAGATCTGAAATTCTAGAAATTTTAGCCATGTCTTGTACATGATAACACAAATTCCTGAGACTTAATTATGTTCAGCATTTGCATTCCTTGCATACTCTTTACTTCAAAAATACCAGGAGTTTCCAACAGTTTGGTTGTAGGTGTCTATTGGGTAACCTGTTCAGGGTGTTACATCCATTGGCTTTGTTATGTACTCTGTACTGTGTGTGGTATTGTCAAGCACCTTAAAGGTGCTTTATGGAATGCATTGAATGAAATTAGGATGTTTCAGCATCAGTTGAATGGACAGATTTCCATTTTGACAGTTAAGGTTACAGAGATAGGGCTGGTGTGTCCGTCTCGGGCACTGTTGGAGTGTAGTAGGAACCACAATTTCCTGCTTTGAATCCCAACCCAACTAACAGTGTCTGCCGCAGGTAAGCCCTCGTAATTGCCAATAGCGTTGGCCAATAACATTGGTTTGGACGGGATGTGTTGACTTGGACCTGTCTCATCGCTCCATAGTGACCCCTGCTGGCTGTCTTTCCTTTACTCCAGTCTATACAGGCTTAGCTTGTGGGCTGCAGTTTGAAGACAGAAGCTGTTGGCATTTCACTTTTCAGTGGGGACTGGGGTAGAGCCCCCCAGACTCTTGCCTTGAGTGGAAAATACCAAGGCCCAGATTAATGATCAGTCCAGGCTTTTAGCTCATATTGGGCATGGTTGGCATGACAAGTTTAGCTGAAACTTGATCCTCTTTCAGCAGCACTGCCCTGAACTGCTTTATGAATGTAGGCCCAGGTTGTGTGGGTTACACGTCAGATACTGTAGCATTAAGCTAAACCCCCCTCCCCAGTCTCCATCCGTTCTGTTCTGGTTTCACTGCGGAGAAGCTCAAATACCAAGCTGATTAATAGGAGAATAGAGTGTAGAATTGTCTCTCTAGTGCAGATTGCCTCGAGACATACTGTGTGGGTGCAAACGGTGCTGTGTGGATACCGCGGTCTCTATGGTGGCGCTGCACTGCGGGTCTCCGAAGGACTCGTGGGTGGGGGTTTGTGGGGGTTGGGGACTGAGTATTTTGAGGGGATGGGGTGGGGGATGAGCGTACATTCTTGAAATAGTCAGCCAATAGACGTGTGACTCCACAGAATTTGTGCTTTGGCCATCTGTCAACATTCTCCCCTCTCTCAGATTTTGGGGTTTGTCTTCATATTTTTCATTTTGTCTCCATGATATTTTTCATTTTATTTACATGTGATTGCTTTTCTAATTCGCAAGATAGATTTTGTGAAGGTCATAAGTGGTTACCTTCAGCTGAAATGCTAATTGTTGTCGCATAGCTTTGCCTTAGAAAAAATTTTAAATTAATTGGCCTGCTGAGGACAGTCACCTTTGTTTTACTATACCAGGCTTAGACATTCTGAAAGGAGAGTGATTGCCACTTTGTTCTAGGTGCAAAGGTGGGTCCAAATGCCCTGATGAAAGGAGAGCATGTAGACTAGTCTTACCGATGAATATAACAAATCAAGAACCATCATCTGGGGGCAGCCTGAATGGGAGTAGTCTGGCCAGTTGTTAGTTATCACTATCCTGCATGATATAAATGGTTTGTGTCTCTTTGTACTGTGTAATGTTGGACAAAGATGTCTTGTATTTTAACACCTTAAGGGTTAACTGTGTAACAAGAGTGAAGCAGTCATCAGCAGGGGGGGGGGGGGATTGGCTGTCGTGTTTCTGGTAGCATCTGCTGACATCATTGCAGACCCTATTTGATCACTGGGAGTTACGACTAGCTGATAGCTTTCAATGCCGAAGCAGCAGTCAAATTCATGCAGTAGGGTCCCTGGCCATTATTGTTAGCAGATAGCGCTTAGCAGGAAAGTGTTGATCTGAATCATCCTGCATGATCCCTGGGTGTGGTGTTAGCTGATACCCTTCAGTGCCAAAGCGACAGTCAGCCTCATAGTTTTGTGTCTCTCCTAAGAAAACAATGCGAGGCGTCGCCAGCTTCAATTGACAGCCTCCCGGTGTTGCTTTCTGCTGACTGGGCAGGTGGCAACCTCAGCAGTCTCCAGGCATGCTTCCAATGCGCTCCAGCACAGGTGACCTCTGGACGGCAGCCAATCGTTGCAGCAGGAGGGCGGAGAAAGGCTTGGTGGCCTGGCACTAGGGATTTTGGATAGTTGCGCAGAAAGTGGCACTAAAATATTATTATCTGTTGTACACTATTTTGAAAAGGGGGTGTTTCTTGAGTATGTTAGATTGTTTATACGTAATAAATAATGCGCTTCTGCTGGGACAAGTTAGTTTCCACGGGTATATAGTGAAGCTGAGAGAGTGTATGCTGATAGCTTCATTATGAGTGTTTATAGCTCATTCAGGCTAGTTAGCCAAACACATTTACAGTCTTGCTGGGATTTATGTTAGACAAACATAACTTGACATTAATTATACATACATACGTCTATATTTTTAAGCTTACAATTTTATGCAATCAAAAGTAGCTACATACAGCCCCAATATGTGTCCTTCAGACTGTTATTTGGTATTCATTATAAATGTAATGATTTTAAGGGGTCCTAGCTCTCAAGAGTTCCTAAGTGTTACAAATGCTAAATAATTACATCAGCATATGAAATTATACATCACGATTAATGTTAAACATTGCATCATTTTAAACTCATAATGACTTTCTATGATTGTGGTCATCTTGAAAGCAGAATACCTCCACGTGACGCGAGCTGCGGTTGTTTTAACTATGTAAACCGATTTTAATTAACTTTAAAAAAATAATTTTCTTGTATAATTAGCAGAATGTGTTGAAGAGAATTTGACCTGTGCTTTTAGTGTTATTTTTTTTTCAGGGGTTGAAATGTAGCTAGTTGAAAACATTCTGCCATACTGAAGTCCCCTCAGCTGTGTCATCAATAATGCACTGGGGATGTGTCACGGTGTCATGCAGTCCCTCTTTGAGTGTAATCCGATGATTCAGGAGTGACGGAGCCGCTCTGAAGTGGATGAGAACTATTCCAGTCCCAACTTCTGATCTGAGCCATGTCCTGAATTAAGGAGGATGTACTTCTTGGAATCCTTAAGGCAGGGATGCTTAAATTTGGCCCCACTAAACCAATCCTGCTGCTGGGTTTATTTCCTACATGATATTTATTACATTGTATTACAGGCATTTAGCTGACACCCTTATACAGAGTTATTTTACGGCACAAAGTTCTGAGCCAGAGCATGAGTGACTGATCAGTGTCACTGATTGGCCAGGGATTCAACTAACGTATCCAATGACTGGACGAAGGGTGGACTGAAAACCAATGGAATTGTGACTTAAACTGAGAGTTTCTTTGTGACATCATACTGTATATCCTCCAGATCAAGAGCTCATGCTGGTGAAGATTGATTTACAAATACAATCAATAAGCAGTGCAGCACTGGAAGATAAATGCTTTGGAACTAATTTATTTACCCATACTGGCCAACACCAATAAGAAAAAAAGACTCAAAAAATACTTTCTTGGGGATTAATTAGCCGTGAGTATATGTAGCTCTTCTCAGTCAAAAACTGACTGATGGTGTCGATGTTAGCAAGCAGTGGCGCATTTGGCGAAGCGCAACAGCAAATAGATTCTTCAAATGTGAGCTGTCATTCGGTGACGCTGCAGAGATTTGTGAGATAGCCTGCGAGACAATGTGCGCTGGCTCCCTCTCCTTAGCGATAGCCAGAATATAAATAAACAGTGGCTGGTGTGGGTTGAGGGACTGTGACCTAAGACTCAGAGGAATGCCAGGATGGGGGATCGGGAGGGGAACCGATGGGATCAGCCACAAGACCCCTGCTGTCAGTACTGTACAAAGCCTCTGATAGTCTCCGCAGGCCCTGCTAGCATAGCGGCTTCAAAACCCAGCTCTGTCGACTGAGAGGTTTATTCTGGTGTGTAATCCTTCTGACGAACAGCAAAAGAAAACTGGCAAACCTACTAAGTTACCCTGCAGTTCTGGGTGGAGTTTTATGTTTAAGATAAGGGGGATATTGCTAACCACTGAGTGGGGGGGGGAATCAGATTTTAACCCAAAAAATAGGGAGCGGTATTTGCAATCCTAAATTTGGGGGGCTGAGAGGGGGTTTAGATGGTGTCTTCGTCTGCCTTTTGGGTCGGTAATGTATTTGTGATCTGTTTAAATTAAAACACCGCCTATGCAATTTTGGAGCACGTCTGCCAGAGAACCAAGGACTGATAGATTTTTCACGCCCCGCTAATGGATGTCAGCACGGCAAGGAGCTGGAACTTGCTTTTCGATTCTACCTTGTAATACAATGTGTTGCCATGGCAACCACTTCTTTCTGTGAGGTTGGTGCTGTATAATGGTTTACTATTACTGAAAACTTCTTTCTAGAAATGTTTCAAAGAGTTTTTAGCTGTTAATTGAAGTGAAATGTCTGTGGAGGGTAACAGGACAGGGCACCCTGGGTCATAGACAGAGACGTTATCTTGTCCGTTACTCAAGTATTAGGACCCTTTTGCATTTAGAGTCATGAATCAGTGTAACTGGCCAAATTTCAGCATTGTTTGGTTGCTAGAGAGGTTCTTTTAAGGGCATTTTGTAATTTCAAAATGGTACCAGGTGAAGGTGATGATAAAAAGTGTGATAAAAGAGAAGCAAGATTTTTAAAAAATTATAAAACTGGTGCTTCCCATCCTTAAATATGATTGGCTGAGCCACATTCCATGGCGGTATAAAATCAGTGTAATTCTGGGGCAGACCGCAGCACAAAATATCCCTGCCGCGTAGCCCAGCAACCAACTGCTCTGCGCCAAACTAAGCAGTTGGCTACCCACCTAGCTAGCTGTTGCATTATAGAGTTCGATATCACTTTAGCTTGCTAGTTACGTTGGTAACTAGCTCGCTATTTCAGTATTAGTGATAAATTGTTGATTTTTTTCCTTGTGTGTTTATTTTATGGGCTATATGTAGGGTAACCGTTTTCATAAATGCAATAAGCCCCTTGAAGCAGTGGGTTACAGTGATTCTACAATGGCGGAGGGGCACCAAGACACTCCGCTGCCTGTCGTGCCTTAGAACGCCCCTCCGCCGTTGTAGAATCACTGTGACCCACTGCTTCTCTGGGCTTATTCCTTTAATACAAGCTGCACAAAAATCTACCTGAAGCACCCGCTCTGCTGCAAGTTGCTCTTAATGTTGTTTTGTCTCTTGCCCCTGCAAAGGCTTAAACAATAATCACCTCACTTCCCTCATGTATTTATCTTTGTTGAGTCCTATGTGTTAAGCTCTTAGATCTTCAGCCAGCCTTTTCTTCAAAAAATGCTGTTCCACCTTCACGTCTCCAATAAATGTGAGGCCACGGTCATTTTCAGCAACAGTTTGATGGGCAAAGTGCAACTGCCTACTTTCAGAATATTTATTTTGGATTAAAATGCCATCGAACTGTCTGCCATCTTGAAAACATGGATTTGCCTTCTTTCCTACAGTCCCTCACCACATGCGCTTGCGCTCCCCTCATTAATATTCAATGATAACACTTAATATTCTGAAGAGAAGTCCACTGATGAGTTAGCCCCTGAAGTACTCTTTCATCTCAGTGACAAGCTCTGAGGTGTCCCTTAATGTGCCTGAAAATAAACGTGACAGATGGGGGTCACTTCAGCGGGCAGGGAACAGGAGAGCAGTCAGTGGGGACCTGGGGTCCGGAGTGGGTGGTTAAAAAGAGGCCGTTTCTACTTCTGTCCTCGTTTCCAGTACGAAGCCAATCACAGCTCACATTACTCACGTTAAACCCCTCCCCCACTCCACAAGTACTGTGGTCAGAGCCACATCCCCTTCAGGATCCTGTCCGGATACATCGCCACATGGAGTTTCCCTTCAGGAAATGAAAACCTATTATAACCCTCCTAGAATTCCTGAGAGTGGCGTGATCTGTCTTTGCCTAAATCATGAGTCCTCTTTCCCGGGCATATATCAGATAGGGAGAGAGAAATTGTACTATCAGCTGTATACGTGTTTCCCCTGCCAGAAATCGCAAGAAGCATTGCATTGCACGCATTCCTGACTTGCTTAAGAGGTTAAAAAGCTCTCTCTCTCTCTCTCTTTCTCATTCTCTGGATTGCACTCAAACATGAGGCTTGCAGAATTGCATGGGATTCCTCCTCCTGTGGTTGCCAGGCAACCGTAGGTAGTTCATGGCTTCACTATTTATGTAAATCACAGCGTGGATCTGCAGAGTCAGGGTTCATGCAGAGTGTGTGGGCTCACCCAGCTGTTTAACTTCAGGCAACTAGCTGTGGCCTGCCCTGCTTGAGCCCCCATCCAATGCCTGGTGGGGCCTGGCGTGGCTGCAGTACCCTGATCAGCCAGTGAGGGAGCTAAATGTCAATACTCTATTAAGAGTCACAGTTGGCTAGATTGTCTGTCGCTTGGTGTTTACTCATAGCGTGTAGTGCTGTAGCAGCAGGATGAGGTACATAGCTGGTTTTGTACCACATATCGGACCCAGGAAATGCATTTAAGTGCGTCGCCTCAGAAACAAAGCTTGCCATTCAAATTATACTGCGAATGTCACGACTGGGCCGTGACGCTATCTGAGCTCATTGTGTGAATCACCCTTGGGCTGGGATAGCCAAACTCTTATCACTTTGTTTAAAAGCCGTGGGTTAGAGCTTTGATATACGTAATCGTGGACTGTTCCCCAAGGAAAAAGAAAAGAAACTCACAGCTTGCCAAAGATACAAAATATACAGGAAGTGACATACTGTCACCCTGATGCTGTCTTAGCTTACTGTCTTAGCTTCCAGTGGAGTGGACTGGAATTATGAAATGATCATTCTCTGGTTTAAATGGCCTTTAGTCAGAGTGTGAATAGGTGTGTGCAAGGACATTTCCCCCAGGAGTGATTAAGGGCTGGGCTGACGCTTCACAGCTTGTGCCTTTTCCCGGCAATGATGATACGCAATCGTCCCTCAGGACTCACACGCGAGAGGCTGCAGTCTGCACCAGGTCATCCAGACCAGCCTGTTAGAGATCTGTAGCAGATGTCAGACAGGCTTTTTTTCAGGCTTCCATGATATAAGGAAGAGCTCAGAGCTTTAGCTTGGCATCTTTTGCTGATTATGTTCAATATTCCTGCTGTAGTAGAGCAGGAAAAAAGACTGGCGTCGAAACTGCAGCTAATTTCAACAGCTTTGTTTATCTATTAGCCTACGATAGTATGGCAGCTGTTTTTAAGAATATTTTAATTATCAGCTTTTCGTCTGCAGTAATGTTTTTTCCTACAAAATTTTAGGCAAGCCAGAATTTTTTTTCTCTTCTCTATCCTGATCCAAGCAGATGTTGGACCCGTAAATAAAATATGTAGGCTTCTGTTTGGAGCTCATCAGTATGCCTATGAATGAGACGACTATTTCCGAACCGGCGTCTTGTCATCCTTTGATCTCAGAAGGTCAGGTTGCATTTGGAAAAGGGATACAGTGGAATGCCAGGCCAGTGTAGTCCATAAATAATGTAAGACCATACCTCGTTCCACTGCAGCTGCAACGATCATTTCACACAGGAAGTCTGACGACTTCACTGCAGAGAGATAAGCCACTACCTGGACATGGGACTATCGCACAGAGCTCACACTTGAGATGTTTTTATTTTCTTTCTGTAGTATTGGCTGTGAGAACACTCAACATAGACTAGGGCTCAATGCTGGCCACCTTTGTTGGGGTACATACATTATTTTGAACAATAACAAACAATGGATCCTTCAATAGTACATGAAATGATAGAGAAAAGAAACTGATGACAATTGGGAAACTCACTCAGCCCCACTCAGTAAGGTAGGAAATATTGCTGTTGCCAGAGTCAGAGTTTTAATGTTCCTTTCAGACGGTTGCCAGTTCAGGCCTTAGAAACATGGTTCAGATTCTTAAGCAGGGAAGCAATGTATGTGAAGCTGCACTGAACATACCAGAAGACACTTAAGCTCTCTGGGATTGCAGCTTGACAGCTGTCATTAAAGCATGATGCATCTCTACAAATAAAATGGGTGGGGGTTTCTTTTGCAGCTGCATACGGCCTTTAATTTATTTAAAAAAAATAATAATTTATTTAAAAAAAAAAGAAGTTATCGAGAAAATGGAAATCATGTGCTGGAAACATTTGAAAAAGAATATCCCATATCACCATTTCTTATTTTGAGAGATAACCTTTTTAGAATGAAAGCATGAATCAGAATAGTCAACTGCTTCAGTTAATGACACATACTTTATATTTTCAGTTGGATGACAACCATTATTAATTTCTAGCATGTTCTGTAAAACATTTTTGCCTTGTAAATATCAAACACTGAGACATTACAGATCCCAGGTCAGATGATATCCCAGAAGCCACTGGACTGCATAGAGTGCCAATATTAATTCCAATTAGCAAATGACTGCATTTCCCCAAGACTGTCACTGAAACAACATCTACACACACCCACACTCCCTACTCTCACAGGTATGCACACACATGCACAAACGTGTGGACATACACTCCAGTCACACAGACATGCACAGAAACACACACACACACACACACACACACGAGCACAAGCCCTCTACATAAATAGGCATATGGAAGCACATTATCTGCACTGACACATCAATGTGTATGCGCAAACCATCCATTCTCTCACTCACACACTACCTCAGCATGTCTACCCTCTCACACACACACAAACACACTGAGGCATATGAAGAGCTTTCCGCCAACTCGTCGTGGAAGTATAACAGGAAAAGAGGCTCCTCCCTGATATGATGGAAAGCCACACTGCATGACACAAGCACCACAGTATATGTACATGGAAATTCAGTATTCAAATATTCTGCCTCATATTTCACACCGAGCTGTACAGACCAGTAACTTGTCACTGCAGAGGTAAAATAACACCTATAAGCTCAAACAAGCAAATTACGATGCATTACTTTGGAATGTGCGCACCTGACAACTCCAAGCTGCACGCTACGTTTCGGTTGATTCCTGAGGAAAGTTTTCCATAGTGAAAAGACCGAATGTATCATCCTTCAAAACCACCGAATGATAAGCGTAATGCGAAGATTTTGACATGCCGCATGTCCCTCAAGTATCTGTTCAGTTATTTATGCAGCCATGTGAAAACTGTTGTATTTTGGGATTTGCTTTTCAGAAAAGGTTATTTCCCGTGATGAATCGTCTAACTGCTTAAATGGGGGCTATGAATATGTCTGTCGCTACGGCATACTGCTTCTGCATTGAGTGGCGACACTGTAACTAGGGTGGCTATACACTTTGCAGTAATCGAAGAGGCGGCCAAAGTGGAGTGACCAACCTCAGCACATTAGATAGACTCTTTACACGAAGGCCAACACCGCAGATTCATAGAAAAATGTGAGAAGGTGTGACATAGACCACAAGGATTTGTGAACAGTTTTTCACTTATGCTTGACCACCAGTGTAAATAGCCGTTTTCAATTCAGTCCAGCGCAAAAAATCTGGAAATTGAAGCACCTATTACTAAAACCCCATAAGTCACACTTGACTTGACTTCACTTGTGGGGTTTTAGTAATCAGTGCTTCAATTCTGTATTGCTAAATATTTGCCATACTGACTGCACACACATGCACGTCTTTGCATAAATGTATATGGTAATACTGTCAACATTTTCACAACCATACGAACATACAGTATATGCACCGGCATACCTTCTATGACCTTTAGAACTAGTGTGCAGTATATACAGTTCCATGCATATTTTTAGCACTAGTGGGCTCTCAGCCACAGCATATGGCGCTGCATTGAAAGGCAGGTGGTTATGTACAGCGTCCTCCTGCACCCTTCGGTAAAAATGAGCAATATGTGAAAAAAAAATCTTTGTTTATCCTCATGACCTTTCACTCAAATTTTTTCACAAAAATATAACCTTAAATTGAAGTAACATAATTCAAAACATATTAAATATACATCATTAAACAGTTTTTTTTCTTCTTCAAAAATATGCGTGCACAATGATTCGCATCCCCTCCTTTTATGCAGCCGCCCTCTGCAAAGATAACAGCACTGAGTCTTCTCCCATAATGCATCGGGAGGTTGGTGAACACGTGACTTGAGGTCTGAGGCCATTCCTCAGTACAAAATCTCTCCAGATCCTTCATGATCTGAGGCCGACGTTTGTGGACTCTACAGCACACCCCACAGATTCTGCAGTCAGTGAACCATTTTGCGTAGATTTTGAGGCGTGCTTAGGATCATTGTGCTGCTGGAAGGTCCAAATTTTGCTCATTTTAAACTTCCTGGCAGAGGCTATTATGTTTTCATTTAATATTAGCTGGTATTAGATGAAGTCAATGATAGAATGTGGACTTTTGGAAGAAATAAAGCCCCACAACATCAAAGATCCACCACCTTAATTTACAGTGGGCATGAAGCGTTTCTCAGCGCAATCTTCTTGTCTGCGTCAAAATCACCTTTCATGTTTTTTTTACCAAAAAGCTTTATCTTGGTCTCCTTTAGCCATACAATGGTACCATAAAAGTCTGAATAAAGTTTGGCAAACTGCCGGTGCTTTGGTTCATTGTTGCTTGAAAGCATAGGCTTTTTTGGTAACACTCGCAAATAACTTGTGGTGATGAAGAAGGTAATGTCTGATGATAGTTTTGGGGACTTTCTGACCCCAAGGCTGAACTACCCTCTGAAATTTTCCAGCTTTGATCCTTCAAGATTCTTTTGTGAACCATCCTCTTGGGGTCCATGTACACATTTCCTCTTCCAGGTTGATTCTTAACATCTCCTGTCACTTTGAACTTTTAATTTATTGTTGTGATAGAAGAACTGGGTATTTCCTATTGTTCAGATATGTTTATATTCATTCCCTGATATGCTCAGCTCAGCAATTTTTTGTAGCAGGTGTTTCCGAGTTCTATGGTTTTTGCCAAAGCGGTGCATGACCAGAGGAATCCAGCCCAGTTCACCTCATATTTATGCCCCACTGAAACAGGAAGTTATGGTTGACCAAGAGTTTTCAATCAAACAGGTGGACATAAAAATGTGAACGATGACTGGAAATATACTTTTGAAAGATTATTATCATAGGATTTTCTTGGGGTGTCTATAATGGTGGCATATATTTTGGAAAAATATATATTCTTTCTTTCAACAGTTTTACTCAAATATTAAGGAAAGATTTTTGTAAAGACCAAGAGGATTAAAAACAGCGAAGACTGTTTTTTCCCCTTGGAGGATACCGTACGTCAACAACTTGTGATCATTGTCAGGAGAGATGTTGAGAATTACTACCTTCGCAGTTCAAATGATGACAGGTGTTTCAGTTGATAAGAGAAGCTGTAAGATGTATGGCAACATTAAAGAGTACGGCCCTCTAAATGGAAAGCATTCATCTCGTCCAGCTGTTTTTCTGGTTTACCTCGCGGTTTATCTTACTCATGTACGATTGCCTTCCCCAGCACTCGGATTTTTATTTTAAACACCTTTGCCATCAATTGATCGCAAAATAGTGATATGGCTCATTGGTCCCCATGGTACTTGAGAGGGAAACTTTAATCCCAGGATTTAAAATGGTTGTTTTTTTAATCGTCTGGTCAACGCCAGTCCCTCCTCCAACATCAAGAGAGCGCAAAAAAAACCAAAAAAAAAAAAACGCTTAACTCGTTATGCAATTTTGCAACGAGAACCCGCACGTGCACATGTAAGCTCCGCCGATGTCTCCAGTTACTCAAGTGGAGTTGTGTGTCGCACTGGATAGTGTATCTGCTGACAGAGAGTAATCTGATCCTCCTAGATTTCCTCCTGAACGGCTAAATATTTTAGCGAAGCTGGTCGGTGTGTTCCTTTAACAACTCGTATGCGGGGCTTGGTGAGGTCTGACTACAACAGGCTGCAACTATATTTTAGGCGGCTCGGCTATCGGAGTGATTGACCCGTCCATTGACCAAGATAAATTACTCACTAACCATCCACCGTGAGCATATCATTCAAACAGCCACTGTCCTTCCCTTCTCAATGAAATAGCCAAGGGTGCGCGTAATAAGCCATATACTGTGGATGCCAGCCTTGCTGGTATAGGCATATGGTAGTTTTTTGTTCTACAGGAGTTTACCGCGAACTAAATTACACGGTACCAATCGATTGACCAATATAGACATTAGTCGTGACATAATAGCAACACTTGAGCTCCTGTGGACCTAGTCCGACCGCCCTTGAAACGGCGAATATGTCATTTCATTCAACGCATGCGGCGCAACTCCCTTCGCCCTCCTCTGGCTACCAAACTTCTAACTTCAGGGTCGTTAAAGGGGGCGTGGCTGGTGTCGACAGTACCTTCTCAAGTAGGCGGAAAGGAATAACATTAGTCGAAGTCTATTGGTTTACACTAATATCAGTCAGAGTTCCTGCATAGCAATTGGCCAGTTTCTCTTGCTCCTGTTTCAACTGTCTGGTAGTGAAGCGTTGAGCTTGTGGGCTCAGAAGTTTCTTTGATAGTCAAGGGCTGTCGTTGCTGGGGGCTAAGTTACTCTTTATTTGTTTAATGTGGACTCTGCCAAGTGAAACTACATCTGTGAGCAGTTTTTATTATCGTCGGGGCGAGTTGGGAACCTTTAAATTCGCAGAGGTCAGTTCGTGAGAAACTTTCCGAAAAGTTGCGAATATGGATGAAGAGCACGTTTCATCGACGACCGCCGACATCGGGGATCTGGCGGACGCACCTCAGCCAGATTTCGGGGCAGAAGATGCAGGATTCCGAGAAAATAGCGAAGCTCTGGCTAAACACGCCGTAGATGACGATATTAACTCGGATTTATTCGATGGGGAAAGTGATGCGATCGAACCGCACAACACGGAGGAGGATCCATCCAGAGAATCTTCGAGCCCCGAGTCCCAAGCAGCCACAGAGCCCGAGGCACCGCTGCCTCCTGACAGCGCTGTTGCAGAATCCAAGCAGGAGCCGACCGAGCTTGACGCCGAAGACATCGTAGAGCCAGAAAAAGAAGAAGGCAGAATCGAGGAACCCTCAACGGAAGATAAAATTATTGAGCCTGAAGCGGAAGATAGCATTGCCAAGCCTGAAACCGAAGACAAAACCACCGTCCCTCCCGAGACAGAAGATGCGCACAGCCCAGATGCGCCTGTAAAGGCACCTGCGAGTGTGGAGGAGTCGCCTTTGTCGTCGCGGACAGCAGAACCCCGTGAGTGACGAGATAGATCCAATTGTAATGGGAAAGAAGGGTTGCCTCGCTTAATTCTGGTATGCAATGACTGCCAGAACATGGAGAATACAATCCCGTTAAGGTGAAGGGTTGTCCAGCCTCGCTGATAAAAGACACGGTATATCCCAGTTTAACATTAGGTTTAAAGCCGCTTTCACTCCGGACGCGAAACGAATTTTTCGCACAACTGATTACATTCAAAGTCAATGCAAAGACGCATCTTTAAAGTCAATGCAAAGACGCATCTTTGCATTGACTTTGAATGTAATCTGTTGTGCGAAAAATTCGTTTCGCGTCCGGAGTGAAAGCAGCTCATCCGCGAACGTTTCAATGCGTCAACGCTAATTTGTGAGTATTGCAAACGGATTGTCAGCAAGTATTTGTTGATGAATCTGCGGAGGTAGATAATGCAATTTAGCTGTTCTGATTCGTGTTAAAATTATTCTTATTGTGAATTTGTTTTTCTTTTTTTCTGTGGTTAATGTTTGTCAGCATGCCAAGCCGCTTGAGCATTTGGCTGAGTAACGTTAGCTGGCTTGGGCTACCTTTTTTGTTGCTGACCGGTGTTTTGTAAACGCAATATGGGCCCTCTATTTGTCGCATGTATCAGGGGACTAATTTAACATGCTGTGCAATCAGTCATTTAGCCAGTATATAGCTTGGTTTAAAACAGCTTGTTGACCAAAGATGTCTATCTGCGGGTGACCGTTTAGCAAGCGGGCCATCCTCAATCTGAAATGGACTGGCCTCATATAAACAACGATAAAGCGACCAAGATGTAATAATGTAAAGCCACTTGGCTGACACTAACGGTTATTACAGTAACAACTTAATCACTGGTCGGGTATTTGTGAGGCGGGTCTGGACCAGCTCTTTTATTTTGGGAGCGCGTTGTATTTTAAGAGGATGCTTACGAGAGATGAAAAGCTGTTATACCCTACCTAATTAGTTGATTTGTTGGTAACAGGAAAAGTTGGTTAAATGCCGAGCCATGTGAAATTTCATGCCAGTTGCCTCATCCTGCAAGTCGCTATTGAGCCTTTCAGTGCAGCCTTCTAACAAAAGATAATATTAGTAAGCTAACGGTTGGTGCCTTAAATCTGATTCATGGCATACATTGCTTGCCGCACACCGACCCCCAGAGTTGTCCGGGCTGTCTGCATGCGTATCGGTAGTTAAACGCTTTAACGTGGTCAACTGAGGATTGTCACCTTTCTCAAGAACTCTCCCTTTGCTACCACGTTGCTCAATTGTTGTATATTTATTAAAAAAATCATTTCCTTGAAGTATTTACGTGTTATTATTACGCGGGTATGAGACGAAAGACTTGGAATAGAGAGATGCCAGTGGACAGAATTGCTGTCATGAAATATTTGGCTTTCTGCCAAAATATTTATTTAATTTTGTTGATTCATTAGTCACATTGGAAAGGGAGAGGTTCAGTCATGCCGTAATCGACGTTCTATATATATTACGACGGTACGACCAAACTTCCCATTTCGACCAATCTGCATTTGCCTAATATTTCTGGAGGGAGTGTCTTCCACTTTTTCGGGTGGGGATTCTTGGGCAAGTTGCCCTATAAAGTGCGGCGAGGAACTCTTGGGTAATGGGGTTAAATGCAGCCGTTGTAACCATAAACTGATTATGGTTTATTCGCTTACTGTGGGATTGGGGAAGAACCATTTGAACTGGGTGACGTAATATAAAACATAATGAAATTCGAATTCTATCCATTGCTGACATTATAATGCTGACGTAACCGTTGGCATAGGGATTTTAAAGCAGTGGAGTTTTAGAACGCTCAGTTGCATTTCGGGTATAATAAATCCAAAATTACTTTAGATTGAAATACAGTTCTATTTTAAGTAGTTGAATAATAGCCCCGGTCTGTTTCTTTGGTATGCAGTGTTATATTTCAGTGGTGACGAGCTATTTTAAAATACTTCCATCATGTTTGATATAGTGCATTATTCCATTTGTATTATGAATGTTCACGACAAATGTGCATTTTCTATCACATTCACGTCGAATTCGCTTACGAATTTGGATGAAAAACGTTACGGAGGGTAAAGCCACTCTCGACCCCCATAGAGTGTAGGAAGGGACTGTAACTCCGTGACAGGAATGGCTCCTTGTTTGAGAAATGGTCCTGGGGAGAAAGAGCGGAAGAATCCTGAGTAGTTATGATGGTTCTGTTGGTTCCGTTCAGGATTGTCCATTTCAGAAGATGTGCTTTATTAATTATAAAGCCTGCTCACAATTTTCTGTTCTTCTAGCCTTTTATCATATTGATCATTCGGTGTAAAATGTATTTTGAAGCTCAAATATGAAATATTTGTAGAATCATAAATTAGACCAGTGTTACTTTCACTGGGTCGGGACTCAAAATGAGCGGCGAGTATGAGGTGGGACTATTGCTCAGTCATTGCTTACTGAGTCCCATTTCTCACCAGGCTCCACTGGTATGTGTATTTGCTGGAGTTCAAGAACCAGTGGATTAGGTTGTTCACATTCAGACTAGAAAAATCGCATCCACGTAATCTAAAGACTGATAGATTTCAAGGTTTGCTTGTTTACTCAGTCTCTAAGGACGATGCACATTGACCGCATAACTCTTTAGCTGGTCATTCCTTTTGTGATGGGTTGGGCACCATGACAGCCACTGGCACGATAAGCGCAATTGTGGAAGCTGTCCAGGTCTGAGGGGGAAAAAAAAAAAAACACCAACGACAAGTTACGCTGAGCACTTGGGGGTCAAAGGTGACTTGGTCCTGTCTGCAGTCTCTAGCTATGGGCCATACATTGTAGACCGAAAATGTGTGCATTTTGTCTCAGTAAAAATGGTCCTCAGGTATTTCCTATAATGTGGCAAAATGTTAGGGAAATTGAGCTGTGACTGCATGTCCGTGCGGAAGTCTGGTGCGAATATTGTTGTACGGGTCGATTTCATTTGGTATCCCAATCCTGCCTTCTTACATACTTTAAGTATCGCACTGTAAGGGAGGAATCGGATACTCTTGATAAGATATTCCTTTGAATGCAGTGTCCTCCTATATAATTGCATTGTGATCATTGAGTTGCATTTCTGTGTGGTCTATCTGAAACCATCACGTGATGTGAATGGCTGGGTTTAGCTGATAAAACCTGGTAGATTCGCACTCTGCTACCATTAATAAATGAGATCTGTTAAGTGCTAGCATCAGTCTTGCTAATGTGCTGATTCATGAAGGCAGTTGGCTGCCCTGCCTCTACACGAGACTCATTCTCCCCCTGTCTGCGCTGAAAGTTCCTGACTATTTGCATGTTCGAGCCCAAAGCTTTTGCAGCAGTAATACAGCAGGATAAAATGTAAATTCTCTCGTTAGTTCTTTTGTTTTTAGCTCTGTGGGGTGGGATTCCACAGAGCCAGAAATGTTGCTCATTTTCCTGTGTTTTCAGGTATGAAAAGACTCCGGTGCTGACTCATCTGACAGGCTTTGTCTGCCTGTGTAGGCTAATGCTAACGCTAATGCTGATCTTTGTGCATGTGTCGACAGTTTCGTGCCTCTCGATTGGGCTTTTATCAGGCCTGTAGACCTGTTGGATTCTCGCTGGTTCCGCTGGCAGTCCCTGGCCTAACTTGACATGCTATGACCAGATTTTGAAAACCTGGTATAGCATACTTTTAAGTTTAACTAATGCTTGGGGTCCTCAGGATGCCTGCGTGTCTGGGTAGGGAAGCACTGTATTCTCCGAGCTAACCTTTTGGGCTCAAATTAGAAGTACCATGATGCTTCCTTCCCCCAGTAGATGTCCTTTTAATTGATTTTTCCTTTTGCCACAGATCAATAACTTAGGAGAATGCTTCTGAAATAGGAGCAGTCTGGTGCTCTGTGGGACTATGGATCAGAGTGGAGTTTTAAATTCTTCGCAAGTTGCAAGGGAAGCATCTGGAATAAATGCACATGCAGTGAGCAAGACTGGTTAGAATGTTGAGGCTTGCACTGGAAAACATGTGGCTTGGAGCTGTGGGGCTGCAGCCATTTCAGTCTTGTTCTGTGGTTTACAGCAGGCTGGCTCATGGTCTCCACTAAGGCTGTTACCATATTACAGTGCTCATATTGTCGCATTTCCAATGGGACTTCGGCTTGTCTCGTTTGAGCAGTCAAATCTTTACATACAATTCATTCAAAGTGCTTGATGTCAACTGTACGCCATTTTGGTTCAGTGGCTCGCTGACTGCAGCATTGGCTGTTGTGCTTGAGGAAGCTGAACCTACAACCTTGAAGTATCAGGCCCTAACCACTCTGCTGCTCTTTCGCCCCCGTACAAGGCGCCATTGTGCCATTTGGGAATACAGTGCGGCTTTCATTTGCCTTTGAGACCTCCGCAGCTATAAACCAATTGCGGTTGTCCATTGTTTGAAGCGAGAACAATGGAAGAATATTGTTCCTCCTGTTTTTCATTATTCTTGCTGCTTTTTTCCCTGTTTGTTTGTCCTCTAATAACACAATAGTGAAGCCTGATTTCAGTGAGCCTTCTCCCAGACAACAATGCTTCTGTAAGCGTAGCTCTACTTTTCATTGCTTTTGGCCTGCTGTCGTTCCCAAATGTTCTATGAATTGATGTAGATGTGTACATAGAGGTCCTTTTCATTTGAAGGTGTTTTGTTATTGAATATATGTGTGAAGAGAATTGAGCCGTCCAATTGTCCAGGTCAGAAATGTCACCTGTTCAGATTGTTATTGCATTTTCGCATTGTTTGGTTTTTGTACTATTGTAACATTTGACTTTCTTTTCCAACATTTTATTGAGCTTGTGCAGGACAGTTAGAGAGTGGTAACATGGCAATTTGAGTGACAAAATTCATTCAAATAGTGTGGTTTGTTTAGAATTGAAATGAGCCAGCAGTATGCTGGTTATACAGATTGACAGACACTCTGGATCCGGGGATCATAGAGAGGTTACAGAGACCGCTTAACTAAAGATGATGCAGTTAACCTGTGATGTCACTGCAGTCTTAGAATTTGGGCCTGGTGACGCAGTGACGGAGTTACAAAATTGGTGTATTTTGTATCATAGCTCCAAAACTAAGTAAGAGAAGAGGGATACTGGCTAGATAAAGAGGGATTTTCAATACAACACATTTATAAACGAATAAAAACCAGTGGTAGTCTCGTCTAGCTCTCAATGACCCCACCCTACTGACTTGTGTGAGACACAATGGTGGCACCGCACCGGAAGTCAAGACCAGCGATAAATCTAATAGCAGAATGACAAATAGAACCTAAAGGTTTTAAAACAGAAGTAGATGCATTCCTAGAAATCACATCACCACAATCAAGCATGGGGAGTATCACTTAGTGCACAATCTTCTTTTTACTTTCAAAATTGAAACAAGACCTATTTCTCTATAAGAAGCCTATTTTACTCCTTATCTTTTTGGTTAAATTTTCAATATGAATGAAAAAAGTCAGCTTGTCATCCGACCAAATGCCCAAGTATTTATAACTGGGGACATGTTCAGTTTGGCTACCCTGCAGGGTACAAATATGAAAATCAAGGGGTCTTTTTTTTCTGGCTTTGGTGAATACCATGAACTTGGTTTTGTCCTCATTTAATACGAGCTTCAACTAAATTAGAGATCTTTGTATAGGTAAAATTATGCTGCAGATTAGATCATGGCCTGCTGAACTGAAGAAGCAGTCAAGTAAATGATGTTATTATCAGCATAAAAATACAGTTTACAATGATCCAAAGATAAGCCAATATTATTAATATAGACAGTGAATAACAAAGGGCCAAGAATTGAAGCTTGTGGAACTTCTCTGCTGAATTGAGCACTTTGAGACTGAATGTTTTCAAATGAAATATATTGAGTCCTATCCTCAAGATAGTTTTCAGACCAATTACAAGCAGATTTGCAAAGGCCAATGTCTGATAATTTTTTCAAAAGAATGACATGATCAACAGTATCAAATGCCTTAGACATGTCAATGAATAGGGTTGCACAATGCTGTCTGTTATCTAGTGCTCTTATGATGTCATTTATAACTAAACAAGTAGGAGTAACAGTGCTGTGCTCAGACCTGAAACCAGATTGGTGAGTATTCAAAGCGTAATTTTCAGTTAAAAAAGATTGTTATTGAGAATTAACTAGGGACTCCAGAATCTTGGCCAGGCAAGACAACCTGGATATTGGATGGTAATTATTTAAATTACTTGCACCTCCCCCTTTTAATAAAGGGAAAACATTATCATGTTTCCATACTTTTGGTATGTTGGAATGATAATTGTTGGGGCGCCACCTGTAGGCTAAAACTAACCTTCCCAAAAATGCTATAAGTGAAATCGTTCTTATGGGAATCGGGTAAAATTGGCTGTGAGCGTTCCTGGAGTTTAGAGATTCTACTGTTTATTCTCTGGACCTTTGACCCTTTCCTGTAGCACCTTCACCAGGCTAAACTATGAATTTTGTCCATAGAGAGACTGCCATATTTTCAGGAATATACTGTACCCTGCTTTCGTCCACCCTCTTCATTTGTCTTTTTAAAAGTTTATCATTTGGGTATGATTGCAACAGAAATGTCATTTTTCTATTTCATAACGTCTGGAGTTGAAGTTTTAATGTAAGGTGCTGGCTTTTTTTTACATTTATAAATGCCCAGAACAAAAATGGAAGACACCTATTCTCTCTCCGGGGTTTGTTTGTTCCTAGCATAATATGTCTCTAACTTTTTTGTTTACAGGTTTATTACTACAAAATTGGAATATTGACAGAAGAGGTAACTGGCCACCACTGAAGTGCTTTCTAATCCAGAAAAATCACAAGCTAGGCTTTTTGCATTAAAATCCAGAAAAAGTGTGACCTAAAGCTTTTGCACTGAAATCCAGAAAAATTACTAGTCAAATTTCTGTCTGTTCTTTAATCCTGAATTATTAACAAGCCAAGATTTGGGATCTATCGCCAACCAAGAAAACGTGTCAATTAATGATTTTGTTTTCTTTTCTGCAGCTGGAATTGCTTTTTTCTCACTTTGTAGTGGACCATTAATAAGCATTTAAATAATTGAATTGCTTTAAGGCTTTTTACCATGATTATTCATTAAAAGTAATGTAAAATAATCCATTCAAATTACTTAATGCTTATGTACATGATTATATTAATTATTATGGTACTGTTTTTCATGTTCTGGTTCTTTTGAAATTTTTGCATCATGTATAGCAGGTTATTTACAGTATAAGATGACAGTACGAGCTGTGAAGTGTCATAATTTATTAAAGCACAATTGTCATGTTCATATTTGAGCCAGGCATAATTCTGTATCATCAGTGAGGAGAAAAATTAATTGGCGAACTGATCTTGGTCCATAATCTGAAATATTTCCAGTACACTTTTTAGCACTTATATTTCATTTGGAAGTTAAAAAAAGGTTAACAGAAAATCGCATATCTATTCTAAGCTGTATTGATTTGTGGTGCACAGAAGAAATGTTACCGCCTCTCGCGGCAGCATATGGTCAGAGATGAGTCTGGAGGTGCCACAGTCAATTTTCCAGTTCTTATGAGCGTAGCCCTTCAAGCCTGTCACATGCACAGAGGGATAAACACAAAATCTGCGCTCATGCTCCTAGAATCTTGGGTTACAATACGTAAACAACGTTTTATGTTTGGTGGGTTTTTTTTTTTTTTAATTCTGTCTGGACAATCGATTTAAAATTGATCCCACTGAATTGAGCAGTTGATCAAGATGATTATGTTGACCTGGATGCTGTACATGTCAGCTTGGGGACAATATGAAACTTTGCTTATTGGAGTTACTTCATAAGTTCATTTCGGTAATGTTAGCCTATTTGTTTCTGATAACTCCGATTAAGCCTAGTCGACGTCTTTGAAGCACCGCTTAAATGGGTTGATGCCAAATGCGTTTATATGTTGCGTTGCTCACTGTGTTAAGCTCGTGGGTTTATCGCATTTGCTACGTAGTCAAAGTAATTTGTGAATCTCCGCAGTGTATGGAATGGTGCCGTCTCATGATCGCAGGAGTTAACCGCTCAGTAAAATTAAATGGCAAGTCATTACATTCAAAGCAGCTGCTGAGAAGCTGGCAACATTCACTTCTTGCTGTTTAACGGTCGGCACATGAACAGAGGCCTGGGTTGGTGCTTCTGGGAGCTTATGGGAAGATGAGTAGGAATGTTGCATAGAAGCAAAGCCGTACACGTCTGCTCCAACCTCACCTAGTCAGAAAGCCTCGTCTCTTATGATGGATATATTTTCAGTAAATTCTGCCGAAGAATGACAGATGACTTAAACTGACCACAAACAAATGCAATGACATTTACTGTCGATTACAAATTTCAGTTGGTAAGTCTCAAAAACTGCTTAAGTTTGAATTTTTGTCATTGTCCCTCGCCGTGCAGAACGCGCGAAGCGGCAGGACATAGTATTCACGACCGTCCGTCGGGACGTACGTAGGTTCTGTCCGTCCGTACGTACGTACGTCCCGAATCCTTGTCCGCAAGATATCTCAAGAACGAATTGATGGATTTCCTTCAAATTTCATGTCAACATGTATTGGGGTGATACCCCGGCGCCAGTCGATTTTGGTGACCTTCGCGTCACTCAAGGTCGCACTGAGAGATTGCTCATTTTGACAGGATTTCACATGTTGTGGCGGGGGACAAAAACACGTTAGTGGCAAATACTTGTTCTGTTTATTCTTGTGCTTATAGCAATAATCGCAGAGGTGATAAATTTTACTCAATGTTCTTTCTATTGAATTCTAAGAAGAAAGCTGACATTTTATAGCACTGCCTGGATGACCAGCGTGTGACGGTGGGATACAGTGAATGTCATATCTGGCACTAGATTAGCGATAATTGACATGCATCACTGAGGAACCGTACTTGACTGATATTTGCTTCCATTGTCCTTGTGCTGAAGAAGGACTTGAATCGAACTGAGGAACATATTCCTGGATAAGGTGGGGCTGTACTCAAAGCAGGATTACTCATGAAATGATTGCATCGAGGTAAAGGTGCCCAACTGCTATTCAAAAGGTTCAAGCCCTATTTTTGTAGTTGTTGCATCCTTGACCCAGAGGATTAGCTTTGTATTGGCCAGTTCTCTGCCAAAGCAACTGTAAGTCACTTTGAGAAAATTTTCCTCAAAATAACTAATGCAGTAAACTGAATGCGTCCTATAAAGGCAGCCATGTCAGCTTTTACTTGGTGAACTTGTTCAGCCAAGACTGTAATCCTGCTTTGTAATACAGGGCCTGGTGTGTCTACTGGTCTCTACTGGTAAGTGTGACTGAGGATGAATGTGGCCTCTGATGGTCGCCCGTGTGGTTGCGACCGCGTCATGACTTTTTGTTGTTCTAATGCTGTTTCTTTCTGAAGCTGCTGGGCCTCCTGGGAAATCAGCTGAGCTGTTCCTCTTCTTTATTGTTGCAGATGAAACCATAATTTCCTCCTCTACTGCATCTCCGCCTCAGTTACTGTCCCCTTCAGGCAAGTTCTCTCTTCTGTCCCTCTGCTTTGCATGTTCCTGCCTGTACGCTGCGGTTTGTGGGCCTCTGCGCTTAGCATCTTGGCATCTCTTGGCAAACATTTCTCGAGTGTAAATTAGATTTTGTGTGAAAATGTTCTCCTCTATCACTTCATTTTCTGTCTGTCCACTGACCTCTTCCTTCCTGCCTTGGCTCCTGTGTTAGTTGTTCTATTTGTGGTCTGTTCTCTCAACGGAAAATTGATGTTCTTGAGAGCACTGTTAGTGTAGTTTGCAGTCCGATTAACTTATAGTCGGCCCCGTTCTCGTTTATTGTTGGTGGTTCCCCCCATTGATTTTAGTACTCAGGCAGTTGAAGTATTTCCAACAGTCTCAGGCCTAAACATGGCAGGTATTATCATGCCTCTTACTTGTGATGAAGGTTCTCGAATTATAGTCTTTTGTAATTTTTCAAACATTCAGTGTTTTACAAAGTTGTATTTGTATCACTGAGGGGAATCCCAATCTTGGAACGATGAACGGCATGACTATTTTTTGAATGCCATGACTCACGCAAGCACAACCATTATAACGTTTTCTCACCTGAACTGCGAGAGCGCATCACCCTCTTTTTCCCTCACACGTCTTTTCTCTGGACTCTTTGAAGTAACTGTCTATCTGGAACCCCCCCAATCAAACCGCTTTACTTTCCTCTAACATAACATTTCTGATGGCAATTTGGCACCAGCACAAATAAGCCGACAATGGTGGCTTGAACTGAAATTGAACAAGGTCACACGTCAAACCGAGGTTGATCAATCTTGGCTCCCAATTGAACTGTGGCATGAAGGATCTGTTCTCAATGAAGGGCTAGATAGAAAGGAATGAAGGTGCCATGCCAAATATAACGTTTTCAGACCTTCACGTCCCTTTTGGACCAGGCATTGGACCAGGACAGTTACTGCAGAGTTTCAGGTATCATAACTGGAATTTTTTTCACGTTAGGAGCAAAACGCGATTCCCTGTGGTTGTGCAGGTTAGACTCTTGTCAACTAATAATCCACTAACTATTACTGTTGTGTGCACTGCACCTGCCTGCTTTAAACCCACAGCAAACGTGGATGCACTACAACTTCAGTCTCAAGGGACCGTGAAAGATATGGATGAAACATCAAAAGACTTGTTTTCTTCAAAGACGCCTTGGCATGAAACCGACATGCTCTCCAGCAAAGCAGATTCAGAAGATGATTTTCTGTTTGAGAGGAAGGCAACTACCTCTCCGAATCATCCTTTCCATAGTTTTGCTCCCGTAGGCATTACTGGCAGTGGCCTAACCCTGTCTGATGAGGTTTTATCTGATAGCAGAGCTGGGAAGATGTCTGAAAGTCCAACGCCGGATTTGGTGCAATATGCTCACGATGCTGAATCACAAGAGTGCGCCTCAGCCAAGTACAAGGAAGATCCTCTGGTTGACCTAGCCGATGAAGTTACTGATGCAGTCGTGGAACCCTCCGACCTCGAGACGTATCCCCCGACATTTGCAGAGGAGTCTGAGAAATCTTCAACCTCACCTTCTCTGCCGGATATCTTGAGGCGATCTCCTTTGAACCCCGACAAGGAGGACTCTGGTTCATCCGAAGCTAGTTCTGACTCTGAAAAGAGTCCTTTCCGACAAGTTCAGAATGCCCCTGATTCGGCCGTGAAATCGTTCGGCTTCGACTCAAAGGTCCTACTCCTGAAGGAAATGGCTGAGGAGACAGAAGCCCGTGCCGCCGAGAAGAAGAAACACGATGAAGCGCCAACTCCTGAGCAGGGCTTTGGCACTTTCGATCTCGTAAAAGAAGCAGAGACCACTGCCAAGGGTAAAGGTCTCCATTCAACAATGGAGGAGGAAGAAAAGGACTTGATGTTCTCTACTAAAGACTCTGTGAAACTGGCGGACAGATCAGCGGCTCCAATTCTCCCATCTTCTATCAACCTGCACTCAAGCCCTCCTCCTAAAAATGTTGCTCCTGAAGAATCTGATTCTGACAGCCCCATAACTGACTCTCTGTCTCCAGTCTTGGATGCAATGGCAAAGAATCCAGAGAGCTTTCAAGTTGAGATCGAGAGTGGGTGTTTGAAAGAATCCAGAGAGACGCTTGAAAGGGAAGTGAAGAGACCATTTGTAGAGGAACCCGAGGCAGCGGAAGAGGTGTCTGAACATGAAGCCTCTTCAGAGGAGTTTGAATTTGTGGAGAAACCGCCTAAAGGCTTGATTGATGAGTTTTTAGAAACCCTAGATAACTCTAAACAACCCAAGGTTCCAGAAAGGGATACGGAGTACGACTTGCAAACTTTTGGTCAGAGGAAGCTAGTTGGAGAGGTGGAGCCTGAGTCGGAGGAAGTCAGCTTGTCTCAAATGCCCCACCATGATTTAAACCAACTAACAACCAAAGCCGACCTGGAAAAATCAGATTTTCCTTCAAATAGTTTTGAGCGTGATGACCAGAAGGCCTCCATGGGTTCAGATGGCCCCCTCTCCCACCCTGCAGCTGAAGAGCTGTTAAAACCGACACCTGTACGTCAAACAGATGAGCACAAGATGGCTGCCGGGGGGGGAAATCTGACCAAGGAAGCAGGTAACTTCAGAGCGTCAGTGATGTGGCAAGTCGTGGCCCAGGTTGCACCAGGAATGTTTCTCCCCGTTCATTTGCCTCTACATTTTCCCACCCGTTACAATCCATTTCTTTTATTCTTCACTTGATTTCCATTCCATTTTTCTCCCTTCACCATTCTGTCCTTTTCCTTGTTTGCTTTTTTTGGTTTCCTAATTGCTGATTTGCTTTTCAACGTATGTGTGCCTGTGTGTGCGACGTGTGCCCCTGTGTGTTAAGACCATTGACGTTTATGTTCACTCCAGTCACTGGACACACTTTTTTAATTTTTTTCTGCCCGTCATTACCTTCGCTCTGTTTTTCGTTTGCTCTACGATAGGGTTTTGGTTTTTGGCTTAGTTGACTGTCTCTAAATCTTAAAGAATTTGTCAATGACCTTGTCGACCGTTGATATCATCTGTAATGTAACATTTTATATTGCAATACTATTTTCTTTAATTATGGTGCAGGTAAGTGTTTGAAACATTTTTCTAAATACCTACTAATAATACTTGTAATAATGGAAGGACATATCTGAAAATGAGGACTATATTCTAGTGGATTATATGTGGTCTTTTGATTACTTCATTTCACAGTTTTTATTTATACTGTGAGAAATGGAAGTCGTGGAAGGAAACGCCCAGTGGTAGGGTTGTTTTTTAATGTTCTATCATTTATCTATAATGAATCCACCGATTGATGTGCTAAGACTGCACTGTAGAAGATCTGTCTCATGTTATCCAGTTAAATCTTGGTCTAGGTCAAAGTCTGAATTTCGTCTGTGATCTCGTCATGGCAACATGGAACCAGAGCCGGTGGCCACATGGAAACAGAACCAGGAATTGATATTCTACCCGTGACCAGTTTAAGTTTTTAAGGCATCTAGTTTGAGGTTACTGGGTTGTGAATTATGCTGATACGAAAGCGCAAATTACTTGACTTTCTTTAGGATGGATCATTAAATGATTCAAGTAACTTGACTCTGGTATTGCTGGCTTGCTGCGAGTCAGTATTTTAGTGTTCGGTGTTGAAGTTATGGATACCTGAAGTATTATTACCAGTGGCACTCGTGCAGTTTATTCCAGTTTACAGTGAAAAATATGGCATTGTTATTATGGAAAATCTTTGCTATGAAGTGATTAATGTCAAATTTTAATTCCATCTCCACGACGACGATAGTCGGGAGATATTACAGTTTAGTTCCAGGGCTGCCGCCGGGGCAGAGATTTTCTGTCCCGGGCTCTGGAAGCCACAATTATTACAGGAATTTCTCCAAATTTCACACAGGCAAAGATATATGACAATGCTCAAGACTGATTTTCACGAATTTCTGACGTCCAATATGGCTGCCGGCGGCAATTTTGTACGAAATTCGGGGATCGGGGAAATGCGTGACTCGGTCCCTGTGGCGACCGAGTTATCTAGTTGATACATTTTTTTATGTTGTCCTGTTAAAAATTGAGGTATAACGTAGCAAAATGCAATAGACGAAATGCTTGCCGCGTTCTAGGGATTTGTCTGCTGGTTGCTAATCAGGCTGGGCAGCCATTAGCCATGCTACACGACTGTCAGCACTGCCATCTTATCTATGGTATGACCTGCATGTGCACTCACGCCCACTTGTCTTGGCACAGTGTTCTTTGAGACTAATTAACTGCTGCTTCCTCTCTCCAAACGGAGCCAGGAAAGGACGGGGGTTTTTCTCCGATGGCGTGACCCACCCTCCAGCTTTGATTACCAGCTTTCAGGAGATGAGTGCAGAAAGCTTAGTTGTTGTCTTTTTAAAGTTATTAGTTTTTTGAGATTTTGCTCCATGTTGATGCCCTATCTGGAAACCATCTGACTTGAGAATTTTTGAGCAGGTAACAAAGTTCCTGTATCTTTCCCTCCGTTTTTGAGTAGGTCAGTTGGTGTGGCGCGGTGCTTAGGGTGGCTACTTCCAGACATAAGAGTCCCCCCCCGCCAGACCATGGGGGATCGATCTCCTGCCATGGCCATGGGTCTCTTCCCTACTGACGTCCTCTCTGCTTGCATATCAGAATTGAGCAAAAAAACATAAAAGCTGGGCAGGTAATTCCTCCTCACTGCTGAGCAATAACATCAAACCTGGCGCATTTCTGGCATGACCTAGTCGAGGTGACATTAGTGTGAACCTCTAAGCCCACGCTGCCCCATACTTGTGCTATGCTGGCTACAGGGAGAGGAACATCTGCTGCCCACCTGACAGGCTGAGTGTCGATTTCATCATATTTTGTCCTTGCAGGCTAACTTGTAAATGTGTAAGTGTTACGTGAAAAAGAATGCACTCGCTCAAGAAACTCCGTTTGACCGTTGCTCCTGCGGCATTTTTTTTTTTTTTGGGGGGGGGGGGGGGGAGGCGCGTTCTGCTGTGTGCTGTGCAATTTGGGGGGTTGAAAGTGCTGGAGAGCTCATGGTACAGGTATTATAAACCTGTTCTCTCGGGAGTCGGGACAAGCGGAGAGGAACCAGGGTTAGTTCCATTCATGTTGCAACACAGACCAGTCAAACAAAGCGCAGATAACCTATCTAGTGTACTGCTTCACTTGCTCAGAGCTCCCGGCACTGTCAAGGTCCAAAAACGTTTTGTTCGTTGTATCTCACAGGCGAAACGCAGTAACCCAAGATTGCTTGTGGTCTTTCCTAGAGCCGTAGTCTGGCTGTTTTAGGTGTGCTGTGCTGTGCGGTGCCGTTGGCTGGACTTGCCCATTTTACCCCATGCAAAATATGTGAACCTTGCCCCCATTCAGGCTTCTGCAAACACGGCGCCTACTGCTGCCTGACAGAAGCAAGTGTCTCTGCTGTCTGTCTTTTTCTGGAAAGTTCTTTTACAGCATTGTGACGTGGCTTTACAGTGCTCCATGAGAATTTGACTGAACCTTTGCAGCTGTGAGAATTGGGGCCGCTTTAGACAGCCTGTCAGAGGGTCTTGTAATAATTATGCTCTGGCTATCATACTGGGCTTATTTTGTAAATGAGCTATTGCTTTGTCACTAGAGTGGCTCGGCTTAAGGCGGTGGTTCCTTAACTTTGTCTTGGGAAACCCTGGTGTATGTTGGCTTTCGTTCCAACCGCTGTAATCATCCCACAGTTTTATCAAGCTGTTAATTTTTCTTAAATGGGTGCTTTTGATGTTTGTTTTTGAGGAATTATTTACTACCTTAATCCACACTATGCCAGAGATCTCTTTTACAATGAGCGCTTATATTGTTCTTATTGCAGTGTGTGGGCAACAATGATAAAAAAAGACTGAGGTTATTGGGTTACTAACAACATGATTGTTGAATAGTGTGATAATGCCATATTGAATTTTTCCCTTGAAGTTACCCTATCATGTCGCCAAGTTAGAAGCATTTTGATCCACCGCCATCTTAAATTTCATCAGTTTGTTTTTATCACTTTATTGCTTTTTTTTAACGTACGTTTTGCAAATAAATGCATTGTTTGCTATATTGACCAAAATGCATTTCTATGCCTCCAAACATTTTATTCTACATAGCATGCATATCTGTTTCTCACTGAATTTCTTGCGGAAAAAGGACCGAGTTGAAGAAAATTAACAGCTTTTTAGGAGTCTGACATTGGCATTGCGTTCGATGCAAAAACCTGCAGGGTTCTATCAGGATCGAGCTTTGCAACCACTGGCACATGGTAATCGGCTGCCATCTAGCGGTAGATGTGTGCGACCATTTTTTTTCTCCTTGTTTTTCTTTGAGAACGGTGGAGTAAATGATTAGTGCTGGAAACATCTGTGGCTTTAATGACAATTGGGTTATGCACTCAAAGTCCAAGCATTCTGTTCCATCATCTTCATGTGCTGCTGTTGTGTTTGAATGGTTTAAGGTTTAACTGACACCATTACATGGTGCACTCCATTGTGTTTTGGATTAATGGACATTTCCTCTGTTTGGCTGTGCGCTCCAAAATTTTAGCCTTGTAATCAAAAACTGCATCTGTGCTGATGGTGCAGCCTGTCAGGTGTTGAAGGGCTATTTTTGTGAGCATTTTATTTTCACATTTTTGAAATGAGAGCACTTATGCATAGTAGTGCAATTTTAATGCACCAGAACACTCGAGACTAAGGCCTTTGCAGGTGATAATGACTCGTCAGGTTTTTTCACTTGCTTCCTTTGTGAAAGTATGAGGCATTTCAGTATCTAGTCTGTTCATTGACTTTTGAGTTTATGGCCATAGTCATAGACAACCAAACTTTTTATCATTGTGAAGGTAAACATTGAACTCTGCTTTACAGTGCATAGTGCTTTTCTGCATTAGCTGACGCCAGTATTACTACAGGGATAAGCTGTACCTACCTTTGACTCCAAGGATCAAAATTGGTTTATCCCTGTTTGTCAATCTGCCAATCCCTTTTCCTTAACTTATGTTCTTCAAGAAAATGGCTGTCCAGCACATTCCAGGCAAAAATTTAGTTTGTTTCAAACCAATATGAAGAAATTAAAGTCCTTTGGAGATGGAATACTGTATCTGACACCATTTAATTAATGTAGGGAGTGGTGGATTGACACACAAGGCAATTGGACCTAACCCAACATAGCCTGCTCTGCTAGGCAGCCACTGATATTTCTTACGAGTTTTGCTGCTATGCGAAAATGCTCGAGAAAATATTGGTTTACGGTTTCACCTTCAGAAATTGCAATAAATTTACCCTCAGAAGGTGGAATCCTGGTTAATCCAAGCCTGGTGTCCAGCTGTTAACTAAAGCTGCTGTCCTAGTGAGTGCTATAGAGGTGACTGTAGTAACCATGCGATTGTCTTTTAGGATTAAACTTGAGGATCTGTTCTGTTTACCTGCCCATTTGGATTACATATGAGAAAAAGCCAGAGTTTCAAGGACTAAAATCACAACTATGATTAAAATGTTTTAAACTGCTGTTGTACCAATCACAAATTGTAATTCTGGTAATATTGATAAGAAGATTAAGGCGGAACATCCAATCCAACTGTCCAACCGTTAATCACATTGGTCGCGGAACGTTTTGCAGAAGGGCTTTCTTCATTTAACCCCTTAAAGGAATGGACAGCAGAATTTCAGAATACAATTTGGAAGATGGATCATGGCATAAACTAACGACTCATGCGAATGTTTGAACATATAGAGCTTGTACAACTAAGCTATCCATCTCCGAAAGTTGGTTCTGAAGCTGAATTGACGATTTATAGATGCCGCCATTGAAAATATTTCAACCAATCAGAAGAATCCTCGCGGAGATGCTCTGAGGTCACATGGGCGCAGCACGTTTAAGCTATACATGGCAAGGGCTAGTGAGACTGCTCAAGCATTGGGATAGTAGTTAAATTACTCACTGTTGTCACCATTTTTCTGTGTCAAAGGCATTGTTAGTCACAAATAGACCCTACTATTCATGAAAATATTCCAAAAGGCTGTTTGAAGGCTGAGCGAGGACAATACGCCTGAGTGTGCAGCGGTTGGGTGTACATGCAGGACTGGTATAGGTCAGCAGCATGACCCCACGTTTTATGCTGCCATGCAAAGGCAAAACACCGTAACATCACATTTGGTCGAAAATGAGTTATAGTCATTTTGGGGGTATTGAAGACCTCCTTTATCATGTGGATGAGGTCGATTTGATTGTTTTTATGCAAAAATCAAGGTCTGTGTCAACAGTAACTCCAAAAAATCCCACCAGAAACCATGACAGAACGCTGTAACTGCAGTTACTGTGCTTGGCCTTTGTTTCGGGTTCGCTGACGTTGAGTTCAGGTACTCTGGCTTTGTTTAGCCGCGAATCAAAGCATTGTTACTGTGCAGGCCTGAAGTTATGGTCAGTGATAGTCGGTGCAGACTCGCCTACGTCTCACTCACACAGCTCCCTGTCAGCTTGCCTGCTTGTCATCAGGCCCATAAACAATTAAATGCACATCCTACCTTTTCTTGTAAACCGAAAAAATCCAATTTCAGCCACCTCATCCGGAATATTTCCCATGATAATCCCTAAGCATTAGAGTAAATATTCCTTAGATGCTGATCATGCTACAGACGAGCAGACCTATTCTTTATGATCAAAACGAGTCCGTGAGCTAGGTTACCCAATGTCCACTGTTGGTTGCAAAGCAAACCTTTAAAAAAAACATTCTGGCTATGACACTTTTTTTTTTTTTTTAGTCGATTGTTCAGTGTCTAGCAGGAAAATCCAATTCCAACATCATACATATCTGCTATGTCAGGCACATCATCAGCGATGTTTCCACAATAATCCACTGTTAGAGCAGTTCCTTGGATGCAGGTGAGCAGACCACTTCTTTATGATCAACAAGTCCGCAAGCTAGTCCTACCTAACGTCCATAGTTTTTTGCAAAGCAAAATGAAAACCCATTTCGCCTGTAAAACCCTTTCTTTGATTGTGTCTGAGTTAAGCTGCTTTCACATTGGACGCAAAACAAATTTTTCGCATGACAGATTACATTCAGAGTCAACGCAAAGATGCGAATACAGGCGAAATGCGTGTATTTGCGTCTTTGCATTGACTTTGAATTAAAAATAATTTCCTATATTTATTCATACTGCATAATGCTAAGTAACTTATCTGCTGGCATTTTGTTTCTGGTGCCGGATACCAAACTGGAGCTGTTCTCTATCATGAAGATATGATGTAATGTCTCCACAGCTCTGCATAGCAACAATTAAATGTATTCAATTCATTCTTAATCATTCAAAACAAAAGTCATTGGTTAGGCCTTAGTTAAGTGCTCTTCTAATGGTCTTGTGTACAGTAAACGGCAACGAAATATTGAATTTATGCAAATTCGCAGTAGAAGACCTAATGCACCAACAGAGGAGTAATGAGGAATGGAGACTCTCCCTTGCGCCCATGTGACGTCACGCATCGCCCTTCCGGGAGGCAAAATGGCAGCTCACTAGTGGCCCTCGGACTGCCACACAAAAACGCTCACTACTTTTTCATAAATGGTCAAGTATGCCTGAAATCTTTCTGAAGGGCTCTCAATACTATAAGCTATCAACCTATGCATGTACTTCAATTTTGTTGTCTATTCCTTTAAACTCTGATTTATCACTTAAGATTCCCTTATGTAGGTTCAAAATCAGAAAAAGCATTTTTTTTTCATATAGTAGGAGAAATTCACATACATATTCTATTCTCCTAGTTGCAGTGCTTTTCTGAGCCGACATCCCACATATTGAGACAAATATTCAAACCCAGGACACTGTTTTTATGGCCTCAGCTTTACATCAAATGGTTAATATATGGATCATGTATATTATTTTATATGCATTTGCCTGTAATTCAGCAGAACAAATTTGAGATCATTGTAAACTTTCACTAGAATGTAATATGGGCTTGAAGATCTCGCAGATTTGAATACAGCAGCTGCGTTTGACAGATCCGTATTATGGGTTTGTGGGTTTTATTAGGTTAAATGATAAAAACCTCCATCCCCAGCCGTGGTGCTCGGAGCTGCTGTATCTCCTCCTCTGGCGGGCGCTGTTTTAATAACTGCGATCGCTGCGCCAGCGCTAACGCGCGGTTCGGGAACAGCTGCTGCGTCACGGTCCCTGGCAGCCTCCGCCAGCAGGCTGTCAGCTGACCCACGCCCCCCTCCCCCGCCGCGGCAGTCCTCCTCTGCTCCCGCCAACTGCGCCAACCGCAGTCTCTGCACCGGGGATCCCCGCCGCAGCCTGCCCGTCCGCCGCGATCGCCCTTCCGCGCCCCGTGGGGCCCCGTCCGTCCGTTATTCCGCCCGCACGCCGAGCCGGAGCCACTCTGGAATGCCGAATTGATCCCGACAGCTGAGCAGGAATAAAGATGGATAACAAGCCTCCCCGACACTGGAGAGACCAGGGTATCCCCTCTATTTAATATAATTTTTTTTTTTTAATCATGCATGCTGCACCTCAGCTAAAGGCTTGGGTTATTGAGTGTAGCAAGTTTATCTATGTTTTCCAGGTGGTTCCATGCTGTTTACGTAGTGTACCAGTTACCCAGGGGGCAGAGTGCTCAAGCGCCTGAGAGGGAGAGAATTTATGGTTTGCGAGCGTGGAGTTTGACTGGTTTGCTGGTGTAGGGTACAGCAGTAGGGCACCTACACTTAAACTGAGACGCTGCTGTTTACTGCGTGTAATCTTTTCAACTCTGGTTAAAACCCTGCGCCACAGAGGGATTTTACTTTGAGCATTTTCAGGGAAAATCGCTGAACAAACGGCTCAACCTTTGTACAGGGCACTCCTGTGTTTCAGAACTCGGCGCCTGTCTAATGCAGAGCCGTTGTTGAATAATTTACAGACTTGCTCGCTGCGAAAAGAGCAGAGGAAATTTTTTTGTTGGGTGCACTGTGCTCGGAGAGTGCTTTGACTGCTGATTAATTTGTTAATTTCTTGTCGGGTTCTGCAGCAGATCGATACTGTATTATATGTAAGACAATGCAGGAACCATACAAGAATAATAATTACAGCAAAGCAAGCAAATTTACTTAAATTGTAGAACTGAACTCTGTTAATTAAAAAAAAAACCTTCTATATTTACTTGGGTAAATCCACGACAGTTCAGCTGAAGAGATCAGTCTGCTGTTCTGCAATACTAGACTTTCTGGCTGTCTGACGTTGGCAATTACAGCATGAGTGTGTGCGACTCATTTGACAAACGAGCATTCCGTTAGGCACTGGCCCTAATGAGTGATGCTTCTCCAGAGCAGCAGAAGTGCCCCGGTGCTGATCGCTGTGGTGGTTATGATCTGGGAGATGCAGTGGAGGTGGATGTGTGTCGATGTAAGGTGCTTGGGTGCTGGGGTGAGCTGTGTGTGATTTACTGTTAAGGCAGGGCTGGTCCGGGCTCATTATCTCATGAAAGCTCATGTATACCAACCATAAAAATTTATTTTGTTGTTCATGCACCGATTTTGATGCATCCTTGTGCACCTGTGATGGATTGGCAGTCTGTCTAAGATGCACTGCAGCCTCTTATGCAGTGTATGCTGATGTAGGCTCCGGCCTCTATCTACCACTCTGAACTGGAAGTATGTAACAGATTATGGATGGATGAATGGATGGGTTTGCTTCAAAATCTTTCGAGTTTTGAGCTCCTATGCTCCTAGTATGAACGGTTTACATTGAAGACTCCCCTACTACTAAAGGGTCACGTGGAAGATGCAAAGGGTTAGCTGCCTTTTCGAGTTCATAACAAAAGGTATAATTAAAACAAAGATTGCAGCTTTAATAATTGGGTCTTGATGGCGAGATAGTGGTCTGAGATGGAGAGTGACTGTTAGAATGAGATTGAGGGACGACATGCATTCACTTTATACCTGGTATGAAAGGGCCTAAATGTACGTTTGACTGTACAGGCATGGCTGAAGTAATTTTTTCCATGATATCGCTTCATATGAAGGCTGTATATTTACCATCAATGTACCAGAACCCCATCAGGCCATACATTTGGGTAATGTATATTGAATCTGATGGGATCCTCCAGTGGGTGCCCTCGAGCTTTGGCATTGCCGAGTTTAAAAACATAATTTTTCTTGATCAAATTTAGGCTTTGCCCTGCCCTGGAAAATCAGCACTGGGTGGTTGTGCAGTTTCCAATAATTTCACTGTTTGGGTGGGAAAGTTGCTTGTAAAGACTTTTTTTTTTTTTTTTTTGCAAATTCACACATTTAAAATAAGTATTTTTAAAGTGATACAAGGCCTTACAGTTTCAGCTTCGAATTAGTCTGGATATGGGATTGCTTCATTTGCAATTTAATGTGCATCCTCTATGATCCTTCCTCGGTGGTGAGCTCTTTTAATATTGTCTCATTTTTATCATCTTAAATTTATGAAGGTTTAACCCAATTATCCTGCTTATTGCATGTTTCTTTTCCATTCGATTATTGCGGGACCATCTTTTGTGCCACTGGTTTTATAAGGTTTAGGCGAGCTCGGGGATTTCAAACCTTATTGAGGAATGGCAGGTGTGAATTCAGGCTCTCCTCCCGCCATGCAGTGAAGGATTTATTTCTATCCATCATCCCCCGGATGTCAAAGCTAAGGCCCTTGATTAGTTGGGTCAGGTGTGGAACTGCATCGTTGGAGTGAAAGCCTGCATTATACCGGTCCTTTCAGGATAAGGTTGCGAATCCCATTCGTTTTACGTGTAAGCTTCCATATTGTTTGGGTACAGTGCTTTTTATAATAGAGGGACAACGTGCTACGCGTGTATTTTAAGTTGATTGATTGCTCTTTAACCGCCTTAAGTGGACCGTAGTTTGTGTCATGTTGCCAAATAGGGAAATATGACGGACGCTAGATGACGCAAGCGGACTTACCCGCAGAATGAAACGACCTTATTGTTGATGGTTGTACTAATGCCGGTAAACGCTGTTATCCTGCAAAATATCAGAGAAAAAAAGTGAAAACTGGGATTTTTGAGGAACGCAGCAGTCAGTTGCGTATTTATCCGAGAAGACCTCCAACTGACCTAGCAGGAAGTGGGGAAACCTCCGCCCCTCTCTCTCAGCTGCGCTTGGAGCTGGTGCACGAAAACGGGCGCAAGATGGTTGCCAGGCTGGGTTAGTATATTCATTCTCTTTATTCGCCGATACACTGCGGTGTCGGAACCTTTGGGAATTCCGACGAGGCGCCGATTTTCCTGGCTGCGCTCTGGGATTCGGAATCTTGTAGATCGGGGCGTTTTTTAAAGCCGATTGCGGAGGCCCGGTTGTGTGAATGAATATCCATGTTCAGCGTGTATGCTTTGCGACAACGGGACTCGAACGAGTGCGATTATTGAACCTTTCTGGTAGTGTCGGATTTGGCATATAACCAGCAAAGCAAAATGCAAGATTCGTGAAAACGATTATAATTGGATGAAGATCAGCACCTAAGACACCGCTGATAATGCTCTGGCTATTTTTAGCTGAGCACAGTCGCAAGCTGAAGCAGACCAAATGTAGAAAGACCGTTCGGAATGAGGGAGGTCCGTTACCTATGTGCATTTATTATAGACAAAGGAGTGAGAGCCCGTAGCTGTAGCCCATAGGCGTGTTTATTTAACCTCGTCTGATGTTTTAAAGGGCTGGATTTTTAATGTCATTTATGCTTTAGGCTTCAGTGAATGTTTTGGGTTTGACTGAATAGGCTAGCTGGCTAACAGTTCACGAGGAGAAAAAAAGCGAGAATGCATTATTTACTATTCCTAATGTGCTTTGCATTGATACGGAGGCTGCGAAAAAAAATTCCAGAAGGAAGACAGTTCGAGGATCATTTAGCCGATCACGTTGCTTAATTATTTATTCGCGAGTTTGCCTGAAACGAATCGTGCGAGAGCGAAATGTCATTTTGCTTGCACTCATTTCTGATTCGCAGATGTTTTATTTATTCAAATCCACCATAAAAGGAGACGTTTTTTGCGGTTAAAGTGTTGCGATGAAATGTGGCATTGTGAAGGGTAGATGCGAATCTCTGGGCGCGTCAATGGCAAGTTTGTTCAAATTGCCAACCTGCAACGAAACAAATGTGCGCCTGAGGCGAATGTTTCTTAAATGACGTCATACCCCACGTTGACTGAAGTGATTCTGGGCTGCTATTGGTCCCCGCTGCTGCAGTCTGTTCCCTGTCAAAGTTGGAGTCTGTTGCACTCCTAACGAGGAACTAGATCTGTCATATCACCCTGTATCTCGGTACGATTAGGAGGAAACGAAAACGCCCTTCGTGTTTTGATTTGTATCTGGATTTAAAGTGAAATCCGCCATTTCGAAAGCAGGAGTTGCTTTCTATTCGAAGTCTAGGAGGCCTGTAGGCGTAGGTGTTAACATGAGTGACGTTAATGCCGTGGAATCAAGTATGGCTATTTCTGTTGCACTGAGACATCTTCTGCATATCCCTGTTACTTATCATGGCCAAGGTATCTCCCTGAAGTGCTGCTCTGTGAGAGCATAACGTCGTCTGCAGAGGCTGTTGGATTAAACAACTTCTTCAAACTTGATGGGTAAAAGCAAAAAAAAAAAAAAAATTAGAGAGAGAAGGACCTCAACTCAAGTTCTTGAATGATTACGCACGTACGACGTGCCTATACATGCCAATTTTGCATTACTGGAGAAAGCGCACTTCCGATTTCAGCTGGGTTGCGTTTCTTTTCATTGACTTCCATGTTAAAAAGATAATTGCCATATAAATGAATATTAAGAAGCACAAAGGTAGAAAACATTCATTTTATGGCTGTAATTTCATCTGCATTTTGAAATTTGCCCATCTCTGCCACTATTTGTTTTCTGATGGTTGCCTTTATAGAATGTTCCAGAAGCCGGAGAGTTTACCTTCTGCAGCGTACTAACCCTTACTCCCCTCCCCCCCGCAGTGGTGGATCTCCTGTACTGGCGGGACATTAAGTCGACGGGCGTGGTGTTCGGGGCCAGCCTCTTCCTCCTCCTCTCCCTCACCGTCTGCAGCATCGTCAGCGTCTGTTCCTATGTGGCCCTCACGCTCCTCTCCGTCACCATCACCTTCAGGATATACAAGGGCGTCCTGCAGGCCGTGCAGAAGTCTGACGAGGGGCACCCCTTCAAGTGAGTCAGGGGGTATCTCTGCCCCGCCCTGGTCCTCCACATCACCCCCACCGGCCTCGCTGTGAGCTGGGCTCGCTGTGCAAACCCCTTTGCCCAAAAATGCTGCTATTTCTCCTCTCTTCTTACCCAGTTACTCTCACTGACAATTAAGCCTTTAAGAGAAGTGCAATGTATTAAATGGGTAGTGACTGACTTTGGGCCACAGTAGGTGCTGATCTGGCTCAGAGATGTCGGTTGTCTTGTAAGGCTAGCAGTCTGCTATTGAGAATTGGACCTTAAGTAAATGAGTATAGAACCCAACACAAAACTTGCAGGTGGCCTATGTTGTCAGAAATGTGCGCAGGAAGTAATAAAAAAGACTGCTTGATTAGTATGTTTATAAATGTTCCATTAAAGTGGCATGGACCTGCTGTTAAAAGAATCAGGATCTCATGACAGCATTGAGTGTGCAGAGATGCTTGCTGCTGCATATTTTTTTCCTGAGCTAAATGTTTTGACTAGCTAGGTCTTCATCAGTTGCCTTCAGAAAGCGGTGTGGTGTGAAAGTGTCTTTTTGAAAGAATTGAAATAAGTTCATGAATGCGTGATTACAATGATTCTTTATTGTACCAGTGCTGATGTTTTTGAAATCAATGGAGCTCAAGAACATTGCTGAGATTAAATTTGGTAAAATTTGATAAATTTTTAAAATCCTTACCCTCAAGGGTTAAGTAGCATATGGGGCATTTGGGTTGGGAAATTGAACTTTGATTTAATTGGCACAAAGCAGTGATTGTTGAACTTTGCCTTATAATTCAGCATAACGGGCATGTCTCAATGGTGCCGGTCATTGCAGGACAGCCAGTCTCGTGTGTGACTGTGGAAAGGCACCCTTTACTCCTCCAGTTATTCTTATGCTTGCCTCAGACAACCTCTGAATCCTTATTGGATATTAGACTTGCGTTTGAGAGAGTTCGCACTGCCTATTGCTCTTGGTTTAAATGGAGTTTTCAATGACTGGAATGACTTCCTAATTTTAAGACTCATGAGTGAGTCGGAGTGAAACCTGAGATGGATTCGGGATTTTGAGCATTCTGTTCGCACAGGTCTTTAATCCAGCGCTGTAATCGATCCGTGTTCATATTCTGATTTTGGTGTAAGTGATTGCTTTCCCGTGGTTACGCTAAGACTGGATGAGCTAGCACATGACAGGAAGCTTCTGGAGATTTCCAAAACTGATTCTGGGCTTCTGGAAAGTCTTCTCACAGCCCTGAGCTGGTGCCTCTGGCCCTTCAAGTTACCCTCATGACCTTTTGCTTACTTCTGAGCTGAGGTGTGAATACGGGCTGTGTTATCATAACACTGCACTGCTCGCTAGGGGAGTGGTTCATTAGCGCTACTAGCTTGGTGCTTTTGTCCTAATTGAGTCCTCTGGTGTTTCGCTTGTTCTCCCTGCATACTTTATCTACACTGGTCTCCCTCTGCCAAAGACTTGTAGCCTGCAGTCTGCATGAAATAAAGCAGCCCAGGCGGACCCTGGCACATTTACAGAAGTGTTATTGGGCTTTGAACAAAAAAGTCAATATTATTATCCACTAGGCTGGTCCGCTCAGTGAAGTGTTTGGCCTGACAGCAGGTAAAGTGCATCGTCAAGTGAGCTCGCTCCTTGTTTAGGCCGGAAGTGCCGAAGATCAAGCAGAATTATGAATTCCATTTTGACACTCCAGCTACTGCAGTGTCCAGATCTGAGTGGGTTAAATTGCAGAAACAGGCTGTCGTGTCTGTTCTCAGAAGAAATTGACATTAGGCTTGAAGCTCTGCCTGAAGGTTGCATATGGGAATGTTTGCCAAATATGTCTGCGGTGGTCTAGAAAAACGTCTTTTAAAGCTACCTGTCGTATTTTGTGTGTGCATAATATGCATTATGTTGGCAAAATATCAGGTCTGTCTTTTCATTGTGTGTGTGTGTGTGTGTGTGTGTGTGTGTGTGTGTGTGTGTGTGTGAGTGAGAGAGCTGGAGGGAGAATTGCCCAAGGCAAGTAAGGAGATTTGGCGACTTACAAATGCCCTATTAAATTCTCACTAAGGGGTTTTATAAGGATGAACCAAATGCTCCTTAGTTAGCCCTACAATAGCTGGAGATTTGGTGGTTGTTTGTGTGGGTAAATGAGCACCATTGCATTTGCAAGAATTGGAATGAAACTGCTGTGAAAAGCCGCCATTGTGTGCCAAAGCATTCACTGGTAACCGAAGCCTTTTTGAGTATATGAGTAAGAGGTGGGATTATTTATCATGTTGTACTGACTCTGTGTACGGTGTGAGATTGGTACTGGTATGATTACGGTTTGGCACGTTGGTTGATTAATGGTCCTTGTGTTCTTTTGCGTGGGGGTGTGTGTAAAAATGAGTGTTAGGCTGTGTTTGACATGACACATTTGCTCTCTCTCAAAGTATGTACAGTCTACAGAATGTACTGCTTACTTGGCTTTGCACGCGTTGTTCTCAGAGTTTGAGGCAAATATTCACCATTTGTGAAGTTAAGTCGGCAAATTTCTCTCACATCAAGAAAAAAAACTGGGTGCACATACATTATCCAGGAATATGAAATTGGCTACGTTTTTAGAATATTTTGAGTTCTTTGCAACTTTGTGCTGAATTTATGTGTACGGTGGTGTAGGTTAGCTGCCTCAGACATGACCTAGATGTCTGCTTTGAAAGCGCGTGAAGCGTGTAAAGTGAATATAGATCTTTTCATGGTGAAATATTTAAGTCAAAGGTTTTTCTGGATTGATTGATTGCGTAAATGCCCCTGCTGGTTGGTGATGTGTTGAGTAGTTTAAGTCTGCATATTAAGGAGGGGTTAGAAATAAGCATGGGAATCTGAGTTTAGTAGTTTGATGAAGCGTGTGCGTACCGGGCTCTGCTGATTGTCTAAGTGTGCAGGTACAGGCCTCTGCTGTAGAGGTGTGTATCTGTAAATGTACCCCCTCCCCCTCCCCACAGGGCGTACCTGGATCAGGATGTGGCCCTGTCGGAGGACGTGGTTCACAAGTACAGTGACATGGCCCTGGAGCGTGTGAACACCTGGATCGCCGAGCTGCGCCGTCTCTTCCTGGTCGAGGACCTGGTGGACTCCCTGAAAGTGAGGACCGCGATCGCTTTAGCTGCCCCAGAGTCAGACCACACCCACTGGAGCATTGCCTTTCCCACAGCGGCTTTGGTGCACGGCCATTACAAGCAATCTCAAATCTGTCTTTTGTGACATCATAAGGGGGAGGAATCACACAGAGTAATGAAGGAACTGATTTACTGATTGGCTGAAGTCCTTCTGGGCTGTCTCGACTATATGATGTCAAAAAACAAACAGATTTTGAAATGCCTGGCAATGACTAATTGGCCCTGTACCTGGTGAAATGATAGAGGACCTTTTAATAGTGTTGTAGTGCTAGAAACACTTGCACAACATCTGCCCTTCTGGCTGGTGTCTCGCCTCTCGCCTCTGGGTTGAGGAATTTTCTCCTTCTGAAATGGCGCTCAAATCTATGGTGTGGCGCAGCATGCAGGGCGTATTTTATCTGCAATGTCCATAGAGCGGTCATAGAGCTGACATAGAGGGTCTGCAGTGCTGTTGTACCTGCAGGAGTCTACAGGGCTCGCGCAGAAATTGCGCTGATGTTTGTGTTTCCATCCCCGGCCCTGTACAACATAATACTGCACCCCGCTCTCTGTCCTTGAGTCATGCCAAGCTGCCTGTTACCCAGGGACCCCTTATCTCTTCACTGCACTTCTGTTGGCATAACTACCACTTTGTTGCACTGTGAGACCAATCGAATGACTCTGCACTAATCGTGCCACTGTCCCGCCCTGCTCAAACTGTCCGCTCTGGCCTGCTCCCAACATTTACAGACTTGGGCATGATGCAATGCAGGATGGTCTAGTGGAGCGATTTGGCAAAGCTGGACGGCTGGGGCATGAAAGGTTGGTGGTTAAACCACCAGGGAGTTACTGTAATATTAGTGCAGCTGTTTGGCCCTTGAGGAAGGCCCTTAACCCCTATTTTGCTCTTGGAATTATTGGCCTGTGCCTTGTGTAATCAAGAGTCTCTTGCATGAATGTTTGCTGAATGACTCTAATGGAAGTTAAATGCAAAGCGCTGTTCCCCTCCTTGATGTTGGGCATTGATGGCCAATACTGTTCTTAGTCACTGTTGCATCTTGTTGTCATTTGATTTTTTAATTCTCATCTTAAATTCTAAAAAATTTAGATCTTCCAACACAGATTGTGTTGTGAATGTTCCTAAACTGCCTTATTTGTAACATGGAGTGTTGAGGGCTGCAGGCCCCAGGAGGCTCTGTGGGTCTGCAGGACCCCCTGCTCTGTAAACATTGCTTAATGCTTGAGATGGTGGAATGTTCCAGAGCCTTAGGATGTGCTTGTACTATGTTGATGCTGTTCTGAACGGCATGTGGACTTAACTGCAGTCCATCTTCTTTTGCAGGGTGTGGTTACTGACTGAATGGAACGGCTGTCGAGGAACACGTTTTCAATCAATAGTGTGTGTGTGTGTGTGTGTGTGTGTGTGTGTGTGTGTGTGTGTGAGAGAACAAGTACTCGGAAATAAATCATAACCCATCACAAAAAAAAAAAATTGGCAACTGAAAATCATTTTGATCCCACATTTTTTTTTAAACTGCTAAGTGCTTGTGTCATGTAGGTCTGTGTCTTTTTAAAAGGCTAACAGGCTGGTTTCTTTGTTTTAACCTCTTCAATCCCAGCTCCTTGTAGTGCTGGCATGGCAGTATTTTCAGTTGCTTGTCATCTGAGGTGTAGAAGCCGCTCACCTTTTATACATGATGGATCTCAACTGCTTTACTGTGTTTAAATGGAATGAATACATGCAAAAAAAAGAAAGCTGAGCAGCATTTGAAGGTTGATTTGTTTGGTATCATTATGAATGAAGCGTCAAGCTGTATGGTTGTCATTTATGGAGTAAAACTGTATGGAGCGTTTATTTGGGAACCTTTTTAAAGCAATGGGATGAGTAATTGCTCGGAGAAAATGTTGAATTTCTGCACCCCTTGGGTGTGTGAGTCCTTTCTGATGTCGTGATCTGAGATCCATGTTCTCAGGGTCTGCCACTGGCCTGAAATAACTCTGCTGACCTCCTCTTTATCACGGGACCTTTTACTGACCTTATCTCAGCCCTCTGCTAATCATCCTCCCTCTAAACACACTCGCGCTCAGTCTGACGCGCGTTCACATGTGCGTACACATTCATAAAACTAGGATGAATCGATCATTTCAGTAGAGCCTAGAGATGCCCTCAGGGAGGTTATTGAATATCTGTGTGTGTGTGTGTGTGTGTGTGAGAGATGAGTGGTAGGTTTGAGAGTTTCATCAGAGTTTTTGAGGGGGAAGGGGCTCTTCCACAGTTGCGGCCTTGTTGGGGTGGATATGCCCGAGAGGCCAACTCCGACACGCTGGGAGAGTTTAAGGTCTTCAGCTGTGTGTGTGTGTGTGTGTGTGTGTGCACGTAGTTGTGCAAGGTAGTCCTTTTTGGTAGCTTTGTGTCCTTGAGCACTTGTTGGAAGCAGAAAGTTTAACTTTCTGTTTTAATGGGTAAATGGTTGTCCTGGAGACGCCGGTTAATTTTTACTTGCTACACATGTTAAATGATTTTTCAACAGTTAAATGGTGGTGCAGGTTGGTCACCGCTGCGGAGGCAGGTTTTAGGGCCGGTCCACACGAGAAGGAGTTGGTTTTTTTTTTTTTTTTTTTTGAAAACTCATAAATATTTTATCGTTTCGGCCTTGCATTCACACGGAGACAGTGAAAATGGAATTTTTTGAAAATGAGTTCCTGAGTGAGAGAATCTGAAAATGCCACTATGAAGCGCTACTATTTTCGTTTTTGTGTGGACAACCAAAACGGGGTGTTTTTTATTTTTTTTTTTTATTTTTTATTTTTTTCCCTCCCCTCCCTTATGGATCATTCCATGTCAAGTCACACACCCTCCCCAGTGACACCCCTTCAATTTGCCTGATTTTTATACTATGATGTCAAATGCAAGAATCTGAAGTTTGAGCTTCCTAGCTTAAATGGTTTTTGAGTTATGGCCCTTCAAAGTTTGAGTGCCACGCCCGCTTTTGGGGTCTGGGAATTCCACACTTAATTTGCAAGCATTTTTGGAGACCAATATGTTTTGTTTTAAGCTAGCTACTAGTCTATATCTTGGAAAGTTTTTGTCCTGATGGGGCTTCAACTAATTTATCATATTTGGGTACACAACTGCGTATTTGGAGAATTTCAGGGCACTCAGAGCCTTGATGGGAGTACAGGAGGGTCCCAAATATGGCCTCGGAACAAAATTACCCTTTGGTACCCCCTACTTCAGGCCCTGAGTTGGCCATGTGGGCAAATGATGACTGGAATGAGCTTTTCACTCCATCAACAGTCACCTTTTATCAAAGTTAAAAAAGGCTTAGTTGATGGTGAAAGAGTTTGATAATCAAAGTTTTTATTGGCTCAAAACTTTGATAAAAGGTGACTGTTGATCAGGTGATAAGCTCATTCCAGTCATCATTTGCCCACATGGCCAACTCGAAGCCTGAAGTAGGGGGTACCAAAGGGTAATTTTGTCCCGAGGCCATATTAGGGACCCTCCTGAACCACCATCAAGGCTCTGAGTGCCCTGAAATTCTCCCAATTCACAGTGTACCTAAATATGATGATAAATTAGTTGAAACCCCATCAGGACAAAAACTTTCCAAGATAAAGTGCCCCCAAAATTTATTGCATCAATAAAGAATCCACTATTAAGGGGTTAATATCTCTTAAAAATAATCTACCTATGCTAGTTTTAAGTGCAAATTCTGATAGACGGGGCCAGAATACATAATTATAGCAATTTACAGGTCTGTAGCTAGCTTAAAACAAAAGATATGGGTCTCCAAAAATGCTTGCAAATTAAGTGTGCAATTCCCAGACCCCAAAAGTGGGCGTTGCACCCAAACTTTGAGGGGCCATAATTCAAAAACCGTTTGAGCTAGGAAACTCAAACTTCAGATTAATTCATTTGACATCATAAGGCACTAATACAATAAAAATCAGGCAAATTGAAGAGGTGTCACTGGGGAGGTTTTGGGGATTTGTGTGAATTGACATGGAATGACCCTTATGTATTTATTTTTTTGTAGTGTCCATGGCAAGGTTCTCTGATGCTTGGTGGATTTAGAGGAAAAATTGGATATCTTGCTCTTCTTTCAGTTTATGTAAGCGTTTGACCTTCACGTCTGACTCTGAAAAGGAATACAATACCCATCAAGCATTTCACAAAGTTTTATTTGACATCATTGGCATTGATTTTGCTCTGTGGGCGCTTGAAGCATGATGTAATTGCTTCATAGATTTTATTACTCTTGAGGTCTTGCTCAAGTCTTACCACTGACGGCTGCTGTATGAAAAATGTTTAATCGATGGCATTCTTATTTGCTGGACTGATGTGTAGGTTGTCCGTCTAGTTAAAATGGTTGGTCCTACCTGGATAGTTCATACTTGCATGTGCTAGGTCTGGTATTTTTCAGAATTCCTCTAGAATGATTTCATCATGGCATTATCCCACCAAGTTATATTATTACCGGGCGCTTTCCCTGCGATGTGTTGCAGTTGATCTACCCTGGTCTGAACCCCCAGAGTAATCTGGAACACTTCCAAAATATCTGCTAACCTTTGACTGAATAGTTTACGAGCAAATGAGTGTTACAGTATCTGACCAGCACAAGTGACGAAGAACGCTCCAGTTACAGGCTCTAATAATTTGCCCTCACCCCCACACCAGCTGTAAAGTCATTGGTTTGGTGGTGCATGGCAACGTGGTGCAGACATCCAATAGTAGCGCTTCGTAGCCCCAGCAATGAATATTATGGACTGTGTAAGGCCGGGGAGTGATTCGAAGGGGGAGGCTCTGTAGGGGCTGCAGTCCTTCCTGGAGGCTTTGAGGCCTGGCGCCTCTTGGAGCCCCCCAAACCCCCTGCCCCTCTCAGCTTGAGGAAGGCTATCTTTGGAGAGAGGCAGTTAATTTCTTCTCATATGATGGGTGAAGGGCTGGATAGTGTGCTTGTGGTCTGCTGCAGAAGCTAGCATCTGCTAGCAATGGGCACACTAACATAAGTTAGTTTAGTTCCTTCCCAACACAATAACTGACGCTATTTTTTGATCACCAATAGCAGCCTGACTCTAGTTATTGGTTATGAAAACTGTTTAAAATTTTTCCTCCGTGTAATATTGATGTTCTTGATCGACGTTTGTTCGATAGCCATCGCACGGGTAGCTGTAGGTACTAATATCAGCAGCAGAACTTCAATGCCCCTCATTGTTTAGTCTAGGAATTGACAGTTCAGACAGGAGGTGGACGAGAGTATGGATTTGTTTCCTTGGGAATATTCCAGTGTGATGTTTTTGTGATGTATTGTTGGCGTTCAATGAAATGCTGTAGCCTCTGAGTTTTCAGGCCTACAGTGCGCATCTTTGCGACTGCCCTCCATGCTTTGACCTGTTCAGACTCTGTAGGTATTCAGCTCCAAGCTTGAAAGGAGTTTGCATCGGTATTTTTTTTTTTTACCTTTTGCGCAGAATACAGATATTGCGAATTTTTTCCTGTTATGCATGAGCCCATTTAAGCTTTGAAACTCAGTATTTGTGTTAGTGAAGGAAGACATTTGGAAATTCAAATTCAGAATTATTTAGGAATTAAATGTCGGAATTTATGGACGCCGGCGTCTATCTGCGCAAAGGGGTCAAACTGTTGCTTGCCATGTGATTTTAATCTTAATTATAATTGGAAGTATGTTCGTTTTTAATAGTTTAGTCTTCTGTGGGCAGACCTCTTCTTTGTATTCCCTGCCTGTAGAGATGGTTATTTTCTCCGCCAAGTTTGTTTTTGTCTTTTCGTTGGCAGGATTATGGGAAAAATTACTGGCTTTTTTTATTTATTTATTATTTTTTTAATGAAATTTGCTGGAAGGGAGTAGCATGGGCCAGGGAAAAACCCAGTAAATTTTGGAGCAGATGTGAATCACGGAGCAGATGCTGAAATTATTTTTTTTTACTGTCGTTGACATTGCGAAAAAATGGAATTTCCCCACCAACGTGGAATGAATGCCATACATTTTAAAATCCATCTGATGGCAGTAAAGATCAACAGTGAATAAACACACCCAGTTGCCAAAATATGGCTGGTTTTGCATATTTGTACATCATAGAAGAATGAACTATTTGCCTGGCGGAGGTCTGCGTGCTCCGTGTGCCACTATGTTTATTGTGATGGTATCTGTTCACAGAATGCACCTGGCAGAGTTTTGGTGTTCGGAGTTTTGTATTTTGCTTTTGTTGCGAGATAAAAATAAGGCCGCCTCGACTACTGAGACACGTGCTACTGACTTCGCTCCTGATCATCGTCTCTGGGGTGTGAAGCCAATTTGGGCTCAGACATGTAGGGCTGTGTGCTGAAGTGGTCTGATACTTATAGCCATTTTGCCTCCTCTTTTTCCCCTGTCTCTGTCTCTCCTTTTCTACTCTTCTCTCCCTCCTCATCCCTCCCTCCCTCTCTATCTGTAGTTTGCTGTAGGGATGTGGGTGTTGACCTACGTCGGTGCCTTGTTCAACGGTCTGACTCTCATCATCTTGGGTAAGTGCAACGGTTTCCTGCTTTTATTTTGGATTTTTTCTCCTTTTTCCTCACCTTGAACTAAGGCTGGATGACACATTTATCACAATTAAGCGCAATCATGGCAACTGCCACCAGGGGGGCGAGCAGGCAAGTTTGCTCCTTTTGTATTCTTCAAATTATATATGATGTGGTCATGAACTGACGGCTGCCAAAAAATCAAGAGCCATATGAAATGCTTCTGGAAAAGAACTGCACTGTAGTTTATAGACGGCTACAAAATTTATATTGGTCAAAACACATTTTTAGCTGCGATCAAGCAGCTCTATGAACGCTTCTGTCTGTCCGCCCGTCTGTCCGTCCGACCGTCTGTGACACCTTTTTCACCATGTTCCTGTCGTAGTATCACAATTTTTATTGTTATTGACCTTCACCAAAGTGATGTCCATGCTCAAGGTCGAGGTCAAAGGTCAAGTTCAGAGGTCACAACCTTGTTTGTGGGTTTTTCGCGCTGTAACTCCAGTTAGAATTCATGGATCGCTATGAAATTTTGGAAGTAGCTTCTAGGCATAGAGGAGGTGTTCTCTATTGATTTTCAAGGTCATCTGTCGAATCCCAAGGTCACACCGGTCAAAGTGTCGATTTTGCCTCGAGTTTAACTTGATGGATGGCTAATAAATCTTACAACAAGCTTCTTGGTACAGATGAATGGTTCCCTATTGATTTTCAAGGTCATTTGCCAATTTCAAGGTCACACTTGTACAAGAAACCACCAGTCATGGACACTAGGCCACGTGACGGATGCTAGGCCAGGTCGCAGCTATTAGATCCCTCTGATCTACTTGTTTTGGAGTGGTCCTTCTACTATAAAAGAGGAATCAATTTTAAAAAATAGAAGAAAATCCAAGGTGTGCCCCTAGAGAGAGGGTAGTTTGAACAGGTGACGTTTTAGCACTTTTTTCACATTTTGCTAGGGGCTGACTGCAGTTGATGATGAATTCATTAATTCAACCTGATTTATATTCAGCAGAAAAAAATGAAATGGGGGGGTTGGGGGAGAGAAATGCCAGAGAGCCTATACTAGGGTTTATATAGGAGGTGCTTTGGGGACCTACACATGGTACTGCCTGAACAAAAGGCACTTTTGGTGTCCTCATAGCTCCACAACCAAGAAAGTTAAAGTAAAATGGACTTCATTTTCTGATTGAGCTGTATAACATTAGCTTAGATGCAAAGTTTCAAAGCTATAGGTGAGATAAGACTTATGCCATGTTAAATACAAGAAAAATGTCAATTGACAAAACTGACAGACAGTACCCCTAAAAAATAATTCACCAGAAATTCATTTTTGGTCCGAATGAGCTGAAATTTCGAATTTGCCCATCACTAATTCATATTTATCTAATGTGAAAACATGGGAGCAATCTATGACTACATGGTGACAAATGTTTGTATATCTGATTTGACATGGAATGACCCAAATAAAACAAATTCTACAAATCTGCAGTACAGATTTGCCTGAAGGCTTGGTTTTTTTTTTTTTTTTTGACCATTTAGTGTCATGCAAAAATAATTCATCTCTCATTCATTTTTGATATGCTTTGCAAATTTTTTTCCACATTGCGTAGACCTATATTTTTAAACGCTTGAAAACCTGGGTCAAGTGTTTTTTTTTTTTTAACTAATTATTCAGGTTATTGGCATTCGTTCCATTCAACTTAGAAGCCTAGTGGGCCTGTCTACTTCTCATTAGCCCTTCTTAATCCTTTCAGGCTACATATTAGTTTTGATTAAGTTGGCTAAATTGCTTTTTTTTTTTTTTTTAGTTGGGAAAAGTACATGAGAATAGACTTGGGGTCCGCTAATTATGCCACAGTGATGGAAGCTGTCCAACCTCGTTGGTGATTAGCTGACTTCAAATCTCAATTTCCTTCCCGGAAGCATTTCAAATGGCCTCTGATGTTTCAGTGTGATTTGTTCAAGACCATACGAATTATTTTAAAGAATGGAAGCAAGCTCGCTATTCGCCCAATCATGACAGCTCTTTCTTCTGCTTCGATTTTTTTTTGCAATAAATTTATCGTCCAGCCCTACCCTGAACACAGGCACTCCCTGAACACACACGCAGTGACCTGCTCCCATTGTCTTAGGAGGCGGATGCCAATGGCACGCGAGTCCGCAGACTCGTGTGACAACTGGCACCTTGCTTTTCCACCATGCTATTGCACCACCAATCACGAGCTGCCTAAGCTATCGCAGGATAGCGCAGTTGTGCACAGTTTGCTCGTGTAGCTACAGGTGTCTGGCTGAAGAGCAGTGAGTTTAACGAATCTTGACTGGCTCAACCTCAAATATCCTTGGCGAGGCTGAGCAAATTATTGCCTAAACCCATCTGGAGCTCCAGTCATAGTTGGTAATGGTATGGCTGGGATTCAAATGCTTGACTGCAGGGATCCCAGATGAAAGTATAAGCTTTGAGCTACCTGACAGCCCAGTATCTCCATTTCCATCATATTAACTGTAGTCCCCTGAAATTGCGAACTAGCTGCATAATTCTGTGGGATGGGTAGGTTTAGCCTCATAAAATCTGTCTGTACTGATGCAGAAATTGTGGTCATTTCTCAGTGTCTGGTTAAACTGCAGGTCTTGGTGTTTATAATTCAGCTCTTTGAATTTAAAAACATTAGAAATTTTAGCATAAGTGCTGGAAGTCTTGCGTTCCAGAAGGTTCCACCTCGGAATTAGAAGGGAGTGAAGTCACTGCCTGTGGGACCACTTAAGCGTGATAAGGGCCGCTTAACCGTACCTTGCCATTGTAGCCCTCTGGCTGTTGATACTGTTTTGTTCTAAACTTTTTCTCTCTGTCTCTGCACCCCCAGCTCTGATCGCGGCGTTCAGCTGCCCGGTTATTTATGAGAAAAATCAGGTATGTACCCCGTCTGCCAGGCGGGGAACGTCAAGCAGTCTGAATCGTTATGAAGACATTAGAGGTCACTGTTCATGTTTGAATTTAAGAACCCTGTGGCCAGTATTTTACACGTTAATGGGAGTCGGACTACTTTTTATTTTCTAAAAAAAAATTGATCTTTGTATTGCTAACTAGACAACCAAAAAAATGTTTAATTTATTTGGTTTCCTGCTGTTGTTGGCTGTCAGACTTTGGCTGTGCGTCTTTATCTTCTCTCTCTCTCTTCTCTCTTCTTCTTTATCTTCTCTCTCTTCCTCCTCAGAAACAAATCGACCATTACCTGGAACTGGTATCCAACCAAATCAAAGACGTTGTTGGAAAGTGAGTGCAATTTCTAGAACTGTGTTCTTGGACGACCAGTTGATTTGTGTTCAACATTACTGTAACTAATATACTACTGCATTTTATTCTCAGTTTACTTCAGTCTTGCTCTAAAATGAGAAGTTAACCCCTTTGTGCAGACATGGACGCTGGCGTCCGTAAATTCCGAAATTTAACTCCTAAACAATTCTGTCATTGATTTTTCCAAATGTCAGGCTCCACTGGACTAATGTCCAAAAATCTCTGACAGGCATACTGAATTATAAAGCTTTAATGGGTTCATGCACAGCAGGGGAAAATTGGCAAAATTTTGTATTCTGCGCAAAGGGGTTGAACATCATCATTTCTGGATATGCGGGGGGTCAACATAAAATCATTCAGCTGAACACAAAATGGCAAAAAAAAGGAGCTTTGATATTTATTATTTTAAAATGTACTTAAATTTATTTTGGAAAATATTAGCATTCATTACTGATCAGCTTCCCATCAAAGACTGTTGAATTCTGCCTCATCAGATATGTGAGTGGAGAATGTTCTCAACAGGAACCAATTATGTGAACCAAACATTGTAATGCTGACCCAATGATCACTGTAATGAAGGCAGTAGAGCTTCCAGGGGATGGAATTTTGAGCATATAAAAAATTCCAGTTCGAATCCTACTGTTATTAGAGCAATGATTTCAACTGATGTTCTTCATGTTCTCCGGTCCTCCTCGATCAGGGTCCAGGCCAAGGTTCCCGGACTGAAGCGCAAGACTGAGTAAGGATCGGATGCTGGAGAACGCATCACTGGGACGTCTGTGGGGGGAGGGTTCAGGGGTCGCAAGCCCCGCTCTTGTAATATTGACATCTTTCAACTTTCCAGTTTAGCTCTTCTCTAGTGTTTGTGGGAAAACTAAACTTCCAGCCTGTCATTGGGTCTCTTCACCACCAGCTGTACACAAGCGTTCTATGTCACTACATGAGAAACGGAAAACTTTATTTATCGTGTTCAAAACACTGGGTGGGTGGGAGGGGGTCGCCTATAGAAGGAAGAAAAGGAGAACCGCCAATAGGAGCAGAGATGATGAGCATGCTCTGTCTGGAGCCACAACATACAGAATCCTAGCATGCGAGGAGAGAAGGTCTGTTTTTTTTTTCTTATCCAATTACACCCATGCATTGTTTGTTCTGACATGAAGATGGTGGCAATTTATTTTTATTTTTTTGAAGGGGGTGGAGAAAAAGATTGATTTTGGTACCATTATTGCAAGAACTGAGTACCTAAGCTGATTTTTCTTTTGGTATAATAAAAAAAAAAAAAAAACAAATGTAGTGGTTATTGTGATTTTAATGTTTTGATTATATAGTGTTTCACAAAGAAGCTTCTAGCCTTGTTCAGCGGCTCCACAGTGCGCAACGCTGCATTTCCAAAGCTCACCAGATGCCAGCTGCTCCGCTCAACTCCATGCTTCTGGGTACAAGTAGGAACCTGTAGCTTTTCCGCGGGTAAAAAAAACCCTTTTACCGCGATCTGCTCACCCCTCTGCAGCTGCCTCCTCTGGCTTTGGAAGAACTTGTTTACAATCACGGACTCTGAGAAAAATTGAAAACTAAGCCCTGCTGTCTATCTGCGGATCCGATATCTAAAGCTGCAACACCAACTTATCTAACTTGGAAACATTAAAAAGCATTTGTTTGTTATGCAAGTAATTGTGAATGAAAACTTCATGCAACTGTGCTGAGTTCCACTGAGAAACTGTATGTGGATGCATTGTGAAATGTAAACAAGTACCAATAAAGCTAATAGACAGACAACCTTGTGGTGTGTTTTGTACTGGGATATGAAACCAGTAATAACCAGGGCAGGGGTAGAGAATACTATTGGATGTCACTCTGAACAGAACTCATTCAGATGATTTTTGGCTTGTCGTGGGCGTCGTCAGAAGGGGGCAGTTGTTTTACTCTAGGTGTGTTGAAGATGAAAAACCTCTAAAACGGGGATATGACAGCAAGACCTGTTTTCGATACCCCTGAACTTTGGGCCTCAAATTTATTGATATGAAGACTTATGGCTAACTAATAAATATTCTGGCAATGGTTCTGCAACGTTCTGGCAGCTACATCACAGAGCACCACAATAACCTTGAGGGCATTTTGTTCGCTGGGTGTGATCATCGCAGCAGTGTTGGGCAACCTTTGCCGGTGGAGTTTATTCCACCCAAGAACTATAACGCATGATAAAAGGAATTGCCTGCCTGTAATCATGGTCGTCAACCAAGACGATGTGTAGGAGTTTGAGAGCCTGGCTATGATGACTGTATGTCCTGCCCTTTGAGTGGATTATATCCACCCCATATGATCTATACGGGCTTTTTGATGCCAGGGGTACACCCCAATACCTGAATAAATGTATCCTTTTTTCACTCCTATGTAGAAATACTGGGGTAGGAGATGAGTTGAAGGAGGAAGGTATGTCCTCAGAGTTTTGGAACACATCCCAGGCCCTGCTCCAACCATGCCCTGCTGAGCAAAGGAGTTTGCTCAGTAGAGATCTGGCGGTGTAGTGTGTGGTAGGAACTTCAGGTCCTGTGGATGCTGTGGCCTGTGGAACCAGGGGTGCATCCGAATTCTCTTTAAAAAGGCAGCAATTTTCCTTTCCTCTGCACTTTTTCTTGACCTCGATTAAAAAACGTCAAACGGGTTAAGTTGTAGGAAGGTCTTGGAGTTTCCTTAGGACATGTTGGAGAACAAAAGGATGTTTTCATATGTGCCTGATTCAACAGGAAAATTACAGAATTATGCATCCAATCGCTACTGTGGCAAAGGATTGTGGTCTATATGATATGTATATCTTAACTGATAGTTGTGTATTGTTTTATGTGCTTGTTCCTAACCATAATTGTGTATTTATCAACTTATATAATGTACAACAAATTTCCCTCTAAAGCATTATCTATCTATTCCTCCAAAGTTGGCCCTTTGTTTCCTCATTACAACGATACAAGTAAGATGATGTTTCATTTTAGTGCTGCTACCAGAATATGCCTGGGATTTTGTCTTAAAAGCTTTTTCTGATTTCAAATCTACTTTAGGGAAAATGCGTGAAAAGTAGAGTTTAAGAAGTTGAAGTCGAACACTCCTTGTCATGGCTGTCAGCCAAACTATTTCCGATTCCTGCCCGTTAACAAGGTTATTATACTGTTAATTCGGTTATTATACTGGGAATTCGGATGCATCCCAGAAGTAGATTAGCATTGTTTTCTTGCTTGACTGTACCTCCCAAACTCAACCCTGGGTACCTCCAGCCTGATTCATCTTTTATACCATTACAAGCACATCTGACCCTGCTCCATGGCCGCACCCACGGAAGGATTTTGAAACCACAAGAAAGTCTTTCATGACATCACATCAGAAATGATCCATTTGATCAAATGGATAATGCAAGACGTGAGGAAGATACTGGGAGGCAGGATGTATTGAAATTTGCGGTTGTTTTGTGGCCCGTCTTCAAGCTGAATTACCTTGATTTTTTTTAATTTGGCCAACTGCATACTTACTAGTACACTATCAGTAAGGCAGTAATACCACACATCTAAATCTTATTAAAGATGGACAAATATGACCATACAATACCTAGTCCCTGTATTCAGTTCATCTTATGACCATCTCCATGTGATCACTCAATCCTGCCAGAGCACTCAAAGGAGGACTTGTTCCACTCACACTTCGAGCTAATGGGCCACGGTCGGAATTGCGTACTTGTTTGATGAACACTGGTACAGTATTTAGTATACTACATGCGACTCGCCACATTAGGTTACAGAGAAGTAGTCAGTACAACCAGGATCACCAGGGTGATGGCGTGCTGTTGCCAATTGCATGGCTTCAATTTGGGTTAGGGTACAGCTTATAGACCACCCTGATTGAGTGCTGTGTTATTAATTCTGCATTGTGCAATCAAGGCATGTTTGGCATACAGTACAAATACATTTTGTGATCGTATAACACATAGTGGGTAATTCTGAGGTATTGTCAACCAAATGTCCTCACTGTGAGACACTAAAATGATCCCCAAATGGAAATGGCGGAGAAAATCGAGCTTTTTTTTCTCCTGAATATAGTTGTGCACTATAATACCCATAAATTTTATATATATATATATATATATATATATATATATATATATAATACCTTGGAATTTCCCTACTACTACTGGCCACTTTCGGCTGTGGTCATAAGCCATGGTTTGGTAGTCAGGAGGGTAGATTGTCAGAATTTACCTGGGTGTATTTATAATTCATTAATTTCTCCACTGGCTTTAGTAGGAAAAAAAAAAAAAAGCAAGGAGAAGAATTTAACTGTAATTTATTTTCCTCATAGACCCTTTCCATATATAGAACATTTACCTTTTCACACATTCATTACATCAATTTGTATAAAAACAAAACTATGATTGTCATTCATACAATAAAATCTTACCGCACTCACAGCGACTTCACAATAATGTCATTTTGGAGTTGAAAAATAAATTTCATGCATTGAGCAAAATTCTATAATTTACATTATCGTACAATAATTTTTTAACAAGTTAACTATGGACACTTGGACAAGTATGTACAAAAAGAAATTACAAAAAAATTTAAAAACGGGGACGAGGATCAATATTCAGTACATACACAACAATATTCTACTGTTGCTGGCACACGAAACTAAACGTTAAAGTAAGACGGAGTCACTGCTGAACAGTCTATGGACACCGGATGACTTCGAGGCGAGGCTGATTATCAGCCTGTGTCGACGGGAGGAAGCCTCCGCGAATGAGGAAGCGATGCTAGGGTGAGCAGATTATAGACTGCATAGTCAGCTTTGGTGTAACCGATTTCTCGGTCCTTCTTCCACGCAGCTCAACTTGGTCGCAAGAGTCAGCTCAAGTCGCCATATTTTTTCCAATTTAGACTTCACCTTTTGCCGAAGTTAGCGAAAATGAAAGCGTCGCTCTGTCAATTAACCGGAGCCGAGACCGGGGTATTGACAGAATCCGCAGATTGCGTTACGCCGGAATAGGCCTACGCTGTTTTGTAGGTCATCAGCAATTTAGCATGGAAATCAGTCGCGCATAAAAAAACCTACGTTTTTATTTTGTAATTACAGTACAGTACTAGTGCCTAGATCAGCTCCTGAGTGGCATTTCAATATTTCCAATAGGAAGAGCCGTGAGATTTATGCCAAGTAATGACCATGTTTTAAGCGCTAAAATGAGCCACAGGTCTCCTTTCCTGCATATTAAATTAAATAAAACTAACACTATTGTGAGCCCTCGATTTACAATCTGATAGCACCAGAAGTGTGTAAAACAACTCAACTCATGTAATCGTGAGCGAACATAACGACTAACGATATAAAAATCTGAAAAAGGCACTTATGCATGTCAGCAAATGATTTAAAAAAGGCTTGTAGAATTAAATGACAGGAAACAATGATGTTTTTTTGATGCCATTAAGAAAAAAAAAATGTGTTGGACAAAATACAATGTTGGCATTGCCACTAAGGGAAAATGGATGATAATGTAAACAGATGCTCTTTTCATTGAAAGGCTGAGATGATCAGCATCTTGTGGCAAGATGAGCAATTCCTCATCATGGTAGCCTTTTCTCTGCAGCAGGGCTAAGTGCTGTTCTAAAATCTAGTCACGCCAGTGAAGGTACTATACGGCCTCTGTGAAGGTCCTTACAGAGACCCCTTCCCCTTCCTCCTCCACTGACACCAGTGGCATTCCCATTGGTCATCGAAAATGTGTGATTGCAGCATTTCAGTATCAGGTTGGTAGCAGCCAGACAGTCAAGACTTTGGGATTCCTCTTGCTTCTCTCCAGGGTGGGGTGGGGTGAGGTTGGGACGGGGTTTTGGATGGGGTGGGGTGGGGCGGGGGGTGATGGGGGGCAGGATTACGTCCACTGCGATGTGCTTGATGCTGGATGTTCTTACAGGCATTTCCAAACAAACACACTGCACAAGAGACAAGACAATCCGTTTACCTCACCTGCCAGAAAAAATAGGGGTTTTACAGTTGCTTCTTCAAAGCTCTAGCATGCATGAGGGGGAATTAAGTAAATTTCAAACGGCAAAGTCTAATTTCGATGTCTGAAACATATTTTGACACCATTTTATTCTTACAGTAATCACAAACTTTTAAATGTTTTAAAATATCTTTAAAAAGAAAGAGACTGGACAGATACTGAAAAGGGACACAATGTATGTTATGCTTATTTATCTGACTGTTATGGTGTAACAGTGATTTATTTGCATTTGTCTGACTAGAACATTAATAAAAAAATAAATAAAAATCTTTTTTTTGTATTAGCCTAATTAAAATTGACCAGCACATTGATTTAACTCTATTACAAGTGAGTAAATCAAATATGTTATTACATTCTACAAGTAAGAGGTAAATCTGACTGTATTTACTTAAGGAAATGTTCCATGCAAAAATATTTCAGTTCTCGACTTTCCAACTATTTTAAATTGGGCTCAAAAAAAGTAAACGTCCAAAGCATGAGCTTAATAAAACTGACACTTTTCTATAAAAGCGCCTAATATCTCAGATTTTTTTGCAAACCTCCAAAATGAGTTCTGTAATCGAGTAATCGAACGCTGACTGAGTTGACATACAGTTCAGAGTCCTCTTACTAGATGGTAACCCTATTTCTGGAGATCCATTAGGTTTTCACTCAAAACAAAGCAAAGCGCAACTCATTCAGTAGCTAAAGCTGTTGTTCAGCTGGAAAATGGAATGAAAGGTGTGCCGAATCATTACTAGAATGTAAACCACTAGAATGGTAGATTTCCAGGCCCGGGGTGTGTTACCACTGCTTTAACTGCTGTTAGAAGTGTATCAAACTCACCTGCAGTCATCTCCTCCTGTGCTTATCACATATTTGTCGTCATAGGAGAAGCGTATGTTGGTCACATGAGCAGAGTGGCCAAAGTAACGCTTGTGTTTGGCCTGCAGAGATACCAGAGGAATAATCATAGTATTAGTGCTCACAGGCTGTGAAGCAGTTTCACGAAGCAGGGTTAGCAGGATAACAAGACTGAGTGAAAACTCCTGAATCTGGATGGTGGACAGAGGTGATAAGAGCCGCTACCAGGTTTATTCAGAGTATTTATCGAGCTAACTGAAATTCCTTCAAATCAAAACAGCATTATCACTCACCGTCACAGAACTGATGCTGTTGGTCAAAATATGATCCAACAATGACTTATTACGTTGCAGTTTCAACAAACCACAGGGTTTATTGCATAAATATAGTAATTCCAAAGATTAGAATTATTGTAAATAATAATAAATATGATGATGATAATGAAAACAAAATAGCTGACGGACTTTTATTTGAACCCCTCCTTGCCTTTCAACGTTCTAGGTTGATATAACTACACATTTTTTGATAAATTTCTCACAAAAGAACGAAAGGAGAAAAGAATTGCAAGAAGAAGTGAGAGGAATTACAAATTTCTCAGTGCAGGGGAAGTCGAAGAGCTTGACGAGGCCGAAGTCATCGCCGGTCACCACGTTCAGACCAGCGTGAGACACACAGGCACAGTTAACATCAGCCTTATCCGCGTTCCGGGGCCAAATCCCCAAAACCTCCTCTCCCAGGATGCTACACACACACACACACACACACACACACACACACACACACACACACACACACACACAAAGAAACAAACTAAAGTCAGACAGGACAGCATGCCGGGCAGCATTTAGTGTTATTCAACTCTACGTTCTGGTAAGATTTTAAATTCTATTCACCTAAATATGAGTTACGAAGCAGTTATCTCTTCAGGACTGTAATTTGTTATTTTTGAGGCATATCATTTAATGTGAAATAATGACAATCTGATTCAGGTCCTACAGAAATTGAGAGTAGAGTTGACAGTATGTGGCAATGTCCATTATTAGCCTTTTATTGTATTGATGAATGCACGGAGGTAAATGCACTTAAATTATTATGGAGTCAAAAGGGAGGCTAGTGCTGCAGGAATTGAGCACAACACCACTTATGTTTCAATGTTTAAGGAAGACACCGGCTCTCCAGATGACGTCAGTGACCCTTTGGCCCTGACTGTTCCTGCGCCTACAAGTCCCGTTCCCCACCTCGTCCAGGTGGCCCAGGTGATCCGGTCGATGAAGCACTGCTCCGTCACCATCTTTCCCGACGGCACTTCGTGCACCTGGCGCTTGTAAGCCCCTGTGGACACCTGTGCGAAACACGGGCAGAGATCCAATACAGGACTCAAACGGGAAAAAGCATATCCTCTATCAATGACCAGTCGCCGTAGCGACAGCAGGCACTAGTGGCGCATTGTTTCAATCAGAAAACACTCAATGGGTAAAATCCTCCGCACAGTTACATAATAAAAAAACAAGATATAAAAAGGTATTTTTAGAATTGTTTTAGTCATCCATAAAAATTAAAACCTGAAATATAATCAGTTTAAAAATGTTCATCTGTACTTGCTCTCAGCTATAATGAGCAGACCGTTTTAGGTGACAGTGATTAATGATTGATTTTATAGATGTACTTCATGACATTGCTCAAGGGTTCTCCAATGCTGCGCCCGCTGCTGTCACATTTCCACGGACTGAGATCATGGCCTCATTATGCAGCTACAGGGAGTAAATGTCAGCGCGAGAGAAAAAAGCCTCTTCTACCGAAGCAAATATACCATTGGGGACACCATCTGTGTTCATACAGCACAATGCATCTATATATGTAACTATGCAATTCTCACTTGTCAGATATAGGTGGTGAAAGTTCACTCGCATATATTTTTTTTGGCCAGTGACCTGGAACAGCCGCAGCATGATGTCAAGTCACTGCAGACTCGGGTGGCCTTGCGCTCTATAAATAACCCTGACCCGCCTCACATGTATCTGGTTAAATATAACCATCTCCATTCTCAGCGTGTATGAAACTGACACCTCGGTGCATTACAGTCAATGTAAAGCGAAGGAGGAGAACTTGAGGTAGTGAAACAATCGTCCAGGCAAATAAATGAGTGAAAGGTTATTAAGAAAAAGGCAGAAATGACTCAGCAGAGCAGATACAAGAGCCAAAATGGAGAAATGCGGTCGTAGAAAAGGAGCTGGGTGCTTCCTTAAATAAAAGTGCTGATTTGTGAACCAGTGAGCCTTGGCCTTATAAGCATTTCAGTCTCTGGCAAAGAATCTCTCACAGCTGGTTCAACTCCCACTACTTGTATCGGTATCTTTTGGTGCTCGCGACTTTCCCTCTGTGCGAGTTTTAGTTTTCAGTTAGTTCGATTGTTTCTTCTTGAATCTTCATTCTCGATTTCAAAAATTTGAGATTCCTTTGCCTGAGCACTTGATTGCTGGGTTACGTGGCCAGTCAGCTGCTGACTGGTGTCTCGGAGATTGGCAGTTAATTGGTCATTGAGAGCAGCTGTGGTGTATCGCGTGTCCAATGAGGGTGTGGCCACACCCCTATTTGTTTACTTTAAAAGAGACAGGAAATAACCTGCTCAGATTCTTTCAATAATCCCACTGTCACCCATGTTTACAGTTTTAATTCAGCTTGGAACTTGCCTGGTAGTTTATATCTTTTTGATGTTGTTGTCATTTCCAATTGCTTTAGGAGTCAGACCATCCATCCATCCATTTTCTATACCCGCTTATTCCTCACTAGGGTCACGGGGCGAGCTGGAGCCTATCCCAGCTGACTACGGGCAAAGGCAGGGACCCACCCTGAACAGCTTGCCAATCCATTGCAGGGCGCACACACCATTCACACACCATTCGCTCTCACACTCATACCTTTGGGCAATTTTGTGTCTCCAATTAGCCTGATATGCATGTCTTTGGACTGTGGGAGGAAACCGGAGTACCCGGCGAAAACCCACGCAACACGGGGAGAACATGCAAACTCCACACAGAAAGGCCCCAGGCCGGATTCAAACCCACGACCTTCTTGCTGTGAGGCAGCAATGCTAACCACTGTGCCACCGTGCTGCCCAGGAGTCAGATACAGGTCAATACATCAGTGCTAGGTTACCTCTGTCAGAGTAAATAGCCGATATAGGCTTGAAAGCAGTAGTAAGGCATTATACTATTTACCTGAACGATATTCAGCAAGTCTTGCAGGGATTTCATCCATTTTAATTTAAAATGTGAGAACCCTACAGTCCTGTACCTGTCTGCCATTGAGGAACCGACATGGGGTGAAAAGTGAATTTTACTAAATACCAAATGAGTTTTCTACTGAACTTAAGAGTCATTAAAAGGTTTTCTGAGGAGTAATTTAATGCCTAATCAGCCTCAACGCCATTAAACAAACTGCCAAATGGAATGAACTGCCATGTCTGAATTAAAATGTGAATGCTACTAAAGCCTATTATACAGTGGAGGACTTCGATGAAACTTTAAGGCTTTTATAAGACTAACATCTGACACCCTCTCACATCTAAGACAATCACTGAGACTGGGGATCTTGCAGGGCCACTATTTGCAAGACTACAACTAGATTTCTTTTTGAGACTATTTCTCATCCTGCATCTGGTGCTTCCTGCTTGGTGCTGGGACAGGCGCTCCGATTGGTTGTTGATAATGGTCACGTCATTGAACAGCACAATTTGCAGAAGAAGAGACCAATGACCTGCGATAATAAACATGTTTGATATCGTCTTAACACCAAAATGAGAAAAAGACCGCCTTAAAACAGCTCAGATTGAGCTTTATGACCACCTTACATTAAATGACCGAGATCACGGGAGCGTGCCGCGACTCCAGCAAGACTCTCACGATTTTATTCCGACTTTGGAAATTTGTCTGCGACTTTGACATCGCTTGAAAAGTCGTTTGGTGTGAGCCCAGCATAGGCGACACGCATTGTTAAAGGGACTGGTAAAATGGTCTTCAAATGAGGGCTCCAATGAGGGCAATAATGAGCTCTTCACTCAATCAAGCTTCCTGGTATAAATATCTACATCAGACATTACTGTCATCTGAAAGGTCATGTCAGTGGGTCTCTGAAAACCTGACAGGAAGTGAATCGTTACTGCATTTGTCAGCTGGTGTTAATTAGTCACAAACGAGTGTCCTCTGAAGAGAGTAATTAGATGTTATTTGGGAAAGCTTTAATAAGGCTTGCTCTGGTGCAAATATTAAAAAAATTTACGCATAAGTTCAAGCATTAAAGCAAAAAGCTGCATGGATTCTGATCAGACCAGCATCATTCATGCTCTATAGTGACATACTAGACTTGTATCTCAGCTAGAACCACCTATGAAGGTGACTCAATTCTGATTTGAAGACTGAATTTACGGATTGGACTTATGTGTCTGTACAGCCCTGAAAACATCAGATCTTTGTCACATTTAGGCAAAAAATCAAATCTGAGTCTCTTCAGCTTGCTGGTGTGAATGCAGCCAAAAAGCACTGATTTTCAGCATCAAGCATCTTTCATGAATTTATATGTGCTCAACTTACACTTCAATATGCTTGTGCTATGACTTTCCAGGAGGACCCAAATCTAAACAAAATGTAAGATGTTTGTATTGTCCTGCTTTAAAATCAGAGCAGTCCATGGAGATGAGGGAAGAACTCTATGCTCGCTCAATGTAAAATGCACAGGAAAGATTTCTATATCAATTACCTGTACTTGTTCGCAACTTTTTGCAATGAGTATTTGATATACTGAGGCAATTAGCACTGGAAAACCAGAGGCTCAAGAGAGCCTGAATCGCTCACCTGGATCTGTATGAAAATTGACTCATTCTAAAAATTACTGGAACTTCATCTACTGCAGCATACAAGTAACAAGGTACAGGACCTTAATGAAATACCAAAAAACATGATGACGATTCCGACCTCGTCCCATAATTTCGCAAAATCGATTTTTAAATGGAAAAGAAATAAATAAATCAGTTTGATTCAAACTGAAATTCCAGGGGATTCTGATTATCATTTCAAGAATCTAATAAGCAAATTGAATTTGATGGTTTATTCAGATGCTGTAGTGAAATACGACAAAAATCATCATATTTGATGTTTTAAGGCAAATAACTCCTGAAAAGAGCCAGTGTACAATATCAGTGTAATGGAGGCTTTTGTACAGCTTTATTTGCTAATCATTATAGCAAATGAAAGTTTTTCTCTATTTCTTATAGTTTTTATCATATAGGCCAAAAAAAAAAAGCACAAAATCTCCGTTTTATACGGTCCCACCTACCTCGATGTACTTGCTGTCGGCACTGAAGTCCATCTGGATTATGAAGCTGGGGATGTCTTTGCAGTAGCCGATGCGGTTGAGCGAGGGGCCCAGGGTCAGATCGTAGAAGTCCACTGTGCTCTCCATGGAGCCCACGGCCAGCAGCCGGCTATCCGGGCTGAACCTGGGCCGACCCAGCAACATTAACAAAGTGATTCATAAGTTGAACTACACCAGATTATTTTTGGTCAGGTTCTGTTTGCTGAATGTGGTTTTCATAAATTGTAGTTGGAAATCGATGCAGCTCGCACTGATGTTTAAGATGTAATTCGACAGAGAGTGGTCACTTTGGTGACTAACTTGCCAGGTCATGTCACACGAGCCCAGTCTCATCCCGACGCGTCATATATTGACGCTACCTGACGCCAGTTTAAAACGAACCCTACCCGTTAACCCCTAACCGGAACCCTAACCCTAACCCTTAAATAATGACGCCAAAAGCTTCCTTCTGCCTCGTATGTCGACGCTTGGTCAGGTAGGGTTGGTGTTGGTCAAACAGGCTGAAATTCTGGGGGTTTTCAAGATCATGGTTGATATTAAGCCAGATTCTGTCGTTAAGTATTTTGACTGTTAGGTGCACACTAGAGGAGGGAAAATGGTGTGTTTTGTAGGGCTGCATGCTCAGATCTCATCATAATGTTATATCAAAATAAAAATAATGGTTCGATTTACCTAATGTAAGTAGTATTTAAAAACATAAACATAAAAAACAGAAACATTTAACTGCAATTCCAATGACACCAAAAGCGACTGTGATGCTCATAGTTTCTACGCAACAGCTTAATGACCTAATTATACTGAAATCATTCCCAGGTAATTAGCACAACAGAGACACTGAAACTAATAAATTACATAAATAATAAAGAGCAGTGAAGATGCCTGCTGGGCAACTGTGCTGTAAACCTAGAAAAAAAATGTCACCCTGGTTAGTTTATATAACATTTATTAGCAATTTTATTTCAGCGGAGCCTTAAAGTCAACACCATTTGCTGCCAAGTAATGGGAATATGATCATTTGATCATTAATTCATCATCTTTAAAAATGCATTAAGCAAAATCATGAGTAGTTAATTGCTGGGTTGTTTTGCTCCAAGGGATTGTTGAGTGGAAAATTGAAGTTGGGTTAATCCCTGAGGTGAGGCCAATTTTAGCCACCGCAGTACGAGTCAACAGTGTTGCTAAGTTACTGGGTAATCTACTCTCTAGTTTCAAGTCAACATATTGCTCACATGTCAGCATTGATAGAATTTTCGATGTGTCACAGACATGTCCTGCGTTTCCTTTGGAAATACACTTTATTTATTGGATATTCTACAACATATTGATATTAGGACTGTAGTGCATACTCAAGATACTGTATACCCAAATTACCAAAGTCCTTTAAGGGGGAGGGTTCCCCTGATCTTTCAACTGACAGCCAGAGTTCAATAACCTGGCAACCTAAGCACGATTGATACCCCATAAACCCATCTCTCAAGCAGTCCAGTTCCAAAACCTGGCAGCCGTTAGAACACTGACTCCCCTGGAAAACAATCCCTCAAAAAGCCAGAGCCAGAAACCTGGCAACCCTTACAAAATCCTGGCCCTCCAGAAATATACAGAATTTATCTCTCGAAGAAACATAGCTCCAAACCTGACTACTGCAAGAACACTGACTTCCCCAAAACCTATCTCTCGAAGAGCCAAATGGCCATATCTTGGTAACTCTAAAAGAGATCTCACAAATTTGGCCGGCCTGCTCACCGGACGTCCTGGATGGCGGCACTGCGGTCCCGTTTCTTGCCCCAGACTTTAAGGGAGTTCACCAGGAGGACGATGAATTCCCCATTCCTCATGCCGATGGAGACCATCTCCCCGTCAGGGCTGTACCCAGCACACTTCGCCGCGTGCCCCAAACTCACTTTATTCAGCAGTTTCTGTTCAGACCCCACAGCATCACACACAGCTGAGAGAGCAGCTTAACATACAGCAAAAATACTGCCATTATCAGACCAGAGGCGTGTCATAAATGCGTAATTAAACATCGATATTTGAAAATGCAGTTGTCTGCGTACTTCAGCATTTTCCAAAAAAATGCTCATGAATCTGCACAAATTTATTGAGGCATTACCAGGAATAAATACAGTAGCTATTCAGACGAATATGCATGAGAAATTTCAGTGGTAATAATGCATAGCCAGCACTTACATTTACCATTTAAGTATTTGCTGGCAAATAGGTGTGTACAGTCGTTGGTACAAGTAGTTATTAGTATTCAAAAAGTTTGTGTTTACAACCTACATTCTCACTAGCTAACATTCACACTATTCATACCATGAAATGATGTACTGAATATTAGGTGTGTAGCATCAGTGCTAGTATCTGAAAGTTTGTAAGCTAAAAAGTTTTGGGCTTGCATCCTGTATTATATAATTCTGACAGCCCCGCATACGTTAGGGTGCGTCCCCCAGGTTCTCACCTTGTCGGCCAGGTCCCATATCCGGATGGTGCCATCGTCGCTTGCGGAGATGAACATATCTTTGGTGGGGTGTGTGGCGAGACCCCAGATCTCCCCCTGCATGTGGCCGTTAATCAGCATGTTTGAGGCTGCGTTCTTCTCTCCCACCTCGATGATCTCGCCATCTTTGGTCCCCACCAGGATCTTCCCCTGTGATGGGACAGCCGCGAATTCAGTGGCGATGGTGGCAAAGCGTTTGTCCACGAAGAACAGGCCATTCTCTTGTGGTGGTTGGTGCTTTGTAGCGCAGTGTCATATGTCCCTCCCAACCCTGAACACGACCAAAATGTTTATTCCACCGTGGCGACCTGCCTCCATTGGCTCAGGAGGAAAATACCGCGGCATGTGATTTCTCTGACTAACGTGACGACTAGCCCTCATTTCTTTTCACACAATGCAGTCGCAACTACAATCACCCACTGCCTACGTAGCTGGAGTATAACACGGTAAGTGCACACTAGCGGAGCTAGTGAGCGATGAGACTAACAAATTTTGACTGGCTTAACCCCTGTTATCCCCAGCAAGACTGAGCTGATTGTTGCCTCGCACCAAGCATAGTTGGTAATGGTGTGACTGGGACCCGACCGTAGGGATCCCAGACAAACGTCTTATCTGAGAACCACTCGGAGGCCCTGATAGTGGTCATATGTTAACCTGCACCCTCTAGGGACTGAGGTTTCATATTTTTAGACAAATTGTTCTGTAGTGGTTGATGTTGTATGAGTGATCACTAGTAGTCACTTTTGAAATGGGCAGCTTTGCAGTAGTGGTTGATTCTGTATGAGTGCTCATATACATACTGCTCTGCAGTGGTTGATATTGTATGAGGGGCCACATGTTGAACAGACTGCGATGGAGCAGTGGATGATTTTGTACAGAGCAGTTTGTTTAACATGTGACCAATCATACAATATCAACCACTGCAGAGCAATTAGTTGATATTGTACAAGCCGTGACCTGTTAAACAGACTGCTTTGTAGTGGTGGATATTGAATGTGTGGTCAGTTATGAGATAAGCAGGTTTGCTGCAGTGGTTGCTGCCAGTGTAACAAAAACAGGCTGCTGTGAGGTCCTCACCTTCCCTCTGCAGACAGACCTCACACACTCCACTGTCTGGCCGGTCTCCAGCTGGAAGGCTCTGCATCGCTTCATCTCTTGATCCCACAGCTTCACAGCCCCGCCCTCTTTAGTTCTGAAACACACACACACACGCACACACACACACAGACACACACACACACACACACACTATATATATACACACTTCTTACTGCAACGCCTACCCCTCTCATGGTTCCAACATCTCCCTGGCTTCCCCTCCTTTGTCCTATAACTCACACCAATCGTTCTTCCCGACAGCACTTACAACCTCCCTGCATCCTGTGTTCACCTCATATTGGATTTACCATAATTAAGACCATCCCGCAGGGAAAAACCACTTACGCCAACCTTTGAGCTGAGACTTTAGGCAGCCCCAATATCTCTGACTAATCTGAAAAATTGTATGAAGTCACGTATTTATAATTTTACATCGGCACAAGTTCGTCTTAGCGTACCGTACTGCATACACAATTAGTCTAACTGCTTGGATATTAAACGAAATAATTGGTTCGAAGCAGCAAATAAAAAGTTTTTAACAAAAAGAATAGAAGGTTAGCAGCTCTAGCCTGACATATTTCTGGCAAAATCGAGCAGCAGATTGGTACCCTATTTAACCCTATAAAACCTACTGACCCATATATGGGTCCATGAAATGCAGCTGCTGTATTCTAATCTGAGGAACTTTGTGCCGATTTTAAATTCCAGGGGAGATTCCAAATATGTACAGCTGACTTGCAGGGAAATTAGTATAAAATGATGTACAAGATCTAAATATGTTCCATTTGCTGTAATTCTGTGATCTTAAAAACATGGCGTCTTGGGTTTGAATATTTCTCGCAGGGTGTGTGATGCAGCTTCAGTGAAGCACTGCAACCATTAGATACATAATATGTATCTAATTATGTAATAATGTATCTATTATCCTCCACCATGAAAAAAAAATCTGATTTTGAACCTACTCAAGGAAAAATACAAGAGAAAAATTAAGAGTTTAAGGAGTAGACCAATGTCAGGAAGTTCGACTAGATTTGAATCAAGTACACCGTTGCCGTATTTCATGTGTTTGTAGATACCAACATGAAACTGTTCTGTAAACCAATCAAATTCACCAGACCAATGCACAAAGCATGAGCACTGTTGACTAATTTATGGACTGAAACTTGATGAAAAACCATTAAAGTAGTCCTTCCATCCTCAATGTTCTCTTGCGTGAGCTCAGTGCTGAATTAGCGCCTCTTTTCAATACTTACGGCCTTTCTTTCCCCCCGGTGACGATAAGCCCGTCCCTCAGTGTAGTGTACATGGTGAACACTGGGCCGGTGTGAGCTTTGGCCACCACACGCACCAGGAAGTGATCCCGCCACACGAACACGTCCCCGTTAATGGCACCAGTGAAAGTGAGGTTATTCTGGAAGGAGAAAATGATAAGAACAGCGTTAAAAGATCATCACCATGCAGATTGCTGCACAGAGAGTCTCTGATTTAGACGTATGACCTACGGTGCAGTCAGGTCCATGAATATTTCAACAGTGACATCATTTTAATAAACTGTAATTTCTAAATGGCTAATTTTGTATAAATTTCAATGCAATAATATTTGAGTTCATTAAGCAAGGTTTAATTTGAGCTTCATGAGGTGAAGCAAACACGAATTACAGCCGTTTAAATCTGTGCAAATACTTGCAGGCCTAACTTTATTCGTGACTGTAAAAAAGTGTGCACTCACAGCACCGAACGCCACAGACAGCATGGTCTGCATCCTGGCATCCTCCACCGACCCGATCACGCCCTTCTTGTACATGAGCGAACCGCCAGCCAGCGTCCAGAACTTAATGTGTTTGACGCCCACCGACACAAACTGTGAGTCTGAGTCTGGTCGGAACTCCACCACAAAGATTCGGTCCGAATGGCCACCTTTACTGGTAACTTTGGCACCTGGAAATAAACGTTGTTTAGGGAACCAGCTAGATAGAAATATACTGACCAATAAATGAAAATGCAATTTTCTATTTCTTGACTTTATCAAGAGTAGCTGTTATTAATCAACACTTCATTGATATCAAATGAAAGAGGGAATCTCAGACAATAGATATAACAGAAAATCGGGTTGGAATATCGCCATGTTGGCTTTTATTTAACAAGGTGAAGTTCGACATTACGAAACACAAATGACACTGTCAGTATATCGTGGGTCCCCCTTTTAGCGTCGCGCACGGCGGTACACCTGTGTCTCATTGACCACCAGACGTTTGATTGTTGCTTGTGGAACGCTGTTCCACTCTTTGGTCAGTGCTTGCCTTAGCTGACGTACTGTAGCTGGCGGTGGTTGACGTCTCCAGATCGCTCAATCCAGAATGTCCCACAAGTGTTCAATAGGTGAAAGATCTGGAGAAAACACTGGCCAGGGAAGGATTTGCACATTTTCGGCCCAAAGGAACTCCATACAGATACGTGCCACGTGTGGACGCACGTTGTCCTCTTGGAAAGTCAGTCGATGACGTCGGACAAACGGAAGGACGACTGGACAGAGAATTTCATTGCGGTAATGGACGGCGTTGAGGTTTCTATCACAAAATTAAGGTTGGTTCGGTGTGTAGCAGACGGTCGGTCGTATTATGACAGTCAGATGCTGGAGTCGTAACACATAGCCTACCGGATCTGGGCCGATCGGTCGTGTGTCCAGTGGCATTAAACCTGGCTCTGAGGTGACTAATTGTCACAGAATGCACGCCGAATTGATGGGCAACTCTATGTACCCGACTTCTGGCCTGTAGCATCCCAATTGCGCATTATTGTTGAACTTCTATTAGTCGTGGCATTATAACCTGTCTGATTTTTACTCGTTTTCGGTCAGACTTTTATAGGCCCCGGTGTCTACGAGGAACTCAAAACAAAAATGGGAGTGTTAGGACAATGGTAGTAGTCGAACCCAAGCACTGCCAACTGTTTGGTTCTGGACGAATTGCGGCTCCGGAATACGCTCTGTGGCCGCACTAATCTGCATAGTAGAAGTACTCGCCTCCAAAAATAACTGAGAGCAAAAGCATCTTTCTCAAGGGGTTCGTCGAAAGTTGGCAATGGATTATGTAATTGCGTTTCTTTTTTTGGTCAGTATAGATTGAGTGAGAAGTGCAGGAATTCTGTAATCGAAGATTCAGATTGTAATTGCATTAAAATCAAAATGAATTGAAGGTTTTTGTAACTTTTCCTCCTGATTACTGACTTGATCTCCTCAATAAAGCATTCTTGAAAAGAGTAATTTGAAGTTTTTGGGCAATTATTCTTCAATTTAGTTGACTCATAAAATTAATTAAAAATGCCCATGAGGACATCAATTCAAATTAGTATCTGGAATTTGCTGAGACAAAATAAACCCTTACCCTGTTAGTTCTATGAGAATCTCTATACGATGACAGAACATCAACTTGCAGTTCACTGCTATAATTGGAGCCAAGAAGATGTCCTGACACGCTCCATTAAACAGGATGTGAGGTCATGCTAGTGATGTCAATCAAATAGACAGCTCAGCTCAACTAACAAGAACTTTCTCATGGTCCCAGTTGCTTAACTGAATACAGTTCTGTTGTACTATCTCCTACACTGAGTCATTCTTTACCAGTAAAAAGTCAGAAATATTATTTCTTTCTTTTCTTATCTTCTATCAAAATTTTAACCCATTTTTCTTATTTTTCCACCAACCTACTTCACTAGTCAGTTTGTCATCTTCATTTTGATCACCAAACCACATATTCCCCTGTCCCAAATGCTTTATTAAATTTTTGAAGTCATAATAGTGTTATTGATGTGCAGCCCACGGTGATTCAGTAGGTTGCACATTTCCCTTATGGCAGGAATATCCAGGGTAGTCTTGCATGTGCCTCCTCTAGGTAGAATTCAGCCATGTACTAAGAAATGCAGAGCGTTAAATGAAGATCATAAATTGCCCATAGGCTTGTATGAATGAGTTTGCTGCTAGTGAGCATGCCTTGTGACAGACTTCAGCCCTGATCGCAGGGTGCAAGTTCAACTTTCTTGCCCACTAGCCAAAAAAAAGTTAAAATTTTACCAAACATTCAAGAGATTACCCATGTTTTTTGCCTTTTTTTGGCTGGTGAGTGAAGCACATCTACCAGCCACTTTAATATTTTACCAGCACTGTAAAATGGCAGCTGGTGCTAATTTCATGCTCTGCATGACCTGTGATAAGCCAGCTGGACAACGGATGGACAGACGATGGACGCAGGCTCACCTTCCTGCCAGCGCCACACGGTGATGGTGTGTTCGGACTCCACCCCGACCGACAGCAGCAGCTTTCCCGTGGCGCTGAAGTTGACGTAGCCGACGCCCTTGGCGTGGGAGCATCGCAGGATGGACAGCGTCTGCTTGCTCATGGCGTCCCACACGTGGATGGAGGGGGTGGTGCCTGAGGGAGGGCGGAGCGTCAAAACGGCTCTTTCTACACTCAACCCAACCCCCCCCTCCATAGTCCCTACCGGGGGTCGCCTTCTTTCCTGCCCCCTTACTAATCATACTTTCAGATAGGAGACAAGGGAACATGTGGGGGAAAGGTGGGTACATTTTTTTCTCCAACAGTTCGATTTCCTGTGACCTGAAGGTGGTGAATTTCCTGTGACTCTTATACGGACAATTTCTCTGTTGTCCTAATGAGGTGTAGGTCCTGCGAGCCATGCAGAGGGTCTTACACGAGCGAACGTGTCATATAAAAGTTATGAAACAAGCTGAGTAAATTTTGCGTTGGTTTCTAGCTTGTTTCTCGCGCAACAAACCCAAAAATTTACTAAACGAGTGTCATAATAATAATGTGATAATATTTATCACATAACTGAATTTTGTAATTTCATAGAGAACAAATATATTTTCCATTAGTGCCCATTATCTGTTAGCATTGTGCTAACTCTATGACTCTGCTAACTTAATCACAAAGCCACATTGGTGCTAGAACGGGCAGCGGTCTGTAAATTCAGTCAACTGAGTAGCTCGCTAATGGTAGTTTGCAAGCTGAAAAACTTCCGTTACATAATAGTTATGAAAAAGAAGTGTGCGCACGCTAGTTAAGTAACATTTACTTATTTATGAGAGTGGCACTTAGCTAGCTTGCTACTGCACTGAGCCATACAAATTTAACCAACATTACACTTGGTATTCAATTTGACTAAATATTAACAGCATGACATAATGCTGAGTGAGTTTTTTTTTCCCCACAGGCTCTCAGCCAATGAAATTTTCATAAAATCGATGTTACCCTAGGTACATGTGAAAGATATGTCATGAGCTGGGGTCCGGGAGAAGTACTACAGTTATGTGACAATGTCCTTTATTACACAACCACACCACTATAAAAGAATCAATGAATGTTTTTGTAATGCCACACACCACGGTATTGCTTAATTTAGGCTGGAATGGGGAATTAGCCTGTTTAGCTAAGATAACAGGCAGCAGTAAAAACCTTGAGGGCCCACTGGACCAGAATTACCCAAAGGCTGTTCTGACAGAAATCAGCATGGAACATGAAGGCTTATGGACATGCTGACATACAGTACTTGAGGGGGGGGTGCGGAACTGCACAGAGAGGGGACACTATTACACACTCAGTATACCGGGGGAGGGGGGTCAGCCATACAGCGAAGGCACAACACAGGTCAGTCGCCATCAGGGTAAAGGAGGGAAGGGGGAGGGTTTATAATATTGTAAATATAGGATAAGTGTTTTCTGCTCTCAAAGATCTGGAATCCTACAGGGATAGAGTAGAACAGAACATCTGGAGTATTTCAAGGTAAGAATTAAATAAAATGCAACTCAATACCTCTAAAAGTGTAAAATTGCACCTGCCTCCTATGACCATAAATTATCGTGATGCTTTAAATCAGGGATATCAAACTGGACTGTAAAAAGGCTGAGGGGCTGCAGGCTTAAAGTCCAACCATGCAGAAGCAAACCTGATACAACTAATGCAATAAACTGATCTCAGCCGGCACAGTTGATTAATTGTGTTGGGTGTGCTTCTGCTGGGCTGGAATGAAAATCTGAGGCCCCTCCGCCCTTTCACGAACCAGTTGGCACTCCTGCTTTAAATTATAAGATCAATTTTTAAAAATAAAATACGCTACATGAAACTCAATGTTATTTTGCTAATTTCTATGAGGTATCTATGGAGCCAGGGATGTGCAATGACACGAAAAAACATTTATTTTGCAGTCACAAGATATCACAAGTCATTCCCGTGATTAAATTCATTTATTGCCACGAGTTACAACCCGTTCCCTCAATTGGATTATCTCCTTCCCACGATTTAACTTACTCGTGGCCACTAGATACAACTCGTTCCCACGATTTAGTTAATTTGTGGCCTCAAGATATAACTTGTGCCCTCAATTTAGTTAAATTCAAATTGAGGGAACGAGTTACATCTCATGGCCACGCGAAAGCCAAATCGTGGGGACGACAAGTATCTCGTGGCCACAAAATAGCTAAGTCATGGGAATTAGAGCTAAATTGAGGGAACGACTTACATCTGGTGGCCTCGCCTTATATTCCTTCATGTCATTGCACGTCCCAGGCTACGCAGGTATCTATCCTGCTGCTATACAACTGTGGCTAACTTCCTCATAAAAGGGCAAGCGTGCGGGTAAAATGTATCTACTGGTGCAGTATACAAACGGGACACAGCGCCCGACTCCGAGCTTTTGCATCGGCAAGAAACGGAGTTACGTCTTGCCGTCTTACCTGGAACCTCCGTGACATCACCTGTGGTGTGGCCAATGGGAACAAGGAAGCATCAAAAGAGGGTGGAAAAAGTCACTCGTTTCTAATGCCACGTGGCCACGTCAAACCAGCTCCAACACAGAGGTCTCACTCACACACACACACACACACACACACACCAAAAAAATACCCAGAGAACAAGCAACCCTGGAAAACGGTGCAACATAAAAGTCTGAAATGCAAGGTAATGAAATAACAAACTTTAAGTGAACAGGAGCAAATCATAATGGTTTGAGAGCCTTGATTAGTGCAGAATCCAGCGCAGATATACCCAGCTATCCACCCATGTTCCCAGCACCCACACTGCAGACATACACAAAAAGGACTGTATGGAGTTCGCACCTACCTATCTGTCCTGTGGCAATGACATTTTTATACTTAGGATGCTGATTGACAGTCAGACAGAGGATATCATCAGTGTGTTCCAGGTAGAAGCTCTGCGTCCCTATGGAAACGGGATGCATGGAGCAGTCAAGTCATTTTTATAGACTCAATTACCCTCCCTAACAAATAGAGACCGATTGATTAGGAGCTGTGCCCACAGGCTTTCGCGGATTTCTTTCAATCACCAGGCAATTACACGATAAAATATTCAGTGGCTGAATCAGCTCCTACAGCATGCTGATGATCTCCATTAGGAACATCTACAGTCTGTTAGAGATTAATTTACTTGCAGTATAGATTTGTTCATTGGTATGACCTTAAGAGAATGAGCATGGATGCATTAACAAAACCAATTAATTTACAGTATTTGACCCCTTGTGTTGAGAACACACTGGAACTAGACAGAGATTAAACCCCACCGGGAGTTGGACACCTGCTCTCTCATTTTTGAGGCAGAGGTTGTGTGTGTGTGCAAGACAGTTGCTGCAAAAGTGCTTGCGCGTGCATGCGGTGATGGCTGCCTGTGCGTGAGAGGTGGAGTTTGCGCGTGTGTGAAACAGAGGCTGTGATGGTGGTCGCGTGTGTGTGAGATGGAGGTAGGTGTGCCCCAGACAGAGGTTGTGTGTACCAGTGGAGAGGTTCTGCACCAGGGCAGCAGCTGCGGTGTGGTAGATGATGTCAGCTCCGTCGTTGAGGTAATGAAGGTTGTTGCGACAGTCGAAGCCCCGGTACCCGAACACGTGATCCAGTACCAGCTCCTACAGACACAGGTAGAAAAGCTAAACAAGCAAACTGACCATAAACAACAGAACAAACCAGATATCCGTCTGAAATCCAAATACGAAAAGAGGAAAACCTTCTCTATCCTTCTGTCTGAATCCATTTTTTTTCCAAATTATTGGCCAATCAATCTAGAACCGCTCATGGGCACTGAGCATTGGTACAGGTAGGAACTGTCTAAACTGATTTTTCCTTCTCCCAAATGTATGCTGTTTATGAACAAATGTGATATTTTTGTAAGCACAATTGAAAAGTCAGCACTTCATCGTGGTGAACGCAGCTTATGCTGTAGACTAATATTATAAACATGTAAAAAAAAAAACCCCAAAACTTTAAAACACTTATTCATTAAATCTGTTATCATTAGCTGATCGAGGATCAGTTTCGTGTTTCTCTCTCACTCACGATCGAGGAAAGCAGGGTAAAGCCCCTCAAAAGCAAGAACACTGATCACAGATCAGTTTCCACTTCCCACCTCCTCACAACATCCACTATTATCCACTGCCCAGGTATAATAAATAAGCTGTGGTTGACATCAAATGTATTTGAGGATAGCGTACAACTGTCACCGGTCTGCAAATTCCATAGCAATTGAGGTCAGGTATAATGTATATACAGTATACTGCATATAAGGCTGTATATCCTGTATGCAGCATATACCAGAAAAATGGTCTAAAACGTGTACAAATAAATACAGGACCTTGCCATACTAGTCACTAGAACTAAAACCCATATGTAGTAAGCCCTATGCTCTTATGATAACACAACTGTACTCTATCTCATCCACATCAGGCCCATGTAAACCTCTCAGTACCAACCTCCACCAGTTTCTTCTTCTTGGTGATGTTGTTCTTCAATAGTTTGTCTGGCTGTGGCGCCGCCCTGCTGACTGGAGGCCTGAAATGGCCAAAGAGGCAGTCAGTGCTCAAAATTATGTTTTTGCAAACAGATACAGTTAACCATACCAGTTCACCACATTGCCTGAACACCAACCAGCAGTAAAACGAAAATACCAGATGCTACTGATACAGTCATAATTCATACATTCAATATGCTATTTGTTGTCATTAGTCTGGTGAATTAAAAATGAATATAGGCTGCTGACTATTATGAGTCAAGCTAAGTTTAAATGCCTTTGCTAAGATGGCTACCATCGATCTAAATTTGCTAAGCAGTTTTATTCTGTTAAATGCCGCTTTGTGGTTTAATCTAAGAGAGGCGCTAGCCTCTCTGCAATGAAACCTGGAAATGGACATTGAGATTGCAAACTTCAGGGCATTCTGGAAGGGTGAAGTCGCGTGTGACGCTCTTGTGATTAAACAGTAAAGTAGGTGTCATACTGCAATTTGATAAAGCAGTTGCAGGTAAACTTGAACTCATGCAATTAACATAAAATGGTGGTAGATTTTTTTTCCCCCCTCCCGACATATGTGGATGTTTTAGGGTATGGTATGAAAAACAACAGGCGTGCAAAGCACAGAATACCCCTCAGCCTGATGTCAAAGTTTTGACCGAGCGCCTGCCCGCCCAACCGCACGAAGGATAGTAAAACCCCGTCAGCCTTGAGGGCTGAGGGGTAATAAAACTAGCTCTTTATCAATGGGGAGTAATGTGCACTTCAAAAATAATAATTTCAGTTCCATTAAAACAATAAATGTTATATTGAGGTGTAAAAACCGTAACATACGCTTCCAGTTTCCTGATCTATATGGACATCAGCATCAAGAAAAAAGATTTCTCCGGAAGAATGACAAAACTTAAGCGCTACTCAAGTTTTGCAGTTCGGCAAGTTGGGCAAACCAAAAATGTTATCACTATACCATTTCTGAATAAAGATCAGATAGTTATAATTCATTAATGCATGTTGACATTTGAATATACACTGTTTTATAATCTGAATCAAGAAAGCGAGAGAAAGACAAGACCGCATTATTGCAGCGCTCTTAACACACCTAGGACAGTGAGTATCTTACCTGAATCGTCACTATGATGCAGCGAATATTAAGGCTTAATTTTCCAATTGCAACATATGGCAAACTGACATAACCCAGCAATGAATTTTATTCCTCTTAACAACAATCATACATCAATATTGCACAAAAGGGAATGCTGATTTTGTTGAATGAGTTGATTTAACTGAGTTACAGAGCATGGAACAGAACAGGGAAACCTGCACTGTACAGTAATTCAAAAAGGCTGGGTAAAATGACACAATTGGTTTACATTCAGCATCATTTATAAGAAAGATATATGTACGCTAGAAAACTGTAGGGCAACAGGATTTGTTTGCAATATCACAAAATTGCCTCACAATTGTGTTGGTGTGTGCGTGCTTACAATACCACAGAGCACAATCCACAAAAACAATCCACAAATGTACATTTACACGGAGAACACGTCAACAACATCAAGCTACAATGGACAGTATCAGAGGGCATACACCTGACGCATGTGAAACTGTATTGGACAATAATACAGACATGTAGGCTTGTCAATGCCTTGCTCTGAGAACTAAAATACCAAAATGTAAACCTCTGAAATTTAATACTCCTGTATTGTAGAAACAAATATTTCTCAATTGCGTTGCTAATGTGATAGAAAAAGAATTATGAATGATATTCCAGCTCAGTAAGATGTCATGTGTTGTGTCCACATAACTGACTAAATTGTCTGTGGAAAAAAAATAAAAATATAATCAAAATTCAAATGCTATTGGGAAATAGTGGACAATGCTGCAAAAATGAGGTTTCTCTAGGTAATATTTCTCTGTCAGATATGTTTAATATTCCACAGAATGGGGCCAAGAACTTGAAGCTTTTGAACTTGCTAAAAGGCCTGGGTAGTGGATGCCTGAATAGTTTTGGACATTACCGTTATATGAACAGTATTTTGGCAGAGATGTCAGACCACATTCTTGATCACATTGTCCAGACAGAGTGCCCTGTCACACAAACCTTGGGCCGGATCAACAGACAAGGAGGGGAGAAGGTCCGACATAACACTGCACCAGTAACATAAACATTTGTAAGGGGGAGAGAGAGAGAAAAAGAGAGGGAGCTAAAGGGAGAAAATGGGACACAGAAAGAGAGAAAATGAGAGAAAGAGAGAGAAGGGAAGGGAGAAAGAGAGTAAAAGAGTGAAGGATAGAGAGAGAAAGAAAGAGAGAAACAGACAGAGGAAGAGAACCACATTGACACTGACTTGGCCTGAAACGTCGATGTGTCGATGACAGCCAGGCAGCAGTTATCGCACTGCACAGGGAGCTAGCAGTGCATAACCGCTTCCACAAATATGTTGCGCCAGGCAAGACCTCACAACTCTGGTAACGCACTAGCCTCAGCACTTTCTCAGGCTCCAGAATAATGTTTGTTTTTAATATCTATCATTTCCATGATGCATTATCTGCACCCCGCAGCCCTGTATATATTAATGAGGCCATTGTGCTCAGAGCGGGTAGTATTTTACCAGCCGTGGCTTGCCCCTCAAAGGAGTTCATATTTACAGCATCATCTTTTTTTTCCTTGCAACGTTCTATTATCGGTTTGTCATTCCCTATTTAATCCATAAACTTCTTTTATCATCTTAATTAGTCAACTTGCAGAAAGTTTATCCAACATTGAATTGCTACTTTGGCAAAGTTTTCTTGGATAAGTTGGAAATATGTGGCTGGGGGAGCAAACTGGAATTTCAAGACTCTGGAGGAAACTGAGCTGAGATCAACTTAAGCTTTTTCAAAAAAATGCAGTGGATTGGTGTTGGAACTAATTCAGCTGAACCCAAATCGGTTATAAGCAAATATGGACTCCGGCATCCTCCCAATCCTCCCACAGTCACATCACTAAATCCTCTTCAGAGAGAGGCAGCTTGTTTGAGTTCTTTTGGGCACAGCGAGTAGAACGGGGCAGGGAAAGTTAAAGATGCAGGAAAGTCCCTCCTTTAGAGATCGGAACAGCAGCTCAGATGCAGAGGCGTTGCAGGCAGGGCGATGGGGGCGGGGCTGAGAAACAGAAACACCCCCGCTTGTCATCAGGCAATGACAAATGGGGCAGCAACACTCCCGCCAGGAGAGACAGTCAACAGTCGGGCGGGGTTAGAATTACCTTGATCCCCTTCAGTGCAGCAGACAAAGCCAAGTGAGAGTTTTAGTAGATTCAGGTCAGACTACTGGAGGCCTATGCTCTGTCTCAGCTTAGATTCTAAAACAGGGATTCTCAACCATATTCAGAAAGGGTCAGTGTGAGCGCAGGCTTCCATTCCAACCAAACTGTTACATGCCTGATTCTACTAATCAAGGTTTTTTGGAAAGACTCTTAGGCAAGAGTGGCCAAGTCTGGTCCTGAAGAGCCAAAAGTTGAGGAGTTTTTTTTTCAATCAACTTTAGGCCCCAGAACCCAGGTCAGGTGAGTTGGCTGTGGAATGAACAGCTCTAATAGACCATCTCTAAAGTAATAAAAAGCCCATAGACACAAAGGAGATCTTGCACCAGAGTTAGTAGGCCAACTTTGCTTCTGCAGTTGATCACTAGAATCAGTTAAGTGTCTGCACAGCTGGAGCAAAAGCCAGCACCCACACCGGCTCTCTCTCGACATGGTAGACAACTCCTGCTCAAGAAGTAAGCCTCGGTGGTCATGCACAAGCAACCTGGGAGAGCTAGACTGCCATTCCCGCAATTTTTTTTAGTCTTTGTTGGCGCAAACCATGCTCCTCGCACATGCCAGGAAAGAGAAAAAGCGCTCGAGGGGGGAAAAGAAAGGGAAATAAATGAAAGAGTGCACCAGTCTGGAAATCGAGAGTGGGAGGGGGAGGGCCGTACCCTGGTGTCCCTGGGAAAACTGTGAACTACATTTCCTACAAGGAGGGGACAGGGAGAGAGAAGCCCATCAGTGCTTCTGCCCCAGGGCTTTATGGGAAAACATGGTCAGCTGACTTGAGAATGAAGGGCAGGGGTAAAGAATGACCAAGCTCCCGCCAACCCTAAGATGTTTCACCTCCAGTCTATTTGGTTATGCTTACGCTGCAGCTTTGATACAAATACAAGACTCTATATTTCTCAATGAAATTACCAGACTGAAAAGAGAACTTTAATTAGTGGGATCCATTTCACATTTTTACATACTAGCTCAATGCAGAGGAAAATCATAGACATTATGGTAAAGGACTTTGAATTTGTCTGTCCGGGCCTTGAATGGAATCCATTGATAGTAGCCATGGATTAGAGCTGTGTAACGTAGTAATGGTGCAACTACTGACTTTTGACCTTTTTTTCAGCCGAGTTACATTTCTCTCAGGTTTTCATAGCATTTAGATGCTCTTACCGTATAACTAACACAATAATGTGAGTAGTGCAAAATATTCTCCAGGGGAAACTTCAAATTTCAGTCCCTTGGTACGAATGCCAATGAAAATTTTACCCAAAATAACTTGAGATTTAACCAGCTAATGGTTATGGTTTAAAGTTGCGGTTTAAAACTAAACTGAGGTAAGTGAAAGTTTACATCATAATTGGAAAAAACTTCAAGTGAAAATTTTCTTCATAAAAGAACCAGTTTCAACAAACAAATACCACAGTACTGCATATGAACCTAATATTTTAGCGTCAAATAAAGGAAGCCCCATTAGATATTATGTTGTTGGCCAGTATTATGCTGAAAGTGGTGCTCTGCCCTCTCTTTTGTAGTGAGTATTCATTCAGGAAAACGGTCTTACTTTGGGCTGATTATACTCATACACTGTCTGAGGAAAATGTCAGACTGGTTGACTTCTAACTGCTAATAGCAAAGTATTGGAGTAATTACCACATAAAACAGAAACATCAAGCCTAATTACAACATTAAACACTGATATAATGGACACAAACATATAAAATGAAACCACACAGACCTGTATGTATCCTTTAACCATCCTGACTTCATTGGCGGGTATTTCAAGGTGTTTGCTCTTTTTTAAAATTATTATTCAAAGAACCACTAGCTTCAAATGTGGTCTTCATACAGAAAAATGCAGGATTTTTTTTGTTATCAGCAGTTTATAGCTTCTACATGGGTGCCACCCAATTGCAGGTGAAGTATGGGATTGGCTAAACACCTCCCGCCCTAATATGCAAGCTAACGAATCAGGTGGTACTTACTTGACGATGCCCTGCCTCCAGAGGATAGCGGGTCAAAACATAACAAAAATATTAAGAGTTTCTGCTGAGAAACGGATGGAGACTGCATTTTCATTAGTATGAGATCAGAGGCGGTGTTAGACCTGAAAATTCTGGGGCTGATATCTCTCCCTTTATTGACAACAATTTGTCCTGGGTAATTCTAGATGGTTTTCCTTCATGAACACGTTTTCCAATTCAAGAATAATCAAGAGGCAATTACAGACACGGCTTCTCTCCCCCATGCGATCTAAAATCCACAAAATAATGGGCTGCATTCAGTCCAGAAAAATAATTTAATTATAATTAGATCTATGCACCGGCACTCGGCGACGGCATTTCAGAACTCTTCAGCGAATTAAGGTAATTTCGTCGACAAGTACCTACAACTGTTTTTGCAGCACGGTCACGCAACTCGCTATAAAAAATAGACAGCTGTCTGATTGAAAAATGTAAACGGACAAAACCACGTACTAGTGACCAGAATTACCTTCATTCGCTGAAGAGTTCTGAAACATCGCCGAGTGCCGGTCCAAAGACCAAATTACAATTAAATTATTTCTCTGTACTGAAGCCCAGTACAGATCGCATGGAGGAGAGAAGCCGTGTCTTCAATTGCCACTTGATTATTCTTGAAATGGAAAACGTTAATAAAGGAAAACCATCTAGAATTAGCCAGGACTAATTATTAATAAAGGGAGGGATATTAGCCCAGGTCTAATGCCGCCGCTGTATGAAATAATGGCTTGTTTTGACAAATGAAGGGGGAGGGGGCGACACAATTCTATGTTAAACCCAAGGATGGTATCAGTTTTAGGAGAAAGACAGGGTGACTCGGCCAACCCCCCAGAGCAGGACTTCCATGTCTGTTCTCTTCAGACACAAGATAGCTAAGATATTTTGGTTTATATTTTTGTCTGCTAAACTGCGGTTTGCGTTGGGAGGATATGCTAATGGCTAACCAGTCCACTTCATGCCGTGGAAGTTCCCACTGTGAGCCAAGATACATTATAAACCAAAGAAGTCCGTTCCTGGTGATCAAAGATCAGGGCTGTACAGCACTGGTGTAAATGCTTCAGGATATCATGACACAAGCCTGGTTATCTTCTATACCATTCGACACCAGCCATTGGATATAACTGCTTCATGGGGTTAGCAAATATGAATGATGAGCAAATGAATCAACGCATAAAGATCCACTAATTGTGCCTGTAAGCACTGCATTTAATAATGTGCAGGACATACTGCATGTTGTAGCTAAAACAGTGAAAAAATGGAGACTTCAAGAAGGAAGATAATGTACAGCGGAGAGACATTGAAAATTGAAAAGGGGGGGGGGGGTTGCAAAGCTCCAATCAGATCACCTCATGGAGTTAGTGATACCAGTCAGCCGATTGGACTGTTTAGACATTCTCTACTCCAGGATTATCCAATCCTACTCCAAGAGGGCCCCAGGGTGCGCAGGTTTTTGTTGATACTCTGAGCTGAACAGCTGATTACACAGTTAACTCACCTCACAGGTTACTTGGGTATATACTACATGATGAAAACAAAAAAAACAGCGCACCCTGGAACTCTCCTGCACTAGGGTTGGCTGCCCACTCTCTATTCAACAGAGTGAGCAGGCTAGATTTCCAAAACAGTGAATTTAGAGGGAACCCAACAGCTGAACTGCATAAAAACTGGAACACAACTTGTTAACTGAGAGATAATGAGGAACCGTTTATCCTGTATCTCAATTTTGGGGTCAGGTGGTCGAAATCTGGACTCCTGCTACGTCCACTGGAGTATATGAGTCCGCATTTGATGAAGGCTATGGAGGATGCTGACAATATCATTTTAAACCGATTTCTTGGGACTCTGCACAAGCACAGCATAGGAAGTGCACAGAAATCTTAGTTTAATCCCCAAATAATGTCTGGAGATGTACTGACAGGTTTTCACATGTACATTTTGAGTCTAAAATAATTTGGCCTGTCTAATCTATAAAGTGTTTAAATGTATGTAAACATCAAAATAAATAAATAACGTTTTTATTTGATATTAATCATCTTATAGTCACAATACTATTGCTCACTTACCTGTTACAAGTCACAAACAGAAGATTTTTTTACTGTTGGCAATAACAGTAAAAGTTTTTAAAAGTAAATGCTACTGGGGAATGAATAAACCATTAATGTGTTAGACAGGGATGCAAATTTGAAAACTGGCAGCAGCGCATGCAGATTGCATTCTGGGTTATGTTAATACAGAGACAAAGGCATGCTGCGAAAGAAAATTTGCTCAGAAAGTTTCACAAACCTAACCATTTAAAAGTCCAAATTGCCTGTAAAAAAGTGTCAACAGCATCTCAAGAGTAGCCAAACAAAGCCAAGTCTGCCATGCATGGGCATTCGGAATACAGGAATTCTTGATTTGAATTTATATACATCGGGTAATCAAATATGGTGCCATATGAACTAAAAGGTTATGGGTACTTGAAGGAATCCTCTGGAAATTGCGGTGATGTTATGGTAATCAGGCCCCCACGAACTATAGGCTCCTATTTTAATATCAATATACACATGGTAATGTTTAATATGTTAATGCAACATATAATCAAATTTTCACTGTTTCCTTTTGGGGAAAAATCATAAAAACTCTTAAAACTAGTTTTTGAAAATTGATGTCTGATATTGAGTTTGAAATGTACCAGTCCTCTCAATTTCCTAGAAATATCTCTTTTGCTCACTAGATGGCAGCAACAAGTTAATTAAGCTCCGAATCGAATCGAATCGAAACATCCAATAGATCTTAAAATCCAGATTTTCTCTAAATTCATTACTGATGAACAATAGAAGTTCATAGAAATTTTTGTTTTAGTGTTTCTATTTTTCCTTACTCATTTTCCTCCAAAAACACTCCTTCAGTCCCACTTCATACCTTTTCTGTTTATTTCACTGATGTCCTAAAGCAGCGATAAAAAATTTTCACCACTGGTTGAGTATTTCCGAACTTTCAGGCAAGGGATTCTCTAAACTTCCCATTATTTAAGTTTAAGGCCAGGAAATAGCCCAATTTTCCCATATCCTTCTGTCCTGTATAGAATATTTCTGACTTCATCTCTGAACAAACTGCTTCACAAGTGCATATCATTTAAGTGAATAGAAATTGAGCACAGAATCTGCTTATTAGAGCCAACCCTGGACAGCACATATGCACTCTGAGAGTGAGGAGTCATGATGGGTGGAGACAGTGGGCGGAGTCACGGGTATGAGGGCTGTACCTCTCTTCTGCCGACACCTCCTTCTGTTGCTGATGGGGCTTCACCCCGCTCATGTCGCGGATGCTAACGGCGTAAATCTTGGTGGTGTAGTCGATGCTCCTCTCCCGTGCCACGTCACTGTCATAACCTGCAGAGACAGGGTGACTGTAAAGTATATATTTTTTGGGTTTTATCCAGCTTTCTTTAACACGATAGTATGGAGACAAGAAAGAATCAAGAAAGAAATGAGGGAGAGACAAGAGACGGTCAGCGGCTGGATTCAAATCAACTCCACCTTCGCTGGTAACTAGCGTACAGATAGCGCTCTACAGGCTACACCACTGTGACTGAGCCAAAGGGGAGGGGCTAATGCCAGTAAATCTTGTTTGGAACGTTTTTTTCAACATTCTAAGTTGGCATTCGAGATCTCCATAGCTTTCAAAAACCGATAATGATTCATCGGCGAAAGGCTGTTCCGTTACGACCGTTCTGATAAATTACTCATGATCTCGTACCACTAAGAGTGAAATAACTGGCATCAATAGATTCCATTCATTATACAATTGTCTGAGCAGGCTGTCAAGGGGTAAAATAACCGACCCACAATTTACGCAACAGTGCAGGACGTGCTCATAAATACGATTCACAATATTCGAGGCCCGTTCCATAGTCCCTGAGGGAACATTTGTCTTGGATACAATCCAACTCAATATAAACACACTACATCCCCCATGACAGAGGCATTAACAAACATGTAAACCATATTTTATTTAGTTGACATTTTGTTCACAATGTCTCTAAGCCAACTTTCTCCGGGGAGTCTGAATCCTTATTTTTCTGCTTTTTTTTTTTGTAGTTGGTTGTTTCAGAGAGTCACTTTATTGAGCTCCCACAGGACTGCTGCGTCTCTCTCAGAGAAGCACAGGATATGAGAATTTTTGCCTCCCGGGAAGAAACAGACAGAAGGAAGGTTTGACTTTAAAAACAACCTCTGCCTCACACTTTTATTGCCATCAGTCCCTGGGTGTATGGGTTAGATGCTTGCAGTAAGTTATAACTTTTTCATTGTACCTTGGTGAGCAGTAGCTGTGTGGGTAAGTCTTCTGTAATGAACTCCACTGCTCTGATCTTCAAATGACGAGTGGAGAATAGCCTGGACACCAACCCTTTGTCAAATGTTTCAGAATGTTCTTTCAGTGTTTGTTCCAGTCTGTGTTCTACAACTCCATTTCTTACACTGATCAGTAGTGAATCTGCCACCAGCGCTTGAATGTTCAGATAAGAACGGAGATAAGTCACTCATCCCTGATTACAAGAGATGAGTGGAACCACTGATTAAAGTGTTCAGGAATGCTGAGGATCAAGCAGCATGACCCGCCCAGAGATTTTGATTGCAGTGTCACTCAGCCTCGACTCATCCCTGAATTCTTTGCTTCATCACTCATCCCCGACTCATCCCCAAATATTCTGCAATATCACTCAAGATAGAGTAGTACAACAGATGAGTGGAAGCTCTGGTTCAAAGCTTTGACCACTTTGACTCAGGGTTTTGCATCTGAAACCCAGATAATTTACCTCCTTTTTCAGCTCTTAAGGAAAAAAGCCTGTGTGAGCAGTAATGGGTACTGTACGTGAATATCCCGATCAGGCTGATTTATTTTTATCTGAGCGAAGTTAGTTCCCTGCGATGGACTGGATGTTTTATGTACGGTGAGGTTCATAAGTATCCGGAGAGCAACACAATTTTAAAGGACATTGATTCCAATACTGTTTGCTCCATACAGACACAAATACGCTCAAATGAAAATACAGACAGCTTTAAATTGAGGGTATATTCACCTACACTGTGTGGACCACAGAGGAATGGTAGCCCTCTGTAGCATGGGGATCTCATTTTAAATTCAGCGAGACAGCTGGAGTGGACACTGCTTTGGCTTACCGCCGTCCTCTTCCGTGTCATCGTCAGACTCCTCGCTGTCCACAGGCTTGGTCTCACGGTTCCCGCCCATCTCCCGCGTCCAGATCATCAACGCCGTGTCGGCCCCGCCCACCGTCAGAAGCGTGGTGTCGTCCTGCGCCCAGCGCACGTTTGTCACATGGGCACTGTGGCCCATGTACTTCTTAAACTTGGCGTACTGACCCTAAAAGAGAGCGCGGGACATGCGTCATCAAATGTAGCCCTTAAAATACATCCCTAAGTTCCAATCTTTCCAAGGTTATTCACCGAACAATACGTGATTGATGTTGGATGGAATGTTTTCACGCTTGACAATCAAGTAATGGATGTCGAAAAAACCAGCAGGTCACCCTTGACCCATGAGCGGCACGATTTGATTTTCTCTGGGATCGGGGGGTTGTAACTACCGGCTACTGTCACATATATCCACAGAATCCAGACATTACATCACTTCAGCAAGCGCCCGAGTCTCCCGCAATATGGCGTCTGCAACCTGATACCCGTGAGACGTCAAAAATTTCCCACAAATCACCGGTGTTCCGCCATAGGAGGAAATGAAGTGAAGAAACTGACACGATCTTGTCACAAACTGATGATGTCCCCCGGTAACTGCCACACAGACCCGCCACCTTCACATGGTTTTCAGGAAATTATTTGTGCGAGCACACAGCCCTCTCCATTCATGTCATTCTGTATAATTTTAATGACACTGCTGCTACAGCTACTGCCACTGTGGGACTATTATCCTCCTGTAACAGCTTCAGAGGGTAAGGAAATCAGGTTTGAGAAGCTAAAGCACTCCACAGTATTTTTGTTCCAGTAACCTGGATGTGCTAATTAGCACAAATCTATCCGGCGTGAAGTAGAACTACTGTAACTAATCAAATCAGCCGCCTAAGTTTCAAACCCCTAGACTTTCCATCTCTGCACTGCTTCAGACAGCAGCTTGAAAACAAAAAAAAATGCACCCTTTGAAATCTCCTGAATTTTTTCTGAAGCCTAATTTTTTTCAGTGTTTATTTCAGTCACTGTTCAACAACTCCTTTGCTTTCAATAAGTAGTGACAGATTGTTACATCAGTATAATAATATTTAGAAACGGACTTGAGTGGAGGGGATAAGTCACTTATCTCTAAAAATAGGAGATGAGTGGGACGTCTGCTGTAAGGTGTTATGGTACGCTGAGGCTGCACGACTCATCCCTGCATTTTTTGTTCAATCACTCATCCCTGACTCATCCATAACATCTTTTACTACATCACTTATCCCTGATTCATCCCGCAATGATCTTTATCTCTTTTGTTCTTTTAAATGCTCTGTTATTCATTGGTCTGGGGTACATTTCCCAGAAGCATAGTCGCTAACTACATTAGCAACTTGCATAGTTTGACCATTCACAGTCAGTGGTTCCAACTTTCTAAGCTAGCATCTTCGCTTTTGGGAAACCTACCCCAGGATAACAGCATCTACTGAATGGAAATAATAATATAATGTAATAACGCTAATAGAGTAAGGTTTCTCACCTTGACTGGGTAGCTGAAGAGCTTGAGGAAGCCAAAGTCGTCCCCAGTGGCCAGCAGCCTCCTGTCTTTGGTGAGTGAGGAGGCGTTAACGTCGGTGATGTCACTGTGGATGGGCCAGATGCCCTCACAGGTGGGACCGAGGACACAGGTCCAGGTGGCCCACTCAATCTTCTCAATCTGAGCGGAGAGCACACACAGGCAAACTGCTCACTCTAGAGCCATGCTTATACATTTACACACACATGAACATGCACACACGTACTGTACATAAACAGACATGAACATGCAGGCATATGGACGTGGGTGCGCACCTACACACACACACGTGATCAGGAACACTCTTGTACAAACCCATACAAACGTGAGGACACACACACACACACACACACACACACACACACACACACACACACGCACAGACATTAATGCTAAAGTACATGCATACGAACAAGCAGACAGCTTTAGAGCTGAAAACAGATCCTAAATCCATCTGAAAATTCCAAAACATGCAAAGTCTTACCATATTTTATAATGTATAAACAAACCAAGTGTGAGTTGTGAGTTTAGTATGTGTGAGTTTAAGTATTTGTGCTGTTTTGTTTCAACTACGGTACGTTTTATATGTGTGTGTGAAGAGCTGCTTTGAAAATAAGATGGTCCATCTTAAGATGTTTATCCTTCTAATAATTAATGTAACGTAAGTACAAAAGGCATGTTTTTGCAATGCTATGGTCCCAATAAATGTCAAAAGTATAGCAGCAGACTATCCCTACTCTCGTTTACTTCTACACTGATCACTTTACACTCTCTTCCACTTCTACACTGATCACTTTACACTCTCTTCCACTTCTACACTGATCACTTTACACTCTCTTCCACTTCTACAATGATCACTTTACACTCTCTTCTATTTCTACATTGATCACTTTACACTGTCTTCTACTTCTACACTGATTACTTTACACTCTATTCTACTTCTACACTGATCACTTTACACTCTCCTCTACTTCTACACTGATCACTTTACACTCTCCTCTACTTCCAAACTGATCACTTTACACTCTTCCACTTCTACACTGATCACTTTACACTCTCTTCTACTTCTACATTGATCACTTTACACTCTCTTCCACTTCTACACTGATCACTTTACACTCTCCTCTACTCCTACACTGATCAATTTACACTTTCTTCTACTTCTACACTGATCACTTTACACTCTCTTCTACTTCCACACTGATCACTTTACACTCTTCCACTTCTACACTGATCACTTTACACTCTCTTCTACTTCTACATTGATCACTTTACACTCTCTTCTACACTGATCACTTTACACTCTCCTCTACTCCTACACTGATCAATTTACACTTTCTTCTACTTCTACATTGATCACTTTACAATCCATTCTTTTTCTACACTGATCAGTTTACAATCTTCTACTTCTACACAGATCACTTTACACTCTCTTCTAGTTTTACACTGATCACTTTACAATCCATTCTATTTCTACACTGATCAGTTTACAACCTTCTACTTCTACACTGATCACTTTACACTCTTCTAATTCTGCACTGATCACTTTACACTCCCTTCCATTTCTACACTGATCACTTTACACTCTTCTACTTCTACACTTCTCCACAGCATTCAGCTTTATTACAGCCAGCAGAGGATGGGTCTGCTGTTGATTAGAGTCGACCTCTAAGGCCTCACGCGTGTGACAAAGGAATCAGAAACCTAATGTGGGGAAAAAAACAGTAATTATGTTGCCACCGATGGGGCTCTAAACGCTCCCGGTGAATTTTCTCCTCTTGCCTCTGAAGTTCGGATGGTTTGCCTCTTTCCTCTGGGGGCCTCGAAGAAGAGCTGCTCTTTGGCTCCGGAATTCACCTGCAGCAGTTTACCTGTGACGCGGAAGAAATGCCATTTCAGTCCTCGGAGATGGAGAGAGGGGAAGAGCGAGAGAGCAAAAGGGAGAGAGAGTGAGAGGGTGAGAGAAAAGGAGAGAACAGACATGCAGCAATCTAACTGCCACAGCTGGGTCCTCATTAGGATTCTGGTGTGTCGGCGTTTTTCTCCACGCCAGTGAGAAATCGGCCAGCTGCTTATCAACGGTTATTACAGAAGCTTCACACAAGCGCATTTTACTGCTTTGATTGAGAGTCCACACAAATCCACCTTTCAAGGCAACGCTGTATAATTTTGGAGCTTAACAATATCCCCATCTGAGGACAGGAATATATTATAGGCAGAGCTGTGGTAGTCAACACTGTATGCTTTAGGACATATAACGGCCAGAAATGCCAACCCACTGCATTCAATGCTGTTTTTGGTGATAATGTCTGCATATTAATCGCTGATGTCATCACATCATATACTTTTTTAAATATTCCATACTGACAGAAATATGTGATCTCTAAATCATGACTGATACTGGCTTCATATTTCTCCTTCTCAACAAAGGCAAATGATGACAAGCACTATACATAAAACCAAATAGCACATTAAACCATGAGGATAACGCATCTGTTCAGTGGCCTCAAGTGTTTGTGTCCGCAAGTGGCAATTGTGCTCACTCTGGTGGTCTTGAACATTATGGCCTCATATTATTGAGTGTTCCTCACAAATACACAAATGTAAATCACATGATTTCAGTTAATCCCACTTATGTCGTTCAGAAAAGGGGCTTTAAAAAAAGCATTAACTGTTGAGACTTGTCAAAGCACAGCTTAGTCGCTAAGGAGTTTGATTGGGCAGCAGAGAGACGGTAGTTGAACCCCCAGTGAAACTCTTGAGCCCTTGAGCAAGGCCCTCAACCCCACATTGTTCCAGGGTGCATTGGCCTCTGCTCTGTCAAATCCACTGTAAGTCACTTCGGAAAACCGTGTCAGCTAAATAACTAATATAACCTAAAACTTTCATTAACATAACCTAACGTCTTCAACATGGCAGAGTCTTATTTATTGAGCTGTGATTCTCACTGATACCATTCAGATATCAGCTTCCGGGAATTTTGCTGTTGAACAAACCGTCAAAGCTGACCTTATATTTTGAAAAGCTAGAGATGCACAATCTGTAGTTAATTTACCCTTAATGCGCTCGCTTCCATGTCTGAATCAGGAAGTTGCAGTCTGTAAGACTGCTCTACTGCAGTTTGCGGACCAGAACCTAATGTGCAAGTGTTGTGGGGCAACATAGCAAAACTGATGTAGACATCGCTCTGTGTAAAATCAGGTTTCCACCAGCTACCCGAGCTAAATGAGCTAACTGGCTACACAGACCATCATTTCACTCATGGATGACATCATATTAAAATAATTCATATAAGGACAAAAGAATGATCAGCACTGTGAGTCATCCACGCATTTGTTAAAAACTGCTGTTAAAATGCAACAGTAAATACATCCATTAATCCATTATTCTGGACAAAAACCCAACATCCCATGGGTGTGAGAGCAGGAAAACCCTGGACAGCTTCTCAGTGCATCACAGAACACACACCACACACTCACACACACATGCTTATGGGCAATTTTGAATGTCTAATTGTGGGACTTCAGGGAGAAACAGGCGTATCCGAGGGACACCCACTCAAAAATAGAGAGAACAGGACATGCCCAGACACTTACTCACTGCGAGGAAATAGCTCTACCCACTGTGCCATCATGCTACGTACCACTGAAGCAAATGTAAAGGCTAATTATGCACTTGAGGCCAGAACTTGGCATGAAATGCTGAAACAGATGTGGGGCTTGTTTGCGCAGGGCGCAGGCTCACCGCGGGTGTCCCAGTCGATGTGCGTTATGTAGCTGGATGCTCCCTTGCAGATGCCCACTCTCTTGCTGGTCAGCACGTTGTAGATGTCAACAAAGTTATCATGAGAAGCCACTGCGAGGTATTTGCCAGCATCTGGGGACCAGAGGGGGCAGAAGAAGGGGGGCTTTGGTCATTTGTCCGTGTTGTGTGATGTTAAACACCAAGGGCCAGTTTCAAAGACAGACTAATCATAATCTTAGACTAAACTGAATCTCCAATGGAACATCTTCATACAAAACTTTGTTTAGTCCAGGACTACACTTAATCCTTGTCAATGAAACCAGCCCATAAAGTAACAAATTAAAGGTCCCCTCTTTTGTTACCAGGTGCACGGCCAATTAGTTATTACAAGCCATTTCAAAATCTTTCCCCTCTTTACATCACATGGAGAAGTAACCAACTAGGGACAAGAAGTACTGATCAGCTTTAGCCAAGCAGTCAATCAGATGTCATTATTCTGGATGGTCACTCCCCCTTGTGATGTCAGGAAGGGGAGAATGGCTAATTAGCTGAAGGGTGGCATAATAGGGGACCTTTAATGACAGCCGACAAGACAAATCAAACACAAAAACTGAATCAAAAGCCAACTAAGTGAGATAAATCAAATGCAGGAAGTCACCTTGTGAAAACCGGACATCTGATATGACCTCCTTCCTGTGGTGGAAGGACACCATATCCTCCAGGGTGTCCGAGTTCACCACCAGAAAGCTGCCGTCGTTCAGCCCCACCGCTAAGGCTTTTCCGTCCGGGGAGAAGGCACAGCATCGGCCACCTGAAACAGAGGACATGGGCCCTACAGCGATCTACAGGAGAGCATGGCGGGGAGGAATGAGTCCCGGTGAACACCAGCAATACTAAAGTCAACCTATTAACCCCTCTGCGCGGATTTAAACGCCGGAGTCCGTAATTTCCGAACTTTAATTGCTAAATAATTCTGTAATTAAATTTCCAAACGTCTTGCTTCACTGGAATAATTTTCCACAGTCTCTGTGACACAAAAACTGAGTTATAAATCCTTAAATAGGCTTGTGAAAAACAGGAAAAATTGGCGATGGTAGTATTCTACACAAAGGGGGTAAAAACATCATTGATATCTCGTCAACAGATCAAAAACATTGCAAGCTTCAAGCTAGCCAATCAGTCGAAGCATTCTTCCAGGCTAAAAAAAAAAACAGAGGAAACATTCATTTCCAGCCAAACGGTCAGCTAAAGCACTAGCATCTAGCAAACAAATCACCGTAAACTTCTAATTACTGGCAACCCAATCAGCAAATGCTTAAAAATCCAGTCAAACAATCAGCAATGCCACTAATATACTGCTAATTATTCAGCAATATCACCAACATCCAGCCAGCCAATCGACAATATGACTAAACATTTCAACCTCACAATCCCGCATGTGGGTTTGTCAAATGCAAGAGCTTTTTTCAAACCTGCGAAAGTTAAGGCCAATTTTAAATTCGAGCAGAGATCTCAATGTTTCCAATGATTCCAACTATGATTTATTGAATTACAGGGAAATGTTTTAAAAATGATGCACAAGGTCTATATATATTTTCTATATGATGTAATGCTGTGGCCATAAAAGAATGGCATCCTGGGCTTGATATTAGACAATATAAGAGTGATGCGAAATTGTTGTACAATGTGGAAAACAATTGCTTTTTCAAACTTAGAACCTACTTAACGAGAAATTTGAGCAAGAATCAGAATTTAAGGGGTTAAAATCCAGCCACTCAATCGGCAATGGCAGAAGTATCAAGCCAGTTCATCAGTGACATCACTGTATAGACATACATGCACACAGTTATGGAGCCATTGTCAATAGTCAAGTTACAGCAACAGTTTGATAAACCATTTTACGCATCTTGAAAATAATACTGCAGGATTCCATTCCATTTCCATAAACCTGCAAGAACAAAGGCCTAATTCAGCGCTGTCTCACGGTACCTTTTTTGAGCTTGCGTACGGCGACCATGCGATGGTTGGCGGAAAGCTCCCAGATGCGCAGGGTTTTGTCGTCGCTCACTGTGGCACATATTGGGAGCAGGGGGTGGGAGGCCAGCCCCCACACCTCCCCCTCCATGTGACCCTGCAACACATAGTCAAGACACTTCTGTCAATCAAACCCCCACACCTAAACACAGTCAAGACACGCCTGTCAATCAAAGCCATGGATCTCAGGGCCACACCCCTCGTTGTGACGCAGCAAAACACAGTCAAGACACAGCTGTCAATCAAACCCACACACCTAAACACAGACGACAAATAGCTGTCAGTCAAAGCCCCTGATCTCAGGGCCACACCCCTCTTTGTCACCCTGCAAAATATAGTCAAGACACAGCTGTTAATCAAACCCTCAAATCCCAAGGCCACGCCCCTCCACATGACCATGCGAAACACTTAGACACAACCGTCAATCAATCCCCCTGTTCCAGGGCTGTTCTTGTCAGTGACCCCAAAAAACTTACACACAGCGGTCAATCGATACCTGAAAAAAGTCGAGTCGATATCCAGACAGCGGCAAAAGAGAGGTGTCCACTTGTTTGTTTCTACACCGAGCAAAATCTGACATTTCATCAATGCTCCAAAAAAAAGTCCACCAAGCTAAACGTTTGCCCTTTCTTGACGTCGATGAACTGAAGTGAACTCCGTGGGTCCATTTTTCTTCCATTTTACAGAGGTGCTACCTTCTCCGCACACCTCAGGGTGTGTTTTCCCAGGTTTGCGAACATTTCCATCATAATTCACTGCAATGGAAGTCTGTTTTAACAAGTCTTTTAGGCTTGTGATGTGAATCCTCTCTGCTTCCTCTCAAGTAGAAAATATTAGATTGTTTGAATTTTCATTCGCTTTGCAGCTGAAATGGTCTTTTCCCCACGGGCGCATCTTACAACGAGTCAAACTGTTTCACCTCATGGGAAATCATTTCCACCTCATGAGAAAAATCATTTTGCTCTTATTTAGGAAAAAGACAGTGAAAAAGGGATCTCAAACCTAAATATAGAACTAAACAGCCTGTGAAAATTGAGTGCATTTCAGTTTTAGCAGTGAGAATTAGCCTGCTTTTGAACCGATCCAGGAACAATTGGAGACCCTAGTGCTAAAAGTACGGAAGTCACAAAATGTCCAATTTGAGAAAATTGGTAACTTTGGTAACTATGAAACACATTTTCTCATCCTTATGTCAAGGGGCATGAAAATGTGACTTAAGTGCTTTTAGCACTAGGCTCTTCAATTTCTTCCGGACCCAATCATGACCAACTCTTCACGCCATCATCATTACACATCACAGTTATTCAGCTGACACTTCTGTCCAAAGCACTCGCAGTAAATTAGATTATCCAGGGGCTAATCTCCGCTTGAGCCATGAGGAGTCGAGGGCCTTGCTCAAGGGCCAAGTGGTTGCGCTTATCTTGTCTTATCTTACCACTAACCTGATGAGACCTGGTTAAATGCGCTAGCCGCTAGGCTACAGCCCCCCCGCCTCAATTTACATGATCTCCAGCACCACAGATATGAGAAGCATTGCTAACAGAGGGACTTCTACACCTAATGTTCAACAATGAACACACTGCAAACTCCGAGGCATCAGTCACTTTCGCCAAACGACCTGCAGTGCCGACGGATTTGGTCGCCATGGTAACAGCTCAGCTCTTTGTCGGGTATGTCCCCGGGTGTCTCTGCACCTCCTCGCCGAGCAGCTGACTCACGGAGCCAACATGGACTCTGCAACGCAGTGTCCCCTGGTGACCTGCACTCACTTTATAGGCAAAGTGCATTACTTTATAGTTATTTAGCAAATCTGATGAAGCTGATGGGTTTGAACTGCCAACCATCTGAGTCCAAAATCAAACACCTAAGTCCCGGGTCCCACTTGCTAACGGGAGGAACTCAAGGAAACAGCGTAATACAGTAAGAGGAAATACAAACGGTTCTGTAAGTATGCGAGCTGTATCAAGGGCTACGGGCAATTATTTGCTCATGAGCTATATCCAGGACATTCGCGTTAAGCTGCACCACCTGATTTGATAAATTAATGATTAAAACCACAAATAATATACCGTTTTTTGGCTTGAAAGCATTCACTCCCCGACAATGCAAGGTTGATGTAAATGATCACGTAATCACAGCAATAAATAAATAACTCCGCTCAATGGTAGGGCATACATCTTCCACTGCATGTGAAGGTACTTCTTTCCCAGCAGAATTAGTGTTTCTTAATATGACACAAAGACACTCGTCCTTAGAGTGCAGACCATCAAGAGAAACCTGACGTCGTTTTTCATCTCGTTAAGTAACTCTCCCTTGATGTCTTCCAATTACTTTCACCACCTATAATTGAGTCATTAAAGCAAAAACTGCAGTTCGTGGTTAGTTACTTTTCATATTTCCATCTAAAGAAAACTGACAAAGGTGTGACCAGTGGTTCTTATCCCATGAAGATGTCTAACACTGGGCTCCAAATAAAGTTAAAGATGCTGTTGTTTTATGCTGTGTTGTGGGTTTCCGGTTCTGGCTTTAGGTCCAAAGAATCATGACTACTTTTCTCCTTGCTTACTACAGGGCTGAGAATAATATTACCAAAAAAAAGCTTGTATACTTTCTTACATTTTAGACAGCGCCTTGAACCACAGCTCAAGGCCAGAAAGGACTCCCTGATCTCATGAGAGAGTGGAGCGACCGAACAGACAGGGTGCCATCTTGGCCCAGCAGATGTTTTGAGCCTGAAGGGAAGCCATCTTGTCTAGTCTACCCTCTCACTGGGGACACCAGCAGACAGGTCAGTATTACTGCTTTAGATTCATTTCTGCCTGTTTATGTCACCCAGGCAGAATACAGCATAAAAAAGCACACAATCAGACAAGTGCGGTGTAGTGAATACAGAGAACTTGAAATATAGCCTATTTGTATATCACAATTTGACGCAGATACCATTAACTTTCAAGAACTTCCGAAATCTCATGGTTCACAACAGCAGTAATAAACACAGTTTTAAGCAGTGTTTAGTGTCATAGCCTTGCTTCCCTGTTATTGCAGTACACCATGCCTCTTCATAGCTCTTCATCAGTTCTCAAACATTTCTTGACTTCTTTTATCTATGGTACAAATGTGATTTTGTTTATTATGACCTCACTCTATTTGAACTGATCATCGACTCATCATCTACACACCTTGTCACGCCTAACGTCACCACAGAAGTTAAATCTGAAGAAGGCGTCGCTAAGGTTGGACAGATTAATGCCGTCCGATAACCCAGCATTCTAGGTCACTGACATAAGATAGCAATTATATCATAGTGAAATGGGGGGCTGCTCTTATACACACCTGTGCCAGCAGGGTCATGGGGCCGCTCTTATCGATTTCAAGTATTTCGCCATTTTTCGTTCCCACTAAGATGCGCCCGTGTCCCAGGGTAATGGCACGGATCGATGGGTTGTCCTCCAGCAGCAATCCTACAAAACATGAGAACATCATCGCATGTGAACCCTGCCCCCCCATATCAACATGGACCAATGAATGCTGCAACCATCTTGATTGTCAGTGCAGTTCTGCTGTCCTTTTTTTTTTCGCAAGTCAATCTATGGTACACAAAATGACTGCTTTCTCAGAAACGTCCAACAGATGGCAGCACTAAGTAGACTATTACTTGAACTGCTGACATAAGAGCAGTAGGTTTCAGAGCCATGTCTTCGGCGGCCTCCGAACAACTGAGAACGAAGAGAAAAAAATTTGACTCAAGGAGCCGGGCTGAGCATCGATTCCGCTTCCAACGCAGAAGCAAAATGGCTAAATTTGGCCTTTACTTGTTGGCAAACTGAACAAGAGAGTAAAAGAACTCTTTCCACAGAACTCCAACTTTCACATCACATAACCTGGTGTTTTATCAGCACATCTCAGTGTTTTTCCCCAACTCTCACAAAAAACATCCAGCCCAATAGCCTGGCCATGTCATGATTTCCTTATCTTGTTTTAGCTCGAAAAGTTTTGACCGAACAAATGGTACTGCCAGGGCAAAGAGTCCCTGGCTTATCTCTGAATTAGAAACAAGAACATTCATCCAGCAGGCTGTCTGTCTCGCCTAGGAAGAGGGGGGAGGCCCAGTTTGGTTTAGAATCCATATGTTATAAAGAATATACTTCTAATGACTGAAATTGGCTAAGACTATCAAACTGTCAATCAGAAAATTACTCTTAACATCTCCATCCGTCTACTACACACTCTGCCAATTAGGGACTGCACACCCACACATAGACCATTTCTTGCGACGGCAGCAGTGAGCACACTGAACCTAAAAAAAGTCAGGTATGAATAATTTTATCGTTCAGATGCATTCCACTGCTCGGAATCAGACGCCTCTCACAAGCTCAGCATCTGTTTGCGTTGAACTTTAAATCAACAAGCTCAGAGCCAAAAAAAAACTGAGGTCTGAGACCAGTGTAATGAACTGCTTTTTAATTGACTTATTACCAGAAAAACAACACTAACTAGCAGGCTCGATTACCAGATGGGCAGTAATGAATTGTGAATCACACGAATTACAGTCATTCAGTGCAAGTATGGAACATTGCTTGTGTCATATTGAAGGGTTATATTTAGAATACAGGTCCTGCCGTGTCATACAGTTCAACATTTGATCACATAATAAAGACACTTAAAAAGAGGCAAAAATATGTAAAAAGAAAAAACGTTTTCAACTCGTATTAATTTTTATCTTCACTCAATACCGGAGGGGCCAGGCTATTCTAAGCTACACTCAGCAGTGAGACTCTTGTTCAGTTAATAATCCTCTATACTGAAACCAGAAACCCGACAGTCAAACACACTCAGCCAGCCTGCGGTAACCTGCATCCTGAGTGTAACCTGGCGATCTGAATCATCTTCCTGTCTGACAGCTGAGATAACGCGCACTTATCAAAGGCTGCTTCTCTGACCTACTGTTCAAACACACCTGTCACCGGGGGCGACAGAGGGTGACCGCGGAACACAGGGAACATCTGCGGCTGAGCTGCGCTACGAGAAGGGGCAGGTGGGAGAGAGAGAGAGAGAGAGAGAGAGAGAAAGAGAGAGAGAGAGAAGCAGGAAGATATAAAAGAAAAAGGAAGCGTGTGCCTGGAATAGAGACCTCCACAGGAGGAGCAGAGCTGTCCCTGTGATCAATAGCATCCTGCGCTACATTAGCACACAGAGGACGACGTGTGCCTCGCACAGGGAACTGAGCCGTCTCACTGCCCGAGCCTGTGATATTTTCAGTCCCCAAATGAAAATCATTCTTATTACTCTCAATAAATCCGATCTACAACACGGGAGAAGTGCAGGGGACTTCCCAGCCGTCTGACTGGGTGCCTTATCCATATGTGCACATTTCAGGCACGATGGCTATTTCCTGCTAAAGCTTGGAGGCCAAGTAGTGGTACGGAGACATTCAGGAGTTAACCAGTAACAAACACCTAATCAACCCCTGTAGCGCCAGCAACAGAGACCAGCCGGCTCAATCAATTCTAATTCCCATAATATATTTAAGCACCAGCACGTAACAGGAAGTCATGAAGTCGGGGTGAAACTGGGATATGTCAACATGAACAGATGAAATTGACCAGGAGGAAGAGTCCCTTTAATCTTAAGATTGGAGAGGAAAGTAAACGACAGGCAGAGGGACTAATGGGTGGGTGGGGGGGTCAATATAGTAACTGCTGGCTGAGAACAGACTGGTGAGATGGAGGGAGTGCTGCAAGCATTATAGGGACAGAGAGGAGGGGGTATGTGTGTGTGTGTGTGTGTGGGGGGGGGGGACAGTAAGCTATAATTTGCTGTTAGTAAATCTCACAATTTAATCACTCTCTTGAATGGAAATCTGTACTGTACATTGTTCTATGCATGCACAGAACTGCATTCCAGGATACTAAAAATACAAGAAGGAAATGGTACAGCACTACAGCACGTTACATAAAGAACACTAAAATGCTAAAAGTACTGCCAGGTTTGCTAAGGCTTTCGACAGCTAGGCAATGGAAGAGGTATTTTGGTTTGCAGAGAACTGTGTGATATATATACATATATTTCTGTTTATCTTATCACAGGCTTTAATGCCAAATAGATAACCATTTCTGTGTTACATTGGTGAGCTACAGAAAATTATTTATTATTCCAGTGATTTAGATGATGCTGTATAGATGACGATGATAAAAGTGGCTAACATTTCATTAGCCAAAGCAGGGAAAAAGGCTAATCTCCCTAGAACAGTGTGAAGTTAAGGGCCTCACTCAAGGGTCAAACAGCTATATCTTAGTGTGACTTCATGGCAGCTTGAACCAAAGACCTTCCATATTCCACAAAGGCACCCAGGCCACTACATAAATCTCAAATTGTAGTGGATGTGAGGGGACTTAAATCAGAGACCTCTGTGCCAGGAGGCTGCTTCCTCTCTAATGAAACTAGGAAGTGTGTCACGGGCTGAGCAGCTGCGCTCGGTCCTGTTGTCATCTGGGATACGCCAGTCCTCCAGTGCTGCAGAGCGGTGGCTGTAAACGAGAGGTTTGACCTCTGAGCGCAAGCCAAGTGTTAAAGATCTTTCCGCAAAGCTCAGTGGAGTGCGGCAGAAGTGTCTGTGACGGAGGGGGGGGTGGACGCCAGGAAAGGCTTACAAAGGCTTCACTCTGCTCAATATACTGAAAACAATGTGCTGTTTTCGCAGTAAGATAAATGCTCAGAGTATGAAAACATATGGTATGCACGCCATCTTAATTCCTGATTTCACAACTATCTCATCTTAAATGTGTTATTTTTTGACTATTGAGGGCCTATCGCCACATAACTTTGAATTAATTTTTTTAAATAACAAGTGACCCTTTAAAGAGAATTAAATAAGATTAAATTAAGCTGAAACACCTCGGGCACTGACAAAAGTGGCGTGCCAGCAGACTACTGATTTATTCATTTGTTCATTTGCTAAAATGTCCGAGACATCGAAATTCAAATGTTTTACACAGAGCTCTGGAGATTAAATGAGTGCGCTGGTCCAGCCGTGGGAGACGCAGGGGCGGAACTCTCTGGGCTCGGGATGGAAAGGCCCTGAGTTTGAATCGCGGCTGTGGTTTCTGCATCCTGTTCTTGGGCAAAACACCTCACCCCACCCAAGTGTACAATTGAGTATCGGCAAACAGTTGGGGAAACTACACTAAATTCTGGGGGGGTGGCCTGCAATGGACTTGTATCCCATCTAGGAGGAGCATCAATAATCCAAGTTGCTCCATGCCACCGAAACCAGAGATAAACCACGGCCTGATTGGTCACTTGGCTTGGGACAGAATTTTCCTCACCGTATTGGCTCAGCAATCAAACCCACAGCCCTTAGAGTAGTGGTTGAAGAACCACAGATAACAGGCCCTCCTCATACTGCTCTCCAACTCCTGCTCGGCCTCCATTCTCCCAGCTTCTTGTTGGCCCAAGTGTCTCTGATTGCGTGGGTTATACAAGAGCCATTGACGAAATACTAGACTTTGACACGGCTCAATTATTTCTGAGGGAGGGTATGTTGGATAAGTTGTGGCTCACATGTTCACTGCACTACAATATAGAACAAAGGCAGTTAACAGACCGCACTCCTGCATTTTCCTCACTTTATTCCAAGAGGACAAACAGTGAAGGTTACAGACAAAGTGGAGATGGTATCAGTACCTCAGATATCACTACCAGAGCCAGACGCTGCCTCTTGAAGGTCATTTAGGGGCGCAAGCATTCAATAACCACACAATTCACATTTCAAATATATTTTTTCATCAATATAAGATTTTTTTAAAATTTTCTTTTAGTATTTGCAAGGTGCGACGAGTCCCTCCTCCTCCCCACAGGTCATCATCACTTTTCTTTTACTCCCTTCTGTTAAGGGCTGCTAAATCCCAGCCCACCTCTGGATGCTGCAGTACCTGCATCCCCCAGCTGCCTATAAACAAGGTTAAAGCCACCCAGCAAACAGAGCCAGACTGGCTCCCAGCGAGACCATTTACAATTCAGGACATAAAGATTCGGAGCATCTTGCGATTTTTCGGGACCTCGCTTCGAGAACATTCCATATCCCAAAAGCAGTGATGCAGTCAACCTGCTGCCTGCTGAGTCAACACACACACACACACACACACACACACACACACATACACACACACACACGTTTTGTGTTTTCAAGTTTTACAGGAAAATCCCATAGGCTTATATTCATTCCCTTATCCTTTTCCCTGACCTTAACTGCATGCAGTACAGGCCTAAACCTAATCCTAACCTTAGCCTAAGCCTAAGCCTAATTTTAACCCCTAACCCAAATATAGCTCTATTTCTGGGGACCAGAAAATGTCCCAATAAAGATAAAGAAATCAGGTATAACATCTCTTGTGGAGACATATTATCCCCACAAGGGTAGCTAACCACACATACACACACACATACAACCACAGATAGAAAGCCATATATTTCTTCCACCCATAAACTCAATCTGCTGACCTCACAAATTGCCTTCCACCTGCAGGCTGAGGAACTGAGCCAATCTGTGAATCCAGGTGCTCAAACAGCAAACTGTGGAGGACTTTCCCTCTCTGAACCTGAATTTCACACCGCAGTCAGTCACACGGCGCCATGGTAACGTTACCTTTAGACCCGGGGGAGAGCGCGGATCTCTTGATGGCGTAGGTTTTCAAACACCTCTCAAACATGTCGTCCCAGAGCTCCACCACCCCATCCTTTCCCCCAGTCACAAACCCCTGCGGGAACAAGGCAAGGGTTACCGAAATCAGGAGACCATCTACCACTAGGACAACTGTGTCCATCCACACTGGCACATACACGTCTGTTTACAGGTAAATCAATTCCTAAGCAGTATGTCAGGTCATTGTTGGACTCATATTGCCAGCAGCCATACCATGACTTAACTGCACCAGCTGCGTGGCTAAGCTGAAGCTAAGCAGGTGTGGGCTTGGTTAGTACTTGGATGGGAGACCACCTGGAAAAACCAAGTTGCTGCTGGGAGAGGTGTTGATGGCCAGTCGGTTGCGATCTTCCCTCTATGGAATAATCCCCAGTGCAGTGATGGGGACACTGTACTGAAGGAGATGCCATCTTTCAGATGACAAGATAAACCAAGGTCCTGACTCTAGTTGGTCGTTAAAGATCCTATGACACTCTTAAACAAGAGTAGGGAGTTCCCCGCTCTTTCCAACGGCCACCTAATCATCCCCTGATCTAATTGGCTGTGCAATTTGTCCCCTCCGTCTTTACCTCAACCCCCAGGTCTCCCTTGAAAAAGAGATTTCAATCTCAATGGGACTTCCCAGGTTAAATAAACCACTTCCCTGGTTCTATTACAGGTGAGTAACCATTGAACATTTCACAGTGTGTGGAGTCCACTGACAACAGGCATATTAAGAGTTAATATGATAATGAACACAACCAGACTCTCGCCACACCTGACACACACAAAGAATAAAATACTCAGTGCTAAATCAACTCTTAAAGGGCTTGGAAAGTATACAAGGTCATTGCTGAATTCATTCAGCATAGGATTTGTAAAAGCTGAATTTCCATTCAGAAGAAAGAGAGAAAACTAGACTCATTCCACACCTGACACACACACAAAGAGTTTGTTTCCAAAACACAATAAATGCCAAAATTACAAAAATTGAGATACTACCATTCAGCGTAAGCCCTGTGCTTTTTACACATGGTGTAAAAATCTGTTATAAGAAATTCATACTATAAGGAGCATTTTTTTCATGGTCAAAGTTTGTGTTTTTCCGTAAAATGCAATAGGCGCCAACATATAAAAAGCCGACATACTCAAAAAGAGTAAAATGGATATATTGCGCTTTGGAAACAAACTCTTCGTAAGCAAATATCCAGTGGAAAATCAACTCCTAAAGAGTACAAAAGGCCATTGTTAGTCTCAAAGAGTGTGTGCTTTATTAAAAGTTGAACTGGCACTGAATCCTCTCCAGCGTGGAGAGTGAAAGCACCTTCCTTATGTGAAGTCCTGGATCTCATCCAAGGTAAATGCAATACAGTTGATGAGGTGACGGCAGGTTTTAACACGCGCAGAAAGCCGAGGATTTCCACTCAAAGCACGTGATCACCTCGGCAGGACTCCCCGCTGCGAAGGTGCTATTTTTTCTCCTGTTTTCCTCACACCTCTTTTTATAGCTCCTGCACCTGCCTCCCACCTGAAATTCCCTCCGACAGAAGCCCAGGGTTTTCTTTGTGAAATACAAAGCTGGCAGATTCACAGGATTTCCAAATCCCTGTGAAGCATGCGAAAGCCGAATACAATTTTCCGGAAAATTCCGCGCTGATGGCCAGACAGGGAATTCCTGCTTATAGTTTCCTACTGCTTTCCCGAACCGGCAGACATTAGCGTAATTGCTCTGTTTTGCGCTGCCGCCTCAGAGGGACTTCGGGCTATAAATCAAAGCGGTTTTTAATTCACTAAAAATTATCAATGGCTCGAGATCAAATCCAGACCGGCTGCAAACTGGGATATTGCCTGATGCTACAATGGAATCCTTCACTGAGGCATCTCTGAATTAAATGTGGCAAAGCCTCTGTAATTAAACCAGCTTTTTAAAAATAAATGATCAATACGGATAATTTATCTTCACTCGGGGAAGTTCATTAAACCTTCTAATGGAATTGTCTTTTTTGGGGAATACCAGGACGTGATAGACTGTTCAATTTATTTTACATGCAGCGTGGTGTGGCATGGAGTACTATCCTAATGAAAGAGGCCACTGCATTCTGGTGCACCAGACGCCACCATGGGGTGTACCAGGTCTGGAACAATGTTTAACAAGGTGGCATAAATTCCCAGACCAAAGGTTTCCCAGCGTAACATTGCCTTAGGCCAGTGGCGTGTCGTCAAATTTAAATGTTTATAAGGTGTTCATTAATCTCAGCTTTTACGTCATGATTGCGCTCAAGCTGTTCCCGTTTAAGTTCACCTGAGTCATAATCAAACAGTTGATTTACAGAATAATCAAGATCAATAACTGGCCTATAATAATTAAGAAATGACAATTACACAATGATTACTTATTGGCTACATTTATATAATTGATGTGATTTTTGTAAGGATGCAATAATCCGGAGAATAAATGCAGCGCGAAAAAAATGCCAAAACAAGTGATGGAGTTCAGTGAAAGTTTTAGATTTTTTGGCATTTATTTCGATTATTCCACTGTGCATCATGCCTCACAATACCCTTTATCCATGACCATGTTCCCGATATAGCACAGCCTCTCGTTCCTTATTGCTCAACTAGCCTTGCAAACTAATTTACTCAAATCCGTGCCATGTCATGGGCTAGATGAATTCAAAACATTCAGAAGACATATTGAAACTTACGTCCTCATTTATAAGCAGAACAAAATGCCTCATAAATTTGCGCTGCAGTGTGCAATAGCCTAATGCCGTCAAAAATAAATTTGACAGTCTTCTACCAATTAGTCCATGCAACTGTTTCTAATCAGGAAAATTAAACTGCAACAGGACTAGGTAATTAAGCATTGAAAGGTGAGGCTACTCAAGGTCTTTGTCACCGCTAATGGACTCCTACAGCTCAGAGCATCACAGCCCCCACCTGTCTTCTTCCAAGAGTGCAGAGTGATGCATTTCGTTCACAGGTAAATGGCCCAAAATTACTCAGCTGCCCGCGTGATGCGATAGAAAATGTGAGTCAACCAGGCGACCTTCTTTAATTGCTCCATGGTTCAATTCCAAAGTTTGGTGTTCATTTTCAGTGTGTTTTGCTGTGGACCAGGGTAGGAAGTGGCACTCTGACTGCTCCGCAGCTACAAAGCCCAATATGCAGATGGATGTGATGCCCTGTGTGTTGTAACTCATGGTCCAAGTAAGTTTCATTAAAATTCCCTGTGACAGCAGCCCTTCTGTTGATTTGGACCAGACGGGACAGCCATCATGGCCCCAGTGCATTGAGAACCTTGAACGTCTAGCACCCTGTTCCCAGTACACTGTTTATCTCCGCATGCACCACAATCCGTAGGTACTCAACACAGCTTACTTGAAGCATCCCAGAAGTCTTGCCACTTTGGGTATGGTCTGACCCACCAAGTCTGGCCATAACATTTTGGCCCGGGTCAAAGTCGCTCAGGTCCCACTTCTCCCACATCCAACAAGTTGAAAACGAGAACTGAGGGTTCACCTTCTGTCTGAGGTCTGTCTGCAGACCTTGGCATGTGCCGTTGTTGCGAAAATATCAATGTTATATGTTTCAGCTGTGAGTGGCTCTCAGCCTTTGGCTTATTGGTGTGAATTCACTTAAGAAGCAATATTCCAGTTCCCTAAACATTATACCACACTACGCCTGATCCTCTCAGCTTATGAAGGCTGCAGATGGTCCTTTTAGATAACTTGGCCTTATTACATCAATAACGAATTTTACGAGACAGCGGCATGCTTCTTTATACAAACTTTACGTCCTCTGTCCATTCAATAACCACTATGCCCACTTATGGGACCCTAATGGTAATTAAAGTATACTAACACTAAGGTGAAATGAACAGAAAATCTTTCGAAGTTACCCTGCAAGACTTTATAGAAGACAGCAGTCCAGCAGGGAGCAAAAAATCCGTAGTGACGTCAAATGTCGTGTTGCCATGCATTTTAAACACCTCAGATCAATATGGGCGCGTCAGTAAACACAGGGCAGTGTCTGGATCTGTAACGGTCGTTGGGGTGCCAGATTTGGCTGAGACAATCGGCTGGGTTGCAGCCAAGCAAAACCAGAGTTTTAATAAACCAGCTGCGCAGGAAACCGCTTTTCCAAGAACTGCATTATTAATAAGACTGTTTTTCAGTTTTGTTTAATGTTTATTGCTTTCATTACATTGCTTCCCTGTTTCATGGGTACTTTTCATGGCGTAAATTACTGTGTGCACCGTGCAATAGAGGAACTTAACAAATCAAAGTTATTATAGAATAACTGTGGCCTATAAAACAGCAGTATAGTGGTTGGTAGAACAGGCGGTTAACCCTTGAGGTGTGGGCACATAAGGCAAATAGTACTTGATTAGAATATTTTTACCAAAACCTTCTAAAGTCCAAGTAATTATCGCTCGTGGTAACCGGAAGCAGTGGAGTTATACAATCCCAGTTCCGAAATAATTGGGACAAAGTGTAAATTGTGAATAAAATCAAAATGCAATAACTTTCAGATCACATGAGCCAGTATGTTATTTATAATAGAACATAGATAAAATTTTACATTTTTATCCGCAAAATGAGCTTATTTCAAATTTTCTGGTTGCAACAGGTCTCAAAAAAGTTGGGACACAGGCAATAAAAGCAATTAATATATAAGAGAATCAGCTGAAAGAACATTTAGCAAGTAAGTAAGTTAACGGGCATCAGGTGTGTAACATGATTGGCTATAAAAGGGATGTCTTAGAGAGGCCGAGTCTCTCAGAAGTAAAGATGGCCAGTGGCTCTCTAACCTGTGAAGGCTCGCGTAAAATAATTGGGCAATACTTTAAAAAGGATGATCCTCAGTGTCAAATTGCAAAGGCTTTGAAGGTCTCATTATCGACAAAGCATAACATTATCAAAAGATTCAGAGAAACTGGAAAAACCTCTGTGCATAAGGGACAAGGTCGAAGACCTTTGCTGGATGCCTGTGATCCTCGGGCCCTCAGACGCCACTGCGTCACTCACCGGCATGATTCTGCCATTGACATTATTACATGGGCCCAGGAATACTTCAAGAAACCACTGTCTGTAAACACAGTCCGCCGTGCCATCCACAGATGCCACCTAAAACTCCATCATGCAAAAAGGAAGCCGTTGTTGAGCATGATCCAGAAGCACCACTGTGTTCTGTGGGCCAAGGCTCATTTAAAATGGACTGTAGCAAAGTGGCAAAGTGTCCGGTGGTCAGACGAGTCCGAATTGGACATTCTTTTTGTAAATCATGGGTGTCCTGTCCTCCGGGCTAAAGAGGAGAAAGACCACCCCTCCTGTCATCAGCGTTCAGTTCAAAAGCCAACATCTCTGATGGTATGGGGATGCATTAGTCCTTATGGTGTGGGACACTTGCATGTTTTAAAAAGCACCATGAGTGCTGAAAGGTAAATAAAGGTTTTAGAGCAACATATGCTCCCCTCCAGACGACATCTATTCCAGGGAAGGCCTTGTGTGTTCAGCAGGACAATGCAAAACCACATACTGCAGCTATTACAACAGCATGGTTTTGTAGTAGAAGAGTTTGTGTGCTGAACTGGCCTGCCAGCAGTCCTGATCTTTCACCGATTGAAAACATTTGGCGCATTATTAAACAAAAAGTCAGTCAAACGAGACCCAAAACTCTCCAGCAGCTGGAAGCCAGTATTAAACAAGAGTGGGATCAAATTCCAATGGCTAAACTCAAGAGACTTGTCTCCTCAATGCCCAGACGCCTCCACTCTGTGTTAAAAAGAAGACGAGATTCTACACCATGGCAAACAGGCCCCAGTCCCAACTTTTTTGAGACCTGTAGCAGCCATCCAATGTGAAATGAGCTCATTTTGTGGATAAAATTGCAAAATTTCCCAGTTTCAACATTTGCTATGTTATCTCTGTTCTATTGTGAAAAAATACTGGCTGGTGTGATTTGAAAGTCATTGGGTTTTGATTTTATCCACAATTTACACTTTGTCCCAACTATTTTGGAATTGGGGTTGTAGATAATACAAGAAACCTCCAAGTTATCAATAACCCCACTGCAGGTGGAGTGAAGTAACGCTGGCATTCATACAGCATCAAAATGGCCAATCAGCTGCGATGGGATCAGACTCCTCTGACCGTATTCGAACCTCATGCTTTATGAGCTAAAAGGCCAAGCTGATCATAAATCACTGTGCCTCTTGGGTTGCATGAATCCATGGCCAGATTAGGATTAGCACTTTAAATACCACGATATATAGCGTACTCAATATATTTGCCCTCACAATTTCATGATTTCCTGCCTTTAGCTCAAAGCACAAAAGGCTGGGCTCCAGGTCCCCCGCCAACATAACTCAGCATGAGAGGGTCACACAAGGATGGGGTGGATTTAGCATTTACAAGAATTCAATGGTGTTTGGAATAAAAGTAAGTAGGATGGTTGGTATTAGCTGTTTGATCTGTTCAAGTGGAGCAGGGGTGTCAGAGCCCGGTACAGGAGGACCAGTGTCTTCTGGTGTGTAACAGCGTGGTTGATTAATTTACATCACTGATTGGCTAAAAAGATCAAACACCTTGTTCTCGAGGCCTTGATTGGCTGCTGTTGCAAACGAGCCCTCAAATAGATGCATAATCTGCGGCCTTCCAGGGCAGGTGTGTGACACTCGTAAAGTGAACAGATTCATACTGCAGTTTGATGAATTTCAGACAGACTGGATCTGGTACCTTGTCCAGGGAGTACATGGCGAATACGGGTCCGTCGTGGGCCTTGACGGTCTTCACGAGTGCTGTATCCTTCCAGATGTACACATCCCCCGTGGCAGCGCCAGAGAACACCAGGTCCTCGGAGCGGCCGTAACACACCGACATCATCGTTTCCAACTTCCCAAGGTTCCCGAAGACTCCCCGCTTGAATGTAAGACCGCCGCCTTCAGAGGACAGGCCCAGTTGGCAAATTAAAAGTCTGTCATTGAGAGCATACCATGCTGCCAAAATAAATCTCTAATTAAAGGAACATCCAATTGGCAAAATAAAGTCTCTCATAACACAGACACACAGCTGCCAAATTAAAAGTTTCTCATTGTGAACACGCCCTTCCACCGGGAAGGAAGTCACTCAGCAAGAACACGCCCAACCATCAAATTAAAAGTCTCTCGATAATACCCAATCATCGAATAAGTCAGTAAGTGCACACCCACCCAATTGCCAAAATGAAAGTCTCTCATAAAGATCACACCCTATCAGCGAAATAAAAGTCTCTCATTGGGAGCACGCCCGATTGGCAAAATAAGAGTCCCCCTTAAAGAACACACCCAAATGTCTCTCATTTATAGCACAACCAATCTCCAAATTAAAAGTTTCTCATTGACAGCAAACCCAATCACCACAATAAGTTTCATTCAAAAGATACGCCACATTAACTAATTACACGCCTCTCTCAGAAGACACCTCCCACTTCCACTTTAAAGGACACGCAGTGGACAGATCTGCTTCAAAATGGAAAGGTTCTTATCAAAAACACGCACCGTAGCCAGATTGAAATGCTGCCTCAGAGGACATGTCCACTCCCAAATTAAGGTCTTTCCCAGAGGATGCACCTCATCGCCAAAATAAAAGCCTCTAATCGTGTATGGATCCCATCAGTGCCCAGGTACAGTGTGAAATTTTCTCAGATAGGGTGTCTCAGTTTAATCATGCAAAAGAACAGGCTCATACAATCAAACAGAGAAACACAACACGCACGTGAAACACACAAATAGACATACGTATACAGGCAAACACAGTCCCCTGCACATAGCACTAGGGGACCACACTAATACAGAAGACATTCGCATGCATCCACACACACACAACCCCCTGCAGAAAACAGAAGTTGGCCACACAGGCAGAAATAAACACACTCACACGCAGTTACACACACACACACACACACACACTCATGGCCACTAACATGCAAAACACGTGCAAGCACACATACACTCACTCCTACCACCATCCAATTCAGTGGCTATCAAACCTGATGACATTTATGATCTGTTATCCGAGGAAATGTCAATATCCAACCAAGTAGCTGCAGATAAATTTCCTTCCAGAGCCAATTAAGGATGACAAGAGAGCAGAAGGGGTTTCACGTATCGAGGTCTGAAGGACCGTTTGGGTGCAGGGTAACGGATCATTAATGGTGGATAATCATGTCTAAAAATAAGAGCGGTGGGAGGGTGGTTTGGGAGGGGTGAGTCGGTCTGGCTGCTCCTGATTGCAGCGGAGGGCCAGGGATGGGGGCAGTTGGGGAGGTGCAGGACTCCAGCAAGGACCTGTACAACTGTGAATGATTAATGCACCAGGCTTCCACTCTTTAAATTAAATTATTCACGTTTATAGCGCTGTGGGCTGTCCCAAGTTGCAGGGTCCTGGCGCTGCCACTGCCTGACACCCCAGTGGTGATGGCCCTGGGAGAAGGGGGTGTAATGGTGGGGTCTTGGCAGTACTTCTTGCTGCCAGTAGAGGGAGGTGTTGATAGGTACCTGCGTGCTGCCAGAACTTGATGTGCTTCATCCCCACGGTGACGAGCTTGTCCATGTGAACGGGGTTGCACTTCACAACAAACAGCTTGTCCTTGTGACCTCTGTACAGGAAACAGAGTAACGGTAATTCCGTCTCAGATTAATCATTCAAAACCCAACTCTCCATCATTGGTCACACCAGCACATTTTCCTCATTTCAAAGACTCAACCTCTTGGACAGGACTCAGTCAAACATAAAATGAAAGACAACTTTGGTCTGAAGAAAGCAGAAAACGAATCCACTGCCTTCAAGGAGTTACAACATTTTTTTTAGCAATTTTCAGAGGAATCTGAGCAGAATCATGAATACTTAAGCATCTGAACTGAAACATAAAAGGCGCCATTTTCACGTTAGCAGCAGGGTTTATTGAAATCAAATGTCCCACAAACTGAGGTTTAAAAAAAGAGGTCTCGCTAAAGATCCGAAGTGTCTGCTTTCCTGTGAGTGTTCTGACACCCAACAGCTGAACACTGGAGCAATTTAATGACCTGAATCGAATCGACCAATAGGAAAAAATGCTTGCTGTATAATCAAACCAACACAATTGTAGTGCTTTAAGACACTAAAGCCCAACGCCCACTGGCGGCGAAGCGTCGCGTCAAACTCCAAATGTTGCCTTGACGCTTTTAAACGCCCACTGAAAGCGTCAGCCACATCAGCATTGACAGCTGTCAACACCATGAGAAGCCATGAGCGTCAATCTCAAAATAATAAACAAGATAATGTTTAATTTGAAAAAAAAAAAAAAACTTCCGATCAAGCTTATTTTAAGTGATGGCAAGATGCGGCGGTCGTGTTACTATGCACTATACGTAATATACAGGCATAATTTTCCTCCTAAAATTAGGCGTCTTGTAAATTATGATTATGATTCACTTTACTTCACCCAGCAGCGAATTAGTTACCTGGCTAAGGTTCTATATAGGTTCTGTCTAACTGTAGATCACTTGATAACTTAAATGCTCGCCAAAAAAAAAAAAAAAACAAATTTCCTCTCAAAACTGCGACTTGGTTAAAAATCAGGCATATCGGGTTTGACACCTGCATGAGAGGTTTCCGCTAAATGAGTGCCACCAACCATGACAAGGCGAAATAGTTAAATAACCTAAAAGACAAATACGTTTCTATTGAGTTGACGCCTCAGAAACTGAGCAGTGGCGAATAGTAAAAAGTGAGCAGTGGCGAAAAATAAAAAAATGACGCGTCATACGCTGCCAGTGGGCGTTGAGGTTAAGAAAACAACTCTTTGATGATGCTGTGTGGACAACATAACATGGCACAGCTGATGCTGAAATGTATTCAGAACTAGAAACAGTCGGTCGAGGGCAACCCGTACGCTTTGCGGGGGCCGCTATAAGGCCTATTCTGAGAGTTTAGGGGTAGCTAAAATGTCAATCCACAGGACGCTGCCTCGGCAATAAGCGGACAGGAGGCAGGAGACAGTACACCCTTTTACATAGCACTTCAATGCAGATACAGGCAGGTGTATGAATGAATGCAGATAGGTAAGCATGTATGGTTTTCCGGAAGGAAGAAATGAGAGAGCATGTATTTCACATGCTCAATGATGCCAGCTAGGCTAACCACAAGAGCTAAAACATAAATTAGTTTGCTAAACATGCTAGCACTGTGTTATGATCAAATCTGCTGCAGACCTCCCAGATTCCAGAACTATAAAAGGAGTGACATCTTCATTATAGTAACAGAAGTCGTGTGCCAAGCTAAATATCTGCTGAATATAATGAATGCGAAAGACAACTTGCATTTCACTCACACATACTTCGTAGAAAAGGAACTGACAATTACAGAGAAAAATGGAACAAAAACTAATCTCCCGCTGTTAGACAACCAACACAGAAAGAGCGTGGGAACACTAGCTTGTGCATCAACCAGTTTATGCATTGTCGAGAATTACGTTTCTAAAGCATAGGTATGCTAATGCATACAAAAGAATCCTGGGATATGGTTTTGAAATCATGAATAACGTTCATTGTTCATCCCACCAGTGAAAGTGGAAAGTTAGATTTTGATTTGATGTAAAGGCAACCAATCAGCAGACTGGCCAGTTCTACACCTCTGGGGATTAAATGCAGATTTAGCACTCCAAACACAAAAAAGCGAGCAATCCTTTTCCTCAGTAAATTCAATCACCAAATGTGTCCTTATCCTTGACTGGCATTTCAATAATATTTTTTTTCTTCAATCAAACATCAAAGAGCTCAGGCAGTCCTGGTGATCAATGGTAAAATGTGACATTCAGTCACATATTAATGCAAATGTTCCTTTCTTAACTGTATAAAGGAAACCTGCACTTTCTACCGAACAGACATTTTGTACGTCTCTCTGTCCCTCCACCTGACCATGCAACTGCAACTGAACTTCATGCTGCAAGCGTCAGGTCTGTCTCTTCATGGAAACTTTTTTTTTTTAACACTTAGCATTTTGGATGCACATACTCTCACTCTCAACATGATGCTAGTTTTATGATTTTTCTCCCTTTAAGTGCCCCTATCATGGTTTTTCATTATTTTAACGTCTTAGCATGAATCCTATCGTTTTTATGTGCATTTATAAGGTCTGTGTCGGAAACCAACTCAAAGTCACCTCCAGAAGAAGCGCTCTCGGCCACAAAACTCACCGCTCCAGAGCTGACTGAAACGCCCTGATAGCTTCTGGCCATTTTTTTTCATCAGTTGGTGATGTCACAATTTGAGTCTTCGTGCCAAGCAGATAGTTTGGCACGCCTTTGAATCAAGTGGGTTTCGCCCGCAAGGCTTAACAGGCATTTGTTTCTAAAGCGGAAAACCATTTATGGTAAGGGGTGGGGCAAGGGGCGTGAACAGTGGGGCAATCACAAGTGAGTGATCAAGTTGACCAATCAGCACACTGGGGCCTTTGGGAGGGCGAGGCAGGACTTTCAATGGAGCGTTTCACAGACAAGTACTGCAGAACTGGCAAGCATGAGAAAACTCCAGTGTTTTTCTAACACTGACCAGAGTTCAAGAATACAAGAATGATCAGTAAAAAGTCACATAATAGGGGCACTTTAAGGCTAAATTTACCTTGCAGTAGCCAGCTTCTCCCCTTTCTTCCAGTCCCATACCACAATGGAGTGGTTGTCATCGATTCCCACCGACACCAGGCTCTTGCCGTCAGCTGCGTAAACAGGAGACAAACTAGCTTTCGTTATTCAAAGACACAGAAGCTCAGACGACAGTTCTACATCTGCATTCTACTTTCAGGTGATGCTCTGTTTCAAGGGGAGACCTTTGCAGATACAGCAAGTTTTTCCCAGATTTTTAAAGTTCCCCCCTCTGAGGAATTAAGAGTCTGAGTCAACCGTTGAGAGAGGAGCGTAAGCAAGTTTCACAGTTCTCATTACTTTCAAGTGTGAATTTTTATCTCTGGCCGTAAGGTTGAGTTACGGTTATGGCCAATGTTTACTTGTAGCAACACAGAAAAGCAGTAGAGAACTGGGGAATAGATGAGGAGTGCTGTAGCTGATGGTATATCATTCGAGTGAGAATAACAGAGTTAACTGGAGCGCCGAGGGGGAGGCGGCATAAATTCTCTTTCACGATGTTCATATTCAGATTAAAAGCCCGATCATTACTTCCCAAAGGGCCGTAAATTGAATACTCGGTTGTTACCGAGACCGCCGTTTCACAGCGAAGGAAGCACTACTGTCTGGCGGCATCTGCATAAATTACACCGTGGAGTACTGGCTAGAACATGCCGGAACAATTCTGTTTGGAGGGTGACCTCGTCCACCTTTGTGACATCATCACCTTTGTCCTGAAAGTCTGCACACTCAAAACTGTAGCATCTAAACGCTCAAAAAGAGAGCATCCAAACTCCGCACAGACACAAATGATATTCAGCTCCTACCTCTCATTTGAACGGTAATTACTCACGCAGAATTGTAGCTCAGGGTGTCTTTAATATTTAAATGTGCCTGTACCTTCTAGACATAAGAGAGATGAATGACTAGCAGCCAAGCAGAGGAAAAACTGCCATTGTCGACACACCGATGTCTAGAATGACCCTGACCATCTAATACAATATGCAATGGTAATACATTGGCATATATTGAAGAATGGCGAATCATGTGTTTGAATACATAGTGCCAAACCAAATTCATCTTTCAATACGTATAAATCTGTTATCAGTTTCACCCTGCCCAAAAGGGCAGTGTATTGTTATCAGAGGTATGTGTTTGTCTATGTGTCTGCCGGCAATGCAATATAAATATGGCTCAATCATATAACAAGAACAGTGTAGAACACACCAAGGATCGCCTGATTAAATTTTGGACTTAAATGGGTCAAGGTGAAAGTCACCGAAAACCTGGGTAGGGTATGTTTTATCTCTCAACTCTTGCTGCCAATAATATTTAGTACAGCGCCCTCCGTAATTATTGGCACCCCTGGTTAAGATGTGTTATAAGCCTTAAAATAAATTCAATTTTTATTGCAGAAGCACACTCTCACACTGAAAATTGTAGAAAAAAGTAATCTTCAACTCAAGTGAATTTTAAGGGAAAAAAAAATTCCTGACTAAGAAATTATTATTTTTCATAAAATCACCTGTTCCACTATTATTGGCGCCCCAAACAATTCCTAGGAAATAAATGTAATTGAAGTATTTCCGTCATTTCTACAGTAGTTTACAAAGTTGATCAGAGTATCTAGAAACATTTAATCAATAAATAATCACTTCCTGTTTCCCTGGGGTATAAATATGACATGACACAGAGGCCATTTCTCTTATCCATTCTTCAACATGGGAAAGACAAAGGAACACACCATTCAAGTAAGGCAGATGTGTGTCGACCTTCACAAGTCAGGCAATGGCTACAAGAAAACAGCCACTCGCCTGCACCAGCCCATATCTATTGTCAGAGGAATCATTAAGAAATTTAAAACAACTGGAACAGTGGTAAACAAGCCTGGACAAGGACACAAGGTTATTTTGCCACCGCGCACAGTGAGGAGGATAGTAAGAGAAATAAAAAGTTCTCCAAAGCTCACTGTTAAAGAATTGCAATAAATGGTAGCATCTTGGGGTCACAAAGTCTCCAAAACAACCATTAAGCGCTATCTGCATGCCAACAAGCTGTTCGGGAGGCATGCACGGAAAAAACCTTTTCTCACTCACAATCATAAACACAAATGTCTGGAGTTCGCCGAGCAGTACTGGGACTTCAACTGGGACCGTGTGCTTTGGTCAGATGAGACCAAGATAGAGCTTTTTGGCAACAAACACTCTAAGTGGGTCTGGCGGACCACAAAAGATGAGTATGCAGAAAAGCACCTCATGCCCACTGTGAAGTATGGGGGAGGACCGGTGATGCTGTGGGCCTGTTTCTCTTCCAGAGGCCCTGGGAACCTTGTTAGGGTGCATGGCATCATGAACGCTTTGAGATACCAGGACATTTCAAATCAAAATCTGGTGGCCTCTGCCCGAAAGCTGAAGATGGGTCGTCACTGGGTCTTTCAGCAAGATAATGACCCTAAATATCTGGCCAAATCAACACAGAAATGGTTCACCAGACACAGAATCAAGCTCCTCCCATGGCCATCTCAGTCCCCAGACCTCAACCCCATTGAAAACCTGTGGAGTGAGCTGAAGAGGAGAGTGCAGAGGAGAGGACCCAGGTCGCTGGATGATTTAGAGAGATTGTGCAAAGAGGAATGGTCGAAGATCCCTCTTTCTGTATTCTCCCATCTTGTGAAACATTATAGGAGAAGATTAGGTGTTGTTTTGTTGGCAAAAGGGGGTTGAACAAAGTATTAACACCAGGGGTGCTAATAATTGTGGCACACATGATTTGATCTAAAAGACTTATTTCTTAATGTGGGATTTTTTTCCCACTGAATAATTGCACTAGAATTAAAGGTTGGATTTTCCTCTTTTTTCATTGTGGTCCTACATTATTTAGAAAAAAAAGAATTTATTAGAGGCTAAAGAACACATCTTAACCAGGGGTGCCAATAATTATTGAGGGCACTGTATATTATTTGCTATATGTTACCATCAGAATGTGAAACCAGTCATTCCATGAAATGCCAAAATTCTTTTAGTCATTGAGTGAAATAACTGACGTTTAGCGCTAGCCATTTTATGAAATGCCCAAAACTTTTATTCATTTCATGAAATGGCTGGTTTCACAATCTGACATATTTATATCTATATCTGTTAGATAAAGATACAAATTAAATCATCAATTAAATGATGATTTAATTTCCAAATTGTGTTAACTTATGTCTGATCAAAGGTAGCTTTACGTTATGCATTTTTTAATGAAATCTTATTCAACATAAAAAAAGACAAAGCAACGAATTAATAGGATACACAGATGAGCAAATATTTAGTTGCAATGAAAAGGTTTGCTTTTATGGGAAATGAGTGACACTGAATCAAACTAGGCACTGAATAAAAACATCAATACAGCGTAACAGTTCGGCAGTCACTGTTACTTCAATCCCACAGGATTTAGAATCTAGGTTCGTTCAGGGCATGTCTTTTCATTTTCGCTCATTTCGAAATGTCTTCTCGATTTCTTAGTCACCCAGTTTGAGTTTCCTTGGTAATTGGTAGATTAAAGGTTAATATGAATCAGCTGTTCATCGTTGTCCCGGAGACTAGTGATTAATGAGTCACTGGGACCAGCTGTTCACATTATCTTATTACACTTGTCCAATCAGGCTGTGACAATGCCCCGCCTTTTGGGAATAAAAGGAGGCTCTCAAATATTACGCTCTTCCATGCACAGTAGCCGTTGATCTGCGTCTTGGACATTCGCTACAGCTAACTGTCGATTTACAACAGCTGTTTTGCATTATAGCTGTCCAATCAAGGTTCAGCAATACATTTCTGGAATAAGAGAAGAAGAAAGTTACGTGCACAATTTTCATTTCTAATGCTACCACCTCTCATCACTCACATCACCTCAGTAACTTTCCATTATGAAACAACTGGTTTTTAAGGCTTCATCTAATGATTTTCATTGAGGCGGTCAAACCAATGACAGAGTAAGAGTGATATATACTGAGAGGTGTTAAAAACGTCTAGTATTATTTATGGTCTAAGTTGACAACTGACAGTTTTTCCCCCCGCTGACTAATATGATGACCATCAGGTATGGTAAGCAAATAATGTCAGGTGTCTGGGTTCAAATCCTTTGTTTTTTTGTTTAAGACCTCATTATGATTACCCAAATGCAACAACAAGTATGAATCATGTTTGTGAATTGCAGCACATTACTAAAACCCCATAGGTCACACTTGACTTGACTTGACTTGTGGGGTTTTAGTAATCAGTGCTTCAATTACATATTGTGAGAAGTGATTTTGCACTTTAAAAGTTCAAGGTTAGGGCCAATAAATACCCACATTAAGAAAGTTAAATCATTCCCTTTCAAACGACAGGAACAAAAGAGTCTCAGAGGAATCGAACCTTTTCAATGTTGAATGATGGCCAGTCTCAAAGAAAAGTTTCTGAACGCATTAATGTCCATTAACTGGCTGCATCTAGACTGCAGGGGTGACAATAACCAGACGAGTCGGCCATCATCCCCTATAAAGTGCATCGTCTGTGACGCCAGAAAAACACATTCCATAAAACGCCTTCTGCCATGTCAGATAATGCATAAGAACTGCTGCACTGACTGCCAATGTAACAATAGCAGTGGGAGCAAAGTCTCACTACCAAAAGCACAGTTTCCCAAGATCGTGTTTTGCAAATACAAAAGAAACTATTTACCATTACTGCAAAACAAAGTACTGTATTTTAGTATGCTGTTTTTAATACTTCTCAGTAAAATATTGGGAAACCTAATTTAAGGCTGTTGTAGTTAAGAAAAGAAAAACAGTCCTTTGATTGGTCACCTTTATGGAGTTGGTTCACAGAACTAGACTTGATTTTTACTCTCCAAGTTCATGCTAATTGTGGAGCCACCTAAGCTTCATTGAGCTGGACCTCTCCTGCATCATGAAGTGATTTCCATTCATGAACTTTTCATAAACATCTTGAAAATGCTGTCAGTAATTTAAATTCTGTAAGTGGGCAAGATTGCTTCACATGGAGCAGTCATTTTGGCCCACGTCCCGTCTTACTGAAGATTCGTGCGGTGGGGAAAGGGCGGACAAACCTGAAAGTGCCGGCGGAGAGACTGGTGCCGTTTCAGACGCCGGTCACGGACTCCCTCGGGACCTAATATGGACTTTATTTAACCGTCTGAATTACTGCTAAGAGGCGCTGAATTATTGATCAGAGAGGAAAATGAAGCCAAGGCTCCCAGTCATTAAGACGAGCTCGTTTCCTACCGCTTAGATTTCACTATATGATTTGAAAACTTTTACCGAGTTTAAAGCCACTGATCAGTGTTTTATCACCAGTGAGCACTAGCTACATAACTAGTGATGTCTCAATGCGCCTGACTACACTCCACAGGGAGAGTTCTCAGTCGTGTCCTAAACTCTATAGATCAGCTCTAGGCATATGATTCCTACACATCTGAATTTAAAAAAAAAAAAAAAAAACTTAAATGGATGTATTGTTCATCAAAGGCAGCAGGTGAGTCTGATTCAGTGCAGCATTACAGCACACAGTATTCATATTTTACCCAAGTTTCAGAAAATTGGCACGGTTTGGATTCACTTGTGAGGATGCAGGCTTTTTGACCTGAAACCCTGAGTTGCATCTTCTAGAGATCTGCTCCCATTGGTGGACAAGATCACTGCCAGCAGGGCTAACCAATTAGAGAGAGGCTTTCATAATTTGTACCTGAGAAGTCCAGCGCACAGACTCCTCTCTGGTGATGTCCTTTAAGGAGAGACAAGCACTTGAGGGTCTGTGTGTCCCACACGTGGATGGCCGGGTCCCTGCAAACCTAAACAGAGTCAGCGTGAGGAGTTACAATGGGGTTCAACAGGCTTGTGCAGTCAATGGGGTTCGTGCAGCCACAGATTGCTCAGTCTGCGTAGTTGCATTGAGGCTCATTCAGTCACAGTGGGGTTTGAACATTTGCACTGGCATCTTGGATTATGTCTGCGGAGACCCAATTGAACCTGCATAGTCATAACAGGTCCTGCCTGCACAGTCACAATGCAGCTGAGTATTGGTATCTGGCTTGGCATTGAACACCATATCTACAGCACATTCAGACCCCTCTCCCCTCCTCCTCTCTCTCTTTCAATCTCTCTTGCTTTCCTTCCATTCATCTTGCTTCCTCCCCCGTTTCCCTCAAGCTAGTTCTCTTTAAATGCTCCCTCTCTCCCTCCTTCTCTCCCTCCCTGGATTCCAGACGGCAGTAAAAACATCTCAGAGTTTAGGAAGAAGGGGGGGTTGGAATGAACCAGAAATCCCCTGAGGCATACAGCTGGCAGGAGATAATTATTCACTTGTCGGGGGATATAACCAAACTGGCTGCAGCACCATAAGTGCCCAATCACGCCGCAGACTGGAGGTGCATATAGTTGCCCAAAGTGGCTGCATTTAAAGTCGCGATAGGCTGAGGAGATCAGCATGTGAAACATGTAAAAACTGCATCCCCGATCCAGTACCAACACCAGCTGGTGCCGGCAGTTTGGCAGCCGGCATAAATTTAGAGGAGGTCACTTGGCCTTGAACTCTCCAGTTGCCACACGGGCTGACTTTGATTGTGACTCGACTTTCTATGCAAGTTCGGGGAAATCCGTAAATTAGCCACTTATTGAACATGTGCGCAAAGACTTTCAATCAAATAAACTTATTTGCAGATGTGCTTGACTCCATCTTAAACCATGTGAGAGTAGCTACGTGCCGCGAGTAATAGGTTGGGCTAGAGTGGAGGTCAAGGGTCGTTAGAGTCTTAAACCTCTACAAACTCATGTCATTCAATTGAGATGCTACTAACTCGCGCATGAACTTTATGAAGTCAGCCACAGTAAAAGATTGGGAACATCCCCAGATTTCATAAGGGGGCCAGTTTGGCTCGATTAGTGAAATTGCTTCATATCAACAGATTAGTAGCCTCAGAAAGCATTGAATTCACAAAGCAGCCATTTTGGCTCTACCTGTCCAGTAGCTACGTAGTCCTTGAGCGGATGCACTGCCAGGCTGAGAATGTCGTCGTCGTGGCCCAGGTAGAACCGCTGGGAGTGCTGCTGTCGATTGTAGACGACAGCCACGGCGGCGACGTGGTACACCACCTCCCCCGTCTGCGTGTAGAAGAGGTTGTTCCTGCAGTCATAGCCCCGGTACCTGCAGGAGACATGCTTTAGCATTAGCTGCTTGCCCCGGACCTTTCAGCAGCATGTGAAGTATTAGCAGGCAGCCACAATCCCCGCAGGACAGGGTTTCCAGATTTAGACTTTCTTAAAATCTCACAACGTGCACAGCTTGAAGCGCTATCCCAAAAATGTTGAGTTTCAAGTTATTGGACTGGGATGCATTTCCCAAAAGTGTATAGTTTGTCCATTCACAGCCAACTTTGTAAGTTAGCGTGTGTTATTTTGGGATGGTGTCCATGTTCAACCTGGGTGTCATTGACAAACAAACTACCAGCAAATTTTATCCATCAATCCCTCAGACCCCATATCTTCCTCTGGGCCACAATCTGCGCATGTACAAATAATTTAAAAGCCTTAAAGTCAGGTAAAAAGCTGCACATCCAACCAACCCTGCTGCAGAAGTATGTGTAAAGCTATTAGTGCCCAGTGGCCACAGGAAAACAATCATTAGCATTAGCGGCTAGCTCTTGATACCATAACAGAGGTAGCCAAAGTCTTGCATGGGTCAGAGCGATTAAAATAATGGCTCTCTCTATACAACAAGCTTGTACAGCGCTGGCCAATCCCTCGTGGAAATAAATGGCACCATCTCCCCTTACTGTGATCATAACCTCTTAATTTTAAAAGACTTCAAGTACAAGGAGTCCAGTTTAGTGTAAGATTTTTTCAAAATATCTCCTTTCCTTGAAAGTACTTAGAAGTCACTAATGACTGCATTGTAGCAGAGGGAGAGAGATGCATGCAGTGTACCTGACAGAATAACCCAGGCCATCTCACACCGGCTTTTAACAAGGTTCTTTTCCGTTACTAGGCAACACGGACAATGCATGCCAACAAAGTGAGACGGAAATCTCCTCGGCGGCTCCCTCATGGAAAAGGAATACAGCGCTATTTCAGTTATACTGCATTTTTTTTCTGAAAATATAATCACAAATTTGCTTCCTAGAATTGCCTTTTGCAACATTAAGAGGTTCAATATGCACCGCAATATCTCGAATTATATTGCAACTATTTATATATTTGCCAACACACTGTGAATGCTTTTTTTTAAATTGAAAGTATTTTCAGGGTATTATATTGCTGTGTGGCGCAGGGCGTCATTTTCATACGATGGAAGGGTGTCGTGTCCACATTGAACAGTGGCCCTACTGCCTGAAAGGATGTCTGCTTTCCTGGGCAGTGTAATGCCTTTTACCCGTATATGATCCACAGCACAGCTACAGCAGGGTACAGTGTAGTGGGGCAGTCCTTTGAGGCTGATTTCTGACAGCAGAGTTAAGTGTTAACTGTGTAATGAATTTTCCTCAACAGGAGCCATCTTCGCCCATCAGCTAATTTTGACAGCGCATCCATCTTACGTTCCCAGTGGGAGAAACGCTTCGCGCTGTTGCGATGCGGAGGCTCCGCGCTCGGCTATTGCATTACACTCGACCTCATGTTCCCAATGGGGGAAGTATTCTGTATGGAACCCCGCTCTCCTATCAGCAACCCCAGCCTTCATTCGGCTTGATTAATAGCGTGCCGTGGGTGGCATCTTAATGAGGTGCTCAAACATACACACGCCAGGTTTTTCACATTTCTGGGCTGCATTCCACCCTTGACAGCCAGCACTACAAGTCGCTTCCATCTACAACCGGAAAAATATTAATGTAACAGGGAGTTTCACGAGCTCATAGCAGTGGCAACTGACCATGTTTTACCATTGACCTCTATTTTGGCAGAACTACAGCTGTAATAGACGAATGAGATGTGCTTTAGTGGGGTTGGAATTGCTGTGAATGCTCCTTTATTAAGAACTGCTGTTCTGGAGAGAGGTTGGACCCTGGTCCGAAATAGTAGATGCAAAATGTTCATAAAGTAAAACTCCCTTCCGGTATTTTCTAACCACCAGGGGCTTCTAATTAACTCTTCAGTCAGAGGAAAGATTTATCAAGTGTCAAGGGTGGAATAAATACATTGAGAATATTTTATATTCAGTCTCCAAGCGTTACGTTTACGTTGTTTAAGCAGCACACAGCTTTACGCACCCAGACACAAAGCAAGCTGCAGCTGAAACAGATGACAGCAAATCATTGCACGCTAGCGACCCCCTAGTGGCCAAACATGTTTCAGAAGGAAAGGGTAACATCATTTCATGGCAAATTGGGGACCCGCTAGTGACCGAACAAGCTCGAGTAGGAATGGACAGTGTGCCATGGCACACCAGTGACCCCTACCAGCAGACGAACCATGGCTCTTCTAACAGTAAGCGGCCAAAGCGCCAAGCAGTACAACGAGGAGACATTACCCATGAACAAACTGCAGCCGAAGACCCTCGTCCGGGACTCTCTGCCTTTTCAGCGAGCTGACTGGCTGCTGCTTCTCTCTGCTCTGCTGCTTCAGTTGAGGTAGGTCTTCCTTGTACACCTGAAAGATGCATAAAAACTATGGCCCAAGCCTACTGTGACCCCACTCATCAACTTTCCTCAGGTTCAGTTCCCCGGCACCTCTACATTTTACAGTCAGGAGCCAGAGCCACGCTATACAGCCTGCTAGTCGTCCACTTGTCACGTTAGGCACACCTGCCCCAGATTTGTCAACAAAATATTTACCTATTGTCCCAATGGCACGGTAGCAAAAAAAAAAAACTGTGGTCGTTCAGACAATTAGACAGAGGATAAACAATCACAGGGTGTATATTTCCTCTTTAAATTATAGACCATCATTCACGTTACTGATAACTTGAACGGAGAGCATGCTATTTTTAACCTGTACTAGAGCCAGCCAGGGTGGCACTACTGACCCACGTCTAGAGGAAACCCAAAAATGTGCCTGAAAATCAAAGTCTGAATTTTGCCGTTGAAAAGAGCGCCAGAAAAGACACTCATCTTTCCAAAAACCCAATCTGTTTCCAGCCTCCGTTTCAGCTGTGCGTTTGTGAGCGGCCAAAAGCTCGAGGCTCAGGTGTTTGACTGGGCCTCATACATAACTTCGGTGGCCCAGTTGTGGAGGTCTTGAGCTGGTCCCTTAACCCCGCTTTGCTCCAGGGGAGATTGCCCTCTACTTAGCCTAATTAACCACATGTTTTCTGGGAGAAAAGCGACCGCTAAATAAACGACAGTCCTCTCACGTGTCTGATGGGTTATCCAGCTGAGAATTGTATCATCCTCCAGTCCAAGAGTTTGCCTTTTAGCTCAGCTGCAAACTACTCGTGACCAGTAACAGACCAGCAATAATCAGATGGAAGTAATTAGAAATGCGACTAAAACCCTCTCAGCGTCCCAGTGGATCTCGTACGTATCGTGACCTCGAGACTCACACTTGCGTGCCTCCAAGTGCAAGACAGCAAAAACAAAAGACCCATCGGTGCGGAAATGCACCAACTGGAAAATTAGCCGAGAAAATAATGAGTGCTAAGAGGATTGCTTATCAGCGCAGAGACTTCAACAGACTCCTATACGGAGGCGTCCAAAAGGGGTTTGTGTACTTGAGGGACCACATTATCCAGGACCATGTTGTACAGAGCAGTGCGACTAAAATGAAACTCACTAAAATAAAAATGATTATCGCAGGTGTCTTGGGACGAGGATGTAACTATGATAATAGGTTCAGCGCTGCCTGTGCTGGTGTTTTGGAAAAAAGACGGTCTCAGCAGGTGTTAGGCCTATCAACACGCAGGGCAGCAGACAGAAATTCTGGTTTATTCAGGCCCAGTCACTGTGTTTCTTTTTTCTCAGCCTTTTTTATGGATAAAAGACAAACGGACACCATATCATAGAAGCATGAACACAGGGCAGATCCTGAAGGATGACACTTTCAGTTTAATAGCCAGCCAAATCTTAATATTGTAATTACTGAACACCTCCGACTCCCTATTGAAAACCCAAGGTTAAAAGTACTATCCATTAAATTTCTTAATTCAAAAAAGTGTGCATATATAAAAAATTTTTCCATGCTGTGTTCCATGACATTTCTTGCACTTATAACCTTGTGGTCCGACTGTTGAGAGAAAGGATTAACAGACACTCTATACCAGAGATGTACATGTCTTTGTTTTCTGTGTCAAACCGAAATCAGAAGTGATCTTCAGTGCTTCATGGCACTCCACAGTTTTGCTGGCCCAGCTGAAAATACTCCCTGATGTGATATTTTGACAGTTCCTGCATTGCAAAAGTACAGCAGGAAACATCAACACTGATCCTCACAGAATTGAAAATCTCCTAGCAGTACATCAAAGCTGTGAAACAAGAATGGACAGCTAACTGGACATTCAACATTTCCGCAATTTTGCCAAAAACTTGGGTAAACCATTGTTCAAATTCTGTTTGTTATGAAGTCCTTCAATAATGTCCGACAGGAATTAATCATATTATCAATACGGAAGCCACGTTCATTGAATTACATAGACACCATAAGAGATCTTTAAATATGAGGCCACTGTCTATCACATGAGAAATTTAGCTTTGTTCCGATGCACAGATTACACATGAACACGCTTTTACCCGCACTCAACAGCATAGCATTTCAGTTAAAATATTTATTCTTCTAAAAAGGGTAATAATTAAATAACAATCTACAGTACAACTTTAGAAAAAACAAATTCCTTCCTGGCCGCACACCAGTCCCAAATACATGAAGTACGGAAACATTTAACTGGAATTACATGCACTGCGTTTGGTGAAGGCGACCGTACACACGTCCACAGCTGCCGCCGCAGATAAGACGGCTGGCTGATACAGTAAGGCGGGTGGACCGCAGGAGGATGCGCGCACCGTGTACACTGGAGTCACTCAGCAGCCATTGTACACAATGCATGTGATAAACAGGGCACGCTCAAATCTTCTCTCGCTCCCCTCTTGTGCCTCCCCGCCGTTTTGGCGAGATTGAGCGAGTCAGAAATAGCTGTGCTCTCCGCCACCTTCCATGACTTTGAGGGGAAAAAACCGCCAGGTCTCGCGGGAGGGCTGGTGTAAATTTTCCTTCCTTATTTACACCTTACTTCTCAGTTTCCCGGCAACCTGAGAGTAGCCCAAGAAATACGGCGTGAAATGAGAGAAAATCTTTCCCACTTCCCCTATTTCCTGGCTTAATAATAAAGGTTACGCATAATAAAGCTTCTGTGCACGCATGTAACGCTGTATTTGTCTGAGTTAAGTGAATGCGCGAGGGAAATGTCAAAAAATATCCCGCAGTCCACTCCAGCCATCATATAATGGAGGTCCAACTGCCAAAGAGGTCCATTGGGCAAAATGACTGTTTTACATTCGCATGTACTGGGAGCTCAAACACTTTTCATGCAAGTGATGAACGGCTCCATATAACTGAAACGTCATTTGATGGAGAAAGACCAAAGAACGCCATCTTTTTTAAGCGTATTTAGTATTGAAAGTGTAACGAGTTCAAGATGAGATTATCCGAAATTAGTGCAAAATGATCCATTGGCGCTGATTGTGGCTCTCGTTGCAAGCGTTCTATCGGTAGCCAAGCAGCCTGTGAGAAACGTGTGACGGATTTCTCTAATTGTACCCGAGGGATCCTGCTTGGCAACTATAAACAATGAAAAACTATGCCTACCTGAAGAACGCTTTGTGTGGTGGGAGGGCCTCTTTGTTTGGTGTAAGTGGCGCACACAATCCTAAAATGGAGCTGCTTTAATCTGAGAATCTCAAATTTCCCATTCTACTCCTGCTGGATGGTTCTCACACACCTGTCGGTCATAGTTGATTTGGGCCTCCTGTTCGATATCAGAGTCCAACTCGGGAACATCTGAGAGGTCGGAATCCGACTCCTCGCTGTTGGAATCGGTATATCCTTCTGGAACGAGCAGAGGGACAGAGGGATTTCAGGGAGAAAAGCTGAATTCATACATCCCAATTGACAGGGAGTCACTATTCCCATCTGCCATTGAATAACCCACCTACAGATGCCGACACAGCTTTTCTACAGTGTAATGCTATTGTAAAATCAGATGCGTCTTTGGAGATGTTGAAATTATGGAATACATTTTCCCTGTTAAGCATAAAGCAAAAAATAAAGACACACAAAACAACTCTGTTGCTTCAGGAGAACGTTGTTCTGCTGAACAATAAGCCGGCTTATTTTCATTATTTAGTGACAAGATAATGAGGCGATGACTAACTCTGACAAACATCGACTACAATACACTGCAGGATGCATTTTCTTCAAGGCTTTTGGGGAAGATGAAACTTTGGAAATGTCTTTTTTTCTCATGAGCACAAGTACTGTATCTTCAATCTTCCCAAGACCATTTTTCATCACTGTGGGGGACTTGGGTCTCCAGGGTTAATGTGATGAATTGTATATTCTGCCATGATAAAGCCAAAACTTTGAGACATTCAATAATGAATAAATATCCTTAAAATTACGCCAGGCTTGAACATCAAGGGCACTTGCATTATCCATCCACTGATTCATCCATCCATTATCTAACTGACTTATTTCTTGTTGGGATTTTTGACTGGCTGGAGCCTGGCCCAGCATCCAATAGGCAAGCGGCAGGAGACACCCTGGACAGTTCCACTTGTATTATGTCAAAATGAAAGTCAATAAGTTCTCACATATACATCTCCAAACATTCTCCACAGACATGGGACTGTTACCTTGCAGCAGCGGCTCCAGGATGCCATTCATTACCCCCTCAGGGAGGAATCTCCACTGGAACACAGAGTGGTCAGCCCCCCCAGTGCTGAGGACCCACTGGAAGTCATGTGACCAGCGCACGTTGGTCACATGGGCTGAGTGACCAACGTACTTCTTGAACTTCCCCCCTGCATGCAAAAGCCGCAAATGTGTTTCAGTATTAATGGCGATGTTCATTTCAGTTAACACCAGCAGAAAATTAACAGAGAAAACCGCCTCAGAACTCTGAGAGCATATTGTACAGCCGATATATTATTTCCATATCAGGACTGTGAGACAGGGGACAGTCAATTATAATGGCAGGGAATAACAAGCGTATGACAAAACTACTGCCTTCTATCTGTTCAAGCAAAGAATTCTTTATATAAACTAACTCCGTTTTGTGTGTAATTGTAGGCATATTTTGTCCAGCCACTTCAATAAAACATGATCCTTCCATTTTCTACATTACAGTCGTGCCAGAGTTTTTCCCAGCATGCATTGGGCAAGAGGCAGGAGCGCACCCTCGACTGATCTTCAATCCTTCATAGCCCTACACACCATTCACTCACACATTTATACGTGGAGGAAATTCTGGAGTCTTTCGATTTCTATTAAAAACATCCATCTATATATTATCTATACTGCTTCACCCTCACAAGAGTCGCACTATCCCAGCTGACTATGAGCGAAAGGTAGGGACCCACCCTGGACAGCACACCAATCCATCACAGGTCATACACATCATTTATAGTCTCTAGTAAGCCTGACATGCATGCCTCTGGACTGTGGCAGAAAACTCAAAGGAAACCCACACAAATACAAGGAGAACATGCAAACTCCACACAGAGAGGCCCAAGGCCAGATTTGAACCGATGATCTTCAAGCTGTGAGACAGTAGCTCTACCCACTTTGCCACCATGCCACCCTATATTAACACATATTTTAGATTTTTTGCCCTTGAGGGGACAGGAAGGGAGGGTGCAGGGGATGTACCTTTCTTCAAACAGGGGAAGCGGAACAGCTTGACCAATCCGAAATCATCCCCCGTCACCAGCACGGCGCTGTTGTAGTTGGCGTCGACGGAGTTGATGTCGTTGATGTTGGTGTACTTGGGCCAGATCCCGCTCACCTCAGGCCCAATCACGCACGTCCAGGAGACCCAGTGGATCCCTTTGATCTCCTCCTTAGTGGTCAGGTGTTTCCCAGCTTAAGCCAGACAGAGAGAGAGCGAGCGAGAGAGCGACTGAGCGAGGGACACAGGCACAGACTCAAGTCAAGGTCAAAGTAAAATATATTCATATTTCACATTTCGGAGTTCAGTCACACTGTGCTTGACAAAGAAATCTGGCCAAAACGCCCACAAGCACAAGCCTAAGGCGCCAGCAGCGAGAAGAGGAAATCCCTGCTCTGGAGTAAGAGTGAGGCATAATGATGAGAAAATTGGTCCCGCGGTTTAACTGCTTCCATTTTTAATTCCGGCAGGTGGGTAATACGAACGAGTGAGTAATTTTATGCTTGATCAAGGTGCTTAAAACACAATTGCCTCAATACTGTATATCCAGCTGTGTAAGCTAATTATATGTTAAGAAACGCCTGCAGTTTCAGTAATTCTGCGAGAGAACCTCTGTTTAATACCTGAATGTAAGTTAATTAAGCAAAAGCACCCAAAACAAAGCTATTGACTTCATTCTTCTAGTTACTTGGTTGCAGGAAATGCTCACGGTCCTTATCTACAGAGGAAACCCATGGAAACACCAGGCAGCAGGGATCTGTACGGCTGATCAGACCGACAGAGTAATTAATTTTTCTTTTCCGTCTTAGTATTCTAGCAGACAATTTCCCTTTCTGACTGGCTGTAAAACATGACAGGGGAGACCCTGGGAGACTGGATTTTAAGTCAGCAGAACATTCCGGTACATAAAATGAGTATTTTCAATTTATTACCTTTGAAAATTTTTGTAAGAATTTTTTTTTTCGTTTGGTTTGTCTCCAGAGGGCGGCCATTTTAAATTCTTTATAGAACATTCTAGAATACACGTTGTGAAGTGTGAAAGCTGCCAGATCAAACAATTTTGCTCAAAAAAAAAATCTTGGGTTTTCTTTTCTATCAATTTTCCCTGATGGTGCACATAAAAATAAGCTCTTACCACTGTTTTATACAACAATAAATAAAAAAAATACACATTGCCCCTCAAGACTCAAGAGGTAAAATTCTCAATTAATGCAGGGGCATTCTTCCAGGTAATTACAAAGAGTCATTAAAATTAGACTGTCGGGGGAGGAAGAGGTATGTGGACAGGTGTTCAATCAGAAAACAATTAACTGGACAAACAGACCTGCTGGAACACAAACAAGGGATTTAATTGGCTCAGTACATGAAATAAAAAATAAACAGCCAATACAAACAAACAAAGACTGAGAGACTTGGCCGCCTCTGTTTTAACCCCATTTGCTTGCAAAAAGTCTTCTAGTCCCATACCTGTGATTAGTGTGATATATTAGGCATGATGTTATGTGCGTGTCACTGGAATGAACATAAAAAATGGGACAAGCTGTTTGATTCTGTACTCAGTGGGTACACTGTGTGAAGCTGATTGTATGGCCTACAGTCCTCCATTCCTTCGAATTTTGGAATTTTGTTTGGGGTTTTTATCTTGCTCACTGCATACCGAGATGGCAGGTAGTATACTTTGGTTTTTTTTCCAGGTGGATCGAACTGGGTAAAAATAAATAAATAAATAAATAAATACTTTTCCCCAGCGACAGCATTCAATTCACCTTGTCTGTAGGAAAGAAGAGTCTAAAATTCTCACTAGCCGCGTTGAATAATCAATCAGCATCGTCTTTCAACTTCTCCTCAACAGCCTTGAGATTTTTCTTGTTGGCAGGAGGGGAAATTGATGAGGACCAGTGCGGCTTTAATACCCGACTGGGAACACCCCGAACGAAGCCAAGAGCGCCCAGCCTCAACTGACCAAAATCTGCTACATACATTACATCATTGGGTGCATTCTGGCTGCTATGTGCGCATTTAGGAAATAGACTCTCCCCCTCTCTCAGCAAACTGCTTCACGCATCCCTGACTGGGCCTGACGTATCAGGTGATCGCGACTGAGTGTATCTGACAACTACAAGACAGGTAACAGCCAGATTCCACTCTAGCCTGAGACTCTGACTCTGCTAATAAGCTGGCAGCTATCGCGCTAAAACATGACAGCAGTCATGTACAATAGACTATGAGAATGAGGGTAGATTACCGAAGTGTCCCTGGAGTTCAGTTTGATTGTTTAAGCGTGGGTTCACATTCGCGTTTGAACTGGCCTTAAAATATGAGATCATTTGCCTCGGGAAATGCTCAAACAATGGCCTATGGCACCAATGTTCTCTAGGGGCTTGCCAATTGATAGCAATGGTGTGATACTTGGAAGAGGAATAAGTGAGAATTGAGTGAGAAAAGAGAGGTTAATGTGCATGATAACACATTGTATTACACCAGGATTATTCCAAGTTAAGCACAGGAAGCCTTCTACCCATTATTTAAGCACCACATGACCTGGTAAGGGTCACAGGTAGTCATCTATGTCAGCCAAACTCCGCAGTCTTCACAAGAATACAAAGCAGCACCATTTCTGAAACTGCTTTCATTAGGATTAGAGCCATTTCAGGAATCAGATCTTACCATTTGACTTTACGATTACCTACAGAAGTACTGCTGCGATGGCAGCCCACCAGAGACAGATGGATAAAGCACGCCCATTCAGTCGCTAACTTAAAAACTGTACACACATGCCCACATGCTAGTCGTTTAAATATAAAAAGAAATTAAACTCTGCATAGAACATGCTCCCATGCTGAACAACTAGATGTACACAAAGACCCAAACGTCCTCTTCATGTCATATGCGTACGAAATTGAACACACACTTTAAGGTCTATTTACAGCTGTCAGACAATGAAAGTTTACACCAAAACTCAGGAAATGATGTCATAATACAACACCAACAGAAACATACCTGAGGTTCCTGTTAAATCATTTGCATAACCCCATGTACACAGTTTGATATGGAAGCAATAAAGTTTAAAGTTCTGGATTTTCATCTTTTCGTATCCATGCCTGGCCTAGATGGCCAGCTCAAGGTCATTGGCTACTCACAGGGCATTTTGTAGAACAGCCTCTCCCCAGCCCCGTCGTTGGTCTGTAGATACTTGCTGTCCACAGACCAGTCCAAGTGAGTGATGAAGCTGGAGGACTTGCTGCACTCCCCCACCTTCTTGTAGCGCTGACCCACGGCGTAGATGTCGACCAGGCCATCGTTGGAGCCCACAGCCAAGTAAGAGCCATCCGGAGAAAACTTCATCTCGTGGATCACCTCTTTACGGTCCTTGATGTGGACGACCTCAGTCATGTCCCTGGGGAAAAGCACCAACAAAAAACCCACATCCCGGAAGCAGTCAGGCCACAACAGCTCACAAAACCAACAAATAAATCTGTCAGTCTTTATTTAAGCTGAAAGTGTCATTTTTGTTGCTTTTTTCTCTAACTTCCGCAGCAGCATAACCCAACCAGTGGTGGGCTGTCAGGAGAAGTCAGCTATGCTGTGTGAAAATGTTTTTCAGAAAATAAACGTTCGGATCAAGTTTTTATCTCTCTTTTTTTTTTTTACTTAAATCAATGAATCCCATTCACAAAGCCAAAAATAAATGTCATTAAAATGTGCACAGCCACATATTAACTGAGAGAAAATATAGGCCCACTTTTCACTTGTCACACAAATCTTAATCGCCAGGTGTGTTGTGTGATACAGAAGGAATAGTTTGTGGTAAGTATGCAAAATGGCCCTGTAAGGTCGCAATGCTAGGAGGTTAAATTCAAAGATGGCCAGCTTTCCCAGCACTGACTAAACACGTTCCACAAGCACAAACGGCACCAGAAAATGCTGAATACTGGCCGTTAGATGACACTACCACCTTCCATTTACATCAATCTATCAGGAGTATAGTGCAGTTTTTTGGTATATTTCTCAGAATGAGCGTGTAGCTGGAAGTGGCAGTTGTATGAGTGGTAAGTGAGGAAAGGAATGAGCAGAGCGGCCATTTTGGCAGAAGAGTCTTCCAGTCAGACGACCTCCTTTGTGGTGCCAGAAACTGCCCACTTTATTTATCAAAGAGATTAAAATAGCACTGGATGGATAAAGCTCATTTAATATTATCCACACATTCCGCCAATGCAATACTGCTTGCACTTTTACTTCCTGAAGCCAGCGTGGCTCACACATCTTTCTCTTGAAACCAATACTGCTAGCATAACTGGTTTATGTTGCTAACACTGCTTAGCATAATTGCACTCGGAAACAAATTCTGACAGCATTACCACCTCTTGTCAGTAATCCAGTTAGCAACACAAATTTTCATCACCTATACTGCTAGTAAACACATCGCACCGCTAGCTTTTGCATGTCCTGTTGCAAATGCCAATAGAATTACATACCTTAATACCCTGTCTCTATTTTCTGTTTATTTCTGGCAAGTGGGGTAGGAAAGATAAGTAATTGATAAATCTTGTGGTGCAATTTTTACTTAGCTGTGACCCTGGCCTGCACTCTGTCAACATGCATCTATTTTTGATTCAGATTAAAAAAAAAAAAAGAAAGAAAAAATAGTCCAAGTAGCCAATTGCTGAAAATTAAATTGACCTCTAAAGCATTTAGTGAAACTACTCGGCGCCTCATATAGCAGGAACACTCCAGTAATTGTACAGAGAAATTGCCTGGATTTACTGTACAGCACAACAGGGATCACAACCCAGCCTTATCAATTCAGTAAAATTGCTCTCAACATCCTGCAGACCCTTATTGCTCCACAGCTGTGTTGACATATTGCTAAGACCTAGCTCACCTCAGCCCAAACTCACTAATTCCCTGCTAACCCCTTAAAATAAAGAATGTACCTGAGTCCCCAAAATGGGCGGTTAAACCGAAAGGGCAGGAGACAAATGAATTTTCTCGGCTTGTCTGAAAGAGGTGAGATGGCCTCTGGTGCTTATTGCTTCACGCTGAGAAATCCATTAGCTGGAGGTTTAACGCATCCACAGCCATGCCTCCAGACAGGAAGATCAATACGAACAGGACGGCTTCGAAATATCATGGGCGAGCCTCGCAGAGAAGTTAGAAATGTTCTCTTCAAAGAGGCACGGTTTTCTCCATCCCACTGGCCAGGCTTACATTTATTTTTTATTCTTTCTGGGATTTTTAAATACCAAGAGTCAATCAATTGCGAGCGTGGAGAAAGGAGGGAGAGAGACTGAAAAAATCACTAAAAAGAGGAGATTAAGAAAAGGTAGGCGAGGGAGGAGAATGATGGAAGGCTGCCAGATCCTGGGACTGCCAAATCCCGGCTGCCCAATGTCGTATTTCTTAAGGCCATTCTGTACTTGTAAGACGCGTCTGTCGTGAGTGTCTGTTGACCATAATGATGTCAGAGAAACAGAATGAAGTGTCATCTGACAGCATCTTCCACCTGAGGAATATCTGCATCGTCACAAACACAGTCATTGTTGTCTCATACTTTCATTGGCTGGATGGACCGAGAGCCGTATGGTTCTCAGGGGAAAAGAAAGTTGATACAGTACCTTCAGCAGCAAAATTGGTTGGTTATAAAACGATAAATATATAATTGCCACAGAGATGACGGCTCTTATCGCAGATGTCGTCCGACACTTCTTAAAGCATAAAAGCATCTGTGTCGTCCTACACTTTTCGTGAGACGTCTGTCAACACGGCCTTTAGCCGTTTCCTTCTGCCACTACTGGTGTGATGCCGCAGCACCAGATAATAACTGAGTAGCACGGAAGACTTCTATTCCAGTTCTTCGGGAGAAAGGCCAAAACATGGAAATGTCCTGAAAGCTTGGATAAATGAAGGCAGACTGCTGCTCTTTGTGATAACAGATGGGCCAGGGGCGCTGGAATTGTATTTGTCTGCCTGGTAGAAGTGGGCAAGAAGTGGTGGATTTGGAGGCCAGCATAATGGAAAGGATTTAATCTGCAGTCGCAATCTGGGGGGGGGTTAACAGCGTTGAGGTGGGCCTCACTGCGGCCCTCGCATGAAGGTAATAGGTTTAGATTGGTCCAGTTTCTTCTTGTGTGGAGTGAGTAAGTTCTCCCCGAGTTATTGTACTCAGAGTTTCTTCCACGGTCAAACGAAAGGCTATTTAGGTCATCTTGAAACACTAAATTGCCCATAGGTATGTGTGTGAGAGTGAATGATGTGTGTGTGTGTGTGTGTGTGTGTGTGTACGTGTCACATCCTGCGATGGATTCCTGCCTCTGCCAAACTGAATGCTGGGATAGGCTGCACCATCCGTTGACCCAGTCCAAGAGCAAGTAGGTTAGATTTTTATGGATGGCTTGCAGACTGATGTAAACATATTGCTGCCCTTCTAAGTCCCTGTACACCCCCCAGATATAAGTGGGCTCGCCAACTTCACCTGAAATAACACAAAAATAGTTGCAAAACACCTGCGAGGCCACCAGTCCCTCCACAGCAGTTCCAGACAAATTTACTACAGCAATAATACAGACTTTGTAGTCACCGAGGTTTCATCACTTTTACATGGACTCCGCAGATCAACATTTAGACATGTGATCGCACTGCTGAGACGTCTGGAAAACGGTCGGCCTGGTAATGTAAGATTGTGTTTACGTCTCCCGGAGTCTAGCACTGCAATGAGTACAATGAACAAGCTGCCGTAATCGCAAACCATAAACATTCCCACTAAAAAAACAGTTGCTAAATGAAATTGTATTCTTTCAAAATCCGGCTTGATAAATCACACTGAGGACAAAGCAATAGAGCTTTTAGCAAATGCCCATTTCTTTTCCCTTTGTGTGATGCTTTCTGAAAGCCGACATTAACTAATTACTGCGATTTTCATTTTCACTGTTTTCTTAAACAACAACATCCTGGGGCAAAATAATGCCAGTTGAAACACAGACTATGTCTGGGTGCCTTGTGCAGTGCTGCCTCACTTTGAAATCATACAGAGAAGACAGAAGAATGACTTTTTAAAAATTAATTTACACATTTTAAGGAAGAAAAGCCCTTAACGGGGTATTACTATGCCCATTTCCCAGTTGAATATTATTATTCTCATGGACTATTTACAAATAATTTGCATGCATTCATGGTCAAAAAGTACCCAGTTACAGCTGTACAGGCTGTGTGTGGAGAACTCAAGGATAAATCAGCCTAGAATGTTCTGGCTCCAGGGTCTTTGAGACCCCCCTCCCCTACAACCAACTGTTGTGATTGGACCAATCGTGGTTCGAGAAGCAGTGCTCCACAGAAAGAAGAAAACAAAACAGACAGTTGGGGTTGTGATGCTGAATAGTGGTAAAAAATAATTTTCACTTCATCTTCCCTTTTAAGCCCATACCAACTGGACGTGAGTAAGGCATGATGGAAATAGTAGATTTGTTATGAAACAAAAGGCTAGACTAAAAACAAGACCTTTCGAATTCTGACGGTTGTTTGTTGGGTTAACAACCTAATTAACCTAATTAACAGTAGCTGGTGATAAAACTTCAGAGCTTCTGAATGGCTGACTCCGCTCACATCTTACTTCCATTAATATGCATTCCAACACCCAGATATGCACCCCCAAAACCTCAACGGCTATTTTCCAGATCCAACTACGAGCTTCAAGAGCGCCACTGTGATAAGACAAGCCGCAGGAGGAAACCAAATGCTATTCATACTCATGCAACAGAAATACCAGAGGAGGACCAAGAATTGAACCCAGAGGGACACAGACACACTTATGCAGCTCACTTGAACCTGCTGCCCAAAACATGCAACTCAGAAGAAGTGATCCGTTCAGCAAGAAAACAATTTGAGTGCTGTGTGAGATATCTCTAATGTAGTTGGGAGTGGTAGAGCTCAGAAGAAATTACTCATAGAAGTCAACTTCAACAGCTGTGAGGTAAAAAATGAACATATGATGCCCCATGTACAAATTATAATGACAGTAATATATTTAACTGTTGAATAAATACCACATACATATCACACTGGGTAGGGAACGGAGAGGTCAATGCTCTGTTACACGGTAGTCACAGATCCTATGGCTGTTTCTTCATATTAGCAGAATTTCACATCGAGGCCAAACTAAGGAGGTCTTAAAAAAAAAAATCCAGGATACAGCAGTTAAGATGTATGAGAATTTAGCCAGGCTTAAATGGCGCTATCAAACTCTCAGCCAGCTCTTGGCTAAATCCATTTGTCAAGCCCTAAGCTCGCATGGCAGAAGCTTCATCTTGCAGAAAAATATGCTGAGACATATATAATTCATGAATGTGATATTTTACAGCGAAGGACTGCTGCCGTTTCTGTGTGGATCAGGGATTTGAGACCTTATCTGTAAAAGTTTAAGTATTATGTCATTCCACTCTCTAAAAACCACTAAAAAAAAAAGCAATGCTGGTGGACGTGAGTCCACAATAACACACACAGTCCATCAGTGGCGGCTGGTCAGGTGAAAATTACATGAACTCTGAAAAAACTCGACACTATCAGGTCATTTCGATGCAAAAAATGCATTTCAAGCAATGTTATTCATTTGAGGATACTTGCAGCCAATCCTCATTATCTTTAAACATTCCTGACACACATGTTTAATAACACGTACAGCAGGATGTGCAAAAAGAAAATACAGAAATTAACAAAGTTGTTTACCTTTCTTTGTAAAGTAAATAAAACGTTTTCTGAATTCTAAATGAAAAGGGTACTATTTAATTGCCGCAACATAGCAATAAGGAGGAAGCTTAACTGTTGATGGATATTTCTAATCAATAGAAATTTTTTAATCAAGGAGAATGACGAAGAATAGGTCAGTAAAACTACTTATTTAAAAGGGATTTTTTTGTACCGCTTCTAATTTGCGTCGACCAGCTGTCACTGCAGTAGATAGCGTATGTCAACACAGTGAGGCTGCGAATATCAAAAGCCAGATTATCAAGTCAGAACCGACGTCAGGTAATCATTATTTAGGTACGAACAAATGGATAATGGGTGACCACTAAGTCCTCTTTAAGACAGTCAATCTAAAAGATGGAGTTCAGAGTAAAATGTTCAGTGTCAAATCAACACTTAAAATCATATGTACGACCCCTGTTGGACTTGTGGCCTGAATTAACACAATAAATTTATCATTGGCGCGGTTTACGGTACATCTCCATTAAGAGCACAGCTCTGCTACTATTTTCAGCATCCATCAAAACAAAAATCAGCTCTGGCATCAATATTTCGGGAAATGATTCAGTCCTATTGCAAATGCATCTCATCTTTGACTCTAATCAGATCAAAACATCAAGCCAAGCATTATGGGTCAGATTTTTTTTAAATAAAGTTTTTTTTTTTAAATTTCCCATTCTGAGAGTATAGGAGAAAACTAAAACTAACAAACAGTGAAAATATTTTTGAGTAAAGTTTAGCTGCTGCCAAAATGATGAAAAATGTCCAGTGACAACAGCCCTTATTTCACATTTGTTTAAATTGGGCCCTCCAGTCAAACGTTGTATTTGGGTGGGCAGTGTAGCAACAGAGAGACGGTACGATGGCCACTGAGACTGAAGGGTCATCATTTAGCCCGGAGCCGTGCAGTCAGAAGCTGCCAAAGCATTTCAGCAAGGAGGGAGGGGGGGGCAAACTTACTTAGAGGGAACAATGTTTGGATACAGTAACTTTTTTCTGTTCCAGTAAGTGTGTCTATCTACATTCAATCAAAAGAACAGCCTCTGGCGGCCTGTCCTGTGGTCCTTCAGGGATCACAAACTGACAACGCTTTTGCCGGAAATGGTCTCCTAACAGGGAGAGTCGAGGGCGAAGTGTTACTTGGAAGTCATGCTCCTTTGGTTATGGTACTTTCAACCTTTTCAGACTTTAATACCATGTCCAAGTTTCATAAAACACCTGAGATCAGCGGTCAGATAACTATTAGAAAAAAAATTTGGACACCAGACTAAGCTCTACAAACTGAACTATATTGCGCTCAGCGCTATACACCCCTGCGGTGTGCCTTACAAGCGGGCGCGCACAACCTCTTACCGAGAAAAAAATCAGGTCAAAATCGGAGCTATGACCTTGACATCAAATGGTCTTCTGCAAACACCAAATATGCATAACCTGCTCAATTCTGAGGGCTGGACCAATAACACTTCACCAGCTAGGGAGCAGTAACAGTCGATAGGAAGACAGACAGACGGACAGACGGCGGAGGGGATGACGGTACCCCATCAGTAAGATTTCCTGAGGGCGCAAAAACACAAAACTGCAACCTTTTCATTCAGTCAATCACTTCCTCTCTGCGCTCACTCAGCCAACCATAACCTGGCCACAATCAACCGCTCAGCCAATTGCAGCATTAATATGCTCACTACATCCAATCACAGCTTTCACTGACTCACTCAGCCAATGACATCCTAGCTAAGACTTACTCTAACGGATGCGGACTGGCTGATGGGGCCCTACCTGACTCGAAGCACCGTGAACGAGCCGTCCTTCATGCCCAGGGCGAGCTGAGAGCCGTCGCTGCTGAAGGCGATGCTCCGTACAGCCTCCTCCATGTTACAGCGCGCAATCAGGGCGTGGTCAGCCAGGCTCCAGAGGCTGAAGGGAGGAGTTAGCCTGAGCATTAGCGCCCACAAATTTACCACACAGAGGATTATGGGCATCACAAGGCATAAACACATGATATGGTCCATAAATTTTTGGACAGGGACACTGTATAAACACGTCCACAATTTACTACGCGGTTTTCAAACCCCATATGCCCCAGTGCAGAGATGAATACAAAAATTGTCCGTGTCAAAATGCTCACAGTTTGTATTGAGTGTCTTATCTGAGCAAATCAAAGCTGAAGTGGAAGGGTAGGAAGGGGTCAGTTAAATTTGAATCCTTTTACTCACCACCAGTCTCCTTCAAACGCACTTCTCCAGTTCACTCTCACACTTTATTTCACACATTCGGTCTCGAATATTAACAAGGGCATGCGCACACCGTCAAACTGTACACCCACACACAGACACATGACACATCACACACACGCGCGCGTGGGCACACAAACACGCACAGATGCACACGCACACACACACATACAGGGCAGGCGCTCACTGACCGAACGGATCGATCGTCGCTCCCGGTTACGGCCAGAGGCTTCTTGGGGTGGACGTCCAGGGCCCAGAGCTCGCCCTCACAGTGACCCTGCATGATGAGCAGGGGCTTGTCGCGGTCGCGCACCATCACCTCAAAAATCTCACTGTCCTGCGTCCCTGCCAGGATCCGATCCGCCTTCCAGCACACGCTACGGATGGACAGCCCTGAGACAGACGGACGGACACACAATCACGATTACGGACAGAGGGAAGGACTTTTCACTCCAAAAAAATCTGAAACTCTCCTATGTTGCCATTGACGAGTTCTTCATGCTTTTCATTCATTTTTTTTTCATTTCTTCCTCAGAGTGAAAAACTCTTCAGAGGCCCCACAAGCCACTGAGAGTTTATACCCGAAATCACATATACTGCTCAAATTTAAAAGTACAGGGATTGATTTCCCCCCCAGAGCTGAAGAACATCAGTGGTTCCAGTGGTACTGTAGCTTATTATGCCCCAAGTACCAAAAATCCCAAAATAAACCATGTCACCCTCCATGGCTTTTAGCGCCTCTGAATACAGCAGCTCCCATGGCACTCTATGGACCAGGCCGGGTAAAACTGTCTGCAGTTCTTTAAATATCTTCATGAGAGTAAACTACCTCAATTGCTAGTTTTCAGGAGTGTTAATTTCTTTCATAATATTTAGTCTGTATTCTAGAACTCCCTTCCTTTCTATTACCAACCACAATAATCACATCAGCATTCAAATATTCAGTTAAGATCAATCTAGTCGCATTTGTGGCTTCACTACAAAAAAAAGGAATGTTTGCTTTGTAGAGAAACTCCCTCCCCCTCCAATGGGTGCTTTGGGCTTGTGAGATGAGCGGTGCTTTACAAATGGAGCTCACCATTATTACCGCCGCTTGCCTCCGAGAAACCACAGGCGAGAAAGTATTGATTCGGCTCTGTGAGTTTTTACACCTGCAAACTTTTTGATTATCAGCTTTTTTTCTTTTCAAAGACTTAAAAACAAGTGAAACTATACACTTTTCCCACACACACACACACACACACACACACCCTGAAATCTGCTTGAAACACATCTCTCTCTCTCTCTCTCTCTCTCTCTCTCTCTCTCTCTCAGACAGTAGCAGATTGTCAAAACACAAGCCTGGAGCAGTGCTCAATAGAGTCTGTCATTATTTACATTTCCCAAGAACCCAGACACCTCTCTGTTTGTTGAGAGGTGTTACATGGGTGCCGGAAACTTGGGGGGGGGGGGAATCCCGCAGTCCTGGATTGAGTGGATGACAGAAAGAGAGGGAGGGGGGAGGAGAGAGGGAGGGGTGGAGAGAATAAGGGAGTGAAGAAGGAGAAAGAGTGAGAAAACAGCACAGCAGGTCGTGAGGAGAGACGCCGCACTGAGCAAAGACCTGATTTCTGTTTCTGACAGTCTGTCTTTGTCTGTCTGTCAGGGGAAATGGACCAAAGCACCGCGCGCCTGCCTGTCTGTATATCCGTTTCTGTCCGTCTCTGTCCCTGCTCTGCTGTTAGTGTCCGTCTCTCTGTTTCTCGCTCTACATCCGTTTCTGAGTCTGTACTTCTCAGCATATTTTATTTCCAAAACGCAATAAGTCTACTTTACTCATTTTGAGTAAATCAGCTTTTACTCTGCAGGCGCCTATTGCATTTTATAGAAGAAGACAAACTTTGGCCATGAAAAAATACACTTTACAGTATTAATTTCCATAAATGGGTTTTTGCACCATGTGTAAGAAGCACAGGGCTATCGCTCTATGGTATTATCTCAATTTCTGTAATTATGGTACTTATCGCATTTTGGAAACAAACTCTTCATTTGTTTTTGTCTCTGTGTTTATACATCTGTCTGTTGTTGCTTTGGTGTTTTTATATCTCTGTCTCTCGGCTCTGTCTGTTTTTGTCAGTCTGTTACGCCGTATATCTGTTTCTTCCTCTGTGCTTCTTTGCAAACCTGTTTGTTCCTCGGCTTTTCTGCATCTCTGCTTCTCTACCCACAACTATCACCTAAAAACCCAGAAAAGTGCCCCTTTTTCCGAGAAATTCCTACAAAAACTCAGAATACGCCAAGAGTTACTGAAGCTTTGAGGCCAACTCAGTAAACCTCTGAAAAATTTTACCAAGGTATCCCGAAGTCTGTACGGTTTACTTACTACCCCAATTCCAAAATAGTTGGGACAAAGAGTAAATTGTGAATAAAATCAAAATGGAATGACTTTCAGATCACATGAGCGAAAATTCAATTTACAATAGAACATAGATGACATTTCAAATGTTGAAACTGAGACATTTTACATTTTTATCCAAAAAATGAGCTTCTTTCAAATTTTCTGGCTGCAACAGCTCTCAAAAAAGTTGGGACACAGGCAAAAAAGGGCTGAAAAAGCAATTAATGTAAAAGAAAATCAGCTGAAAGAACATTGAGCAAGTAAAAAGTTAACTGGCAGCAGGTGTGTAACATGATTGGCTATAAAAGGGATGTCTTAGAGAGGCTGAGTCTCTCAGAACTAAAGATGGCCAGAGGCTCTCCAACCTGTGAAGGCTTGTGTAAAAAAATTGTGGAATACTTTAAAAAAAATGTTCCTCAATCTCAAATTGCAAAGCCTTTGAAGGTCTCATCATCGACAGTGCGTAACATCATCAAAAGATTCAGAGAAACTGGAAAAATCTCTGCATAAGGGACAAGGCCAAAGACCTTTACTAGATGCCTGTGATCTTCAAGCCCTCAGACGCCACTGCATCACTCACCGGCATGATTCTGTCATTGACATTACTAAATGGGCCTCGAAATACTTCAAGAAACCAGTGTCTGTAAACACAGTCCGCTGTGCCATCCACAGATGCCACCTAAAACTCTGTCATCCAAAAAGGAAGCCATTGTTGAGCATGATCCAGAAGCGCCGCCATGTTCTGTGGGCCAAGGCTCATTTAAAATGGACTGTAGCAAAGTGTCTTGTGGTCAGATTTGTCCAAATTTGACATTCTTGTTGGAAATCATGGGTGTCGTGTCCTCCGAGCTAAAGAGGAGAAAGACCACCCCTCCTGTCATCAGCGTTCAGTTCAAAAGCCAGCATCTCTGATGTTATGGGGATGCATTAGTGTATATGTTGTGGGACACTTGCATGTTTTTAAAAGCACCATGAATGCTGAAAGGTATATAAAGGTTTTAGAGCAACATATGCTCCCCTCCAGACGACATTTATTCCAGGGAAGGCCTTGTGTATTTCAGCAGGACAATGCAAAACCACATACTGCAGCTATTGCGACAGCATGGCTTTGTAGTAGAAGAGTCCGTGTGCTGAACTGGCCTGCCTGCAGTCCTGATCTTTTACTGATTGAGAACATTTGGCGCATAATTAAACGAAAAGTCCATCACAGGAGACCCAAAACTCTCCAGCAGCTGGAAGCCAGTAGTAAACGAGAGTGCGATCAAATTCCCATAGCTAAACTCGAGAAACTTGTCTCCTTAATGCCCAGACGCCTCCACTCTGTGTTATAAAGAGGAGGGGATGCTACACCATGGTAAACAGGGCCCTGTTGCAACTTTTTTTGAGATCTGTAGCAGCCATCAAATTTGAAATGAGCTCATTTTGCGAATAAAATTGTAAAATTTTTCAGTTTCAACATTTGCTATGTTATCTCTGTTCTGTTGTAAAGAATACAGGCTGGTGTGATTTGAAAGTCATTGCGTTTTGATTTTATTCACAATTTACTCTTTATCCCAACTATTTTGGAATTGGGGTTGTAAGTTTGGACAACACCTCGGTGTTCCCTTACTCTCAAGGTGCCCACTTTTAAGAATTACGCCGTGTATCTGATTTGTTTGTGAATTGGTGCTTTTGCAGCTTGAATATATTCTGAATGCTGAACGTGTTTTTGTTGTTCTTGATGTAATGGTGGTGGTCTGTCCTTTGCCAATTACTGTATGCAGCACAGACACAGCAGGCTGGCTACAGTACTGACCGTTCCAAAGTTCCCACGAAATTCGGCGAATATTCATGCTTTTTCATACATCTGAAAATGTTTTGGTCTACCTCGGTTAAATTTTTCTGAGGTTAACCGAGTTGGCCTGAAATCTTCAGTAAACCTCGGCGTACTCCAAGTTTTCTCGGTTTTTAGGTGCTAGTAGTGACCTTTCAACCTCTCAGCTTCCCTGAATATCTGTTTGTGCCTCCCTAATTCTGTCCATCTGTTTCCGCCTGTCCACTCGCTGGCCGTCAGTTCCTGCCTGAGTGAGGATTCTAACTGACTTTACTAGGCTAGACAGGCTAGACCTCCACAAACTCTCCATGCAAGCATGTTTCACTGTGCATAAATATCAGACCTCATGACACTTGCAAATGAGTGATAGAGATACTAAAATTTGTTAATCATTAATTCATTTGATGAGCTCATTTCACCCAAAATCTTACACACAGCTTATAGCCGTTTTAACCAAAATACTGAGATAATTCTTTTATAGAAAACTGCCATTGATTTGTCATCAATTTAAAACAATTCAAAGCACTGGTTTGTAAAAAAAAATGTAAATAAATAAATACAATTTCTAGAGGGCGCCCGGTGGCTCATTGATCCAAGCGCGTGCACCATAAAGGCTGTGTCCTTCCCGCAGCGACCTGGGTTCGATTCCGGCTCGGGAAATTTGCTGCATGTCTTCCCCAACTTCCCTGTCCCTCTACACTGTATAACTATCAAAAAAAAAAAAAAGAAGCAATTTCTCATTCCCATACAGTGAGTTCTTCTTCATGTTTTTACACAGATTACAGATTTAATTTTGAAAAAAACAAATTGGTAATATGACCTCAGTGACATCACAGAACCTATTCATGGGCCTTTATTCGGGTATCAGAGTGAAACAAAAAAAAATGTTAGTGGTGGCTTTTTCTCTTATGAAGTAATATTATTAATAAGCTTGATAAATAAATTTGGTAAATAATTAAGAATTTACTTTCAGTTCATGCTAATTAACAACTTCAATTAAAAGCCTCTCTAAAGCTTAGGCAGACAGCCTGCAGGATGGTCCTGCTCAACCTATTAGATTAGCGCTAATCTAATTTAAGACCCCCCCGCCCCATCCTCCTAATCTAAGTCCTACAGCATCTTAAATTGCCTCTGGTTATCTTCAGCCAAGCAGAACAAATGAAGAGCAAAAACAAGCACGCCCACCCCTCCCCCCCATGCTAGAAAGCCCTTATTTACCACTTCCCTTTGTTTTCTCAAAAACAATCCTCGAAACACTTGCGCATATTTCAGCATAATTAGCTCCTCTGAGTTTACAGATAAGGACCCTCTGCCAGGGTAATGGGATTCCTATATAATTTTTTTTTTTTGTTGTGCTTTTCGAACAAATAGCAGTGGCGCCTTTCCAAAGGATCTTCATAGTCTGGGATGACCATGATGGATATTGTGTGAGCAACAGATAATTTTGTAATACGATTTGGAAGTAATGATAGCTACAGCACAGGCATCCAGAGGATCCATGAACTAAATCAAATCAACATTTAATTGTAGGTACAGTACATTTCACAAGCAAATTATATATATATATATATATATATATATATATATATATGCACTGTGCATCACAGAAAACTCAGGTCACTCCCCAACAGGAGAAAGCAAAGACAATGGTAGAAAGAGATATTCACTGTTGAACAGACCAACTGTGATGGTAACTATGAGTAGAACAGCTTGGAGATGTTTTGAAGAAAAGCAGCAAATGTTCTGGTATTGTTTATATGAGGATTTACGAATACATGCGAAACAAATCCACTGGTATGATTAATCAGAACAAACCTTGTGTTTTCAGGTGTGCTATCCCATACCATGCTTTATCTTTAAATAGGGACACCCCCCACCCCCTGTTGCTAGGATGGCAGTTGATGTAACAGATTCTCCTGACTTCTCATGTCTGTACACCGGTGAGTCACACACATTACGTTAAGTTCCCTGTCTGTCCTTCTCTGCGTCCTTGTGCCAGGTTCACACAACAGATGTCGGCTAACGAAGGGGCGACATGTTAATTATGATGATGGAGCGATGATGCTAATTATACACGGTGACTTAGTGCAGCCTATTTTTTCTCATGTAGGAGGGCAGGAGGCCAGCTCTATTTATAAGCTCACCACCTGTGATGACACTACCACACCCTCTCCTGAGCCAACCACTTATCACTGTTTCACTGTCACAATTTACCGCTATTAGGGAGTTTGGTAAGAAGATTAGAATGGAGTTTGGTTCTAGTTAGGCGCAATTTCGGTTAGAAGGTTAGAGGAGAGCATGCTTAGAACAGGGATGGGCAACTCCGGTTTTTATTTCTATCAATCACCCTAATTGAGTTAATTGGTTGCATACACAAATATAGATTTGTGCAAAGGTTTGATCAAAGAAACATGTTTTATGTAGGGAGACAAGAACAGTCGCTGGTGGTCATTCATGATAATTTAAAGAAATGCGCCATAAATGTCAGATTTCATGAATGGTTTGGCAATTTAGATAATCAACTAATTACAGGCCAAACGTTGGGGTGAAAACCAGGGACAGATACGGCCCTCATTGCCCACCTCTGGCTTAGAAGATTAGAAGGGCAGTTTAGTTAGAAGATTAGAGGGCAGCTTGGTTATAAGATTACCTAAAGGGGAAATTAGTATAGGAAGGTTAGAGGGGAGTTTGGTTTAAAGGTAATTTGTTAGTGAAAAGGCAGTTAAGTTCATAGGGAGTTTTCGTTAGGTTAGAAAGGAGACTGGTGGGAAGTTTCGAAGGGAGTTTGAATTGAATGGAAGGTTAGAGGGACGTATGTTTAGATGGTTAGAAGGGAATTTAGTTCATAGGGAGCTTGCCAAGAAGTTCAGAAGGGAGTTTGGTTAGAAGGTAATTCAGCTTGATGGTTAGAGGGGAGAGTAGTTTGTAAGGAATTTGTTGGAAAGTCATGAGGGAGTTTGGTTTTAAGGTTAGATGGGAGTTTGGCAAGAAGGTTAGATGTCAGCTGGGTTAGAGGGTTAGAATAGAGTTTGGTTAGAGCATTGTAATGGAGTAAGGAGTTTAGCTACACCCCAACACGAGTTCTGTCTGCTACGCTTTCATCACTATTGGCGAATCTCATAATACTTCTCTACAGCACGACATGCTTATCCCGGCGACCAAGAGCCTCTGACACTCAATGCGTTGTATTCTTCTGAAATCATTGGCCGAATCACAGAGGATATTCAGCCATTTTTCGTCCCTAGCTTCTGTCTCTTTCATGTGAAAATACAGAACATAGTTTTTGCTGTATCAGGGATCATCAAAGGACGTGGAAATTATGACATCCTGATTATTATCTCTAACCAGAGTGAAGGAACTCACAAGCTAAGCAAAGAAAGACAATGGTTGTGGAAACATGCTGTAATAGGGGAGATATTGTCTGTGAAACGGAATTGCACTATTATGAGTTAAAATCATTTTGTCAAAGGCAAGGTAATTATTTTTCCTTTTCAAACATGTTACAAGCCATAGTTAACGAGCCTATATATCCGAATAATTATCACTTATTTGACTTGAAGCATTATCATTATGTTCTTAGTAAGACAAGAAATTTGTCCTTGATCTTAGGTAATTTTGACCACCTTGCCAATGGGGTAAGTAAATTTCACTTGTCAAGTGAAATTTACCTACCCCACTGGCAAGATAGTCAAATCAACCTCAAATTAAGGAAAAATGTCTCGTCTTACTTAGAAAATGGTGATGGAAATAAGTGTTCTAAGTCTTAAAATAAGTACATTTCCCTTTCTTGAAAATCACTTTTTGCAGTGCAGGACATTTTTGATCCCCCATCATGGGCTGGCTGATGTCTGGCCTGGAGACAAAATGCATTGGATAGAGAAAAAGACAGGAGGATGAACAGAAGTGTGAAAAAGGACATCTACACAATATGAAGTAGCCAGACATAAAATTTTGAGAAATGTTTAGCCGTTTAGGACCCCTGCTCTGGAAAGAAGTATGATGGACAGACGGATGGATGACCAGACGATTGGACATACACAAGGAAGGACAAGACTCATTCCTATATCCTATCCACTTTGTGATGGGGGATTATAAACCACTTCAAGTAGTCTTCACATCTTTCTTTCCTATCAGGCCTGTTTGCTAACAGGCATAGGCTATATCATGACATAATCTTCCAACACAAAACATTACCTACAGTGATAGTTTGAAACCAGCACGTTTATCTACAGCCTACAGCTAAGGACATTGCCTACCCTTTTCTGCTAGAGGTCAGGACCCTGGTTCTTGAAAGAGTTGAAGCAAGAAACTGAACTATCTCGATGAAAGAACTAGCTAGCTACATTGCAAATATCAAAGTAAGCTAGTCCGCATTGGATACTGTGCATTGCTAAAACTCAGTCAGAAACAGAAGGACAAATGCTGGAAAATTATTTGTTGTACACATTTGCAAAAGTTACAGTACATTATTTCATACTGCAGTGGTACGGGGGCAGAGGGAGGGCCGCTACGCACTTTTTTTAAAGAAATCCATGACGCAACGTCTGCAAATACAACTCATAGGTTGAACAGAGGTGTAAAATCAGTAAGGATTCAGAAAAAGGGTGCAAATGTAAGTCCTGCCATTCCATAAACTAAATCAATTAGTTCTATCTTCTGGTTGAAAAAAAAAAGGCACTAATGAACAAATCCAAAGTGGCAGGAATGACACACTTTGCTTTACTAAAGCAGGAGTTTAAACCTCTTTAAAGCCCGTCATTGTCAGCTGCAGCGCTGCAATATTCAAAAAGAAACAAGCAAGGAAGTGGGCTTGCCATGTGTTGAGGGGCAGGATCTCACGCAGTGAAGCCAAGAGCCTGGGGTCTCACAGAAATGACCTGCTCACTGTCGTTGAGCAGCAGTGTAGCATAATGGCCAAGGAGCTGGGCTTGCAGAAAAGATTTACAACCCCAATTTAAATAAAAAAAGCTGGCACGTTATGGAGAATGCAAACTAAATCAAATGGGAGTGATCTGAAATATTCATGAAAGCTCCAATACATTTAAAAACGACAGTAACATTTTATTTGATGACATAACTTGTGAATTCAATCGTTTAAAAAAGTGTCCAAAAAGTCCAGAATTGTTGCCAATTTCTCTGAGCTTGGAGTCATCTGACATGGACAACAGCAAAGTGGAAGCGTGTTTTGTGGCTCGAGCCAATAACTCAAATGTTTTTTTTTTTTAAAGCCACATCATCTGGACCAAAGACAACTGGACAACACAAACCCATTATCAGCGTCAGGCACAAAAACCCATGTCTGTCATGGTATGAGGATGAGTCAGAGCATATAGCATGTGTAGCTTGCACCTTTGTAAAGGCATAATTAATTCAGAAAGATAGCTTCTTAAGCAGAAAGTGATGATCCTGGATTGTCTTACCTGCAGCCCAGATTTGTCTCACATTGAGAATGGACAGTTATGAGGCAAAAAAACATGGCGATGAAAGCCCCATACAATTGCACAACTATAGACTTGTATAATAGAGTAAATATGGTAACTTCCACTTGCAAAACTTGACCAAAAGCTTAATGAGTGTAACTGAAAAACATTGTGATGCTACACAGTGGTAAATTGGCTGTGCAAACATTTGTGGACTCAGTTGTAGTCAAGTATATTTTCAACAAGAAATTAAAGTCACATGATAGACTATCAAGAATATGTTGTGGCACTGCTTTCTACATGGCAGAGAGTGATTGTACTTCTCGAATCTGTACTTTATAAAAATTCTATCAGCATTTTCAACGATGTGCCTACTGTTTCAGAGCTGCAGTAGTATTTTCAACTTTGAACACTGCCATTGTACCCTTGAGAGAGGTGAAAAACCTGTAATACTTCAGTAAATATATCCTGCTGCATATATGAATTTTAAGTTTTCACTGTCAGTCTCTGTGAACGAGAGCAGCAGTGGTACAGCCACCTTCAAATGTGACACCAAGGAGGGGGGGGGGGAGGACGGTTGTCAGAACTGTCACCCAATATTTACTGAGAAGCTCATTTCCACGATGACTATTTAATGCTGAGCACTCTCCCCTCTCAGAGATCAGATTACGCTGCTGATTTTCCCTTCATCCTCATCATGTTCGAGACAGTCAGTCAAGAAAAGGGTTCAGTCAATATTTGGGTCTGCAGGCAGCCTGCGCCAGACATCGCTTAAAGAATTTTAAGAACGCAAGGTACTTCAGTCTTTTTGGATAATAGCCTAAGCCTGTTCCAGGAGATCTAGGATTTTCACGTTAACCCTAAAAGCACAACTCATTCAACATCCATAGATCTTTTAAAGCTGCTAATTGATAAAACACCGAGAGGAGCTTTTCATTTGAAACCAAATTTTGCACAAGAAAAATCTCCAGGAATAGGGTTGGGAGACTCACAAGGCAAATGTCCAAATGGTGATGCGGTGAACATGGTTCTAACTGTGGAAACCAAAAGGATTTTGGGGTGAACCAGACCTGACCTTTGTACCCCAGCTCTGCCTCCCTGAGGTCGATTTTGGTGATGGGTTTGAAGTCCACGTCCCACAGGCGTATGCAGCCGTCCCGCCCGCCGGTGGCAAAGCCTTCCTCACACGAGTACATGCTGAAGATCCCTGCCTGAGGAGAGAGGTGGATTACTCAACACTGCAAGAATATCACTAAGCACAGAGAGTTTGTATTAACACTGAACTCTGAAAATCTGTGGTAATACTATTAGACACCGAGCATCTGTAGTATCATTAATAACCACTGATGGTCGGTAGTAACATGGCTCAACTCTCAGAATGTGTAGAAACATTACTGAACACTGAGAATCTGTAGAAACATTACTGAACACTGAGAATCTGTGGGAACATTACTGAACACAAAGAATCTGTGGGAACATTACTTAACACTGATACTCTGAAGGAACATTACTAAAGAGTGAGAATCTGTGGGAACATTACTGAACACAGAGAATCTGAAAGAACATTTTTGAACTCTAAAAATCTGTAGAACCATTACTGAACACTCAGAACATTACTGAACACTCAGACTGCTATGACAGCAGGCATAGCACAGACAGGAACAGAACCAAACAAAGCTACATTACAGAATGTAGCAACGAAAAACTGCAAAATCCTGAGCTGCTGCAAGAGTATTACAGAACACTGAGTATCAATAGGAGCGTCACAGAATACTGAGCAACAAAACAATACTGAACACTGGGAAGCTATTCAAACATAACAGAATGCGCAGTAGCAATAGAAACAATATCGAAAGCCGAACGGCTATTGGAACATTACAGAATCCTGACCGGCAATCTACACATGACAGAATGCCAAGGAGAAATGAAAACTTTACAGAATCTAAAGCAGCGACAGTAACATTACATAATGCTGAGCAGAAAGATGAAGGTAACATAATATAGAGTCGCAATAAAACATTACAGAATGCTGAGCTGTAACAGAAAGAAAACTCAACACTGAGCATCAGCAGAAGTAATGAAGAATACAGGTCTGCAAGCATAGACGTGAACTCCATGCATCGGAGTAAAAAAATAATTTTTTCTCCTATGACCTGGATTAGCTCATTAACTGGCATTCAGACAAGAGGTAGAGGTAATCAGTCTCACAGTCTCTGACCCTTGAATCTGCAGGGCAGCTGTAAGAATATCAGAGAACACCGAGTGAAAATAAGTAGCCGATACAGAACTGTCAGAGGAGCAGCCTTACTCCGATTCACCTGGCTGCTTTGGAGATACCGTCCTGTGATGTGTTTAATGATGAATGCCTTGTTTTGTGTGTCTCATTAATAAGTAAAACTTAAAAGTGGTTAAAGTGCAGTCATGCCTAAACAACTCGATAAATTACCGAAAGGCAAAATGACAAATCAGTGGTGAAACACTGCTGAATAACTTTAAGATGTTTGCATTGACTGAAAATGAAGTTTATGGTGTCTGATAAAATAATGAAAATTGAAATGTATTAATCATCATGCTTAAAGCGCAGAAATAGGACTGTCTTCCTCTACAAGAAAAATATTAGGAAAGTACCACGAATCAAAACTATGAGATACTGGATTTTATCTTAATAGCATCCAAGATAATGACTTCCTGGTGTATTCTGCAAAATTAATTTGACAAATTTGAATTATGCTGTGTCAGGCACCAACAGACAAATTCATTATGCATTCTGAATAAAAACATGAATAACAAGGTAGCTGGTCAATTCTTTAAAAATGCATTAAAATGTGGAGTCATTGCTGCAGCTTGAAAGGTCAGTTTCATGGATTTCAGCGTGAGAAGCAAAGTCATTCAAGAGAATGAGACGTGAGCAGCCATTCTATCAGAAAATGGGTCAGGAGATATTTTCTAGGCAGTATGCAGCATAATGTACCATAAAGTAAAGCATAAAAATGAATCGATTACTTCTTACTTGTGGCTTTATTTTTAACTCATCATAGCAAAGCACCGCCACAGCACAAAACAAACAAACCAACCAAAAAAACCGTGAATGTCGCTATAATTTAATGCTTAGTTTACCAGAGGTCTTTGAAAAGGGAACCTCCCATTTACGTGGATTAACATATTTATATGGCATAAACGATTTGTCGCATTGAAAGGCGATGCGGTGTAGACACTTGGCAGCTGCTCTGGGTTCTCCGTTGATCTGATTAATCTCAGATGATTTTATTGTCGCATAGCCTTTCACCCAGTTTATGCATTCATAATGCAAAATTGAGGGAGATAAGAACCTTTAGTCGGCAGCATCATTGCCTTTATGATTAATTTGCTCCTACATGTCAACAACCTAGCCCACGAAGGGGAAAGCTCATTATACTGGTCAAATAGCCGCAAAACATGGACTATGAGTTAATATGTGGGGACAAAATTTTATCATCATAAGGGCCTCCTTTCAACCGGCGACGACTTAAGGAGATATTTCACTGGGAACGCGCAGAAACCTTAACTCTCAGGAGCGCCGTAATTGAGCCGTTCCTCTTGAATAGTCTCATCTGCTTTGCGAGCCGTAGGAGGCTCAGTAAGAAAGAGCACGTAGGTAAGACTTAGAAAAAGCCACTTAAGGAGGTGGACAGATCTGCTAAGTCTGCCACAGGTCCTGATTAAAATCCAATCACATGGCGGCCCTCGGGCATCCATCCGCGTCAATGAAAGTCAAGGAGACTTTCTGACCTAGCTCTGACCTAGCTCCTTACACCTGGTAACAGCCCAGGCATCATCTCTTTAGTCTGCACCAAGATCGGGTGACTATCTGGGGCTGAGATCAGCAGCACATCATCCCCCCCCCCCCCCCCCCCCCTCCATCCTCAGTCAGACAGCTAATGCCCATTAGCGCAAGAGGTACAGGTGTCTCTCTAGGACAGTGGTCTTCAACGTCGTTCCTAGGGACCCACTGTGTATGCTGATTTTCGTTCCGACCACAATTGTTATCACAGGATTTTAACAAGTTGTTAATGTCTTAATTAGTTGTTTTTCATATTTAGCGTTGCTACTTACTGTTTTAGCCAAATGTTTCATAGAAGCATCCATACCTGCTATGAAGAATAAAATATCCTTAAAGATTGCGGTTTTTTTTCTATACTGCAAGAAATTTCAAGCATTGTAACATTTGAAACTGATCAAATTAGACACTGAGGAACTCAGAAAACCCCAAATTGGGCTGAGGGACACAACTGTTTCAAGTTCAAGTTCTTTCAAAAAAGTTCAGGTGAATTAATTAGATTAACACAAAGCTGGTTTGACTCTTTACCATTTGCTCGTCGAATAAATTTGTCTTGAAGTGCCAATTCGTTTTCACCAAGTAGGAGCCAAGTACGTCTTTAATTTGATTAGTTACATTGTTTTCTCTCATTTTATGTTGCTATTTCCAATGCATAGCAATGTGGGTATGGCATTTTTTTCATTCTGGGGGGGGGGGGGGGGGGGATTTGCGGTTTTACTTACTCCGTGAGCTGCCTGTATGGTTCGCACCAGGTTCAGTCCCTTCCAAACATAAATGTCCCCGTTTAGAGCCCCCGAATACGTCACGTCGTCCTTGGTCGAGGCCACGCACAGGATCGTCTGCAGGTCCCCCGTCTTGCCGAAAATGCCCCTCTTGGGCGTCAGTGCGTTCCCACACAGGGCCCAGAACTGAAAGAGGGAGCAAGAAATAAACGTTAGGAGAATACAAAGGCAATGTTGCAAGGACCTACTCCAAGAGCTCCCCAAAATACAAACTTGTTTCACACAGAAAGTAAATGAACCACAGTATGACACCCTACAGGGAAAGGTACCTAAAACAATAACTCAAAAACAGTAATTCCTGGGAAAGTAGGCTGAACCACAAGAGCGCCCATGTTTCATTGACAAAGCAATTAATTGTGCATCGCCATTGCGAATTACGTTTTAATATTTTTGGCAGTAATTTATCACACTCTTCTTAAGCCAGGTTTCTGTTCTCTTGTCTTTTCCCTCTTACTTGCACGGGAGCTATAGATGAAAATTCATGTCGGGGATTCACTTTGCGCAGCTAACTCCGACACAACGCATCAACGTCAAATGTAGTTGTAAAATAACGCAGCAACACTGTCCCTTTTCAATACCACAAATTAAAACTGGCGACTGTCATTGTACCCTTTAGTTAGACACTGAATGCAAATGGCTTCAGTGAAATATTCCAGCTGTATAAATGGACGACTCGGCACAAGTTATCAGTCTGACTCCAAATGAGGTACCGTGGGGATGCTGCCAAAGGGCCTCACACTTAGCTGAAAAGCTCATTTCCACGATCATTATTTATATGCGCGGCACTCTCCCCACCGAGCTTAAATTACACTGCTGTTTTTTTGCCCATTTGTCTCCATCAAATGCGAGGCAGTCAGTCCTGAAAGGGTTTTGTTGATTATCTGCTGCCATTGGGTGCAAAAGTAAGAGAAAGAGACGATTGAAAGAGAAATTACAACTCGATGCGTAATGACCTCAATCTCCGGCAATACAATACTGAAGAAGATGGCATTTCAGATGCGGAAGACGATAATATATAGCACGCTGATGCGTTGCCATGCAGTGAAAATCAGCACCAAACAGCATGACAAAGTGTGTGATGTGTTCGGAATCTTTTTCTTTTCTCATTTGGGCCGGATACGATCGCCAGGAAGCCCAGCTGCCCACGCTCAACTCTTGCCTTCTGCTTCATTTATTACTTATTGCTTGCTATTTTGGGTGGTGAGGCGATAGCACTGATGAATCGCCGCAGGAAGATAATGAGAAGCTCCCGCTGAGCCTTTACACATGTAGCACGTCCAGTGGACTTCTTCAGCCAATGACGGACCTATTCGCTTACGTCTGACTCGATCCAAATCTTACATCCTGCAAATATACTCGTTAAATAACCACCTGAAGTAATTGGGCTTACACAAGTTTCTACATTCCACCCCCCCCCCCCCAGCCAGAACTTTTTTTTTTTTGTATTTTTACATAATGTATCTAGTAATATAGGTTTCTGCATCATCAAATGTGCTGTTTACTAGAAAATTAGACACTTCTGTGCCTTACCGAGGAATAAAGAAAATGTTTATGGTTTAAGGAGGTTTTTAAACACACAATTAAAAACTTGGGTGTTAGTACAGGCACAACAAAATTAGCATTAATGTATTTTTAGGGGCTTCCCTCCGTAACAGTGAAGATGGGGAGGGCAGTTTGCAGGCAACATATACAAACTACAGTCAGTTGTGTGATTCATCAAGATTGGCAGTGGTTGGATGGAAAATGGAAGCCTGTAAAGCAACAGGAAAGAGCCACAGTGGATGCTGGGGTTCTTATTGCTGTTATAAAAAGCTATTATTGGTTCCCAGGATGACAAATTTCAACAGAGAGCATCTCTCTTGAAACTTCCAAGGAGATACTAAAAATACACATCGCCAAGCCTACAGGCAATAACTCTATAAAAAAGTTATTTTAGGTGAATTTCATCTGCAAAGAATATAATGTTTAAAAAAAAAAAGATGTGCCGTGCCTTTAAGACATGATCCATTATTTGCATATGCATGAGCACCTTGGCTACACTAGCTTTATCTATGCTTTAATCACGCGAGCGGTTTCACAGTAATGGAGTCTGCTTCTCAAACATGCCCTAATTCTACAACGGATTCTGTCTGAGTGAGAACAGCACTTAATACTTTTTACTCTGTCCTCCATGTTTTGGAATAGATATTTGTAACAAGTATCTTTACTGTCGTACCGCTAAACTTGTGAAGTGATTTTTTTTCATTATTAATGAAAACAAAAAAATATAAAAGTGATCATATTTTAAGGAGCGAGGGAGAAGTTTTTGGTTAAAAACACTGGTGCCAACTTGAGTTGTATCCACGAGGCTGACACTGGATACACGTTTTAGATTTTTTTTTTTCCTTGCTTGGTATAATTCAATTTTTGAATCCTACAGGAATGAAGACTGAAGAATAACATGCAGGAAGTGCAAAGGTTACGGTGTCATATGTATTTAAATGAATTATTGGGGGAGGTTTTCCGAGTACAGGTCCTGAGTATCTCTGCAATGCATTATACGTGATGCTGATTAACAATAAACCTCACTGTACAGCTCTGGTACAACGGAGAGACAGCTGGGGTTCATTAGTGTCAAAATGGACATTGCTGAGATACTGACCATACATTCCCAATGACGCTGCAAAACCGAAGAAATGTTAGTTTTTGTATTGCGATGATGAGGGAACGGGCCTTGCTGCCCCGAGGGCGCAGATTCAAATCTGAGGAGAGGCACCAACTTTGTATCCTTGACCATGGTACTTTAGCTGAATTACTTACGCATATATTAACATGTATAAATGGATTATTTGTAAAAGAGAAATGTAAGTTTGCTTAAGAGCTTCTGCTCACTGATTACTGCATAAAATGTTATGTGGCTCAGCAAAAGGTGGCCATATGAAATGCAGTGCTCTTCCGAACGACAACTTACACGGTTATCTCGGAGTGGGGGGGTACGTGTATTTAAAAAAAAGAATCAGTCATATTTCTACATGGTGGAACCAAAATTTATTTTCAATCATTAATAAATTGTGGTACAGAGTGCAAAATTAAAAACAAAGTCTGTCCCAAACATTATGGAGGCTACTGTGCAAGGAGAGTTTCAACCAGCCGGAGGAGGATGGCAGGTCAGGAAGAAACTCCCGTCCCTCCACTCTGAGCCTCATTGTAATTATGCAAATGGGGAATCCATCATTAATTCAGTTTTCATTGACCATAATTGCTGGACAATGTTTTTAGCAATATTGTTAGGAATTAAAAAATTAACTCTGTCAAATGCAGTCACTGCTGCAACAAATGGGGCCCTAAATTTGTTGATTGCAACATACACAGGAATAACTTCGAAGGGGAACAGACAGACGGAGAGGGCACGGTCTCAGCATTTTTCAAAATGGCTGCTTAAACTTAGCAAATTGCCAACCGCTCCACATTTGAAACTGAAATCGCAGTACTACGTGCAGGATTGGTGGACTGGTTCGAGGTTCAAGGTTGACGAATCTTCATCAACATTCTGAGCATGTTGACACACGAACAGAACGAAATTTGAGACTCAGGTCCAGCAGCGTACAATAAAGTGCTTTCTTTCCTGATAAATTTAGAGTAAAATAAATAGACTCAAACCATTAATAAAAACAACTGAAATAATACCTAATATCTACCATCTATGTCTAAAAGCCCTCCGATAAATGAGAAAAATTACATATTTAGAAAAAAAAACAAAAAACAAATACATAACAGAGCAGCGCAAACAGAAGTCAGAGGTCAATTAGTAAGGTCGGCAGTTGTTGAGTCCCAAAGCCTCAGGGAACGAGCTGGTTGCTGGATATGCAGAGCTATCCGGAGGGGGCTGATTGGCAAAGGTGCGCCCAAACTCTTGCGGTGCACTCCTTGGGCCGGGTCGATTTCTCCAGTAACATCCCGCCAAGTCAGTAAATTTCATCGGCGCACATCAATGCAGCTTCACAGCGCCTCAGACAGTGAGAGCTCTCAGAAGCTCACCTGGGGACCCCCAGCCCCGCATACACACAATTCATCTCGCTTTACTTAAACAGGGCAATTTACCACTAATTACACTCAATTAGGCCCTTCCTGCACCGCTGATCTCAGCACTTTCACTATCACCCCATCAAAGCAGCTTCAAACAGTAATCAAACAGCCTCTCCCTTATGAGTCCTTATCACTGATGCCGTCAAATGACTGCTTTGTGTGCACACACTCGCTGGTGCAGTATCCCAGCTGCCCAATGAAATAACGAGTGGCGAGGTGCACAGACGCGTTCTGAGCGTGCACGCGTCTGTCCCGGCGTGACTATCATTGTTCCTTTACGATGCGAGTGAAACCAATTTCACTCAAACAAATGTGTTCAAATGAGGGAATTAACATTAGAGTCTCTGTCAGGTTTGTTACATTGTCTTTTGGTCTACAGGCAAAGACTTGCTGAAGTCTTTGTTTGGCACTGACACAAACAGCGGTACTCGTTAATATACAAACAATATTCCCAGTGATTTAAGATGGAAGTGTGCCAACATTTCACACTGCAATAGCACTGAACTTCTATCCAGCATCGCACAAACAACTGAAAAGTACAATGGGGGCGACAGGGATCCGATAAGCCATGGGTACCAATGAGCCATATCTCTATTTTGCAATCAATGGATGACAGAGCTGCTTAAAATAGGCAAAGTATTTGACCATTGGCTGATGAGTCATGGGGATAAATGAGCCATAATCACCATTTTGCCTATTTTTAACACCTTTGGCATCGATTGATCACAAAATAGTGATATGGCTCATTGGTCCCCATGGCTCATCGGACCCCGGTCTCCCCGACATGAAATGAAAGTTTTTGTCTGTTAAAATGAAAATCTAATTAGAATGTATATTTGTATGAGCGAACACTCTTAGCCAGAGCAAGATTTTATATTTTTCAGTGAACAGACAATCCATTTCAACAGCAGAACATTTTACTGAATCAATTCAGTCTAAGTGATCTGCTTAAGGGTATGTTGGCAGTCAACCAGCTGGAACTCACACCCACATCTCTTAATTTAGGGAAGTCCACTTCCCTATCTATTAACATACCATGCCTCCCACTCCTGTAATTTTACCATTAAAAAAATTCTGTCGCTGGCTTTTTTGCTTAATTTGTGGTCTTGGAGAGGAAAAATCGTACACTTTCTTAATTAAAAATAACTTGTGGATGAAAGAACTGCGGCGATCAGGCTGTCTTTATCACACTCAGTACAGAATAAATTCACAGTGCTTCAGTACGGTGCTTCCTCTGAAACAAAGCAGCGGAATCCCAAAAATAATTATTCAGTGTTTAATGGCAGATTGCATAATGCATTTTCTCTACATGGTTCCAGACACGTATGCATTATTCTTGTCCACGCAGGATCAAAACAAAACTGCCAAATATTTATCACATAGCTGGGAAGAACAATTTTATCAAATGTGGATGAAAGAATGAGCATAGCATTTATTTAACACAGTCTCATAGATACTCAAAGTGCTTTACAGTCATATGGCCTCCAACCATGTGTAGCATCCACTTCAGCGATAGGAAAGCAGCCATTTTAGCACCAGAATGCTAACCACATGTCAGCTTGAGGTGGCGAGGGAGAGGACAAATTGCATAGCCAATAAATATTGTTGGGTAGTGTTGTACCAAGTGTTGTTGAGTAGAACTCGGGGTCACAAATGGAAGTTGACCAAAGGTAAAGCACTGATATTTGGAAATATTTCTTCACCCAACGAGTAATTTCAATGTGGAATAGCTTGCCTGACCATATTGTTGAGGCAGAGACCTTGGGGGTTTTCAAGAGCAGGCTTGACTTAAAGCTAGATACCATTGAGCCATTGAGTATCTGAAGGGATATATTCACCGTAGTATAAAGAAACTGGTGAGCGTAGTTAAGCCTGTTCTTGCCATTCATGTTATGTTAAAATTGGGGTTGATTAGGTGACAGGTTGAAAGAGCAAGGTCGGGAGTTCGTCGTCAGAATGACCATACGTGGAAAAGTACATGTTTGATTGTGTAAGTTAACCCTCAAGTGTATATACTTTACACGTACAACAAAATGGACAAAACAGGAATGAAGCCATTCATAATGGACTGGGAATAATTCCTTAGTTGACTGCAGAGTGAAGGTTTGAAACGCAAAGATCCATCGCTTGAGGAGTGAATGGTTGTGATGATTACAGTGGCTCTCTGCTTCCAAGAAACTTCAGTTTTTATTAAAAAAAAGGGGGGGTTCCAGAGTAATCTCATTCTTTCAACACCCCCTGAATTCCCAGCAAAGCCCCCGCTCGCCAGCCTCTGCGATAAGGCGGTCGTCATGGCGATGGACTCACCTTGATGTGTTTTACCCCGCAGCTGACCATCCTGTGCTGCTGGAAGGGATCCCAGGTGATGTCAAAGATCTGAAACGCAGCCAAAGCGATTAAGAGTCAGTGTCAGCGTGAAGGACTAATAACACTAAAAATGGAAAGAAAACAGCCTAAACAACGGCCGCCGACAGGCACTACATAAGAGCTACAACCTCCCCGAGTTACTCATTTTTAAACACCACGGCCGTTCAATCTATTTTATTTCAGCTAAACGTCAGAGCTCTCAAAGCCCTCCAATGATTCTTCAAGGAGGAACAGGATACCAAATTCGAGGGCTATAAAACAATATCTCTTATACTTGAGCTGTGTTTTAATAGTCGTTTTTTGCTCAGGAAAGTTCTTAACTCCTTGAAAATGACCCAGAAGTATTTATGTACAGTAGCTGCCATGTTAAGTGATTGAATTCTATAAATGCAAAGGAAAGGTGGTTCAGTGGTTCCAAACTCATCTCCTCTTACATAGGATACACTGAACCATCCTTTATGGAAAGACTGATGACACCGTTCCACAATTCTGTGCCGCAGCAATATTCAAAGCGACGACCATCCATCCGGCCAATCAGGAAAACAAACAAACTTGACGGTCAAGAGACGCATGTGTACATCGCCTTTTGTAAGTGCATTCGCATTCTCTTAGCAGTGCGAACTGTTATGAATTCCCCTTTACACCTTTCCCTTACCTCATAACGTTTTCCATCGAGGTTAAAGACAAAAGGGTTCGGAATTAGACGATAGGACACATTTTTTTGATTCTTAAAACACAGTCCAGGTCCAGGGACCCCATTTGTATGGCCGGATTTAGTTGTACCATCAGTTGCCAGAACCAAAATGTCCGCACATCAAATTATTTCACTTGGCCCTAATGATGGTCCTCACCACCAAAATTGACTGTGGGGGGAATCTGCATTTGTTTGGAATTACCTCACATCCCAATACCTTTACACTCCCATGGCTAAGGTCATAATTATTCATTCCCACAGCGGTGCTTGTAATTTCTCATACCAATAGCAACTACAAACAACCCCACTGCACCCCATGTAATCCCCGTCAGCTGCCAGTTACAGCTGTGCATCATATCTTACCATTGAAAAATGCTCATCAGTTAAAATACCTGAAAAACATGCTTAAATGCAATAATTTTCCCTCGTAAACCTGTTAGCACAATTCAATGGGCTTGTTCCTACATGCTGTGGATTTGCCTCAGACACTTAATTTTTTATAAGCAAGCAGTTTAGCATCAGTGACCAGATGTCCAGACTTCATGCCATTAAGAACGTACTAATAAACCCTGCCAGACAATAGTTGAATCAATTAAAAATGGGAACCTTTTGCATTTTATGTTTGTTATACAATGCATTAAATGGAGGCATATGCTGATCTCAGTGGAGTCAATGAATGTGAGTATGGGACAGTAGCCAGGTAGGCAATGAATAACTGTGCAGCCAGTAATCTTAACAGTGATAATTTTAGCTTTTTTGGCTCGACTTTGGCACCTTGCATTTGAAATCAATGACTATGAAATTCTTGTTCAACCTGTCAGCATTACTGAGCAGGTATTGGCATTGGTTCCGCTGCACCACTGTCCACGCATTCACAGGCAACACTGCAGGCAAGTTCAAGAATTCTCTCAGGCATATTTCCCCATGGAAAGTAGGAAACGAGTGTCAAGATTCAGCATTAACATACAAAAGGAGGAAGTTTTAACCCTTTTTACAGTATATGGTGTCCAAATCCAAAAGATAGCGCTGGATAAACTGCACTAGTGGTGACATCATATGGCCGTGTGGGTACAATCTCACAATGACTCAGCAGATATCAGTAAGTTCTTATCAAGCCAGCAGCCCGACTGGCGTAGATGAGGTGGGGAGGGCCTACCCGGTCCGAGTGTCCCGTCGCCGTGGCCAGAACTTTCCCTTTCTTCCAATCCCACACGCATACCGTGTTCTTGGCGTCCAGACCCACCGACGCCAACCGCTACAGTACGAGAGGGAGAGTAAGAGAAGGTTGAGAAGACAAAATGGAGAAAGTGTGCAATTTTGACCGAAAAATGCATAGCAAAATGAGTAAGAGAGAAGAGGGAGTGAGAAAGAATAAGGTGAAGAGAGACCAACTGAAGTAAATACATTTCGCACAGCGACAGTGGAACATGTTTTCCGACATAAGGTAATATTTGCCATGTACGAGAGTCTAGATACTGCAGTTATTATAGCTGACATGCTTTAACCCAGTCATAGTTCATAATTCTGAATTGCCTTCTGAAGTGTTTTAATTGATTGCACTTTCATGGACACACCATGGTGGCGCACATTAATAAACTTTTTGGCCATTACTTCGCTATTAAATAATTGTACTTGTGGAGAGAGGAGTCATCGCTTTTCCCAATAATATTTGACACTATTAATTACTCATTTATTTTTGTACAAAAACTGGAATATGTAGGACAACCAGCAATCTGACTGAGGGAGGTGCAATAAGTTTGCAAGTTCACTGATTCAACATTTTCTTCTTTACCAGTTTATGTTTGTTATTTGGATGGTAAATATTGGAGGGTGCAACTGTATTATTTTTCAGTATCGAGAAGCACTGGCTCTGCGCAGTGGAATAAAATAAACTTGATACAGAGAACTCTCATAACTACATGCCAGCCAACAACTAAATCCCATTAAAAAATATTTCACGCCGACTCGCGCCATTATAAGCTGCATGCAAAATTCATCGACAGTTTGGAACGTCCAGAAAATCTCATCATTTGAAGCAAGAGAACATCCGTGACTGTGAGTAATGATGCCGGTGGCGAGTGCTGGACTGTGATAAGTGACCTCATTTGAGGGACTATGGCAGGGAAAGTCAGCGACACGCATCACACAACGAAATGATAAATAAATAAAAGTTTAACGACCCGCTGCTCCATTTATAGGATGCATTTTCAGCAGACGACACGTCAGGAGGGGGTGGAATTGGGCAATGGCTCATGGTAAATGTGATAGATGGGACAGACGATCACTGTTGGGGTGGGGAGTGGGGTGGTCTCCTGGAAGAGGAAGTGGGGGGGGGTGGGCAGGTTATGGGGCGGTGAAGGGCGAAGGCCTAAAGATAAATCCTGAGCACCTTACACGCACCATTAAAACCGACTCACGCTGTCAGACACGATAATGAAAACATTGTGCACATTTTCAAATACCATATACACTGAGTGAAGATGGTACCCAAACATAACTTGTCAACACAAACTGTTGAATTCTACGCAAGGCTTAACGCCATTCACACCATTAAACACCATACACAATGTCAAACATTAAAAGTACCGTAAACCACTGAACATGCATCTACATGCTCAGTAAAGCAATAAATATCATATGCATGTGTACACACTACTCCCCACTAAACCCTGTATGCATGAGAGAAAACAACACCTGCAATTTCTACGCATTGCTAAAAAGACCATATATTTTGTCTGAGCACTAATACCACCATCACACCAAATAACAGCAGGCCTGCTTGTTTGGGTAATTATATATCTCAAAGTGAGGTTGTGTGTATTTCTGTTTTCGTTGACATTTCTGCAGTATGAATGTACTAAGCTTAAAGGTCCCTGTCAGATTCTACCATTTTTCCTGAGCTCAAAGTTTTGTCCTGCAGTTTTGCCTCCTTTTCAAACTCTCTTCAGCAGACACCTTCACCTTTAAAGTGGGACTGTCCTGTGGAGCAGAGTGTGCGTGTGCGTGTGTGTGTGTGTGTGTGTGCGTGTGTGTGTGGACAGGTGATAAAATCTCCAATTAGGACTGCTGGCCCAGGAATCACTCCAGGTAAAACGCTTCATCAGTGATGTTAATGAGGAAAGCTGACCAGTGTTGGTCCAGATCCCGGACTGGATATTTTTCCGCTTTGATGGGCAGTGAGATTGGGCGGAAATGTGAGATTGATGAGCGCTGATAGACCGTCAAATAATCTCATTCTAGGTAAACTACAGCGATCGCTTGACCCAATTAGACTGTTAATTGAACCTCATGAGTGATCCAATGTACACACATCAGAATTCCAGGCACTGCATCAAAAACCATGTGCAGTGTTTGAAAATAACTGACGCTCTGGCAGCTCCCAATTCCCAAGCATCCCAAGCCCTGAAAATGACTTCATCAAGGGTATAAAATGCATTTTTTTTTCTTTTCTTGACCAAGCGAGAATTCTGCAACAGCTTGAAACCAGGTTTTGAATTATGGGGGGGGGTGCCAGGGAGAGCTGTGCGCCAGAGAGAAACCAAACTTTTCTGAAAGCAGTCCACGTAACCCCCACTCTCCATGATTAGCAATCCAAAACTCAGACCCTACCCTTCTGAAATACCCCAGAGCATAATTCAAACCCTTACTGAGACAGCAGGGCACAGAGTACAGATATGTGATAGCTCACAGCACCTATCACAGCATGCAAATAACTTTGAAATGCAATGAACCCTCTACTTTAATTCCATTTGCTCTCCCCTTTTCCATCCTTTCCCTCTTCATAGCTGGTATCAGTTTAGCTTCAAAAGCCTGTTTATCCCTAGCAGGTGTCTGCAACGCATCTGAAACGAGTGCTGTAATCTGTTTTGAGGAGCAGCAAATAAAACACAAACAACGACCAGGAAGCCGAATCATTTTGATATCGACTGCCCCATCCCAGGCGAGGCCTTGTTTTCCGTCTCTCCTTCCTCGGTTTCCATTAGAGCTGGAGGAAGCAGGCCCGCTGATTTTATTACGCGGCTCCAGCTAAACTAATAGCGCTCAGCCATGCGGGAGCATTAGCAGCTAGCTTCCTTCACCCAATCAATTACTTAGTGCTCGGGCCGGGCACGTCCTTCAGCCGTGGCAATCTGAGAGGTGACATTGCATTTGTTAGAGCACAGCCTCAGCTGGGCGTCATTCTCTGCTTCTTAACGCAGAGCCGCCTGCCCACTCCCCCCACCCCCCCGCCCCCGGAGACTGGCGTGAATAGAGAAGGGGGGAAACTGTCAAAAAATGCATCTTGGCCACGTCTGCACCCGAGAGCCGGAGGCGCGCCGAGCGCACGGGGTCCCCATACATCAGCCCGGCAGTAATTCCGTTTTGGCGCCTCCTCGGCTATTCTTGCAGCAGGTGGGGCTAAAGATGATAAATCGCGGATAGAAACGCCGCTCTGTATGACATCGGCTCAGGGACCGACAACCGCTTGAGCTGCACGTTGAAACAGTATTGTGTCGAAACTGTTCTGTTATCTCCCATCGATAACTGCAGGAGAACCGGCAAGAAGGTCGAAGTTGTGGTGGTTAGTGAAGGGTTGTCAACAGCCGGTTATGGCAGTCCTCTGAGGCTGGTCAAAGCTGGTCTAAAAGTTGGGAAGGAGGTGGTAGTGCGTTTGGGGGGGTTGGTAACTGAGCACATTGTCACAGGCCTTCTGAATCATAAGATGGAGGAGGGGGTGGCGACGGTGCGATCTCTTGCGGTAAACATTGTCCTGGGCCCAGGATTAATGCTGTCTTACCCAACGTACCGGAATTTCACAAACACTTCTGCATTACTTTTACAAAAAGAGGGTGAGTTTGCAGGGGCGAATGGTTTTTAGAGGAAGGGACCCTTGTGAAAAATTACTTTTGTTCAAAGCCTTGGTTATCCTATGATAAATGGATGGTATTTTTGCCACCATAGTGTCGTACAGCGATACAACAGTTCTTCAAACTACAGCAACACAGTTGTGTGGACTATAGTAATATCATGGTACTCTTGACAGTGGTAATACTGTAGTGATAATGTGATGGCTATAGTACTACTCTACTGCCAACTACAGTATATAGGATATTTTCATAAGAGGATGAAAGATAGAGATTGATGCAGGTCTTGAGAGGAGGAGGAGGAGGAGGAGGAAGGTGGAGGTCTAAGGTGGAGGGGTTGGGGTACTGAGTGGAGTAATAGGGAGCAGAGGTGGATTAAGATACACTTTATTGAACCTCGTAGGGTGATTTGTCCTCTGCATTTAACCCATCCTACAGTTAGGAGCAGTGGGCAGCGCTCAGGGACCAACTCCAGTTCTAAAGCCAGCGGTACTGGATGGAGTGTTCTTATGATGCATGTTTTTATGGGAGAGGATTACCAGAGTACCCGGAGGAAACCCAAGCGAACAAGCAAACTCCACACAGAAAGGCCCCAGGCCCAACCTTTTTGTTGTGAGGCAACAGTGCTAACCACCATTCCACCGTGGATGGCGCAGTGAGAAGGGGTGGATGCGAAGAGTAGACTAAGATCAGGTGGAGGTTGTAGGGTGCAGAAGACGGGTCTCTTGCCTGTCCGTCCGAGTCGAAGGCGAGGCAGGCCACTCCGTGCGTGTGGACGTCCTTCAGGATGGAGACGGTCTGCACACTGTAGGTGTCCCACACACAGATATATGGATCCTTCCCCACCTGCCCCGTGGCCACCTGAGCCTTATCCGGGTGCAGCGCCAGGCTACAGAACAGAAGAGGAGCACAGAGGAGGTTATAGTTCACTCACACGTATGTGGGTGTGAGAGTGTGCTTATCAATGTGCATGTAACAGCGGTGAAGCGCAGTGCAGTCAGTAGGTATTCAGTCAGACAGAGACAGTTTAGCTTTCAGGCTCTGGGCTCCTGCGGAGTGGACTTGAAAACAATGAAAACAAGGTTAAAGTACAGGCTGTCAATTTTAATTTATGGGCATTCACATCCACACCAAGTCAGCCAGGCAGGAACAGACGCACCTCTCATACTGTGCAACTGTCAAACCTAAACACAGTCCACTTAGTGCGGATGTGTCGTACGTGTGGGCATGTGTGTATGTGTTTGCCTGTCAATCTGTAAAAGTGTGTGCGTGTGTGTGTGTGTGTGTGTGTGTGAGTGTGAGTCCGCGTGCTTGTACGCACGTGTGAGTCTGTGTGAGAGAGAGTATGCGGGCGCGCGTGCGTGTGCGTGCAAGACCATGCGTGTGTGTGCATGCATGTTTGAGTGCGTGTGTGTCTGAGTCTGGCTGTGCACTCAAAGCATATGCTGCTTGTTTCCAGCTCAATTGAAGACTTCATTTTTCAGGGCCCACACTATTTTTTGTTCTATTTTTTACAGCACTTTTTACCAAGTAGATTGTCACAAACCAGCTTATTAATGCTCCCCCCCAGGATCCCACAAAAACACTACTGATGGATATTTATTGAACAGCCTCAGCAACATCATTCATAATGAAAAGAACATGATAAATCATATTCATATTCAGATACCTTTGATATATTGCTGGTATGAGAAATGTACGTGTAATTCAGACATCTAATTCAACCTTAATGGTAAAATAACAATGAGATACTGCCCTCTCCCCCTTCATAGTTTGCTCGTTCATATTTTCTCTACTGTACGCACAAAATTATTAAGAGTAGGACTGCATTCATGAAATGAATAGCTTTGACTGACGAGACCATGACTTGCATTGATTGACTAACCCAGCCAAATTGCAGTAAGAAATTACTCCAAGATGGTGCTGGCAAATTGAACGAGACTGCATTCAGATTAAAATCCCGTGAACACAAAACATATAGGCAATTCCGCTCAATATTGTTTAAATGTTGTAACACTGAGGAAAAAGAACATTCCAGAAACATTTTCTAAGCATTTTGGGTCTGCTGGAGATTAGAGTGCATTTTTTCCAGACCCTCATGGGGAGGGGTGGAACAAACCAACTCTGTCACTCAGTGCTGAGCCAATCAGAAGGTTCTCCCCGCCACAGCAGAGCACTGCAATTGGCTACAGTTGGGAAGTCACTCAATCCATAAATATAGTGGCTCACTTGTATACGCTCACAGGAAAAAGGATACTTGTCTCTATAGGGAAGCTATTTTCAGGTCTTCATTGATCACTCTGGTAGGTGTTAAAAGTGAGAGCTCCCATTTTGCACCATTCAGCCTGACCTTTACACTAGACAGGGCTCAGCTATAGAGACACTGACAAACCTTCTAGAGCCATATCTCCTGAGATGAGGCCTTTACGTACATAGCGGGACTCCAATGACGAGGAGAGAAAAAAAATGCTGTGCCTCTAATAGGTCTCCATCACCCTCAAATGGCATCTTCCATTAAATATTAAAACCCATTAAAATCAAATGCCAGAGCGAAAAGGCAACTATGATCCATTCATTCTGGCATATATTGCCATGACCTTGACCACCACAGCCTTCAACAGTGACAGGTACCAGAAATTCTCTATTATTTGGCCCATACGTATACCCAAATAGCCTCCGTTGTCAAACTGACCATCTCTCAGAAGACGTATGTGATCTTCTGAGACAAAAAAGAAGGTATATTCAAAAAAGCACTCACATTAAAATACATTTTATGCCTTTTCAGATTAATCTGGAGGAAATGTACTCTGCTCTTGATTACTTATATTTTTTGCAATTGGTTCTCAATCCTGCTCCATCTACCATCTCAAAGATTACCTCTCCAGCTGCAGTGCAGCACAGCTCATTAAACAACCTGATATCTCACTGATCTACTAATTAGTACAATCATTTGCACAAAATTGGGGTTGAAATTAAAAGCCGTATGGTGGTAGACCTCCAGCAACGGGACTGAGAATCAATGTTTTGTATCAACATACTGAAAAATATCTTATGGCTGGCTTTGGACAATATTTCCTGCAGCTGTTATAATTTATTGGTTCTTCTATAAGAATTGAAATGGCAGAAAGTCAATGACATGGGCCACCAATTACCCTAATGAAGGGCACAGGAAGTGTTCTAACAATAGACTAAAACCAGGGAGCCATTTACCTGAGGTTGCTCCGTGAGTGTCAGAGCCAGTGAGTGGATGGGGCCATTCGCTGCGATAATGACTCTGTCAAGGATGATTAGGAAGCCCGGAGACTAAAGTACGGCTGATGGAGTTCATCACAAAGACCTTGGCAAAGAGCCCAGCAGGAGGTCGATGGGCAATGAGAGTCCCTTTAACCTGCTCTCACACCAGGAAAGAGCAAAAATGTACTTCTGAGAGAGTGCAGAATTCTACAAACCTGTGCTAAAAAAATAAATTATACCTACAGCTCAAGTTGAGAAAAAAGTCTGACTTCATCCAACTCGCCTTAAGCTCCTAAAACCTACAGACCCATGTAAGGGCCTGACAAAAGCAGCTGTAGTATTCAAAACTGTGGAACATCAGGCCTATCTTAAATTTGAGAGCTGATCCCTAGGTTTTCAACGATCCCAAATATATCCAGCTGGATTACAAGAAAACAAGTACAAAATTATGTATAAGATCTGACATTTTCCATTTTATGTAATGCTGTGGCCGTAAAAACATGGTGTCCAGGGTTTGAATAATTCTCTCAATGTAAGTGTGATGTAGCTTCAGTGAAGCACTGCAACCAGCAGGTACAGAATATGTTCGTGACATTGTTCAACAATGTGAAAAAAAAAATGCTTTCTCTGACTTTGAACCTACTTAAATCATGACTCCACTGTTGACCACGTCAGACTTGCCAGGTGATGTGTTGGAGAAACGCTCTTCACATGCAGTGTAATATGGGGACTTGATGGTACTGAACTGGGACTAGCACAAAGCTTTCATACCAGGGTTTTAAAACCAGGGGTTTTCAGATCCCCAGAGGTCCAGCAAGACTCCACTAGAGAGGACCCTTTCAAGGCTTGATATTCAATGACCCCTATATATTTGGGAAAATATTGCTGCTACATATGAAAACGTTTAAATAAAAGACCATTTCTGTATTATAATGGAGGGTTCTCTAGATGTCTTTGAACATGGATTGGAAGTCACCGGATCAGAAAAGGTCAAACTACAGCATTAATAGGATGAGCTTACAGTGGCCCTAGGAGTCTCCTTAGAAGCTAATACAGTCACTCATTAAAAATCGGTGGCCTCTCGCATAGCTAGCAGCCCCCGCCCCCCCAGCTCCCCAACCACCACAGTCTTTTGGTTTGGTTTCCCTCTGCAGACAGTGATTTTTCAATCAGCCATTTTTCAATGGCTGCGTTCAGCCATTTTAGTCACACTAATATTATATAATATTATTTAAAATTAGTACCACTAATTTTCCTCAAAGTTGCAATATATTCCATTATTTTTTATTGCTTATATTCCCACCCTACACTAATATATTTTAAAATAGTTATTATTATTATTATTATTATCCTCCGCCAACACAAAGTGGGAGGGGGATATAGGTTTGACCTCTGTCCGTCCGTCCGTCCTTCCGTCCGTCCGTCCGAGATAAAGGGGAGAGCTTTACTCAGAAAATACTACAGATACAGTAACCAAATTTGGTGTGTAGCTTCAGACCATAAAGGCCTTGATCGAGTTCGAAAATAAGAAGCGCACGATTGGCGGGGGATTTTGCAGACCATGTCGACTTGTTATTTTTATTATTATTATTTCTAGCTTCTTCCAGCTCTTGTCTTTGGTTCTGGGCACTAGACGGTTAACCAGCAGATAGACAGAAACCTTTGTATGAGCGACATTCCTGAAGTAGCTTTTGTTTTTTCCAGTTGGTTGATACTTATAACACCAAGGACTTCCTCTGAATTATAATAACAATAGCAATAATAATATTATTATTGTTATTATTTGCAGAAACAAGTAGGCTATCTAAGCAAACCCTTCAACCATGCTAATAAAGTTTCTCCCGAGATAACACCCACAGGCATCGCCATTTTATCTCTCCAGTTCAGGGATAGAAGAGAAAGATCAACAGAGAGCAGACAGAAAGCGAAGCATCCGATTCCTGGCACTCGGCTGAGAGCTATGCTCTCTCCCGCATCTGTTTTTACACCATTACAGTAGGCCATGAAAGATGAAATCCACGGGGATTTTTTTCACAGCTCACGGGAAGAAAGCCAGTAGGGTACAAGATCCGGGAAGCCTGGAGATCAAACGGCTCGGAATGAAAACTGGCCACATATTGCCCGCGAATCTCCATCGCTGTCGGTGCTGCCTTGCTGCTGATGGACATTTTCATCAGGAGCCGGTCTGGGGAGCGCGAACGCCCACAGCCGCACGTCCAGAGATTGTCGGGTGGAGCGGGCAGTGAATTGTATGGTGCAGATGAAAAACGCGTGACCTCCGCGTTTGGATTGCGATGGTATTTTTTACCGCTCAATAGAAAGAGAAATATTCTGAATTAATTAGGATCGCGGCGCTGCCCGTGGCTCTGCACGCGCAAACACGCGGTCATTAAATGATGAGCCTCAGCGAGCCCCTACCCTCCCCCCGTTTCTCAGCTCTGATTACATCGCACTGAACCCTTGGCATTTTAATGGCTTATCTATACATGTTTTTATTGCGCCTGAAAACGCAATGATCTATTTTTAGAAGCCAGTCAAAACAGAAGAGCATCATTTACTATCGTGAAGGTCCCTGGCCTGCTATACCCAAAGGCATAGTTTTCAGCACTTGAAGGTGCTTACACTGTATAGTAAATCCCCTGCACCCAAGGCAACACATTTTACTCAATACCTTCACCCTGAAAGCACTTTGCTTTTTTGAGGGGAAAAAAACCAGAATTGCACAGTACGAGAATGAGAATGAAAAGGTTTACTAAGAAAGGGATAAATAACCTGATTTGTGCAGCTGCTCTCGCGGTCGGAGCAAGGCCTTTCGGTTTCAGTGCTAACCTGTTATGAGATACAACCCTGATGGCTGATATGGGCGCTTTCACTATACTGCTGATAATAATCAGAATCATTACTTCCTGTTTATATTCTCAACTGAAGAGACACATTGGCACTGCATAGTGGGCTACAAGCATCTCCATTATATCTGAGGATTTAATTTTCACTGTAAAGACTACTTAAAGTCAAAACCTACCTAAAAAAATCATTGGATGAATCTAAAATATCTCCATTTGTTATGCAGACATTGTGCGGGTTTTCTAAACATTTTTACCATTTGAACAATAAATGTTTGACTAATTACAATTTTTTTTTTAATAGACAAGAAACAAGAGTTTTTAGTTTAGAAAATACCACAAAACGCACAAAAATCAGGAGGGCAGTTGACAAAATCAATCCATACCCATCCCAATATTGTGAGTTTACAAAGATCTACCAAGCAGTTAAATCAAAACAAAATTCTTGAATTTATTTAATATTCTCTATTCATATCTGCTATTCACACCCTGTAGGGCTTCAAAAATGACTAAAAAAAAACTAAAAATCAATAAAACTCCCAATTCGCTGGAGTCAACGACCCCGATGCTTTTCTGGGCAAGACCCTCAGTGGCCTAAGCCACTCAAATAATGCGGAAAAATAAGATGTTTACCTCTCGCCGTTTCCTAGTTCATTGCTGCATTTTCTTCCTTATGGATTTACATGCCATCGCAGGTAAAAACTGAATTTCATGCTCCTAATTAAAATCCCAGTTTAGGGACTAGAATGCAGATATTTAGCATAAAGTTCACCGAGGGGGATCTTGGAGATAAAATATACATTAAATCCAATGTTAAAAGCTGCCAGCTCATATTATGATAATAAATACAATTTAAATGGCCTAAGAATCATTTGGCTGCAAGCGCATATTTGAATGGGAACTCCATATGGACTGCGCAGTTAATCTATAGCGCATTGTGTCGAGTTTCACAAAATTATTTGCTGCTGTTCCTCATCTCTTTTTGGCTGACACACAGATTTTTTTCTCATAGTTGAGCAGAATGGTAGTTGATGAGAACAGGAGATGACAAAAGCAGGTCATGCGGTCAATCCTGGTTAGCCTCGGGTGAAAGCGGTCGAGCCGTCCTTCATCGCGACGGAATTCCTCCTTCTGTCCAAATTGCTCAATTGCATCAAAGTGGTTTCCTTCACTCGATAAGGGGGCGATTCAATTGCATTTCATGTCATTATGCGAAGTACATGCAACTAAAGCAACAAAGGGAACACTGCCGCTGAAAAATGTAGCGAGGCCACAGTGCAAAGCATTGCATAGCGGGAAGAATTCAATGTGGTGCATTTAGAGTAATTTAATAAATGGCTAAATGGAGAGTGACAATGAATATGCACAGATGAGCCAAAACATCGTTACCACTCATAGACGAAACGAATAACATTGATTATCTCATAACAACAACAACAAATCTCAAGGTCTGTGAACAGACCTAAAACGATAAAAGATTAGTTGGCTTTTAGTTGATGTGTTGGATGCCGGAACAACTGGACCTAAGAGACTTTGACATTAGCCAAATCGTTATGACCAAATGAGTAATACAGCAAGGTTTGTCGAGTGGCGGTGAGAACCTACTGAAAGTGCTCTGAAGAGGAACAAACTACAGACAGCAACAGGGCGAAGGGAACCGAAGACTCATCACTCAAGGGCGACAACAGTTATCTTTTCTGGTCCAAACTAGCAGAAGGGCTATTGTGGCATAGATCATAGAAAATTTTAATGATCCCTGCAGGAGGAATGTGCTCTAAAAGAAAAATGAATCGCGCACTGCAGCATGAGGATCTGTGCTGACGCAGGTCAGTAAGAGTTACCATTCGAACCCCTCTCCACCGTTATAACTGCCTACAATGGGCTCAAGAGCGTCAGAACTGGACCTTGGAGCAATGGAAGGTCGTCTGGCCCGATGAGTCTCGTTTTCTTTTAAATCATGTGGACGGTCTGGTACATGTGTGTCCTTTACCTGTGGAAGAGATGGCATCAGGATACTGTGGGAAGAGTAAAAGCTGTCGCTGGGAACGTGATGCTCTGGGAAATGCTCTGCAGAGAAGAGCTGCCTCCAAATCATGCGGATGTCAATTCGACGGATGTCTCGACGGCACGCACACGACCAACATCGAAATAGGCAGATGGTTGTAAGTTTTTGGCTCACGGGTGTATATGAGCACGCGCACACACACACACACACACACACACACACACACACACACAGAGAGAGAGCACACGACATGTGTGTTCATAGTTCCTGAATTCTTACTGGCTGGTAAAACAATGAGACAGGAGAGCTGGCCAATCAGGTCAGAGGATCAGCTGGCCTGAATGAAATGAACAGAAAGCAGAGTGACAGGCGGCTCGGTGCTGTGGGGGTTTTCTGAAATGAGAGAATACCACAGCACTCTGAGAGGGCTTTCCTCGCACATTATATGCTCCAGGGTCTTCAGGCAGAGACACACACACACACACACAGTTACACACAAAAATGTTACACATATGTACACACACACAGTCACAGATGTGTACACTCGCACAGATATACATACATACACAATGACTGGATCGAGACAGAGACAGAGATTTTGCCAAGAATGCGCTCTCCGTATCTTACATGCAAATCCCTGGAGGAAAAAAACTGCACGTTGGAACAGTGACTTCAGGCTAAGACAGATTTCTACAGAAATACTCCCACCTTCTCCCTCTCCCTGTCTCTCACACACAATTCTCATCCCTAAGAGAGAAAAAAATCTCTTCACTCATCTCAGCACTGCTGTTACAGTACAGTCAGAGAGAGCTGCACAGGAGCTCCAGGCTCACTGCCTGCAGTCACAGAGCCGTAATGGAGGCTGCCAGAAACAACTAAAGCAATGGGAGCTCCAGGCTCACAGCCTGCATTCACAGAGCTGTACTGGGGGCTGTGAGAGAAACAGCCAGAGCAGTGGGAACTCCAGGCTCACAGCTGGCAGTCACAGAGCCGTAATGGAGGCTGCCAGAAACAACTAAAGCAACGGGAGCTCCAAGCTCACAACCTGTAGTCACAGAGCCGTAATGGGGGCTGCAAAAGAGACAGCCAGAGCAGTGGGAGCTCCAGGCTCACAACCTGCAGTCACAGAGCCGTAATGGGGGCTGCCAGAAACAGCCAGAGCAGTGGGAGCTCCAGGCTCACAGCCTGCAGTCACAGAGCCGTAATGGAGGCTGCCTGAGACAGTCATAACAGTAGGAGCTCCAGGCTCACAGCCTGCAGCCACAGAGCCGTAATGGGGGCTGGGAGAGTGACAACCAGAGCAGTAGGAGCTCCAGACTTGCAGCCTGCAGTCACAGAGCCGTAATGAAGGCTGCCAGAGCAGAGGAGCAGAGCAATGGGAGCTCCGGGCTTATTGCTGGCAGTCACAGAGCCATAATGGAGGCTGCCAGAAACATCCAACGTAGTGGGAGCTCCAGGCTCACAACCGGCCGTCACAGAGCCGTTATGGGGGCTGCATGACCGACAGCCAGAGGAAAGGGAGCTCCAGGCTCACAGCCTGCAGCCGAAGAGCCGTAATGGGAGCTGCGAGAGAGACAGCCAGAGCAGTGGGAGCTCCAGGCTCTCGGCCTGCAGCCGCAGAGCTGTAATGGGGCTGTGAAAGAGACAGCCAGAGTAGTGGGAGATGAGCAGACAGCTAATCAAGCAGCCAGACATGCCCCCCCTCACAAGGGCAAGCGCTGTCAGGGGTTCCCTTCCCACAGTCCTACTAATGATGGTAACCTCCGCGAACCTGACAAGCTGCAACATTCAGACATACGCGCCATTTTTTATTTGTATTTTATTTAGCTATGCTGTGCCTTGGGTGGCCAGATCACTGGTATTGGATCATCCGTGTATCCAGTCATTATACAACCTGCTGATTTATAGTCTGGAAATTGCTTGAGCGTATCCCAGCATGCACTGGGTGACAGCATGAGAGGCAGGAATACACTCTAAGAAGCTGCGGTTTTGGACCGGAGTCCTTAAGTTGCAAATAAGCAGGACTGGTTTTTAAATAGTTTTCAAATTGATTGTGCAGTCCTGACACCACCTCTCCTGGTTTGTGAGCAATTATAACACATAAAAATATCTTGTCTTAGACCCCAAATTTTCCCTGTTTTAACAAATTTTACATCTGTCAACCATAGCTAAGGCTGGCTGGGACTGTCAGAGTTTCCCTGTCAAATATCCTTCCGGAAAATGGCCCAGGGCAGGGAATGGAGGGAAAGAGAGAGAGAGAAGCCCAAACCGAAATGTACAACAAATCTGCTAATTAAGGGCTGTTATTGCACAGCAGACAAGCTAAAGACAGAACTGAGCCCTTCCCAAATATGGGTGAGCAATATGATGATTTTACAGCGTGTGCTGTGTACTCTCGGCAATGATATACCGTGCATGATTAGTGTCAAGGGGCTTCACGAAAAATTTTCAGGAAAGTCCTCGAAATGACATCTCACTACCTGAAAACCAACCCTTGAAGGAACACTCAATTAGCTGTCAGACTTTTTTTTTTAATTTAATCTCCAATCCCCCCCAAATCTGGAATGCCCAATTGGTGAACTATGTACAAGGGTAGCTCGTATGTGACCCCTTGCTGCCAATTCAGGAGAGTGAAGACAGTTTGCGGCTCTCCTCCGAAGCTCGTGCCTGTCAGCCGCCGCTTCTTATACACTCAGTGGTTGAATCTTCCCAACTTCAGAGCGGAGGATACCGATGAGAATCTTCCTGATGAGCGCCTGTCTGGCCAAGAGGAGGCGCTTGAGCAAAGAAGAAGGCGACTATTATATTCCCTTCTCAACAACCCTGTAGCGCAATTGTGCACTACTCTGAAAAAGCTGTTGATCACTACTGGGTGCGAAGCGGGGCTTGAACCTGCAACGTAATAGTCACTTCTGCTTCGCAACGTGATGCTTTACAGAGTGAGCTATCCAGCAGCTCCTAAGTACCTTCTTTAAGAGCAACAAAGAACTTCAAAAGCAAAGAACATTGCCCTCACTCTCCAATCAAACTACCATCACCAGCATGAGGAGTGACGGTAATTGGCCCAGAAGAAGACCAATCAAAGTTACAGAGCATTAAGGACACTAGCAGCCACTCAGAGGTGACTAGAGATCAGGAAAGTGGGCGAGGGGTTTCTGATTAGACTGGGCTACTAATACTGATATACTGATTAGATGAAACTGCCTGCTCAAACTGGCCGGTCTTGGGTAAGGAGTAATATTACAAACACAACATTGGCAATCCAAAGACTGCTGGACGCCATTTTATTTTTGGTCACATATGGCTGACCAGAGATAAGAATTGAGTGATAAGAATAAGGCAGATATTACTATGTGGCTTAAATATACAATAGCCTTATGAAACCTACTGAACAAGAGAAGGACTTCAGTAATGGCAGCCTCACTAATCTCGAGAGATTTCTGATCCTTTCCCCAGCTCAGCTGAAGTCTGTAAGTAGGCTATTTGGACGGCGACCCATATTTCGCTTTTTGGCTCCGTACTCACTGCGTTTGAAAACACTGAATATGCGATTAAATAAGAGACTGTCAGCTTCAATTTAAGGGTGTTTACGCCCATATTGTGTGACCCGCATGGGACTTTGAAGGCCTTTTTTTGCAGAGTGTCTGTACAAATACTGCACTGTTAAAGTCAAGCTGTCACTCGAGCATTTCTCCCAAAAGATAGCTGGAGCCAAATAATGAGCATTTGCAATCTCCTAAAGGTTTATATTTCATCCATACAGCTACTGAAAAATCGCAAGTCAGTGGATGCATCATATCACATCACAGGATGAAACTGGCAAGAGGGATCTGTCTGTCAGCATTTGCCACAAAGCCCCTCTGGATGAACAAAATGGCGACCTGCTAAGGGCTTAATGTTAAGGCCTCCCATCCCACACATCCTCACAGGCACAGGGGACCGCACACATCGCTGCATTTAGCAGAAGCAATTATGCTGAGCGGCTAACACAACTTTTAATATCATTGTACATCCTATGCAGTACATGTACTGACATTTACCAAAGAGCTTTAAGTCAAGCATTTTGCTCGAGGGCAGAAAAAAAGTGGCCGAGTTCGGAGTCAAACCCGCAGTCGGCTACAACCTGCCTTGCAATCATAAGTCCAGTTCCCTATGTACAATATTATCCAGCCAACTGTATGATGGAAGAAAATCTACTGAAAAACCAGTGGAGGAATCTCACGGCACATACCTCAGAATGCGCAAATACCAAAAGCATTAAAACTACATTGAAAAGGAGAAGCAAACACAAGTTATTCAGCAAGTCCAGATTCACTGGGATGACATGACATTCACATAAAACTCTTTTGAGAGAGATTACCTAGATATGCCCCAAAGGCAAACAAGCAAACCTGATTAAATAGCTGAAAAGATGCCAAATACTGAGTGCTAATTTATCTGTGTGCTGCTTGGGGCACTGTTGGGGGTAGTGCTTTGGGCTCAGACCTGCACACTGCATACGCCAGGCTACTACGAGCATTGTAAACCACAACTGCATCAAGGTGTTACACCAAAGAACATACACAAGCTCACACACACATATATGCGCAGAAACATGGATCAACAAGCACGGACATGCTCACACATGCGCGTAAACATGCTCTCTCACACACACACACACACGCACACATACACACCCACACAGGTTGGGATTTCATGTCTTGACGAGACATTCAATACACTTGCATTCATTCTTTAACCCCTTTCCCTGACCTTAACCTGCAACAGTACATACCTAACCCTAAGCTTATCCCAACCCTAATATAACTCCTAACCCTAAAATAGCTCAATTTCTTCATGGGGTCCTGAAAATGCCATAAGGATAAAGAAATCAGGAATTCCTTGTCTTATCGGGACATTTTGTCCCCATAAGGGTGGTAAACATGGACCACACACACACACACACACACACACACACACAGAAACTTGCACACATGGATGCAGAAACACATGCATGAACAAGTACAGACAGGATCACACACACACACACAAGCATGCAGAAGTGCACACACTCGACCAAACAGACAGATGCATGCACCTACACACGGACATAACACATAACACTTTGCAGAGCAGACAATATTTTGCTTTGCAGTTGCAGCTTTTTAGAACAGGCCATATGGACGGAAGCTCCATGCACGCCGATGACAAGACGGATCCTTTCACAAAGCCCCCAGCTGTGAATGTCTTCCAGCCAACCCAGCTGAAAATACAGAGCAGCACAGCCACTGAGGGACTATTCATACACCACAACATGCATACTAATATTTCCACCCTGTCACATCCTCTAACATCTCCCACCATATCCAGTTTGGCCTGGCACAGTGCCAGCCAGCATTTCCCATGGAGCAAACAGTTCTAGGTCAGAACTGTGCCAAGTGCTGACTGTCACTCGTCCTGAATGGGGAAATAAATGGCGATTCATGGTAGGTCCAGATCCAGTTGCCAGAACAAGACAATTTTGTAGGGTTTTTCTGCCTCCAAAATGAGCTGGATTAGATATGGGTTTAGCAATGGTTGGTCATTTCCATACATGAGGCAAGTGGAAAGCAAGTTACAAAGGCTGTCGATAAATCTGGAGAAACTTGCTTTGTCCATAGATTGCAAATGAGTAACAGCTTGCCATTTAATTTGGCCCACATTCAGCTGAATGATTTCAAGAAACTAATTTAAATACAAAGGCCAGAATAGAGCCAAAACCCAGTGTTGAGATATAATCTTGATTGTCATATCTGGGCCAGAATTCAAATGCAGCAAGAAAGCATAACTGTGGCTTCTTACAGGTGAACTATATTGGATCAAAATGGAAATATTTACACAAACCGTCCACTTGCTTGGTTGCAGCTGCTCTGCATTACAGCAGATAATATAAAAACTGACCCATTTGTGTCTAAACAGGCCCATATTTATACTGGAATGGTATGCAATCTGGAGTGGGCCTGCGCAGAGAACGAGGGCAGGCAATAGCAGGGCACAAGCCTGCGGGAAGACAGGCGGAGGCTTCCTGGCGCTGCAAAAGCCTGGCGTGATGCATGCATCACTCGACCATTTGCATGTTTCCCAGATGCACCAGTGCTGCATGAGAGGACGCGCGTTTGCGATTTCCGCCACGGCCTGCTGAAGGCAGGATAGAACCCAGCGGCAACTGCTTGGGACAAAGACGCAAAAAAAAAAAAAAAAGAAAAAGGAGACGCGCATCCTGCTAACAAAAAAAATCCGCCCACAGTCTTTTCTTGATTGTTTCAGAGCCTGACGGCACTTTTATTTTGTTAGCGCACGTCATTCACACAGACAGTCGATGTGGTAGGTGGTCTGAGACTTCTGTCGTTTGAGATGGCACACGCTCTCTATGGACGCACGCTGTAATTATACTGCACGCTCCGCTTTCGTGTGGGGAGGGAGTCCATCTTTGATCTGACAAAAATATTGCATTTCTTTCGCTTCTTGACCCAATTTCCTTTGTAAAGTACGTGAGGGGTTTCTCTGGGGAATGACCTCACCTTAAAGAGGAATTCTCCACCGAGTTCGAGAAATATATTGCACACGCTAAGACCATGAGCTGAGCGACTGGTTCTAAAACTCAAACCTCCGCCATCTCTAAAGTCACTGCAAGGTTTCTTTTGGGAATGGAATCACCTTTTGAGTGGAGTGCTCAGCCATGTCATCCTTTCATTACCAAACTGTCCTATTCCTGAGCAGGGCTGTGGAAGGAGGTGGAGCCTGTGCCAGCATGCAATGGGAGAGAGGCGGGAACACACCCTGGATGGTCCGCCAATCCATCACAGGGTTCACGCACCATCCAATCGCAGACTCATACCTGTGGACCTAAATTACCTGTAGGCCATTTAGTGTCACCGCCTGGCCAAGCATCAAAGTCTTGGACCCAAGGGGCGGAAACTGGAGTTATCTGAGGAAACGCAGCGAACATGGGGAGGGGCACGTACAAAGTCGAAATGGGAAGGCCCCAGGCCACATTCAAACCCACCAACACCGTGCTGTGAGGCATCAGTACTTCCCAGTGCCACCCCTAATTCTAATGCTAGAACCATATTGTATAAACTAAGACCTTGATCTACACCTCAGGCTCTCAGGCAATCTTTAAGGCTTCCCTTTATCTGTAGCTCAAGAGATAGTTGCAAGCCCTGAATTGTAACAAGCTGTATTCTGTTAACTACCGATGCTTGGAAGGGATAAGTCACAGTGCAATTTCTATTCATGTTTCAGCAACAGTTATGTAAGCCATGAAGAATACAGATCCAGCATTCAGATAGCCTTCATTTTTCAAAAGAAGCATTTGCAACAATTTGGCAAATGATTCCCTCTGAAATTCAATCCTTTGAATGTCCTCTGAATTGCTAATGGAGAAGAGATGGCTGCAAATGTGGATGATCAATGACACTAAACCTTTTGCAGAGAATAAAGTTCAATCGAGCACAAATGGTAAAAGGCCAAACTGGAGCTGTTAAAGTAGGTTTAAGGAAAAGCCATCCCTTTTCTCAATGTTCTTATTCCATGAAGAGATCAGCCATTTTGAAAACCAACACAAAAGTGGTGAGTAGCTCGGGGCACGGAACAGAGCCTTAGAGCTTGTGGTCTTCATCTTCTGAAAGTAAAACTAAAATAGCGCAGAATGGCGTCTGACCTTTAACAACACAATTCACTTCTTTGGGTGCGAAAAGACCTCATCCATAATTTAAACCGCTCACAACTATGCTCTTTAGTACAGACAATGCTCTGCTGATACCATTGTTGAATGTTAAGGGGAACTGATCCCGATAAAAAAAAAAACCAGAAATAATTTGTTGGAAGTCTGGACCATTATCCACAATGACTTGTCACAACTGACGAGCGACAAAACCTGGTGATAAAATGACAGTGTTTGAAACGAAACTGAAATAAGAATTGAAGGGGATTTTACATTCTCTCAGGCAGGCTACTGTGGGCCTACTAATGTACATAAAATGTTTTGGGACAACTTAAATATTCGGTTGGACATGAGTTCAGACTCATTCAGACACAGAATCCATATCGATTTTACTCCAGTATAAAACCTGAGCAAGAAGGGCTGAAAAATCAGGAGTGTAGTGGGCTCATAGATCTAACCACATTAACTTATACAGCGCCTTTTCATTTTGTGATTCAGCGTCCATCGCGGCATGAGCGACCGCCGCAACGTTACCGCGTATTCCCCGCTACTTACATCCCTTCAAACCTGCCCTCTGAATCGTTTCCTTGGCAACGCAATGAAAGAACGCCTTCGCCCCGAGGAGAAAGAGCGCAGAGCCCGAGACTGAGGTCAGATCTCAAAAGGCCACTGCGCTACGGCTCAGTTTGACTCGAAACATACAACACAGCGCTCTTAGTACGTCTTGGATGCGGAAGCTGCCTACAGTTATTGTAAAAACACAATTAATATTTCCCTACAATGAGCTGATCCGAGGACCTCACTTCTTATAAGTAAGTGCCTGAGGAAAATAACACTGGTCACTGCACATCCAGCAATGAACACACCATCCCCTGGTCTGCATTCCAGTGCTTCCTAATCTAGTAGGCTTTCCCTTCAAGCCTGGCAAAGCATATCTCATTCAACTGCAAGGGAGATTGTTTCTGAATTGTTGATTAGAAAAATTAAGAGTGTCATAAGTAAAGGAAATGAAAGCCTATAAAGTTATATTGCTTAACCTGCATAGTCTATGTAGTACAATGGGTTTTCTAAACACCATATTTTCTCAAAATCTACCAACACTGCACGTTCTTGGCATAGATTGTGCCTCACAGTAAAGCAGATTATGAATAATTCCGCTAATGTTTCCCACATTTAGAGGGAATAGATTTCTACTAGTTTAAGCCGCTTTCACACCGGACGCGAAACGAATTTTTCGCCGAACAGATTACATTCTAAGTCGATGCAAAGACGCGAATACGTCTTTGCATTGACATTGAATGTAATCTGCCGTGCGAAAAATTTGTTTCGCGTCCAGTGTGAAAGCGGCTTGAGTCTCAATGGATTATGATGGCATCCTTGGTCACAGACTGAAACTTGTCGTGAGCATTCGTCAACTGCTTCGGCTGAAGCTGACAGCACAGATATACAGCTCTCTATCACCGGCTCGAAAATTCAGTTTGTTTTCTGCCTCGGGGCTTGTTCGTGAAAAATTGAATCATAAAAAAAGTCAGGCCCGTGGGGGCCTGAGTAAAACAACAAAAATTTCATATCAAGATTTCATTTTGAACCAGATGATACCCTTGCTACTCTTTGCCAGACATTTTGACAGTACAAACACCCAAACTGACTTATTTAAATGTGAAAAACACTATGAGTGACACATCCCAAAGTGTATGTCAGTTTGGTTGTTTTAAAGAACATCTGTATTTCACTTCATTTTGCAGATCAGTAAATAGGCCTATTTCACGGATTTAGATTTTGTAATTAACCTAATGACATTTTCAAAAGAGAAAGTGCTCAAATGATTGCTGCCGATTATTGCCAAACTATCCCATGCAGTAAAAAGCAACCTTCTCCATCAGTGAGCTCTTAGATATACTTTTAAGACGAGCACAGACCAAGAATTAGAACCCAAATCAAAACAACCAACAACAACAACAAAAAAAAGTAACTCCCTTGTCATTCAATTTAATGTAATTACCTCTAAAAATACAAGAATGAACCAATATGACCCAAAATTCAAAAGAGAGAGAGATATGTAAAATTTCCAGTGGCAAAACAGATTGTCAAAAGATTTTATTTTATTTTCTTCCATCCGTAACCCATACCAGAGAGAAAGAGGTAAAAAAAAAAAACTAAATGAAAAGACATAGAAGTGAGAGACTCTGATCACGCAACAGTCTCTCCTGCCGTCCATTATTCATAAGTCTTCCGCGTTCCTTGCATCTAATCAAAACAGTACGCCTCCAGAAATGGCATGAACACCTGGTTAGAAACTCTGGGGATTAGGATAAGTGTCAACTTCCGTGGAAATGCAAATGCGTCTGTACTGACTTGTTGGGGAGGAACGATGAGAGAATACCACCGAACACGAAGGCCCAGTTTACACTTCGCCGCCTCATCCAGGGCTGATGGGATATAAATTAGATTGCTAAAAGGTTAAGTGATCCAAGATGCCTTTGGGCCAGATTTCTCACACCAGCTCGGGAGGAGTTTTGAGGTGCATTGTGGCCGAAATGTGGTCAAGTGTAAATGGATTCGACAACAGTAGCCACATACATCAGCACTATGTTCTGCACAGAATATTACATCTCCATTTACGCAGCTAATGTACAGGCTGTAGAGAGTCTTTTAACTCAACTGTCAATCAGTTTACATTTGCATTAGCGTGAGAAACTTTGAATAATTTCTGTATCCGTCAAGCAAAGACACGAAGCTAAGAGTAAATGGAATTAGGATCAATCATATCCGACATTGCCCAGATAAACAATGCTTAAAATGACTAGCATCAATGGGGCAGTAATGCTTTTGAATTCAGGGATTTAGAATGCAGGTGCACGTGACATGCATTTACGAGTTTTCTAACTGTCATGCCGAAAGGTTGATGTGGAAAAGTTGTCGATTGATCCACAATAGCTGCTCCAATTTGGCTCCATTTCAGGTCTTCTGTTTCACACTGATTTGACATTTAAAACATTCTTTGTGAAAGCATCCAGTGTTTTGCTGTATTGAGTGGCTTTCTGGGTGGACTGTGTGTGAGAAATTCTTTAGGGAGGATTAAAGGAGCTGTGCTGTGATTACTGAGCATGCTCAAAACTTACATCCCAAGAAGGTGAATCTGCTTGACTGCATGTCATAATCTGATTCCATCCTTGCCAATCCGTCTTCATTTTGCATTGCATTTATGTATTTTAGTCACTCCAGCTTTTTGTGGAAATTCGAGGATTCAAAAACACTATTTTAAGCTTTAACCAAGGGATATGAAGAATGTAAGCCAAACATCACCAATAACCATAGAAGAAAAAAAAAACCGTCTAGATTTTCTGGAAATGGAGCAGATTTACTTTGTTCAAAGTAGTGGACATGCACAGAAATTGAGACACAACTCCATGAACTCTTTCATTTAAAGCAAGCAGTATCCTACAATGCTGAAAAGTGAAGCCAGTGTCATAGCACCAAAAACTGCAGTTCCTTGAGTGGCCACTTGAGGCTGGCTGCAAGAGTAAGCTAAGTCCCATGATGTAAGTGAGTGGTGTGTGGTCCCTGTAATGGATGAACAGTTCATCCAAGGCGTGCTACTGCGTCTTTTACATTGCATTCTGGGATAGACTCCAACATCCCCATGACCCTCACCTGGAATGAGAGGTTAGAGGATGGGTGGCTGTTTTCATCACCCTGAACCTTCAAGTGAATAAATACTTCAAACGTCCACTGAGAAAAAAGGGTTTGACTTGTCTTCATGGTTCTTCTCTTCTCAAAGAGGGAAATGGAGCACTTGAGCTTTGTTTGCACAGCTGAAGGTATTTCCATTGTTGCATCAGGATTGAGCCTGTAAGTTTGAGGCAGCTATCTCGAGCAGGCTCGACTCTGAAGTACACTTCATTTGCACACGCTCGGAAGCAGTCATTTAAGCATCTCATGAATTTGAATCAAGCTGAATGCTAATACCAAACAGCGTTGCTAATTCGTAAATACTTGAAAGGGCAGGGGGACGGGACTGGAAATATTCGCGAAGTTCCTCAGCATAACCCATCATTACTCTCTCCGTTCTTACAGCTGTGGTCTGTGCATAGGGAGACAATTTTCAGGGTACTCAAAAAAAGGAGTCAAAATGTGCCAGGTTGGATTAATAGGGTCCCCAAATCTATGGCTGTGCATTTGGTTTGACCTTACCCCAACTCTTGAGGGGGGGGGGGTTTGGTTACTTACATGGCTTTGTAAAAAAAATTTTAAATAGCATTACCAAAGTATTACCCCCCCCCCCCAACTCAATATTACAGCTCTAATCATAACGGGGGGGTTTCTACCATAATTTATACACCCAGGTTTTATGTATGGCAGCTACCGCAGAACAGTTTCAGTCATGTATCACTGTGTGTGGATTTCACAGAGTGAAGCATTATCTGACTTATTATTAGTATAGAAAATGTGTCCTGGAGACAGTTTATTGCAACACTTTTTTTCTGAGCCAAGGTCAATCATTCCAAGCAATGGCACTCCAGCCATCTGCCCAGCCTGAACCACCAGCTGCTTCGACTTGAGTCATATACAGACTACCGACTGCAGTGACGCAGTTGGTTGTTATTTTTTCATACATGCGATCCACTGCAGATGTCATCGAAGACTAATAAATTCACATTCTGTATGACGCCTGGCAGGAATGGAAGAAAAAAGTTTGTGAGGAATAATGAACACTCACGCGAACGATAGATTGCTTGGGATCAAACTTAAATGATTCAACAAAGCTGAGGTGTGAAAGGGATAATTCAGGGACATCATGACAAAACGTGTCTTTTGCTAACATGGAAGCATTTGAAACAGAGGACGGCTCATCAGTTTGGAAGATTTAAAATATCCTAGGCCCAAGAAAATGCATTTCAAAACTCTAGCTTGTGCTGTATTATACTGTACGGTTTGTTACATAATGTACAATAATACTGCTACTGTGGGGAACGTTCCTTCAAATACTGCAGCTCTGGATTGCCCTCCAGACAGTCTTTAGACATAAACCAGGAAAGAAATTTGCTTTGATAGAGGAGGACCATCAACAGGGACAAGCCAAAGGTTTTGAAGGTTGAGTTTTAAGAGGATGTTGAATACAGGGGTGGTAATCCAAGCTATGCGCATATTTTTCCGAATAAAATGTAAAACAAATTGCAACTGTTGTAATTGCATGAGAAGTTATATGGGGAGCTGGGTGGACTAGTGGCTAATTGCTGTAATTGTAGACTAATTGTTGACTCGAAGCTGCAGTGTTCACTCTGCTCTAGTGAGGGTTGGGATTCTGACTTGCATCTGGAGAGATCAAATTTGGAACAAAGCTGCTGTTGGCCCTTGAGAAAGGCCCTTGGTCTGGAAGCTATTCTAGAGGCTTTATCTTTGCTTCATTCAACTTCGCTCCCAATTTACGACTCACTCGCATTTCCCTTGTTCTATCTGACATTCCTCCTAGGCCATCCTTGAAAAAGTGAAAAATCTTCTCAGTGGAACTCCCTTGGTTCAATAAACCTTAAAATATGAGGTGATATATTAAGTTTTTAATTTGCTAAATAAAAAGTAGTTCACATGTAATTAATATATGACTATGACATCGTTTTTCACTTATTTCTGCCAATATTAGCGACATTCATCAGCAGATAGTCCAATAACTGCAATACAGCAGTTTTGATACTGTATGTCATTTATGCGAAAATTTTCCGATATTAACTAGAGGCATTAGAATGAATGCAGCATACTTTTGTACTTGCATTTTTGTGCATAGAAACTTAACATTTGTAGTGCTATAACATAGTTATCATTCCTAGCGAGCAATATCAGATCCAGGGCCGAATTTTTTTTATTTCACCTCTATTTAATCAGGGAAGTGTCATGTAGTTTGAGATTGTCGGAGAGGACAAGTTGCACAGCTAATTAGATCAAGGGATGATTAGGTAGCAGGCCGTAAGAGCCAGGTTGGGAATTTAGCCATGACACCAGGGAACCCCCTAGTCTTGTCGATAAGTATCCTTAATGACCACAGTGAGTCAGCATCTTGGCTTAAGGTCTCATCCGAAAGATGGCATCTCCTTCAGCACAGTGTCCCCATCACTGCTCTGGGGAATATTCCACCGGAGGGAAGTTCGCAACCGACTGGCCACCAATACCTTTTCCAGCAGCAACTTGGTTCTCCCAGGTGGTCTCCCATCCAAGTACTAACCAAGCCCACTCCTGCTTAGCATCAGCAGCTGGTACAAATCAAATAGTGGTATGGCCGCTGACTGCTGAATTCTGTTGACGACCAAAGCAAACCTTGCTGATTACGAGCTCGGCTGATAAGAAAGCCAGTCTCCACTGTGCTCCCCAAACACTCATTAAGACTATGTCATACAAACATTACTGGTTGGGACTAGTTCCTTAAAATGGATCTCTGACCAGTGTGGTGAGTCACATGGACATGTAACTCTTTCTGGAAATAAATTTTTGGACCAGAATTCTGAGTTTCCACCCGTACGGTAGAGGAGGCTGAGCAAATTCTGTTCCATCTCTACACGTCCCTCCAGCTGTTCTGGGGGAAATTACCTCATCTCTTCTGCAGTGGAGGCCTCTGGGAAGGGGGAAGTTAGTGAGAGTGAAACTGAATTACTCCAAACCAGCAAGTTTTTCACTTGGCAGCTGGTGCAACAAACTGAGGACAATTTCCCCCATATCAAGGACTTCCCCATTTAGATACGTCTTCTCATCTCCGTCTTCTTCATCCAGATGAACTGCTCAGCGCTTTCACAGTTCAACAGAGCAGCTAAAAATAGCCTGAGCTACAGTATAAATTTGTGATAATACTCTGAGGGAGAGTTGACTATTCCGGCAAATTTTTTGAGTGGTGGGGGAGATTTTGGGCCGCTCGAGTGCGCAATTACATGTGGAAACATGTAGAATCACAAGAGCAGGCTGTCATGGTCAATTAATTACAAATTAATAATTTCAATTTGTAATAAAATTTTTGGCTGTATCCTGGGGGGAAAATATTTGTGTCCCAAACATTATGGATCCCATTGCTGAATATCATTTCATGGCCTATATTGTCTTTTTCCTCTATTCCCTTTTGACTGAATATTTTGCACAGATTTCATTATCTGAGTGCCTGACTCTACAATAGATTTGTCATTCAATTAATCAATTTCCTCGTCCTAGTACTGTTTATATAGCCTTGAGAGTATATAGGCATTAAGTCAATCTCAATTAGACTGTGCACAAAATGTAAATACAGACACCAGCAGTTTTGAGCACAGCGTGTTTTAACCGAGCAAGGTGCACTGGCAGTGAGGTGGGCGACAGCATCATGTACCAGACTAGCAGGAGATGGTGTGTTTTGTCAACACGCTTCTCTGTTCGCAAAAACAAACAGGCAAATTAGCCCGCTTCTCTCGGTTGTAATGCAGCGGAATGGAATAAATCAAATGAAAAATGAGACCGTATTCCTATTTGCCTTCAGCAATGGGTGGAATCAGCAACAATCAATTACTTCTGCTCTGTTGAAATATCAAACAAGCGACGAATATATTCAGCTGTGTTTCAGAGCAAGATTTTCCCCATTTCTGGTTTATTGTTCTGAAGCATTTCAAGGCTCAAGTCTGACTTGAATGCAAAATTTTCAGTGCGCGGTAAGGTAGGTTGAAATTCGCTGTCTTGTCCATCGAAACGCATACATTTAAATTTTCAGGCATTTCACTTTTCCCGAGCTACTCGCAACAAGACTCGCAATACCCTGGGGTGATTAGGCAATTCCTTCGCAATAGTCCTTTCCTGTTCAGTTTTGTTTGTTTATATTTGTTTGAAATAAACTGGAAACAGTCATCCTTTTGTCTGTCACAATATGACACTGCTGTGAGGCACCTCACTTCAGATGTTGCTCATGTGAGGTTTTTTTCTTTCTTTATTTATTTTTGACTAATATACATTCATGTTTAATGAACTCTTCAGGTTCAGTGATTTTGATTGGAATTACCGGGGTTCTAGCAAGTGAGCATGTTGTGCTAAAAAGAATTCCGCACTGTTCAGGGCAGTCTGGTATGTGGCACTTTTAAGCTGATTTCAGGCCTTTCTGCCCACAGTGACAGGGCCTTCCGTAGCCAGCTTATCACTTACTCCTTAAGATACATGCAGAGCATCAAAGAATTTCAAAAAATCCCAGAGTTGGATGTGCATATGTGAGGAGATTATATTGCAAACTGCATTTATAGAAGCCAACTGTGTGATTCATCAGTCTACATTCACTTCCCCTGTTGACAAGCACAAGCTGCAGTTGATGACAGTCATAGTGATGCACATGTTTGCACAGCTGCCTAAACAAAGCCTCCTTTAACCTCTCCAATCAGGTTTCACCTCCTGCGCTGAATCATCGCATAATGATATGCAAACCCGTGCAAAATTATTCAACCCTCACGAAGATGAGCAAATAACTGGAAGACATAATGGTACTGAACTATTTTCAGCTGTTGGAATGTTATATCATTTATCTAGATAAATAGGTTTGAAGGTTCAACCAAAATTACACCTTTTTAAAGGGAAAACATTTATTTTCCACAAATAAAACTACAACTGTCACCTATTATACTCAGATGGGTGTTTCCAGTTGTTCCAACGTAATGATGCTCTTTATTATTATGCATGCATTGTGCCAATATTATTTATTATACACAACCTTCTTTGTTCGCTGTCATCAAGGCTATGCATAATTATATCCGGGGATATTATGTTTTTGGTACGACCGCCACCGCCCTATGTGTTAACGCGATAACTTCAGTAATATTTCAATTAGAAATTTCATGTTTTGCATATAAGTAAGTATTATAGAGAGGAAGAACTGATTCGATTTTGGACAATATACAATTTCTAGATGGCCACCAGGGACCAAAAACGAGAAAAATCACAGTTTTTATCATACCTCTGGAAATATTTGTCCGATTGACCTCAAATCAAGTGCACATGAAAAGTCATGACCTGAGGATGTGTCCCACGATGACATTATACCTGTTTGGTTCAAAATTTTGACACAAGGCGGAGCTTTGTCACATTTACCATTACCAAATTTACCATTTTTGCCATATCTTTGGAACCATTTGTCCAATTGACTTGAAACTATGTGCATCTGCACGGTCATGACCTCACAACCTGTCACATGATGACATCATGCCTGTATGGTTCTATATTTTGCCACCAGGTGGCACTTTGTGATGGAAAGTTACCATTTTGGCCATATCTTCAGAACCTTTTGTCCAGTTGACCTGAAATTAAGTTCAAATGAAAGTCTATTCAAGGTCTATTCAAGGATTGGGGAATTGGAGGATTGTAGGCGTTCAGGGATATACTCCAAGCCGTCGCCTCCGACGGCATAAGCCTAGTTTTGAAAGGCACTGTAACTACAGCAACCACAGTGTGGACAAATCATGCATTGGAAAATTAACAAGGATTATTGCTGGGCTACATAAAACTTGCAGTTGTTCAGTCTGACATATTTACAAGTTGCACAATCAATAGGGTTTTTCTCAGAAAAATCAGAAAGTACAGAAATGGAAACCAATTACTCTGCGTTCAATAGTCCGGATCGTACAACAGCACAGCTGACCAAAGTGGCCATGAGCCAGGATATTCAGAGATGTAACATGAATGCCAAGTCTCACATTCCAAGAATCGCTCTGACTCCTCTATACAAGTAGGTTTAATAAGCTTTCATCTTCACCTGCAGCGTAGATTGGGAGGGTGGGGAGGGGGTAGAGTTCTTCTGTCAAAACAAACGCTCAGGTGCAGCAGGCAGCGAAAAGAACCCCCCGCTGTAATTGATACTGATGTTTGTGTTCCCTAAATTTTGCCGCTACCAGTACAAACAAGTAACTTAAACTGAGCCTGAACTGACGATATTAACCCCTTTGCGCAGAATACAAAATAATGCCAATTTTTCCTGCTATGCACGAGCCTATTTAGGCCTTATAACTCCGTATTTGTGTCAAAGATACTCTGGAAAATTATTCCACTGAAGTAAGGCATTTGGAAATTCAATTATAGAATTGTTTAGGAATTAAATTTCAAAATTTACGGATGCCAGCATCAATATCTGCGCAAAGCGGTTAAGACTTGCGTGAGAACTACAGCAATGTTACAACATCCAATGAAAAACTGTTGCAGAGCAGGTCATGGCAGGAGGGGGGTGGGGGTGGGGGGGGGGGCAATGCCATATTACTACCTGTAATGTTTAAATGAGATGATATTTGCGCAGGTGTCCGTATTTTTGATAGATTGATTGATTTGATTTTTTATTTTTCTCAAGAGTGTCATGCACCACAAGGGAGCCCAGCCCACAGGAGCTGACAAGACACTGCAAAATTAAACAATAAGCAACGGCAGACATGAAGTGCATTTAAGAATTGCCAAATACAAATAGACAGAGCTACCCACTCTGAAACAGCTATCATAAGTTGAAATATGATTCACACAGAAGAAAGATAACGAACACGATGATACACATAGCTTATTCCACCTCACACGGAAAGAGCCGTTCTACGCTGTTATGCATTTAACAAAAACTGATATAAGGGAAAAAAAATGTTCAGGGAACAGATATTGGAGTCTTAACTCATCAAAATAAAAGACCAAATCATTACAGTCAGGAATTTTGCAAACAAAAAATATATCCAAGCACATGGTATACAGTAACTGTCTGTATACTTTGGCCCAAGTGGTATATTAACTGAAAAATCCTCCACTTGGTTCTTTATATAGACCTGGCTGATGACGAAGATAAAGACACGTTTTGAGTTGACAGAGCACCACACTGCTCCATTAAATTCACAAATCCCCCCACGAGCATCACGGCAAACACAATCAATTTACTTCGGTTCCAAATCATCAATAATGCATCGATCCAGCTGCCTCACACGGTGGCTCACACGGTTAAGGCACTGCGCTGCAGTGCAGAGGTGATCACCACGTCGCGGGTTCGAACCTCGGCGTACCCACCGGCAGGGGCCGGCAGCTTTTTCAGAGTAGCGCACAATTGGCTATCTCGCTACAGGGTTACAAATTGGGAAGGGACTGTCGGATTTGGGTAATCGATAACAGCTTTGTTCGTTGCTCCAGCGCCTCCTGTTGGCCAGACGGGCGCTCGTCAGGAAGACTCCGGCTTGGTTCATGTCCGGGTATCCTCCGCCCTCGCTCTGAACTTGCGAAGATTCAACCAGCGAGTGTATAAGAATCAATGGCTGACAGGCACGTGCTTCGGAGGAGAGCCGTGAACTGTCTTCACTATCCTGAGTTGGCAGCAAGGGGTCGCATACGAGCAAGCTTTGTACATAGTTCCCCAATTGGGCATTCCAGATTCGGGTGGGATTGGAGATGCCAAATTTAAAAAAAAAAAAAAAAAAAAAAAAAAAAATAATGCATCGATCCACAAATCCAAGGTCACAGCTGGCTTCTGCTTGATTCAGTTTCAAGCCTCGAAAGAGTAGCCTTTTTTTTTTTAAAGAAAGTTTTCGCTTTCTAAAATTTTAAATTCAAGGACTCTTATTACCAGCAGTGATTCTTATATTAGTGGTAAAAAGTTCACTTAGGAACATTCTAGTCACATTCATGATGTCACAGCTGAGCAGTTTAGAGTGACGCACTGTACGCGTTCATGACCCTGCCAAATAACGATATTCTGTGGCCTTCAGATACATAAGGCTTATGTAGCAGAGACATCCTACCCTTCGCTGAGTGGTGTTACAATTAGAAATGACCCTGCAGCCAGGAACTACAGCCCCTGTAATCTCATCCATTAATAACGAGTGTGAATTCCTCCACACAATTGGCAGCCGGCTTGCTGAGGGCTACCGCCATCTGCTCTGCAACAAAAAAAAAGAAATAGTAAAAGGGTTGTAAAAATCCATACAACTCCAGCCTATTTTTAGCAGACCTCCAAATGGGAGAATGCTAATAATAGCCTAAAGGACCCCAGCGGGGAGCTTGGCAGCTTCTCGGTAAAAATGCCATAACCCAATTCACAAACGTTCCCGGGCTTACGGAGGGACAAGGGGAGAAGCCGCGATAAAACAGAGAGAATGACTCCATTCATGTGAGTTTAGCTCATTAGTGTGAGGGTTTCTCCTTTCATCACCGCTCCCCGTCCATTCGCGTCTGCTACGCCAGCGTAGTGAATCTCTCGTGAATATGGGCTTGAATGACTGGTGTACTGCTCTCACTGATAGCGACATGTGACATTCGGACTGCACGCGTGAGCGAATGGTGTGTGAACATCTGACGGACAGGCAAACAGCCTGGGGTAAATTCCCATCTCTTGCCCCTTGGATGCTGGAATCCGCCACTCCGCGCCCTCGACCAGGAACAAACGCATTTGAAGATGATGAATGAGATATTCCAACTTGAAATAAGAATTGCATGAGGATCCGCATTGCTTTAATACATTCGCGCCTTAACCTCCACCTGCCTTTAGTTGGAATCAGGGTGAAGGTGGTCACCATAAGCTCCCACAGGCAGTCCGCAGACAATGTTCCATCCTGAATAAACCTAAAAAAAGACCGTGTCTCTGACCCTGGCAGCATAGGCAGGATAGCAGAACCATTTTTGGCTTGGTAACCTAACTTGAGATCCCTATGTCTTCCCCATCTGATCTTTTTCTGACCTTTTCCCCCAGCAAGTTCACTTATCCTCTTTAGCAATGGCTGTCAAACTATGTTCCCAGGTGAAAGGGCTGCAGTTTCTGCAGGTATTTGTGGTTTCTGTTCATTCCTCTGCTAATCAAGGCACTGGGAACAGGGTGTTCTTTAGCCAATCGGTGGCTCTGATGAAGCTCACGCTCATTTGACATCTTTACAAGGGGAATCACCACATTAGATGGTTCAACTGGATGTGAACAGGCTTACGCAACCCTGTGTCAGGAGCGCCCCAGTAAAATGGGATCTCTGCCCGAGATATTAGTCATAACATCATCTCTGGAAGGGATGCTGTTTTTTGGCACATATTCCAGGTATCCTCAAAGGTTGCTATGGCCTAGATCAGCATGTATTGAAAATGCTGCCATTTCAAATACATCGCAGACACCCAATGCCCCTTCACAATGACAAATCCAATCTACAAACATTGAAACTCTCGAGGGCACTGCAGTTCACAAGGGAATTTCTTGGAGTAAAGGGTAAATGGATATGATCATACTGCATTCATCTAGCAATTTCTGAAACCGAAACATTTGCGACATATTGAAGATATAAATACTTCTCACTTCTTAACAAGAGTCATCAGAAGATGACATATCTCCCCCCGGCCCCCACAGTCTAATCTCAGAAATCTCAAAATATTAAAAGGCACCAGTCTAGGATCTCATTAAAACTCACAGCAAGCTTTGTGAAAAAATACTGAATGGTATTCAAGTTCTGCTCTGGAAATGAAATGTCCATGGACAGGCAGACAGACAGACATATAGATAGACATTCACATTGACAACTAGCGTATATCCCCCCACATTGCACGCCATGGGGATAATAATCATTCATTATCATGCTCGCGATAAATCACAACATTCAGTCTACTATTACTTAACCCTTTGAGCGCAGAGTACAGTTTCAAGGAATTAAAAATGTAGTTATCCTAAGCTGTTGAAAACCTATCATGTGGCATCTTGTTCAAAAGGGCTCCCCTGCTGGAGCTCTTTTAAACAAATTGCCACATGATAGGTTTTCAACAGCATCTGACTTTGATATCTTTAATCATTGGGCAAATATAGTCGCCCACGGCGCTGAAAGGGTTAAGGTTTGATTGATCATTTATTCCAAGGTGGTATAACTGTTTAACAGAGGGAGAATCGCAGTCAAAGAATCAGTTTCCGAAGCCTACATGGAGCAGGACTTCCCAACTATATCCCTCGGGACCCACAATCCAATGGATTTTTCCACCAATCATAGAGAACGGCTCATATCCCTTATTGGTTAACTGATAAAGTTAGGAGAACTTTAGTTTGTGTGGTTATGATGAATTCCGTGGATGGGCTGATTTCCACTGGCATATGGATGCAGTATACAGCTTAAGAGTAGGGATACCGCTACACCTGAGGGAAGGAGAAAAATTGAGGGAGGTAGAAATTTCATGTTATTGAATTGCCTGTTTGTAATCAGTTGTTTCTGTTGCTGTTGGAGAAGCAATAAATTCACATACACTACAGTGTGTGCCCTGCAGGATGGCAAAAGTCAAAGATGAGGAATTACACCCTGGGAGAGAGATGTTGAGATTCTGTTCTCCACTGCAGTCTGGCGTCGGCCTCACGTCGAGCACAAACAACTGTCAGAACTGGAGAAATAATAATATCCAGTGATCCATCTGAGTGAAAATGTACTCTGACTGAGCACACAGCATTGGCAGGAATTGATTTTTTTAGTCTACACATTAAAGAATGCGGCAAAGTATTAATGAACTAGATGGTGAACCATAAATGGCCCTAATATCATCTTCAGTGAGCATTTGGAAGCCGTTCCTTACATGGTGGGAAATCTTCCTGTTGTAGCCTTACTGAAAACTATGAATGAATGAATCCATAACTATGTCTATTAACTAGTCAAGAAGCCTGTCACAATGTATAGTAAGTTGGGTGCGGGTCTAAATTCTGTACCAGTTCAGAATTTACGAACACCGTCTTTATCTTTGTTTATGACAGGAAACATTGGTGTCCAAGATGACAAATTTGCTGGACTAAGTATCCTTCCTAAGTAATTGCTGGCTTTGAGACCAAATCAAAGCATGGCTGACTAAAATAGTTCTTAATTTTATAAAGTAAAACAGGGCGTAGAACTGAAATGTATCTCTTTACGGGCAGCTTGCCTCAGGCAAAGCCGCGCTGTCCCACTGTACGCTGTCCATGGTTCTGAAAACCTCTGCCACAGGAGCTCTGAACACTGGAGGCAATATTGGATGTTTTTTTCACTTAAAATTAGAGTAATTCAAATTACACTTAAGTTTCTCCAGTCTGATTACTACACACAGAATACACATTTCTATCACTTGATAAGCTTCTGTATTTCAGTACAAGGCCAGTGGTTTTTCAGGCATTGAACTGTTTGTGTACTGGAATGTACTGTTGGACTATCTGAAAAACACAAAGGAATAAAACTGGGGACGAAGGAAATATGAGACTCTATCCTACAATAAAAGAATGGTACACACTTAACAGCAGCGATTGCCATTACGATTACGATTGCCAGTGACGATGGTCCTGTAAGGTTTAGGAGGGACTGATCTCCCAAAATACAATCGCCACTGCATTTGCCACCTTGGATCCTGTCATATTTTTATACATGATGCAAGAAAAAAAAAACATTATTTTTCTTGTTCATTTTCCTAGGATGTAGAAAAACATTTCCAAGCGCAAGCCCCGCGGTGACTGCATTCTGGAAACATCCCGGCCTGACAGCCGCATAGCCCCGCTGATCTGGAGCGCTGGAGTCTTCCGGAAGGTTCTTCCAGCAGCTCCCTCAGCCTCTCCTTCAAAGCGAAAGCCTGAGGGCTACGCGGCTGCTGAGGATTCTCTCCGCCTCCCTGAGCGACACTCCGGGCCCTCTCCATTTCACACGACATTCCAATTTCCGCTGTGCTTCTGCCGCTAGAAAGTTCCGGTGGCTTTATCGAACCGGAGCCCTTGAGCCACCTCTGTATCCTGTCCTCTCGCCAGTTTATGGGGGGGACACAGTAGCCTACTATTTCCCTCTTAGAAGCTCCAGTTATTTGTCGCCTTTGGTGACATTGTACATCACATAACCTAACAGCTGGGGCTACTCGCAAAATAGCTTCCTCAGACTTCAAACACAACTTCTCTTTTTTTTTCTCCTCAACATTTAGAGAATGACAGAATAGTCCATTTGAAGGGAAAAAAATTCACAGGATGAGCCAGTTGAAAGCTTAGTTTGTGGATATAGATGGGGGACATAGATTTTAACTATCGCCAAAGCAGATTAACTAACATCATACAGGCGTACAGATAATTCATTTTGAATATTCCTTTGTTAATATGTTCCTTTATTTGAACATATACAGGGACCTCAACAGAATTTCTGAACCATGTTTGGATCATAAAAGCATTAAATATTTTTCCCCATCAAAGAATTGTGTAAGTATGTCACTGGAATCTTGTCAACGATTAGACAATGTTTGCCCTTGAGGTGTGCAGGAGTTCACCAGAATGTTTAATTAAGGAAGATTGTGTTACAAATGAGCACAATTATGGCACTGGCGGGCTTCTATGACTTCATGAATAACGGATGGCTCTAATTTGGTGCCAGCTCAATAGGTTTGTCGCCTCAGAAGTCAGGGGAAGATCACTGGCCTGATTGAAGCCCATTAAAACACAAGCTGAAGCACGATTGATCCTTCATCGCGCCAAATGCAAAAATAAACTGCCCGAGAGACGTTAATTTCTTCATTTTTTGCATAACTGCTGCCAAAAATGGGATGGCTGTCATATAGCATCAGTCTAAGCCCTCTGACTACACGCGGATATAGTTCATAATAAGGAATTAATAATGTAAGTGGAGGCGCACTACTCGGTTCAATGAGCACGGAGATTATTCATATTTTATTGGCAGTAATGACAGCAAAGTGTCATTTCCAGGCCTGGAGGTGACATTTTCCCTCTGTAGTGGCTTCTATAGGCTAATCAATGGAGGAGAGAGTGGTGTGGTGTATCACTATAGGCTTTAGTCCAGAAGAGCTGCAGGTTCTTCTGCCGGGGTCTGTATTTCTAATGTCTAATTACCAAGTCTGCCATCAGCTAAGGAGCACAGAGAACTAATTCCCAAAGTTTTAACGGCAAACCAATTCAATGAAAACAAACTCAGACCAGCAAACAGAGCCATCACACTAATTTACACATGTAGTCCCCATATGAGCGAATAAAAGCATAAAAACAGAAACAGACAATATCAGATGGAGATTATGTAGTCGGCCAATTCAATTGGATTCCCAGGTGTATCAAATTGGAACAGTACCTGGAAATGAAAACCTAACCCATTAGGAGGGATTCCTCACGTTCGCATGTAGCAATGAACAAGAGGCTAATTTTACCAACATCATCAACAAAATGAAGAATAAAAAAGTAACAGAGACAGCTAGTGAATGATAATAACTGGCTAAAATGCTCTGGAGCTCATAATGTCGATTATACAGCAGGCAAATATCTGCAGGCTCTGTCGCCACTATTCCCCATGCAGCGGCATCCTCTCTGGAGCAGCACGAACAAACCCGCAATGCTAAGGCCCTGATTGTGCCTCCAGAAATGACCCTTAGCCTTCCTGTTCAACCAATTACATGCTGGAATTACAGGCTGCAGGAAAAGCAATAAGTAAAATAAGTGCTATTGGTCCTTTCTGTTCAGTGCAAAATTAGCATGTGAACCTACAATTCAGGATATATGCCCATAATAAACCCCATCGCTCTCATCAGGCAATGGGGGGACTAATAACAGCTGTTCTTCAAGGCAGATGGGAAACACGGTTTAGACACACACACACACACACACACACACACACACACATGCGCGTACAGACACACACGCACATGAGCGCGCGCACACACACGCACACACGTGCAAAGACACACACACATACACACAAAAACACCAACACACGCGCAGACACACACACACACACACACACACGCACGCGTGCGCGCACGTGCACACAGACACACGCACACACACACACACACACACACACACACACCCACCAGCATATATGCACACACATGCACACACAAACACCTGCATACTTGCTCAGACACAGACACACACATGCGAGAGCGCGCACACACACACACACACACACACACACACACACACACGGGTATAATTCAAATTTCAAAGCAGCTAATTCTAAACTAACCCTTCAAGCTTATGCAAATGATTTAATCTAATTCTTTCTGTCAACATTTCACACTTTAGGAGGTGTTGACACTTGGGGGGAATCAGCTGTTCTTCCGCAGGTAAGTGCTGGAGAGAAAGAGAGAAGGAGTATTAACTACAGAGGGCGAGTGACAGATAGTCTGAACCATTAAACTCAGCAGAGAGATGCTTGCTGTAAAAAAAAACAAAGCATTTCACAGCTAAATGTATTTTGAAATGTAATGTCTGTGAATGGAAAGACTTTGAATTTTGCCATACGTTTCCTTAAATGATAAAGTATATTTCATGAACACAATAATGCACACAACCACCTTGAGGTACATAGTAGCATGCACATATTCACAAACCTAGATTGTGCAGTAATACTGGCTCAGCGTGCAAGTGAGCTTTGAGGGGGAGTAGGGGCTTGGATAGTCTCCCACCACCCTCCACCCCCCCCTCCGCCACCCACATTGTCAGCACAGCTCTCCTGGGGTGCCGCAGCGCTGAGATCAGAAAGCACTTCCTGTGACTGTTGGACATACAAAACAATCAAAGTGTCTCTAAAGCTACCCATCTCTTCTTTTATCATTACAGGTGAGCCGTCACCAGTGGATTAAATAAAGCCTGACTTCCTGTTCCCAGCTCATTATTTTCCACACTGTCGGCATTCGGCAATGACGAATTTGTCTCCAAACAGGACTTAGGCAACGGCAGTAATATCTTTTGCACTGCATCAATGTGAAAAGTTATGATGTCATGAGGTTTACTGAACCATCATTCACTCTTTGCTGATTAATCACAACGTATTTCTATTCCGATATATGCTTCAACTCAAGCGTGAGTTTTGCTCAGCTCACATATGTTCTGTACATTACAGTGTATTGTAATTCCAAGGAAAGCAGATGGCCAATTGCCTCCAGTCTAACTAACTGTTTACACTGCAAAGGCAAAAGGTTTCTGGAATGTTCTTACAATCGTTCCCTGCACTGTGGGCATACTGCTGCTTCTAACTCTAGCTTGAATGTATTGTATGTTGAATACATGCATTACCGAGGGTTTAAATATGCAGCCATTCTGGTGGTGTACAGGCAACATGCTGCTCCACTTGCTTTTTGTGTTACTCTCTGGCTGCACAGCCATTTTCTGAAATGCACAGCGACACATTCATTTCCCCTTAAAACCGTTAACTGAGGATGACATCTCAGACTGAGAGGTTTTCAAAGGAAATGGAGATTTGTGACGCTCAGCCTAACTGACTGAGGCTATTGCATCAGAAAATTTGTTCCACATGCAAGTTCACCCTTTAAGAGGCAAACGAGCATGACTATGCAGACCCAAGTTTGTTGAATCGTAATTGCACAAAGATATGATCCATGTCCAATGAAAAACTAATCTGGTCTACACCGCTCCATATGTCTCTAGAGAACAAACTCCCTCCAGTTCTGGATCAGACCAGCAAGATTTTTATCAGGTCTCCAGCTTTTGATGATTTTGGAAATGTCTAAACCATCTTAGGAAGGAATCCAGTATTGCTTCAAGTAATCCAAATGTTCCCAGAACCTTTTCAACTTCAGATATGATCCAAATGGAACCTGCAATAAAGTACCTTAAGTGTTCAGCTTTGCTTCAATATTGTTGTCATATTTCTGTAGCTCACAATAGCACAGACTAGACATATCACAGATGCAAAATATAATTTTCACGGAGTTCTTCATGAATGAAAGTAAACACATGCACTGCCAATATGAATTCATTTTAGGAAACAGAAATTTGTGAAAAACAGAAATGCACTTCAGACATCTTAGGAAATTAGCCTATTTACCACGAAGGTGAAAAGAAAACAATTAACATGCCTCTATGTGGTATTCACACGCACGCACGCATGCACACACACACACACACACGCAATAATTATACTTGGTGAAGCACAGCAGCTCATTTTAGAAGGTCACAGTCTCATTGACAGTCCACTGGTCCGTCAAATCATGGCAGCTTAAGGGTGCGGCCTCAGTGCTAATAGATCCGCTGGAGAACAATTAATGCCCCCTTCACATCCCGCCATTAAAAATGATTAAATGAGCAAGGGAAAATACCAGTCAAATCTGAGCTCAAACACTGCCACACTTCAACCCACGTCAGCTTCAATCAGCTGCTGTGGGTGGGCAGAAGCCTTGATGCATTTTGCCCAGTCGTCTTCAAAACTATATTTCCCACAATCACTTGGGAGAGATAATCCATCACATAAACAAAAAAACGACGCTGCTATGCTGTAGCCAGGACGATTCCGAATCAATCAACCGGCAGCACATTCCCTCCTACCATTATAACTGCACACACTGAAATCGCCCTTATAGCTCTTTCATTTAAATTTAAAATTGCGTTTTTACCCTGAAGACATTTCTTGCAAGGCAAATGCCTTCATAAGCACAGGCAATATAAGCTCATTACTTACTCAAGTAGTGTGTAAAATTCAGTATAACTACACGCCAAGAGGCCACTCTTGACCCAGATGGAGACGGGTAGAGGCCTCGTTCGTAGCGTCGGTACTATGACACAATACCCAAATGTTTCTTTATAATTTCTAATTCTATATATATATTATATAGATAGACAGATGAAATGGTAGCCCGAGAGAAAAGCTGGACATAAAAACATAACATTAATTCTATTAATCTGAAAGCAAAATAGCTTGGCATAAAAGGTCAATAAAAAGTACAAATGATGAGTATGAAAGTACACAAACCGATTCTGCATTTGCTCAATCGTGCGTTTGATTTCACATTTCATGATGCAGACACCAGAAATTTATCGATGCTACTAAAAGATATTTACAGATTTAAAAAAAAAAAACCTAATTTCTAAGCTCCACTGTGATGTGACTTGGTACAGGGAAAACATCAAAAGAATGAAAGAACAAAGTCTTTAGGAAGCCCTCAGATCCAGCGAAAAATGTCATCATTAACATTTACCTGTCGAGACTTCAGGGTGATTCAAAGCTAACGGCACTCACCCACCCGCCACTTTTCCCCTGCATGCATAAACGCAAGCGCACGCACACACACACGCACACACACACCTGCACACGCGCACACACACACACACACGCACACGCAATACACTGAGCCGTCAGCAACACTACGCTTGATTTGGGTGAGCTGTCATGCCTTTCTGTTTTATTTGCTGATTGGTGGCTTGAATCAGTTTCCAATTCAGGGCCGAGGAATCATTTGATTGGATATTTGATTGGAAAGGCAGCAGGAGTTACTGTATATATTGTTCATTCAGTGTTTTGCTGTCACCACCAGCCTGAACAGACCTTCCCACAGCATGTGTGCGCGTTGCTAAGAGTAATGGCTGATTGTGAACACCACACATTCTGTATGCAGAGTCTCCTATACGCTTCTCATTCATGCAGAGGCAGAATATCACATGAGCACATCCTTATTATCTGTGAAATGGTAAAGGATGATCATTGCGTAAGCATATAGAACACACAGCTACAATATACTGTATCTTGAAGTTCGTTACGGCGTGATAATCTATCACAGCGAGGATACGTGGTAACATCTGAAAGTACCAATAAATTGCCAACATACTGTAGTTTGTACAGCAGAGTAATTTTATTAAACAAAGTAGAATTGATCGCTGCTGATCTATGGTAAAATAGCACTACACTATTTTACACCAAACCATCGTTCGTTTACAGCATATAATTCTGAAATTCCATTTCTTTGCAGAACCAAATAAAATCAACAAAATCAATGCAATTCATCTTTGTCATTATGCATCATTTGCCAGTTGACAGGTCAGGAGATCGGCAGTATTAAAAGAATATCACACATCAGGTTCTGACGTTAGACCGTGCCTCAGCACAGCTGTGATTAGCCGTGGCTGAATTACAGCCTTTCTGATGAACATCGTGACCAAGTGATATTGTTTATTGCGTTAAGATATGAGATCATAAATATGCGATTGGAACTTTTGGAAATGGGGTGACAAAATTAATTGGTAATCTTATAGAACAAAAGCTTAAAATTATGAAAAAATGAACAGATAAAAAAAAACCTACTCTTCAGAGGATAACGCGTTAATCTATTTTGCAATGATAAAAAGTATTTCAAAAAAAGGCCAGCCACAAGTCTCAAACCATGGCTTTCATATGAGAAATAAAAATAAGAGAACAAGAGATGTAATCAGCCAGCTAAGCTGAAGACCATGGGCCCCCAGCCTTGGGGACTCTATTAGGAACTATTAGATCATCCCCAAGGGCCACGTCGTGTTCTGGATGCTTGTGCGCTGACTCACCTACTATACATCTGAAAGTAGCTTCAGCTCGGAGAGTCACTGCAAAGTGAGAAAGCTTACTGGGAGAAGATTTGGGCATTTTTTCATGAGATATGGGATGTCCTGCTATGTGGAGCTGACCGGAGTCGAAGGAAATCTGTTGTGAAGTAAAAAAGTGAACTGATTGGGCAGTCTTGGGCATTTTTGAAGGAAATAAAGGGTGTCGCACATAACAGGGGGCTGATTTTTGCCCCCCAATGCCCATGTCGCGCCTTCAAAGCTGGCAGTTGAGCTATTTTCACCTCTCCCTGATTGTAAATTTATTGATTTTTAATTCTAATTAATTTGATTTAACAGTGATTGGTTAGAGATGGAAACAGCCAGCAGTTCCAGGTTAAACTCGGCCCTGGTAGGAGGAGAAAAATGAACGCCGATATTGAGCCTCAAACAATTATTTACATTTTCAGAATCAGCACCGCGTGTTTATCTCCAAACACACTACAACAAAAATAATCTATCTTCACATTTGCCATTTTTAAAAATTATATTTCCAATATAATCCTGTGTTCTTTGTTCCAGGAAGAATCACCATAATAAAAAACAGACCCTGGAACGTGCTTTTAGCCTGGGTTATGTGCCTGTATTGCACGAAAAACTGCTGCTATCATTACATTACGGCTAAATTATTAGCTCTCTATTCTACTGGGATTTGAATAACTCTCACAGAATAGCATTATAAGTATATAAGTATAACAGCACTACAGAGAAACTGCAGCATGTACAACCAGTGCTTGCTCAAATTAAATTACAGCAGCTCATCAGATCCACAATTACAAATCACGAAGGTCAACTTAAAGAAAAAAACATTCTGTAAGCCACAACACTTTCATAAGCAATTAATTTCAAAAAGAAAGAAAAAAAATTGAGAGCAATTGAGAGGTTCTGCTCAGAGGTCAAACAGCCCCCCCCCCCCCCTGTTCATTCACTGAAAGGCAACTGCGGAGTGAGCGCTGGAAGTGCAAATTAGCATCGTCATTTTTCAAGTGTTTTTTTTTTTTCCCAACTGTGATGCATTTAGAAATTGAACTGCCTCTCCAAAAAACACAGAGCAGCAAACCATTTGCCAAACAAACTCTACTTTACCGTATTAAAAAAAAAAAACTGAGCATCGGCAAAGTCTGTACATAAAAAATCCAATTTGTTAATTGTATAAATGAAAGCGGAGTGGGATCAATAAGCATTTAGAATATTCCCCCCTTTTAATCTCCCTTCACCACTGATATGGTGTAGAGGTGTGTTCTCAGTGCTCATTCGGTGGGTGGGCAGGACGTACACATAAAGCCGTTCATATTTTAGTGTTATAACCCCCCTGCTCTTCCGTTACGAGCTGAGAGAGGTTACTGGGAGGCCATGGCTGGCCCTGGACCGAGCTATTTTCTTAAATCAGGACATACTGCATCCTTCAATGATTCATTTTGAGCCCTGAAATCCACTGAATGAAGCAGTATGAATGAAGTGCCTCTTGCAAAATGTGCCACTGCCTGCTGCTGTGCTGCATGGCCCTCTGCTGCAGCATTAATCTAGCCTGCTGCTACTTAACATCACACCCCATCCCAGAATCCACCTGTGGGCTTTGAATTTCTCCTGGGGGGGGGTTATCCTGATGCTCCCTGCTGACTTCTCATCAAGCTCAGGAGGCCGCAGGGTTGGTCAGGGTCAGACCCTATAGGACAAACTGTCATTGTATCTATTTGTTAATACTGCAATTACACATGAGCTGACGGACAGAACTGTACAACTTACAGTGCCATTCTGAGTCAAGATATTTCCATATGACCTCTCACACCACGACAGATGGCTTATAAACATGAGAGGTGCAAAGGGCAATAAGCTGATATTTTTCTCTGAAGGTAAACACAGATAGTCCACAATGGTTCATACTGTCTGTAGTACCGAATTAGATTTAACGTTCTTGTTTTCCGACAGTAAAGGTCTTATCCTACCTTCACACGTTTCGACAAATATCTTCCGTTTTCTTCAGAAGAGTCACTGATGTTGTGAGTGACGTGTCTTATCAGCTGATGTTAACGATGTTAATCAGGAAGCGGGCCCACAGGACTATGAACTGGGATGAGGGGGCATATATGCTTCCCCACACCTGGAGTACCATCCTGGAGGAGCGGCCGGACAGCAGGAGGCGTGGCCGCCCGGCCACGCCTCGTTAACATCAGCCGATAAGACCCGTCACTCACAACATCAGTGACTCTTCTGAAGAAGCGGAAGATATCCATCGAAACATGTCAAGGTAGGATAAAACCTTTTCTGTCGGAAAATAAGAACGTTACATCTAATAAACACAGATAATTCTCACAGACTCCTAATCTCTCGGGTGACCAGTTGGTTTCCTTAATATATACGAGAGCTTACTGTAGACGACATCCGTTAGTCACAGCATTCAACACCAATTGTTTGGCTGACAGCAGTCTGTCATCATCAGTATCAGACTCCTTTATCATACGGCTCACCTCAAGGGTTTGTGAGGGATTTGTGTCTCCCCCGTCACCTAATTTCTGACCTTTTACCACAAGTTGATGTCTGTTGCCTTCCAGCACGTTCACCTCCCCACCTCTGAGCAACAGCCCCTTATAAAAACAGAGAAGCCACCATCCCATAAACCCAGTGTTGCTACGACACTGAAATAACGCAAAGCTTTCAAGCAGAGTTTTCAGAAACAAAACTGCTGGTAATGAACAGATAACCAAATGTTTGCGTTGCCAGTAACCCAAGGTGTTTATCTAAGCTGTTCTGGCAATAAAAAAAACAAACTGGGGCATATCGTGGCAAACGCTGTTTCTGTGTGCGCTGATAAGACTGTGTAATTAAGGCAGTAAGAAACCTCCTTATTTCTCCTTCGAGAGGAATAAGACCATATCAGACCACTGTATGTTGTGCTGGGCTTGGTCTGTTATATGAATGATTTCTTTGGCTATATGTGAACGCATCAAGTAAAAATGGACATTTTAAGTATTTGTTGTAAAAATAATTACAGTGATCCAACCTTTATTTTCAACAGAGTCATGTAAGAAGTAGCCTAAACCGATATCGCAGATCAAGAAAAACGTGCCCAACTTTCACAGCCTTCGTCTCAAAATCACAAAGTGTCATGAAATGTCAATTTTTACTTGATGCATTCATATACAATATTCTCACTACATATTGGAGTTGATGTGCCTGTATATGCATTGGCTTATATGTCCCACTGCTAAAGCATCTTTATATGAAAGCTGTGTGCGCCTGCTCATATGGTCCAAGTGACATCCCTGTTAACTCTAGGTCTTCAGCGCACTTCAGAACCTTCAAAAAAAAATAAATGCTGATCTGACCTCTGGGCTGATACTGGGGTCCATATGAACTAGCGAGCCCAGTGCTAGCGACAGCAGCACTGCACAAAGATTTCATGTAGGGCTTTACAATCCAATGCGCAGGTCAATAGTCGTAATCACAGCTGTCTTTGCCTATGATCTATGATTAAAGCAAGAAGAAAGAACAACCCAGAATTCAATTGAAAGATCATTCCATCGGTTATCAATTAGTCAATCGATCAGCGCACTCGCTGTGTGACTCACTGGGGACATGTGCCTGGGTTCAACGCATCTGGCCTGAGCCGCAGCAGAATTGAAGTTTATCTTGGCGTGAGATATAGATTGTCGCAGTGGAAAAGTTTGTCTCTTTGCACCTCAGCAGGAGGACAGAGGATAAGGGGTACACTGAGACTCAGGAAACAATGGTGCGCATCCATTAACCCTTGGAGCGCTGAATGCCACTATTGTTACTCAGTGATGTAAGATAACAAAATCAAAGCTATTGAAAACCTATCATGTGGCGACTTGTTTAAAAGAGCTCCCGCAGGGGACCAACACATGATAGGTTTTCAACAGCACAAGATAATGAAATATATATATTTTTTTTTTTTTCATTTATTTCAGCACTCTAAGGGTTAATCATGTTCAGTATATCGAGGGTTGACTGCAATAGACAGTTATGCCCGATATTAAACATCTGGACATAACTGTTTATTGCAGTCAGCCCTTGATGTGTGGCAAGACAATATTTTTTTAAAAAGATATGCATAACTCCGCAGAGAGCTAGTCATTCCCCAGCTCTCAATGTCCTGAATCCCTTTCCTGCAGATGAATTATGGGGGGTCATGAAAATCCTAAAGAGCACAAGCTCCTGTGGAATGTGTGAATATGGCAAATGTAGCTTCAAGAAATGCACTGTCTCCTTTTATGATGAGGCACTTTCTTACGATGTCTGAAATAGCATCACAGTAATGGTTGTGAGGGCCTGGCTGCAAACGGTGCTGTACGCTCCTGCTAACTGAAAAAGCGCTGGTCTGCAAAGTGCTCGGCCGACAAGCTCAAAAGACTCTCCATTTCATAATCTTTCTCAAAGCGCCAGAAAAATGGGATCACTTCCCTCCAGTAATACAGGAAAATGAGGCACACATTACGGGAAGAAAAGGGACACTAACAGCCCCCTCCATAAAAGAACGACGGTCAATCGGACTGGGGAGCTGAGCCGCTTTATTAGGCTAACCGGCGCCATAATTACATAGCAACAACCGCCAATGCCTTATTGATGTTGCATGTCCCAGACTAAACGCGCAACAAATCTAGGCAGTCAATGTGTAATTAACTGTCTATACAACTCATGGAATGGCTCTTTGCTAATACACTGTTCAGCACTCGTTAGCACATGGGCTCTGTTCCAAAAGAGAGGCTCCCTCGTGTGTATTCTTTTATATTAACCAGGAAGATATAGAGTGCAGTCTATAAGTACCTTGACAGCGATACAATACAAAAGGCCTGCAATTCCTACCTGGTAACAGGAAAGTAGGGGAAAGCAAATGTTGAACAGCAAACACTGTTTTGTGTACTGTCTCCCAGGGGTAAGACCCTGCTTGCACACATGCACACACATTCTCCTCAGGTAAATTCCTGTCTGCTCACACGCACACACATTCTTGTCAGATAGAACTCTCCATCCACACACGCACACACCAGTCACGCCAGTTAATCACCAGCTGTAATTGGCCTTAAATTTCATTTCTGTTTCACTGGCCAAAGTGACACTGGCTGCTTATTAATCGTCGCTAGGCTCCAGTGAGATGACTCTTCTAACAAATTATACATGAAAATCATCTGTCTACGTGACAGCCGCGATAAAAAAGTGCACAAGAAAATGGGGCCAGGAATATGGAAATAAATTAGCACAAGTGTGGGTTTTCATTGTAACCTTCATAAAAAAAAAAGATAAATTGGACTCTGCTGCCTGATTATGACACCAATAATTCTGCCTAATAAGTCATTCTTATGTTATTCCTAAATGTCAGGATCAAATTGCCTTGACTTTTCTCCTTTCTTCATTAAAATCTATGGTTCTAAACAGCAGCAGGAAAGGAACCAGTGCCGATCCTCGGAGGATGGTAAGGCACTGGGTCATTCATTCAACCAAAAGAATGGATGCTGCGTTCAAGGATACCGTACTGCACACATCCCTTTCAATCGATACACATGCAGCCACACATTCCCTTGTGTAACAAAAGGGTAATTGCAACAGTGTTGACAACTGACAAAAAGCTTCAGTCAGTGTGGCAAAACAACCTGCCGTCAGCAGTGCATTGTGGGTAAACCCCATGCTGTGGTCACCTGTCTGTGGCTCAGTCAGTTGATGTGCAAAATGGATTTGAGGATTTTTTCAGATAATTACTTTAACTTAAGTTAACTGCAGAAATTGAAACAGAACTGGCTGCTTCTCCTGGACTGCAAACAGAGATACCTGATGCCTCCCCTGAAAAAAACGCACTCTGTTGGCCTTTGACATTTACAAATCAATCCTTCTCCAGGAAATAAAATCTGATTGTCAACTGAGTTTAAACTGGATATGCCACCTGATGAAAACAGAGCAGTAAATCGCAGGAAGGCTCAAAGTTAATTCCATTATCAGGGTGAGATTTGATTCTGGCATTTGTGTTTCTCTGCTGCCACCAAGTATTGCTTTCAAGTTCCATTTAATTTTGATTGAAGTGCAAAGATTAAATTTTCATATGCAATTCATTTACACCTCAGGATATTTATGGCAGCGATTCAGATCCAGCACCTTGCTCACAAGAACAATGGCAGCACCCCAGCCGGGAATTTATGTCACAAATTTTGCGTTGCAAACCCATTTCCCTCACCATTACGTTTTATAAAACAGGACAGTCACTGAGGTACTGGCAGCTATTTACAAAGATAGAGGAACGAGGGAGGGCTCTATGCAGTGTGATGCGTGAGCTGAAAAACACAGAAAACAGCTGGCAGTGGAAGCTGAGATGGGCGTGAATTGGTTGGGCCCAAAGAAGCTTTAGACCAAGCTGCCGTGATCTGGGATGTGTAGCGCTACTTAAATAAAAGACTTCCTACTCTCCTCCACTTCACCTGAGACTGAGGAGGAGGTGAGTGAAGGAATAGAGGGCATATTTTTTAGCGCTGGGACGCACCCCTGGTGGAAAAGGCAGAAACCACAGATGGGGAGCCAACGAGCAATTAGAATATGCGTGTCCACTAAAAGCTTAGAATCAATTTGGGAAGGGGTAAATCCTTCACATCTTAATGAGGAAGAATTGGCAAGCCTGGTATACAGCCGGAATGTTCTTGGAGAGGAACTGCTTGTGCAGTACCAGGGCAATAGTTCAACACCACTCCCAGAGACATGGCAGATAATGAGGGTGCCAGTGTACCACCATTATACAGGCTGGGCGAGAGGTCAGTTTGGAGGAAGACTTGGCTGGAAAACCCATCATCACAATTCTAGTCGAATAGCAACCAGGGCAAAGATTTTAGGGTCAGAGAGAAAGCCTGCAAGACTGCAGATCTCCAGGAATTGGCCCGGACAGCCCTGTTCTAAGCAGCACGCAGGACCACAGTACCGATGCAGCAAGAACCAGGTTGTATTCCATCAACGTTCCCACACAAAGAGACTCCATTTGTTTTTGTCCAATTCCAGTCAGAGTCTTCGGGCCGCCAGGTTTTCAAACAATGTGGGTGGCACTGTTTCTAAAGCTCTCCTATCTGTTTGAATTCCTGAACTTAATCACAAATCAACAAGTACCACAGACAAAACTCCAAATAGGAATTTGAACTCAACAAGCTATTCCACTCGTCACCCCACAAGGACAACCCAAGCTGCAGATAGACAAACCTCCACAGAGAAAGCTGCTTCAAAGTACACAAGTTTTTTGACACCAAGGTCAATAACACACTGACGCCAATAAAAACGGATGTTTATATCCTTCAGTGGAGACAAATGAAGCTCTCCCACACCTAATGATACACCGTGAATTTGACTAACAGTTGCCATCTCTATTAATCTGGGCTGCTTCACAGAGTAATTATACAGCACAGCAAATGATGCCGGTTCAGCATGCAGCACTGTGCCCTAAATACTATACAGAATGCTCAGTGCGTGGTGGACAGTTGCTTTCAGCTGCCAAAATGTTTCATGAAATTAACCGTCTTAATTAGCCAGCCATTTTCCATGCAGTCAGACATAATTATACAGTCATAGTCGGTAATGGCTCTGTAAATGTACAGTAGCTATTTACACTGTCCTTGCAGGAGTGTGAATTACAACGGCGCTTAGTGTTGCTGAGGTGAAAATAAAACCTCAAACAAAAGAGCAGAGGTATTTCCATTTGTTGTATTTTTAACAAATGCTCAGGCAATGTTTGTGTTTGAGACGGTCGCCCAGGCCACCGGTGGCAGTTTGGTTTGTGTCCAAGGCACCATGACAAAAGGCTTCCAGCACACCTTGAGTCGCTTTCACACTGGACGAGAAAAGAATTTTTCGCACAACAAATTACATTCAAAGTCAAGGCAAAGACGCGAATACACGCGTAGTTTCGCGTGTATGCGCGTCTTTGCATTGACTTTGAATGTAATCAGCCGTGCGAAAAATTCGTTTCGCGTCCGGTGCGAAAGCAGCTTTACTGCAAAAAGAAATGCAAAGACCAGACAGACAAGCTGCTCTCGCTCAACAAGTGATCCTGGCACGGTTGCATATCACCACTGACTGAAGAGAGAGCATCAATACTTGCAAGAGGACCTGTGGTGCACGCCAGCCATTGACAGCACCGCAGTAAATTAATTTTAAAAGTGTGGACGTCATACGAAGTTCACTTTATAAGGAAAAAATGCATCATCAGATTTAACATTGATTATTCTTGCCATAAAGTATTCGATAAAATGCATAATAAGATGCACTATATGCATAGGAGTGTACAGATCCACCAGGACTTCACCATGAAGCATAAAGACAAAGGTTAAGGCCAGAAAAAAATATCAAGAATTGTGATGAACTGGAAATGCTAAAGAAAACAATGTTTTTGCGCAAAAGGCGATGACCCCCCCCCCCCCTTTTTTTTATGTCCTCACTGCGACTTTATGGCGATGAATGAAACACGACTCCCAGCATTCTGTCTGCGCACTATTATCCTCCCTTCAGGAAAACAGCAAAGTTTTCCATTCAAAACAGCACACTGATGCTTCAAAATTATAATTAAATAACTTTGTTTCACTGTCCAAGAAAAATCGTTCTCCGCAATCTGCTAATCACTAAAAATAACCACAAATCAGAATTAAGAGCATCTTTCAAATCCAAGTCTAAATGGCAATGATGTAAATTGAGAATAGCAGGGATCTGATCGCTCTTCATTGCAAAGGGGGAAAAGCATTATTATAACTTATTCAGTAATTATACTATTTCATTCAGAGTAATGAAAGGTAAATCTGATCACCGGGGATGGATAACTAATTTGTTCTTAAAGAGTGGCACTGTCTGCACGTGCAGTGCTATGTATTATGTAATTTGTTCATTTGAAAAGTAATTCTAATACCATTTGAGACGTAGACTACTTCTGAGTAAATTGATTTACGGTGTAACTGAATAGTATCTCCAGTGGGCTACTTCAAGACCATTTGGTCTGTTCTGTACCCCGAATGCTAAGAGGAATCAAATCCTTTCGCATGTATGTGATGCACAGCGTGCAGACTCCATCCAGAATAGATCTGAGATATTCAGTATTTAACCATCGCCCATGATTCTTCCGCGTGTGAGTTCGCATTGCCAGTCAGTTCGGGGACTGACAAATGAAAATACAATGTATTTCACAAGACGAGCAAATGCCTCGGGGAGGAATGAGAGATGCCGTTCATTTGACTTACCTGATAATGTCATCGTTGTGCCCCAAATAGAACTTCTGTGTGTGCTCTCTGGTATTGTAAACCACACCGACACCAGCCACGAAGTACACGACCTCTTTGCCAGCAGTGTAGTACAAGTTGTTGCGGCATTGATGTCCCCTGTAACCGTAAATCCACTCCAATCTCAGCTGGCAGCGAGGAGCAGTTCTGTCCGCCATTATTATTTTTTTTGACAATTTTATTTCTTTCAAAATGTTGAGTACCGCAACTACAAGGATAATCTATCCTGTATTAAACCACCATAAGTCACTAGATGCAGACTAATCCCAACTGACATGATTCAAAACGTACAAAATGTCAGAAATTTTGCCTATTCCCTTTACAGAACCTACGAATCGCCTCGAATGACATACTCGTAAAATGTCATGCTGATACAATCAGTAGGCTAAGATTAAATATACAATTATCTTAACCTATCCTATATCATAAACACCGAGCGCGTTTTAGGAAAACTGATAGCCTACTACAACGGTAAACTGCAATCAACATCATCTTACGCCGTTATTGATTAACGAATATCGATTCAGTCCATCCCTGGTTCAACTTTTTCCTTCATCGAGATCAGCAAAATATTTCCGAAACTATTCCCCAATAGACCAGCCTTTTAAAAAGCATTTTTGCCGTTTGATTCCATATTACCAGTCCGATTCATTATAAAATAAAAATAGATTAAAACAAACAGTGGGAAAAAAGAGCACGACTGACAGTGGACTGGGCTACGGCAAAAATATAATCCGCACGCTAATCCTCTGCCCCATCATCAGCCATAATTACTATCGGTTTTGTACTTCCCACATACTAACTAGAAGATATTTCAGATCTAGAAAACGCGTCCGAACTAGGCCAGACCAAGCATCGGACTACCATTCATAAATCTGATCGCCGTAAGTAAATGAGTGACAGCAGATTTTCTTGGGAGGATTTTCAAAGCGAAACAATATGACAGACCGCCCTGCCTCAACAACTACCACTGCCTGGTCACCACTCGAGTCCCTCCCAGCGAAGACGCCCCAAAATGCAAATTTTCTTCTAACTTCGTTGAAATGGCAAATAATTAAACAGCTTCCAACCACAGTCTCCGCGAACACATCCCCGCTTGTTAATCCGCATTTCATATCGATGGCGAACATCGGGACGATTCCCGGTGGTGAATCATAGTGCGCAGAATAATGAGTCTGTTGTTAAATTCGAAAACAACAAAAACAGGATTTTAGAAACACCCTGTTTAGAATCGGTATTCTGTGAACCACATCGGACAAGAAACTTGACGCACGGGGGCAGAACTCAATGATATTTCTGGTTGGTGTCTTTACGCAATATTTTCAAGAATAGGAGCACTGGTTTCTAGGCGATAGCAATAGCCTACTTGGTTACCACGACGCCGTGAAGGCCGCCCCTACCGTTGACACGGTACTCTGAACGGCTGGATACAAAGGCTCATGGATATGAGAGTTCAATTACCGACATGAATGCCTAATCTTACGGTCTAAAGAACTACAACTACAAGCAACCCAAGTGTGTGCCTTGTCCAAGGTCCTTAATTCAGAGGAGCAGATATGCAACTAGACGGCCGTTTGGTGCTTATAATAACAAGTGGATGTCAGAACATACTGGTAAGGCGGATGTATATGGTCATTTAATCTGCTCCAGAGGCTGATCTGCTTGTTTTTTAAAATATGTTTTTTGATGTTTTAGCCCACAATGTGAGCGTGCATGTTATCCCAATAGCCTGCTACAATCAAGACATTCAAATAAACAGTTTCACTAGTGTTACATAATTCCTATATAGAACGCTGCATCATAAGAAAGAAAATAATCTCGTTTCAGAAATGACGTTGCTGTCGAATAGAACTTATAGTGAAAACCAAAGGTTCGACGTCCGCGTTTCAATTACCCTTGCAGCAAGGACAACAGACATGAAGACAACGGTGCTTCAGCTGGTATGTTGAATTTCGTTGAATTGAAAGATATTCCTTATTCCTAGCTACTCACCGTGGGAAATTATCACATGAACATACACACAACACACGAATACCGACGCACGCAAATATAATTGAAAGTGCACTATTTAATCATGGTAATTGTGAGTTTTTTCACAATCCATTTAAAACAAATCACTGTATTGCCAATATGACGAACAAGATGAAAAGATGATGGTTAATCAGGTCTACAGTGCCTTACAGTTCATGGGGGGTATTCCACAAAGCTGGGTAACTGAAAAAGGCTTTTTCACAAAGTCAAACCTGGAAACTATTCAAATATGGAACATGGACTGAAATAAATACAGCTTTCCGGGGTTTACTTACTGGCTTACTCAGTTACCCAGCTTTGCGGAATACCCCCCTGTTCGCTTCCTGTATTTTATTTATTTATTTAATGCTCTTTATTTAATGGGGGGGGGGGGGATTTCAAGATATTTTCGAAATAGCGAAAGTTTCTCTTGTCTCTTGGCCACTTCCAAAGATAGCAAAAGAAGTTGCTCAATGGCACACCACACTTTGAAAATAGGGGTCTTCCGCGCCATCACCTGCGCATTTTATACCAAAATGTGAAGTGCTGAATTGGAATGAAATTTGTAAAGGAATCTTCTTCAATAATTTCCCCACAGTAAAGTCATATATATTCATTGATTTCAATTGGAAAATGTGCCTTTTGGTGCCAGAGGTTTAAAATAAACTGCCTGAAGTTAGCTAGAGTCGGGCATGATATCAATCGTTGGACTTTGGATCCACGGCAACACTTTCCCCAATCATCACTACGCTCCTGCACAGTAGATGGCGCTAATGTACCTTGATAAAAAGTGAAATGAGAGGGGTGTATGGCTGTTTCTCAAAGCCTAGGCTGCATCCTTTGAAGGCTGCATTTTTAGGGGTCGTCAATTTCTACCATCTGCTAAACTGACATTTAGGGTAAGGGAAAAGGTGAAACCTAGCAGTAGGTTTGGGTTAATGGTTAGAGTTAAGATTAAGGTTAGGTAAACCAGTGACAACTCACTTAAACCAAAGCTGTTCAACGGAGATGAAATGACGTCACGTCAGTTCGGCAGATGGAATTAAGTGACGACAAGGGATGAAGCCTACGCTTTGAGATGCACCTCGTTTGTCATACAATGGGTGCATCTCAAAGCGTAGGCTGCATCCTTTGAAGGCTGCATTTTTAGGAGTCGTCACTCACGTCCATTCACTAAACTGACATTTATGGTAAGGGACGAGGTTAAATTTAGGGTTGGTTTCGGTTTAGGGGCTAGAATTATGGTTAAAGTTAAGGAAACCAGTGAAGACTCGCTTAAAACAAAGCTGTTTAACGGAGATGACACGAGGTTCAGTTAATTTGGCGGATGGAATTAAGCGACGACCCCTAAAAGTGCAGCCTTCGAAGGACGCAGCCTAGGCTTTGAGAAACAGCCAAAGGCTGCATTTTTAGGGGTCGTCACTTACTTCCATCAACCAAACTAATATTTAGGGTAAGGGATTTGGTTAAATTTAGGGTTAGGGTTAGGTTTGGGGCTAGGTTTAAAATTAGGGGTTAGAGTTTAGGTTACAGTGAGGAAAATCAATGACAACTCACTTAAACCAAAGCTGTTTAACAGAGATAAAATGATGTCATGTCAGTTTTGCAGATGGAATTAAGTGACGATCCCTAAAAAAGCAGCCTTCGAAGGATGCAGCCTATGCTTTGAGATGCACCCACTGTTGGGATAATCCATGTGCAACAAGTGCCACTGAGCATGCTTTGCCAGTGTCTGTCTGATTGGCTGTAAGTTCTGTCACTGCAGAGGTGCTGTTGGAGCCTGAGCTTTGTGCATGGGGCAGTAGCTTAATGTATGTAATGATGTGATGAATCTGCCTACTGTACTGACCTGTGTGGGCTGTATATCTCAGCTTAGCCTCTTGACTAAATGATCAGTGATACTTTATATTCCAACCCAAAAGTGGCAAATAGAAGTCGCAACTTGACACAGGGACAACAGAATAATTTGCACTCATTTTTTAAGGTCCTGAACAATTTCCTTGTGTCTTTTTTTCCTGGGAAAACCCTGTACGTTCATGAACCATTCAAGCCCAGCTGCTCACCATGAGGATGAGGACTGTTAAGGATTTGTTCCCTGTCTTTTCCTAGTTCCCATTTGTGCCTAAACAAATTTGGGAGTCACAGATGCATCTCCGTGCCCTGCTTAGCCCCAGACCAAAGAAGACAAGATTATACTGGCTGTAACCAGCAGCAAATCCAAAAGACATGGTCTGTCATGGTATGGGGTTGTGTCAGTGCCATTAACAAGGGTAGCTTGCACTTCTGTGAAGTCATCGTTGATCCTGAAAGGTACATTGAGTTTTTGGAGCAACATACAGTATGTTTATTTCAGGATGATATCCTTTCCAGGGACGCTCAAATGTATTTCAGCAAGACAATACAGAACTACATTCTGTATGCATTACAAAGGCATGGCCATGGATAAAGTTGGTGCGGGTGCTGGACTCACCTTCCTGCTGTCCCAACTTTCCCCAATGGAGAATGTGTGGCGCATTTTGAAACTCAAAATTTGGCACAAAAAACTCCATATTGTTGCACAAGATTTGTTTTCAAAATTACACCTAAAACATCTGATTGCTTATTGCTCTTTGTCCTTAAATGTTCATTAAATGTTGGGAGAAAAGAATTGCAATGTTGCAAAAAGGTATATACTCTCTTTACATTTTTTTAATATTTAACATGAATCAAAATTGTACCCAGTGTTTATTTTTAAAAACCAATAAAACTCATGTGGATAAACATTGATTAATGGGATATTGTATTGTTTTCCGTCATAATTCAGGTCAAAGATAATTTACGAATCACTGCCTGGAGTTCAAATTTCAGTTAAACTCACAGTCCCAACTCCTGCTGATTTGAGGCTGTAAGATGATTGTTAGTCAGTTGGTACACCAAAATTAAAAATGTAATTTGATTCAATAGATATAGATCCTTTGAATGTATGATAGTTTGTGTACTTCCTCATCTTGAGTACACATGCTTGTGTGCAGCTCAGTATCATCTCATACAGCACGCAATGGGCAAGAGGCGAGGACACACCCTGGACGTTCCACCAATCAACGCTGGGATCTCACACGCCATTCACTCTCACATCACACCTAAGGGCACGTTTAAGTCTCCAACTAGCGAGGTACAAACTGTGAAACTGTATCACCCAGACATGGGAGAGCAAGCAAACCCAAATCAGAAAGTCCCCAGGCCACACTGAAAACCACAACCCTTTTGCTGTGGAGCAATAGCGTTTCCCACAAAATTATTACTACCTCCACCTTGGAGGTAATGTTTTTCCTTTGGTAAGCATGTTAGTCAGCAACATAACAGAAAAAAACAGTTATGGATGGGTACCAGAGGTATGCCTTCGCCCAACTTCAAAGCAATTCAATTTTGGGAGTAATTCAGCTCAAATTCTAGATCTGGGAATTATTTTATCTGTCTGTGTGGTGATGCATAATTACAATACTCATCCCAGACATGTGGAGTACTGTTTGGCCCTGGCAAAGGCATGCGCTCTTCGAGTGATCCTGAAGTTGTTTTTATTATTATTATTATTATTATTATTATTAAGGCATAACAGGAGACGCAACATATGGCACATGCACAGTCATGAGCAGTGAATTTCGACTGTGCTATGATGGGCAGCGCTGTCCTGTCAACAAAGAAATAATCAGATAGATACTCACTAATACCAAGGCACACATCTTGCTCTTGTAATTCCAGCGCCATCTGCTGTTGCACTCCAGGAGTTCACCTTATTCCATATCGTGCATGAGCCATACCCGAAGCATGCCTTACACTCAAAAAAATGAAACGTTATGGAATGATTTACTTAATGTTGTTATGTCAACTCGTTCCACAAAACTGAGTTAAGTACATTCCACTCAATGCAACTAATTAAACTGGGCAAAAATGTTAGAAGTCAAATAAAGGTTACACAAAATAATTGCGTGGAACCAGTTGACATAACATTATTAATATCATTTTTTTGGGTGCTTAAGTGACACTGCCTCTCTGATATACCTTGATTCAAACCAGGAAGCATGAATGAGAAGCCTATAGAATCTGAAGGTTGGAACAGGAAGTAGAGTAATTCAAAGAGAAAGTGGGTGCATCCAAACCTCCCCTGAGAATTGACATGACTCAGAAATTGTTTGGCTGGCTGCTATGACAAGGACCATCCAAATTGTCCATTTCATTAATAAAATGAAGCAATTGGCTCCTATTTGTTTCCTTCCAGCAAGAAAACAAAGTGGTTACCTTAGGGCTGAGAAAAAAATTAAGAAGCTGCATGACAGAGAGGGGACATAAGTGTATGCAGTGCATCTGCTTCTTGGCTTTTAAATTGGAGGCCTGGTAATTGTACATGCAGCAATTGATACACATCATGCTTTGTGAAATTTGGACTTGCATTGGCTGTATCATACTTAGAAGTGGCATGTGCACCACAGATTACAAGTGCTCAGTTTGAAGGCCGTTCACTCATGAAGTAGTTCTCTTGTTGGAACAGTCATCATTATCAATCACTGTAAAGCTCTGATGTACTGAGGGGACAGACATCAGGTTTTTCTCAAACCTCTCCCAAGGTACTTTCAAAATCTTCCTGTTACTTTTGCTCGACCTGTGTTATGTCTTCTTGCGAGATCATGACAAAGTTGAGAGAGAGAAGGAAAGGCTCCCTGATGATGAACATTAGGATACACTCTCTGAGAGAGCTGCAAATTTTGAATCTAATGGATTGTTTTGTTTGTGACTTTCAATCGTAAATTTTTGGAACAGAATTTTGAATTACAGATGAATGCCAGACCCATGTTCAACGTATCTATGATGACATATGCGATTTCAGATCAACAATATCGGCATGTTACGAACCACAAACCTTGGCTACGTTTCCCAAAAGCTTCATTGCTACCTATGATAGCTCTGTTCAAACTGTGTAGCTAAGCTGCTCACTATGTTTGCCACTAAGCTTCTGGGAAATGTACCCCTGAAGGATAGTGCTGGATTCTCAAGTGCTTGGTCTTGCATTTCTGTTCGCCATGCAATAATACTGACAGGGCTGGTACAGTTCACGTATCTAGGAAATCATGAAGCAGAGGCGAAGCATTGTGAATAGAGGAAATTAGACAGTGAGCTTGATAGGACAAGGGCATGGAAAAAGGTATCATATGCGGAAAAGTAGACTGGACTAACAGACTGGACAAAAGAGGGTTTTTTTTTTTTTTTGCGTTCATAGCAAAGGAGATCAACTGTGCCAGGGAAACTGAAACAAACGGGGAGGACAAAGATGTTGGTATACATAGCTAGGGAGATTTTAGAAATAACCGACGTGAGGGCGACGAAATCCAAGGAATTTTGGAGAAAGAGTTTAAGTGTAATTATTTTCATCGAAGACTTTAAAAGTTTTTTTTTAAAGGTTTTTAAATAGAGAAATAACTATGGAAATATTACTCCTATAACTTCAGCAGTTGGCGATAATACACCAATACGTTGGCAACGACATTAGAACGACGCAGAAGAAGAAGAAAATCACCTGGTTTACGGAAATTGTCTAATTCTCTCTTGCTGCATCAGAGATACGGGCTATATTTCGATTGTTGTGAGTGGAGTTACCACGCTCAAATTAAAATGCTTTTCAATAAGCCGAGTAATGTTCACGCTCCTCTCCTTTTCTGTTTATTAATTGGTCTAGTTGTCCCGCAACGGCAGCTTAGTTGATCGAAGCAGGTAGAAGCCCTTTCCGCACCTTCACCCGGGTGCACAGCCCCGCTGCAGTCTGCCACGGTGGCGCCGGTGGACTTACACTCCCCCCTTCCCTTCTCCACGTTCCACCAGCCGGGACTGTCCTGTATTTTCTCTGGGGAACCACCGAAAAGAAATCTAGTTCAGCTAAAAACGGAATGTACGAGCGGAAACCACTGTTAGCGAACGTCAGCGTTGGCTGCTAACTTAATTTAGCGAGCTCAGTTTCATCGGACAAAACATGACGCGTTTTTCTATAAGTGCAGAGTTTCTGTGGACTGCGGTAAAGTTATAGCTATATGCAGCCACAAGTTATAACTAGGTTTGCCAGACACCAGGAAAGAACATCCTATAGGTTTCCTTTTAATTTAGCCAACGTCAGCCAAGTCGCTGAGTTTATGTTTTCTGATGCTCCCTGCCTATTCAGCGCTGAAAACCCAAAGCTGTTCGGATACGTGTTGGGTTCGATGTTTTTATTGATACAAAATGACTGTCAGTGCAGAGCTTTGATTTCTTATGAATCTGACTTTGGACAGTCTGCCATCAGGGTAACTTACGTTCCTGAGTTTACCTCCCATATTTTTTAGCGCCGTTTGTTTCATTCCTGCGCACGAATTGGACTGAGAAACGATTTTATTAGCACAGGGAAAAATAACGGCCTTTCTTGTAACGTGGTGCATGGTACTGACTGCGCATTTAATGGATAACGTTACATATGCGCAATGAATGGAAGAGGATGAACTAACCTCTGTGTTGAACAAAGTGGATAATTTTGTTTTCTTTTTCGCAATACTTGGGTGAAGCTGCAAAACTTATTTTGTCAGACTGAAATGCGCCATATCACCGAATCAAATGCAGTTGTTGTTTCTCAGACGTATTTGCTCCATGACATTTTATTTAACAAAAAGTTATGTGCCGAGACAGTGTACCATCCATCTAGTTAATTATCGACTGTTTGAATTGTGCTTGCAAACCACAAAAGACTGTTGTCACCCACTTTGATCTGGGGATTTGGCTGCTTCACCCGTGGCCAGTGTCAAGGCGGTTATAAAAATCAAGTATACTGCCACAAGACCCGCAACGATGGACATCAGTTGTAGAATGGGTCGTGGTGTAGAGCTCAGCGACTTTCAACAAGGCACTGTCATTGGATGTCATTCATGCAGTAAGACCGTTCGAGAAATGTCTGCCCTGCTAGGACTTCCCCGGTCGACTGTGAGTTCTGTCATCGTGAGATGGAGACGTCAAGGACTAACAACGACTCAGCAGCGAAGCGGTAGGCCTCACAAACTTACACAACGGGACTGCAAAGTGCTGGAGAGTGTAGTGCGTACAAATCGTCTATCCTCAGTCGCAGCACTCACAAGTGAATTCCAAACTGCCTCTGGAAGCAACATCAGCCGAAGAACTGTTCGTCGGGAACTTCGTAAGATGGGTTTCCGGAAAGTCTCCCAGGCCCAGGTCCAGGCGTCTACGAAAGAGCCGTCAACTTGTCAGAGAGGCCTAATCCCCACTCTGATATATCTATCGTGACTGACTACTGAACAGATGAATTGAGGATGCTAAATTTAGGCTTTGAGGAGCTTAATTTATGGTCGTCCAACTCCGTCAATGCGCAGACACGCAGTTGCATCGACGGAGATGTGGACCTTTCAGACTTCCCCGTTGCCAAATGGGTGTTGCAAAGCATTTTACCGCCAGGACACTAGAAGGCGTAGTGTTTTTTTTTTTTTTTTCGGAGATCCGCCTACTATTTCATGACGTCTGAGCGGCATTCCAGAATGATGTAGTTAGCTGCAGGTTAAAACCCCAAGGCTGTGAAGACTCTTGAAATCCTAAATCTTTTTAATTGTATTAACTGCTGATCTGCACTCTGCATTTACTTTATTTACCTCTTATGTGTTTTTTTTTTTTTTTTACACTTTATGTCTTACCTGTGCTTGTCGTTTTCTATGTTGAGCCCTGGCATATACTGTATTTTCACTATCATTGCACTTTGTATTTGAACATATACTGTCAATAAAAAAAAAAAAAAAAAAAAAAAAAAAAGTTAGCTGCAGGTTAGCTGACCAATCACAGGCTTGCGCTATCCGTGGGGTGTCAGTCGTTTTGACGGATAGTCAGAAAATTTGGGAGGTGAGCAAGTCGGGGACGGTTTACGACGTCAGAGAGGGGCTCTGCGTGTCTGTGCTTTGACGGAGTTGGACGACTATAAATTAGGTTTAAGCCAAGGTTTGTTACAAGGAAAGAAATGGTTCATATTGTATATTGAAAAAACTGATGATTGTTTTTGTATGCAATGTTGGATGCAACAGGATAACGCGAGACCACATGTCGCCAGAGTCTGTCAGGACTACCTGAGGCAGAATAATGTTCAGTGTCTTGATTGGCCCGCATATTCTCCAGATTTAAACCCTATAGAACATCCCTGGGATATTCTGGATCGCCGGGTGAGAAGGCGTGAACCAGAACCAGCTACAGTCCAACAGTTGCGTCAAGCACCTCCCGGAGGAATGAGACTGCATCACACAGGCTGAAATTTGGCATTTGATTGACTCCATGCATTGCAGAATCCAGGCTGTGTGTGACGCCAGAGGAGGCCATACAAGATACTGACTTCGGTGATCCAGAATTGCGCCTTCAACTGATGAAATGAATTGGAAACCAGGAAAAATCTGTTCTTCATTCCTGACTCTAAAACTGTGTTTTTGATTTGAATCTTAATATTTGTTATGTATTGTTAAATTTATTGTGAGAAAATGACGAGTTGCAATAAACCTAAGTGTTGCGTTGGAAGTTTTGGTCAGTATATAAAAAGCAGTGGCTAATGGGCGCAGGCTTCGGAGGATAGCCTCGATCTGTGTACACTCACCTGAATTAACGACATGGGGCCGCATGTGCGAAAAAGCCTAAGTACTTGTACATAGTTCCCCATTTGGATATCACAGATTCAGGTGGGATTGGAGATGTCTTTAAAAAAAAGACAATTAGGTTTTAATATAGGGCGACGCGTAGGTTATGCATGTTTTCATATATTATAGGTAGATGTATGTACCTATAATATATGAAAGTGGCCAATTTTATGTATGTCGCATATATGCAAAACTTATATCTGGCCCTGTATAAAAACCAATATGTTTACATAGGTTTTTTCCGTGTGAGCGTCTTTGCATTGACTTTGAATGTAATCTGTTGAGTGAAAATTTGCTTCACATCCGGTGGGAAAGCAGCTTAAATATCAGCCCTGGACAAGGGTCAGTGGGGTTAACAAGGTTATACTGCAGAGCCCATGTCACATTATACACCGATGAGCCAAAACATTATGGCCACTTGCCCAAGAAGCTGCTGATCGTCCGTGCCCTCTGAACAGGCTCCATTATATTGAGGTCGAGATGAATGCTTAGACCCAAGGTTTCCCAGCAGAGAATTTCTGATAGCATCACACTCCCATGATTACACTTCCCACAGAGCATCCTGGTGCCATCTTTTGGCCAGGTAAGTGGTACACATGCATATGATGCAAAATAACACAGAACTTATTGGACCAGAAGACATCCTTCGCCTGCTCCAAAGTCTAGATCTGATGTTCTCGTGTCCATCGTGCTATCAACAGTGGCCAGGGTTCAGAAAGGACACTCTGTCTAGCTTGCAGCTATGCCTCTCGATACACAACAGGGTGTGATGCATAATGTGCTGGCGTGTTCCTCCTGTAACCATCATTAAAAGAATGTTTTTGTTTGTCAGATTGAACCAGATGGAACAGCATTTGTTGCCCTCAAGTGTCAAGAAGCCTTGGGTGCCGAGCACCCTGTTGTTGACCTATAATTTGTCCTCCTCCTCCGACCACTCTCCAAAGGTGCTCACCATGGCTAACTCAGGAGCTACAAATGAACCTCACCGCTTCATAAATGCTCCAACCAACTTGGAAAGCCATAAAGGTTTGACCCTTTTTTTTGTCATCAGTATTTGGCCACAATTTTTAGGCTCGTCGCGGTATACAGCACAACATGGCAAGTTTTCAAATTTTGAGCCAAACAAAAATGAGAGATCAAGCACTGTAAGGAGGAATGTGAGCTTCCTGCAGCTTGGTAGGCTAATAATGTAATAACTAAAAAAAAATCTGCTTTCTTCATAGTCAGCACTGCAGTTTTCACTTCTGTATTCTCTGGGTCTTTCCAGCCCGTACACCGCAGTCTCAGATTCAGGAAGTCAGATTTGTTCGTTTAATTCATTCTTGCTATTCACAGAGTGGAAAATCAAACTACTGGATGCCGGAGCGTTGAGCGTGAAGACAATGTGAGCTGTAAAGGTAACCTGAGAGATTATTTCAGATTTCAAATCATTGTAGTGTGTTTGATAAGTGAAACCTAATAAGATTTTAGATGTAATATCGGGCGCTGACTTTGGTGTGGTCTTTGGTGCGCCCTGTTTTTAAGGAATGCTGACTACAAAGCAACATTTGCCTCTGAGAAAACGTTGACATAATGGTTTTACTTCTGTTTCGAAGTGATTAAATAAAGTCTGCACACTGAAGGACAGTGCTCCCCAAAAATAGATTCAGAGTATTGACGTTTCGGGATGAAGATCGTTCTGATTGAAACGTCAATACTCTGAATACATTTTTGGGAGCATTGTCCTTCAGTGTGCAGACTTTATTTAATAACTTTGTTTGCGGATTCTCCCCTTGTCCTGGACCTGCATTAGAGTGGATGTTTATGCTCTACTTTGTTAATTTACTTCTGTTATGACCATTTTGTATTTTACCATCTGTAGTGTTACAAATTTAGATAACGCAACACCAAGCTGCAGACGAATGTACTTCTTTTCATGCGCGGTTTCAATCCAACATACTATTTTCCGAGCCTTGGCTGGGCTTCCTCCGCAGAACTAGGACAAACTCAGGATGATGGACAGCCAGGTCAAAACAGTTTATGACTGCTTGGGGACAGAATGACTGCAATGGTCGTGTCTACGAGAACACATTTTATTTTTTCATTGATTTTACGTTTATCACAGCACGTTATTTGGAGATGTGCTCCTGCACCCCCAATCCCCCCTAGATCATGGCACAATGAACCTTTCAAAACCCTGCCAGCTGAATCATCACGGTGTGCTCCAAGTAATGAGAGGCTAAAGTTAGCACCACTTCACAGCTCTTATGGGTAATACCAGCCATCAGTCCCATCCCAGCTTTCCACGTGTGCAGGATGTTTGACTTCGACATTTTTGGTGGGTTTTGCATTTTACCAATCAATTGTTGCTCAAGCCTAATCCTAGATATGTGCTGACCTGTAGGTCATCACTTCAACCTGCAAGATGGTAAATCTTCAGAAGCAAGGTTTGGCAGCCTTGCTCGAGCCGTAGAATTAGGTGTGCTCCGATAGCCTTCCAGTGAGAAACGACGTGACAGCAAATCTCCAAGTACAGAGTTAGATACCAAGTGGCTGAGGACGCAGAAGTGGATATGCAAATCTTTGAAACTTCGATCAGTATGTGCACAGTAACTGGTGTGTGTGTGTGTATGTGTGTGTGTGTGTGTTTGTGTTTTAGCCAGGTCTAAGAGGATGACGATGGGGGAGATGTCTCACAACTTCAATTCCAGTAGGGCTACACTGCGCCCTGCTTCCCAGGAGGTGGCGCTGAAGAGTGGCTGGTTGAAGAAGAGACGGTCCATCATAAGGAATTGGCAACTGCGCTGGTTTGTGCTGCGGCCCGGGCAGCTCTGCTTCTATAAGGGTCAGGAAGACAGCAAAGCGCAGGTACAATGTCTCTGAACAGGCAGAAATTTAGTGATCCCAGTGCAACATCTTAATATGGACTCCCATGTCTTTATCCTTTATTAGCTGTGCCCATAGCTTAACATTAACCATGAGTCTCTTTGCTGGCAAATGTCCCTTCCCAGGCTGCCTAGTGGGTTCTGGTCCCAGTGTGAGGAGTTAATGCACCTATGTTGACACAAGCAGAGGGCAGAAGCACTGCTGACATTTCACACGGGACTCACTCAATACACTCTGCCCATGCTTTTAAACATTTTCAATAAGCTTTGCGGTTAAAAACAAAATGTATCCACGTTAACGGCTTCAAACGATCCCGCAAAATAAACAGAATCAATCTTTTTCCCCTCAGGGCTGCATCAGCCTCCTTGGCTGTCAGGTAAATGAGCTGCCAGCCAATCCTGAAGATCCTGGGCATCATCTGTTCGAAATCGTCTTAGGTGAGGACGTTAATTAAATCCATCTGTTCATACAATACACTACTGGTAGAATATCCTACTCTCTCTTCACTTTGAGTTATTTTCATATTTTTCATATTCATTGCACATTGAAAGACAAAGTGTGTTTCAAATTCTATCTTTACTTATCTTTTTGTTTTCCTAATCCACTTTGTTGTTTAGAAAAGTTTTACATTCACCAAAAGATCGTGCTGAGGATTCCTTTGCCTGCTTCCTCATATGCAAGTCGTGTCACGTTAAAATTTCCTTGACAAAACTTCTTTCACAGGTACAGCGTCACCAAATTAGGAATGGACACATAACCTTGGACAACATGGAAAAACGATCAGTCACATTTTCACGTTGTGGAGTATTGATGAATTAAAAATTCAAAATGATCTTAGAAAAAAAGCACTGAAAAAATATATACATTATAATAATATATTATAATATTATATATCATTATAAATATAACAATATATAATATGTAAAATATACAAAATATATACATTTGGACTCTGATCGAGGAACAAGCGGGTATCGAAAATGGATGGATGGATGGACTCTGATCGTTTTTCCTTTGTGGTTTCCAACTGCATACACTCTTCCGCAATCTTTATCCATGAAAACACAGAAAATAGGCCACCAACCGCCAGTGATAGTACTCCGCATAATTTTATCAACAGTACTTCCATAATTGTCGTTCTATGAGAGTAACATAGAATTAGTGATTACGAAGAAAAGGGAGTAACTATGATGAAATCTCTGCGCCTAAAAAAAATCCCAAAGGTGATCTGAATATTGATTTAACGTGCTATGGATTTTAGTCCAGACTATCTGAAATGTGTTTCACATCAGCAGAGTGGAGCTCCTGGATTGGCTGGTCAGTTACACCTGAAATGGTGATTGTAGCGGCACAGGACTGAAATGTCGCCATGTAATCATGGTTCATACATTCACTTGCTGAGATTATCACATCTGCTCCAATTAAGTCTTTCGTTTTTTTCCTGATGAAGAGATCTCCGCAGAAAGGAAGTCAGTATGTTCGCTCACAAAGAAAATGAATCGCATACACCCTAAGCGACACAAAGGACCCACTCACCGTCACAGTTAATTTCATTTATTTATTTAACCCTTATTTAACCAGGGAAGTCCCATTGAAATTGAAATCTCTTTCTCAAGGGAGCCCTGGGGGCTGAGCTGGGGAGGGAGAGGACGAGTTGCACAGCCAATTAGATCAGGGGATGATGAAGTGACAGGTCAAAAGAGCCGGGTTAGGAATTTAGCCATGACAACGGGGAACCTGCTACTCTTATCGATAAGTGTCATAACATCTTCAATGACCTCAGAGAGTCAGGACCTCGGTTTAGTGGCTCATCTGAAAGACGGCATCTCCTTCAGTACAGTGTCCCCATCACTGCACTGGGGCATTGGGGATTAATCCACCAGAGGGAAGGCCGCAACCTACTGGCCCACCAACACCTCTTCAATGGTATAAAGGAAGCACACCTTCAATGGTATAACTTGAACACGCCCTCAGTCGTTTCCCTGAGTAATGTATGCATATACCTTCTACGAGCTCGTGTTTTGGATAAAGTGACCAACTAATTGTGAAATTACTATTTGACCTAATTAACTGGCACACCCTTCTGCACCAAGTCATCACACATTTGGGACAAAAGGTGATGTACCTCACTCAGGAAAATTAACCATCAGGACTGCACCCAACATCCTGCGTATATCTCTTATTCTCTCCTCTATTCTGAGGAAACAGGCACAGGGGAGAAGGACAGACCAGCTGTGAGTCATGTGACCTTGCTGCTCATGGCAAACTCGCACACTCAGATGGAGGACTGGGTCAAGGCCATACGGCGAGTCATCAGGGCCTTGCATGGAGGAGGTATCACACACACACACACACACACACACAACCAGCACATGTGCCTGTACAAATACACACACATAAAACACAAACGCATGCACGAAACATTCACACCCAGCACACATGCATGTACAAACACACACACACACACCCAGCCAGCAGAAACATATGCACAAACACACACACATATGCACACACAGCGCACATGCATGCATAAACACACACATGCTGCTGATGTGCTTACAATGGAACACAAATACCTGGATCTGGTGCGGGTTCATGATGATCGCTGTAGGAGCCCCTGGAATGCAGATTGGAGCAAAGAATTGAACAATTTCCATGCACCGACACCCTCCCCACTGGAGAGTATGAAGAGAGTCCAGCTAATCAGCAGCACGAATTGGCTAATTAATTCATCTGGTGGAAAAAGAACTAGGGGCAGATGTGAATTTGATGGCCAGATTTTAGGATCTCTGGAATGGAGGCTGAATCAGGGCAGAGCTCCAGAGTAACCCCGCCCTATTGCGTGTTGCCGTAGGGATCTTCGGGCAGCGGCTGGAGGACACCATGCAGTTGGAGCAGAGGATAGGGCCGAGCCCCGCCCCAATGCTGGTGGAGCAGTGTGTAGATTTCATACGGGCGCACGGCCTGGATGAGGAGGGGCTGTTTCGGATGCCGGGGCAGGCCAATCTGGTCAAAGAGCTGCAGGACGCCTTCGACTGCGGGGAAAAGCCTCACTTCAACAGGTCACATCAGATCACTTCATTTTTGCGAAACATTTCTCGGCAGGGTCAGATTTTAACGGCACAAAATACTTCACGGGCTAAATATAGACAACAGGAAAGCACTATAAAAGTCCCACAGTGCAAAGATGTTGATGTTGTGAGACGCAAGGGAGAAGTATATTCATCATGTGGTTGACTTAATCTTACCATCTGACATTTCATTTGCCTTTTCTAAAAAGGTCTTGGGCTCTGCGGTTTTGGCCATTTGAAGACCGTCCCAAACTAAAATTTATCGTACTGGAGAAAAACTTTCAACGCGAATGAAGGTCTGCTGTGTTGGGTTGCTAAATATGACAGACTGCCAAACATGACTGCCAATCAATGGAGTCCAAGGCACTGACAGAATACTAGCCGTGTCAGAAATTTTGAGCCATATCTTCTAGTGTAGCTGATGCGACAAGTACACACACTGTCTTAGCAAGTGACCAATAGGAGCTCGATTTGAAATAACATTAATGCAACTGCCTGTTGGGTCTGCAAAACAATTAAAAAATTTTCCGTGCCTCGGCTCATATTGTATACGGCTGGTATACTTTTGGCTGGTAACCTTTTGGCTGTCCCAGGACACAACCGCGTCTTAAAAACAATCACACCAAATGCTAGCAGACTGGCTTCAACTCGCCCAGTAAATCGGACTGATAATCAAGATTTTACCCATCTTCCCATCACTCCATCTGACACAATTGCTTTAATTTCTGAGGTTTTAACACTCTTTTCATTAAAGTGGTATTATTATTATTTATTGAATTATTCCTTCTAAGTTTTATATTTTTAAAACCTTCATTTCACCCAATATTGTTTTTATTCACGGTCATTTGTATGAAATTGTATGTAATTTCCTGTTAAAGCATTTGGTAACAAATGTTTACATTTTTATTTATTGCATGCACATGGTCTCTCTTGAGAAGGAGACCTTTGTCTTAATGAGATTCTCCTGAATAATGGTTCAAAAATATATAAAATAAACGTGAAAGATGATCAAAATTGCAGTATGTGGAGACCTTAATACAAGCCCACGCTTCTTAATTTTCAGTGCCCTTACATTACCATCTTATCTTTCCCCATGCTAGATAAAATGGATTCGAGATGGTCATTTTAGTGTACGAGATCACGATTCTAATGCTCGTGTGGGAATTTGTTGCAGTACCACAGATGTCCATACGGTGGCATCGCTGCTGAAGCTGTACTTGCGGGAGCTGCCAGAGCCGGTCATTCCCTTCAGCAATTACCCCGATTTCCTCACCTGTGCCCAGCTGTTGACCAAGGAGGAGAAGGCTGTACGTATTTGTGTGTGGGTGTGTGTCGGTGTCTGTCTACGTGCGTGATAAAAGAGGTCTGCGTTTGCACTGTAGTGCGAGTGCTGCATGTCAGGACGCTTTCAAATCAAAGTACAGACTGTCAAAGTACAGTATGTTTTCATACACACGAACTGAAACGTGGGAATCAGCTCTTTAAAAGCCGCTTTCACACCGGACGCGAAACGAATTTTTCGCACGACAGATTACATTCAAAGTCAATGCAAAGACGCGACTTTGAATGTAATCTGTCGTGCGAAAAATTCGTTACGCGGCCGGTGTGAAAGCAGCTTGAAAATCAAATACTTCCAAACTGAAACGAGCTCTTTCCACAGGGTATAGAGGAATTGGAAAGGCAGGTGAAGACTCTTCCTCAGGCCAATTACAGCCTACTGAAGTACATCTGCAAGTGAGTCTCCCCCGGCTTCACAAACCAATCAAGTCAAACTAGCAACTTAGAAGTTTATTTGCTAGAATCACTCGTAAGACACAGTCAGGTCCATTAGTATTTCAATAGTGACAATTTCCCCAATTTTGGCTCTGTAAGCCCCCGCTGTTTATTTGAAATGAAACAATCAAGTGGAAAACTTGAAGTGCAGACAGTTTGAATTAGCTTAAAGGGTTTTATCGAAAATATTCCATTAACAAAGGCTGTAATTTATGGAGCTAAAGGAGGTGTCGTATAATTCAGTATCTCGAACAAGCCAGTAAGACCCCACCCCCAAAGTTCAAGCCGAAGTTACACCCAAGGTATATATCCAGTTTACATCCCAGTTCCTTCCCTTCTCCATACTCCTCTCTCCCCATAATTTTGGTACAAGTTGTTCCAGAGCTGCAGGTTTTTTCACTAACCTCTTGATTTTGTAGTGTAGCAATTGTCTCCATCTGGTGGTAAACCCTCAGTACTTCCACTGGGGAAGGAAAACAAGGACTCAAACCCCAAATTTGAATTTGACTAGTTTAGCCTGCTGGCCTCCTATGAGAGGCGAGCTCTTTGCTTCTCCCTGTTCCACATCACTGCTCTTTCCAGGTTCTTGGATGAAGTCCAAACCCACTCCAACCGGAACAAAATGAGCATTCAGAACCTGGCCACAGTGTTTGGGCCCAATATCCTCAGGCCTAAGATGGGGGACCCCAAGTCTATGATGGAAGGTCAGTTTCCTATCAGAGTGTCATGTGGCACTGACTGACACATACTGACAGGCCCAAGGCTGCAGTACTGACACATACCAACAAACCCAGTGCTGCAGCACTGAGACATAACTACAGGCCGAGAGCCGAAGCACTGAAACATACTAAAAGGCCTAAAGATACACTACTGACAAATACCGAAAGACCCACTGCTGCAGCACTGACAGATACCAACAGGTACAGAGCTTCCACACTGACACTTACGGACAGACACAGAGCTTCAGTACTGACACATACCGACAGGCGCAGAGCTTCAATACTGACACATACTGACAGGTGCAGAGCTTCAGTACTGACACATACCGACAGGCAAAGAGCTTAAGCACCGACACATACTGACAGGCGCAGAGCTTCAGTACTGACACATACCGACAGGCGAAGAGCTTAAGTACTGACACATACCGACAGGAAAAGCGCTTAAGTACTGGTACATACTGACTGGCGCAGAGCTTCACTACTGACACATACCAACAAGCAAACAGCTGGAGCACTGACACATACTGACAGGCACTGAGCTGAGGCATTGAAACATACAAACAGGCCGAAAGCTGCAGTACTGACACATATCAACAGGCGCAGAGCTTCAATACTGACAGATACTGACAGGTGCAGAGCTTCAGTACTGACACATACTGACAGGCGAAGAGCTTAAGTATTGACACATACTGACAGGCGCAGAGCTTCAGTATTGACACATGCTGACAGGCGCAGAGCTTCACTCCTGACACATACCAACAAGCAAACAGCTGCAGCACTGACACATACTGACAGGCACTGAGCTGAGGCATTGAAACATATGAACAGGCCGAAAGCTGCAGTACTGACACATATCGACAGGCGAAGAGCTTAAGTACTGACACATACTGACAGGCGCAGAGCTTCAGTATTGGCACATACTGACAGGCGCAGAGCTTCACTCCTGACGCATACCAACAAGCAAACAGCTGCAGCACTGACACATACTGACAGGCACTGAGCTGAGGCATTGAAACATACGAACAGGCCGAAAGCTGCAGTACTGACACATACTTATCGGGTCAACGGCTGAAGCACTGACACCAACTGCCACAGAACTGGGGCACAGACATATACCTCCCATGAGCCACTCTCCAAACCACTCAGTGCAGGTTGGAGTGTGTACAGTGTCTTCTTCATTTAAAGGGACTACCCCTTTAAATTTTTAACTGAACCTGAAGTACATGCTTGGATAGAATTTACAGTACGTACCAATGCTGGCTCATGACTACATCACTGTGAATAAGAATGCAGATGGTTCAGGCCTCATGAAAGTGTCCCGGGTCCTTGCAGGGACGTCCCAGGTGCAGCACCTGATGATGGTGTTGATTCGGGAGCAGGCACGGCTGTACATGGGGCCGGACCCTGAGGCCTCGACTGGGCCCTCACAGAACCTCTGCGCCCCGTCACAGCGATACACAGTGGAGTGGGTCTCTGAGGAAAACCTGCAAAGCCCCTCCTCCTCTTCCTCAGTGGCCGCAGACCCCAGCGGCAGCACCGCCCGCGTGGAGCTCCACGCAGCAGCGCTCCCATCTGCAGTTAGCCCCAGTAAGGAGGCTTGGTCACTGCCCGGGTGGAGGAGCACGTTCTGGGGTCTGGGGGTTCGCCAGGGGTCCTCCTCAGGGGAAATGTCCAGCATAGCGAGCAGTGGGAAATGGCTGATGAATGGGCTCTCGTCAGTGAGGACCTACCGCCGTAAGTCATCTGGGGGCTCGTCCCTGTCTCGGAGCATCTCCGCCTATGATTATGTCACTGTGTCTAGTCCCAGTGAGCCAAATGTGGCAGCTGCCAGTGAGGGGGGTGGGGCCAGCACATCCTTGTCATCCTGTGAGATCTCATTGGCTGAATCTAGCGCCAACTCTGGTTCGTCAGAAGCTGGAATTGGTTGGTTGCCGGAGCCGGAGTCAAGATTGCAGGCGGGGCTTGGTGAGGGGGCGGGATTAGACATGGAACCAGGAAGGAGTAGCAAGGCCCTCAATCAGAGCATCAGCGGGAATGTGGACGACGTGAGCACCAAAGCACTCAGCCAGCTGAAGGACAAGCAGCAGACTCAGAAAGTGGCCTACGAGAGCAGGATACAGACGTAAGGAGAAACCACTTAACTGCCATTTGGTTCTTAAGTGTCTTTTACAAGTTATTATACTACTTTATGCTTAATCTAGCATAATACATTATTCACTTTAATTGCATATCAACCACATATTGCTGGTAGAAACATCACTTCTAACAGTATGAATCCAATCCGTCGTGTCGATTCAATTCTTTCATTCATTCAACAAAGAAGTGTCTCTGGCCGTCTTAATTCAGGCCTGCAATTGGTCAGCTTACTTGAGGAGAGCATCCGAGATGGCTCTCTTTTATAAAGGAGAGGATTGGTGCGAGAGACTCTTTTTTTCTGAGGAAGGACAGTCGCTCAGTGGGTTACGTTTAGAAGAGGAGCCCCTGGTTAGCTCAGAGAAGGAGAGCCTCCCTAGTTTTCTTGTTTGGCCACTTCGCAGAAAGAGAGCCTTTTAATTGGATAGATTGTTCAATAAGAGGTCCTTCATTAGTTGGCTTGTTTTCCCAGGCTGGAGAAGTCCATCCTGGCGCTCAGGCGGCGCGTGGAAACGCTGGAGGCTGAGCTGGATCTGGAACAGAAGAAGCGCGGCGTGCTGGAACTGAAACTGCGGAATTCAGAGCGCGGCCGCGAGGACGGGGAGGTGAGGAACCTCCTGCTGCAGAGAGAGATGGAGACGTTTTTCAGTACGCCCAGGGACCAACACAGACCAGCGATGTCTAACGCAACACCCCCACATACAGCCAAGCCATGAAGCCCCCTGCATTCACTGTCTCTTATACTTGTGTTTCGTGGGTGCACTGAGGAACTACTTCTTTTAAAAATAGCGCTCTATGGTCAGGAGGTACGAATGACTTACTGCTGTTATCAGATGTGATTCAAATAGCTGTGAACATCTGGTGTGATGTTCAGATGCAATGAAATTTGCCAATTTGTGCAGAATTACTGCTGTCTGGAAAGACTTTTCAGAGTTAGTATCTGATCATTTCAATCCTTCTTCAAAGAAAAGAGGCTGTTACAGGCTTGAACTTAAGACACACCTATTTAAAGATCCACTATTGTTGTTATTTCACATCAGAATGTGTTCTCTACAGGATTTCCCCCAAAATTACGGTGCTACGCCACACTAATGAGGAGATATACCAATATGCCAAGAGAGGTGCTAATTAAGAGACATTTATTGATGATTTAAACCAAATAAAGCATTCAAAGTGACAAATAAATATGAAACTTGTAAATTCTAATAAACACCATCTTGGTTGATTTCTTTCAAATCCATTTTGGGGATGTCATTTCATTCTATAGAAAACCGCACAAAAAACGGATCCAGATTGCTGGGATTCCCAGCAGTGCTAATGGCTGCTGTTTTACTGCACTCAACGATGATTAAGTTGAATTTCAATAAAACCACTGGAACTGCGTGGATGTGGAAGCTTTAATGACAAAACATTAGTCAGAATTTAAAATATTACTCTGGAAATGTATTTGTTTGATGCATTTTTGCATCAACTAAGGACAGAGAGTTTAGGAATTGATGCTTTCACATATTTTATTGGATGACCACAGGAATCTCAGAGCCACTATAAGAAAGGTAATACGGGGTCATATCAGCTGTTCCAAGTGAGCAAAATGCTTAAATTTCCAGCAGACTATTGGTGAATTGTCAAATCGGAGTTCATCCTCCACCTTGCTCCAACCTCTCCCATCCATGACTGTTGGGAATCACAAAATGGTGGCAGATAACAGATTCTATCTGAAAACATCACACATGGAGATTCTTCCTACAGAACATCCAGATAATCCGCCCCACTCTTTCCTTCTGCTCGAGAGAGCTTCTGATCCAAGCTTGATGACCTGCTCGGACTACTGCAACTCTCTTGGCTGGTCTTCGTTCTTCGGCCACAACGCCTCAGCTAGATCTCCAAGTCGATCCAAAACCAACATTCCATCATACTGAGGAAAGTTCCAAAGAAGTCACAAGTATTGCAACCTTTATCATGAGTATGAAAAATATTTGGATGACGCCCATGTCTAACATGAGGAGTACATTATGAAATAGTCATAATGCACAAAGCAGCTAATAAATATCCCAACAAACTAAAACCCTTCCACTTTTGAAGTTGGGTGGGATAGGAGAAGTTGCCTCAAATCCAATAGGCACTATCTAGGGCAGGTAAAGGGATTTTATCATATAATGTAGGATTACAATTATTTACGGCGATGTTTCCAGAATTCAACCTGTTCTGTCATCGTTAACCTGCACAGGGGCATATGTCCAAGTCCTCCAGAATCAGTTATTGGTCCTAAAACCTCATCACCGAAGTCATGAAGCCAGGTGCAGACAGTCTATCATTAAGTGTAACAGACCAATTTGATACTTTCCCAACATTCAACCCAGAAACTGTACCTGCTAAACACAAAGGAAATTCTAATTCAGAAGCAGAAATGCTAATGGGAACATTATCCTCATGAGTATATTCTGGTGAAGTGTTTGCATAAGTCCCAATTTACACAAGTGGCTTTGACTAAGACACATAAATTCACAACTGAAATGCTCACGCCCTTAAACCAAATCTGTGATCCAAAGATCACCCCAGAGTACAATTCAGTAAGGCTCTGTACCTTCCTCAACTTTTTTCTAAAACACAGACTCATTTCTAACTGTTTCCCACAGACTAGACTTTTCCCACTGAAAGATTAAGGTAGACTATACCGCACAAACAAAGAACACATCCATTGACAATGACAGTTCACATTTGACACTTACCCGCAAGTTATTTTACTTGTAATGGACAAGAAATCGCTCAAATTACTAGAATATTGCTGTGTTGACTTATAAGCTGAGCACTGTTTGGACCTCTCTTACCATCAGCCCAAGACCTATCTTATCAAAATTGGGAGACAATACAAACATAATTACAATAAGCCAATAAACTCCAAGCCTTAACCCTCTATTAACCAGGGTAGCATAACTGCTACATGAAGTAAAAGGGTTAACAGCCTGGGCACCCTGCTGGTTTTGTTTCTTATTGCCAAATAAATATTTGAGAATAACTTGAATGGTCTGTCACTTTAATTTTTCCGTTCGCATTATTACCCAATGTAGCAGATCTGCAACATTTTGGAAAGGTGGACCAGAGGGTCGAATTTTTTTCTTTTTTTACTATTTTTCCAAATATTGGCCCATAATCAACATATTTGCCTAGGGAAATGATTTTTACACAATTGGAAATGGGTTTGGTTAATAGAGGGTTAAGAGCTCCCTGAGGCAATTTTTTTTTAAAAATTAGGCCTGCTCTAGACAGCCCTTTTGTTGTCCAGTACATATAAAACAAATAATTAGCAGCCTTACAGATATTTTAACATCAGAACATCAACTCCACCAACACAGAGAAACACAGGGGACGGAGCGGCTTCTTACCTCATTCACTTTGTTCTGCTGGCAGAACTAGTTCTCTGTAGCTGGGAAATGAGGGCTTTTCCAGTTCAGCTATCCTGCTGACCGCCAATATTTTTGTGGAACCGAATGATGAAGCTGGTGGTCTTTTATCAAATTTATTTTGGTAGTCAAATTGCAAGGAAATAACTGAGCGACAGTTACAAAGAGACTACGGACGTCTGTGGCCCCCTTGGAACCAGAAGAAAGGGCCCCAAAGTGGGCTCCTGCATAATTATAATAGAACAAAGAAGGCTGGCCTTTACTGTGCAGAGGTCGTATTTATTAGACGTGGAAAGACTTGAACGGATGAAAAAACCAGTGAATGACCTACAGGAGGTTTTAGATTGAAATTCAAATGATGACGGCAGGAGGAGGTAGTAGGAGAAACCAGGTGCAGATCCAGAGTTCGATTCAAAGTCCTGACTCAGGCCTATGTAGCAGCAAACAACAAAACCCCCTCCTATCTGCAAGAGAAGATCATCCCCACACACACCTGTTCGGCCACTTCATTCTGCAGCAGGACGACTTTGTCCCCCCCCACCCTGGGTCAGAAAGCTGGTTGTTCCGCCAGATCAGTCAGCTTCTCCCATCTTGCTCCCCAGTGGAGGAATGACCTTCCCATCTCCCTACAAACGACTCCATCCCAGCCACACTTCCGCCATAACCTTGAGACACACTTGTTAAGAAAGTTCCTGACCCGATCCACCCCACCCCCATTTAAAAAAAATAAAAAAATCTTCCTGCTCTAATGTTTGCTCTCATTTTTTCTGTTTCCTGTGTACTTCTGCCTCCTGTATGGTCTTTGCTCTACATGTTCATGACTTCAGGTGACTGATGCTTGATATTGTAACTTGTGCAGTCTGTCGGGCTACAACGTCAGTGACCTTACTGTATGCCGTTGCTGTAAGTCGCTCTGGATAAAAGCCTCTGCTAAATAAATGTAATGTAATGGGGAAGGGAGGAATGCTTCCCTCTCCCACAGCTCCCAGTGTTGGCTCATATCGTATTTAAAACATTGGTGATAGCATACCAGGTTTCAGAGGGATCAGCGCAGCCGACCTTCAGAACCTTATCGAGTCCTATACATCTGCTAGACCTCTCCGTTTTTCCACATTCGGTCGCCTGGAACCTCCCCTTAGCGCTTCTACCACTCCATGGTAATGTCTACTGCCAGTTCTGGCTCTGAGACTGTGGAATGACTTCTCCACCGAGATCAGCGCAGCACAAACCCTGCTCACTACGAGCACTCACTTAAGACCTCCTCAGGCAATATCTCTCTGCCATAATATTTTGGCAGCTGGTATGCTCTTTATAATTTTGTGTGGATTTATTTATTGCGGTTGGATTACTACAGGATCCACATTCTGTGGCCACCTCTGGCACTGGGATTTCCATCATTGCCAGCACTTTTGGTCTTTCTAATGCACTTTGTTTTGAAAGTTGCATGAGCTTAATACAGGTAAAATAACCACAAACTCTCAGCCATAGAAGATTAAATTAAAAAGATTCTCCTTTGCTGCCAAATCACCCCCATATCAAACAAGAGGCCTGTCGGGCTGGAGAGCTCCGCTGAAGATGAGCGAAATGTCCGTGTCATAACTTAATTTCTGAAATCCCTGAAAACTATTGCAAAAATGAACACACGACACATTTGGCAACCAGAATATGCTGTGAACCAGTTTGGCGTCTCAATTTATGTAGTATAACAATAGAACCACACTGCAAATTGTAATCATTTATCTCAATCATCTTACCAGCAAGCAATACTAACAACCAACAAATACCCACCAGGCCTCTTGTTGAGATATTAATGAAAGACTGAAACAAGAGTTGTCAGAAAGACAACAAAGCTCGCCGGGGGGCAAGGTTAAAGTTTTTCTGCACGCGGACGGACGCGGAGGTACGACATTTGTCCCGGCGAGCTAAAAATTAGCAGGAACACTGATTTTCTAAGTCCAAAAGGGGATCATCAGAACAACATAAAGAAAGCTCAGAACAAATTAGACATAAAGTTAGAGTTTTTCAGATATTCAAATGTGAAGTGAAAAGTTGACAGACGGACGACGCCAGACAACTCAGAATAAGGAAAGCTCCGCTGACTGCTGACTATCGCCATAGCGGAGCTAAAAACAGACTGACAAGCGTTATGATACCACAGGCAGAAAAGGTACACGACAGGCATGGCTTTATTACCTCATTTATTTGCAGTATTTTACATGAGGCTGTGAATTCTTGTGCACACATCCAAATAAAGCTCATCGTCATAAATGGTGATTCATATCTAGTTACATAATTTTAAATCAGTAGAACTGTCCTATCTAGCAGACAAACCAAACTAGTCCCCATAATCATGCGAGCTGGTTTCAAGCAACCATTTCTGTTCACTTACAGTGCCCTCACGCCAGGACCAACTTTATCTAGCAAAGACCAGTGTGATCCCTTGCGGTTACCGTGGCCATATAACAGCAAATGCAAGGCTGATTACAGAAATAATGACAATACAAATTCTTTAAATAAACATAACTTGTGCTTTTTTGTTTTTAGGTTCATCTGGGTTTCCTTTAATTTGTCACCCCTCTGCATACATGTCCACATATTATATATTATCAATATGCACAAGCAGAGTACAACCGCATACACGGAATCAAAACTGCTACATCTGTGGCTCTCTGCTTGCACAAATGAAAAAAAAAAAAAAAATTGCACATTAACGGTTTAAAAATCCAACAAAAAATAGAAATAGGCAATTACATAACTTTCATAACCAGGACATTCAAATATGTTTCAGTACATAGTTATACATATTTTTTCTTCACATTGGTTCTAAACCCTGAAGCTGCAGACAGCTAATCCCATCCTAGAAATATTCCATTATTACGTGAGGTAGTTAACAGCTCACATTACATTTGATATGTTTCCTCATATAAACAAATATGCAAACTTTTCCCTTAATATCCAGCACAGGTATGAGGGGGAAAAAAACAGAAATTAAGAATATTGTTTTTAAAAAGGCGAATAAAACATCTCCCAGCTAAGAGAGCATTATGTGCCTCCCAAGGCCAAGCTGTTCAATTTCTATTCACAGCATCTCTGTGACACAACATTTCAGTGACTGTTGACACAATTCACAACATGTCCTTGACATGACACTATTCACAACAATTCTGTGACATGACACTATTCACAACTTCTTTGTGACACTGGATTCTATTCACAAAATCTTCGCAACACCGGACAGTATTTACATCATCTTCGTGACGCCGGATAGTATTTACAACAACTTCGTAACACTGGACAGTATTTACAACATCTTTGTGACACTGGACACTATTCAAATTGGATTGTGCAAAAAATTCATTCAAAACAAAGCCGCAACATGTTACCTGATAATTTTTTGAGCAAATCCAAAACTTTACTGCATGTGGCTAAAAGTATGTCTTGATGCCGAGCCTGCATCCCTATTTTACAAAGGTGGTAACTTTTATCAATTCCAGAGCCTTAAATTTTATCAAACTAATAAAAGTGATACACAGTGTTCAAGGTATGCCATGTTGTGCTGAGGCACATTTCCGTGTTTGGACACATATACACTACAAAAATAGCCTTCGTCGTAGCTTTATCAAACACCGCTTGAAAGCAGATGGAAAATTTAGGGAACAGGCATATACTTACAAACCTCTCGAAAACTAGCACTCCTTTTGTGCTTCAGTAATTCAAACACAGCAGCGAGGAGCAATTTTCCATGAATGAAAGAGGATATTATTATTATTATTATTGTTATTATTATTATTATTATTACTATTATTATTATTATTAGTATTATTGCTTACAATTTTCATGGAATTAAGTGTTTTGTTCTTTAAAGAAATGCTGCCGTTTGCTCCTGGATGGACTAAATCGATGTGCTTTTTTTCGTTCCCGATTCACCCATTGCAGAGATCGATTACCGCCTCCCATATTTTTGCGTTTTGCTAGGGGCTGGAATAGTCATTTTATGAACTAGGAAAACCCCAGACTTTCATGAACATTAAATAGCGACAAACAAATACCAAAATAAAATTATTAATAATGCTTAATAAAATCCTGAAGTTTAAAAACAGAGGCTATGACTATGTAACACTAAATTGAGAAGAAGAAATGAAGTAGATATTGTCCAACTAAATTCCCTTGACTAATTGGTCATTTTGCCATCAGACGGATGGGTCTAAATCCCAAAAATCTGACTTTCTGTTCCATCTGGCGCAGCACCTGCCAAAGCTGGATGCATCTGAAACAGACAATGACGTGGAAAACTGGTAGCAGGCATTAGGATGTCTTGTGCGAGGGCATTATCATCCTTTTTTTTTTTTTTTTTTGGATGTACTCATTTAAAAAGTAAAAAATTTACAGGAATGCAGCAATATCAGGCTTGGAAAAGTCTCCTAACACTGGTTAACTAACTATGATAATGCAGCAATGTCCTAAAATATGACACAGGGGAAGCCCTAAAATTCTTTACATCTTTACATACGATCGTCGTTCGACAGTGATACGGAGAAGCTCTGCAGTAAGAGATAGAAAAAAATTGCGCAATATTCACATTCAATATGACTGCTTAGTTTACAATCAGAATTTTCTTCGGATAGTTTGCAGACCAAATCATTCAGCTCGTATTAACAGCCTTAAGGCAAAAGTTGAAGAGAAAGATGCAGAAATAAAAAATCTCGCCACGATTCCGTTACAGCAAACAGTGCGGGGAGAGGCATCGTCTGCGGGATCGGAGCAGAACAGGGAACAGTGAGCACCGCCACCTCCGTCCCAAAGCAGGCTACCGTCTGCAAACGGGGACAGCAAGTCCAGACAAGCGGGCGATGACGAGGACCGGGAGTGACAGATCACTGCTGCACCTGAGCTGAGAGAGAAAGAGGCGGAGAAATTCGGTGACAGCGGAGGATGCAGGGGTATGAGGAATAAACTGGCACTCACGGGTATAAAAGATGACGACAAAGAAGGTTATAAGGAAACTGAAAACAAAGTCAGACGATTTCTGAAGGAGGAACTCGGAATGACGAATGGGCAAGCAGCGGAGGTTCGCTTTAAAAGAGTTCATCGTTTTGGGAAACCGATGTACACCTTGGCTGTATTAGTTTTAGTAAGTAAGGGATATATATATTCAAAAAAAAACAAAAAAACACCGGCGTTCAAGACCAGCATGAAATACTCGAATAATCCCCCGCCATGGGATAACGGACATCAGGCCTGGAAAGTGAACAAACTGCGGTGGAGGGATGGAAAAATGAATGTACAGAAAAACGAAAAGGCTTATCTACGCCATAAGTTGCGTCCATATGTTAAATTTTGTTGAGAAATACTGAACGGTTTAGGAGCTCTGACCCTGATAGGAAGTGTAATGGACTGACAGATGGATGGATAGACAGAAGTCAACACTCACTGCTGTGTCCCCATTCAGCGTGCGGCAGGGGATGATAATCTATCAATGTTCATCTTTTTCCACACAAATAAAGTTTGCCTGGTGTGTGAAGACCTTCACAGCAGGAAGAAAAATGTTTTCCCTCTGAAGTATATAACTGATAAAGTGCAGTAGGGTGTAAAGTTAGGGCAATGATAGTGTAACATACCTTGAGAGTGCTGTTATACGTAATGTTTGGGGTAATGTTAATGTGACATTAATGGAACACAAGTATAACTCACCGAAATTCGCAGTCTGCGCATGGATCACTTTATTCTTTGCCCTCTCCTCCCAATCAAGCACCTCCTTATAGATCAGCTCTGTGCGGAGAGACACACACACACACACACACAGCAACCGTGTGACTGACAGCAAGTGGCTCAGGTGCACAAATGCACTTATGCACACTATCTCCACTGCAGAAACACTGTCTCATCTCCTGAAGAAGATACACACCTGCGCCCGTACACACACACACACACACACACACACACACACAGCGTACCTTTCCACTCCAGTAACGTGTGTTCCCGTTCATCCAGCTGCTCATCAGAGATCATGGGCGCTGGCTGCAACCACAAGACAGGAGTAATGAGAACACACACACACAAACACACACACACACCCCATGTCACTCACAAACACATCCCATGTCATTTACACATACCCCACATCACACACACATGCTCACATTTTCACTCAAATGCACGCAATAACACACATGCTCACACACTGGGTGCGCGGACACACAAACACTCGCACATGCTCGCAAAGGCGCAGCCACACACTCACACAGACACGCGCGTGCACACACACGTACACACACTTCCCACATCACTTGCAAACATGCTCAGAAATGCGTGCACGCATACACACACACACGCGCACATAAACACCACGTCACTCACACAAACGCTTGCAAATGCGAAAACACATACAACCCACGTCACTTGCTAACAAGCTTGGAAACACTCGCGCACTTGCTTATGCTTGAACTCGCTCACCATTAGCTGTCGCAAACTCAATAGTAGCATAGCAGTACAACACATTAATATAGCTGTGCCACTGACTCCTCTACCTAAGCCGGATCATACCACATATTAATACAGGGGTGCCACTCACCGCCTCCACCTCGGCCGGGTCGTACCACACATTAATGTAGGGATGCTGTAGGGCCTCATCCACAGAGATTCGTTTGGACGCATCGATCACAAGCATTTTTGAGAGCAGGTCTCTTGCCTGGCTTGCTGCAACAAAGATTAGCAGAGTTACAGCAGACTGAGAGCCGCAACAGAACAGGCAGGGCGATACAGGCACATGGACTTTCACAGGTGAGCACGACTATTTTATACTTATTACCAAACCTCCGTTTAACCACGTAAGACCCAAATGAGTTTCAAAATCACTTTTTCAAGAGCAACTGAGCGAAGAGGTGGCAACATAAATAAAATTGCATGATTTTAGACAATGCAAACAACACTGAACAGAATAAAATAAGTCAATTACTTCAACAGCATAAGAGCAGGCTGAGGAAGACTAAATGCTCAGAACGTCAGGCTGGCAAAATTGAAGAAAAGCAGGTGCAATACAGAGTGTTAGAAAAATATTTTAAAGCAAACTGAAGTGAGTACCAATACAATGGGGCAGGTTATCCAAAAATCTTTTGGTGCACACCTGAGCAGACATACTGAAAACTTTGGCATCTTGAAAACATCTTGGTGAAGTAGGTTTTGGGATTATAGCTAGTAATTAGCACCACTTTACTAATAATCAAAGAAATTTAGGAGGAAGAGAAGTCAACCTCAGAGTGGTTATTACACTACAGAGGGACAAACGGTGGGTGATCCAGTGTAGATAAAAATGAAGCTCAGAAATAAACTAAAAAAAAGTGAGGGATTCAGTGCCTTTGGCAAGAGTTCAGAGACCCTATTTAGATTAAGTTAACAACAACAACAGCCTGCTTTATCAGTGCGATTTTAGACTATGACAATAATAAAATGTTAGAAACAGATAAACTGGAGTTTAAAGGGGACCCATTATATTATTTTATTTTGAAGTTATAACATTCTTGGATGTCCAAAAGAGAAGTCTATAAACATTGTAGTACAAAAAACAAAAAAATTCCATGATTTCAAGGCTATTTGATTCCTACCACTCCCAACCTCCTGAAAAACGGGCTGTTGTTAGTGGGCGTTCCCTCTATGGAATGAGCTTTGCTGTAATTGGCCAGCGAATAGAGCCACCGCGTCAACTGAGAGCGATGGTGACATAATCCCCAAGCTACTGTCCCTAAATACAGATGACTGAATAAGTAGCTATCCAGCTAGCCACTGAAGTACTCAAGGTGTATGGAAAGGTAACCTGTTCTAAGCAAGTATGGACATTAAATTCACACGGGTGAATCAAGCAGTCACAATTACTAGTTTTACTTCACTTGTAATTCAGTCCCTAAGCTTAAGAATAATCCATAGCCAATGACTGTATTGTAGCAACCGTTAGCTAACATTCCACTTACTGCACTAGCCAGTCCGTTAAAACGGACTGAATAAGAATAAAAACAATCACACTATGTGTTCCTATAGACATGCCCCTTCACATTGCTTCTGGCTGAACTAGCAATAGTTCTTAAATACACAGTCAATTTAGTAGCAAGCTAGCTCACCACACAATGGTTATATATAGCGTGCATGCTAGCCGAGTAAGTTACTTTGGAGAGTAGTACATCGCTTCCTGGCTAGCTAGTTAAAAATGAACAACCAAGCCATGCATATTTAACTAAGGTTATGCTTGGAATTTCGTTTGAATATTAACCGAAATTGGAAACATTTACCCAGCTAGCAAGCTTCAGATTCTCCTCAAGAACAAAACAAAACCACCGCTTCTTTACATCTTCTGATAAGCATAATAAATGCCCTTTAATGCAAATGTCCTTGCCATTCCTTTTAGCTGTATGGCTAAAGCAGTTAGACAAAGAAGTGGATAGCACACAAATAACTGGTTATGGGCCTTTGCCAAATGAAGCTGGGATGTTTCCATTAAAAATAACCTGTGGGTGGAGATAGTCGGATAAGGGGTGGACGAATTCTCATAAGCTGGAATGTGAAGTAGGAAGGGAGGTCAAATTGGAATCCCATGTTTTACAAAAAAGGCAGTTCACAGATATGACAGAGTTGTTTTACTTCGCGGATAGTGGGTTGGTAAGCACTCCAGACACCAAAATTTGTGCGTACAAAAACAGACAAGAGCCATCTGGCAATGGCGGATCCCCCGGCTATAGGTTGTGTAACAACCTTTAAAAGGCACATCTACACATCGTGATTGACATGTGTGTCAAGTTTGGTGAAGCTAGCACATATAGTTTCCAAGATATGGCCCGGACAAACTCATGTTTACAGACGGACAAACAGACGAACAGAGCGATAGCTGAATCCCCCCGCATTATATGCCGGGGGGATAAAAAAAGTGAGTTTTTCGTAATATGCCCCCTTTAAAGTATCAGCACATCATTAATGTAAAATAATAGCTTTAATGTTGATGCTCCGAAGCATGTGTGGCAGGCTCAAAAATTTACCAGCACAAATTTTGCCATTTATGAATTCAATTCACAACTTAAAATCCCATTTTTTAGACCGTGCCATCTCTCTTCCTCCCCCTATTAAATGTTATTCACATCTAAATTTATTTCCATCATTTCATTGTCTTTATTTAAGTATTCCGTTTGCTTAGTATTTTCATGTCTGTATCACCTTGTTTTGATTATTTTCTTTACTTCCTCGTGTTATGTGATGCATCATTGAGAAATACAAAAGTGCTACATAAGTTGAATCCATCAATGTCATTATTAGAGATAAGAACTGTTTTGTTGCATCAGACAATCAAGATTATTTATATACAAATAGTGAATTAGACAGGCCCTAAAATTGAGCTCAGAGGAAAACCATAGCAAACCATCAAAGACATCTGAAGTGAGACCATCAAATTGAGTCAACTGAGATCTACCAAATAAGTGGTTAGCAAACCACCCTACTTTTCTCAGATCAGCAAATGAATGTTCGCAAAAAAAAAAAACAAGGACAGTTGTCAAACTTCTCCCACTGAAATATATAACGCAATGTGTGTCATGTTTACATATGCACACATTTAAATGTTACATACGCAGAATTTAGAGCACATATCAGAGCCCATACCTTTCAGCTTGTTGTGCTCAGAGTCAGCAGGAAACAGCACATCAGGGAAGAGCTTTTCAAAGCTGTACCCAGTGTATTGCGGCCGGTTTTCCACATAGGTCCGAACAGACTGACTCAGCTTCATCATGAACTCCTGTGACGGCGAGCCCAGCTGCTCAATCACTTTGTTCCACTGATCAATATCTAAAGCCATAGGTTTAGGACAAATACTAAAATGTGACTTCAAACTGTATCCTGAACACAATTTTAGAGTATTGAAAAAAATTATTTAAATAATTAAAAATGATTTAAGATTCAGAGAAAACAGATCACGTCTTGAAACTGTTGACTGCAATATGTGTTCTATACTGCCATTAACAGAAACACTATTGTCCTTGTTTCACATCAGGAAAAGGGAATATATATGGACTGGAATACACAGCTCCAATGATGAAAAGTTGTCACATTATCACAAGTGCACATAAAATACAAAGGAAGTGATGTGAAAAGTCCCTTCACCCTCTGCTATGCTGAAAACGCTACATGTGATTTGATGATTTGTGATTCATTTGTTTACTGAGAATATTTTTTTTTTTTTTAATTTAACGACTATTCAGATTCAAATGTCTGATTTTATACTTTTGATTTAAGTTTGCACCATGCTATTCACCTGTATTCTATACAGTTTGTTCCTTCCGTTACTGTTTCTTTGGAGTTTTTGTTTGCGGTGATTCTATGTAAAACTTTTGAAAGTGCTAATACAATAATTATTTTTTATAAATTATTGTTACCAATTTTATTATTACACAATGAGAAAACAAGAGAGGAAGAGACACACAGATACAAACAGAAACACGTAGGCAACACAGGGCATAAATTATTCCAAATACTACACCCAATTAGAGGCTGGTGTGCATCCTGAACATTTTGAAGCCAAAATGGTAGCCAATGGGATCCAATTGATCATGAGTAACACCCCGAGACCACTGGCATAAATGGGTGAATACAGTTAAGGATACGGTCAGAGCCGGGGAATAACACACTACCTCTCACCATCTCAGCCATGATGCAGCCCACTGACCACACATCCACTGCAAAACACAACGAGGTTAGCGCACGCACGTACACAAGCGGGCGCGCACACAGCGACACACTGGACACACACTAATCACAGGTCAAATGACAACAACAGGTTTCTGGGGAGCAAATGAAGACACAAACAAACGCATTAACATGGAGCCGTGTGCAGTACGCAGCCAAGCTCCTGAATGACAGGACCCACACATTTCACAATGACCTCTCTCAACAGAGAAATAAACCATGTCAACAGTATCGCTTATGCTGCATTAACATGGACTCAGGCAGATGGTAAACCATATACCATTTTGGAGAATAAGAGCAGGACAATAAAATTAGGCGAGGCCAGGAGAGAATACCGGTTATGGAACCAGTAGACAGCAAAGCAGTCCAAAGTTAAAATATTTTATGTTTTTGCAGTCCTGCTCTGTGACAGAATTTATAACCGGATGTTACACAGCTCCCTCACACAAGAAGAAAACCCAGACGATCCGGAGAACGGGAAGCTAATATTACTGACGTGCATGTTTCATTTAGCGGCACTGTTTATCCGTCACATTGTTCGTTTTTCAGTTTGTCCAGAATGTTTTATCCGTCTGCTGTCTGCCTGAATCCATTACAGCGGCAGATATCAACAGCATCTTTAGCCTTGATGCGCTGCTGCAGGGGTGGGTACTGACCGTTGGCCTGATAGCCCATGCCCAGGATGACCTCGGGCGCCCTGTAGTAGCGCGTCACCACGTACGGGGTCATCAGCAGCCCCGTTACCGCTGTCCGCGCCAACCCGAAATCAAGGATCTTCAGCGAGCAGTCCGACCTCACCACAATGTTACTGGGTTTCAGGTCCTGGGACAGGATTTGGGGGAGGTGGGTTTACAGAAGCCACACAAACCTAGGAATCTGCGTCGGCACCAAAACATTAGCCTATGCCAACTAATTGTGCCGTCGAATCAAGACCTTAATTAGTTATAAAGGATTTTCATGCTGGGCTATGACCGAAATATGCAGAAAGACCATCCTTCAAGCACAGGCTTGAACACCCATCCCTAAGCACGACACAGGGATTTAGTTCCAGGCAGAAACTGCTGCAGCACAGAAGGAGAGGGACCCAAGTGCTGCATTCTCTCGGTCAAAAACACCAAAAAAGGCAGTTACGAAAGATGCTAAAGCTCATTGTAGGTTTTCAATTAATCCACAGGAGGTATTGAGGGATTTCTGTGTTTGACTCAAACAGGAAGTTACAGATAAGGACCACTCCTGCAAGTGATCAAGTGCTTCAGACAGGAAGTTGACACACCGTGAGAATGAAGAAAATAGCCTGTGATCCTAACAGGAAGCAGCAGGTAAACACATTTTCTGGCTGCATCCTGACAGTTTTTGCTAAGGAGAATTCGTAACTCCTTGTAAATGACCTGGACCGATTTATGCGGCAGCCATGTTAAGTGTAGTCTGAATTCTCCCCATGTTCCTTAAAAGGTGCTTCAGTGCTTCGTTACTCATCTCCTCTAGCATAAGGAACACTGGACCATCCTTTCTGAAAAGGAAGAATGCCATCCCACAATTCCTTGCAACAGCAATATTTACAGCAGTGCACCACCCACCTGACCTTTCAAGAAAATACACAAACATGACGGGCAAAGGACGCATGACTACATTGCCTAGCTTAAGTGCAGTCCAATTTTATTGGCACCGTGACTGTCTTTTCCTCAGTCTTTACATCTTTCCTTAACCTCAAGACATTTTTTATCCAGTTTCAGTAAAAATGGTTTTAAATCAGACAATTGGGAGTATTTTTTGGACTATTTGACAGCAGCCCCTGTGTATGCTTCAGAAAGGAAGTTGCAGATAAGGTCGACAGTTGCATATGCTTCAGTCATGAATTGAGTCAGATAAAAACAGGAAGTTGACGCACCCTGTGAATGATTCCCGCAGAATGGAGGTGCTTAACGCCACAAAGTGTCTGGTACAGCAGGTAGGACAGCCGCTCGTGATCCAGCTCCATCTGAATCACTTGGCACAGGTTAGCATCCATCAGCTCCATCACCAGGTATCTGAGAACAAACGCAACAGCATTTCACCACCGAACTGTCTGCATGAGGCCATCTACCCCAGATCCCTGCTTGAATGTTTTAATGAGTTTTAATGAACTTTAATTGAACTTTGTTATTATTTTATTTTATAATTAATTAGCTAGCCAGCAGAGGATGGGCTTCCCCACCATAGCCGAGTTGCACCTGAGATCTCATTCAACTGGGGAGTTTTTCTAATCACTGTTTGAGGATTTTTCTCTTGGGAGTTTTTATTTATTTATTTTTTTGCCTCATTTGCTATAGTGGCAATTAGGCTGGGCACTGCCCCTTTTATTTATTATACTGTAAAGCGTCTTTGCGACAGTCTCTCGGTGAAAAGTGCAATACAAATGAAATTTAACTCAATTACGATTGAATTGAATTACTGAGACCCTGATTCCCAAAGCAAGATCACCACGGTAGCGTGAAAAATAATCCAAGTAAAAGTCTGGAACAGCTCTTTTTCAATTCAGTCCATGTTCCTGATTCGGGAGGGTTTAGGGTTTTAATCCAGGCAGCCACTCACCTGACTAGAAATCCTGCCTTCTGAAACAGAGCCCAGTTTAATTACAGCTTAACAGCCAAAAGACTTGCAAAATTTATTTTTAGCCCAGCCCACGCACACAGGGAGACAATAAACAAAAACATAAAACAAAACACTAATGTTGTATTTCTGTGGACTTATTTTTCATTCATCACCTGACATCACCATGGTGAGTGATGACGCTAAAGCCGGCTCAGCGGAGGGCAGCACGCTAAGCAATGCAGTAAACACAAGTTTGAGAATCACAAGGCATCACACTTACACATCCTGGAATTCTTCAAGCGTTTTCTGTGGTGTGAATATATTTAACAGGCCAATAATCTGTGAAAACAGAAAGCAAATCACACTAAATATTAACCTATAGGCTGCAGTTAGAATTATTTATTTATTTAAAATTTTTAGACCTTCAAAAGAACTCTATCACAGGGGACCTGGAAAAGGATGTAACTCTCGAAGGTATTCTCTCAATTGTACAAGAATCTGGACAAAATGTGTAAAATGAAACAAAAAAAAAAAAAACCAAAACTGCAAAACGGAATTGGCTAATCCCTTTTTACCTGTATTTAAAAGTAGGTAAAACAGTAATAATGTTTTAACTCATCAGCTGCATTTTTACTTAAACAGCCATCTCAGAATGCAATATCTGCGATCCATTCCAATGAAGCTGAGACAGGTGCAGACAGTCCATCACTGTGTAACATCAGCTCTCCTTTTAAAAACACTCAGGGGTCAGTAAGGACCTGAGGACAGGAACTGTCCCAATAATTGCGGAAGTGAGGATGTAGATAAAGACTCCACTAAAGCAGCTTGCATGCCTGCGAAGGCAAAGGGAGAGCCCCAGACTCACGTTTTTGTGGTTGACACATTTCATCAGCACCAGCTCTCTGTACGCCCTCTTGGCATGCGTCTGATTCTGGAAAGGCCGGCTGAGTTTCTTAATCGCGACATTTTGATCGAGGTAGTGATCATACGCAGAGCTGGAAAGCAAAATAAGTTAGGGGCTCGACTAAATCTTTTTTTCTCAATTATTTTATACCTGAATGATGCATTTTGTAGACAGTGCACATCAGTAACACTGAAATAATACTCAGAGACTTAGGGACCATTTACGGTTTCATGGTTGATACTCGATTCTTGTAGAACAAGGTCACTGACATTGTAATCAGTCTGCTACTTCAAACCCATAAGAGAAACCAAATGCAAGCTAAGATTAATCTTCACCACAACTATCCATTGTACAACAGACTATCTGGTGCCGGCAGACTTAAAAACGAGTGTATGATTCATGAACTCCTTCTAGTCCCTCTCAAGACACAGGCAGCAAAGTGTAGTATAAGCCGTATTGTTATATCTGATAAACTATGCACGTAAACTCACCAGACAATTCCCTGTGCTCCTGAACCAATGGGTCTCAGGTTTTGATAGCGTTTCAGCACTGTGAATGTGGAGTCCCCCACATCTATGCAGTAGTACTCCTTATCCCGCTTGTTCTTATTCATTCTTACAAAGATGCAGGTGGTATTTTGGGCATCCCAAAACCTGAAATGACAACCAAAAAAAGTTACAATTTTGAGAAACTGGAAATGCTTTACATAGCGGCTATAATCCATGCTTTACAAAAGGGCCAAATTACATTAAACCAGCAGTCTAGTCAAAGCAAAACTTTCGCTAAACTTTGACAAGTCAGGTTCTGCACTGGTGAGAAGAAACTGATTTTCTGGAACTGTTAAAACTCTTGTCAGCAATTGGCCCGTGTTAGTATCTTTTGCTGTACAAAAAGATCTCAGGCCAATTGATTCAGCTTCCAAAATAAAAAAGCACTGTCAGAACAACCTTACAGGCTGAGAACACAATCAGCACCACCTCATATTCACAAAACCAAGATCACATACGGTGCAAGATGTTTCCAGTACAGGTTCTCTGCTTGGCTTTTCACTTAAGTACAGGAAAGCAGTCAGAAGTTATGCGTTTTGCAACTTGAGGCAGAATCCAAATTTATAAATGAGGCACTAAAGCACCAGTGACACCCTGCAATGCTTTTGGGTTACTGCACATGAAATAACCAGAGCACCATGGCAACAGAATTGTCAAAGATTTTCCTTTTTTCATCCCATTTATGAAATTAAGAAAATTGTTTTCAACATAACAGTATCTCCGTTCATTTGGGTTTAATGAGGGCTAGAAAAAGGGACGTTTCACGTGCCCTCTGACATTTAGTTGCCGTTCGCTCAAAACCACTCCAGGTATGATTCGTAAAAAAGGCGCACACACACCTGTTTGCCCCATGGCAGCAGTTATTTTTCTTACGCTTCTCACATCGCTAGTTCAAAGGAGTGTAAGAACACTAGAATTAACGTTGAAGCTCTGTAGGGGAATTTGGGTGCAGGAGGCAAATCATGTAAGGTTAACTGCCCATAAAAATTGTGCCACTGTCCAAATATTCATGGACTTCAATGTATTTATTCACATGAATGTATATATCTGTATCATTTTCACTTTCGTGAATTCATATATCCACATTATCATTTTCATGGTATATCCATATATTTATTTATTTTCATGTCTCCCACTTGATTTGTAGTCACTTGCATGATCGTACCAATTAGTGTAATTACGACTGCCATCTGTTCTATTATAATGAACTTCCTCGAACTATAACCATTTGACATTCATGCAGCCAGTCAGTGGAGAATGGGCTCCCCCTCTCTAGTAAGGTTCCCCATGAGATCAAATTTAATTTGGAAGTTCTCTCTTTCTCTCTCTGCCAGTGTTGGAGGATTTATCTCCTTACTGTGAGGAAGACAGTTAGTCAACATAAACCCAATAGCTAATTAGACAGCTAATGAGGGCTCACAGAAATGAAAACATCCTCAAAAACCCGAAAGATCTAGCTTTATGACTTAAACAACATAGTCACGCATTACATTTCTGCATTCTTTGACAAGCAAACTAGTCTTTGGTGCCAATACAAGCAATAATCTAGCATTACTTACGAGTACAATTATGGTCCACTAAGTTCAACAAGCACCCCAAGTTCGGCTGTCAAACTACCCCTTAGCAAGTACATATGACCTGAAGTAACATGAGGCTAGTTCAGAGGTGTGCAACAAGGGCCCGATCTGATCCCTGGTTTTCACACCAACTTCTGGCCTTGAATTAGTTGACTGAATAAATTAGCCAAACCATTTATGAAATTTGACATTTAAGGCGTATTTCTTTAAATTATCATGAATGACAACCAAAGAACGTTCTGGTCTCCCTTCATAAAACATTTTTCTTTGATCTAAACACTGGACAAATCTATGTTTGTGTATGCAACCAATTAAATCAATTAGTCAGGGTAATTGATAAAAATAAAAATCTGCACACACACACCGGCCCTCAAGGACCAGAACTGCCCACCCCTGCCGCTGCACTCTACAGTCATTACTGAGGCGGTGCAATGTCAACCAAAATTTATTGTAGGTTACTTAGCGATTCACTCGGTCAACCAGCAACGTTAAGTGGAGACACTGGTACATGGCGTTTACCACAGTGCCAAAATTTAGAGGTCGGTTTTTACAAGCGAACTCCACCAATATAATAATAAATCGATTAGGTCGTTTCTATGCAACTTGAGTTCGCTCGTAACAGGCAAATGTACTGAGCCCAAACACGAGTGATAATCTTGGCTGTCATAGCGCGTCCTGCAGTAAAGCCGCTTTCACATTGGACGCGAAACGAACGCGTATTCGCGTCTTTGCATTGACTTTGAATGTAATCTGTTGTGCTGAAAATTCGTTTCGCGTCCGGTGTGAAAGCAGCTGAAGTGTAACTGTTAAGCGAGCTGCAATCAGTACTAGGCTAGCACTCACAACTGCAACTCCCCACTGCATCTAAAGCAATAGCTACAATCGCAGTTACTTTGCAAAAAAAACTTACCACTTGAATGTATTTCAACGATTATCGGTTGCTTTCGATTTGTTTTTAATTTCAGTCATTGAAATATTCAGGAGATTACAAAAAATAGCATCATGTTGCGAGCAGAAACATTGCTAGCCTCTGCGTACACAGTGACAGGAGCGCTTTCATTGGCACAGGCTCTCGGTGCCAGAGCACTGCAAAGGATGCGTATACGTCACTGGACGCTGCGTTTCGGTGACGTAGCAGTCCCATTTGCAGCCACCAAAACATCATGCGGTCTGAGTGCCTCCCCCTGCGGTACTGTACGTCCCGGAGAGCATCCCATCTGCCAAGTCAGTATTTTATATTCATTGTGCAGTGAAATATTATTTCGCTTTAATTTTATTTTCTTGAACTGCGGTTCGTGTCATTGTAAATGCTAATGTGTAGTTCTGTTGATGCAAGCAGTAGAGTGCAGTCAGAGTATCAGATTGATAGTGGTGCATTGGTCAGTCATTGACTTTTATTGTTTGAGATTCCTTTACTTCCTCGCATCCGCTCAAGAAGTTAAGAAAACAAATTGACAAATGAGGGTCACACATTACCACATGAGCAATTTGATTAGTCCGATGACTGCAGCTAATTCTGCGTGATGGTGCCCCGACTCTGCTGGAATATGACTGCAAATTGTAATTCAAGTTAACACCTCTGAGGGTCACATGACCGAGTTTGTGACCCTCTGGGCGTTCTGCTTTTGCTTTCGGAGGATTGTGTTTTATCACTGATTCTCAAACTCAGGACTCGGGGAGAAACACCTGTGTTTGCGGATTTTTAATCCAATCACAATTACAGCTATCAGAATTTTATTAATAGCTTGCTCTTTCTTTATTAGGTGCTTTAGATCTTTTCATGAGCTGTTTACCCTCTTAATCCTCATTTAATGCCAGAAATAGCCTCACTATGCCTGAAAGACTAAGTTTTTGTTATGCTTACTGTGCTAAATGGCCAATTAAATACAGAAACGGAACCAATGAAAGGCTGAGCTTGGGCAAACAATTTAGTTTGTTAGCCTTTTTGTTGAGTATTAAAATTCAACACAGTGCAGGCTTGCCTCAATATCCTTTGCTCTGTCACTGAATTCGTCATTATCCTCCCGGTGGTTAGGTCTAGCGGCCAGGTATATTTGTGCATTTTATCCAATTGGGAGCTTAATAACTGACCTCATTCTTCATTTCAACCATTTATAGACAATGGACTTATTTTCATGCACATTTAAATTAACTGAAATGTGACCATTTTAGGCAATATAGACCAATAAGCAGTACATGTCCACAACCAATTGTTATGAATGGCGTGCTTTGCTGTTTGACAATGTTATTTCAGAGCCTATGGCCTAGTCCATACGTACACGTGTATTTTTAAAAACAGGGGTTTTCCTCCTCTATTTTCCAAAGAAAAATCTCTGTCCACAAGAGAATGCAAAAACATAATCAAAGTACTGCCAAGAGAATGCCAAAGAAACAGATGGCGATGAAATAATTCACTGTAAGAGCATATAGGCCCATCACAAACCTTAATAAAAACTTGCTATAAGGAACATAGCGGAGCATTCTAGATAAAGGGGAATTTCCACCCATAGAACTTCCTGTTTCATGGGTAGAGCTTGTGAGAGGGTCCAGAATGAATGGGGGCCATGGAGCTGTAGCACCAAAATGTATTGTATCATGAGGAAACTTTATTCTGGTAATTTTCATTATGTTTTCAATACATGGGGTCAAGAAAATGCGTAAAGTTCCATTTTAATTTTTTAAGGGTTCTCAATTGTAGTAAAATACGTTTCTGTAAGTATTAGTGATGTCACGCACCACAAGCCACTTTACTGCATTCACCCACCCACTTGATAGCAGTAGACCACAAAGCATATGCAAGCTGTTTAATTCAACCATACGCCCAAAGTCTGCTGCAGTTATCGTTTGGAAAATACATTGGCAACATAATATACATTGGAATATGCACAGTCGAGTCACATTATTATGACCACCAGCTAGTATCCAGAGTAACAGCCGTGTGCAGCACGGACAGCAGCGAGACGGGCTGGGAGTGCCTCAGTGAGGCGCTGAAACGGTGTCACAGGTATTTGGAGCCATGCTAACTGTAATGCATCTCAAGGCTGTTGGTGTGTTGTGAAGGATCCATACAGCTAACATGACGATCAAGGTGGTCCCACAGATGCTCCATTGAGTTCAAGTTTGGGGAATTAGGGGGTCAAGGAAGTACTAGGAAATCTTGGTCATACTCTTCCAACCACCGTCGGACATTTCTAGTGGTGTGACAAGTTACATTGTCCTGCTGGATGAGCCCATCCGTCCCGGGGAAGACACTCAGCATGTACGGGCGTACGTGATGCCAGACAGCAACGAGTGATATGTTTGCAGAATACCTACAGCACACCTTACATACCCACAAGGCAGCTTACAAGCAATCTGCACTTTTCTGCTGCATATCGTGGGATCAGTTTTTTGCGTGGACTCGCAAAAATCAAAGTTAGCAAGTCCATATTCAAAACTGAACTGAGTTCTTTCTCTGCTAGGAGTTGGGATCTCTTTCTCAGAGACAGATGAAGCAAGAAACTGTGAGTTGGTTGCTAGGTAGCTAGCTAGCCAGCAATTTGTTGCAAATTATGGGGTCAGTTTTTTGAATGGTGTTGCGAAAATCAAAATAAGCTAGTCCGTATTCAAAACAGCACGGTGGTAAAATGAGGTCAAAAGCTGAATGATAATTGCAATGGGAAACTAGAAAGCACTCAGAGAGCGTGGCACCTCCGCCACGCCAAGGCAACTCTGCGCATTAGCTATTTTCTTTGGATGATGTAGGGTATTGTTGCATTCCACCGCCAGGTGGCTGCAAAAGCCAAAAGCATGCCGACTGGAAATCCAGCCCATTGGAAAGACCTGAAATCTCTGGCGGCATAGCTGGATTTGTACTTTGGCCAATATCTCAGCTATCCTTTGGTGTAGGTATGCAAAAATCTAATCACTTGTTCCTCTTGTGCTACTCTAACATCCTGCAAAGTTTGGTTAAAATCTATGGGGCTGTTTTTGAGATATCCTGCTAACAAACAGACAAACACGCCGGCGAAAACATACACCTCTTTGGCGGAGGTGAATAATTTGACGTGTACATTTGCTGTTGCGGCTTCAATACATTGTCTGGTATCGCAGTGGTATGAGGGCATAGGAAAGAAAAATGGCAGCACGCTGTGCATTGTGGGAAAGCACACATAAATTGATGTCCGTGAATGAAACTCATTAGGCTCGCACACTGATATCACAAGCCAAAACCTCTGATTTTCTTTTCCACATGTAAAAACAGTGAAAATGGAGTTCCAAGAAATTTTCTTCCTAGAGAGTGTTTTCCAAACGGTGGTTTTCAGTGACCAAAAGTGCAGTTTGCATGTGGTCAAAAGACCGAAACATGAAGGAAATGCTACATTTTCAAAAATACATATGTTCATGTTGTCAATGCCTAAGTAATTCATGATTTAAAACTTTAAGTTTAGGCAACCTGCATGTCTGAAATTCTGAGATTGCCATTGCGGTCAGAACAAAAACCAGCACACACAGGGTACCTCAGGTCTGACTTTGAGAACCACTGTGCGAAGGCAAAGCCAGGCCTCAGGTGACTGGTACTAAGTCAGGTTTCACCCCATAATTTAAAGACCACAGTTTTAGCGTAAACAAATGTGATCGCTGAAACATTTATTGCTAGTAATTACAATACTATCAAAGCAATTCATGAGTAGGCCTAATATATTTTCTGATCCAAAACTTTTAAAGGTTTGCAGTCATCCAGAAAGCAATGAATTAACAATAATGTATCATTACTAGTATCATAGCTAAGACCATTACTACTACTTCTACCACTACTGCTACTCAGTGGCGAGTGGAGGACAGAGAAAAAGGAGGGCGATAAACATGTCTTTAAACTGCTTATTAGTCTTGATCTGTTTTCAGTCAACTTTCCTGGTAAAAGACACTTTATCCCTCGTGTAGCTAGCCTAATTTTCTTTGTTAAGAACAGAAATCAAACGCATCAGTTGAACGCAAAACAGAGCGTATTCCAATCTTTTTCAATTAAACAATCATTACGCACAGGTTTGACGACTTGTTTAGGATGTGACAAAATTTAACGCGGAAAATCCACCGTGGTTTTTTCGCGAAGAATAGCCTATTTAGGCATGTGAATTAGGCCTAATTATAGAATTTATTATTCACTGGCCAAAACATTTCATTATAAGGGAAACTAACATGTTGACCAAGAACAATGACTGAAATCGGGTCACTAATCTCATCCGTTTCAAGGGATGTTTTTCGCCCCCTCGGTTTTCCGTCTACCACCCGCCACTGATACTACTTCAACCACTACCACAATAATAAGAATAATAATAACAACACGCATTTACTGATTATTGTGAGACACTTTCGTAATTTTAACAATCATGACCATATTAGGTTTAATTGTATAGCTGCACAGCATCTATAAAATAGATGTAGCCTATTTTTTATTCAATCAACCAGAAATCTGCTTCAAAAAAGTAACAGTAAAGATTTATAATGAATTGCAGTTTCAGATTTCAACAATTTACAGTCGTTTTTACTGACAGTGTTAATTAAGAATTCTTTGGGCCTACATATTTCGACGCGATCCAAGTTTGTCAACAGGTCTTTATTGCCAGACAGAGAGGTGTGCTCGTTCGCGTATGCAGAACCTTAGACGGATTAAGTAAAGTAGTCGCTGTGATCCGAAATTTTCTCCGCGGCCATTGGTGGCTCGTTCTTATGGCCTGTGGCTTGGCAAGCCGCCCATGATAATCCAATTGTGTTATTACCGCGACAGTCTAAGAATAGTGTCAATTTTAGAAAAAGTTAGAAACGCTCAGAGGAGACATGGCCTAATAAGGATATGCCATGGAGAAAATGACAATGGAGGCTTTTAGATATGGTGATCAAGCCGGTGGAAACTCACCTGGTTAAACGGCTGTTCAGTACAGCGCATAGTTACAGTAAGTAAACGAAACAACGCGGGATGATAAGGGATTGCTTCTGAGATTTTGAGATTGCGAATAGCCGACTGGTCGATATTCCTCTTCGCAACAGCGGATGTAACAAGGTAAATTCGTTTCTACACCCTCCCCCTTCCTCCCCATAATGAATACATTCACGTTACAAAACTAAAGTGATGTTTACGTTTCAAAATGTATGAATAGCCTAATGCGTCTTACGGCGTCAGTATTCAATTACAGCAACAACTGAACTCATTTGCAGTTTCAAAATGTAGTTTTCGGACGCGCGGGTGCTGAAAAGACTATTATGAGACAAAAGTTGTGCTGTTTTAACAGGTTATTTGTTTAACATTTAATTTTGCGAGTCTTTGTGGTGCATTCTCTCATAAATAAACCAGGTATCATGGAAAAATCCGTACATGAAAATATCATGTTAATGAAGGATATACATTTTTTTTACTGCGTGGATGGATGAATTGATGGATATTACGCTTTAATGTAGGTATAGCTCTATTAGGGCTCATCGACAGTGTAATATATTAGTTGTTTTTAATCAAATTGGTTCGCAGATGGGTAGTGTAACTCTAGGTAAACGAGTTATTATAAGATGACATATTCCCCAGGCCCCAACAATCTGATCTCAGAAATCCCAAACTATCATAAGGCATCAGTTTAGGACCTGATAAATATGGACAGCAATTTTTGTTAAAATATTGAACGTATTCGAGTTCTGCTGCGGAAACTAAATGTCCCCTGATGGACAGACAAACCGACAGACGACCGCACGGACGACTATATCCCCCCGCATAATATGCCAGGGGGCATAATAATGTGAGGGCTAATGTCGTTCTGTAGGTTGCAGATTTCTTTACGCTCCGATTTCCTGAGAGTCTTGGATAGACACAAAGCATTCAGTGGTTTTAAATTCATGTTGGAACAGCAAATAAATAAAGAATACCACCTGTGCATTCTCAAGGTAAAGCATGCTATTGCTGTTAAGCAAAAGAAGTCAAAACAATTTTCGTATTAGAATGTTTGCTGTTATGTTGAAACAAGTAATCCTTTTGGCTAATTCAGTGAATACTGAGCATCTTGAAGTATTGTTTCTATTATTTTTGATGTCCTCACTATGATATACATGTACATACACATTCAATGCATGGAAGGTGTTTGATTAAAAAAAAAAATCTAATTACCTTAGTGGCCTTCTTTGTAACTCCACAAGTACAGTACAATGCTGGAACATACTCCTGGTTCGCGAATCAATGGCCTCATGCAAGAAGGGCGTAAGTGACATTTTTACAAGAGAGCCAAAAAACTGCCACCGCACCACATGTTAGCTATATGCTGCACCAATGTTGAAAAGACATTTTAACCCTTTTAGGATAGGAATTGAGATGGGTGATGGGCTAGTCTCAGTTATTCCAAAATAACCAAAAAGTCGAAGTGTCACTTACATCCTTCTAGCATGAGGCCATTGATATGTTATCAGCTCATATCAAACTGGTAGCAGCATGCCATACCGGTATTGAAGTTTACAATTCAGGTTTATATCCAGTTACCCTCATGTGTGATGCATGCTACCTATACTGTACATCCTAATGGACTTAACTTGATACGGAGAGCGAAGGGTTAATTGTAATTAAATTGTTGCATGCTAAGGAAGACTCTGGGGTTGTCCAGTGAGTGGGGAAGATGCATGGCCTTTCATCTTGAAGATGACAGTTGTACCAACTCCAGGTTTAACCAGCTCTAGTTCGAATAGTGCCTCTGAATGACCTCTCCGCCATTTTGTCCAGAAATGTGAAAGCTCCCCAGCCAAGCATCCGCAAGAATAAGACATATTTCTCTTTCATAATGAGTGACTGTATTTCTGGCCTCAAGGCGGCTTCCATTTGTGTCCAATCAACTGTAAAATAGACCTTTAACTAAGTTACCTAGCGAAAGTGAAACAGAATTCTTGTTTGTTCATTCCGCAGGTTGCTAGGAGAAATATGCTATTCATTGTCTGTTGGGCTACAGCAGACATGTTGAAACACAAGTTTACTGACCACTGAGGCTGCCTGAATCATTTGAGCTGCATTTAGCTGCCATCCAATGTAGATTCTATCTTGTTGATGGAGATGTTGTCCATCTTTAAAAAGCTACACGTGATATGAATTAAGACACAAGACAAACATAATTATGCTCGGATTATTGCCTTTGTTGTCCTTACACAGTGATTCTGTGTGGGGGGTTCGCTGTCTGTTGCGGTCTGAGAAATACATGTGAAATTATTGAGGAAGTAACCTCAGTATGAGCAAACAGAACATAAACATGATCAAGATGACAGCTTTATGAAACAAAATTAACCAAATAATGCTGGTGCATACAACATGTTTGCAGGACACAAAATTATTTTTTAGATTAATTTCATGCGTCTCCCATGAAGTTGCGAGAGGAAACTAGCTGAAAAAGTACAGTAAGGATGTTGTTAGAGAGAGTAAACAATGAATGGGGTCATATTGACCTAAAACATAATATGAGGGATAAATAGTTACTTTGAGTTTCAAGGGAGTTTTACCGGGCGCAGATATCGGCCTAAAGGTATCTCCGAGGCTTGGAATTTTTGGGGGATTTGGAGATTGGGGACAGTGAAGTACTAGAAAAATGCCATAAATTAAAGACAAGTAAGGTGATGGACCCTGATTGCATGTACCTTAGGATACTTAACAAACACTACATTAAATATTTCGAGTGGTCAGAGCGGACCCTCTTTGCAAGCATGCAGACACGTACCTAAATGAAGTCAGACAACATTTTATAAGGGACCACAAATGAGATTAATTCTTAAAATGAGGATGGTAGAAATTATAGGAGGCATTTTGGAATAGATTAGGAATTTTTTACAGAATGGAACACAAAAAGTATTAGTCAAAGGGATCTCATCTAAACCAGGCATTGTGGGAAATGGAGTCCCACAGGGATCAGTGCTGGCATCTCTGTTCAGAATCAGGGATACTCTCACCCGGAATATTCACATCTGGAATACTTGCACCGGAAATACTCATAGCTGGAATACTTTCACCTAGAGGACTCACATCTGGGATGCTCATACCCAGAATACTCACATCTGGGATACTCAAACCTAGAATTCTCTCACCTGGGATACTCTCCCAGATGTACTCTCACCCAGAATCCTCCCACCTCCTCACTCCTGCTGGGTTCCTCCTCCTCCTCCTGTTCTCAGTCTCTCCCCCCGCCCGTCTGTTGCAGGATGAGCAGCACATTTGTGACTCTGGCGGAGGTCCTGCAGGCCAGGGGCGCCCCGCTGGAGGATAGGGAGCTGTGGGCCCTCCTCTCAGCTACAGCCAAGTCCTTACAGGAAATCTCCTTTGCAGGTGATTGACTGTGAACCAGTGCCATAGTTTACTGTGGCAGAGAAACTGCTTTGGTGGGATATTCCAAAATGTTCCTTAGTTGCTATGACAGCAGAAAGGTGCTCAGGACTACTGCATTCTGAAAACATATTTATGATTTCACTCTCTAAAGGGTTTGATTATAAACCACACAACAGACCACCTGTCCTGTAGCTCCTGCAGTTCTTCAGAATTATTAGTAGCTCATCTTTGTCTATGTGCCGTGTCAGTAGAATATGTAAATGTGAAATATGGATTTGTTTTACAGGAAACAACAGCATGTGCTGCATAATAAGCCCGGGCTCCTTTCTGCTGTCCGCGAGCGGCAGTCTGGCGTTTAAAAACTGCGCACTGAGCGCTGAGGTCAGCACCTTTGCTGCACCAGAAATGCTCCAGGGTCGCCATGGCAACAGCAAACTGGCTACAGAAAAGGTGAGCAGTGCTGCGCTCAGAGTTGTGCACTCAGGGGAGGCTCTCTGCTGTCATTTCAACTAACTATGAGTAAATATGGGGAAAAGCACAGGAAAGTGATAGACTTTCGTTCAAAGGGGTTTAATGACCAAAATGTGTCCTCAATCACAAGCATTAATGCTAGAAGCCACCAGGCACAACGCTTTTCTGAGGTATGATTCAGGGTTAGGATTTGAATATCTATATATTCTTACTGAGTTGGCGATTTGCGTAATTTCACACATCTCCGAAACCACCGTGAATAATGAGTCTGTTTTCCGCATACACTGGTTTTACTGTGTGAGAAGGACAATGTGCCAGGTTTTGAACTTAGTTATGAAGTGTAAACTGCATTTTGAAGCTGTAAAAACGCTGCCTGCGCATGTAGCCCGGGCATGGCACAGGTATTGGGTAGTAAATCATATGTTACTCACATAGTGTATGTCAAGAAATTATGATTGATGTTATATAATCAATATATGATATATGGATATTTATATGGATAGCTGTTTGAATCTAAGCATTTGATCATAACTATAATTTCTTGTGCAGATGATGATCTATTCTCTGGGGATGACTCTATATTGGTCAGCTGATTTCCATCTTCCACAGAACCGGGTACGTTCCCTGCATCTCACCGATGCTGAAGTGAGGAGAGAAAGAATATAAAACACAGAAAAACACTGAAATGCTCCCTTTAATCATTTCCCTCAGATTCAGTTTTTTTATATTTTATTTTTGCTAAGATATGCATTAGAAGTAGAGCCCCTGCATGGGTCCATATACTTTTGGGCTCTCTCTAGACCACAGGAATCTAATTCTATAAAGAGCCAGCGAGAGTGCGGTCTATTGTTTTAGCCTAGTGCCTGGGTAATTCCTGACACCGCAAATTTACATTTATCGACGAATGACCGAGATCAGCACTGGCCTGAAACATGACCTGCGCTCGCATCCGCCTGCCAGTGTGGGATAAGATATGACAGGACTGCACAAGACCTTGGGAAGAATACTATGCAGAAATGCACGTCGCACATCTTACGTTCTCACCTTTACTCTCTTCTTCCCTGAGTTGAATTCTGCTGCATTCCCCCCCCCCCCCCCCCCACAGCCAATCCAGATGAATGACACCTTGAACTGCCTCCTACTGAGCATGTGCGAAGAAATGGCCTTCAAGAGGGTCGGCCTCAGCAGCATCGTAGAAGCGTGTGAGACCCACCACAAGAGGGCGCAGCTACCTCCTCCCAGTGAAGTCATTCAGCGCCTTGTGGAGCACGTTTTCCGGGACTCTGTGAGTCTCCTTGACTGGGCGAGAATGTCTGTGGGAAATCAGCATTCGCTCTCAGAAAAACGGGTCCTTTAGCATGTGTCCTCCGAGGGATGCCTTTTTAGTTATTTATGGAACCCTTAATCATTGGTGTAAAATGGGTGGACTGAACCATTTAGTTCAACAAAAACCCTTGAACAGGATGGGGTACCTCTGCAAAGACACAGAGCAGCTTTTTGTTACTGTTCCTTCTGACATCTAGCTGGTCAGCCATTTCCGCTGCTGTTGACCAGTTGCGCTACAAAATGAAACCTTATCATGCATTTTAATCTTGTGTTTAGTGTTTAAACACTTATCTCTATTACCTTTTTACTCAGAAAAAAATATGCTGCTAGATTGAGGTAATTTAGCAGGATTGGCAAGTATGCAAGTTGTGGTAATTTTGTGTGTGATTTTTGGTAAGCTGAGACGTATTATAATGATGAACCAATCCTGCAAATTTCATGTGTATATATTTGGTAGTTCAAAAGTTATGACTTATTGAAGTTGGCTTATTGTAAAGAACACTCATTTATAGGCAAAATTAGGGGCCACATCCCCCTTTTGAAGTCTCAATACCTCAAAAACTAATGACGATATGGGTCTGAACTTTGCACATAATCTACTGGATAAAAGAACATCATGTTTTATCAATTTCAAGTAAATCTGAGGTGGTCAGCCTGGAACTGATTTGAAATCACGTGATTTGAGATCAAATAACCATAATATAAAAAAATATTTCAATGACGGTATTGCTGAGGCTTCTGGGTGCTGTGAGGGTCCTGTATACATACTGTGTGTGCTGCAGGTGGACTCTGTAAGGTTTTATATACAGTATATACTGTTTGTGCTGCAGGTGGACTCTGTAAGGTCTTATATACATATTGTGTGTGCTGCAGGTGGACTTTGTAAGGTCTTATATACACACTGTTTGTGCTGCAGGTGGACTCTGTAAGGTCTTCTATACATACTGTTTGTGCTGCAGGTGGACTCTGTAAGGTCTTATATACATACTGTTTGTGCTGCAGGTGGACTCTGTAAGGTCTTATATACATGCTGTTTGTGCTGCAGGTGGACTCTGTAAGGTCTTATATACATATTGTGTGTGCTGCAGGTGGACTTTGTAAGGTCTTATATACACACTGTTTGTGCTGCAGGTGGACTCTGTAAGGTCTTCTATACATACTGTTTGTGCTGCAGGTGGACTCTGTAAGGTCTTATATACATACTGTCTGTGCTGCAGGTGGACTCTGTAAGGTCTTATATACATGCTGTTTGTGCTGCAGGTGGACTCTGTAAGGTCTTATATACATGCTGTGTGTGCTGCAGGTGGACTCTGTAAGGTCTTATATACATGTTGTGTGTGCTGCAGGTGGACTTTGTAAGGTCTTATATACATACTGTTTGTGCTGCAGGTGGACTCTGTAAGGTCTTATATACATACTGTTTGTGCTGCAGGTGGACTCTGTAAGGTCTTATATACATGCTGTTTGTGCTGCAGGTGGACTCTGTAAGGTCTTATATACATGCTGTGTGTGCTGCAGGTGGACTCTGTAAGGTCTTATATACATGCTGTGTGTGCTGCAGGTGGACTCTGTAAGGTCTTATATACATGCTGTTTGTGCTGCAGGTGGACTCTGTAAGGTCTTATATACATGCTGTTTGTGCTGCAGGTGGACTCTGTAAGGTCTTATATACATGCTGTGTGTGCTGCAGGTGGACTCTGTAAGGTCTTATATACATGCTGTTTGTGCTGCAGGTGGACTCTGTAAGGTCTTATACACATGCTGTTTGTGCTGCAGGTGGACTCTGTATCTGAAACTGCAGTGCCGCTGAGTGATAGGAGTCAGATGATCAGAGAGCGACTTCATGGTAGGAGCCTGCATATCTATCTATCCATCTATCTATCTATCTATCTAAAAATGTCTCTTTCACTTTCTTGCTGCCCTGCCCTTTTACTCTGTCTCTCTGTCCCCTCTCCGTGTCTCACTACTTTCCATCTTTTTTTTTTTTAAATTTGGCATCTCCAATCCCACTCGAATCTGGAATGCCCAATTGGTGAACTATGTACAAAGCTTGCTCGTATGCGACCCCTTGCTGCCAACTCAGGATAGTGAAGACAGTTCACGACTCTCCTCCAAAGCACATGCTCGTCAGCCACTGATTCTTATACACTCATTGGTTGAATCCTCATAAGTTCAGAACGAGGGCAGAGGATACCCGGACATGAACAAACCCAGAGTCTTCCTGACGAGCGCCCGTCTGGCCAGCAGGAGGCGCTGGAGCAACGAACAAAGCTACTATTGTATCCCCAAATCCGGCAGTCCCTTCCCAATTTGGAACCCTGTAGCGCGATGGCCAATTGTGCGCTACTCTGAAAAAGCTGCCAACCCCTGCCGGTGGGTACGCCGGGGCTCGAACCCGCTACTTTCCATCTTTAACCCTTTTTTTCACTCTGTCCAGGTCTTTGTTTCTGTCTATCCTCTTCTCTATCTCTCATTCAATCTCAGTGAGTACACACAGAATTATAACATCTCTGCACATTTAATGACTTGCGGTGCTGTCTGAATATGGTGTAGAAAAAGTTTAAATAACTTAATTTTTGGCCTTTTGTGTTTGAAGAGCTGTCGGTCACAGGGGTGTGTTGTCTTGAGATATTACAATGCCAGCAATTGGATTATGGATTTATCCTTAACGGAGTGCAAGATAAGTCCTACTAATAATGAGTCTTCAGGAATAAGCATGGATGCTTAATCAAATTCTCAAAGTCCTTCACTTGCTTGGACACTGTCCAAAACTCTCTCCGTGAAGTCATGTCAGTCCCTTCAGCATTTTTCTAAAAGCTTGGATTAATTTGATTATATATTTTGGTCATTCAGGTAAACAGCCACCATACCCGGCCTACAGCAACACAGTCATGATGGGAGAAGGTTCCAGAATATCAGTGGAGGCAGAAAGCAGATCAGGTTGGCTTCTTCTTCTTGACTTTTTAAAAATATGGACATTAAAAATAAGAAACATTCAGTGAAAGTATACAATAATGGAAGGCTTTGAGATTTTTGTCATCACTTTTTTAAATTAGTTTAATGTTTGTCCTTTGATTTCTTTTTTCACTAATTAATTTCTGAAGAAATTCCAGTTTGGCTTCCTGTTACATTACAGCACAGAGAGGCATTAATTAAAGTAATGAATGATCTTAGGAATAACTTTGACAGGCTGTAGAAATATGTTGGTATCTCTTGCACTGTTGTCAGTTGACTTCAGTCCTATGTGTTAGGAAGAGAATTTGTTCACACCGACATTACCTGTGGTGTTCCACAAGGCACTGTACTAGGCCCCATTCTGTTCAGCCTGTACATGCTCACCCTTAAAAATATATTTAAGAAACATGGCATACATTTTCACAGTTATGCTGAAGATACTCAGCTCTAACTTGTCATAGATCCCAATGAAACAAGCCCCATTAGTGCCCTCCAAAATTGTGCCTTAGTTGTGAACACATGGATGGCTCAAAATCCTTTGAGCTATGTTTTTGTTGTCTTTTGTCCGCTGTTATTGCATTTCTTGTTTCTTTTAACATGTATTTAACATCCTGTTTTTCACCATTTAAGTACATTGAGTTGTATTTTTTGCTTGTATTGTGCAGCATAAATAATGTTTGATTGATATTTATTTTCTGTCGTGAGGATGCATAAGTATTTAATATTCAATCCAACCCTTTTCTCTGGGGAGATCGTACATGCTTTCAATATTTTAGTTGGTAGACTTCTGATCATTTACATGAGTCTTGTTTAATATGTTCCTTTGATTTATTTTCCTTCATGTGAGTGTGTTACTCAGGTCTGAGTCAACAGGCAGCATGGATCCCAAAGGGCAGGAGCTCAGCGCTGCACTCCCACCAGACCAACCCTGAGTGGTGAGCAGACACCTCCCGTCATTTTCGCTAATAGTTGGGCTGATCTCTTATTCTATTCTGTACTTCAGCTGATCTGCTTAAAATGAAGGAATAAAGTGCATTCCTGCTAATGCCAGGTTCTTTGGGATCAAGTCCATGTAGAAACACACACCACCAAACACAATGCAATAAACGTATACGATTACCAAGAACGAGCAGGAATATGGGGCACCGTTATCATTATATATAATTATATATCTAATTATATAATTATATATATATAAAATTAAATATTTAATCATATATAATTTAGATTTATATTTGGCTATTTTTAAATTTAGTATTTAATTTCCTCTTTTTCCTTTTGTTATACTACAAAAAACAATACCTCCTTTTCTACACCAGTTTACTCATATTTGTGCATAAATGTGTGAAAAAGAGACAAAAATGGCAAAAATCTTTTTACCCGGTTTTTGACGCTAAAAGTGCAAAAACTGTACGGTGTAAAACAACACACCATATTTTCCAAACGGCGCCCCATACAGGAGATCCAATATTTGAAATGCATTATCTTATGTGCATTGCATGAGAATATTTCTTTATGAGCATTTTTTTCTACGGACAATGAATCGTCCAACCTGGATCTTAAATCTTTGTCATTCTGACTGCAGTTAATGGACACAATGTTTGGAAAAGATTGTTTCGTTTTTAATGAGACATAACTTGATTTATGCCTGCCTAGCTATCCCTCTCTGTCACCTTAAAACAAAATTCAGCAATTCCATTTCGACCCACTGATCTGTAGTCCCCCACTTATCTTCTGATTCCCTCTCAGCTCTCCCCGAGGGCTCCACCACAGAGGGAGTGACTGCAGCAGAATCACCAGCAGGAGTCCTCGCTTAGACGTCCCCTGGCCAGCTGACCCCCGACCGCCATCCGTCTCCATTAGTGACTCTACAATCAGCCTTGCCCACAGGAAGACCAAGGTACTGCGTTCTTCAAAACACTGCTATGATTTCAAACCATGGGGCAATGCGCTGCTAACCAACCACGTCCCTTGAGATCTTTCATTCTATTGGTTACTAGCTCCCAAACCTCTCCTGGGGGACAACCAACCCTATCCAGGTATTAGGCTTGTCCTGTCTCAAGCTCTTAAAAACCTGTATCAGGTTTGCATGAGATGGACCATATTAAATACCTAGTCTATCAGCGTACCAGTTTCTATTATTTGCTAGCTGAACAAGATCTCTAGCAGTTGAATGATGTGCTTTGTTATGGTTGTAGGGAAATCCTTCAGGATAGTAGGGCTTATGCCCTACTCTCTTTCGTAGAGAAAACTCGGAAAGGCTGCAGGGAGCACGGTTCCCAAGTAACGGTAGTTTGGAATGCCCTTCGACATTGTTTTCTGAGGTTGACGCATTTTGTGAACACAAGTGTAAACAAAGGTGACCGTTCCATCACTGACCATTTGTTGGTTTTGCAATAGCTTCATAACCAAATCCATACACAAGGTAGCAAATTGCTTTGGGCAAAAAAGAAAACTCATCTGTAGATACACATTACGAATGCTAGCCTTTCAACATTAGTAAGCTATCTGGCTATGTGTGTTAGCTTTCTATGCTCTAACTCTTAGTCATCCTCGTTGTCATTTCCAAACTCGTTGAGACGCACACGACAAGGCTTAGGTCTTCGCATGGAATTGTGGGAGCAAAGTGACCAACGCCTCCCGATTTTGGAAGAACCATTATGTCTGGCCCTTCGAAGGGATGAGATTTACACATTTTGGATTGGAACGCCCTTCAAAATAGGAGGAGTGGGCCGTCTTCATGTTCACTTTGAAGTGAACTGCCCGTGAAATATAGCCTAAATCTCTGGGAACGGGGTTGAGAACTCCTGATATGACGTTCCTGCGGAGGAACTGGATCCACGTCCAAAAAGTTGCAGCGCTGACTGGATGCAGGAGACAGTTGGTAGCGTTGCTTTGGGAGGGAGCTTGTTCAGTTTCTTAAATACATGTTTGTGATTGGTGAGTTTTGTAATTAGTAACCTGCCATTGTTTTGATTGCAGTTGTTCCATATGCTGATATTTCCAGAAATAATAGCATTCATGTTTTGGAATATTTAAAAGATGTACAGAAAGTACCCTACTGTGAGTTTTAAGTAATTATTATCGGAACAAAATTACAAAGGAAAGCAAAAAAAAAAGGATTAATTGTATTGTTCAAAGTTTCTATTCGGTAATGACAGAATATCAGAATAACAGCCTTTTGAATGGTTTGGCTCTACAGAGTCTGGGACCGGAGTTCTCAAAAATGCTGGAGGAGCCGCAGACAGTACTGGAGCTGCCCGGATCCATTGTGGTACGAATGATTTCCCCCCTGTAAGACCGATCAATAATGAAATTGCTGAGCAGGATTGCAACAAAGACAAAACAAAGCGAAATAAAATATAAGTCAATCACAACAGCAAGCTTTTGACGTTGTCACTGATAATTTGCCTTTTTTAGTGCGACATAATATTGATCGTGAGGTGAGACAGTTTGACTCCTTTCCAAATTTCCAGTGGTGTTAGAACGTTTCACTTGTCAAGCAAAATGAAATGTAACATCTCTACCTGAGAGAAAAAAAAGCTTCAAGCCTCATTGCAAAACTGAGATGCTTACCTCGGCTGGCATTTGTGAAGAGAAATTAATGTATCCTGCAGATAATTACATGTTTTTCTATCTTTATCATGGCGAAGTCAAAGAAAGGGAAGGGCACGTCACAGCGCAGCCTCAGCGTCATCATGCCGAACACGCAGGAGATTGTGGTCAAGTGTGACATCAAGTCTAGAGGGCGGGACGTCTTTGACATGGTGGTGGCGCACGCAAACTTGGTGGAGCACTTCTACTTTGGCCTTGCTTTTCTCGATGGTAAGAATGACAGACTTTCCCAGCGATAAGTAAAACGCCTAGGTGTTGTTGTTATTTTTGAGACGCTCACTATTAATCTGTTAGACGTCATGTTCATCACCAAATTTATAGTGAGCTTTGCGAGTGTGTGGACAGTGGCAGTTTTAAAACCCAGATGGCAAGCTCCTCCGCTCCGGATCTGCCGCAGATCTGCCCCGGATCAGATGGAGCGGAGGAGCTTGCTATCTGGGAAGGCTATAATGACTCTGTCACACCATATGAAGGAAAATAATGTTTTAATACAGAGACTTTTTACTTCATTTTCAGGATATTAACATGCATATTAATTGAGCACTGTTAAAATTGCAGCCCTTAAAAACAACCACTGTCCAAACGCAGAATGTACTGTATTTCAGACATTTTTTGCTTATTACTGAGGAACAAATTTCAGTAGAAGGCTTCGGCTATCCTCTTACATTCTTTCTTATCCCATTCCTGGTGATCCTATTTTTTCTAGATAATGAATTTTTCTTCCTGGAACACGAGACAAAAATCTCCAAAGTTGCGCCTGACTGTTGGAAGAAATTTCCTTCTGCCAGTTTTGTTCTTTTTCTTCGAGTCAAGTTTTTTGCTGATGACATCGGGTTTACTCTGTAAGTGTGTGACCTGTCCAACCGTGCATGTCCTGTGAAGGGTACAACCAGACAATGAGCTGGCTTTTAAAGAGTGGGGAGAACAGGGGGTTAAATCATCACAAATAAAAAATAATTTGATGCTGGTGTTTGTACCATGATGACCTGGGAATGCTACAGTGTTCTTGTGCACATTTTTGAAGGCATAAACTCACCCGACACCAGTACTACTTGCAACTGCGGAAGGATATCCTTGAGGATAGGCTACACTGCAACGAAGAGACAGGATTGTTTCTGGGAGCTCTGGCGTTACAGGCAGAGTTCGGGGACTACATACCCGAGGTAACGAATGGAGCTCATCTACCAACTACATAAGTGAGGCAATACATGGAGCTCATTTACACACTACGTTAGTGACTTAAAACATGGTGTTCACTTATAACTGTTAGTGACATAAAGCATGGCTCATTGTGTATTGTATTTGCTGTAGGCATGGTGTATTGCACATCAGTTTGCAACCTTAGATTTGACCTGTGACCTTGGGTTCAGCGTCAAACAGGAAAAGCCCTGTACCTTGCTTATTATTGTATTTAGAGCGTAGTTGTGTGTTAGGGATATAATGGGATATCATACACTGCAGTCTCTGGAAGTCCCCACCGTATCTACTGCAGTGTTGCCCGATTGCATCACCTGATTTTGCTCATAATTGGCATAGGTATTGGTAGAAGTAAGGTCACAGCGCCCTCTAATTTTGGTTGGTATTGGACAATAATTAATAGAATAATTAATGAATTATGGATCTAAAAGACTTGAGTCCATTCAGAATGGCCCATGTCTCATTTACTATCACACTTTGGACTAAGGTTTGTATTGAGGACGAGTAGTAATCCTTGTTGGTGTTTCAGTTTGTGACCTAGGGCTTGAGCTTTAAAATTAGGATCAAGGTCAAACTGATGACATTCAGCATTGCTCAGGTGACTTGAGTAAAACAAGCCACCAGGATACGTGTATTGGTCGTGGGCGACCAAACTGTTCAGTTCAGGGCTGCCCAACCCTGTTCCTGGAGAGTTACCATCCTGTAGATTTCTGCGCTAACCCTAACTCAACTCACCTGATTCAACTCATGAGCAGATCATCAAGATCTGCAGGTGTGGTTTGCTTTGTTTGGAGTGATAACCTTCAGGATGGTAGCTCAAGGTTTCTGTAATGTCAACTCTCTAACTTCCTGTGAAGGTTTATGGGAAGCACTACTTCCAGCCTGAGCAGTACGTCTCTAAGACTGTGCTGAGGAAGATGGCCTTGCATTGTTTAAAAGAAGAGATGACGAGATTGCACGCCAATAATGCCCGAATGCTTCCTGAAGAAGCTGAAATGGAGTTTTTGAAGGTGAGGTCATCATGAAAGAACACCTCCACCATAAACACGATTTGGGCAACCTGGCAGACCAATCACGCAAATGCGAATCTGCCTCGATGTCAGGCTGTGGCTCTGGCAAGAAAAATAATGACAACTTGTAATATTTTTGTTTAACCCCTCTGCACAGATTTAGACGAAATTCAGAAATTTAATTGCTAACCGATCCTGTAATTAAACAACGTCTGGCTTCACTGGAATAATTTTCCTCAGTCTTTATGACACAAATAGTGACTTATAAAGCCTTCAATAGGCTCATGCACAACAGGAAAAATTGACAATATTAGTATTCTGCGCAAAGGGGTTGTTTTAAGGGTCATGATAAAGATCTACCAGATAAATGACTGACTTTGTGAGTGCAGACATGATTTTTGCTTTGATTTATTCAGTTAGATTAGCAGAATCATCTTCTTAGCCTTTAACCATGTCATAAGATTATCTGCTCGCCTGAAAGCTGAAAGCAGGCAAACGCATAGCAACTTAAGATAATTCTAGAAGGAGAGGACAGTTTTCAATACAGTCTGGAGGAGTTTATTTACTGAGAAAATCAACAGGTGTGAGCCCAAATCGTGTTTTGGGTGGAGTAAGCCTTTAAGGGAAACTTGGCAAGGATGTATACAGCTCTGTTGCATGGGTCACTCTTTACTCATTCCTGAGTGAGACTACATATGGCAGCTCCACCAGCTATGGCGTCATATACTTCAAAGTAAGTCCACGAGAATATGCGGTTATTTTAAGCCTTTTTATTTTTTTACATTTGTAACTATATTTTTTATTTTGGTTGTTATTATTATTATTTTTATTAATAATCACATATTTCCTCCATAGGTTTCCCAGCAGCTCCCAGAATACGGAGTTCTGTTTTATCGCGTCGCGCGGGAGAAAAAGCCTGTGATGGGGGAGCTGGTTCTGGGAATAAGTGCCAAAGGACTCATCGTATATGAAATGAAAAACAATTCCCGAATCTCAAGTTTTACATTCCAGTGGAAAGAAACTGACAGTATTTCTGCAACCGTGAGTTCATATGGACAGAGTTTTCTGTGGTTAGATTTTTTTGCTTTAGCGCGCATGTATTGATGGTAATCAGTGACTGTTCAAGCAAATATACTGTATCTACTAAACAGCTTTTTACCAGCTTTTTAAAATTTTTTGAGTTGGCATAGCATGGAATATGCTTATATAATCAAAAAGGATAGATCGTAGCAAAGTAGTCAGGGGAACTTAGAGCCAGTGTTGGTCTGTGGCTTTGGGTTCGCTTAGTAAAGCTTTAACCAGCACCTGTGGATGCAGTGGCTAATGGTGCAGACTGACAAAGGTTTATATTTCTGATCCCATGTTGTGATATCCATTGCAATCACCTGACTGTTCTTAAGACACTGATGTGATTACTCACATTTTTGGCTTTGCCCTTTATTCTTGGAGATTCCAATGGATTCTGTGCATTTTTTAAATTGTTTTACACATCTTCGTGGGTGAAAAACCTTCCTGAATCATCTTTGGAGAACATAATGCTCAAATCGATAGATCATAAGCCGAGGCATCTTTTAGCAAAATGGTAAGCCTCGATTTATCTTTGTCCTTGAGGGAGTTGCTTCAATTGGTCAAGCCCCGGCTCAGCAATGTTATGCAGCAATAAAATGTCTCATCAATGGATTTTTTAATCCCCGATGGCACAGGCATATTCTATGGTGGCACGACCAAAATTCATCAGGCTCAAATTCTGAAAGAGAGGTTCAGTGAGCAGGAGGAATCATTTTCAAATATGAATCGGCCACCACGGTCCTGGCCTTTAGCAACTGAAAGTCTTCGGGATGAGCTGGAGAAAGTTTTATGGAGTGATTTGACTCTCGCGTCGTCAGTGCAAGATTTTAGCCAAGCATTAATGCAAATCTGAATGGAAATGAAAGTAACATTGCCATGACAAATGCATAATGTGATCAAAGCTAAAAACTGTCTAATCCAATATTACAGTGAGCAACTTTTTTTTTGTCCTGGCAGTGTCACTTCCCTGTTTAATATCACCTATTTCACCCTAATTATTGTAACTTGAACCACATCGTTTTTGGTCCTAAATTGTCGCTGCCCCAACTTTTTTCTGCGTCATTTTCATTTTCAATGAACGGTTATCAGTTAAGGCATCGAACAAGGTGTTATAGTAGTATTTCCAACATAGCAGACGGTGAACTGACTTTTCAAATCACTCCTTTTGGTTTTACTTGCATTTTCCATAATGTGCCAACTTTTTTTCAGAATCTGGGAAGTACTCGCGAGCTGGATTTATTTATTGTGTGTACATAGAGCATCTCTCAGTCTCTGCTCTGTTTGTCGTTTTTCCAGAGACGAAAGTTCACCGTTGAAAGCAGCAGAAATGGAAAGAAACACACCTTTTCCACAGAGAGCTCGAAAATCGCTCAGTACCTGCTCAACTTCTGTTCAGCTCAGCACAAGTTTCACAACGAGATGAACTCTCGAAAGATGAGCCAGAGTTTGGCCTCAGGTTCTCTCCTTATCCCTTCTAATTACATTTTAATTTTATTCTGTATGGATACTGCAGCTGCAACTGGAAAGGGGAACATTGCTGGGTTTTTGTGGTTTGCTGGGGTTGGGGTAATCGTGTGATATGATGCTCCAAGACATCACAAGATTAACCTAATATTAAAGGGGAGGTCATGTCTGTAGCTGCCATGATGGAAATTTCCAAGTTTTCTTTGAGTGCTGCAGATTAGAGCCTGTGAAAGGCTGCCGAGTTAACCCTTAAAGTGCTTAATTTTTACTCACCCTTTCCCTCCAAAAGTTGATCATTCATTATTTCGACTAATGACCTTCAGAAGGACTCACAGGGACCTCTGAGCCCTTCTGAAGGTCATTTCTAACTACTTTTCCAACTGAAAATTGACAAAATTGTTGACCTTCTGATGGCTGAAATCTGAAATTTTACCCCATGTATTTTGCGCCTTGTATGAAAGTAGCAGTGATTAATTTAGCACTTAAAGGGTTAAAGGTTTGTGTTGGACAAGAGCTGTGATAAAGTTCAGTTCTGGGTAGTTTATGTTGATTATTTTCCGTGTTTGCTGTAGATGACAGCTTGTGGAAGTATGGAGGTCTGTGCGCTTCTCGGTTGGAGAGCATTAAACGGCTGTCCTGCTCAGAGATGGTACTGAGTCGGGCCGGACTGAGCGCGCTGCCCAGCGACGCCCTGAGTAAGTCTTGCGACGACCTGCCGGCCCGGCTGAAGGCACGGTTCCGAGATGAACGTGCTCTATCCAAGGCCCAGGACCCACCTCCTGCCTGCAGGTACACCACCCTTACCACCATCTTCACACCAGGATACTGCCATCTCCACACCCCCATTCTGCCATCCCACCCCTGACGTCACCATCTCCCCACCCTCCATCACCATCCCACCCCCGTACCACTGTCTCTATAGGTCACCCCAACCCCGTCATCTCCATAACCCCACACCACCTTACTGTCACCTCACCCCCAACCCCACCATGCTAAATTTATAAGTGCGCATCCTGCTCTAAATCAGTTCTTATGATAAAAAGCATGTAATGGTCCTGGCTTAAGGTTATAATTGATTTTATAGACATGCAGTAAAGCATGAGTCAGATGCACTAAGTTATGGTTGGTCGATATCTTGCTTGATTTTTTTGGTTTTAGTCTCTTGGTAGTAAAGACTCACACCTGAAAGATAACAATAATTCACCGATATGGGCATGTATAATTGCTGTTTTAATTAGGCCTGACTCTGTGACTCGTGACTTTTATGGTCCAGTTCTCCAGATCCCATCCCCCGTGTGCTGTCCAGCTGCTCTCTACAGAAGAATGACTCCGAGGCCAACTCTCTGGCCTCGTCCTCTATAAGAGGTAGAGTATGTGGTCACCTCCCCTCTAATAGAGGTGGAGAGTAGATTTACTGCTCCTCTGCTAGCGGTAGGGTATGGAGTCACTGCTCCTCTGTTAGAGGTAAAGTATGGAGTCACTGCTCCTCTGATGGAGACAGAGTATTAAGTCGCTGCCCCTCTATTTGCAGTAAATTGTGGAGTCACTGCTCCTCTAATCGAGGTAAAGTATGGAGTCGCTGGTGCTCTATTAGAGGCAGAGAATTGAGCCACTGCACCTCTATTCGCAATAGATTGTGGAGTCACTGCTCCTGTATTAGAGGTGGGGTATGGAGTCACTGCTTCTCTTTAAGAGGTAGAGCAGAGAGTCACAGTTTCTCTACAAAAAGCAGGGTAGCAGTTGGAGGCGTGTTCTAAAGCAGCTGCCCGGTCTCCAACGGCCGATTCAACATGTGACTGATGAGCTTCCCTTCGCTGTCCCACAGGCATAAGCATAGAATTTGGTTGTAGTTGTTTATATGTAATTAGAGGTTACAGATTGCAGAGTCCTCCCAGCTGTGAAGAAATCCCATACTTGAGAACAAGATTTAAATGTTGAACTGCATGCAACTCTTCTGAGAGAATTAAATAAATGCTTTAATTGAGATGAAGAATAATACGGGAGAAAATTAGTAAGTCTGTTAACTCATCTTACTGAAGTTTTCAGTGGGGTTATGAGCCCTATGGCTGATCATTCAACTCTATCCATGCTAAAGCACAATAAACCTAAACAACTGAAGCTACTTAAACTGTAAATCTTCACTCTGTGCAAATCAGATTCTCCTGTTTTTGCTTTGAGGATTCAGTCAAAAAAATGTTTAAAACTAATATATGGAAGAAATGCAGAAATATATATGCAGAAATGTTTTTGACAGAGAAGGTATGAGATTTAAATGTGACTCGGTATTTTTTATTCAGTGGACACCCCTACAAGAGTGAGTCCAGAGAGAGAAATAATATGCGTGACCCTGAAAAAAGACCCCAAACTTGGCCTTGGTGAGTGAACATCATCTTGCTGAGAAGTTTAAGAGCATTACTTGCCATGTTTCTAAGTAATAGTTCTGTGGGATACTTGCGTGCTGTTCTATACCAGTTGAACAAAATGTAAATATCTCCTTTAAATAGTTTCGGGGATATTATGTTTCTGCCCCAACTGCCGCGTCCGCTGCAAAGAGATTTGGCGTTTGTTTTATAAATGCAATAGTTTTTAATGTTGTCAATCCATTCTCGGCAGGGAGCTAGAGAGAGGAACTGATAAAATTTTGGTGAATTTCTGATGACATAATTTGCCACCGGGGGGCATTTTGCGTGAAATTTTGCATTTTTGGGCAATAATTGCATCAGTTTTTAAAGCTGGCTTTCCATTCTTGGCAGGTAGTCAGTTTTCATAGAGACGACGAACAGATTAAAAATTTTCTAATTACTGATTTCACAATTTGGCACCAGGGGATGCTTTGCGTGATGATTTTTCAAGTTTGGCCAATAACGGCAACAGTTTTTAAAATTGGTTCTCCTTCTTGGCAGGTAGTTACAGAAGACAAAGAGGACTAAGAACTGATTAAATTTTGGTGAATTTCTAATAACACTATTTGCCACCAGGGAGAGCTTTGCATGAAAATTTAACACTGGCCCATAACTGCAACAGGTTTTAATGTTTGATATCAATTCAAGGCAGGTGGTTAGATATTATAGAGAGGAAGAACTGATTAGATTTTGGCGTATTTCTGATGACATAATTTGCCACAAGGGGGCATTTTGCGTGAAAATCGTTACATTTTTAGCCTTAACTCAGAAACTAGTTCTCCAATTTACCTGTAATTTGGCTCATATTGCAGATCTAATTGACAGCTTTCCATCATTGGCGGCACAGGCTGATAGTGGAGCAGGCAATTTAGGCATTTAGGGGATATTCCTTTGCTTTTGGGGACAACAGCACAGACATTGTCCCTGCACTGCAGTTCAAATGGTCCACTTCGTTTACTTTGGCTATGTAATAAAACTGTCCTGGGTGTTCCTTACCACAGCTTAGACCAGGAATAATATGGCCAATTGATGATTTAATGCAAAGTGTGACTGTTATGTTTGATTCTGAAAATAAGGATTCTGATAAAAAAAAAAAAAAACATTTCTGTTATTGTTTAACACTACGACTGTTTTAATGCAGGAAAAAGATCATTTTAGCAGTGTGTGGAAACCATAATAAGTGCAAACGTTTTCCCTCTGTGTTTTTCCATGACCTGTGATGTCAGGCTTTATCATTGTTGGAGAAGACAACACAGGTAAACTGGATCTTGGGATTTTTATTGCATCTCTGATTCCAGACGGACCAGCTGAAAAAGACGGCCGAATCAGACCTGGTGAGGTCTTAATTATCATTAAACCTGTATTTGTCCTTCAATAGTGGCAAGGTAGCTTTGGGTCAGGTCGCCTGTCTGGTGCCTGAAGAGTAAGTGGTTCGCGCCCCAGGAGAGTCTTGGATTTCTGACTTGCATCTGGAGAGATGAATTTGGGAACAACTCTGCCTTTGGGCCCTTGAGCAAGGCCCTTAACCGTAAAATTGCTCCAGGGGCTTTACCCATTTCTCTCTATCCCCCCTCACTTATATCTGTTCTATCTGACTATTCTCTCTGGGTCACATTGAAAAAGAGAAACATGTTGACAATAAAACTTTCCCTGGTTTAGTAAACGTTAATAAAGAAATGTACTAATTAGCAACTCATTTTTGGTCTTATTTTACTATCCTCAACATGTGTTGTATTTTATATATTTTCATGTCATTTGCAGCCATTTCGGCTCTTGTGTTTTTTGTGTTTTGAGTGCAGCTAAAATGCTGTAAAACAAGACTTCAGGAAGCATTTCAAATCAATGTACAGACTTATTTGATTTTTAAGTATTCATTAATATTAGAGGTGTTTACCAAAGGTAGTGAGTATATATTTTTGAATGTGTTTAAGGTGGTCGGCTTATTTCTCTCAACAAGACCAGTCTGGAGGGGGTTACGTTCAGCACTGCGGCCAATATCCTGCAGAACTGCCCGAATGAAGTGGAGCTCATTGTGTCTCAGCCCAAACGTACGTTAGCCTCAGCTTTCACACCAGTCACACCAGCAGGGTACTGAAAGCAGCTCATTGTGTCACATCTGAAATGTTCTTTAGGGTTAGGCCTTTGCGTCCTAAGCTAAGTTAGACTTTACTTCTAGAAGAAAGATTAGAAAAGCTCATTAACAAGACCTGATTTTATAACTGCCCAAACATGATGCCTGCATTAGCTTCCACATCACGACCACACTGCCGGGCCAAAAAACTCTCATATTGCATCTTGCTCGCTCTAATAATTTGTTGGACCACCTTAAGCTTTAAGTACCTTTGTCATGGCATTGTTTTGAGAACTTTAAGCAATGTCACAATATTTATTTCCATTCAGAGTTGCATTCATTTTTGGCAAAGATCTTGTATTTACAACAGGTGAGTTGAACCACCCAACAAAAAAATCTTCTCTGGCACATCCCAAAGATCTTCTAAGAGGTTAATATTGTGCTGGATAGTTCTTAACCCAATTCCAGGGAAATCAGCAATCTCCAAAGTTTTTTTTTTTCTTTTCTTGATGCAGGCCAAAAATCTGCTTCTGAAGCACAATAACATCTTTTCCTCGACCACAGGACACTTCCTCTGAAATGATTGTATAAGAAGTGAGAAGTTGCACACTGCATTACTTAAATGTTACCAGCTGAAACATATTAATCACTGCAAGAATGATCCAATCAAATGCTCTCAGGTGTTTGTTTATTTTAATCCAATGGGCAGCATTTTTTGGACTTGCAGTGTGTAAAGACTTATTTATGAGGTTTAACCGTGTGGATTAACGCCTGGATGACGACAGTACAAATTTCCCATTCCGCTGAGCTTAAAAATGTGAAAATATGAACACGTATTAAAAGGACAGAGCGCCAAATGAAAATCTTTACGCCAAATTCAGAATGCAACTTCATTAGACTGTAGGCTTTAATTATTACGATGTTGTAAGTTCACTGCCATCTGATGCATTTATCTCAATACTGACATTTCCCTGTTTTCTTGTTTAATATACAGAAAGTTTATGCGACAGCAAGAGCTCACTGGCGCAAAGCAGCATGGGATTGATGATGGAGCACAGCTTCGATTCGCAGGCAAACCTGTCGGCAGAATGCCGGCCCGCCATGGAGGAGCTGGAGGAGGTTCTGTCCGGAATCATGACTCCAAAATCTGGCAGACGGCTACATGTGCCAGTGGTGCGAATCCTTGATACACAGGTACGTCTGGTCTGCTCATGAAAAGTTGTCGCTTTTTTTAAAACAACTAGTCATTGGATTAACACAGGGGTCTCCAACCCTGTTCCGGAGCGCCACCATCCTGTAGGGTTCTGCTCTAACCCTAATTCAACACACCTGATTCAGCTCATTAGCAGCTCATCAAGATCAGTCCCTGGGAAAGCAGGTTTGGTTTGGGTTGGTTTGAGTGATACCTTCAGGATGGTAGCTCTCCAGGAACAGGGTTGGGGACCCCTGGATTAACATAAAGAATAGGTGACCAAATTGCTTGAATGACTCGAAAAATGAATAGTTTCAGCGCTTCTGCGATGAAGTAGAAATGCTGAACTTAATTCTGAATGTTTGGTCTGATGCCACCTCAAGCAAGCTTTTTAGACAGCCAGAGCACTGATGTGTTTGATTAAAAAATGAATTTTTCTAGACTCAAATTTTGAAATTTGGTTTTTATCCAGCATAGAGATCCTAGAGTTTTTGATAACACCAATGGAATTATGAACTTAAGAAAGAAAAAATAATTTTTTTTGTCGCAAGCGGTGTATTTATTGCCTCAGCCTTGTTTGGTGGTTTTGTGGTCTGCATTCAAGGCGTTTGCGTGACATTGGTTGGCAGTGGATTAGACCCTGGGCAGCCAGCTCTCTGCTGCAGGCCATGACTGTGGTGTTTTTGTGGTTCTGGACTTGATGCAGGACGGCTGTTCCAGATCCTCCTCCATATCCAGCCTGAGGCCGGCAGAGCTGCTGTTTGTAGAGCTGAAGAAGGAAAATGGCAGCCTGGGCATCAGTGTCACGGTGAGACTCAGACCCCCGTCTCGCTGGTATCCTCTCTTATCACACAGTTATCCTCTTTTATCCTCCTCCATTATTGTAAGCCTGTCATATTTTGGAAAAAAAACTGTAGGCTATAAGTAAACTTTTCACTTTATAGATAGACATTTAGGTTACTAAATGCTGACGTTCAGCCTAGCCCAAACTGCGCGGATAATATAATTTTTAGTTTATGTGCTGAAAATTCAGGTCATTTCCATTACTACTCGTGAACACATTCTATGGTATTTACCACTAATGTGACCAATATTTGAAAGGAACATTTATCCTCAGTTCCACTGCTCTTTTCATTTTGCTGTGATCACTGAAGTCGTATAAATTCTTTAATCCTCATTTTGAAAACACAGAGCCTCCTGTTATGGCATAAATCGATAACCAGGGGGGTACTCCACAATGCTGGCTAACTGAGTAAGCCTGGGTTGTGCACAAAGTAAAACCCGGAAAGCTGTATTTATTTCAGTCCATGTTCCAGAATTGAATAGTTTCCAGGTTTTACTTTGTGAAAAAGCCAGGCTTACTCAGTTAGCCAGCTTTGTGGAGTACCCGCCCCAAGTCTCCTGTTTTAGCAAACGTCAACTACTTACGCAAGGATAAAGCCCATAAGTCCAGCCACTTTCCCTGTGTCGCCCATGTTGTTCTGAACACAGCCACCCTCAGTCAAGATGAATGTATCATGATTTCATTTCATAATACTGTATGGACACTGAAACGCTGCAGTGGACAAAGGCTCTTACAGGCTGTTCCCCTTGGATTTGGGAATATAAGTGTTTTTAAATGTTATTGGCCTTGTAATGAGCATATATGTCCACAGGGAGGCATCAATACCAGCGTGCGTTACGGGGGAATCTACATCAAGAGCCTGGTCCCAGGTGGAGCGGCAGAGCTCGACGGCCGTGTGCAAATAGGTCAGGACACAGAAATGGGGTTGTGAAACAAATTACAATGACTACATATATATGGGAGGTGTTTGCCTGACTGTCCTGGGTGCTGCAGGAGACCGACTGCTGGAGGTGGACGGGGAGAACCTGCGGGGTGTGACCCATAAACAGGCTGTGGAATGCCTGAAGAGGACTGGAGAGGTACTGCTTGAGCCCTCATGCACACACAGGGCTCTGTTTCCGTGCCCTCTCAAATGGAAACGCATGAGGCAGTTGCGTGATGTTCAGTTAGGTCCCTTGCAAACAGCATATTTATCGCCTTCGCCCAGTTTGGAAACTTCCTGCTCTAAAATAAAAACAATTGCGTGTCATGGGGTTGGACAGCGCAAATGGAGGTGTGTCAATGCACAAAGCTGGCACTGTGAAATTTTCATGTGACAGACCTCATTTGCCTTTTGACACGCCCAGTACACGTTCTATTAGAAGTATCCTGTGATCTTGAAAAACCTATTATGACATTTTTATTAGAAATGGATTTTTACCTTAATCTGCACCAGTTAAGCATGGAAAAAATGTAAAAACCCTATTAAGTGTTATTTGAAATGTCAAAATTAGTCTTCTGCTTTTTATCCCCCATTTATAAAAGTCTGGAATCCAAAAGTGTTTCTTCAATTGCAAGAAATTTGCTCCCATGGAGTTAGTAGGATTTTCCAGATGGCAGGAGAAATGCTGTTGCTCTATAGTAGTTTCATTGGACTGAATTGCAGCAAGTGGAGCAGTTTGAATTAAACACATAATGTTTCCTTCCCATTTTCATTTTCATTATGTACCTTATTAATAATTCCTGCAGAATGGTGGTGGGATCTAATTGAATAGCAAGGAGAAGGGGTATTTTTACACATTTGATTTTTTTGTGGGGGAAATGCAAGAAATCACAGTCACACACTTGTTTTCTTGCCTGACATGCCACTCTGTGTACGGTTTCAATCGCACGCATTTTTTCTAAAAAAATGCATCACCAGATGGATTGACGTCTCTCCCCCAAACGCCAACATGCATTACTACATCAGCGCACATTTCTCAGAGGACGGAATGAGGTGGCAGTAACGTAAGTTAGGTGTTTGTCCTTTATCTGACGAAATTCCCAGTTCCCTTTGGTATTAACAAACTTTTTTTAAAGGGAAAGACAGTAGCCAATCAGATAGGCCTTAATTGAACTGATTGCCCACCATACCCATAGGTAATTAATTTATTTTTATTTAACCCTTTTCACATCAGTTCCTCTCACAAAATTGCTGGAATGGAGTTAGGCACGCCTAGTTTTGATTTCGTAAGACTTTCATTTGCCATCTGCGTTTAGGCCTTCAAAATAGGGCCCACAGTCTGAAATTGGCACGTTAAGGGCCCAGGTCTAGGGTTAGCAAACTCGAAAAATGGGAATTTTGGCACGGTCTACATTTTCCACAGCCTGGTGGGCTCATTTTCTGATCTCGTTAGCAGTCACGAAGCCGGCAGGCTCATGTTCTCATCTCATTAGCGGTTACTGATGTGCGACATTTATAATCCAATCTGTTGGCCGTCTGCAGTCGCCATTTGTGTGATTTATGACTCACAATGTGATGACATGGCGAGGGGTCACCGCCCCCCTAACCACCCCCACCCCAGTCTGTCAGCTGGATTCTTGCGTTTACCAGTATGACATTGCCCGTGGTCTCCAGAACGTGGCGGCTATAGGACGACGTTTATGGAATCTGAACTGACGGGTGGTCAAAAAAACATATGTTTACTTCTGCTGTTATTTTTTTTTATATGGGCCTCTACAGAATTTTCAGTATGAAGACAAGCTGTCACCCATGTGAGAGTGTATTTATGTGGACATATGACATTGCTGCAGTCAAACAGGGAGGTGTGACCAAGGAAGCTGACTTGATTTAGTAATCTAGTAATTTGCGATAGACAAAATTCCTTAAAACTGCTAAATAGGTGATTGTTAGCTAAGAGGTAGCATGAATCAGTTATTTATTAATGAATTTTTCAGTCTGGCAAAGTACCATGTCCCTGGGAATGAACACACAAAATGATTTAGCCACATTTCAACAGAAACTTGACCTATCTATAATGCGTTATCGATAATGCAGCCTCTTTGAAAAAGGATCTATAATGCAGTGACTAGGATGCAGAATCAATAATTGTGCATCTATGATGCTAAATCTATGATGCTGCAATTATGATACAGTATCTATCATTGTGTATCTGTGTGACAGGATCTATAATGCAGCAAATATGATACAGGATTTATAAGCAGCATCTAGGATAAAGAATGTTTAGTGCAGCCTCTATGACGCAGGAGCCTGCCAGTGAATGTTGGAATAGGCTCTAGTGCACATTGGCCCTGATCAGAAATAGCAGTTTCGATACTGGGTTGGTGGATATGGGTTAAAGCTGTATTTTAAAAATACTTCTCTCGTTAGTCAGTGAAAAGTTCTCATGACATCATGAGAAACACTTTATTTTATTCCCAAGCAGTCAGAACCGGTGAATGTGCAGTGTAATGACATAAACTCCAGCTAGGTGGCACTCTCAGTACAGTCTCTGTCGCTGTGTTACAGGTGGTGAGCCTGGTCCTGGAGAGAGAGCTGGTGTCAGTGCCCCAATCGGTCAGTATGGAGAGACCGCCCAGCCCCCCCAGTGAAAGCCCTTCTCCTGCCAGGACACGTGACCCATCAGCCCCTGTCACCGTAGAATCGCCCACGTTAATCAAGGCGAAGGACTACAGCTTTGTGTCAGATGGTGAGAGAAGACAAATGTCCCCCTCTGGTGGACAGCTGTACTGTTACAGGAGTAGCTACACAAACCTCACAGTTCACCACATGCAACCTACATTTAAAGCACACTGCGTACAGCATAGTCCAGTAATGGTGGCAACTAGAGTTTCTGGAGTGGGTGACCGACAAATAGCATTCTCATTTCTTGTTCTTGGCATGTGTATGTATTTTTCCCATATTATCATACATTTGAAGGATTAGATTAAGCCTAATATATAGTCGTCCAACTTCGTCAATGCGCAGACACGCAGTTGTATCGGCGGAGTCGGAGATGTGGACCTTTCAGACTTCTCCGTTGCGTAATGAGTGTCACAAAGCAATTCACCGCCAGGACAATAGGGGGCATAGCATTTTTTTTTTTTTTTTGGAGTCCCGCCTACTATTTCATGATGTCTATGGTTGTGGATTGTTTATTTGCCTCGCCCTGTCTCACACACACACGCACAGAGAGACTCACACGCGGGGAAGAATGGAGACCGAGACTGAGTGACTTGTGATGGAGCTGGAGCTGATCGACATTGAGCAACAAATGTTTTTTTTTGCAAAGAATGACATGGGAGCGAAAGAGGAGACAGAGGCGGCGGTGGTATGTTCGTCCACTGAACGAATCAAGGCTGAGAAAAACTGGAAAAGAGGCATTCCGGAAATGATGTAGTTAGCTGACCAATCACAGACTTGCGCTATCCGTGGGCTCTCCGTCGTTTTGACGGATAGTTAGAAAATTTGGGAGGTGTCCGCCATGCATCGGAGAGGGGCTATTTTGATGTCGGAGAGGGGCTCTGCGTGTCTGCGTATTGACGGAGTTGGACGACTATAAAGAAATTAACTTTTCTCTATAATTTGACCAAACATATTTTGACAGGAACAGAGCAGTGCAGGTGACCTGTGACCCCATTTCTATGCAGAGAACACACAGGATGAGACCTATAACCCTTATTTCTGTGCACAGAACACACAGGAAATGACCTATAACCCCTAGCCCTGTGCGGAGAACATACAGGAAGTGACCTATAGCCACTATCGCTGGCTGTGTCAAATAGTTGAAAAATTATATCCTATCGTCTAATTTCTCACCAGTTTTCTTTGAGCCTTGATGGAAAACATCATCGAGTAAAGGAAAGGTGCGGAGGGGAATTCATAATCGGTTAGAAGACAACCGAATCTGAAGGCACTTACGTACATTAGGCAGTGTGATCCTGCGTCTCTTGCGCGTCATGTTCATTTGTTTTTCGTGATTGGCTGGATGAATGGTTGTTGCTCTAAATGTTGCTGCCGCACGGTATTTTGGGTGGTATCATCTCCTTTCTATTTGAAAAGGATGGTTCTGCACACCCTATGCTGAAGGTGATGAGTTAGGAGGCACTGAAGCACCTTTACATTCAGAAAATTCAAACACACTTATCATGGCTGCCTTGTGAAATTTTTCCTAGTCATTTTCTTGGAGTTATGAACTTTCCTAAGCAAAAAAGACTATTTGTATGCAGCCTCTGTGCGGAGAACACACAGGAAGTGACCTGTAACCACCATCTCTGTGCAGAGAACACGAAGGAAGTCACTCTTAAGAAGAACATGTGTGGCCTGGGATTCAGCTTCCTGATCTCTGAGCTTGATTCTCCGGAAGACTCTGGGAATGTGATCCAGATAAAGAGGCTGTTCCCGGGACAGCCAGCTGAGGAAAGTGGGCGTATTCAGCAGGGTGACATCATCCTGTCAGTCAATGGTGTCCCCGTAAAAGGGCTGTCCTACCAGGTGAGAACAGAGGTGCTTAATTATGTTATGATGGGTTTAAAAATTTGTGCAGATTTCGTGCAAATTTTCTTGTGAATCGCTGGATTTTCTTTTAGCATTCAGTTTGACCGGGTAATTTTGATCAATCAAAAAACTTTCAAACACTGCTGTCTGAACAAGAACGCTGCAGAAATTTCCACCTTTAGCCTGGCTCAACTAGCCAAGCAGGTTTATGCTGAAATTTCAAGACTCCTAGCACATGAGCTCCGGAGTATTCTGTAGGCTGTCAGTCCCCCAGTTTTCTCTACCATCCCAACTTGCTTTGATCAGTTCAGTCTCCTGTGGGTTTTTGTTGATTTTTTGCAGAGAATCGCACTATTTGTAAATAACCCAACCAGAAATATGGTTCCTCAAAAATTAACAGACTGTACACCTGTGTACTTTCAATTCAGGGGTGTCCAGTATAATCCAAAAGCAAACAGTGTGGATCCACGGTATAGTCCAGATCTAAGACATTGGATTCTACTAACCATGGTCTTCATGCAGCATTTGGTATCATAGTGTGAGGCCATCCCTGTTCTAGCACGTCAGTGATGAGGTATTGGTTTGGTTGAAATTAGCGCTTAATACCACAGGCCTAGTTTATGTCACATTCTGAAGCATGTGGTGTTAAATGGAGAAATTCAAGTGAGGAGAGTCAGGGCCAGCATCAGGTAGTCTCTCCAGCTCCCACAATACAGCACTCAGACATCTCTGCCCACAATAGGGAGTCCTGCACCTGCTGAGGGGCGGTCCGGAGGAGGTGACCCTGCGGCTGTGCAGCCCCCCTCCAGGGACTCTGCCCCAATTTGATGCCAATGCCGCGGTAAGACTCCGCAGTTAGTTTCAATGAATCAATAAGCAAGGCTCCTTTCGCTGAGAATTGGTTAAGGTTGTGTACAGCTATGTGGCTATGCGGTTCATGGTGAAATATGTTGGTATTTATAGTGGAACAGTTTCAATAGGCTGTCATTCCTATGCAGTTCTCTCCCTATTCATAAAACTGAATTGGCATGTGGGGTATTGACTGTGACTGCGTGTGTTGCAGCACTGTGTCAGAAATCAGTTGTGCCACTGTCTAGATACATGAAGATAGCAGTGTTTGTGATGACTATTCTGGGGCCTCAGCAGTGTTGGCCGTGACGGCTCCTGTGTCTCAGCAGTGTTTGCGATGACTGCTCCTGTCTCAGCAGTGTTTTGGATGACATCTCCTGTGTCTCAGCAGTGTGTGCGATAACTGCCCTTGTGTCTCAGACCCCCCTCCCCTCCCCTATTCGAGAGATCAGGTCCAAGTCGGTGGACCTGCATGAGGGTCATTTGACTGCGGAGGTCAGCCCGTTGCTGCAGCAGAGGGAGTGGGCGCACAGCTGTGAGGGGGTGAGAGGCGCAGATGAGTGGGTGGGCCAGCCAGGGTCAGCGAGGCCCCAAAGCCCACACACCAGTATCAGCAGTGACCATGGAGATCAGGAAACCATGGTGTCCACCACTGATCCCAGGCAAACCGTTACCCTGGCAACAGTCACCTCTCTCGAGGAGGAGCCGAGTGATGCTAGCGATGCCAGCACTAATCAGACTGCCTCATCCGAAAGGTATTGTCCCTCTTGTTTTAATGACCTTAATGCGAGCAATGGACTGTATTCTATACATTTATACGGGTATGACAAAACCAACAGCACTAGCAGCTCATCCACTGCGTATATTTTGTGAATTTGGTAGCTGGGTGGAATACTTGGGAGTGTAGTCATATCGTAATCCATCCTTATGCAGTCCTTATGCAATCCTTATGATAAAACTGAAACTTTTTTGCACTTTCCAATACCTCTACTTGTTTGAATGCTATTCTTGTGTGTTTAATTTTTATGTGCTCCGGAAACTTCTGTTATGTTGTAACTTACTTCTATTGTGTTGTGTACGAGTATCAGCGTTGTTGTATTTGCTTGTTTCCTGTTTGTGTCGTGCGGTGAGTGTGTTTCTCCTTCTTCTGGATTTTCCCGTATCGGCGGTATCTTTGTTTTCAGCGTGTTGTCAAATTAATGAAGAGGTGTTATGATTTTTTTTTTTGTGCTTTGTCTATTTGCTTGTGTTTTCCGAATTTGATGTACATTTAGCCACTGGAGTTTATTGATGGGTTTATTCTTGAGTTCGGAAATTCGGGCACTGGAGTCTTCACTCTATTGGTGTGTTTAGCGCTAGCTCGGCGGTTAATGGGCTGGAAATTGTGGCGGATGAGGAGTACCTCACCATCAGCTCCACTTCTGAGAGCCCTCTCACCACCCCCACGCTGGAGACCCCGCCCACCCCCGAGCCGCGTTACTACAGCAACGATTTTTGGGAGGGGCAAGAGGAGGAAGAGGAGGATCCGAGGAAGGTGAGGCACACTGAGAATTGTTGTGTCACGCAAAATAAAATTGCAGTATAGTGTGTCACCATCAGCTCAAGGCAAAACTACTATGATACTGATATCAGCTCAGTTAGCTGAGTTCTTACTTTTATATTTTATGAGGCAACGTGACAATGTATTTAGTGTGTGACACATGTGATGACATGTATGATACTACATTGCATGTAGGGCAATGATCATACAACACTGATGTATTTTTTAACAGAATAATATATGGCCTTAACCCCTAAAAGCCTACCCACCCATATATGGGTCCATCAAATGCTACTGCTGTATTTTAATCTGTGGAACTGCGGGCCCATTTTAATTTCCAGCAGAGACCTCAATACTTCCATCAATCTTAAATACGTCCTGCTGAATTAAAGGGATATGTGTATAAAATGATAAACTCGATCTAGATATTTTCAATTTGATGAAATGCTGTGGACATAAAAATATGGCATTCTGGGTTTATGAAAATAAATATAAGAGCGATGTAGCTTCAGAGAAGCGCTGCAACCAGCAGATACAGTTTATGTGTGCAGCATTGCCTAACAATGGGGGGGGGGAAATGCTTTTTCTAACTTTGAACCCACTTAAAAGAAAACTAAAGTGAAACGTGAGACTGTTGGGTCTCTATCTGTATCTCTCTCCTCCAGGACATGATGAAGGAGTTTGAGCTGAACGTCACGCTCAGTAAGTCGCGGAGCGGCAGTTTCGGGTTCACCATCGCCCGCAGCAGGCTCGACAACTGCTACTACGTGCAGGAAGTCCTGGAGAACCCCGCCAAGGCGGACGGCCGACTGCGTGCAGGAGACCGCCTCATCACGGTACGACAGAAATAAAGATCTCAATCTGGTTTTTGAGCAGATGAAGTCCAATTCTGAACATCTCGCGTCACTGACATTTTTTTTCCTTAACCCTTCTGATCCAAACATGTCGTCGCCGACACAAATGTGCACGTCATTTTGCGACTACCGTAATTTCCGTAAGGTTTGTGCTATCGAAAAAATTCCAACTGTTCCTGGAAGCTGAAAAGTTTCCCTTCAGCCCACAATCAGGTTACTAGGGTAAACATGGCAGCAGGACATTCTCCCGGGATTTTTGAATTAGGCCTTGAACGGTTAATATTGCAATTAAACTCTAGGTAAAGGTGAAAGCCCTCTATGTGCACAATTAGGAGCCTATAACCTTTTGCGGAGATGCTAGGCTGCCACTCCGATATTGGTGGTTTGAACCACTGAGTTACCGTAAGATGAGGATGGCCCTTGGAATCTTGAGCAAGGATCTTAACCCCTACGCTACAGCGGGGATTACCCGCTGACTTGCTTTATCAAGTCCAAGTCACTTTGGATAAAATAAACTTATTGATCCATCCATCATCTATACCGGTTCTTCCTCACTCGGGTCGTGGTACTGCGGGAGCCTGTCCCAGCCGATATGGGCGAAAGGCGGGGACTCACCCTAGACAGCTCACCAATCCATCGTAGGGTGCACACAACATTCCCTCACATACTCATACCTGTGGGCAATTTTGAGTCCCTATTTAACCTGGTATGTGTGTCTTTGGACTGTGGGAGGAAACCGGAGCTAACGTGGGAAAAGTATTCTTTCCTATACTCGGCAGCTGTCTTGTAGAATGGCCTCCCCTCCAAAATCAAAATTTTGAGCTCATCATATGTTCAGTTTAAATCCTTAATAAAAAAATGGTTAGCAAATTCATAAACAGAATCAAAAGATCCTTTAGTTTAGGTATTTTTGTACTGTCTTAGTTTAGCCCTTGTTTGTCTGTATTTATTTTTCAGTTTGTTTTTTTATATGGTTTTTTGTTTTACTTGTTTGTCTTGATTTGTTTGTTGATTCCTTTCCCCTTTTTTTGTCTTAAATGTGTTAGTTCATGTTAGGACCACAATGGAAATAAGCCTTTGGGCTTTATTGTGTTTTTTATCCTTTTGAACACTTCTTGCTGAATGCTTGTTCAATAAAGTATTACAAAAAAAAAAAAAACACGGGAAGAACATGCCAACTCCTTGTAAAAAGGTCCCAGCCAGGATTACAACCCATAGCCTTCTTGCTGTGGAATAAATAAATATAATCACAATTATGATTGGGGATTCCAAAAAAAAATCATACCTGGCTCTGGTGGTACTATTTCTTTGTTCCTGGTAATTTTTTTTACTCTGTTAGTTGTCAATATAGTACATAAAAAGGTAAAACATTAATGCATCGAAGAGCCTAGTGATGTTGTAACAGGCTTGTCTTTCTACCTCCTGCCCAATGCTGCAGGTGAACGGACATGACGTAACGGACGTGACGGATGACACGGCGATGAAGATCCTTCGCTCCTCTCCGAAGCGGCTCAAGATGGTTTTGGGGCGGGCGGTCCAGAACCTGCGGGCACCCCCAGCCCCCGACAGCCTTCCAGATATCACCCTGTACAAGACTGTCACGGGACAGCTTGGTGAGTTTCGCAGCTTTTCGAAGCACATTTCACTGAATCCCCTCCCCAAGGATATGCCAGTATCAACTTCTGTTCCAGTGGAAATTATGTTGACAACAGGAGGAATTAGCAGTTAGCGTGCTGTCTGTGCTGGTGTGTGCAGTTAGCGCGCTGTTTGGCTTGCGCTGCAGGTATCAGGCTAACAGGAGGAATTGGCAGTAAGTGGCAGGGAATTTATGTTCTGGAAGTGGTGCCGTCTTCACCAGCCGGCGAGGAGGGCAGCATCCAGCCCAACGACAGAATTCTCTACATCTGCGGCAAGTGCACCATGGGAATGAGCCTGGAGGATGCGGTGAAAGCGTGCGAGGCCGCTCCGCGTAAAGTAAAGCTCAAAGCCACCAGGTCAGTCACTAACTGAGCCCACAAAATGGTGTCATGGTCATTTCGTCAGCGCTGTGATGTTTCAGTGCCTCTCATTCTGTCTCCTGTTTAGAGATGATCAGCCTGTGGTGTCAAAGGGAAGATGGAATGGTATGTATGCTCGATTCTCATCACCCATTAATGTGAATCTTTTTATACATTTACAGTCTACACAAGATCCTTATACCCAGGGTAGTATGGTGGTGCAGTGGTTAGCACTGGCGCCTCACAGCAAGAAGGTTGTTGGTTCGAACACGGCCTGGGGCCTCTCTGTGCGGAGTTTGCATGTTCTCCACATGTTCGCATGGGTTTTCTCTGGGTGCTTTGGTTTCCCCCACCCACAAAAACATGCATCATAGAAACAGTCCTACCAATACCCCTGACCAGGGAATTGGTGCTGCTCTGTAGGTGCCCACTGCTCCTCACTATAGGATGGCTTAAATGCAGAGGACAAATTACCCCACGGGGTTCAATAAAGTGTATCTTATCTTATCAAAGTGTTTTAAAATTATGTTTTGCACATTTTATTGTCTGCATCAAATTCTCAGAATCCATCAAAGTATTTAAAAAAAAAAAGTTTTCTAGCAGGTTGATGATGATCTGTTTTCTTTTGAGGCGTGAGATCAAAAATAAGATTGGAATGTACTGATGTAGGCCTTCTTAGCCGAACTTTTATTGCTGATGTTGCAATGCCTCATGGGAGTGATTGAAGTCAGAGTTAAGGAGCACTGACGTATGCTTCTGAAGAAGGCAAGGATGCACTGCATATAATTCTAAGAATCTACTTCAGGTTAATGTTTGTTTTGAGTGTTATTTTCAGGCATGCACACGCGGCAGATGCCCTGTGCAGGTTTGGGCTGGTTGCATTCTGCCGTCTCACCCTCCAGTAAGCAGTGTAATTACTGCTGGCTGAGACACCTTCGCCCGGCCTGCTTATCACTGACTCACACACGCCTCTGTTTAACCTTCCCCCGGGCCAATTAGGCGCTCGCACTGTCAGAACTCCGGTCTGTCTCACGGCCAGGAGAAGAGGTGACTGCTCGGCTTGTGCGACGCCAGCTCGCGACCCGACACATTTAACTCTACACAGAAGTGACATAAATGAGACAGAATGCTGCTCTGGTGGCTGCTATGTGGCGCTGACATCAGCGAACGCTTCATTGCTCCCGTCGACATTTGGAGCACCGCGTCACTTTCTATTAGGGAAACCCCCACTCTCCACTTCACTGCCCATGCGTTTGTTACCTTACACAGGATTGCGGAAACAGAAGTACAGAATGCATGTAGGACATTACGGACACGTGTAGACCAATGAGCAATTACATTACCACCGCTCACATATGAAGCAAATAAGGTTGATTCATCTCTTGACAATCTGCAAACAGACCGTAGACGGTCAGCGAATTGTCGGTTCACCGAGTTGATGTGCTGGATGTGGGAGAAATGGGACTTTGACCAGGGCCGTAGGATGGACTTAAATGAGGGCCAAATCATTATGACTGTACATCAGGGTCAGAGTGATTTTTATTAGCCATCCTTTCTTGGTTCTATCCTGAAAATGTTATTTAGTGTTTTTATAGTACCGAAAGGATAAGTGATGTGTTTACGTCTCTGACTATCTCACCAGGTTTATTTGACTGGAAGGACATCAAATTTTTCCCGCGATCTGAGGAGCAAAATCCGGTGGAGCTGGCAGTGGTGAGCGAAGACGGTGAGGAATCTGGTTTCTCTTGCTGATTACTCCTGTCATGAAGCTCTGTCCCCCTGCTAACAGACACAGTCTGTCAGGGCCGGAGGCACTGCAGAATGGGATTAATAATTAGCGAGCCCTCGCTGCCTCCGGCGGGGTATTGAGCTGCATTCCTGTTCGCCGTCCCTGAAACTTTTCACGTGCCGTGGTTGCCGGGAGACGGCAAAGCAGGGGGTCGGTAGCTCGTAATAGGGAAGCGCAGTGGTCAGGTGGAGGTGGTGATGTGTTCATCACTCTCCTCATGAGACCAGCGCAATGCCATGGAGCTCGGCTCTCCTGCCAAACGCAAATGGCTGCTCAGAGAGGACGCTGCTGTGAGTCTGTTTTTTGTTCTCGCCTGCTGTTTCAGCTAATTTTGGGTGCGACTCAATGTCTTAGTCTATCTTCCTGTTGACTCTTTGGATGATTGCACCTCTGTTTTCTCAGACTCTCTTACACCTGTGTGATGCAAGAACTAACTGCAGCAGCAGCGTTTTTATTTTCTTTTGGAATAAAATAGCACGTGTTTATAACTGAAGCTTGAAATTTGCTCAAACTAAATTTCTGGATTTCGCTGAAGTGTATCAATTTCATATCTTTTTTTAAAAACTAGTTTATTCATTCAATTGTAGGATTTGTTGTTATTTTGGAATGACAAGATGTAGATTCAGTTGATTTTTGAAAGAGATGAGAGAAGCTGCTGTGTCTTTATCGGGGAAACTCAAAAACAATTGATTGAACATTCAGAGAAGACGTGGCATCAGCATGACTTTTAGCGGAAAGCCCGGAGAGCGGCTCAAGATTACGGAGGTGACAACATCATGGTGGTGTCGGAAGTAAAAATACCATTCATTTTACCTCAGGCCTTTTCTGAACATTCACCTCTGAAGTACTTCCTGTTATTTTAGGCCTCCATCAATTTGGGGATTTAGCTTCATATTTCCAAGTAACTCCATGTTGTTTATCTAAACCGTCGTCAACCTACAATTTCCGCTGTATAAATTTTTGGCTTACATGCTAACCCTTTTATTTGTCAAAAAATTACACGTCCCATTATCCTCATTGGCCCCAAAACAACAAGTGAGGTTTAAAAACCTAGACAACCTGATGAGGCAGCGAGCTGATCGGTCAGCTTTTGTATGTTCTACTTTGTTGACCTAACCTAGGCGATTATGTATTTATCTAGCGTCAGTTCAAACATTTACCCAGTGTTAGTCACCTTAAAAACCTGGTAACCAGGGAACCAGCTAGTCAGCTTACATAATCAATCTTGTCAATGCCTCACTGACCAAGCTCGATTTCTAGCTAAATAATCACTACTCACTGACCTAAGGCTTGTTAAGTTGCAAAATAATTGCGATAGACTGTTTTATTCTGATTTCTATGCACCAAGTGTAGCAACCTAATGGTAGCTTGTGAACTGGCAAACCAATTAATCAATTTTTTGTATACACCATCAGACCTAGCTATTCAGCTAGATAATAACAAGTCACTGTCTCTCTGTTCTATGCACCACATGTTCGTGAGCTAATTTGCTGTGAATACTATATAGTATGCTGCATGCTGGGAAATACGTAAGGTTACTGGGTAGCAGGTTCCAGGGGTTTCTGTGCGGCCAATGGCAAGCAAATGAGGCATCAAATTTGCGTCTCTGATTGGCCTCCATCAAGTTACAATTGAAAATCTTTGCTGAACCTGAGGTACCTGATTGGCTGGAAATGAATCGCCGGCTATTCCCATGTTTGTGGAGTAGATATGTAGCTGTGAAAATGGACGACAAACTAGAGTACAAGTGTAACGGCATTTTCAACAACAAGCCACATACTGGATGTGCTCACTTGAATCCGAGTACCCCCAAAAGTAAATCTTGGAGTAGGACAACTGATAAATGTAAATCTAATTGAGTAATGCTGCAAAAAGTGTCTGTGCCCTATTGTAAATTTTCATTGGGATGCCAGAAGCAGTGAGCAGTAGTGGTGTGGTCACCTCAGTTCTCCATAGGTGGTTTGGAGCATGTGTAAGTGTAACAGCGCACTTGGGTGTATTTATTATCTGCAGTGTCTCCATCTCGCTGCGCAGCAGAACCCAAGGCCGAGTCCAGCTCAAGGGCCAGGCGGCGTCTCTCCATAGCCTCGGAGTCAGAGGTAACGCATCCCCCCACCCCCCACGGACTTCCACCCAGCCCCAGCAGCTGAAACCAAATCCCTCTAATCCAGGGTTTAAGGCCTCCCACCTCGCAGGATTCCCCTATCAATATTTCACTGACCTTTCCATCAGAAGGACGTGACAGCCTCGCCCTTACTTCAGGCAGACCCACTCACAGAAATGCGGACACAACGGAAAATTTTTCAGGCAACACTATTGCCAGTACATTTACTGTACATAATTATTTCCTGGCATATGACTTGTATGAATGTGCTGAGAAGTTCTGAATTGTGATTGTGCGGGGACTGACTTGAAGTCCTAGGCTGCACTACAGAACTGTGAGTGAGGCAGTGTGTGGCCGTGGCCGGGGCAGGACCTTGGTCTTGGGACAGACGGGAGACCGTATGGTTGTGCAAGGGCCCGTCCACAGGATAACGATTATTCTGAAAATGCATAAATATTTTATCATTTGGGCCTGGCGTCCACACGGAGACGGTGAAAAAGCAGGCCGAAAACGGTATTTTTTTGAAAACAGGTGCCAGACTGAGAAAATGTGAAAACACCACCCCAGCGTTTTCGAGGAGACAACCAAAACGGGTTTTTTTGAAAACGATGACTCGATAGCCCCCATCAAAGCCCCCAGCCCCAGGCTCGTGTGTGGCGCTGTATGGCGCTGTAGCGTTTCTACGGAAATAGGCCAAAAACGGACAAGGCGGCGTCAACATGCACTGCCTTTTTGGTCTATTTCCCTAGAAACGTTACAGCGCCATACAGTGCCACACACAGGCCAAGAATATTTACTACAGTGTTTTGGGTCATTTTAGGCGTCTCTGTGTGGACTCAGATATTTTTAGAAACGACAAAAAAGTAGACTGTTTTTGAAAATCTCAGTCTCCGTGAGGACGAGGTTTCGCAAGTCTAACCTCGGCTCCATGTCCCCCTTCAGAGCTGCATCGTGCAGGTGGAGTTTAAGAAGCCGCAGCAGGGTGGGCTGGGCTTCTCGCTGGTGGGCGGGGTGAATGGCAGTCTGCTGCGGGTTAAGGAGATCTGCTGCGGGAGCGTGGCTCAGCAGGACGGTCGGCTCAGAGCCGGGGATATACTGCTGGAGGTGAGCTGTCGATCACGCGTTAATCAACTGTCAGTCACCTCATCCCACAAAACAACCTGTCAACCAGCATGTCAATCACCCAACTGTGTAAATCACATGTCAATGACAGAAATGAGGTCTCACTCTGGCTCAAAGTGAAAGACCAGAATGAAAGGCCATATGCTATTGTACTCTGCACAATGTCAGATGCACATTATTTGGGGAACTGTACCATAGCATTAGTTTTGCAGGACTAAGTAATGTAGCAAATTAGTTACTGTAAAAATTCAGGTAATATTATTAGTTCCTGCACTAGGTGATAAGACTCCGCATTTAGACTTTTCCCTTTTTCTGATTGCGTTTGGTGCATCGCCACTGCACATCAGACGACACTTTTGGTTAACGGCAGCGTTCATGTGACCGTTTTCTTCTGTTCTCATTAGCCTCAAGTTCCTGTGAAATTTAAGCTTTAATTGAAATAGTTCTGTAAGGATAACTTGTACAGTAATATATCATATTTATAGGGATATAAAGTAATATTTCAGTGTAATGCACTGCTTTTATTTGATGGTGATAAAGGAAGTAATAATTAATATATTTATTTTCGGACAATATTATATATTCGCCAAGGTTTTGGCCATTGCCGCAGATAACTTTAGCAGATTTATGAAAATTTATAGAAATTTCTCCTGTTCTTTCCGGGTGCATAGAGAACAAACGCTTTTGTTTTTTTGTGACCCTCAAGCATTTCCAATAGTGTCACCACCAGGTCATTGTCACTCTAGTGATCATTTGCAGTACTAGGAGGAGGGCTGTTTTTGATATTCGTCACCCTATTACCTTAACTGTAGCCCCATCACCATGCCAAACTTATCATCTAAAAAACTAAAATAACTTAAATGGCTTTTATGGGAATCATGTCAAATCTGCTTTCAACATTTGTGGCGCATAGATGGAGGAAGTTACTGTTTGTGATGGCTCCTTATTGTTTCCTGTAGCGCCACCTTTTGGTCAAACTCAAAATTTCCAAATGCAATAGCCCGTACGGTGTTAATGAGAATCATGTTACCGTTCTTATGATCATTTCTGTAGTGCAGAAAAGAATTTTATCAATGTTGGTCTCCCTATGACCTTTGCTGTAGCACCATAACAAGGCTAAAATTTTCATTTTTTAAAATGCAATAACTCAAACTGTTTTAATGAAAATCCAGTCAAATTAACTGTCAAAAATTCCTGGTGCATAGAGTAGGAACCTTGTTGATTTTTCTGCCTCTATTACTTTCACTGTAGCGCCATCATTAGGTGAAACTTCATTTCCAAATTCCTCAGTGCTGGGACTCAGGTTCAGTAACAGAAAGCTTAGAAGATATTGTACAGTAGAGCAGCATTATCAGTGCTCAGTCACGGTGCGGTTGTGGATGCTCTCCAGGTGAACAGCGTGATTGTATCCGGGCTCACTCACAGTAAGGTCGTGGATATTCTGCGGAAGGCAGAGGGCTCTGTGCAGCTGACTGTCTGTAGGGACATCCTGCCTCGCAGAGACTCCGCCCCCGGTCCTGACCACGCCCACATCCCCGCCCCCAGCCCCGTCAGCTCCACCTCCGAGTCCGTTTTCACCACTGCTCAAGATTCCACAGGTAAGCTTCGACCTTTGACTCACAGCCCTCTCACCAGGAAAAACATTGATTGGGAGCGACCTCAATGTGCCTCATGAAGCAGGATTACCTTGGTAACTGAGTAAAACCTGGGTGGTGCTTTGTACTCAGGTTTTGGGTTGTACTCGTTGAGTGCATACCGCTAACTCCAAAATCCTGCCTTCTTACACTTCCCCAATGCGATCCCACCATACGAAACACCATATATCACCTGCAGTGCACGCATCAGCATTGAGACTATGACTCTCACCTGGACAAGAATTTCTCACAAATGTTTTTTTGTATGGAGGAGAAGTATTTTTCCCCTCATATACTGGAAATTTTAAATAGTTTATTGGATTTAGTTTTGCCCAACACTTGTGTTTTGTGTGTGCTTTCACTTCAGATGCAGTAATCACCATAGAAACACAAGCTCAAGAGGATGCGGCGAAGGCAGCGTCTTCGTGGACCGAGGAAAAACAGACTGCGACTCCTGGAACTTTAGAGGAGGTCAGATACACCCGTCTATCTGCAGACATCACAAATAACATCCATTCAATTATACAGATGAAGTTTTGAAGTTTGGTAGACTAAAGGAGCTGCTTCACGATTACTGTTTATGCTCACAACTTTGAAAGAAGTAAATCCCCTCAACCGCAAGTCAAAATCTAGAAGGTATGTTTCTTCTGTCATTACTGGTGATGGTTACCAGCTCACATTCTTCATATTCCCTGGCTAAAGCTTAAAATAGCACTTTGAAACCTCCGCAGAAAGCTCCTTGATATAAAAAGCATAATGGTGGCGTAACTAAGATATGTAAATACAATGCAAAACTAAGATGGACTGGCAAGGATGGAATTAGATTATGACTTGCAGTCAAGCAGATTCACTTAGGATGTAAGTTCTGAGCATGCTCAGTAATCACGGCACAGCTCCTTTAAGATACTGATCCAATACCCTGATATGGGACAGCACCCTTCAGCACTGATGTGTGAGTCTGGGTTTTCCTTCGTTTTCTGGATGAAATCATGACGGCTCTCAGCAAATGGCCACCAGTAATCATCCCACAGTTTATTCCATGACCATCCCATACTCTCACTGACCAAATAATCTGCAGCCGTCCAACCCACAGCCTCCTCTTCTTGTTTACCTCCCGTCCTCCTCAGGAGGAGCAGAACCGCAGCCCCACACCCCAGACCTGCTGCCCTCCGCTCTGCGTCTCCGACCTGCTCCAGGAGGCCTCTGAGAGGTGGGATCCCCATGCCCCGCACCTTCTGTGTGTCCAGTGTGTTTGCATGCAGTGCACGTGTCTGTTCACTGAGAGTAATTATACCCAGAACTTTAGATCTTACCACAACATTACACTGAGTATTATACTCACCAAAGTGATCATGCCCATTTACAAAAATACATATTGACAATAGAAAGAAAGAGCCATTTCGCAAACTAGACAAGTAGAAGGATTAACCTGCCATCAACCCACAGGTTGTCGTAGTTATGAAAAATTAGTCACATCAGATAAAGCCGTTCAGTAATTAAAGTTTAGGTCCGATGTGCACGAAGAACGGTTTTACCAGTTCACGAGGAACAGCTGTATACTGCTCTATGCTTACAATATTCATCAAGGAGAAAGCCTGCTGATGTCGTTTTAGAAAGTGTGGGGGCTTTCAACATTGCACAATCATTTTGAAGAGGGTGTCATCAATACCCGCCCCCCGCCACCTTGGAGACCTGTTTTCAAACCCAGTCGAGGTCATGACTAGTTGCAGGCGCATGCAAAATTCCCCTCATTTAGTTAAACTAGTTTCTGAAAAACTTGTCCCAATTGTCCCACTGTCATGGTCGAGAATGTACAGTAAACTTGAGAAAAAAATTTTTTTGACTGTTTTCTCAAGTTGGTCACTGGTGGAAGTTGCTAGTTAATATTAGACTGCCCGGCCAATCCATAACAGCCTTACTTACAGAGGACCAATGAGAAGTCAAAAAAGAAAAAAAACAAATCAAAACAAAGTGTCAATATTATTTCTATAAGGCCATTAGCTCTCACAATCAAGATAGAGAGTAAATGTATTATAGTCAGTCCTGGTGGACAGATAAATGATATTTCCCTCAACTCATTTCCATCGGATAGCAAACATTTTGTACTCCGTAGCTGTGTACACCGACAGTAGTGAAAAATGACACTGAAGCCCATGAGAGGGAAACAGAGAGCCACGGATGTATTAAAGCCTTTTAGCAGCCGCACAGCCTGGAGCTAGAGGAGGCAGAGGCCAAAGTCTGTTGGGGGGAATGGGGTTCAGATGATTGGGTTTAATGACACTTTAAAAGGCCGAAAAGGATAAAAGGTTTTCAAATCTTCTTTATGAATATGCTTTTTAACCCCCGCAGATATGCTTTAGGTCAGGAGACTGATCCATGTAATTGGTGTCCACCAATTACATGTCTGTTACAATTAGCAGCTTTTCTACCTTCTAGGTGGAAAAAACGCAGGAAAGTCCACCTTGCGTGAATGTGCCCGCCGTGCACTCGCACTGTCCCTCATTCCTCCTCGATCCCCCTTCAGAGCCCCGCCCCAGCACGCACACCACGACTCACCCGCCACGGACAAGGGCAAAGGTCACTCTCACGGCTGGAGCAGCGACGACGACGAAGACGACGAAGGAGATTCGTCTAAGCCCTCCGCTCGCGAGCCGAAGCCGATCACAGGTAGAGATTGAGGTGGATTGTCAGGTGTTGCCGCTGACGGGGCCAAGTTTGGGGCCAGTGGACACCCCTGTAGGGTTCTGGAGGGCCTTACGGAGGTGCCGGCACGTAGATTTACGCACATAACTGCACTGGCTCATTTCTCATCAACAGCCTGTTAGCAAACTCTGGCACATCCAGCAAATGCTGTATTCAACAAACAGGCAGGTGTTCCAAGACTACAATGCTGGGCTATGACTGTACGGCACTATATAAAATGTCCAAGCCTGACTGGACATTTTAAGACTATAAAAATCCAGCCAGCAGGGATATTTTAATTCCAAAAAGATATATATAAAACGTCTGGTCAACCTAGCATTGAGTACTACAATTTCTGTTATGTTTTGGGTGCTTGGAAATATGGATTCCCGTATTTCATGTCTGCAGGTGCACTGAACAGGAGATACTGATGTAATGTCATGCAAGACTGGAAAAAAAAGCTGTTGACAGAGGCTGTTGTTATTCTGTTTTCATTTCATATCTGAGGGATGTTTGAGGTCATATTCCTTGTTTTGTTTTCAACCTTTGAAGGCGAGGTTCCGTAACCCTTCTATTAACTTCAAATAACTTCAAACAAATTATGCAAGACCATCATCCAAGAGCACATATAAAACGCACTTTCCCATAGCTACTCCATAATCCTATTTAATTCTTTCCCACTAGCTCGGTAACACCAACTAAGGTCTTTTTTTTTGTTCAGTTGCGGAACAGAAGATTAATTTAAGGCCCTGGTTTGACATATCTGTGTGTGTTCCCTGTTTATTTTGCCTATGTACCGATTTTCCTCAAAATTGAATGAACGAATGCGGTCTGTAAGTGTTTTTGGAGCATATAGATGCGTGAGAATGTGCAAAAAGGCAGGAAGTGAGTAATACGAAGAATCCCTATCATACAGCTCATCATTGTTCTTGCATTAACTTGAGTGTTTCAGTATTTTAAGCGAATTGTGAGCAGAAACTCAGTTTTGCACATCTCTTCCCATTTCTGTCTGTGCAAAGATCCCCCTGCCATCTCAGAAGGGCAGCTGCCCCACCTGGCGCTTATCTGCCCATCCAAGACGGGTCCATACTCAGGGTCAAGGGTCAAAGCACTCATTCAGATCCTGCAGCATCAGCTGGACCAGCAGGAGCTGGAGAAAGAGTTCATGGTATGAATAATACGCTATAAACCTCCATCCATGACGCCCCTCATCCACTGCACACCCATCAATCCAGTGTTTTGCGATGTTTTCCCTCATCTCTTCACTGGAAGTTTAGTTGCGCTGCACACCTGTCAGGTGACCTCACAGGACTCGAGCACAGACACACGTGAAAAATAAACCAAAGTTGATTAAACACTGGGGATGGGCAGACAGGCAGGGTTGAGAACCGGAGAGCAGAGCTGCGATACAAAATTAGTGAGCGGAGGCGAAGTCAAAGTGCGGGCGAGCATTCAAAAAATCGGGCTGGCAGAATGAGGTACAAGGACATAATCTAAACTCATAATCCAGTACTCCTGAACCCCCCTTTACTGACATAACCAGTACTCCTGAACCCCCCTTTACTGACATAACCAGTACTCCTGAACCCCCCTTTACTGACATAACCAGTACTCCTGAACCCCCCTTTACTGACATAACCAGTACTTCTGAACCCCCCTTTACTGACATAACCAGTACTCCCGAACCCCCCTTTACTGACATAACCAGTACTCCTGAACCCCTCTTTACTGGCATAACCAGTACTCCTGAACCCCCCTTTACTCACATAACCAGTACTCCTGAACCCCCCTTTACTGACATAACCAGTACTCCTGAACCCCCCTTTACTGACATAACCAGTACTCCTGAACCCCCTTTACTGAGATAACCAGTACTCCTGAACCCCCCTTTACTGACATAACCAGTACTCCTGAACCCCCCTTTACTGACATAACCAGTACTCCTGAACCCCCCTTTACTGAGATAACCAGTACTCCTGAACCCCCCTTTACTGACATAACCAGTACTCCTGAACCCTCCTTTACTGACATAACCAGTACTCCCGAACCCCCTTTACTGACATAACCAGTACTCCCGAACCCCCTTTACTGACATAACCAGGACTCCTGAACCCCCATTTACTGGCATAACCAATACTCCCGAACCCCCCTTTACTGACATAACCAGTACTCCTGAACCCCCCTTTACTGACATAACCAGTACTCCCGAACCCCCTTTACTGACATAACCAGTACTCCCGAACCCCCCTTTACTGACATAACCAGTACTCCTGAACCCCCCTTTACTGACATAACCAGTACTCCTGAACCCTCCTTTACTGACATAACAAGTACTCCCCAACCCCCTTTACTTACATATCCAGTACTTCCGATCCCCCTTTTCTGACATAACCAGTACTCCCGAACCCCCTTTACTGACATAACCAGTACTCCCGAACCCCCTTTACTGACATAACCAGTACTCCTGAGTGCCACTTTACGGATATAACCATTCCAGCCCTGACTCTAAATTCACGTACGTAATGAGAACTGAAATATACTTTACTAATACACTACAGCCACCACTCTACGAGCCCTCAGCCACTGGTGCCCATGTAAAGGTGTCTGATTCGATAAGCAGTTTGTAAAAATGCAGCGTTTAAGTGTCTCTGTGGCTAAACTGCATAGAAGGGCTGTAATTTCTTTATGGTCCATGTGATATGACTGAAAATGCAGGATAAATGCACCATTTGTGGCAAATACACCTCAAATTATGCTAAAGCTGACTATTACTGTAACCTCATATTCATAGTTTTTTAAATCCAGTGCGCTGGAGTAGGGCCAAAAAGAGAAACTGTGTTTCAGTCCAAAGACTTCATGACTCTGCAGTTTGTAGCTACGCACATTCTGAAAAAGCCCTGTTTAATGTGTGATGGAAGGCAGTGTCCTGAATGGACCCCACATACACAGTCACACAGAGTGAGGACACCACAAACACAGAATTAGTTTGCAGGTACGTGTGTTTTCACTGTTTATGACCCTCGCTCCTGGGCCACGACCGCTCGCCGTATTACTGCTCTGGCCCTTAGGCAGTGAGAAACTCTTACACTGCAACCTCTTTACTGGAGAGAACAGGGATGCCAGGTCGTATGGAGTTAATTATCGAAAACTGGAGTGTGGTGATGAAGTCACAGAATGTCTTACTGTTTCTCCTGTCAGGCTCTGGAACATTTGAAACCTACAGACGACTGCCTCATAGGAAAGCTTCCGGAAAACCGGGAGAAAAACCGATACCGGGATATCCTGCCATGTAAGTCTCCTTTAAAACCATAATAATCTAATAATGCGGCAGGGAAGAGCGAGCCTACAGTCCTTACCTCTGATCCTTCATTTCATCAGGGAGAGCTCAAGTACAGCCGCTGAGTCACACACCACTGAGGGCTGAGTGAGCGCAGCTTTCACTGTTGACAAAACAGAGGGGGCCAAATAGTTTAGTGAGGGCAGCACGGGTCCGCGGCTCGCGAACGAGACAAGGATATCATTGTGTGCGCCGATGCGCTAACGTACGTGCCGTTGAGCGCTCAAGCCCCTGTGTAGCCGGGCCAGTGGCACGATACACATCGCATTACGCGCCCGCTCGCCTTTTCTGCATCCGATTACGCAACACTTGCACACGTTATCCTGCCCTGTGCCAGGCTTTACTGTAAAAATGACGTCTATATTTGCTTTGTGGCTTGGTGACTCCCTGAGGTGACCAGGGACCGGTGGTCAGAGGAATTTATTTGATAATTATTGTATCCCCCGAATGAAGGTCGGAGGATACTGTGGATTTGGCCTCGTCACGCGTCCGCCGCGTCCGCAGAGATTTTCTTGTGAACGCTCTACAGCCCAAGTGCACCGATTCTTTTCAAATTTTGCAGGGACATGTATTATGGTAAGTTCACAACAGCTATTGATTTTTGGTACTCTGGGACCATCTGGGCCCAACTGGGGGGCCTTCGGGGGATACATGTGCTTGGTTGCCGAGTGCTCTAGTTATTAGTTGGTTTTGCTTTGCTCAGAAGTTCAGGCTGTTGTTACAGTCTGAGGCTCATGGCTTCAAAACCCAAACGGCTGCTCTGTGTCTCCAAAGAGACACTCAATCTAGTTCACAGTCAGAGAGCTTTTATGCTCGTCTCACTTACCATAGATAGTTCCATAAAGACCCACAAATGGTTCCTTCATTGGGCCAAGCCAAATATCCATACAAAACCATTGGTGCTCAGGTTTTTAACAAATAGACCTCCTCAATATTGATGAGATTCACTAATCACCAGTCTACAGTAACAGATTTTTTTTTTAACTTTATTTGACAAGGGGAGGTCCAACTTGTGACCAAACCGATGCAATGAAGGATATAGAGAAACAGGGTTAAAGCCCTTGATTGGGAGTGGGTAACCCTATGCCTAAAGGGCCGATGTGGGCTTCTGTTACAGCCAACAGCTACTCACTTGATTCCACCAACCAGAAAACTGCAGTCTTTGCTAAGAGCCTTGATTAGTAGAGTCAGGTGTGTCATTTCCTGTTCGGAACAAAAACCTCTGAATGAGGCTCTGGATGAGGTTCCCTAGCCCCAGTTGTAGAGTAATTTTGGGTGAAGGGCCTTGCTGAATGGCCCAGTTTCCTCCCAACAGATGCAGCTCAGAATCCCGAGCCCCACCGCAGGCGCAACCCAGCAACTCAACAACTGCACAGTCAAGCAATCGACCACTAGACTGCGCTGTTCATCAGACCTGCCACCACACAGTTCCACAATGCACCCGCACCGCCATCACACGATTCCACAATGAACCAGACCCACAAACACAAAATTCCACAATGCACCAGACCCACGATCACAAAGTTCCACAATGCAGTGCTTTGTGCGCATGCTGCCTGGGCGGCGTGTTTGTTTATTCTAGCGGCCTCTCTGTGGCTCTCTGTAGTGAATAGAGCACAGCGGACAAGTTGAATGGTGAGTTGGCGCCACGGCCTGAGGCTGTTGTTACTGGACAGTGTTAAACCAGCAGCGTATCGCTGCAGGAATCTATGCACGTGCATACACACACGCGCACACATAAACGTCCCTTCAGACGCGCACACAAACAGACAAACACAGACACACAGACGTACGTGGATGTGGGGGGTAGACAGATGGACACCCACACGTGCTCACTCAATGAATAGCATGCTCTTCGTTTAATCCTCAAAGTAGTGCAAGTATCCATTCTTTTCTTCTTAAATCACACAGTGAATTATCTGGTACACTGCGTAATCAGGTAAATCAGTCCCAGTACGTAATCAGTCACAGTTTGTAATCAGTTAAATCAGTCTTAGTGTGTAATTTTGTCACAGGGTATAACCAGTCACAATGTGCGATCAGTCAAATGAGTCATAGTGTGTAATCAGTTAAATCAGTCACAGTGTAATTAGTCAAATCAGTCTTGGTGCATAATCAGTTCAGTCATTCTCAGTGTGTAATCAGTTTAATCATGCAGTGTGTCATCAGTCAGTCTTTAATCAGTTGCAATGCATAATGAGTCAGTGTGTAATCAGTCAAATCAGTCATAGTGTGTAATCAGTTGAATCAGTCATGTTTGTAATCGGTTTAATCTGTGGCCTAGTCTATGTCCTGAATTGAATCTGATTGAGATACAGTGCCATGACCATAAACAGGCAATTCATGCTTGAAAGCCCTCCTGTGCAAATTAATTAATGAGTTAATTAGCTCTGCAAAAAAGAGTGGGCCAAAATTCCTCCAGTGTGGAAGAAGACTAACTGACAGTTATGGCAAATGTTTGTTTGTGGTTGTACGTAGCTGCCAAGAGTGGCATTAGAATGGAACAAAACTGTCACATTAATATTGCAATACCCACCGGGCAACAATAATAGGTGTACGTTTCTCACTATAGCTTGTTTGGATAGGTATAATACTTATAGACATGGACACTACCTACTCATGAATATTCAATAATTACTTCTACTGGCAATAATTACAATCAATACATCTTTTGAAAAGTGATATAGACACCGGAGTCAAAGGCCTGTTCATCTGTGGAGGAGGTTTAATGGCACAGTGATCATGAGTGGATAGTTCAGGATGTAATTGATTCTGATTAATCAGGTCATAATACTGATCATGTGACCCTTAATGACACAGAGAGGGCTCAGGTCCGTTATTAGCGTTTTCATCAGGTAGAGTTTAGCCTCAGCGACGCACCGGATCTGGATTCTTAAGCAGTCCGGACTAAAAGCCAAGGGAAGAAAGTATTTTGTTATGGTAAAATAATGGGCATTTGGTTATTCTTATTGCAACTGACATTTTCTGTTGACTGAAATTAACTGGGGAATTCAATTTTAGTTTTTCCAGTCTAGAAACTGACATCTGGGAGACCGGTGTGGACAGATTTTCATTCCAACCCCAACTGCAGCCCTGGAGCTTTTACAAGCTGTTAATTTGTCTTAAATGTTTACTTTTCGCATGATGATTTAACCTCTTTAGACACATTATGTTAGAAATATCTACACACAAAGAAAACAAAAGCCAGTTTTGCAGACAAAGATGAAGCCTATCGACTGAAGTTCATCTTGAACATTCTTTATACAAAACTGATAGGGTGAAGCTTAATTTGCGATCTGTGACATTGGCCTTGAATCCCTGCTCATATTGTAAGGCCCTGTAAACCCACACTTCCTCCGACAGATGACAGCACACGGGTTCCGGTGGGAGAGGCTCAGGAATACATAAACGCCAGCTATGTGCACATGCAGGTGGGGCCAGAGCAGCGGAGCTACATCTGCGCACAGGCCCCACTGCCCGGCACGCTCCAGTGCTTCTGGCAGATGGTCTGGGAGAACCGGTCCAACGTCATAGCCATGATGACCCAGGAGGTAGAGCGAGGCCGAGTCAAGTGCCACCGGTACTGGCCCGAGAGTCCCGACTCACCGCTGGACATGGCGCGGTACGACCTGGTTCTAGATAACACCCAGACCCAAGATGGCTTCCACATCAGGGTCATCAAGATGGTGGAGAAGGAGGTAAGCAGGCATAGGAGAGACGGTATTGATATTACCTCTCTAACAGGAAGCATCTCCACAGAGGAGCTACACCAATCTCTCACTGCTTTGGTTACATCCAGTTGAATGATGTCAACGGTGATTAGTGGTCTCTTTCTGGGAAAAAAATCTTGGCTTCAGTGAGTATCAGTTCAGAGTCACCATCCTAGACTGCTATATTCGGTACAAAATAGTGCCGTAAATTATTACCTATATACTCTGTGGTTGCTGGCACTGCCCTATGGTTTCTGCTGAAAAAAATCCTGAATATTTGAAGATGGGATGCGTTATTACCCACCCCGACAGGTGTGAGGTATTTTTTTTTGGTGACGTACCTTTGTCTGTCTGTCAGGAGTCTAGAACAAAAACGGTTTGATACAATTACACAAAACATTCAGGAAAGGTGTGAAATGGTCCAACGATCACCTGATTGAATTTTGGACCTGATTGGGTCATTGTCACGGAAAAGCAATGACTGCGGGCAGGGTATGTTGTGCCTTGCTCTAAGTGACGGTAAAATGTGTCAGTGGCGAGACCTTCGTTCAATTGTTTTCATTCCAAAAATGCTCTGCAACCAGGATGGCAAATGTTGTGAGATCATTCTGAGAATATTCTCAGCAGGGACGCACCAATCGATTGGCTCCTGATGATTTTTGGCCTGATAACACATTACTACTGTGATCCGTGATTGGTCTGTCACGATTTTGATTGAGGGTCAGTACCCAGGAACGGAATTAGTACCCGCCCACTGCCGGTGGTGATTTCCACCTTGGTTGGTAAATGACGGAGAAAACTCTGCTAGTTCAGCCAAGTTTTATCCCTTGCCTCATTCCCAAACAAGAATACAGTCTTTGTTGGCCATTCAAACGCTCAGGCCTTCTGCGGGCCAAACAGTATGAGGTGCGTTGCATTTTTGATTTGTTGTAGTGTGAACATAGTGACTGTAACACAGTCACCCTGACTGGACCAGATGCTTGCAAACCTCTTGTAAAATAAACACTGGATCGTTATGTTTGTTTTCCTACACCGTGGGCATTGGAAACAAATGAGCCACTCGCTATGAACATGAGGAAAGAGAAGATAAACTTTTCTCTTCCTCGCTGAAAGAAAGAAAGCATATTTTTCGACGTAACATATTCCTCACTTTCATGTTTTCTTTAAAATACTGAAAATATTTATAATTAGAAAGCACTCAGAGTGCATACCTATGTCAATGCATTTTTAACTATGAACTGAACAAATATGGCCTTAGCGTCCATATTTAAATTTAAATTAATCCAAAAATTCAATCAGTTGTTCCTCAGCCCGCACTTCCACAAAATATTACTGAAAATGATTGATTAATTTGAGAGATATTGTCTGGAGAAACAAACAGACAAAGAAACAGGCATGGATGAATACATAACCTCCATTCAACTTCAGGGAGTGGGTAGTAAGTGATGTGCCATCTTAAAATAGATTACACTGCTGAAAACAATAGCTAAAACAGGAAATGGAACTCAAGAAAAGTTTTAAATTATTAGTAACATTGCCAGCCTAAAAGAAATATAATTTGTGTTCCATGTATGGTGTTGCCAAATGGTGATCTCTCTATCATTTCTTAATTCATCATTTCTTAATCATTATACACTGGTCTTGATTATTCAGTACATAAATAGTTTGATTGTAAATCAAGCGATCTTAAAGGGGAACAGGTTGAGAGCAATTATGCGTTAAAAGGTTAGAGGCTTCTATTACCACTGCTGAAAATTGCTTGAGCTGGCCTCACCGCTCCGGAGAGTTTGGGTTGAAGAGGTTTTCAACATGGCGTTAGTGGTGTAGAATTAATGAGCAGTGGAAGCTTTTAGCGAGGTGCAGCGGCAGGAGCGCCGAGAGATGTGGAGATAGTGAGAGATGTGCTTGGGAAGGGAGGCGTGGCTGACATGCGCGCGGTGATGCGTTTCAGACGGGCGACACGCACTTCGTGAAGCATCTGCAGTTCAGCACGTGGCCGGATCACGGGACGCCGCCGAGCCCGGAGCAGCTGCTGCGCTTCATCCAGCTAATGCGTGCCGCTCACGCACACGGGCCCGTCACTGTGCACTGCAGCGCGGGGATCGGCCGGGCCGGTGTCCTCATCTGCTCCGACGTCATCCTCGGGCTCATGGAGAGGGACCTCAGCGTGAGTGTGAGCTAAACCACACACACACACTGCTCAGTCACTGGGCAGACTCTGTAGCAACCCTAGCCATTCCATCAACGCTAACCCTAACCCCATGATTAACACTAACTTAACCTTACCGCTCGCTCTCTATCACGCACACATGGGTCCAGCCTCCAATGAGCAGGAGCAGACCCAAGACCAAATACTGTTCCTCCTTCAGAAATATCTCCATAAACTTCATCTCATATGAAACCTGTAAACTGTTCATACGCAGTACAGGTACTGGGATGTATGGTAGAGTGGCTAGATTACAGACACAAATCCAGGAATTACTATTTATGGACCATTTCACCGACAGACCTTGCCACAAATTACCAGCAATTTTTCTCATAGACCATAAACAGTCCAGCCATGAACTAGATGTCGTCCAGGTCTAGTGAATAAATCAGCAAATTTTTCAAGAAAAAGACTTGTTCTCACTTGGTAAGTGTTTGTTATTGTTAGAACATTTACAGCCAACAAAATCCATGCTAAATTACATCTTTTCCACAATACCGTGTGCAGAAAGTGAAAGACTGAAAACACTGGTTATTTCCATTACGTGTGCCTCTAATATACGGACGCACACCAGTCCACGACCCCTGTTTGTGTCTGCAGATAAACGTAACCGACATAGTGACGAAGATGAGGCAGCAAAGACACGGGATGATCCAGACGAAGGTACAGATCCCATCGACTGCTGATACACTGCTGACACTGTATATGATACTAAAGTACAGAGCAAACCTACTGATAAAATACTGCTTTTACGATGCTTGATACTAAGGTACAGAGCCTATTATTGATTAAATACTGCTTTCACTGTATATAGGATACGATGGTCCAGAACTTTCAGGAGAACAACATACTTCTTTCAACTGGCTTTCTTTACAACTCATAAACCACTGAGAGAGAATCAGCCGTTAAAACACAGCAAAGTACATTTATACAGGGGGATACTGGTCATCTGTGGCCTGCTATACTTTCTCTCCATTCACTCCGCTATCCTTACCCTCATGCCATTTCCACACTAACCACTAACTAAACATTTGATCCCCATTTGAACAAACCTTAATTACACATCTGTCCTGGGATCTGAGTACCTCAGTGCAGACGATGTTTGATTCTTACTCCAGATCTGAACATGGTGTACGGGCTGTAATAAATCCTCTAGACGCCAGCCGCTGTAATAATGGAAATGCCATATACCCTGTGCTTTCAGGAACAATACCTCTTCTGTTACAAGTTCTGGCTGGAAATTCTACAGAGCGTTCTACTGCTTCACACTGACCACTGGCAACCGGAGAACCCCGTCCAGCCCCACTGAATCCTTTCCAACCCAGCTGAGTCCAATCCAACCCCACTGAATCCAATCCAACCCCACTGAATCCTATCCAGCTCCACTGAATCCTATCCAACCCCACCGAATCCTATCCGGCTCCACTGAATCCTATCCAACCCCACCGAATCCTATCCGGCTCCACTGTATACTATCCAACCCCACTGAATCCTATACAACTCCACCGAATGCTGACCAATACCACTGAATCCTTTCAAACCCAGCGGAGTCCAATCCAACCCCACTGAATCCAATCCAGGCCCACTGATTCCTATCCAACCCCATCTGTTGCGGTGCCGTTGTGTATTTATAGAGGCTGGTTTCCTTAATGTAGCTGCCTGGTCTGAAATCTGTAATAGTGAGCAGATGCCTGATATGTGGCTCAGAGTTAGAGTTGGGGTTAACTCTGCAGATTTATGTGGTGTGGTGGTCTGTGTCGACTCCTGGCACTTGGAGTCATCTTGCCTTGAAAGTTTAGAGGGGATGAAATCTCTGACGTAATTATAAATTGAAATGCTATTTCTATTTCATTGATGTTTAATTACCTCTTGAATTACCTCTTGAATTCAAATTCAAAAAATTATTCTTTTTTTCTTTCATTGACATTAATCATTTTAAATATTTTATATGTTGTTATTGGCACTATGTAACATGCAAATTTGTGGTAGGTTTATAGTAATTAGGATAATACAATTAAGATATGTTGAATTAATATAAAAATGGACAAATGAACAATAGGAGATTATCCGGTGAAATACTCTTTAGTGCTACTGCATTCAGAAGAAGATTCCTAACATTTTTAAAGGGAAACTTAGCAGCATTTTTGTTGGTTCTTTCTGTTCTGTTTTGCAGCAACAGTTTTGGTAGTTGTAAAAGGAATTGGTCTGTAAATCATGTTACAGCCACAAAAAGAGGGAAATATAATGTGCCTTAGAAGTCAACAGACCCTGTGGATGAGGAGCCATCGTCATGGTAGTCAAGCCATCCATATAGGAAACAAAGCAGCATCGTCAAGCCTCTCCAAAAAGTTTCTCAACAGGCGAAGGTGCTAGCTAACGAGTTACCACCTCCTCGGGCTGGGCGATATGACGATATAAATAGTAAAGGCGACGTAGCATTTTCTACCTTCACCAAATTTATACCGTGATTCGGAAATTTGTTCTTTATATTTTATCCCTGACAGGCAGTATCTTGAAAAGGGACTTTACAGTCATTGTTTCAGGCTGCTTTGCGGTATTGATCACCTGGATAGAACATGCATAAGACCTGCATAGGACGTGTGCCAATAAAGGTATAGGCACGCTCCAGGAAAGAAAAAAAAATGAATTGGAGGCGATGTCAGAAAAACAGAGATGACGTCGCGAATTGTTGGTTATAAATTGAAACTGTCAATTAAAATGCAGCATACAAGTACATTTTCAAGCATGTTTACCGATTAAATATGCTTCTCATGCATAAACTGCATTAAAACAAGAATTGCAGGTTTTTTTTTTTAGCATTTTGACATACGCATGCTCAACCCTCTTGCATTGAGAATGGTTGATAGGGCGATAGCAGCATTACCTCATGTAACTAAAGTGAAAAGATTTTTTATTTATTTTTTGCAATTTTCCTGGCCAATTCTGAGCAATTCTTAAAAGCGTAATTTGTCCTATAGGCAACAAGGGATGTAATGCACACATTGTATGTACAACAAGCACAAAACCACGCAGATCCATGGCCGGCAATGTTCATCCTTAATACAGTGTATGTCACTGAAGTGTCCACGAGTGAGGAGACACATTTAAATGAAGTGAATCACGCCTGGCTCAATACATACCCCACGTGAAGAAATATGAAAACCCAGCTTATCTTTCGGATCTCTGAATTTGATTGGGGCCAATTTCACAGGTTTACCCAGTAAAAATATGACTCTACTACAGAAGGGGCCCTTCCCTTTCTTGGCGGTCAAGTTTCCTCCCAACCAAAAGGGCTTTTCTGATGCAAAATATTAAACTTAAAAATTTTTGTGTTTAGTTCTAATACGTCCGAAGTATCAAAATGTATTTGAATAAACAAAGGGTCTTAAGAACATTTGAACCAATAATTTCACCGTGTTGAACTCACGTTCCATTAATGCACTGGACAAAGGGCAAATAAAATCATCCAAAAGCCATACTGAATTGTTAGCTTGCATGATTCACAAAATAAATGTATATCACGACATATGCTGTTATCTTAATAAGCGATACACTATAATGTGATGTAAGAACTTGGCCATATCGCCCAGCCCTACCGTCCCTTGAGGTGGTCAGACGACACCTGCACACTACTGTCCACATCCCAACTCAGAGTCTGAATCCAGACAATGCAGTAATCGCTGAGCGAACAAGATTTGCAGTGAGATGTTAATATCGTTATTTTTATATTTCTTTCCTAATATGCTGCTGCTTCTTCAAAGAGACTTTGCATTATATTAACGCATCAATACTCTCTGATTATTGGCAGAATAACTATGATATACTGCATACCCTTGTCAAATAAATTATTGCCTTTTTTCAGTATGCCGTCAGACCACACGCATTTGGCGGAGCGTGTGAATATTCATGTATAGATTGTAAATAGAGAGGGGTCATTATTAAACTGACTGATCCTAATGTTTGTGCCCAACTCTACTTTTGTTTTTAAGCCTGTGCCTGCCTCGCATGTTCCTCAGAGTTCTACAGAACTTTTCTTCCACTCTCAAACAGTGTAAAATAAATTAGCCCATCATGATTCCATTTCCTGCTCTGGACTTGGGGCACAGACTATGCAGTCCTGAGACATTTTGACCAGCGGAGCTCAGAGTGGGTCCTGGGGAATGGCCCCCGTGAGTTGATTTTTGCTCCAACTGCAACCACAATCATTATTTTAAACAGGTGCTAATTATTCCTCATGAGGTCCTTTTATGGAGTAAAAAGTATTATTTAACTCTTTAGCTACATTGTTCGAAATGGCATAACATGTAGTATAAAGACTTTAATTTAATTTACGCTTTTTGCAGAAGTAAAGATGATGGTGAATCAGCAGCGTCCTAATAATGTCGGTGCACATTTGATTATTATTATTTTTTTTTTAGTTTGATACAGTGCAGGTTTGGGTTATTACAATTTATCTCGCTTTTCAATTTGTAATGGACGACGAAATGACAAATTTTGGTGACTGCGTGTTCACACTTTGATCAAAGAGAAGCCAAATGATTCTTTAATTTTGTTGGTAACAATTTTTCCCTTTTGTGCAGTAAAACATTTGCAGTACAGTGTAAGACAATTATTGAGCTCTTCAGGGCATTTGCATTCATTTCTGACATAACATGGCCTAATGGGGTTAACAATCCTCATCAGGATGAGCAGTGCAATTAAGGAGAATTAACGTCTCTTTTTAAATTTCTTGACAGTGATTGTGGTTGGAACAAACACCGGCATGCACATGGGGGTACCCGAGACCAATGTTGTGAACCACTAATATCGACTGTATGTTAAAGCATTATAATGGTTCTTACAGAACAGGGAGGCCACTCACCCGTTACAGCCATTCGGCATATACAGTAATACACCTTTATGATGGCTGTGATTGTTTGACATGCTGTCAAACAGGCAATACTGATGCTTGTAGGTGACAGATGGGCCTTGCACTGGAATGTGATTGGGTAGAAAGTATCCTTACCCAGGATTTTGTGTAGAATAAAGCCGCTTTCTCACCGGAGGGTTTTGCATTAATTTTGAATGTAATATGTCGTGCGAAAAATTTGTTTCGGGTCCGGTGTGAAAGCAGCTTAAATAATGACAGATTAGGAAACGTGCAGAACTGAATGCAGTACTTGGGTTCCTAAAAATACTCACACGGGACTCTGACTCGAAGCGCTCACCACATTTGTTCTAACATGGAATCACTCATTCTGAAAGTCAGGAAAGTGCTTGTAGGCCTGGGGACTGAGACCTTTCTCAGCAGAGTTTACAATAAAACAGCTATAACTCTGTTCCCGAACACGCACCACAGATCTGTGCTCCATTCCTATTCAAAGCCTACCTCGTGCAACAGCCAGAGAGCTTCTGGTCCAACTAATTATTACCATGCCATGTGCCAAACAGGGTTCAGATGAAAAATCTGCACTGAACTGAGCTGGTTATTACTGTAATAAAATGAAACACATTGACTCGTATATGCAGAGGTTCCCAGATTTAAAATGTACTTTTTCATTTGCCCGCAGCATAGGTCCAGTTTCACAACAAAGATCAAGGCTATTCTGAGACCACCTTAATTTCTAAACTGAGATTCTCCATACAGACTATATTTAGTTCACGACTAAGCTTACCCTGTATTGGTGAAAATGGCCCATAATGCTCTATTGACGTGGATTTTGCCTGATACAACTTTGAAAGCCTGGCACTTTGCTTCATAGACACACAGCGACTAATGTGAGAGATTCGGGCTTCAAACCACAATCTTGAAACCTCACAATGGTTCATGGCTGTTTCTGAGAATCGAAAGTACCCATCTGGTCTTAATTTGCCCTCGCATTCACTTGCAAATAAGCCCGAATGTTTTCAATTAGTCCAGCTCAATAACGGCGCTTTGTGTCCACAGTAAAGCGCTTGTGATTTTCAGTAATGACGCGGCCCATTGGGACGATACGGACCTCACAGCGTTGCTTGTGGGGCTGTGATCTACACACTGACTGATTGGCCCTAGAAAGGGCCTAGAAGGGATACTGACTGAGTATGGATCTGGTGGGCCCCGGAGCCAGCGAGTATCGGACTTCACCTGTGAGTCTGATGCTGACATCATACTGCCATCTCCTAACCTTTACCATTTACATCCTTATCCAGCACATTCATGCTGCAGTTGTGTCCATCCTGTTATTGTACAACCCCAATTTATGAAAAAGTTGGGACAGAATGGAAAACTCAAGCAATAAAAAAGCAAGCAGCGGTTAATGAATCATCTTTGACCTGTATCAAATTGAAAACAGAACAGGCAAAAAATATTTCTTGTTTTACCTCATCAACTTCATTTTATGATTACCTGAAATTGTGTTTTTTAAAAATAAATTTTATGCCTGCAATACTTTATTTCAAAAGTTGAGCCTGGGGCAACACAAGGCCCTGAAATAATTGGAATGATAAAAATGGCAAGACAGGTGATGAACAAGTGATTCTATTATGCTTAGATAGAAAGGGAACATCAGAAATGCCCCAGTTGTTAACAAGCAAAGCCTGCAGAAATGAGTATACACATGAAGTCCTCTCTGCGCACCCATACTGGAGTCCTTTCTGTGCACATACACTGGAGTTTCTTCAGGGAGTATACACTGGACTCCACACTGGACACCTTCACTGGAGTCCCCTTTGTACACATACACTGGAGTTTCCTCAGGGAGTATACACTGGACTCTACACTGGACACCTTCACTAGAGTCACCTCTGTACACATACACTGGAGTTCCATCAGTACACCAGTGGCAGCTCATGAACTGGCAACAGGGGAGGCTCCAATAATCCCTTAAAAAGAAGGATTGGTCACGACCTGGTTTCAATCATTCATTTATATTACCATTACAGAATCTCCGAAAACTCAAAATTATCAGGTGAGGCCAGTTTTCCTTAATAACGCAAACCAATTGCGACTCCGGACTTCACACGCTTTTCTTTACTCGGGGGTTGGAAGCAGTGCATGTGTTTCATGATCGTTCAAATGAAATAAGATCATTTGAAACGTCTTTATGCAATTCCATTGCCTCCAACCCCTCCAGTGCACAAGAACTTCAGTTCCGCGCGAGAATCTCTTACATATGCATTGATTGAATAATTGCTGACAACAGCAGAGGAACGTGAGAGTTGACAGGTATGCGTTATAAATGAAAACTGGCCACACCTGATAATGTTGGGAGTTTGTTGAATTTCTGTAATGGTAATTTAAATGAATGATTGAAAACAGGTCGTGACCAATCATTAATTTTAAGGGATTGTTTTGAGCCTCCCCTATCGCCAGTTCACCAGCCGTCACTGCTGAACACATATACTGGAGCCCCCTCAGTACACTTATACTTGACTCCTCTCTGTGCACAAACACTGGAGCTCCTCAGTGGAGACACACAGAGGGGAAGTCAGTGTGTGTGTAAACCAGACTCCATTGTCGGATGCTCCTGCGGAAGCCGCTGCGAGTGCACTCACTTCCCCGCGTAAATTCCTCTGGTGCGGAGCCTGACACATGAGTTACACCCCCCTGCCAGAGCTGCTCTAGAGCCGACATTCCTCGCTGTCACCACGACAACAGCCCAGAACAGAAGCACAGCTGAGGAGCGCGCCTTGCACTGCGGCTTAATAACCATGGCAGAGTTTTACAACGCAGCACAAAGTCACTTTTACATTCCCTTGTTCTAGTACTCTCATTTTGCCTCATCCATCACAAGGCGTGCCTGAGCAACAAACCTACCGTTTTCTGAAGCCAGCAAGTTCATGCAACATCACTGCCCCACCAAGCTGCACTGTTTGGAAGATTATATTTCATATTTTAGCACACATCATCTTTTACCCCAGCTTACTAGTCGGTATGCTGGAACTCCATCTCTTTAAATTATCAGTAGTAATTGCTAAATTGTTAGTATTTGAAATTTAAATTGTTAGGAACATCCTAGTCAAATACTGGTGTACACTCAGTAAAAGGCAAAAGGAATTTTTAAAATTTTTTTAATTTTGTTAGTTTGTTTTTTAACCCAGGGCCCCAGCACAGACAAATAATATGCAGATTATTGACCCAGGTCACACTGTTCTTTGGGACACCTTCAAATGCAGTGAAAATGCCCTTCCTTTCAGAACTGCCACGATATTAAAGTTTACAGACCGATCTTAAACTTCAAGCTCAGCATATCCACAAACTCTAGCAATGTAGTCCCGAGACCCCAACTCACTGCGATGAACAAGTGATTTAATCCTTTTCTGAATACATGAAATGTTATTTATTTCAGCTCAAGTAGGGTCTACCAGATAGTTTCAGGTAATAATTAGCTTGAAAAATCAGGCTTTCTTCTGCCTTTGTAAACTCTTGAAATGTAGCACACTGTCTCAGCTCACTGGTAATTATTTTGCCTCATGTAGCAAACAGATGACCGAGATGATATTATGAGCTAAAATAAGAATAAAACCCCTTTTTTGTGGCTGATATGGTTTTGCTGTGCTTTGACTGCAGCTTCGCACAGGAAGATTCCAATCGTGCAGAACGCCTCTCCCGCACCATACTGTACTCACCCTCCTCTTTTAACGGTCCTGAGTCCCAGACAATCGCACCAGCTACAATCAAACATCATTTTACTGCCTTTCGCTGAGTCAGATTCCGCAATACTTTCAGGTGAAAACTCTCACCTAGAGAACAGGAGGGACAGCTCCTGAGTGCCATGTGCGGGATTAAGAAGAGAAGGATCATGGGTATTAAGAGCACAAAGACCGTCTGAATGAAAGGGGTTCGGCTCGCGAGTGCGCAGCCGGCGACAGCGCGGCCCTTGTGTGTTTGTTTTTGACATTGTTCAGTGTGTGAGGCTCTGTCTCGGAGACTAGGATACAGGAGAACAGCACAGAGGGGTCTTTCATGCCTCTGAGTGAGGGGAGAACCCCACGGGCCTCCAGTATTTAAGGAGGAGGGGTATGAAAAGTCAACAATAGCCAATAATAAGAGGCCTTTCTGTATGGCTTGACTTCCAGTGCTCATTCACTGGTGGGGAGTATTTTGTTTTACTGTTCCGTCTCTGGCCAATCAGGAGTGCGGTGCTGCCATGATTGGCACTGCTAACCTGTGCCAGTGGATGGGCATTTGCTTTTGTGACTTAGAGTCTTTGGGGCGGCCACCATTAACGACAAAAACGATTCCCCAAGATTCCAGATTCAAGTTCAAAAATGCATGGGCCAAGATTTTGCAAAGTGTTTGAAGTGGTTTTGTCCCAAAAAAAATGTAATAAAAACTGACTACTACTCTTCATAAACTGATTGAGCACATCCAATCAAACAATTTTTTTAAAATCAAATTTTGTTTGTATGTCTGAACTGAATATTTCATCCTCATTCAATATTTTCCCAAAACTGGATCTCACTTTGGAACCAAAAATCAATTATGGGGTGGCTGGGGCTAATTCAGTGACAGAGGCCTGCTAAGGCTTCTAGTCAAGGCCTGAAGTGAGACGGCTGCGAGGCTAATGAGCTTGTTAGTGAAATCTAACACTTCTCATCATGACGACAGTTTTTGAAATGACTTTGTCACACATCGATGGCTCTGTCTGTGTCACACTGAGGGAATATCAGAATGGGGTCTAGGCAGAACAACAGTCATCCAGAATGATTGATTGGGCCACATTTGCGGGTTCGTAATTAGTGGTGATGACTGGACCGTTACAGGATCCTGACGGGCCTTAATGCACAAACCTCGACTGGAAACACAGCTGCTGCACCAAGGAGGGAGATAAACACAGAGCGGCCCCTAAGTATTCAGAGAGTGTCACAAATTCAGCACTACAGTTCCTACATGCCTCATTCAAAATGGTCAAAGTACCCTCAAGCAGACAGTCTGTACAACAACGGGACAGTATGCACATCCATATGGAGAGAATCATGTGGAAGACAAACCCATAATTCAATCGCTGAGTTTCAACAGGGCCCTATTCCATATTTTTCTGAAACTAGGGTTATCACGGGGTTAAGTAGATGAAGGCTCTAGTTCTGTAGCTGAGCTGAAGAAAGGCCCTATTTCCACAACATTTATGCCTTACTACTGGTTTGTATAATACTTTGAAATCATACAATGGCCCAACTCCAGGTGTTAGGCCCCTCTAAGTTTAAATCTGCAATTTGATAATAGGGGGCGACATGTGATTTCAAGATGGTAGCACTCATGATGTATGATTGCGCTGAAGAATAATTCAGGCTAAAAAGAAAAATAAATGAGGCAGAATTGAAGTCAAACTGTGCAAAATGACTGACAGGAGAAGGGAAAGATGAATCAAAATTTAAATACTGAGAGCAGAAGGCCGGGGATAAATCAGAATTTAAGGATGAGGAGCCTGATTCTGTCGATCTTTCCCCCATTCCTCAGAGACTTTAAATGGTTTCATTTTTCAGGATGATATTTCCATACATTTTGAAAGTTTTGTTTAAAATTGTGTGGAAATAGTGATTTCAGCTGACAAATTCTCACGATTAACAGGCCTGCGACTCAAAGACTGCTTTATTAGGTTTGCAGTTTTCGTGGTTCTGTGTTAAGTACCTAATAGGTTAATAATGAGACTAAGCTGTCAATACAGTGCATTTAGTTAACTACATGGTATAAAGCACAGTAACAATCTGGGTGATTTCATTTCAGAAAATTGTGTAACCTGTACAACTGTTTTTTTTTCTTTAAATTGCTCAAGCAGAGAGGCCCAACACCATTGGCATTTCATAGTATGCTGAATCATCTTTAAATTCCTCCAAAACATATGTCAGTGTGTACTGTTTACACAATAGGGAAATGGATAGGAAATATTACCCTCCTTGGAAAATAAACATTTCCTCTTTCCTAGATTAGCATTTTCGGTAGAGTTGGGCTCTTTATGGTAATGGTTATGATTATGGTAATGGGCCCAGATCACCAAAAGGGCACACTTTCAAATCATTTATTTATTTTGGATGGTTTGCCTCAAGCCCCAAGCACTCCAATTTCAGTCTACGGCATCATCATGGGTCAGGACCTCTCCTTGGATTTGCATGTAAGAATATCTCCCTGGTTCATATTGCCAAAATTAGGAAATTTTGTCTCAACGTGATACAGAGAAGTCAGTCCATGCTTATGTTACTTCAAGGCTGGATTTCTCCAATGCACTTCAATCTGAATGCACGAGCAAATTTTTAAAAAGCTGCCAGTACATACAAAATTGAGCCGCTCGCATAGTAACCCAAGCTAGATGTTTTAAACAAAACTAGATGTTTTGGAAATATTTCCCCAGTGCCGGCCTACCTACACTAGCAACCAAGGAGGCCCCGCCCCTTCAGAGCTGCCAAAGCCCTTTCTGGTACCACATGGCTTGGTTCTGCTTTCATTTCTTATTGACATCTGGGGTTTTGCTTTTTGGCTGACAGAACTACCAGCACAAGATACCTATACAGAGGAAGGGTCTGGGACACTGTCAGCCTTAATGTTGCAAAATGGCCAACCTTTTTGGGGCAGAAATTTAGTCACTTAAAAGACTTAACAACACAATATTAATATTCACGCACTCAAATTCAAAAGCTAAAGTAAGTGGAATTAGCTTCTTGTTGGAATCAGTGTAAAACAATGCAAGGTAAGGAAATGAACTTACTTTCATTTCACAATACTATAATGGTTCTACCATAACAGTTATATTCACTTTGGGAGTTTCAGTAGAAATTTAAAGCTTGCATCAGCAGACTGTGCTCAAATAGGACTGCGGGTTCTAGACTACACAGGTGCTAATCATATCCTTACACTGTTCATTCGGAACGCTAAGGCAGACAGCGCTGACCGCAGATCAGCACTTAAAAAAAAAAAAAAAAAAAAGGCCAGAAATTTCATTGTGTAAACTGAATTAAAGTGAATGACCGTTTGGGATGAGAATGTGACATTTAACACAAGGTGATAATTCACACGCATACATTATGCATAATCCTGAAATGAATTTGAGCACAGAGCAAGAAGCAGCTTGTGTACGCGAGATGCTCGTTTGACCCTGGTTAGTTGTGACACCCGTAGACGTGTCAACACAGACCGCCAGAGTATTTTATCAGAGAGGAGGACTGGGGCACTAATGACACATCATACAGGGCAGGAGGCCATCAATTAGAGTAGAGGATTAATCACTGTAATTAAACAGCTGGCAAATTATATTCAACCCCTTAGGGAGCCAGATTGCAAATATATGATTAGAATGCCCAAACTGAATGCTGCTTTGAGAACTGCAACAGGCAAGTAAAGTACTAGAGCACAGATGTTGATTTTTTTTTTAAATCCAGGCAATAGAAAAAACTCACAAAACCTTATTTTCGAAGCAAACATATATTGGGTATTTGGCTTAGTGAGTGGGCTAATGGGTCTGTGAGCCGGCAAGCTGTCAAATATTTTTTGGTGGGGGCCTTGGCTAACACAGCCCATTGGCCAAGGAAAGATCATGTGACTGGACCTCTGGTTAGGCTCTCAATTGATATTGGCCTAATCAAATCCTACTTTGCGCCCTGCCCCCCCGTCAGCTATGATGAGTCAAGATCCCATGCAAAGGGCACTCTCTACAGCAGCGGCAGTGATGGACAGGGTAGTAAAGACAATAAAGGTCGGTCTGCTGTTGACCCAGGATTCACCAAGGACAGAAAGTGAATCAGAATAGCCATGAACAGTAAGAACTGCACTCATTTTTTTAATTGGACACAGGTTGCTTTTGAAATTGTGGCTGTAGCCAACTACACTAATACCTTGCATAGCATCTACATTCTGTCAAAGTATAAATACAGCTGGTCAGAGAAAAGGTTATATCTCTTAGCTCTTCAAGCTATTATCTAAATAGCTTCATTGTGATTGTGTGATTTCATATACGTATTTTTTATCTACACAATTTGTCAGTGTCTGATCAAATGGGGTGGAATATTTTTGGGAATTTATATAAAAATCAAATTTGATTTTACAGGCCAATGCCCCTTCTCCGAAAGACATGATCGTATAGCACGCAGTTATAGGGATGCCAATAATTTTTACACTCGCCAACATAAAAATAAAATTAGTTCTTGCAAAAAGATCGTATTAACTCACTGTTCACATTTTCGGAAGATAAACTACCACTCCAAGAAATCTTTGATACCCATGTTTTCCTCCCCAAACTCGTAGTGCCAGTCGTCAGTGAAAGAGTAAGTAAGCACACATATCATCTTACTAACAATTCAGCCAAGTGATGGTTTCATTGGCTGGAAAGTACAAACATGTGTTGGCAGGGAGCGCAAGAATGGGCGATGTTCTGCCAATTGTGAGGGTCCAGTCTGGGCAAAAGTCCAGGGTAGATATATAATCCTATCACAGCACCGCTTCTAAAGTTCAACAAGTTATCGAGATTGTGGTGGTTGCGTACAGTGTAATAAAGTTGTGCCCTCCAATGACATTCTCACCCATGGGTAATACAACCAAAAGTGTTTATGAATGAATCCCCATATTTTTTTTATTCTCTTGACATTTAATTCTAAATATTAAATATTATCATTTAATTGAAGCATTATCATTGAGAGAAAAATATAATGATCTAAATGAAACAAATATACAATATATATTTTTTAAATATATGTTGGATCTCCTTTGGTATCACACTGCACATTGAGACAAAGCTTATTTTTCATGTAAAATTATATTAGCATTTTATGATAGATTGAAATACTTCGACTGATGGGAAGAATTAAGACTACTGTTTCGCAACCTATACATTAAATATAACAGGCGCAATGGTCTTCACTTAACTCAATTCAATTACCAAAAACTAAGCGCAAGCTCAGAGGTGACCGTGCCTTTGCTGTAGCAGCTCCTATAAGCTATGGAATGATCTGCCTCTCCATATCAGACAGGCCTCCTCTCTGTCTGTTTTTAAATCCCATCTTAAAACCCATCTCTTCTCCCTGGCCTTTTGACACCATATGAGATGTTGAATGTTTCTTATATTTTTTCATGGTTTTCCTTCATTTCATTTTCTTTCATTGTTTTTATTTTTTATTTTCTTTTATATATATATATATAAAATATATAAGACTATATATATATATATATATATATATATATATATATATATATATATATATATATATATATATATATTGTCTTATGTCTTCTAATTTATTAGTGTATTCCATTCTGTTTTTTTTTTTTTTTTTCCCCCTGTACAGCACTTTGGTCCGCTATGGTTGTTTTAAAGTGCTTTACAAATAAAATTGGTTGGTTGGTTGATTAACAGACCGACTGTTGGCGACTGGTTTTTATTCTGCAGCCAGAAAGAGAAAGGCGAATTTGAAATCGGTTACACACTGATATAGGCTACTTGGTCTTCACTCAAGGGAGGGATCCGCTCCCTTCAGTAAATTCTCTCTTAGATTTAAGTTCTCTGCAAATGTGTGACAAGCACCTGCTCTCAATTACATAACATCGGAGCCATGCGTTGAAAAAAAATAAATTAATAAAATCACGGGCGCTTATAATGAAAGATGCGGCCAAATTATAAAACTATTAAAGCGAAGGACCCAGACCGTTCAATTTCTCCAGCGAGATCATTTGTCTTCATCAGAAAGGGCTACCGTTGAGCAACTCAGCTGGGGAAGATAATTGAAAAATGCTAAGAAATGCTATCGTTTGGAGCGATAATAATTTATTACACCGGGCACGAGGAGCCATGGGAGCCATTTGTATTCATTAATGTAAATCCAAATTACATTTACGATTAACATGTGACTTTGACCGACAGCGAGCCCGGGCTTTGGGAGACGCGGCCGACTGGAGCCCTAATTTCGGGTCAGTTGCTGGCAGCATATTAACCGATAACAATGCGCTCGAGGCCCACCATTCGACGCCTCGCTCTCCGTCTGATGCGAGTTGAGTCATTTAAACTGATAGCTTCAGAGCGGCGCGTGCAAGAGGCCGAGCGCGCTCGACTCGCACAAATTGCGAATTTACCATTTTTGTCAGGAGTCCGTCGGTTAATTGCTGGTTACGACATGAAGCTGATATATATATATATATAGAGAGAGAGTATCGCTCAGTCCTTGAGTAACTCTGGCCACACATTATTCGCAGGAGTACGTAATTTCTTTGACATTTTAAGAAAAGTAGGCACGGAACTAGGTCACTGTCACAACGATAATGTCAAACCGCGCGCGAGCACGGCACTTGCCCGCCTGTCATTAGCAGAACGAAAAGAAGCATTATTGAATGGTCCCATGGCGAGAGAATTAAAGTGACCCCTAACGCACTCTGTCACGATGGAAAGTGAGTAACTTTATCAGATGTGTGCCGCCAAGGGTCATTTATCATCATTCTGACAAGTGACAGGTTCACTGCTAAACACGGCAACTGGAGCCGAGCGGACAGGCCGCCGAAGAAAAACCAAAGAAAAACACGAGACATTTTCTGGGTATTGGGTTACACAAAGGCGCAGATTGACAAGAGGAGGCAAAAGGAAGCTGCAAGGAGACACGCTGAAACGCGAGCTGAAAACGAGTAAGAGACTGAAATGTATCTTAGAAACTTTACGCATATTTCATCATCGGCAATCATCGTTTTGTGTTCAGCATTTCATTTTTTATTGTTAATGCAAAAGTTAATATGGGCGTAAGATGCTTTGCAGCATATGGATGTCAGCAGCAACAAATACGCAACTAATTAAGTCAGTTCATTCATTGATAGTGCCTCAGTAGAGATGAGGTAGATAAAATCTATCCTAACCAAAGAGCAATTAGAGGTTACCAAACCTTTTATAAACAGAAGGGAATCTGAGTGACACTGTAAATGAGTTATTCTTCCTCACTGAAAGAGAAACTTCTGGCCAGCAGGGGTGTACTGTCAGTGTTTACAGGTACTGTTCACTCATAACCTCATAACACCAGGCCATTGTGTCTGGCTATAGTGGAGATCAATATGAATAGATGGGCATGCTGGGTATCTGTGTTTCAGAAGCCAGTATGAGCCGGCAGAATGAAGGTATCATTTGAGGAAGCAGGGTCTACAAGTTGAGGCCAGGATTGTGTGTACCTTTGTGGGTGTGTGTGTCTGTGTGTGTTTGTGCGTGCACAGATTTACATGAGTGGGTTTTTTTAATTTTTTTATTTTTTAATCCGGCCAGTTCAAGTGAGTAAGAAAATAATTTATTTCTCATGTTCACATTCAAAAAAATGTTTTCAACCTTGTGTATATTTTACCTCATATCAAACACTGCTGACCTCACATCAGATCAGACACTGCTGACAACCTTCATGTCTGCGAACACACATCAGTCGCAGGCTAAGACCTACTTTTTCTACTTAAAAACTCACTGCATGTGTGACTAACCCACTGAGTCTTCACTACCGTCTCTCTCCTGCTCATCCCCATCCTCTGCACTCACCTCTCTCAGCATTTAACTTTCTGGCCCAAACTGAGGAAAGGTACTGCCTGCTCATTGGACCCAACCCCATCTCATGCTCTGCAGGCTATATCCACTGAGCTTGTTCTTCATCTTGCCAATACTGTTGTTCATTTCCTTGCATGTGGACATGTCCTCTCTGTTAAGGATGGCTTCTGTTGCCCCACTCCTTAAGAACAGAAATTCCTGAAATTGGGAACTAGTATTAAGTATCACTACCACCATTTTTGGCCAAAACTTGCCGTACTTGAAAAATTATTTTTATTTCTCCTTCAGAGCCACCTCCTTGACTGCCACAAGTCCTGGTTTGAGATGGCGACTCAAACGAGACTCCCGTCCTGGCTGAGGCAGGCACACTCGCGTTCTGCTCTTGCCTCATCCCTCTTCTCTGTTTCGAGAAGCTCCCAGAAGCTCTTGTCACCTGTCGTGGCATTCAGCCTGATGCAAGCGCCATCGCCTAAAGCCCCTAGAAACCGTACTGGTCTCTATAACATCATCCATGACATCACCGGTCAGTCATCAGAACAGACAGCCAGCTAATGGGGTTCACATAATGTAATGTAGAATTTTACCTGGCAAGTCAGGATTTTACAGATTTAAAAATATTGAAATAACACAGCCCAACCGATCTTGAGGGGACCAGGTCCACAGGATTAAATTAATTATGAGTGGCTCCTACTCGACTCATACAATCTTTATATTATTTAATTAGTGAGATATTTTACATTGTACAACTGCAACATTCAGGATAACCATGAATCACACACATCTATGGACAAGACAAGCCACGATCAACAGTTCCAACTTTTGGCCTCACAGAGTGAGAGCCAGTGAGATAATAGGTCTGTCAGTCCTATTTTATGAATGTACTTTGTACTACCAGCACATCAGACCAGTAGATGGGGCTAATAAGCCTTGAGACAACTTGTTTTTACAGTATATCAATTCTGGCCTACTCTCCACTGATGGGCCAGTTTGTAGGATGGATTGCTTGTGAATGCGGCTGGGTGGATAGAGACTATATCCTTTCATAGTTCCGATGTAGGGCTCGGTTATGCACGGTTTTCCACTAGGAACAGGCGCGTCATTACTACAGGCCAGCCAGGGCAGATTCTCACTGTGGTCAAATGAACCAAAAACCTCCATTGTAATGATAGAAACATGTCGCTGTTGGAGATGGCATCCTTCACATGAGATATTAAATTGAAGTTCTGAATTTCTGAGGTCATTAATGATTCTACCACTCATCACAAAGTGCTAAATTCACCTAGGCATCTGATCTGCTGATTTAATTGGCAAATAAATGGTTTGTCACTCACTACCTCAGCTGATGAGTGGGACATCCATCGAAATTCCAAGGGTTTGAAGACTAACATAAAGTTGGCTTTGCATGTTAGCACAAATGAGGCCCGGAGTTTGAATGCTTGTAGTTTGAAACAGATTAAGATAATTGAAAAACTCACAATTGGCTTGAGACTGACGTTACCGATTCCTTAGTACAGTGGTTCCCAAACTTTTTCTGCTGGGCCCCCCTTTGGTACATAAAAAAATGTTTGCGCCTCCCCCCCCCCCCCCCAAAAAAAATAGGTAATACATACGCACATTTTGTTTTCAGAGACCATTGCAGTTTATTTCACTCATTGTAATTTATATAAACCTCAACCTTTTTGGAAAAAATGTAAGTAAACGGTCATAAACTGTAGATTGTCATAAACTAAAACTAGGCTACTTTTAGAATTGGAAATAGCAAAATAACAAACAACCACGGTGTAATTATTTTAAGTGTAACTGTTTTCAAGCACCTTAACTGTGTAATTATGTTCAGTGTAACAGGTTTATTTTTTTTAATATACAACAACATTGCTATTTATGCATTTTCCGGACACCAGCAGAAACTTACTTGCATACAGCCAATCAGCAACCTTGTGCGGACCGCTGAAGGAGTGTCTCGAGACAGTTACATTTTCCTCTCTTCACTGGCCTCGCACTTTTAAGTTAAAATACGTTAACCGAGATCGCGTCAGCTTATTCTAGAAAATATGAATGCTCTGCACAGATGATTTTTGTCCAGCCTAGCTGGGAACATTAAAAATGATTGGCACGTTTGGAAACGGCCACAGTTATTTTCCAAATAAGGACACGAAAATTTAATAATGCGAAATCTCTTTTAAAGTATAAAATCATTAGGCTGTATCACACTCCTCTGCCTGAGTATAGCCGTCTACTTAAAATTATGTTTCTATGATGCAGAAAGACAGCGAAGTACGAAAAAAAATTCATGAACATCACTTGCCGAACCTGCCGATATGTTTGTAACGTTCAGTTAGTGGGCAAGATAAAAATAATCTGTCGGCATACAGAGCATTCATATTATCGAGAATAAGATGACGCAATCTCGGTTATTTCTGCTTTGTATTCATCGGATTTTGTTCGGTGTCACTTACCATTTTATTATCAATATGCCAGATCAGTGCAGGATAAAAAGCGGCGAGTTGGGTATCGCGAGACTACATTACCGGCTTCAAATATTTGAACAACTACATTCATAAATTATTTATGAAAATGGCAGACTAGATGAATGATTTGGCGAACCGTTATGTTGAGAGTAAGGCGGGCATTTACGATGTAATCGCAGAATTCTGGGCAGCGAATGGACTGTATGCAAATGATTTTCTGTTGGTGTCCGGAACTCCCGCACCCCGCGCCCCCCCCTGCAATTGCTCTGTGCCCCCCCTAGGGGGCGCGCCCCCCACTTTGGGAACCACTGCCTTAGTACATGAGGTTGTACTGCAAGCAGATGCTAGATATTTGAATAACAACATCCACCAGCCTTTTTTTTTTCCACAGAGGGAGGGACTAAGACGTAAGAGGAGATGCTGGTTCGTCAAGAGATGCACCCCAGAGTAAGTGTTGTACTCCCAAAGTAAAGTTGAACAATATTCGCAAAATAAAAGAATTCATCAACAAATAATACTATACAACAAGCAAATGGTTCACTAAGAGTGACAGAAATTTGTGACTGAATGATCAAATGACTCAGTAGATTATATGAAGCCGGTGAAATACGCGTGCACAGTATTTAGCAGTACACAGAAATTATGTTCACCACATCCAGATAGGAACTCAACAGTAGCTACCTCTTGGTCATGTCAGACTAATGGAATAGATGAAAGCAAATACATTTTTTATTTCATTTCACAATGCGAAACAACATGCGAATAAACCACAATTATGTTATGACGCATCCCATTGATGGGGGATTGGAGAAACATGACATGTTTTCCACAAATGGATATAATGACCTCCCCATTTTTATAAACTGACAGGCACTCGCATAAATAACACTATTGGAAAGTCCGAATAAACTGTCATTTTAGCACAAAAAGCTGCTTTGAAAGAGAGAGGAAACAGAGACAGGAGCCTCCGCAAACGCTAAAAGAGAATGTCTCATTTTTGCGGGGGAATTCATCTAAAATTACGGACACAGACCATTCATCACTGAGGGAATGAAAAGGCAGGACTGTCGCCCCCAGTTGCTTATTAGAGTTTCACTCTGAAGTGCGTTTATCAAGCGTAAAGGAGACAATACCTTGGAAAGTTATATTTTTGCACCTGCGCCTCATGGGCGGGAGCTTAGGAAACAGATGTGACAGGCAGGTATACGGCCCGTTCGGTGCTTACCTGAGAGTTTGACTTCTTTCCTTTGTGTGGCTGGGTCAGTTTTGGGGCCTGCAAAAAATCACAGACAGCACTGAAGCAGCCCCGCGCCCTTGGATTTACCACGCTTCCAGAAAAAAAGTCGGAATTTACCCAGTTATAAAAGGAAACATACATAACACAGGGAAGCATAAGTGATGTGTTTTCACACATGGATTGAATCCCCCTCGCGCTCTGCCAGGTCATTACATTTTCCAAACTTTGAGCAAAATCATTTTTGAATCCAGCCGCGCAAGTTCGGGCCCCAGTCATGTAAGGCAAGTATTTGAAATCGTGCTACACCCCACCAACTTCCACCAGTGATTTTTGAGCTGGCCCGAGTCAAGCTGCTTCTTCTCTGTATACAATGTGAGCTCAGTATGTTCTATTGTTTGCAGCTCTGCCTTACAGCTGAATGACAGCGTCCCACTAAACTATAAGCAGCTCAGCAGCAGTCTTGCTCTCAGATCTTACGCTTCCCAAGTGCTCTTCAACAGTATGGAAAAAGAACAACTGACGACTTGCAGAGCAACTTCCTATCTGTTTGATAATTATTTGAATTGTACACTGACCCTAAACAGAAGAGGCCTGTTTAGAGTCATCTCCAGCAAAAGCATGGCATTGAGGTGTCATATCAAACTACTCAATCAAACCCTGATTGAGGCTGTATGGTGTCCGGCCCACTGCGCACAGCTTCCCTTGCGCAAGTTCTCTCTCCTCTTACAAAGTTGTGGTTTTTGAATATCGCAAGTTTAGCTGTCAGTACCGTGGGATGTCAGAGGCCTTCAACTGTCTGTTCAAAGTGAAAAGATTGCAAATTCTTATTTATTTTGTAAGTTATTATTTGTTTTTAACATACATTTGGGACCTCTAATCCCTCCTAAATCTGGACTGTCCAATCAATGGACTATGAACAAGCATGCCTGTACGCGACTCATGCTGCCATCATCAGAGAGCAGACAGTTTGCAGTCCTCCTCTGAAACATGTGCCTGCCATCCACAGTTAGCTTTCACTCATGCCTACAGTCCTAGCAGGCGCAGATAAAGGGTGGAGGAAACCTGCATATATGTTAGCTGTGTGACCAATGAGCGCCTGGATGCCCAGGACCCAGGGCGTCAGCAACAAACTGTGCTTAGTCAAACTGGATCTAACCCTCCCATATCCCTGAGCAGCACCAAGTCAGTTGTGCCCAGCCATCACCACTAGCATGCCAAGATTCAATCCGAGATTGCAGTGGTCACCCTGGCACTGCGAGAACCGCTTTTATAAGTTTGCACATTTAAAACAAAAAAACATTTGACTTCTGTTCAGTAATTCAAATCTCCCTGAATTAAGTAAATCTTCAGTGACAAAAAATGTTTGGTACCTAGGGGTCACAGCTGATGCCTCAAGAGAAAAAAAAAAAAGAGAGGATGTTGATACTGCTTTTGTCACTTTCGGATTCAGGTGCCAGAGATGTAATAAAATTTCGAACATGAAAAAATAAACCAAAATGATACCTGGGTTGGGTTGAATCTCAATTCCATGGTTGGGTTCCTCATGCAGAGTTGAGTCTCCCCTGTGCAGGGTTGAGTCTCTGTTGCAGGGTTGGGATTTCCAGTGTGGAGTCATCTTCCCCGAGTGGGGTTGAGTGTGAGTTGTGTGGAGAGGGTCTCTGTCCATTGTTCAGTCTCCAAGTGGAGCAGCTTTAAGAGAAAATGTCAAAGGTCATCATCAGGTCACAGCCTGCCTCTCCCCTTCTCTCATGCATGCGCACACGTGCACACACATTCATACACATGCACTCTGAAATTTACATCATCTCCAAAAATGCTGGGATGATACCAGTGGCGTGCACAAAAAAAAAAAGAACTCTCAAAAGGGCACTTGCTTGATTCACAGGGCAAAGGGCAGGTGCTATAGCACCACCTACAGCCTATCTGTGCACGCCTATGGATGATACGGAAAATGAAAATGAGAAAAAAATCAGTCATTTGCGCATCATCTTTGACCTGAATATGACTGAAAATACAATAAGATAAGATATTAATGTTTTACCTCATCATGAACTTCACTGTTTTCCATGAATATGATCTTTGACTGGGATTTTCCATGCTGTTCCAGCTTTTCAGGAAATGAAGTCATCAGCAAAATTGTCTTTTTGGTTATATTTCCTGTTATTTACCAAAAATTTTAATTCTTTCACTTGTGTCAGCTATGCTTTCATCTTTAAACTTGAGGCAGCACAGGTCTTCAGGAAACATGCTTACATCCATATAAAACAGAAATTATGGGGCAGTGTTTTAGAGAGGACCTTTGTTTGGTCACCACTGATTGTGTGCAAATGAAGACGGTTCTCAGCCAGTGATCCCAGAGGCATTTTTTCGTCACCTCAGAATCGTGAAAAATGTCATTCAATGTTTTTACGCTCAGTCATGCAGGGGGAAAGGAAGGCTTTCGCGGAATACAAGCACGTCCGCAGGTCTGGCAGGTTTTATCAGTCACTACACCTCACCTCCGGGACCACAACTGTTAAGGTGCCCCTGGGCCAGGCTGAGGTCTCTCTAGCGCCACAATAACCGCTCGGCACCCGCAGAGCGATGGCTGGCGAGTGCACTGACACACTCTGTTTGCAGAGAGGAATTCCAAACACAAGCCCTGGCTTAGATACCTTCGGCCTGTGTTAAGAGCCGAAAGTCTTTGGCCGCTCGGCGTAACTAATTGCATGTAGAATGGAGTTTAGACACCACGAGGCCATTAGAGATTTAAAGTGGAGAGGGGAACAGTGGGGGATGACAGTCACTGAAGGAGGCCTCGTACCCCCCCGCTTTCTTCTACTAAAGAGACCCCCTAAGCGCAGGCAAATGGAGGGGGGACCATAAACAAACATGTGACAAAGGCTCCCACCACCCCAAGAGACAGACTAACCAAAGCAGTGATCTTAGCGGACAAGAAACGAAAGCCAGCTCTCTCCTCTCCTTCTGTAAAACTGCACTCTCTGCTGGCGAAGTTATATTGATCACTGATTGACAGAATCATTTCTACAAGGCTGCACATTTGGACCACAACATGCAAAATCCCAACACATTCATGTCCTCGAATAGTGGCTGGCCTGCTACTCTCTATATAAGTATAACATTTCAATTAAGCCTCCAGTTAACTGTGGCAGGCTTCAAGTGGCTTATTATCCCGCAGAGGGGTAGCACATTATGAACACTAATTACCCCTGAGAGGGGTAACAAGACATGGAGGCTTATCACCCCTGAGAGGGGCAACAAAACTTAGAGGCTTATTACCCCTACAAGGGCTAACACAAAAAGAAGGCTTATTCGCCCTGGGAGGGGTGACACAACATAGAAGCTTATTACCCCTGAGAGGGGTAATAAAACAAGGAGGTATATTTCCCCTAACAGGGATAAAAGAATATGGAGGCATATAACCCCTGAAGCTGCTTTCACACTGGACGCGAAAAAATTTTTTGAATGACACATTACATTCAAAGTCAATGCAAAGACGCGAATACATGCGAAACGCATTGCATTGACTTTGAATGTAATCTGTGGTGTGAAAAACTCGTCTCGCGCCCGGTGTTAAAGCAGCTGGAGAGGGGTAGTGGGCTCAAAGTCCGTAGCGTAAATGTCAAGTTGAAAAAAAATTCCTTAAGAGTCTGCGCAGAAATATCAGTTATGTAATGGCGGCAATGTTTACTGTCATAGCTTTTTTCAAATTGCGCGACGAATGCATTTTACCAGAATATAGAAGCAGTTGCAGTTGGTATCAGTTAAGTTCAGAAAACCTGGACAAACTACTGCATGTTCAAGTGCCTGCTTTATGAAACAAAATTCATGAACTGATGGCTGTCTGACAGTTTCTAGGTTTACACTCCTAAATAGTACACGTAGATAGCAGGCTCGGTGCCGGGTGTGTGGGGTAGACAGGCTCGGTGCTGGGTGTGTGGGGTAGACAGGCTCGGTGATGGGTGTGTGGGGTAGACAGGCTCGGTGATGGGTGTGTGGGGTAGATAGCAGGCTCGGTGATGGGGTAGATAGCAGGCTCTGTGCTGGGTGTGTGGGGTAGTCAGCAGGCTCGGTGATGGGTGTGTGGGGTAGATAGCAGGCTCTGTGCTGGGTGTGTGGGGTAGATAGCAGGCTCTGTGCTGGGTGTGTGGGGTTACAGCAGACTTGGTGCCGGGTGCGTGGGGTAGACAGCAGACTCGGTGCTGGGTGTGTGGGGTAGACAGCAGGCTCGGTGCTGGGTGTGTGGCGTAGAGGCTCGGTGCTGGGTGTGTGGGGTAGACAGCAGGCTCGGTGCCGGCTGTGTGGCGTAGAGGCTCGGTGCTGGGTGTGTGGGGTAGACAGCAGACTCGGTGCTGGGTGTGTGGGGTAGACAGCAGACTCGGTGCCGGGTGTGTGGGGTAGACAGCAGACTCGGTGCCGGGTGTGTGGGGTAGACAGCAGGCTCGGTGCCGGGTGTGTGGGGTAGACAGCAGACTCGGTGCCAGGTGTGTGGGGTAGACAGCAGACTCGGTGCCAGGTGTGTGGGGTAGACAGCAGACTCGGTGCTGGGTGTGTGGGGTAGACAGCAAGCTCGGTGCTGGGTGTGTGGGGTAGACAGCAGGCTCGGTGCTGGGTGTGTGGGGTAGACAGGCTCGGTGCTGGGTGTGTGGGGTAGACAGCAGACTTGGTGCCAGGTGTGTGGGGTAGATAGCAGGCTCGGTGTCGGGTGTGTGGGGTAGACAGCAGACTCGGTGCTGGGTGTGTGGGGTAGACAGCAGACTCGGTGCTGGGTGTGTGGGGTAGACAGCAAGCTCGGTGCTGGGTGTGTGGGGTAGACAGCAGGCTCGGTGCTGGGTGTGTGGGGTAGACAGGCTCGGTGCTGGGTGTGTGGGGTAGACAGCAGACTTGGTGCCAGGTGTGTGGGGTAGATAGCAGGCTCGGTGTCGGGTGTGTGGGGTAGATAGCAGGCTCGGTGCTGGGTGTGGGGTAGACAGACTCAGAGCCGGGTGTGTGGGGTAGACAGCAGACTCTGTGCCGGGTGTGTGGGGTAGACAGCAGGCTTGGTGCCGGGTGTGTGGGGTAGACAGCAGGCTTGGTGCCGGGTGTGTGGGGTAGACAGGCTCGGTGCTGGGTCCCTGTGTGCTTATGGGCACTTGGGCTTTACGGCATGTGCTAACCCCGCAGGACCTGCAGAACAGTGGAGCCCTGTCCACACCGAAGCCTTACATGATGTTTATACACGTCCTCGACGGTCTCCGGACCACTTTCACCGGTGATTTTATCTCCAATTTCCATTCAATTTATTTTCAGTACCTGCTCCACGAGACCCGGGGGTTCCCCAGCGAAGTTTTTAATGGTTTTTCCAATAATTTCAATAGTTCTGGTACTTTGAGAGGCTGTTTACCTGGTGAAAGACTTGGGGAAGTGTGGTTTGGAAATTTAAACATAAAAAGCCTTTCGAACGAGGAACGGCCACATTTTTGTAATTTAGATTACTATATAAACACACTTTATTCAAAAATCTCTCACAGGAAGAAGCCATGGAAACTCTATGTTAGTACAAATTTTCTGATATTTTGTTGAACTGGACCATTGAGAGGGTAATATGGCATTTTCATTTGCACCTACTTACTTCGGACAAGTGCGTCGCCTGCATGTTTAATAGTATGGAAGGGAAGAAATGTAAAGGCACTTTAAAAGTATTTATTAATGTTTCATCAGTTTCTTGAAAATCAATGAGTGACTATACAAGGAATGATGCCACAAGCATCACACTAAGAACTATTGAATTTTTATTATTGCTTGTATTGGCATTTGTATTATTCAGTTTGCCGTGTTTAATACTTTAATGATATTACAGAAGCACTCACTGATCTTGGAATGTTATTGGAACAAAAAACAATGTCTATCTTGATAAAAGCCTCTGCAAAACGCTTCATAGTGTGGCAAAATATTTCACTTGTGGACTGGCTGGGTGGTGAATATCTGCTTGAATGGCTAATCATATGCCGTTATTAATAGATTTCTAAACGAAACAATAAACATACACGCTAATAAATGATGGGATAGCTTTTGCCTTGGCACGTAGAAGGGAACACAAGGTGGCTTTGATGCTGCAGGCTGAGGGCATTAGCATAGCGAGCGGCTCCGCTAACTCAGACCTCAGCGCTGCTGAGTGCACATCTGACTGTAATTAATTCACAGGAAAAGCCTCCACTGTCAGCAGGACACAGGAATCCCAGCAGAGAGGACGAGGCTCATCGATCCCGAATAATACTTCCACTGTTCCGTGAAAGGAGGAGACAGTGAGTGGATGGGCTCTTGTACATGGCAGTGAGTGGATAAAGTTTTGAGCGTGCTTTTCTGATGAGCACTCTCTACCTCCCTGAATAGGTTAGCAGTTCTCCGTGTAGCATCCTGCCTTTATGGCAGTGAAGGTCATCTCTTGCGACTGCAGCATCTGAAGGCGGCAGCGTCTCCATCTTCTCTCTTTCAGCTGTTGTAGTCTGCCCTGCAGCTGTTATCATGGACTGTATTATCATTAAGGTTGGTCATCATTTCAAAGTATTGTCATCTGGATGTGACAATCTATGTGATGTACGCTGCAGCACAAACTCAGGCTGATGCTCTCAGTAGATTCCCTGCTCGCTGCTGGACACCTAAAAAACATCTACCTGAGCAGGCTGCGGCAGATTATAAGCACAAACTGTTGCCTACAGGTGCGATCATTCAGCTCCCTTTTCTAAATCTGAAATCTTCCACAGGGAATCATCTGAAGCAGGGCAAAGGTGAACCCTACACCGGGCGAACTCTTCATGAGGACAGGCAGCCTCTGGGCAGGTCCTCACTACCTTGCAGCACACTGAAGGTACCAACACTTTTAATCCAAGATGAACTTTCCACCACTGAAGGCCAGGACACTTTGCATGTCTCCCTGGAGTCTGGGTGACTCCAAACTGGCCACATGTATGAGTGCGTAAGTGAATGGTGCGCGTGCTTTAAATGAAATGGCGTCTGCCGCATTCTCCATACTCCCCAGTGTCCCTGAGGAGGATTAAACAGGTTTGATAATGGACCAGCTAATGGATGGATGGCAGAGGGCCAACACGTATTCAATTCCGTTCCTAAATTGGAACGCTTAATCTGCAACCACGGCCGCATTCACGGGCAAATTCCACCGCAGATGTGTCCCAGTGTAGCCAACCACAGAGAGTATGGATTTAAACAACAAGAACGACTCCCATGATAAGGCGACACTCAGAGTGACTGAAGCATTGACGCACTTCCATGAGGTAACAGCACGGGGCAACACGGTCGCTGATTTTACAGGCACCATCCCAAGAGAGTCGGCCGCTCTAACAACTCTTTGCCCTGTGACGTGTAGGGTATTCTTTTATGTTCAAATAAGATATGAGCCACTTATACATCTGCAGATCAGACGGTTTTTTTTTAGCTTTGTAGCAAAGCGCTCTGACTCAAGGCAGTCCTTAAAAACCGGCAAGCTGGAGTTAGGATGTCCTAAAGTTAGTTACTATGCTTTGTTTGGTCATCAACCCCATGTTGGTTCCTCCACTTACGGGGAAAGAACCTACTAGAAGCGCCTGCGAGTTTCTGAAGTTAGCATAGCGGGCGCAGTTGTTTCTGGGGAGCTGTCACTTAGGCTTGATCCTGACCGAAGCGAAACCCCTGGCTCTGAAGAGCTGGCAGTGGCGCTGGTCTCCCTCTGTCCGCGATAGAGGCCTCTCTTTTGCAGCTTAAAGCCCCACGGGTGTGTTTTGAGCGTGCTCGGTGGGGACCCAGGAACTTCACAAAGGCGCTCTCATTCAAAGGCTGAGAATGCCAGCGAAGGCGAGAGAAAATAACGACTCTATCTGCTCTTGGCCCACTGACCAGCTGGGCCAGTGCATGTGATGCTCAGTCGTCAGAGCAAAGGTTTGTGGGAAAAAAACTGACAAACCACAGGGGGGCGGGAAACCATACAACAGTTTTTATAAAACCCAGAAACTGATTTTATGGGGGACGAGGCAGCAGTACGGCCCTGTGAAAAAGCCAAAGCTTACTCGCAATTTGCCGTTTCCAAAGAAGAAAATAAAAAACGCTCTAAACTTTTATTGTCACAACTCGGCCACAAATCTCAAAATAAAAAGAAACACCACGGCCATGTCAAACTTAAAAGTCTCACGCTGCACAAGACTTCAGAAGGGGCTTCTATGTCACTCTAGAATCAAGTAAAACTGACTGAACATTCTGTACCATCACAGTGTCCTTTAACACACCACCTCAGAACAGTGATCGGGTTGTGGTGACATGCCATCTCCCCTTGGCATTCTGCTGTTTGATGAAGTCATCACAAAGATTTCAGGCCATTTTTCTGTCAGGATTATAAATGACAATCTTGCACCTTAGTCTTCCATAGGCTGTCGTCGAAGGCTATTCCACGATTGCATCAAATTTAGAAATGTATTCAATTAATTTCCACGCCACAGCATATCATTTCCTGGATGTGTGTAAATTGTGTGGATCACTTTCCAACGTACTTCAGCGTTGACTGGTCTTGCGTTTTTCCTGATGATTTGCTTCTTGCTCAAGGACAAACGTTCCTTGAAAGTTTCCTTCAACCATTAGTGACATACACTCAGCTTTACAGGGAGATGAGCAGAGGAAGTATGGTGGCCATTTGCCGTCTTAAGGTCATAATAAATGAACAGAGGGGAGAAGAACGTTTCTGCCAGGGCACTAAATCACTTTGCCCTTTGACCTTGGGTAAGTAGGTCAGCACAAGATTAATGCAGGGCATTATCAGCAATAATATTCATCCAGTCACTCTCAGTTCAAGAGCCCCCAGTCTGTCTGCAGCCCCAGAAATTTACAGCTCATACTGACCAGAAGGGGCAGTAAATAAAACTACTGTCGGGACCAACAAACTAAACCTGGAAAAATACAGTATTTGGGAGAAACGGTACACTTCTCCCAGACTTTCAAGCAAGATATAAGTGCAGATATACTGTGGAGAGGCTCTGAAACAGGGCTGCTTATGTTCGTACAGTTGGCATGACATTTCAGACGGAGGTGCACGATCAAAAGAGGGAATTGGCTGACCTAAGATCAGTATTAGATGGATAAGGTCATGGTATAGCTGGGGAATTGAATCTGAATGAATCCTGGGTCAGCTCGGACGCACTGAGATGATAAATTGTAGCACTGTGCAGTCCTTCAGTATGTCAACAGAGACACAATTAATTCTGTATACCAGCACATTAAAATAAAATAATAAAGATCATACAACAGTGGTAACAAATTATGCTCCCCAAGAAATACTGTCCTGTAACTTTTTGGTGAGCCAGATCAAATTCTGGATCCAGGAATTTTTAAAAAGGTTCTTCCCCATTGAGAAAGCTTACGTATCTGCTCTCTGTGCGCTCTTGTTCCAGTTCATATTAGTGTCTTGCTATATTGAAATCGTTTCTCCAGTCTCTGTGACACTCAAATCCTGAGATAAAAAACCATAAATAGGGTCATAGCCACATAGGCAAAGATTGGCTTGATTTGACATCTGCATTAAGAGGTTTGTTAAGTGCCATCGTATCTCTTTTCCTCTATGGCCGTCCCAATGAAAAATTTCCCATCTAAATCTCAACTAAATCTAAACAGTACATCACAAGGTTAAAAAGGTAAAGAATCAAGATGGAGGCAGGCTTGATAGGCAGCTGTCACGTGTTGTGAAATAGCCTGGCCAGCGCTATCCCACCGTCAAGGGTTCAACTGTAATCATGACGGCGATCAGACAAGGCCGCGCCATTTCCAGCTCAGTTTAAGCTGCGGTGGTTTCTCAGGTCCTCACATGTGCGTCTCATTACGGCGCGCGGGCGCTGGACCCCGGCTCTGTTGTTTTAGCAGTTAAAAGTGATGCGGGGGGCCAGATCGCACGCTCGGCTGCCTTTCAGACCTTACCACCGAGGAGGCGACCAGTAAACCCGTGCTTAATGGCGGCCTCGGCATTGCTCCACAGTGTGACTGTTTGGGAGTGTGAAGGTGTGAGCGATTGCGTATAAGAGTGTGTGTTTATCTCAGCGTGTGTTTGGGGGGTGAGAGTGACTCTCTGACCTGTCTGCATGCCTAATAAAACCCTGACAGAGGAGCAGAGCCTCTAGAGTTTCTCCTGAGGCGACTTCACAGCCAGCGCCATTCTGTCTGCTAACAATGAGCCCCTGTTCCACAAATATAGCACTGGTGCCTGCTATGTGCCGCACACATTACCCAGCATTACGCTGAACCAGGGCCTGCTCTGTTGCACACATATTACCCAGCATTATGCTAAACCAGGGCCTGCTCCATTCTGCACATATTGCCCAACATTACACTGCACTAGGGCCTGCTCTGTTCTGCACACATTACCCAGTATTACCTTGCAGCAGGGCATAATGTATTCAGCTCAAATGACTCAACGTTACACTACACTGGGATCTGCTTCATTCAGCAAACATTACCTGGCATTAAGCTGAACCAGGGCCTGCTCTGTTCTGCAGCCATTACCCAACATTACGCTGCTCGGGGACCTGCTCTGGTCAGCACACATCACCCAACATTACACCGCACTACAGCCTGCTTAGGTCAGCACACATTACCCAGAATTCTGCTGCACTGGGTCTGCTCTGTTCAGCACACATCACCCAGCGTTACGTTGTGCAGGAGCCAGCTCGCCACGAAGTTAATCAAATATCATCCTTCTGCTCATATACCCTTCTCACAGTTGATATTGAGATGGTGCTTTACTGAAAAAGCCCCGATTGGAGACAGATGGACGGCAATGCTAAGGTTGTCTATGGTTGCACTAGTGATTTTCTGGCTTCTTTGATGACCAATAAAATATGGAAGTATGATGATCCCCAGTCTCTCCCAATTCTTGAAATTGACATATTCAAGATGAAAGGTCACCAAATAAATTGTGTTCATTCTGAAAAGACTGAAATAAAAGCATCACACGAAGTAATTCAGGAAGGTTAAAGGAGCTCAACAGCAGACCTTATGCCTTCAGTCTCGTATCTTACATCCAGCTTTTGAGCAGGTCGTTTGCATCTTTCAATAGCTACTTTATGTAGTGGAGAAAGCTCAGTGTTTAGATTCATGTTCTGCCCAATGGATGACTGTATTTTGTGGCTTGTGTTTAAACGGCCTCTATTTCAAACACTTCCCAGCAGCAGAGGCGACTGCAAACGTCTGAAACACAGAAATGAATCGATTCTGGGTGTAACTCAATCTGCTCTGCAACACAATCCACAACATTTCTTAACTGGCGATTGCCCAACTGCAGCAGCAGTGCAGACCTCCCCAGCGTGTGAAATCACTACACTCCTCAGATGTTTTTCTCTGGGCCAGTTCCCCACATCTGCAATAAAGATATATATTCTACAAGGCTGGATGCTTGGTGTTACATTTACTAGGTCCCGGGAATATTCATTAAAACCTGAGCTGTATATAGCCACTTCCTGAAAACTTTCTCCAACCAAATGACCTTTGCCTTCGACATGGGGCCACAAAATTCTAGAAAAGCAGAAATGGCATTTGAACATCAGCAGTCAAATTCTATTCATTATTATGATGATGATTTTTTTTACAATGGACATGAATAGAGTGTTAGACTACGTTCACATGCAGTCAATATTCGCGTTAAGGTCAATATTCCAGTTTCTGAAACATTCGGAATAACCCATTTACATGCGTGAGCAAACAGTGACAATGGCTACGTTTACATGCAGTCAATAACCCTTTTATAATCGGAATATTAGCAACAACCAGGTTGCGAACGGCCATGTAAACACCAATAACCCTTTTCAAAAACTGGAATATGCTCATATTCCGGTTTTTAAAAACCCAAAAACCCACTTCTTTTCTAACCCGAATATTTGGTCATGTATACGCCTATCGGGATATCCCCTTCGAAAGGAACATTAATTTGTGTTCTGCACATGTTCTTTTCGCAAGGAATCTTGGTCTTTAGTGTTTTTGGATACAGGAAGAAGAAGCGGAAATGATGCGCATTACGTCATGACGTTCTGTGTGCATTGCCGTTTTGATCGGGATATCTCAATTGATTGCAATTACCATGTATACAGGAATAACCCTGCGTGCTCACGCATGTAAACAGGTTATTCCGAATGTTTCAGAAACCGGAATATTGACCTTAACCTGTATATTGACTGCATGTAAATGTAGTTAATGGCAAACGAACAACAGAATATTCAGGAACTTGTGAGTTTGAGGGGGACCAAACGTAATAATGACCTAAAACATGTCCTTCCATTTATTTGAATTTCAACAAATTAATTATTGAAAAAAAAAGCCAAACCAAACTCCAAGGCTTGATCTCATCTATAATCAAATAAAAACAATAATTCCATTCATATTTACATTGATTTCAGCTATGGATCAGCAGTATTTCAGATGGAGACATTTCCATATTAGCAGAGAATATCCTAAAATACTAAAAACATCTGTAAGTACTTCACTGCAGTCTGTCTATGTGACACTCAGACTCTTTATCCAAATGTTTCAAATTCTGAAGACCTTAATGAGGCAATGAGGCAAAGCTCTGGGAATTAAATACACAATATAATGAGTCGTTGTGAAAAGGCTTCCTGTCAGGTATCAGTCATCACAATAATAATGTGATACTTCCATAGTTCCAACTAAAATTATTCTCCTCATGGAATAATAAACTTCCACTCTTCATACATCCACATCCCATCCAAACTCTCCCAGCCTAACAGCTACTTCCACAATGATGTCACATTGATAGAATTTCAGGGGGCAGTTTCAGAGTTAGTTTGTCTTCAATGACATGACATGCAGCCAACTGATATTTCGGTCCCCTGAAAGCACCATTAAAGCACTCACACCACGGCCCTGCCACTCAGTCCATGAGAAAATCACGGGAAAAGGCATTTCACTGCAGTTGAAGAACCTCTTCATACAAATAATCAGGTCAATAAAATAATGTATAAATATGCATAGTATTAAGCTTGCAACTTCGATAAAATGTTTTTTTCAAATGAGTTGTGATGAAGGCTCCACTGTATTGTACCAGTCCTGCAGATTTCAAATTATCTAAGCTCATTGCAATGCTAGTACAAGAAATGATTACTATTATTATGGCTCCCTTGTCCTTTAAATGATTATCTCCCAACAATTTTCTGAAACATTACTGGATCAAGTGTTTGGTCTATGGGTCAGTCTCCAGTTTCATGATGCATAATGTTAGTTTAGGTCCGGAGGAACAACAGGAGCCAGATAAATCTAATTGATGTCAAAAATATGGGTCTTTATGTCTCACAGCTAAATTAATGTTACTTAGCGAGCTAGCTAGTGTGCTCGCAGTACCTTTCTATAGCCATCATGTAACATTAGTTTGTTAGCTAGTAAGAAATTGTTGGCTAGCTATTTAGTTGACTTTGAATAAAAACCAAGGCTAGTTCACGCTCAAAAGACTGTGACTCAAGTTACTGACAGAGTATCAGAGTGATTGAGTCAGCTCATTGCTAACATTATGGGACTTAGCACTTAAGCGCTAATGGAAATTACGTTTCTTTTCTATTAAACTATGCAATTCAGTGATGTGTTAAACAGAATCTTATACTCTTGGTTGTGTCAAATCTGAAAGTTACAAAACAAGTAAATTTAGCATTTTATAAACACAAAATTTACTCAACAAGTTTCGTAACTTTCATATGACACACCCAATCTTGCAAGATCCTCTGTTCCACAATAGCTGAAATACAGGTATGCCTAACGTATAGATTATGCCCATGGTCATGATGAGGCTGACTGATGAGCAACACAAACTGTTTCTCATATGACCTGTTCTGAAGGTATCTCACTGGCCCTCACACTATCCACTCGCTGTATGTCGCTTTGGGCGAAAGCGTCAACCAAATAAACTTAACGGAACGTGGCGCACTGTTTTAGTGTTTGTATGGTCCCCACAAAAACTGTAGTGTGTATTTAGTGATGCAGGGCTCATACATACTGCTCAGTTCTGCTTGGAGAGAGAGTCTTCCAGCTGAAACTGGTAACATTACCTCCAGTAAGGAGGAGGTAACACAACAGAGGTAATATAACTCCTGAGGCGCACTGTCAGTAACTCCTCTACAGGAGAAGCAGTCTGACCTGGTTAAGGCTGTGTTTTCAACTCTTGGAGCTAGCAGGCCAGCCAAAAATAATCAGGTAGTTCAACAATTTACCACCAGCTAGATCCACCAGCCAAAACAGCTTTGAAAAGCAATAGAAATTAATTTTATCAATTTATTTTTATTTAACCAGGAAAAACTGATAGAGAACAAATTCACATTGACAGCATGGATCAGGCCAAGTTTGCATCTTTAACTATCCAAAACCATCTTACATTCCCAGTAGTTATCTGAGGGATTTAACTGCAGGGTCCAAAGTGGGTGCACAATTCCTAGGGGAAAAGCCTGGCCATTTCGCTCAGGTAAGATGAAGTCATTTGGCTCGGTATGGTGTCCTCAGTCCAGCCCGCTGAAACGGCTCAGCTCTGTTCCGGCCCTCAGGCTGTTTCTAATCACAGGTCTGGCTAAAAGGACCTGTTTTCGTGGAACAATTCTGCGGGAGCCAGATTTTGTTTTCAGAGAAAGCTCTTAAACTAATATTATCACAGCGAAAGTCAGCAGTGGGTTGATTTCCACTCTAAAATTGAGGGGCCGTATCAGTGCGTCACCACAGCAAACTTAACCGCATTTGTTCAGCTTGCAGCCACGAGCAGCCCACAATGGGCCTTTTCCTCATTCATCAAATGTTTAAGTTGGATGACAATATTGGCGGGGAATAATGAGCTCTTTACAAAGGTACGGTTGTAATTTTAAACATTTCATTCAGCAATCTGCAACTCCATCTCGTGCGTAATGAGGTCTTGCAGGAAGAGAAACAAGGGGTCGCGGTCATGGAAGAAAGTAATCTCAAACACAATGAGACGGCGGTTGCCATACAAAAGAAATGCAGCCGTCCGTTCGCCTCAGCCGCTTACTTCCCACAAAGCAGACGGAGAGGCTGACATTTTAATTGAAACACAGATGTGAAATCTATAGGAGCTTTGCGTAAACTTCATTTTTGCTCTTCAGACAAGTGCAGCCCTTGAATTACTGTCATTATTTTTCCACGCATGCGACCACATGCTCCACACTCATTACAATATGTGATTCAGTTTCATGAATGAAAGGGGAATGGAATTCTTCCCGTACCACTCGCGGAGATAAAACTTACTTCCAGTGCTGCTAAAACCATCAGATTTCTATCGTCCAACGTTATATTTTTTCCAGTCGCAATATTTTATGCAAGTAAAAACACAGTTGGCTTACAGTGACACTAAATAAATAAATAAATTACCACATAAAGCCAACAGTTGCACGTTTACGCAACACGCAGCAGATCAAGTCCATGATTTGAAATAAGATCAGGCGTCTTGCGTTCCCCTGATATTAATAATCAGCTTTATCTCATTATTTCCGCAGTACAGGCCGTATTTTAGGCAGGCGGTAAATTTGAGCACCCAAAGGCTGCATTAGCCTCCTGACCCCGGCTGCCTGCCAATTGCGGTGTTTTTATTGGCTGTGGAATAAAAAGGCTTTCCTGAAATGCACACAGGTGAAATAAACATGTTCGATGTGTCTAGACAGTGGAGGTCAGTGCGCTGGAGGGGAAACTCTCATGGAGAGGCTCCTTGCTTTAGCGGAGTTCATCTAGCAGAGCTGATAGTCTTGTGTACCCCGGTTTCTGAGTGTGGAGTGTGTCGAGGTGTACGGGCCACCTGGATGTGGTTCATAAATTACTGCACCCAGGGAAATGCTTGTTTTGCCTTTTCCATGCTTTGTTCGGGTTACTGATATATAAATTACAACAGCTGTCACTATCCCTGCAGCTGAGATGCTGGATTCAGGGTGAAGAGCAGGGCTGCTCAGTTGATTCCGGGGGACCTCAAAAATACAGCGCTACAGTTGTGCAGGAACAGGGCCCCCTGGGGTGCTTTGGGGCCTAGATGCTTTAATGGGGCCCCTGCAAGGCGGTGCAGTTTTCATTCTGTCTAAGGAAAGCAGGCAGACTGTACACACTCTTGTCCATCAGACTTCTATTAATACCGATGCACAGACAAAGATGCAAGCGTCTGCGAAACTGGTCAAGTGATGCACTCAGTTGCACTGACCTAATAATATTGGGAAGATGTCAGGCAAATGCAAAGTGTACATTGAATATTCACCAGGAAGCGTTGCCCATGATAAACCATTTATAATACGGACATCATAAGTCCCACTACTGTTGCTCCAGAATTATAAGAATAAAGCTCCTCACCAAAGCCTCATCTGCTAACAGCCAAACATATTTGCCAATAGCATCTATCCAGTAGTCGAAGTTTCCTCTTCAGCGCGGAAAACTCATGTCCAATTAGATTAAGATCCGATGATTACCGAATGATACAAAACTGACAAAAAATGTGTCACTGTCCCATGAACCCTCTAAGTGCTGAATTATTTTTTTTAAGTAAAATACTAACACACTGCTCAGAATATAACTTCAGTGCTGAATTGATCAGATCAGAATTTATCGCTCCTCAATGTCAAGAAATTCAGCTTCATTTTCGCGATCACTTTCAGCAAACAACGCATCCAGATATTCAGCATTTTCATCGTTTAACTCACTGCCATCACTGGACCAGTACTCAAACACTTGTGTTTTGAAAAAAGTGTGATCATAATCCACCAAATAAGAATATTGTAATGAATCATCCATAGGATGACTATGCCATTCAAAGAAATTGCTACAATGCACACTCCGGGGCCCCTAGCAACAAATCCCCAACGTGGCTGCGTAAATACTAAAATCTGATTGGTATGGTGAAACACCTCTACTCCTCAAAACTTGTTTTGCTGCAACCAGCAGTTGAAGCCAAAAACTTCCTGGCGGCAGTAGCCGCGATCAGCAGCTGTTATTACTATTGTTATCACGGCTTTAGCCGCGACTAGCACTGAAAGGGTTAAATATGGTGCTCACTGCAAGCTAACAAAGCAAATTCAGCTGTGTGCATAAAGCTGAATAGAGAATACAAGAGGTTTTTGTTTTCCTAGTTATCAAGGTACTTTCAGACTCTGAGTTTGGCACATTGAGTTTGTACGCCTACAGTTGTGATCCGCTGCAAAAGTAATTCTTGTCAAGTAAACGTTACAGATATCAGACCTCAACCCCCCACCTGCTCATCTATAATTAAGAGAACAGTTTCCCTGTCTTCTGAAAAACACACCACTGCTGGCTAAAAATACAGGGACTGAAATTCAACACTGAATACTAGCACTGCAAGCATAAATAAATAAGCAGAATCAGACCTGAGGGCTCATATTAGTCAAAGTTTGAACTTAACCAATATCTGCAATCAGCAATCACATCCCAAGTAAACATGGTCATGTCCCCTAGCTAGTAAAAAAGACCACTGGTCGAACAAAAACTTAAAATGTTCCTGAGGCAGCAGAGGCCAGCAAATGCGATGAACAAGTACGCTCCATCCAACGGCATCCTGCAGATGTGTGAACAGATTTACGGCCGCGTTTCGATTCGGCCGGCGGTCAGGCCGGGGTAATTTGTGTCTGAGAAGGCGGGTACCGCCTCGGTCTCAGCCATTCCGGCACAGAGAGGCACTAAAAGGACTCCGCTGAACAAAAGTCAAACAATCATGGTTAAGAGAAGAGGAGGGCGTAAGTCACAGCCATTGTGTGATGTGTGACAGCTACTCGGGTCGTCTAAAGAATCATCTGAAAGCTCTAAAAGAGCAGCATGCGCTGATACAATCTGCTGGATTTGAAACTGAGAGAGTAAGCACACCCTGCACTGTCCATAGACACACTTCATTTCTTAATGCCCTGTTCTACCCCTCACGGCGTTTAATCTATAAACACTCCGCTCTGCCGCTCAACACGCCTAATTTCTGAATGCTTTTCTCCATCTGTCTATGAACTTGACCTCCACATCCTCCGCTCCACCTCTGAACACACTTAATCTCAACACAGTGTGCTCCACCTCTCAACATGCTTAATCCCCAAATACTCTACTCCACCCTTCTACACATTTAACAGCTATATGCTCTCCTTCATCCAGCATCGCGCTTAATCTCGAAACGCTCTGCTCCACCCTCCAATAAATGTAATTGACACTCTACTCCACCTCTGCACATGCTCAAGTGAAACGCTTTGCCCCACCTCTAACGTTAACTGTACTCAGTCTATAAATGATCAGCTCAACGATGACTCACACACAGCAGTATGCGATACACTGTGTGTTGACATGCTCCTCCTGAAACCATCACGAAAATCTTCGAAAAACTTGTCCCACAGTAGCCCCTCTGTCAGTTCGCACCACACAGTATAGCCTTTGGCACCTTTGCGATAAGCCCTGGGCGCGCAACTGCCTGTCACTGGTTAATGGTTTGCCTCTCGTCTGCGCACTGCTGGCAGGCACTCAACACTACACACCGTGGACACACCGCAGACCTCATCGCTTTGTCATATGGTCATAATGATTTAGCCCTTTTCAAAGCTGCTCAGGTCGCATTTCTTCTGCATCCAACACACTGACTTTAATAAACAACTGTTCACTCGTGGCCTGAGGTCTGTTCGCAGACCTTGATATGGGCCGTTGTTTTGCGATAATGTAGCGTTATTTGCTTCTCTGAGTCGCAATTATGTTTTGGCTCATGGATACACAGCTAATACACAAAATCTGCTTCATTTTTCTAAAGAGCAGGGAAGTTATGGGGCTTTCTTCCAAAATCAACATTTATCCTGATTTTGATTACGTTACTTTTTCTTTTAAAAGTTTGCCAACTTATCTTCAGTGACCAGTAAAGTGTAAAAATATTGAAATATTCAAACTAATTACGACAATCACAACAATGTTCAGGGCATAAATTGCCGGTACGCAGTAAACATTTTGCATGACTAACATGGAGATGAAGCAACAGTTGTGCTGAGGCTCAGCTCATGGGGAGACCTCAGAGCCAATTGGTCCTGGAGGGTGACTAATTTTGAGTGACAGGGAGCTGAAGATCAAAGGCACCCCTCGATGTGGAAGCGCAGTAGTGGCGATGCTCAGAAACTGAAGCCTACATTAGAAGTCTCAGATGGAGCTGCGACCTCACTGACCAATCACACACACACATACTTTCACTTCGCACATAGGCAACATATCACATCCCTCCAGACAAATCAGATCATATCTGAACTGCTCCCTGCGCTGGAGGGTTGGGAACGGGAATCGGTCGGCTGCATTAACAGAACCTTTCCACAGGGGTCCGTTGGTCCGCTGTTGACAAACACACCTCAGACTTTCACGAACATCAGATTAAAGGTGAACGCTCCATGAATAAAAACTGAACCGCAGCCTCAAAAAAGCAAAAAAGAACGATTGAGTTGGTATTGAATAAAAAATTCCTTTGCATTCTCTGGGGTTTGGAGGTATACTGTGTATTTGTTAAACTGAATAAAACAGAGTGCCATCCTGGGGTTGTGAGAGCACATTATTAACCCTCATTCACTTGCGTGATTTATGAAGCAGAGAAAAATTCCATACTCCACCAAGGATGCCACTCTGAGAATTACAGCACAGCCAGGGGGTCTCCCAAGTCATTTTGGGCCCTGTGAAAAGATCCCACATAGCGCCCAACCAAAACTGGCCCCCCATCCCCCACAGGGCTCAAGCACAATCATGAGGCCCTCAGTCAGTAATGCCCCACCTCACCTCCCTCAGTACAGAAGCATTTGCATAGAACTCAATGGCAAAACAAGGAGAAAATGATAATTATGAAAAACAGCCTATTTGCAAAGGAACTGGCAATTAATTAATCAGGTGAATGAATGTTTAAACACATAGTCATCTTCCCATGCATCATACCCTCTCCAAACGGTGGACAGTTTGGGATTAAATGTGACAAACTGCAGTTGTGTCTGGGCTCTTGTGAAATACATTCATCCACCAGTCTGTGTCGAAGAAAAAAGAAATTTCTGGCCACATAGTTCAACAGTACAACACAGTGATTGCAGGAATCATTTAATTTTTAAATAGCAATTTTTAAAAGGGAAAATACCACGTTAACTTGGTCACTGTTGACATACATACTTAACTTCATACTGCAGTAGGTTTTCAAACCCTGGTAAATGTGGAGGGGGTTTCGCTCAGTTAAAAATTACCATAATCAACTCTCTAAAGGTCTGTAAATCAAATACCTCTTAGAACACCCTTCATCACCAGTACGGAAGCTCCAGCTCCGAGCCAATGAATGGCCGTGATGTCACTTCCCCAGAATGGTCAAATATTACCAAATGACAAAAAACAAATCCATATATCTTAGCACTCTCATTGCTGCAAATAAAATCCACCCAGTGAAAATTCTGGCTTGGTGGACAACCCAATGATCAACCGCCTGTTGGCAGTCTTGTGAAAATGTAAAACGCATTTGTCTCTGAGCTACTTATTGTTACCAGCAGTAACCCTCAGGTCAGATTTACGGGTGAAGGTGTGAACCTACGAAATTATTTTACAAAAAGCATGCTGGCCTACAGGATAGAGTCGAAAAAAAAAAAAAGAGAAAGGACTGTAGTGTGCGGTACACTTTGGGTCATTAGCATGATCACTTGATGAGATTGATGAAGGTGCACTCAACATGCAGGCCCAACTGTGCTTCCTACATGTGAATATTCACTCAATAAAAACTAGGAAGGTGAAAAATAAAAAAAAGACCAGCCTTAGTTTTTGCAGTTCAAAGTTGGCATGTGGCAACTCATTGCTTTCCAATATTTCAAAAAATTTCAATGTCATCCACAGAGTCGCTCAAAAAGTCGCATCATAACAGTCCAACATGTACATAACAGCTTTAAATTGGAAAAAAAAAAACAGTAAAGAAATGTTTACTTTCCCCACTTCACAAATTACAAATGAGCACACACACACACACACACACACGTAAATGTTCCCTCAAATGACTTCTAAAAAACAGGCTCCTTTTAACAGTTTAGTTTAGAGGAGCAAAATAAATGAGCTTAACATAAACAGGAAGCAGAATCATCGATCACAGGAACACACACGAAGACCTCGAGTAAGCAGCCGCCCACCTACTACTCACAATTTTTAAGCAAATTTGATTTTGGTTTTGTTTAGCCCTTCAATGACTGGAGACAGATATATGTGTTCATTAAAACCAGATTACTTTGTCTAAATTGTATTTCTATTTTGGCACGTGCAATGATCCACATGAATGTAACCAATTAAAATTAGTACTTTCATATTGATTACTGTAGAATAAATTAATTGGCACAAAATCAAAGCACTATACTCTTTATCATGACTAAAACCATTCAGATTGGTTCCCATGATGGCACAAATAAAGACTCTTTAGCCTCTGGACTTTGGTTATGTTTGATGGGTAGCTAGAGTTTTCAAAACATTCAAGTGCATTTGTAAGTTTCAAGTAACAGTTACACGCTCTTAGGGTGCGGACACACCAACTCCGAATAATTTAGATGCAACAGACAACTAAACGTTCTTGCTGGTGGGTGAAGTAATTGCGAGTTGAGGGGTCATGGTTTCGGCTGAACCGTTTTCAAAATGGCAGCCAGGTCACAACCTTTGAAGTATTACAGCTAAGCACTACGCGGAAATATGTTTCTGAAAACATCTGAGGCGAGAAATAGGCAAAGCAGTATTAGAATCTTGACTCATATTCGAACAGCGCTTCCCATTTTGATGGTTTGATCAGTGTTTAGCGAGCCTGCTGCGTTGCGCAGACAGACCTTATTTACATAAAGCATCTGTCGAGTCATAATTATGCAATTTCAGATACAGTCAGTCAACTCCCCATGCCGTATCCATGCATGATCCTGCTCTCCATAGGAGATGAACAGGATCCGCGAAATTCACATATGTCGACATATATGGTGTGTCCGTATCTTCAGGATGTGGGTCTATGACACAAAAACATTATACGTAATGCCAGCAGCAGCGAAGATTCCGAAGTAATCGTTTTTGTTCTGGTGACTGACTCACAGACTGGGCGCAGATGGGCATTTGGTGCCACAGAATTATATGGCCACAACACAATACAGAGAGGTGCACAAGCCACAGCCAATAACAGAAGCCCTCCCCCTAATCAAATGTTAAAAGGCGCATCACTGTTTCGTTTTACATTCAATGTAACAGAAGAGCTGTCTCACCAAGCAATGATTTAATCATGCCAAGAAGTGGATTTAAACCTCAATTCAATTCAAAATAAGAACTTGTTTCATTCATAAACTTCCTGTATTCATGAGATCAGACTACTTTTCATAACCTGAAGACGTTCAGTCAAAAAAAAAAAAAGATAAATTCGATAAGCCAACATGAAAGGTTAATTTCTTGCCTACGCAAATTAACTGCCATAAATTGCAACTCAATCTGTACATTTGATTTATGGTGCAGAGGGCAAGACGAGGGAAGTGATATTGTTCTCACCGTAGCGCATGACGCATTTGAAAATGTATCAGAGCTAATTCTCGGGGTCTTACATGCATTACTCATAATTTACCATCCTAATTAACAAAGCATGGACTGCCATTAAGCCCATAACGTGCACTAATGTAAACAATGGATTTTTTAAATGATACAGAGGCAAGTGTCTTATCATGGCAGATAGAAGAAATTGAAACAGACAGAAGATAAGATTATTGTACTGTATTACCACCAGCAGACAGTATGGTCATAAACTCCACACTGTTGACTGAGCAGGGATAGCGCCAGTTTTCATCTCAGGCACAAGCCCTTGCCCCTGCCGTACAGAAATGGCTCCAGATTGTAGGAATGTTTTTGTGTTATGTGTTGTGTTATGCACTGTAGAGGGCTAAATATCCAAATACCTTCCTACCTTTCTTTCAGGAAAACACTGTTTTTAATCCTTCCAGTGATTTTCTCACCCATGTCCAGATGAATTGGTGACCCTCGACCCATCTTTGCTCCTGAAAGACTAGGCCTTTCCTGGATACTGCTTTTGTACCAAAACATGATTACAATCACCTGTGCCCCGGAGTTTGAAATTGATCCTGTTGGTTTTGGACTATAACATTGGCATAAATCCTGAAATCCAAAACCAAAAAAGCAGGACTGAATCACTTTAAAATCCGATCAGAACAAGCAATCCCATCTCAGCTTTAATCTGGACCAATTCTTCAAAACACATAGTTCAAAGACGAAACAAAGGATTGAAATCATGCAGATTCATAAGATCAGGATTACCCTGATCCCACTAGAAGGGTGGGTTACCAGACCAAAATCTACAATAAAATTAATTTTAATATATGCTCCAAGATATATAAAATGGTTAAGTTTCTTAGTTGACGCAGCACATTGTTTGTAGCCCTAATGTTCAATATGTTTTTCTTTATTTTTTATTTTTGTCACATTTGATGGGGCCACCAAAGCCTACCTCTGAGAATAATGCATCAACCAGATGACTTTCTCATCACAGAATTATTTCAATCTAAAATTAGATAAAATTAGGTAATGTCTGCTTTAAGATTCGGTTGATCCTGTCTGCAGTTGTTCTGAAATACCAGGACAAAGTGAGTCGTCTGATCCTAGATCACAAAATAAGGGACTTCTAAATCTGATCCAATTAGACAGAGATTAAAAGTTAAAAGTTTTTAACCCCTGAGTCAGCAGTTCCAAATTACATATTTTGTCTTTGTGCTGTCCGCAATGAAATGCAAGCCAGAATAAATTTAGAAATGACCGCTTCCTGTTTTATGTGCATTTTCCATGCCATCCCAACTTTTCCAATTTTGAGTTGTATTTTTATAAAAGGAAAAATGGAAGCAGATCAGATAGCATTGCAAGGAGTGAAAGGATTCAGAATGTTTCACATTTTAAAGATCTGGGAATTTTTACAAACTCAGAGCTATTGTTTAAGAAACATATGAAAAAGGTGGGTAACACCGTGAATTTTAAACAAAGGAACATACGGTCTATCAAAAACCAGCTACTCTTAAATACAGCTAAACTGTTCATGCGCTCAGTGATTTTGTTTCTCGCATCTTATACTCTATCGAACCCGGTCACAAACTGGAAAAACAGCAAGTGCTTTGCTTAAAACTCTACTAACAAACCCTCAAGGTACGGGACAAAGAGCTATCAAGTTATCATCAATGGCATCATTCACAGTTATCATCCTTGACAGCTTTGGGTGTCGTGCTGATGCTAGTTTAGTGTAGAAAGCGATCAGGGATCTGGCGCCTTGTCCACTGAAGGAGCTGAAATCCCCGCTCACAGATAATGGGAGGACTAGGAGAACAAGTAGCACCACCAATAAAAGTGCTCGGGAGATACAGCACAGGTCTACTGAGTTTGGCAGGTCAGCCCTCTCCGTTAGAGCAACAAACTAGAGGAGCTCAGTGCCTTATGTTGTATAAGAAAGGGCTGTAACTTTACTGAGAAGAAATAATCATGGCAAAAGTCAGCCAAATCATCTACCCATCATGCATAAATGGAACTTTATGTGTCTTTATGTTGTGAAAATGGCCTATTATTGTTTTGGTGTCTTGATATTGTGAAACCTTGTTGTTGCTGATGAAGTTGTGCAGTGAAAATCGGCAATTATGTTAAAGGCCTGCAGTGTTAATTTTCATAAGACATGTTAGCTTACAGCAAACACTGGTGCAGCTAAAAATGTGCACTGTCCCTGTCATATCAACAAATTAACTTGTTAATTCAATTTTTTTGAAGAAATAGAAGTTTATTTCAGAATTCATGACTGAAAGAGTGGGGCAATGCCGGATTAATAATGATGTGAGAAGTTCCAATAATAAAGTGATGTGAGACAGTTCACCTAATCAGGCCGGTGTTACAAAAAGCCTAAAAAAGGTCACTTATAAGCAAAAAAAAAAGTGGGTCTAGGCTCATCAACTTGCCAAAAGAAGCTTAACCACAGAAAGATTATAATCCATTGCTTTGAGAGTAACATTCCCCCAAAATAAATCAGATTCTGGGCATTTCAAAAATGCACAATATAATCTAAACTAGATTGTGCTTGGCACTATATACCCCCTCGGCGTGCCTTACAGGTAAGCGTACCCGACTTTTGACTCGCAAAAAATTAGGTAAAAATCAAAGCCAAGACCTTGACATGAAATAGGCTTTTGGAGACACCCATTATGAATAACCATTAATTTGAGGGCTGTTCCGACAAAGATTCAGCACCTAGAGCAACAAGTGATTGGAAGACAGACAGACAGACAGATTAACGGGACAACAATACCCCATTGGCTGAATTGCTGAGGGGTTAAAAATGCGGGAAGCCTGTTTGAATTTCAGTTTTTGAAGGGCATAGCCGAAAACTGCTTCTGAATGTGCAATTTCCGATCTTTCAGACATCACTGTCTTCACTGTCAGGCGACAGTGAAACAGGGGCCAAAAAATACTTCCATAAACCTTTGTCAGTCAAAACCATCTGTTACTGAATCCACAGATAAAAGTTTAAGCTGTACTATGGACTTAAGATACCAATAACAAAAACTGTTAACACTGTCAGTTCCAAAACTGAGTGTGTCATGGTGTGGCGTCCGTCAGCTCAAATTACATTAGAGACTTGCACATTTAGAAGGGCTCCATTAATACAGAGGGAAATGTGCTGAATTTGAAGCAACGTATACTGCCATTGAAATTTCATCTGTTCCAGGGATGTCCCAGTATTTCAAGTAAAACAATGCCAGACCACGTACTGCATGGATTATAAGTGCACGGCTGCTCAAGCGGAGGGTGTGGGTGCTAGACTGATCTGCCTACTGTCCTGATCTGTTTCCAATTAAGAATTTATGGCGCATTATGAAGCTAAATATATGGCAACAAAAGCCCCATAGAATTGCCTGCAGCTGAAGACCGGAATAAATGAGGAATCAGGGGAAAATTCCACTCGCTACACTTCATCTGGTGTCTTCAGCGGTCAAACACTTGATGAGTGTGATTGAAAGATATGGTGATGTTACACAGTCATAAACAGTCAAGTACGCCATCTTTTTCAGACTTTGTTGCAGTCATGACATTGTATACATTGAATAAGCACTCAAATTGAAATGTTAGAGCATTCAGTAATGTACTTTTTCAAATATAGTAGAAAGTGGGTGGACTTTTCAGATCAGTCCACCACCTTATCTGAAAGCAGTACATTTCACTTGCTGAAGGCAAAATGCCGCCAAGAAACCCCAGGAAAGAGATCCAGTATCTGGTGATGTTCACAAGACTTCCTGGCTTTGGACCATCGTTGACTGTAAATGATTTACAACCAAGTGTTAAAATTGAAAATTTGTGATTATTTATGCGCATCAAATTACTTCTGCATTACTAAATCAGGAAAGATGTGTGGTGAAAAGAATTCTTTCATGGATCATACACTATTTCAAACAAAGTCCATGAATAAAATTAGAAAGTAAAGGCTCTAGACCTCTTTGTCCCCAGACTTTTCATCCGCCAATTTTTTCTTCCCCAGACTTTTTTGTCCCCTAGAAATTTTCATCCCCGCACTCTTTGTCCCTGTGGACTTTTTGTCCCCGGACTCTTCATCCCTGGATGGTTTGTCCCCAGTAATGCTTTGCTCTCTTCCTGCATTATGACACTATCCCTAACCCTAACCCTAGTATCACCATAATCTATCTGTTCATCCATCCGTCTGTCAACAATGGTGGCAATTTTTTATCATTAGGGGACGAAAAATCCGGGATGAAAAGTCCTCGAGGACAAAGAGTCTGGGGACAAAAAGTACAGGGATGAAAAATTCGGGGACAAAAAGGCCGGGGAGAGAAAATCCAGGGAGGAAGAGTCCTGTTACCGGAAGTAAACATGTCAAGATCATATTTATACTATGATTTCAAATCCATTGTGGTGGCATGCAATGCCATTTAAAAGATGGATTGAAGATGACAGGAGTTATGAGACAGGTCATGTGAAATTTGAACCCCCCACACACACACACACACACACACACACACACACACACACAATAAAATACAATAGTGCTGGCAGCGCTTTATTTAGCCTCTGATTCGGCAGCACCGGTGTCGGAGTGTCGGGAAGTGCGAAGCGAAAACAAGCCTCCTGCGGGTTGGAGCGCGGAGGCGGAGGAGGTATTTAATCGCTTACGCCGCCCGAAACAGCCAAGCTTGTAACTACCTCCCGCTGGACCCGCCGCCTTTCACAGGACTGCTATTGTGTTGCGGAGCCGCAGACGCGACAGAAAAAAAAACAGAAGAAAAAAAAAAAAACTGTGGAGCACAGTACTCCCCTCGGCAGAGGTCAGGTACTGAATACCGAGAATTCAGTCAGATTAAGGGCGCATCGTTGAACAGTTGGCAAATGGACAATTTCCGTAGCATCAAACTTGTGCAGTGTTTCCTAACTTGTTCATCACTCTTACTTAAATAAAAGGCGAATATAAACGTGCGCGCAGGACTGGGAAAAGGGGTCACTTGAGATTTTTTTCCTTTCTGAGATCAACGGGGTATCTCAGTGATATCCCAGTGATAGTGATATCCCAGCACTACTGTACTGTCAATTCACAACACTTTGCTGCGCACAAATTCACCCAATTTTTTTTCTCAAAATGAAAAACTTGTATCACTTTTTGATTTTGTTGGAAAATCTCAATTTTCATAAAATGACCCAAATGACTCCTTTTCCTAGTCCTGCACACATATGAGCGAGGAAGAGGACTGAACCCTGTAGGCCTATTAGTGACAAGAAATTGTGTTCTCTCCGCACAGGCGTTGGCGCACTGATAGGGTAGCGATTAATTTAAATAAATAAAAAAATAATCAATCATGTGCCACAGGCACGGCAGTTGAAGTCTTAAAGAAGGATGATTAAAAGGCAACGTCTGGATAATTCATCAACATAATTTCGTACATCACACAGCCGCTACTTCTAAAATAGCCTAAATTAAATAAAAAACAGAGAGAAAATATCTAGTCCATGATCCACTGTGGCAGTTTTTTAAATTCTCTAATAAATTTCAGGTGGCTATCAGTGGTCCAAAATAAACATGTAAGACTGATTCTTTCTCTTTACACATAGTGACAGCAAATAATCATCATCATCATCAATGAGGATAATAATAATAATAATTTATTATTATTATTTTTATTATTATTATTGTTATTATTATAGCCCACATACAGACTTTTTGTTCACCATCACCGACGAATGAAGAACTCATGCTGACAGCAATGCTTTTCAATGAAATAATTGTTTTCTGTGAAGCGCTCAGTCGGAACTGCGAGATTGGCGAGCCCTTTGGGTGGGCCGCATGTCCACGGTACATTGATGGAGCTCGTGAGGGAGAAGGCGCGCAGGTCAGCAAGGTAATGCGTCGCACTTGGATTCATTCCATTAAGTTAAGGGTCGGTTTGTCAAGTGAGAACTTCCACTGACAGGTTCACTCTTAGCTTGTGGCTCCGCCGTGCTTTAGAGGACTAATTTTCTCCTGTTGCTTCTTCCCCTGGAAGCGGTGTCGCGCACTGTACCGAACGATCCGGTTGGCTCGGGGCGGTAGACGTCAGCAGCTTTCCTCTCTTCACCACTACCCCTTAGACTCTGGCGGTAAGAAGAAACAAGTGTATGAACTCTGGACTACAGTGAGGTTGAGCGCGGCTCATTGATCCCATTCGCATCAGCATCAGAGAACCAACCATCGCAACCGAGGAAAAAACCTTCCATTTCTAGTTGCAATGAACGTTCACGCTCTGTAAATCTGTTTTCCGCCTGTATTTACGGGGTTTTCTCATTTCACGTTTCACTTTGCGGACTGAGTGCATTGATTCCCCAAAACTCAGAGACGTGACGCGCTGAAAACATTGACAATGGCAGGGGCATTCGCCTTTCTGTTCTTATATTTGATTAACATTGAGTATGGGGCGGCAGCATCGGATCAAACGCCGAAAAGGACTGCGGACAGCGACGAGTCACCAGTTAAGCCACCCGCTGACCCCTCTGCCCTGGACTTGGCTGATGCGCACATGTTCAAACTTTACGACAAATACAATCGGGAACTCAACCGGCCGAAAGACGGAAATACCGTTAGATGTTTTAAAGCACATCCTGGTAGGTATCTGCAATTTCTAATTTGCAGCAAGTGTTTTCTTTGCTCACTGTAATTACTTCTGGTTACGACGACTCCAAGAGAAAATTCTTGAGGAATTGCAAGAGCAGAAGTTTGCTTTGTCAGTGTAATTTGAAGTTTCGTTTATCCGCTGCATTTTTAGTTTGAATGTTTCATTTGTTTTCTCGTTCTACCTGTCAGGTATACCAATCTGTTTGTGTTGTTATTAAAACTAATGATAAATCGGCAACCAAACAAGGTGCTGCTTATAAACCGCAGGTATCGGAGTCGACAAAAGTGAAAATTCCGCACTAACATTGAATAGTTCGTGCAATTGAATGTGTTACACAATGAGAATGTTTCGCTATTTTTCCCGTTTAATGTCCAATTAGGATTTATCCTCAAAAATATGGACTTCACTGGGGAATTGTAAACCCGCTTGTAGGAGTTGATTTCCGTTTCACTACACGCTGAATGTAAGCACTAGGCAAATTAAGGCGACGTTTCCAATGTTTTTGGCAGCTGTGGAACCTCGTGTAAAACGACTGTGCGCCAGATGCCACTGAATATTGCGATCATGAAAAAGCGACCACGATGCTGTCGCTATTTGCCTAAGATGTATGAAAACCTGGAACATAAAACACGAGCGTCCTGTTGTTGCGCGAGGGTCACAATAAATGAGCATATTTGTGACTTAATTTTTTAGGATGTTGTACCACTAACTGTTTATGAGTTGCACAACGTAATGACGGAATACACGGACTACGTCGTCGAACAGACTGTACACAATCTATAATGTTGTGCCCCAGGCTACAGAACCAGAGAGGGACAAGCAGATTGGACTGTTCGTGTACTGCTTTCCCCTTTTCAAGCTCTCTTCTGATCTTTGTCTGCAGTAATGTAGTAATACTCCTATGTAACTAAAGTGCAAATAAAGTTCAAGGGCTCCTGCTACCATTAATACTACATTGTCTGCTATTATTATTTAATTTTGTATTATTATTATTATTAGTTTTATTATCATCATTATTATTGGAATGCACCACAGACCACAAAAAGGCAATCTATCATGTGGCAAAGCCCAATCAATCTCTCTCATCTGACTCAAATGTTCTCCAGTAGAGATGTGTAAATTATGTGAGCCAACAAAATGTATCCCAGTAAAGTTTCTGGTTAAAGTTTAGCTAGTATAAATGGTGGCGTGATAGGTGCTATTAGCAGTCGGGTCCCTCTAAAAGCGTTGTGTTTATTACAGGACGAGCACTGTCGCAAATACAGTGATGCAGACGCGTCAGCCGGCATCCTGTCTCTAGTCCAGCTTTACAAACGGCTCCAAACCAGCCAGGGAATTCTGCGCACATCAAAGAGATGAGTGCAGCTGTCAGTCGGTTATGAGATGCCAGCACTGAAGGATATGATAGTACGATGGTTTTATTTTTCACTATATGTTTTGACTAGATTTAAATGGAGTGCCGCAGCCAAGCAGCGCCAGAGAGTCGGTCGCAGTCGGATTTTTATTGTTGATCTGTGTTTTTCTAGGGCTAACTGGACTGGGCCCTTAACCGCATGAGCTCGCTTTTTACAATGCCCAGGCTGCTACATAATGACGTCTCAGTCATATATTAATTGCAGAAAAAACATGATCACTGAGAGGAGCTCTTTTAAACTTTCCAGGATGTGAAAGGCTTGATAGGAGTGCTTTGGTATTAATGTCGTCAGACGTTATTAGAGACTCCTGAGCATTCTGCCAGAGCGGGTCCGTAAGCACTTCCATATGCCTGTGGCCCACGGACCAGTAACTCATCCCCCTCTCTCTATTTCCTCTACATTTACCCCTCTCTCATTCTCCCCATATTTGCATGAGTTTCCTCCAGTATTCTAGAATTGAACCCCAAAAGATCTTCATATTAGTCTGCCCCAGCTACTTCAATTGTCCTTGGCCAAGACTCTGGCCTCACTACAAAGAGCAGGTCCTGGGCTCCTTCAACAAAACTAGGATGAGTCAAATGCCGAGAATGAATTAGCCAATGGTATTCAATCAATATGTGATTCAAGTGCATGTCATCATCCTGAGTCATGAAGGTAAAATGTAAAAATGCCTACATACTCAGTCCAAAATGTACAACAATTTAAACTCATTTCTTTGCTTTACTTTCATCTTCCTCATCTGCAGAGCTTGTAGAGCAGAGGATCGTGTACCACTTTAACCTGACCTCCGTACAGGAGTCCGAGGTGATACTGGCTGCTACTCTCCACTTCCTACTGGACAAGCGTACGAGACAGAGGTCGGGGCTCTGCAGAGGCTTGAGGAGTCCGTCCTGTCGCCTCCACCCCGCGCCCTCCCTGCGGCTCCTCCTGCGGGCGGAGCATCCTCAGGGGCCGTTAGGACCGCTCCTGGGGAGTCTGAACGTGTTTCCTCAACCAAGAGGAGGCCGGCAGATGAAGGACGTGACGCACGTAGTTAAAGGAGCTTGGCAGGCCCGCCAGTTTTTGATCACGGCCGAGCTTGATTTCGGAGGGAAACACCAGAGGTATCAGGAGCACTCGTCTCCGGCCAACCTGCCGTACCTGCTCATCTACGCCAATGACCTCTCCATATCAGAGCCCAATAGCGTGGCGGCCTCGCTGCAGAGGTATGGCCCTACTCCAGCAAGGGAGGAGCCTGCCCATTCCACAAACTCGTCCCCGGACGCTCGAGTCAAAAGGGACACAAATGTTCAGGACCCTATTGAAAACAACGAGCTCCCAGGGGTGGAGACCAACCCTCAGAAGTACCACGAACTGTGGAAAAACACCTACTTGGCGCTGAAGCCAAAGACTTTGAGGAAAGAGAGACTGCGGAAGGGTCAGGGGAACAGTGAAGGATTAGCAAAGTCCCAGATCCTCAGCTTTGACGAGAAAACCATGAAGAAGGCTCGCCGAAGACAGTGGAACGAGCCGCGGGTCTGCTCCCGCAGATACCTGAAGGTGGACTTCGCCGACATCGGCTGGAGCGAGTGGGTCCTCGCTCCCAAATCGTTTGACGCTTATTACTGCGCTGGGACCTGCGAGTTTCCCATGTCCAAGGTTAGAACACCCCATCATGTGCAGTTTCCACAGCCGCACAAGCTTTTAGACGACATAGGCTGGCACTTAAAATGTTCACTGATAAGCCTTGAAAAAATGGTTTGAACTCAGTAAAATGATTCATCACTAGATCCTAAATGGCTATGGCTATGACATGGCTATTTGAGGTATTAATTGAATTAAGCAGTTTTAAAAACGAAGAAAGAAAATGGTGCGTTGTAAAAAGCTTGAAGTCACTTGTTGATCATACCAATATGGATATTTAAGATTACGGACATATCACAATCGACCATTTTTAATTTAGCTTCGGACTGCAGGCAAAGTAAAAGTGCACTTGATAAGCAAAAAGATGAGTATGATATGCACCCTTAAATTATCTACTTAATGATCTCTTATCAGTCAAGCCAATTGAAGTCCTGGCTCAAGATGCAATTGATTCTTCAGAATGCAGCAATACAAATTAGTGTGTTTACTAATTGTTATCTTCTCCCATAAGCATCAATTAATTAAAAATGTGTCAGTGGAGAAAGAACTTAACTGTATCTTTACCTTTGCCGAGGAGGAAATGTGATTGGTTGTGTTTTTTGGTTTATTGGACTGTCAGTAGGATTACGGAAAAAAACAACTGGCCTGATTTTCATGAAACTTGATGGAAGATGTTTCAGGGGCCAAGAAAGAAACAAAAGATGTTTGGGCAGATTTGAATCACAGGGTGGATGCACTCGTTATTTTTCACTTCCATTAATTTGAGTAATTCTACTGTGCTTGTCTAGCCTCTTTTATTTCGTCCCATGAATAACAAAAGGTCGCAAGTGACATTCCTGATGAAACCTGTTTTTCTGCACCATGAAGTACTACAGCTGCTGCAGTACTTTGTGGTGCAGAAAAACAGGTTTCATCAGGAAAGTCACTTGCGTCCTTTTGTTATTCATGGAGCGATTTGCCTTCTCATATTTGTATTTTTTGTGTATGTTGAACTGTGCAGCACTTTGGATCAACTTTATTGTGTTTAAATGTGCTATAGAAATAAAGTTGACTTGACTTGACTTGAGATATGGCATTTGGCTGTCACAAAAAAAAAATGCCATACATCATGGTGACAAACATTCTCAGTTGTAAAGATACAATGGCAGAGCTTACAGATTTGCATATCATAGAGGAGTGAACTATTTGCCCTGGCAGAGGTGTGCACTCCGAGTGCCACTCTGGTTTGTATGGGTAATTAAACAGAAGCACTTCCTTGATTATTGGGCAAACAAAATGATCTCATCGGGTTTGAGTGCTTCTTTGTCATCTCAAAACAATTCAATGTATAACAATTTGTCTACGTGTTTTTTTCCATGTGAAGGGGGAGGTTGTTTACATAAAGTATTTGGACATTTTTGGGAAATGTAAGTATAATCCCACTTACTGCCTCCTTCTTTATGATCTTTCTGCAGGTAGTCCGGCCGTCCAATCACGCAACCATCCAGAGTATCGTGCGGGCGGTGGGGATCATCCACGGGGTCCCAGAGCCCTGCTGCGTTCCTGAAAAGATGAGGCCCCTGAGCGTTCTCTTCCTGGACGAGAACAAAAACACGGTGTTAAAGATTTACCCCGGCATGTCTGTGGAGACCTGCGCCTGCAGATAAGAATGTTTGATGAAAAGGGGAAGTGTGGGCAGCTGGGATTTGAAGCAGAGGCCACTGGCGGAAATGACTGCCTCTCGCCGAGCTGAACCAGGAACACTAAGCCTGCTTCATGCAGCGAGGTCGTGGCAGAGGCTCCGCAGAAACTCACACAAAAACTAAAGGATCAACTCCTGCCTGGTGCTTTTTAAAGTTCTGAAGCTGCCCTCCACTTCTCAGTCAACAATTTGTTATCTGGCAACATCTCCTGCACATTATCACACAGGTTTATTGAGAGCTTGTTAATACTTTTATTGAGCTAGTGATAAATACAATGAAATCATGTCTCTTAAGGGAATGTATACCATTTTTGAAAAAAGATTAACAGTGGTATGGTTTTGTGTTTTGAGATTATGAATAGCACTTGGAAAAGGGACTGATTGCAGGTAAGGGGATGGATATCACATTTTTTAAAATAAAATCAAGGCAATGAATCTGAATATATTATATTATGTTTTAATTTAAAAACAAAGAATTAAGTCGGAAGGCTTATTACCAATTTACTAACTATGAATATGCTCCTTTATCATTTAATATATACGTTATCTGTTTGATGCCAGTAAATAGTCATTTATGGAAATTGAGGTGTACTTTTGCTAAGAAAATGCATCAGATCTTTAATGATGCGAGTGGGTTTTAGCTGTGGGACTGGTTCATCCATTTCCTTCTGCTTAAATGATTATAGATGAAAAAATAAACTCATGAGGGTGATGGAGAACAAAGGTCTGTTTTACTTTTTCAATGAAAAAAAAAAATCAAGAAACCTGTCTTGTGAAACTAAACTCAGACTTTTAATTTACATTGTACATACCACATATAGTGTATACATTTAATTACAAAGGTGGACAGAACTGAAAGTGCAGCTGTTTAATTTTATTCTTTTTAGTATTTTTCATGTTCATAATATGCTACTATGTCTGTGAAATGAAATATTTTTTTCTAAATGTGTGTGTTTGCATTATTTGTTATAATTTTATAATTCCTGTAATTGGCAGTAATACATAGCAGCTGGTGTGTTTGAAGCTCTGTAAATGTGCTTGCTTTAAGTTATGAAATTGTGTTTAGCTCCAGAATAAACTTTATACAAAGTAGCATTATTTGTGAGAAATCATGTCATTAAACTGACAGCAAACACCTACATTATGATGCAACTGGAGTGCACGTAGTTTCCAAATTTGTCACCTTCCAAAAATAACAAACTTTTAAAAAGCCATGTTTTTACTGTCTGTGCAAAGTGAGCTGCTTGTTTATTTATTATTAATCTTTATTTAACCAGGGAAGTCTCATTGAGATTGAAATCTCTTTTTCAAGGGAGCTCCTGGGCTATATGTAGAGGGGGAGAGGACGAATTGCACAGCCAATTAGATCAGAGGATGATTTGGTGCCAGAGCAGAGACTAAACACTAGTGCTAACCACTGTGCCATCGTGCCGCAAAGCGGGGAAAAAGCTGCTTTATAAACCAGGGCAGAGACAGTGCTTCATACGCTCACTGGCACAGGGAACAAACTGCTTTATAAACCAGAGCAGAGACAGTGCTTCATACGCTCACTGGCACAGGGAACAAACTGCTTTATAAACCAGAGCAGAGACAGTGCTTCATACGCTCACTGGCACAGGGAACAAACTGCTTTATAAACCAGAGCAGAGACTCAGTGCTTCATACGCTCACTGGCACAGGGAACAAACTGCTTTATAAACCAGAGCAGAGACTCAGTGCTTCAAATGCTCACTGGAGCAGGGAACAAGCTACTTTATAAACTAGCGCAGACACTCAGTACTTCAAACGCTCACTGGAGCAGGGAAAAAGCTGCTTTATAAACCAGAGCAGAGACTCAGTGCTTCAAACGCTCACTGGAGCGGGGAACAAGCTGCTTTATAAACCAGAGCAGAGACGCAGTGCCTCAGACTCTCGTCGGAGCAGAGAACAAGCTACTTTAAAACCAGAGCAGAGACTCAGAAGTGCAAACGCTCAACAGAGCAGAGAACAAGCTGCTTTATACTCTGGCCTTCAAAAAACTCGTCTGTGGAGACAGCAAGCCTCTTTTTAAACCGGAGCAGAGACGCAGTGCTTCAAACGCTCGCCTGAGGAGATTGTGAGCTGCTTTATGAACAAGAGGGAAGATTCAGCCTTTCAAATGCTTGCCTGTACCAATAGCGAGCTGGCGGCATGGCTCAGGACGAAGAGCGGACGGCCGAGGAATCAGAAGGTTCCCGGTTCGATCCCCGGCTCCTCCAGAGAATATGTCGAAGTGTCCTTGAGCATGACACTGAACCCACAAGACCCACACTGCTTCTGATGTGCAGGTTTGCACCTTGCATGGCAGCCTCCGCCAACAGGGTGAATATGAGGCATACTTGTAAAGCGCTTTGGGGTCATGTCATGTGACTAGAAAGTGCTATATAAGTACAGACCATTCGCCATATAAACCAAAGCTGGGACACTACCCTTCAAATGTTCACCTACATACTCAATCAGATGGCATACACTGATGAAAAAAAAGACTCCTTTAAACATTTTCTAAAAATATTTTTGGTTTCACAGATGATAATTTATATGGGCCAAGTTGGTCATTTTCAACACAGATTTTTTTTTAAAAACTCTGAATAAATTTAAGACTTTGATTTGGACAAGCTCAGGCATTAATACTGATTACATCACAAGGACTCCAAATCAACCACTAAACACCCCTAATTAAACCTCTGAATCCCACAATTTGAATATTTACCTGAGCTGTATGCAATGCAATTGCACTGTGAGAGACATGACATGGAACTGGACTTCTCGCACTACCTTCCGTACACTTCATTGGCTGTTCTCATTGAAAATTAAGGTCATTATTTTATTTTCTGTCACTAGAATTAAATCTCCAAATTTAGTACATACAAGCATTATCATTGAAGCAGCTGAATAGTCCATCATAGGGACATCAAGTGGATTTGCAGGTGGTGCTATTATAAGGATGATAATATGTCATGTGAACACTCAGTGCAAAGTGATTTATCAATTAGTGAGCGAGCTGGCTATTGTACAAAAGCAATCAAATGTTTGGTAACATTAATAAGAGCGTCATTTACTGTGAATCTTCTCTGGTGCTGTCTTTCAAAATGGTTATATTCATAATAGTCAGACAAGTTCGTTTCTTTTTCAGGTCTAAACAAACCTTATGAAACAATCGGAAAAGGGAGCATGTGACCTCACAATCTCAATATATGGACCGGCCCCGAACAGGCATCAGTATTTTTTTTCAAAGCAAGGAAAATTATTGTTCCAGCTGAATTCCTACTGTGCAAACAGGCAAACAATCCTGTACCAAAAGCAGAGTTAAGTGTTTCGATAACTTAAGTTTTGTTAGAACACCTTTTGCTTTGATTACGGCATGCATTCGCTGTGGCAAAGTTTCGATAACCTTATGCAAGGTCACAACATTTTTTACTGTCCAGAATTGCATTCATATTTCGCCATGATCTTGTTTTGAGGATGGGAGAGTCGGACCGCAGCGTGAAGTCTTCTCCAGCACATCCCAAAGATTCTCAATGAGGTTAAGGTCTGGACTCAGTGGTGGTCGCTCTATGCGCGAGAACAATGTCTTGCGCTCCTCGAACCGCTCTTCCACAATTTGAGCCCGATGAATCTCAGCACTGTCATCTCAGAATATACCCGAGCCATCAGAGAAGAAAAAAATCCATTGATGGGAAAACCTGGTCATTCAGTGTATTCCTCAGCTGACCTCAATTTATGGGCACATATCGATGCTGAACCAAAATCTGACCGACTGAAGCAACCCCAGGTCATAAAACTGCCCCCCTCTGGCCTGTAGAGTGGGCACTGGGCACGATGGGTGCATCTCCTCATCTACCTCTTCTTACCCCGATGTGTCCATCACCCTGGAACGGGGTAAATCTGGACTCATCAGATCACAACCTTTTTTCCATTGCTCGAGGCCAATCTTTATGCTTCCTAGCAAACTGAACCCTATTTTTTCCCCCAATTAGCCTCCCTGATAAGTGGTTGAGGCCATAGCCATTTTGTCTCAATTCCTTGAGTTCTGTGTATGTGGAAATGTGCTTACTCTCACCATGAAACACAGCTGTGAGTTCCACTCTTTATCTTTTACGATTTGACTTCACCAAATGTTTAAGTGATCTCCGATAACGATCATTCAAGATTTTTTCCGACCACCTTTCTTCCTCAAAGATGATGGATCACCGCTCTCCTTCCAGGTTTCAGTAATGCGTTGGACAGTTCTAAATCCAGTTTTAGTAGTTTCAGCAGCAATCTCCTTAGTAGTCTCCTCTGTTTGATGGTGGCCAATAATTTGACCCTTCTGAACCAGATATGTCCTCCGACACTGTTGTTTAAGACACGATAAGCTCCTTACCGTATCAGTTATGGTTAAAAAAAACTTGCTGCCGGCTGGAACGTATTAATCACCGCAGTAATAATGCAATGGAAGACTCTTACCTATTTGTCAAGTTAAATCTTGGGGCGACTTTTTTGGAGCGGGGAGTGTATTTTAAAAATGTGACGTATTTTATTATTTAAATAGTTATTCTTAAGAGTTAATTATTTTGACATGCTGGTGAATAGCAGAGTGAAAACCAGTGTTTTTTTCTTTGACACACTTTGAAAACAGAGAATGTCTTTCTATCTGTCAACTTATTTACAGTGGGCCTATTTCATAATAGTCACGTTGACAAATAGTTATTTGCGCAGTTATTGCTTTGCCATTAATGGTTGTTCACAAACCTTTGTTTGACAAGTTTATTACTGAACCCGCCCATTACAAGCCACATCACCCACATATAAATTCTGAACCTGTGGGATACACTGGGCGTGAGCTTATATTTTCACTCAACTGCTGAATTCGCGCGTGAAAGCATAAAAAAATGTATTTTGTAGTGCTTTCAACACCGTAGAGGATGAATGGACTTATGTCACTTTATTCAATTTGCATTCTCACTGGTCCGCAAACTTCTTCTGAATTTTAGTTCCGGTTTCCCCCACCTATGACGATGAACATTCGAGACTTTGCTTCTCGTCCTTTTAATAGCGTAAATTTAATTTTGAGAAATAAAATCGCGGGTATAAAATGAACTTGTGTTTGCGTGGGCGTTTTTACGAGCGGGTGCCGGCAAATTGGGTATGATGTTAGGGGGAGGTGAAAACCTTAACCTTTCCGTGAACCTTCGTTTGGCCTTCCAATCCTTCTCATAAACCAGTAAAGAAAAAAGAGTGTGAGAAACAAAAATCTTTAATCTGATTGCTCTCCAGGAATTTTTTTAGGAGCGCCACAAACTTCTGATCATTTAAAAATAGGCTACACCATAGAAACAATGTACAAGAACAGTGCCTACCCATTGACATAAAGGGAATATACCTGGTAATTTGAATGCGTATTTCTTAACTGACAATAAATTTTTATGTGGAATGAAATGCTGCCCAGGTGTTTTGCGAAAAAAAAGTCTAAGAATATAGTTTGCCATCGACCATGAGCCACTGAGTAGCACGTCGGAATGTAAACGTCTTTAAATCTTTAGGAGAGAGCGCACTCTACAGGTGCTCTACAAGTTCTGCTCCGGAGGACATTTTACTTCGCTGTGGTGCTCGAGTGTCGTTCACATACCACTCCAATGGTCAACCAAAATGTGGTACCATTTTTAAGAGTCGCCATTCGACGATAACCCAATATGGACACAAACCCTCAAACTGACGGTCAACACTTTAATCTCCTATTCATAGCTTTATTTAATAAGTTATTTACCTTTAGTCCATATTATATTGCATAGACAATTATTTATATTCCAGCTTTTAGTCCAATTGCTTTCAGCACAATGGGTGAGGTCAACTATAGTCAGAGATGTAAAATCCAGGGGTCAGAAAGTAAAACTCCTGCCAAGTTTTTCTCCCTCCCACAGAATGAGCTGATCACTCATATTGGCTCCATCTCCCGTCCGAAGTCAATCCAGGTGGTTGGAATGAAGTTCGGGGGAGGATTTTTCCTTTCTGAACCCCGACTTTACACCCCTGAGTAAAGTGTTAGTGAAGGGTGTTCATGTTATGCTAGTGAAAGATGTTAATACCTGCATCCTGACACTGTCCTGTTTGCCAACACCAAATTTGTAACACTAACACCTGACTTGACCTTGCCCTGGTATTAATCTCAGGAGGTCAGTGTAAACAACAAACCGTAAACACATAACTTCCATGATGCATTGTTTTCATGAACAAACGGGTTCAATTTTTCAATATAATTCAGAAAGGAATTACTTGTGGTATATATATATATTTTTTGTTTTGTTGATATTAGAAATTTGTTTGACATCTGTGGTTCCAAGCATAAAACTAGGTACGATATAAACACCGACACTAACACTCATGCTCACACCATTTAACACCTAACATTAATAACACAGAACACCGACAGTGAGTGCTATAAGCAGCAGGGTGTCATTTACTGAGTTTTGTGACACATTCCTCTCACAAACATCACTAAAATCATTGGCGACTTCTGCCACAGTATCCCTTCTGCCGTTCTGAACCAGACGAGACGGCCTTCATTGCCTGTCATAGAGTCTCGGCGCGCTACACCCTGTCGCCAGCCTGTGGTATGTTCCTCTTTGTACCACAGTGGGAAAGTACTCGCTCACCACTCATTGGTGTATAATCAGGCGGCCATGTGGTAGCAACTCAATGCATAAATGCATGCAAACATGGTCAAAAGGTTCAGCCATTTTTTTAAACAGAAAGACCCATTATCACAAAATTATATCTCGTGAATTCAACCGATGGCTCAGATTTAGTCCTGAGAGCAGCAAGGCTGCATTCACACCAAATCTGACGTTGCGGCAGCTTTGGGAGCCCATTTGCATGAAGTCATGTTACTTACACCTCTCTATTGTCGTAATCAGCATTTGCCAGCTATACTGATCGTAGCACAAGTAGAAATACTAACCAGATATCCCGACCTGAAGAGCAATACAATGCCAAAGGACTGCACATCAATTGCTCATGGCAGGGTTGTGCAGCTCTGGTCAGGTCATCATGCCAGTGGTCAGCTCAGTAAACAGCAGAATGCAACAATGTAACATGGGAAATAAGGTTCCTCTTCCCATGCGCATCTTCCAGTCTAATCGCCGATTGACGTGATCAACCATTGAAGCGTGACGAAGAGTCTTCAGCGCAGGTTGCTTTATGTTTTTCACCATTCCCATTGGTTCCTGTCCTCGCTGCTTAAACGTACTATACCCACACAAATTATTGGGAGGACTGGCATTTTGGCCGCAATCCCCGATTTGGTGTGAATGTAGCCCAATTACTGGATCTCATATTGGCAGCCGGTGGTTGGCAGAACCTGGCAGAGATCCACCACTCGGCAGCAGCGTGCCATTCTCGGAATGGCGGATGGTAGCTGCCAAGCAAATCTCCATGCAGATTATAGTTGGTAATGTAAGCACATGGTATATAACTACATATTATACATAGCCATATGAAATTATAGCCATGTAACGAGAGAAAGACGTCACTGTTACTGAGCTACAAAGACGATAAAGGTTCTGTCTCGTTTGTCCCCCACTTTCTGCCTGGCATCAGTGGCAGGTCACGCCTGCTGCCAACTCAGCTGCCAGTTTAAGATGGAGCCCCATCTCCCTCAGAAGTTCCAGCTGAAGTCCATCGCAATTTTACAGCCATGAGCTTCAGCAGAGCATAGGCTTCCCATACTTCCCGCCAAAACATCAGCGCTGCCAGCACAGCTTGTCTGGATCAACACTGTGAACATGGACCCTCTATCAAGGATCCCTAGCAAGGACCTTCCTCTCATCTGATTTGTTCACTCGTTCGCGCTCAAAAAAATGTTCCATAGGATTGACTTGAATCCATCAATCTATTAATTTTCTTACCACTAAGTCTAGGCCAAGATCTCTGCAGTAACAAGGCAAGCAAAGGAGCCCAAATGCTGTCACGAGTCCGATTTTAAACCAAAACCCTCTTACGACTGTGATTCTTCATTAAAAGGCACCTAACATTTTTCAGGCGTATCAAATTGTAAAATTTTGTGTTTATTCCTTGAGTTATTTCTTTTCAAATTACATTCAAGCCTCGCTTGACAGTCATATCTCTACATTTCTCTGGGCCTGACCAGGCCAACACTAGGACTACTACACATGATCTCCAGGAATGTGCAATGCTAATAAATCAGACCCAACTTCCAAAGCTTAATTTAACATGTAAAAAAAAATTTTCACAAATAAAGAGAATGTCTAAAATGTTCATTTAATCTAGAATTATGCATTCTTGTGGGCAAAATCAGGCCTAGGGCTCGAATGGGGAAGTGGATTAAGGTTTGGGGTCATTCTAACTGCAGGGAAGCCAGAGCTTATGCTCAGCATGAAGAGACATTGTAGAGCTGCCATCAGGGGCCACACAACCAGTAGGGGGCGCTCTATCATCTTGACCATCCCACTACATGGGGAGGGAACATACCTGCGCTTGGGTATTCCAGTGGTCCGATCTGACATGAATGAGCCCCTGTGGGAAGGGCAGGCACTGACCCCCCCAATTCTGAGACCCCTAAATTTAACCCGAAATAAAGCCGAGGAAATTTAAAATGAGCACCTTAAGGACATTAAGGAGTGAACTGCCAGCAATGAGACGGGCTACTGGGTCGAACCTGAATTCCCATCACAGGAAGGCGATAAGGTCAGGATATTTTAAAGCACTTTTATATAATCATTAACAATTAACAAATTAACAGCCAGCATAGGCCACAAAAAAACTTAAGGCCTCTTTAGCGTACCAGTGATAAGCAGTCCGGCTCTCCAGTACACAAGCAGGTTATAAGACAGGAAGTAAAGTACCAGTCAAAAGTTTGGACATACCCACATTTTTCTTACAATACATCCTGAATAAAGAAACAAGCACCCTTCATTTCGAGAAAAAAAATCTAAGTCTTAAATCAATCAAACTAAACAGCATTTTTGTCATAATTTCTGAGCATATTCACATTTGTTTTTCTTTTATTAGGGCAGTTATATGGCTATAACGAGTTTGGGAACTTAGACAGCTGTTCAGCTGCAAAGATATCCCGCACTTATTGATATTTGCTTTTCATCGACCTTTTTGCCCAATAAGTCCCAATACAGCTTGATTTTAATTTGGCCGTTGAAAAATGGAAGGCGCTTGTTATTTGTTTTCTTAGAGAATTCCAAAATTTTGAACTCTATTCAAACAAGAAAATTATTCTCTTTTAACTTCTGAATGTTCACCTCTGACAAGACTCCCTTTGAGGTTATATAGAGAAGTTAGGCCTTCTAAATCTCTCAAAATAGAGTGCTGTGACATTAGCAAAGTGAGTCCAAACTTTTGACTAGTACTGTAGATGCCCAACTACATCCAAGTACTAGATCCCAAAAGCAGTCATAAAGAAGGTGGTGGCCAATGCAAAGCGTTGATAGCTATGCCTTGACCTGCAGTGGATTCATTCACCCAAAAAGTTGATCTTTGGTCAGCACATACAGCTGACCTTATGTGACCTTCACCTTTGACCCAATGACCCGCAAAAACTGACTCACATCAGCTACCCTCTGTGGGGAGTTACCTTGCCTGATTTGGTCAACTCTGTTCACTCCTTCAGTAAATATCGAGCACACAAGATGTGGGTGATGGACAAACAGCGACAGACAAACAACCAGAAAACAGTGTGCTTCCTGCCATCTGTGTATGGTGGTGGCATAAAAAATAAACCAAAACCAATACTGAAGCAGTGATATGGGCATTATCCACATTACAGCTAACCCTAACTAATCTGTATATAATGGATGACTGCTAACTCACTGCTTTGATTCTGTCACCCCTGTTCATGAAGCCCCACTCATCCCGTCACTACCACAGCTTGCTCCTGAAAATCTGTCCACTGTAACCCGCTTCTGCATTTTAAGTCCCATATTTGTAACAAGTTACAGTTTCAGTCACAGTCGACTCGTCATGAGCATGATATTCAGATATGACAACTTTCATCCAGATAAATACAGTGAGATCCATAAATAATTGGACACTGACAAAGTTATTGTAATTCTAGCCATCGACCACAGTATGCTGCAGTTGAAATGCATCAATAAAAAGTCAATGTACAGGGTTAAGCGTGGGTTAAGGGGTAAATCCAGTGAACAGTGCATGAATTGCAACACTTTTTTGTACGTGGTCTTCCTCTTTATAAGGATCATAAGTAATTGGGTCAAGTGGACAATTGGCTGCACAGCTGCTCCATGACCAATTTTTTCATTATTTCCTTTGCAAGTAAACAGCTGAACAGTCCAGAGTTAATTTCAGGTGTGGCATCTCCATTTGAAGAGTTTGTTTCCAAAATGCAATACATCCATTTTACTCATTTTGAGTAAATCAGCTTATGTTGGCACCAATTGCATTTTATAGAAAAACATTGCTCAACAGCATTATCTTTTTTTTTGTAATTTTGGCACTCGTTGCGTTTTGGAAACAAACTCTTCATTTGCACCCTGTTGCCATAGACTCTCAATAGGAAACCCAGAGTGTTATAACTGCCAGTGAAGCAAGCCTTCATGAGGATGAAAAATCAAAATCCATCAAAAAATACGTTTCAGCTGTGGCCAAATAAACTATTCTTTATTTTTTTTTAAATGCACTGGTGAGCCCATGAACATTGGAAGGCCTGTATGACCATGGATAACATCTGAGATGGATGTTAGAAAAAAATATTCCCGGTAAAGGAAAACAATTTTGTCACGGGACACCAAATAAAGAACACCCTCAAGGAGGCAACTGTGTGCCTGTCAAGGTCAACAACCCAGTGAAGATGTCACTGGCGTAAATTTAAAGTGTTTCGCATAAGATGGAAACCATAGCTCAGCCTAGAAAAAAATGCAAGTTTGCCCCGATAAATTATCCAAAACCCTGTTCTAGAAAATCATGGACAGATGAAAGAAAGGTCAACTTCCGCCAGAATGACAGGAGAGGGGTTATGATACCTCATCCAATTACTTTTGAGACCCCAAAATATGGAGGTCATGAATAAAACACATTCTGAATGCACTTGAAAATATGAAATATATTTTGCCAAACTCTTTAAATTAAAACTAATAGTCTCCACTTCAAGCAAATCTCGATCATTTCATTTCATTTCAAATTCATTGTGCTGGCATACAGATCCAAAATCATCGAAATAATCATCACTGTCGAAATAATTATGGACCTGACAGCATAGCATGAAATTACAGTTACTGTAAAAATGTCTGTTCTGCAAAAAGTCAAGGGAGTATTACGGACATAATTCAAAAGAATGGCTCCAAGACCTGATCATAACATACAGTATAGGGCATATTAATAACATGAGTACTTTCTCTAAATTCTTTGACTGAAACCACGAGATATTTATGACTGTAATTTAGCATCTTCATGAATTGTTGCCATCTTTAGCAACAGTCTTTTCTTATACGAGTCTTTTTAATTGCATTGATTCCTTTATTTTTTCGGTGTCCAATTTTGCTAGGCAAAAAAGAAAAGAAAAAAAAAAAAACTAAATATACACGTAAATTGTCTCAGAGGAGGCAAATGAGATCAACAGAAAGTAGTAAACTGAGAACTCAATAATGTAATGACTGTGACTCTAAAACCCAATATTTTAAGAATACAGAACATAAGACAGATGAAGAGGTATTGCCATGATCTATTAAAGGTTACACCCCACAGTTGTATTGCAGTTCATTATATATTTTTTATTCATTTATTTCTCCACATTAAGTCCTCTCCCGAGGTAAACTGATAAGTCTTGTGCCCATAACTCAAAAGAAGAAACCTCAAGTTCCTGAACAATTAAACGCACTTCATCGTTCAAGAAACTGAACGGGCGAACAGTTCATTCAGGTGAGGCGAATATTCTCAAGTACGCACTATTTTTACAATGGAGATAGCAAAACTAAAAACAGAACTCACAATAATGCCACATGACATTTGGAAAAAGTACACTGCTTAACATATCTCCGAAGCGCCATCACTCCATCATGTTTTCATGAGTTCAAAATGGGGGAATTTTTAAAATTATTATTTTGTCCTCAGTATGTTTTGTTCATATGAAATATACCCTTTGGAAAATGCAGGTTTTCAGCACAATTAAAAGTGAATATAAATAGAATGAATCCACAGGAACATATCATACGGAACAGTTCAGCAGAGGAGATGACGAACAATTTTGACAAAGCTGTAAAATCCAGAGATTTTAAGATTTTGTACCGCAGAAGCAACATTATGAAATCAGTACTCGATCAAAACAAACAAACAAAAAAGTTGCAAAAAATATTTCTCTTTTGACAGACATTAAATAGGCGGCACGAATATTAGACATCAGAAAACTTGAGGTAACAATCAAAACACAAAATAAACACATACATCATTCATTTCTGTAAATATATCACTTTCCTAAGGCACAATTTCAGTATGCGTTTAACCTAACCTTACCAACAAGATCGAACCATTCACTGTCAATATGCAACAGAATTAGCATTCACAATTGGAAATGCGTGTAGTGGCCATTCTTTAACCCAACAATTCACGCAACAATTCATGCCCTTAATAGGAGACAACATCTCGAAGAATCATTAAGTAAATACATTTCAATGATAACGATCTTGATTCTTAGTAAGCATGACTAATACTCGCGTGTATAAACAGACAAAATGTAAGCAACAAATGAAAGACATTGGTTAAAGAACATCGCCTTGCAACAGCAGGTGTGCCAATGGAAGTCAAAAATCAGAGTTATGCGTACTTTAGTTTAATTGTGTGAGGTCATGTGGCGCGATAGGTGATGGCGCTCGCGGAAATACTCGTGACAAATTGGACAGGTGAGTTTTTCTTCTCTTCTCCGTCTCACCTGAGACTCGGCGGCAAACTCCTTCTTGTGATGCGAGCGCATATGGTAGACCAAATCCGAGGTCATTCGGAAGGAAAGGTTGCATTTGGCGCACCAGTTCTGCACAGACACTCCGAAGGAAGTGAACGTGGGGGGGAGCAGCGTGCGAGAGGAGGTCGCTTGTCCTTGTGCGCCGGTATGCCCAAGCCAAGGCTCCGAGGCGAACGGGAAAGAACTCAGCGCGCTAGTCGTTACTGGCGTTGGCCGCCTGCTCGCCAACTCGCCGCTTAGCAAACTAGATCCCAGCAAGGTTCCATATTCCAAAATAGTCATAGGAGCAAACGCATCTGTCATATCCTTGGATCGCCCCGGGGGTCTGTTCACTGTTTGAGATGGATGCATTGCCGAGACGCGCACAGTCTTTTTACTTGGTTTACAGAAAGCACTTCTCTGCTGCTCATGAGTGAACTTGGGTAACACGAAGGAGAAAGCGCTTCCGCCTGACTGCAGATTCGTGCACGCGTGCACATGGTCCTGCCCAGTGTGGCTAACTCCAGGGTCATCATCCGATTCATTCTCTTGCTTTAGACTATCTTTTCTTGTCATAACGTCGGTACACGAGCCTTGAGTAGGCCTACGCTCTGATGTATCATTCATTAATAGATGTTTCCCAACACTGTGCTTAATCACAGACGCAGAAAGTTCGGATGCACTTGTTCCATCTCTGATTAAAAGAGTGACATCAGAATTGCTGTTTTTTTCTAGTAAAACGGGTTTTTTTGCCTTGGTACTATCGAGGTCTTCGTGCTTCCTTTTTCGTGGGGAGTGGCTGGCTTCTTCGCTGATATTGGTCTTCTTGTGTTCCAGGTCCCTGGCGATGTTGTGGAAGTCGGTAACCCTTTGCAGTCGCTTAATTTCCATAGGTTTTTGTACCTGCAATTTGTGGCCAGGCGCGTCATTTTTCACCTGGGCGCAAAGGAAACGGGAGTGGGCGATATATGGATACTCGTTTTTGAAGGACTGGTTACACTTCGTACATTGGAACCCTGTAAAACAGAAACATTTAAAACAATCAGACTTCATTGACGATATCCCCCGATACGCTGAGAAAACGGTCCAAAACACGGAACGCGATTCTCCATATAGCGTAAAAGTGACGATCATTTGAAGTAAATGGTTTTGGAATATGATCTCCTATACTGAACGAATTGTAAAAGCATTTTCCGACATTCATCGCTTGAATAGGAGAGTTCCTGCGAATTTTAGTTGCACAAAACCCAAAAATTCCAGGATCTACCTCTGACCATAAATCAGACACACGTCACAGTCGGTGACAATCAAAAAAGTTTTTGCAATAAAAAAGAGCGCTTACCGATTGCGAGCGGTCGCATCTTTATCTCGTTGAATCCCAATAGATTGCAGAGCTCCTCGTCGTACCACACCAAGAGTTCTTCATCTTTCTCGATATTGCGCGTGGACCGAAAATACAAGTGGCCACTTCGCAGGTATATCTCCATATTCTGCTCCTCTCTGTTACTCGCCGCCTGCACGAGTCTTAACCAGGAATGCACCAAAGGTGAACTTTTCATCGCTTCCGCATCTACCTGCACAGGAAGGCATTTCAAGTACATCACATTAAGATTACACTTGATGACAAGTGGCTATGAACATCACATCTCATTATGTCCGAAGTATTTCACTATGCCCAAATTTAGCCCAACAAAATCAGCCAAATTACGCCACAATTCAAATGCTGTACACCACAAGGATGTTTTAGAATAGCACATTTATTTGGATTAATTAGAAAATAAATGCTGTTCTTATGCACTCTAAACTTAATCTAAATAATTTTGCTTTTCACACACCCGAAAAACATAAGATTTGTTCCTTTTGTCAGAGGATTTCAGGGCGATAAAGGCAATGGTGTCGTAAAACGTGCTCTGGAGGATGCACGGTCCAAAAGATGCTCCAGCTGACAGCTCCCTGGTAACATGCACACTCGTGAAAAGATCTGTAACGTGGTGCTGAAGAAGTTTGCTGTCGCTAGTCCACAGAGAACGAGGCAAAAAACTGAGTTCCATGCTTGATCTACGGAGAAAGGGAGAACAAAATTAGGGCGAAAATATGCGAGCTTTAAAAGTAAGAAATGCGAGGCAAAAGCATTCGGGAGGGAACTGAAAACAGCTTCATACCCTAGAACATGAGAAATATTATTCTTATACGTATAAAGCATGCAATACACAAATAATGTGGATTTCCGCCTCAGGCGAAACAATTTCTGCTAATTTCCCCCCGTACTAGAATGCCTTTATCACTGAGATTAATAGCATAAGTAGGCTATTTGGAGCTGCAGTGTACTATAACAGTTAAAGCCCGATAGATTAAGTCAACGCTAAGATTTTGTTGCCTGCCATTACAATTAAGGTTAAAAAAGAAAAATAAAACCGCTTTCGAAACAATTTCAGGATAACACTGAAAAGTGTTTAAACCCGAGGCGTATTGTGATCAAATTCGCTTTATTTTTCGCTATAATTAATTTTCAGGGACGCTGAGCACAATTCTTGATTTCAATCGGCCTTTTGTTGAGATGTTTCGGTTTGATTTCTCCTATTGTCTGTCCATCTGGCTTCTGAACAGTCTCAGCTGCGAGCTCTGAAATTGCGCTCTGAAAGGACCACTCATCTTGGAACACTGTCAGAGAAGTCCTTGTCTTAGACAACAACAAATTAAACAGATTTCACTCAAGGTCTTGATTGACATCCTCACAACATTACCGTTTTTATTTGAAAAATATTAGACGAAACCAATTTGCTGTGTCCCTAGAACTTTAAATCCGGGTGATGGCTGAGAATGAGATGCACAAGATGCACCACTCCCGCAGTGCCAATTTATCTAAATAAAATAGCAAATAGTATGTAATGTACTTACCTCTTAGATATGGAGACCCTATGCAGTGAAAGTTCAAGATGACGCTCAGTTCGCAGCAGATGTAACTTCGCCAGCCGCCGTCTGTCAGCGACTGTGAGGCTAGAGTGGCTCCGCGCGAGATCTGGACTGAACTGCAGCGCACGTCGCTCAGTCGCTCACTTATTCGTGAGAAGGCGGTGGAGTAGCACGCGAGAAAACCCACATACCGGCTCTTCCGTTCCCTGTAACCTCAGGTGGCTTTGTGATTGGTGCTTTTCAACGCTACGGTCAATAATCAGACACCAGATGAGCCCTTAAACGGCTGAAGTGGGTGATTAAGAATAACACAGCAAAACTCTCCCTTGACAGTCTTGTATAAACGAGGAGATGCGTCAGCATGCATTCCGTGTAGAAATGTTTGATAATGAATCTCGTTTGCGTAGTTACTGGTGACTTATTGACTTTATATTAGAGTGCATGATGTCCCCTTAGTGAAAATTTAATAAAATTTGCATTTATATTTATCACTGTCTCTTGAGGAACTCAGGAGTTCTGGGACATATGTGTATAAGAGTCATTCAATTTAATTCATTCAATTAATTTACTATCACATTCAATAATCTGAAAGAGTGCGGTACTTCATAACAGAAATCACCACCTGATGCCATCTGAAATCATTTGTTTTGCTACATTAATCTGATACACTGCTACCCAGATTTGGTTCTGATAAATAAGACCGTAACAATGTTTTTGCATATGCAATGCAAAGGAACATTTACTTTCAGTAAATATATCCTCTCAAATGGGCAATCAATCCATGTTTAAAATCAAGGCTGGAACAACTGTCCCCACTCCCTCTTTTCTTCAAGATTATCAAATAAGCACCCCAATAAGTAACTTTCAGGGGTTGAGTAGCGTGTTTATTTCAGCGAGTCTGAATTATTTCATTGGGGATTGATAGATGATAGAATCAGCGTAACAGGAAGGTGTTTTTGAAAAATGTTATAGAAGTAACTAAAATATGCAGTAATTTGTTTGTTGAGGTTGTTTACTATAATATTCCTGATCTTTACTGGTCAACATGCCCACGGTTGACTGAATGACTCACATCATCCAAAACGTTTGCTCTGTGTCTGATGGTGCATTTAGATCTCTAAGCAGATCAACAATAACCATCAAATCTTGAAGAGGAAATGAGGACTGATTTCATATTTCCCAACTTAATTTCACCGTGCACAAAATACTCAGTCATAAATAAACTAATATGCATTTGATTTTCATATCAGCATGTTCATTCTTGTCCACACAGACACAGATATATAATGATTATGATTAAAATACTTAAGGGGGGGTATAACAACTTTATTTTTGACTAGATAACAATAGTGTCACTTTTATTAAAAAGGAAGTCAATACAAATATTTTACTTTGAAAAGTGATTTATGTGCTGGAAGATGCATGACAGTTCTACAAACGTGAGGTATCCACATCACATTTTTTCAGTCATGGTTTTATTTCTCTTTCATTTTTAATGGGCAAGGCAAGATCACTTTATGGTTGCTCTGAATTATTCTGTCTTAGTGTTGGTTACTAACTGAAAAATTAAGTATGTCTGATTTCTGGTGCTTAAGTTCAAGAAAGCTGCATCTTAGCTGAATTCTTTACCACAATGTTAAACAATGATACCATATTTGTACAACCACTTGATCCTAAATGCATTCATGCCAGAAGTGTTCTACGCGAGCAGAAGAGAACAAGAGCCATTAAGAGATGGCATTTCCCCCGGCCCCATGTCACCAACTTCAGATTAGTAAAAGGCACCACGTCAGGTCATGATTAATGTGCAAACCATGTTTTGTGGAAAAATATCGAACGGTTTTAAAGTTATGCGCCGGAAAGAAAATGTTCACAGATGGACGGATGGACAGACAACCGCACCCATGACTATATCCCTCCCCGCAATATATGCCGGGGGGATAAAAATGAGACCAGGTGACGCATTTTTTTTTTTAAATCAGCTCATGCAGAAGTAGTGCTCTCATTACACTGCATGCTGGCACTGCGCCTAGCCTCCGGTGCAGACGTCTTCTGTGGTTCGCTCCCATCTCACAACAACATCAGCGCTGGAGCCGGGTTTTGTGCTTAACCAATCAGAGAGAAGCTCACAAATTTCGAAGCTGTAGGCGCATACTGTTGTGAAAGGTAAGCGAAACGCATCACCAACAGGCACCATTACCGACACCATCATGCTGTAAATTTTCATAAGGTGGAATTTCGGTGTTGAAGTTTTCCTGAACACATGTTCTTTAGCTGCAGAGCAGCGCACTTTGCTTGGCACTTCGGCAGATAGGCGTCTGAGTACTTGGTGGGTACTTTGATTAATGCACACACTGATTCGGGTCTCCTTGGATTTTTCTTGTTGATAATTTCTCCAGTCAAAGCAGAGACAGGGAGATGCTGAGGAGGAAGATGTGCTTTTGCCTTGAACAAAGTTCACGACAAGTATGCGGCTGTCACATTTATGACAGTTTACTCACTCTTCACTGCACGTCGCCATGCAACGACAGCAAGCTGCCACGAGATGCGGTCAGGGCGTACCGGCAGAAACCCCCCCCTTCTCTGGCTTTGCTCGCTGTTCCACCGCCAAACTACTTTTACTCCGTACCTAGTTAAAGGGCTGATGGGTGATGTTTAAAAAAAATGCATCAGCTTAACAAACTCCATCGATTCAACTGAACAAAGTCAACTAGCCAATCTGTCATCCGTCAAAGCAAAATTTCACAGTGACAGCATGTATAGCAGTGGCTATCATCATTGTGTTTTCCATATGCGATCAGTTTGGAAAGTTAGGAAGTACCGTACAGCCACACTGATGAGGGCAAGTCTTATGGAGGCTTTTGGGTAACACACTGCATCATGTGGGCCGCCCTCCAGCTGTGCCAGCAGTTGCAGGAGGTTCCTAGAAGCAAAGAAATTTGATGCGGACATTTACTGTGACTGAAGCAAGACAATAAGCCATTGGGATTTTTTTCCCCCTAGGTACATGGCATGTTAAAAGTTTTGAAGTTAATAACCTAGGAGGCTAAATTACATTTTATATGTTGCCATTTTGACAAACAAGTCCAGTGTAAATGTTTCAGTTAGTCTGTGATACATGGTCAGATTATTTACCCATTCCTCCCTGGTGCCGAGCGAGATGAGGACAAGCCTGCCTTTAATGGATGGTAAGCCAACCAAGCAGTTTGAGATCTTCAAACTGACTTTGGTTTACTGTTTTGAATGTAAACGCGGAGGCATGACTGTGATGCTATTATGTCAAGAGAAGAAACTATTCCCTTTAAGACCTTCAGCGTTTCAAATTCAGGTGTCAGGACTCGGTAGATCTCTACATACAGCAGCAATGGAACTCCTGATAAAATGCATTGCACGAGAGTGAGACATCTCAAGAACTGGTCAGGGAGAAGACCAGTAACAGGATAAGAAAAACTGCAAAAGCACATCAGACTTTTTTAAGACCCCATGGAGGCTGAATTTGCCAGTCAAGAGGCTTTCTGAACAGTTTCATGGACAGTTTAAGGTTCATGTCCTCAGATGGGCTTCACTTGCCCCATTATCATGCTCAACTTACCCCTGCCCTCTGGGGGGAGTTCTGCTATAGGACCAACTTTTTTGAGAGGCCATACCCGGAAAACAGTATTAGGTAAACAAAATGCTTAATTCATGTGGACGCACAACAAACTGATGCATGTGTGGCTCTGTTTAATATAAATAAAAACTAGAATGTTTTGCGATAGAAACGTGACATGTAATTGGTGGCTTATTCTACCGTTTTCTTCCCTGCAAAAACATTTACAACCTCTTCAGCGCTCAGTGTCTTGAAATCTATTAATTTCTATAGTTAAACTTTGACTGATCTCCCTTTTGTGATGTCACTTCCGTTCGGTTCAGGTTTTCTTTTTTTTTTTTGAGATGCAGAACAAAAAGAATAGCAGAAGTTGTTGTAGGTTGTATCTCGGTAAATTCACATGAAAATCTAGTTCCAACATTGTTTCCCAACACAAAGGTTCACTGGGGCCTCACACCTGCAAGTTGCACTTTAAATTGCAATGCTACCTATGGCCATGTAGATATGTTTCATAAGCAATGAAAGTCATACACCAAAGTTCATAGGCGCAGAAGCAGGAGTGAGCATTTGTTTTGGTTAGAGTTCGGGTCACAGACCATTGTAATCTAGGAAAAGTCACGTGAATGTTTGTGAATGTAAAAAAAATATATTTATCATTCATTCTGGCTCCTTATTAGGAAGAAAATTCAGGACCTCTGGCAGCAGCACAAATTAGCTGCAGTAAATTTTCCAGAATTAGCCATTTCTGTACACTTGTTTTGAGTTGCAGTGATGAGGACTCTAACAAACGCTTGGCCCAGCGCCACTGCTGGGAGAAATCCTGGCAGACACACAGGCTTATGATTGGCCGTATGAGATAAAGCATCAGGAGTGGGGCTCACTAATAAGGTCATGTCAAGCCTAATCTGTCCCGCTGCTGCACACCAGCGTGTGCTACACCAGTCCATCTCCAGCCCAGCGAGCCAATTAAACACATCAGAGTTTCTCCTCGCACCACGAAACCCTGTACAGGAGGATTGTGTTTTCACTCATGAGGCAAACTCGGCCAGAAATACCCAAGCAGGCAGAGAACGATCACCGCTAATTTCACTGCTCGGCCCTGACATTAAGTTTTAAGTTGTTTTCTGAGAAGTCACATTTCACTTTACAGCGAGTAATTACTGCCACCCTGGAGACAAGTGCTAGGGTGGCTGACAGAAAAAATAATGTTTTATTTACAAAATTGTTTGCTTGTAAATATTATGTGAAATCGGGCCCCCAATTAATGAATTCTGCTGGCACATTTCCCATTTATTACGAGAAAGGTGATGACAATGCTCTCAATACATTGCGAAAATAACAATCACTTCAAGGTACTAAGCTAACCCTCCAAAATCCAACATTTTTATGCACTGAACAGCACAATTGTTGCCAGGGAAAATGTTCTTTGGCACCTTTTATTCCAGAAAATAAGCCAATTAAGTGGACAGACGAGTCCAACCGATCGATATACATGCGGCATGCCAAAACTTAAGGTAGGTTTCACGAGGTAAATAGCACATTGCAATGAAAATACATCAAGTAATTTGCTGGCAATATGGCAAGTGCCATCAGAATTTTAAAGCGATGAAGTTCTCAAGCACAACTTGACACATTTCCCAAATATGCTACGCCCACTGACTTTCCTTTATTTTTCAGTAATCGCTTCATTCATCATTCTTAAAATCCCTCACAAATCCACATAAATAAAAGAATGACTCAGTTCAGTAAAAGTGATTCTACTACTCTAATCTGCATCGAATATATTCATCAGAATTAAATCAATTGGTTCTTAACTGTCGAGCAAGGAAAACCTAGTTTCTGGCAAAATGCAACTGGGCTAATTAAAATAAGAAGACACTGAGGTATTGCGTTTTCACTCTTTGTTTGGTCTTACCCGTCTTAATCCCCATTCTCCAGGTTTGCGTTCAGAAAGCAAAATACACCCTAAACATTGAAAAATAAATAAATAAACCAAAAAAAAATGCTTCAAAACCTATCCTTGGGCCAGAGTTCAGTGGTAGGAAAGTTAGCTTAATGTGGCGGCCGCTATGCTAACCCTGTCTAGGAGCCGAAGCTCAGCGATTACACTACCACGCTCGCTTTATCCAGGTGCTGAAACTCCACAATTATGCCCCTCTGACAGCTCTGTCTAGGTGGCACAGCACCACCATTACACCGATACACAAGCCCTGACTGGATCCTGTACCTCTGTGATTGCGCCTCTACACTAGCACTGATTGCATGCTGTACCTCTGATTATGTCTATACACTAGCCCTGACTAGATGCTGTATCTCTGATTCCGCCTCAAGCTTAGCCCTGACTGGGTGCTATATCTCTGAGATTAATGTCTCTACACTAGCTCTGACTGAGAGCTGTATCTCTGAGATTAATGTCTCTACACTAGCTCTGACTGGGTGCTGTATCTCTGAAATTAATGTCTCTATACTAGCTCTGAGAGCTGTATCTCTCAAATTAATGTCTCTACACTAGCCCTGACCTGTATTGCCTGTGACTATGCTGATGCGAAGTGACCGGGCAGAGAGGCCAGTGAACAGGCCATCGTTTGGAGAGATTAAGGTGGCTGTAAGTGGTCCTGACAGCATCGCAGCCCTGATTACGCTCACACTCCATCACCCTCCACGGCCCGTCAAACGCTCAAATGTGGGCACAGATTTAGCGTCTCACTGGGCCACTGACACTCAAGCTCCTGTCCGTCATCTCCAAGCTCCACCCACAGCTGACCCCGCCCTTCACCCTGTCCTGTCCTATCAGGACCCCCCACACAGAGTCTGACAGCCTTGCCCCCGAGGCAGGACCAGGGTCCCGGCCGGGACTCTAAATTAAACACATTTACCCACAATTGCCAGGAGACCGGAAGAGTCGGGATTTCCATACGCTGACAGCCTAAGAGAGTAAAAAGGTGGAGTCAAATGTGACCGGAGTGATTATGACGGGTTGATAGGCGCTGACATCAACAGATACTCCTCTAACCATGTGCACGAGAGTGCACACACACACACACACACACACACGCACGTACTCACAGGAGAACAGGAAAACAAAACGATAATGAGAAACAAATGCAAAAAAAAAAAAACATTAAAAAGAATGATGAAACATGGTCACATTAAATGTCGCTGACAGCAGCAGAGGGGTGTCATATTTAAATATCAAAAACCAATGATAACTGGTCCAGAAACAGGTGCAACTCATCATTAATCATTATTAAAGTCATATTCAAACCTTGCCTATGTATTAACTGTTAAATTTTTTTTTAAATTTGCTAAATTTGCTGTAAATAATGCGGCAGTTTTTTCAGTGAGAAAATTAAACAATTTCAATGAATTTCTGTTAGATTTTGAACAAGCATGAGATGGTTACCGCGCCTGCCACGGTTTTGGTATTCTGGCCTATAAACAATAGGTGACATAGGGACAGACACACGGAAAGTAGGACCAACGGAAGTATCAAAAGGCACAGCTACACAGTAAGACATACAGTTGTATTGAAAAGTTTGGGCACCCCAGATCAAAATCTCTGTTACTGTGAATAGCTGAGCGAGTAAAAGATGACTGCTTTCCGAAAGGCATAAAGTTAGAGGCCACATTTCCTTTAATTTTAAGTAAGATCACTTTTTAATTTCTATTCTTTTCCTGTTTCAAGATGACAAAAAAGGAAAAGGGTCCAAAGAAAAAGTTTGGGCACCCTGCATGGTCAGTTCTTAGTAATGCTCCCTTTGGCAAGTATCACAGCTTGTAAACCTGTAAACACTTTTTGTTGTCAGCGAAGAGTTTTTAAATTCTGGTTTTGGGGATTCTGCCCTTTATTCTTCTCTAAAGTCTTCTAGTTCTAGTTCTATTTGGCTGCCTTGCATGCACTGCTCTTTTGAGGTCCATCCAGAGATTTTCAATGATGTTGAGGTAGGAGACCTCGAGGACTATGGTGAAGCTTTTAGCTTGCACCTCTTGAGGTAGTCAGGTGTGGATTTTGAGGTGTGTTTAGGGTCATTAGCCTGTTGTGGAAGCCGTCCTCTTTCCATCCTCAGCTTTTTCCAGATGGTGTGATGTTTGCTTCCAGAATTTGCTGGAATTTATTTGAATCCATTCCTCCTTCTATCAGTTAAATGTTCCCCATGCCACTGGCTGCAACACAAGCCCAAAGCATGATCAATCCAACCACATTCCTGACCGTTGGAGAGGTCTTCTTTTCATGAAATTCCGCAGCTTTTTTCTCCAAACATACCTCAGCTCATTTCAGCCAATGAGCTCTATTTTAACTTCATCAGTCCAGTTTCAAAAATGCATCAGTCTTGTTCAGATGTTCCTTAGCAACCTTCTATTGCTTAATTTCATGGTGAGGGTGCAGAAGAGATTTCCTTCTGATGACTCTTCCATAAAGGTCATCTTTGAGCAAGTGTCACTGAACTGTTGGGCAGTGCAGTATGACTTCATGGCGTACTAAATCTTGCTGAAGGTCTTTTGTCGTCAACCGGGGGTTTTGATAAACCTTTCTAGCAATCTGATGAGCAGCATATAGGTTTTGCATATATGCAAAATACATAAAATTGGCAGTTTTCATATATTATAGGTACATATATATACCTATATGTCTCTATAATATATGAAAACAGCCAATTTTATGTATGTAACGTATGCGAAACCTACATGAGGCCCTATACATTTAGTTACATTTAGACTAAGGACCTCGGAGCCATATTCATCTAGAAACTGACATTACAGACAAGATAGAAAACATTGCATTTGGTGGAGGTAACAGTGTTGTGTCTTACATTTCAGTGGATGTGTATGAGCTGTAATGATGTGAATCCAATTTTATCTAATGTGGTGAATATGGCAGTGACTTAAACTTGAAAAAATGCTTAATGATGAAATAAACATAATCAAACCATTTTGTTTGCATACATTTCCTTCTCTTCCAAAAACACACAACTGAATCTTCATAGAATAGAAATGAGTACGGTGAGGAAAGAATTGATGACCTTGTTATTGTTAATGTTTCAGGAAAAAAATGTATCAAATAGTATTAGATATTTCTGTTGATATCATAGCTTTTTGTCTCCTCTCACTCCCCATAGTTAATAATAACTGGTTTACACATAACATGCAGGTGTCCCATGTCAACATGCATTTAGGATCAAATGTGATGCCAATTTTCACGTGATCACATGAGATTAATAAGTTATTGTGTGAAATTCTTGTCATTTCTTTCAGGGAATTTGGACTAATATGCAGACACTACTTTGAGAATAAAAATATGAGCTAGGCATCATGTATGACAGTTGCAAAAGTGAGATATCAGCTATACAACAGGTATGACAAACAGAACCTGCCACTGGGTATATGAGCTATATAGGAGACATATACGTTGTATGTTCATAAAGGGCCTATATGTGGAAATAAAGAAGTGATATAGGAGACCTATATGCCCTCTATAAGCACATATATGTACCTGAATTTGGCCTATATGCGGCATATATGCACATATGCTGCACATATGCTGCATATATGCACATATATGTTCATAAACTTGCTGCCACATGATAGGTTTTAAAAAGCATTAGATAATTAAATTTATATTTAAAAATATATATTACAGCGCTCTAAGGGGTCATTACAATGGTTTTTTGGCCAGAGATATTCAGTGCATTTTAAATGCTAGCAATGTAGCGACTGCTCACCTTCAGGAACACAGAGCAGTTGCTGCAGGTGTTCCTGCCTCACACACGCTGAACTCCTCCCACACAGCCCATTGGGTGGGGCTGCCACTGTCCTGCCATCAACTGCAGCACTGATTGGTTCCTAAAGCCAACAATTTTTTTTCTCCTTTCTCCCCTTTTCTAACATATGCTGGTTAGCAGCTTTCGGTGAGCCCCGGGCAGCCCGTGGAGTCAGGGAGGTCGAAGGGCATATTTCCCCTGAGTCATGCCGTCGCTCAGCTACAGTGCTGGGAGATATTTGTGATGAGCGTGGCTTTTATTATTAGCACCAGCAGAGTGCATATGCTCACCTCATGCTAGCTGCCAGTTGATCTGAGTGCACATGAAAGGTTAAGGATGGGGCAAATAAAACAGAAGGGAAGCCCTCCAGTAGCTCTGCACTGTGTGATGCCATCACGGCAGGCATTTCTTCTAATGTCTGCTTCAGACACTGATCAGTGTAGTACTGACACTTTCTGCAAAGACTCAGTCTTTTCTACATGAATTCACGTCAAAAAAAGTTAAAATACAGATACACGTTTCTTGCTTGATTTCGTTGATTCACCGTCATGCAGAGAAATGTTTTTACAGACCTTTCATGGCCCCGTCGGAGGGCTACTGGGGAGAGAAAACTAGGATCTTTGCAGATATGAAAATCTCATCTGATGATGAGGCCTCTCGTAATGAAACACTGAGTTAATGTTGTTATCAGTCTGACTCAACATTCAGTCCACCAGCATGTCCTTTTCTTCAACTCAGTTCCAGTCTTTTTCAGTGGTGCAAGAGAACAGCGAGAGACATCGCCCAGGTCCTGTGCAGTTTATAAATCAACAAGTTAACAACGCAATCGCCAAAGTGAGCAGTTCCACCCCTTTTTTGGTAATTGTGTAAGCACATATGGGAACGCACGTGACGGCAGTATTGAATAAATGCAAAAACCCTTGGCTACATGAAATGCTGCGTAATTCTAATTACAGGAAAGATATTCTTATGAAAAACACTGTCTTTCACAGATGAGAAGCCTGCAAACACTAAAGATAGAAACCTCTTCTTCCCTGGAAGGAAATATGCCCTAAATTCATCAATTAATGCCCTCAAGCGAATTGGCTCATATGACGACACACAGCAAGGCAGAAAAACCCTTGAAAATTTGGGGACAATGTCATTCAGAATTCTTCATTTCAATCAGCGGGGTTTATCTTTAACGCACCGAGACACTTGCTGTGTCTGAAGGAGATCAGAGAGGCTTTAATTAGCCATGGCCGAGGAGGGGCACCGAAGCTCGTCCGTGTAAGGCAGACCCTGGACGCCGGTCCCCTGAGGACCCCAGGCCGAAGATCTGTTCTGACGGGGCTCTTCCCCTCGGCAAAGGGCCTAAGACGACCAGAAGAAAGGCCGAACCCTCCCCCAGACTTACACAAAGCAGACGCACAAGTGCCGTGTTCCGGAGCGTCTTCAGGTCATCACAGTACTTTCAGGTCTCTGCAGCGGCGTACACCAGCAGCCCTTGAGCTCCACACCAGCTCCAGACACAGAGGAACGCATCTGTCCTGTTCTTCTCAGATTGTTTTATATTTGAGGTCTTCATTGATTTCTCATTTCCTGATGGAAATCAATCACCTTGGAAACCAAAAAAACAAGCAATCTTCCATTGTTGCACATAAACCCCACAGGTTTTTTCTATTTCTGCTCAGGCCTGGGACCCGACCTTTCATCAGTGCACTTTCCTTGCTACGGTTTCCATTTAAAGCCCATTAGAATGCATTTTGGACCTGCATCCCAATTTATATCCTTAAACATGCCAAAGGCTTTTAAAAAAAAGGCAACACTACAAAATACACATTTTGGTCCAAAACAAATCCGTAAAGGTAATTTGAAATATTCTAATGATTTAAAAATATTTCAATATCTGAAGTAGTGACATAAAAATCAAAGTGCATAAGAATAGTATATCATTGCTTGGATAGTATGGGAGCTGCTCTCCCCGGCATGCCCGCCCTTGGTTAAGCTTTGCTTCCTAGTATTGGCGAATGCAGACAAACATTGACAGTCTCGGTGGCCGTCACGCAAATGCGACATGACTGAGGGAGCTTCCTTAAGAAGCGCTGGAGAAAAGAAAAAAAAAATAATTCAGCCGGTTGCTGATTGATGGCAAACGAGATCGCTCTGTCACCAGCCGTCCCCCGATCCTCCCCCCACAGCACGATCTGTGCGCAACCTCCACCAGCCACTGCAAAGCATGATGGGACGATGGAGGGTTAAAGTCAGAGGGTGGCCGCTGTTGGTCAGGAACGTGCCTCATCCTGACCTTGTGAAAGTTCTGCTTCGATTAATACCCCTCCCAAAAGAGAGACAGCCCAGTGGGCCAAATCTCTGCCACATCTGGTAAAGTTGCTCCCATGTCCCCAGCCCTCAAGAAACTGCTCTCAAAATCCAATTCCAGGAACTGCCCATCATCCTACAAAAATATCATGCTTTTCATCCTTACAGCCCAAATACAAGCTTGAATATTGATCTAAAAGGAGGAGATTTTTACAGGCCATTATAACTACTTGTGCTCAGGGTCATTCTCCTGCAAGCAAGGAACTCTCATCACAAGCTCTGCGAACATCACCACCACCTGAAGGTCATTTTATACCTCCGAGACATATGTCGACAGATGTTTTAAGAAAAACGGTGGACGATACAGATTCATTTATGCTTGAACAAAGTTTCGGACAATGTCTTCAGCGCTAACTGTCATCTCCATGGTAATTACAGCCTCTTTTTTACACCCATAACCAACTGATCTTTGTGTTAATGCTACTACATCAACTTTCTATATCCATGACAACCACAAAACTCTTAGTCCATCCAGCCAGTGAAAATATTCCAACGACAGTCATTCTGAGGCAGAATTCGGCTTAATCTAAGCAGACACTCCAGCTTTATTTCGAGTAGCAATTGCTTTATGCTGTATTCTTAACTGTGCAGCCCCTCTCCACTCCTGAATATGCATACTTGAATAATTTTTTCCAAACTTTTATTTTGTAGGAGATCAAAGAACCCCCGTTAACTTGACCCACAGAGCTTGGAAGTCCCTCCTCCAACCCATCGCCCTTCAGCATAATCCAGGAAGATCCTGCCTGTTTATCATTTCTGCAACTACACCAAACATCCATCATGGCATAGACAACTCCCAGAATAAATATCAAATCTTTCCCCCAAACTAAGGCTGTGGAAGGATACATCAACCAGCATATACTGCAGAGTCTATCCCACATGTTCCAAACCTAAACAAGGCTTGATTTTTCTAATTATCATTCAAATATCCCTGAACAATGTCCAAATATATGGCCGTAGAAGCATTCATGTGTACACAAGTTCTGGCACTGAGACATCTGAATGCGAGGAAGGCTGCTGCATAATGGCAGTCTTGTGTTGGCTTTGTCCACGGAGGTTAAAGGCGAGCAGCCATCACAGCCGCATTCACATAAAGAAGCATTGAGGCGTTTGTTCACTTAGGTTGTACATCTGTGTTCGGAAATAGTGGTCTTACTCACCACTTGGCTTCTGGGAGACTTGAAGCTGCCCCCCCCCCTCCAATTAAACTGAAATCTTGCGCCATTCTTCCTTTCAATAACTGCAAATAGCATTATGTTCGAACATGTAAATGGCCCTCAATTGCTTGTGTTATTGACACCACCTGTATTTGAGCAGCAACACAGTCCGTACTGTCTTGCATCACAATAGTCTTCCCACCTGGTGAATTAAAAACAAACTGACCTTTATTCAGGTCCGATAGAACTTAGAATGAGTTCTTGCATTGAGTAACCCACAACAATTTTAATGGTAAGGATAAGTTTTCCAAACATTGGGCTGACCCCATGGAAATTCTTGGATAACTGGTGGTTTGAGACAGTTTAGTGGCACTAACTGTCTCTGGCCAATAAATATGTTCACAGCTTTTAGTCAGGAAGTGCTGATTGGCTGCTCATCTGTAACTTGACCTAGAGTCTGGCGATGACTGAATCTTTCTCGTTTGCAGTTTATTCAAGTCAAGAGGATGAATAATTTGCTGGCTAGCATGGTAGCCCTTTTTGCCATTAAGCTAATGGGTTATACGAGCTGCTATTTTTGTAGAAAAATGTGCTGGGGAAAAGCATTAGCATAATAGCGGGCTAATTCATTCTGTTGACTTGAATAGACCGCCAACTCGAATTTAACACTTTTTAGAAGATTTTCCAAATAATATCACGCTGATATTTATGGAATAAATAGGATCTCAAATTGGTGAGTCCGAGATATCAAATTTAATTTTCCTTAATGTCTCGCCAAAGGCTCAGAATAAACCAAAACTAGATAACTCAGTCGCTACAGGGACCGAATCGTGTATCTCCCCAATCCCCATGAGAGATCACTTGCAAATTTTTACAGCCGCAATGTTACTGTTTTTACTCTTGCTATGACATTGATATGCATCCCTGTACAAACACACACAGACGCACATAAAAAAAAGTGACTCAAAATGAGCAGAAAACAAAATCTGCAAAAGAAATTTGACAAAATGGCCGCCGGCGGACGTATTGGATGTCGGAAATTGTTGAGAAGTGTTCTTGAGCATTGCCAAATAAACATCTTTGACTATGCAAATTTAGAAAAAAAAAATCCTACAACCTTTGAAGTCTCCAGAGCCTGGAACAGAAAATCTCTGCGACTTTGGCGGCGGCAGCCTCGGAACTAAACCATAGTATCTCCTAACTATCATCGTTGGGGTTTCTTTACTCTGGTTTCATTAATTTGATATCTCATGCTCACTTAGTACAGATCATCTATATATCCAGTAGAGTTCGCTCACAGAAAATAAGGCTTTATGTCGCCTAAGGGGGCATAAGGCAGGGCACTGAAGAGATGAGCAGGTGGGTCTTGCTTTCTTACGCAAAGTGAACATCAAACGCATCCTGATTTGAGTGTGACCACCTCTGTTAATGACACCAGTTTTGACTGTTGCTGAAGAAAATCCAAATGGAAGCTCCCTTTGTCATTCTTTTGTTTCTTCCATTTACAAGCAAACAGACTCTTCACTGACTCCAGAGGTTTTCAGGCCACAAGGTCCATGTGATCTTCTGAAGACCCCGTTTTCTCTTGGAAACAGAAGAATCTCAAGACCTCTGTTCAAAGGCATACCTCATCTCCGACTGGATGTTATAATTTCTTTCTCGTCATAATGACACGATGTGATGAAAAACAGAAATCCATTCTGCGACTGGAGGAGTTTCCACATTCGCATAATTTACAAGGCCAGATGAATAGATGAATGCATTTCCTCCAATTGTTTTCATTGATTCCAAAGCTTTCCGGGGACAGGAGGTGGGGCTTAAGGTCAGTGGGCGGGGCTGACTGTCGACACACGGTGGTCTGATTTAATGAGCCCCCAACACTGACATCAGCTTCTTTACGGCTCTTCTTTTTAAGGGGGTGGGTTTGGGGCACATTTTATGGTGGCAGAGCCATTGTGTCGGAAATGAGGGTGCAGTGATTGATTTGGAGAATTCAGGCTGGGGCAGGAAGGGGGGAAGCCTGCATTTGTCCCGCTGGTCGTGTGCAGCGAAAAGAACAATTTGGCGAGCAGCACAACAACAGCCCTACGCAAGAGGGAACATATGTGCCCAATGAGAGCAGGGCCTCAATGGATCCCATGCAGATGAGGGGGGGAGCAGAGGAGAGCGGGCCTTAACATATGTTGCCTTATCCCCCCTGGACTGCATCCCCAACCACCTGCAAGCCTCAGTGCTTCAGTGCTGATGGGAGGGGCAGATAGGAGGATTATGGGTAACCAGCGTGGCAGGCTGGGTGGTCAGACCCTTCCCTCAGTAACGAATGGAAGGCAATTGCTTTGAGAATCAAGGAAATTGCCCGACAGATTAGTAAATTGGCAAACTCAGTAATGCGGCTACCGGTGAATTTGGAACATCACTGCCTGCAAAGATGGACGTACATAATCTGTACCCACAGCATCAATCTCTGGGGCAGCAGCTGCCTTTCAGGCCTTCCTGAGGGAAAAACAGACCGACTCGAGGGCTTCGGTCTGAAGATCTTAAGATCTTCCCCTCCCCAGGGTCCATCGAGAAAAAAGAAATTCACACTGATCATGGTGCAAAACCAGTTTCCTACAAAAACATTTCTCGCAGTATTCCCACATCGTTGCGGCAGAGCAGTTACCACTTTGCCTTCATTTAAATGCATTACTGGGAGTATACAAAGCGACCAAGGCTATGAATATTTTCTGACCAATTTGACGGGATGGCATTCAGTTTTCTGAACAAAAGAACGCACTAAAACCTTAAATCTAACAGACCAGATCTGAGGCATCAGTTGCCGTAACAAAAGCCAACGTTCTCTCCACTCTTTGCTGCAAAAGTTTCATTTTTCAAATCTAATGGTGCGTAAAAATGAGCTTGGAGATCTTTTGTTGTGTTGGTCCTCAAGTAAAACAAGCCTTGACAACAAGCTTGTCACAAGGGTTCCTGAGAGTTCTGTCAGACACGAAGACCCCCTCTGCCCCACATCGGAGGTTTACGATTTAGAGCAGCAGCACCTTACAGCAATTTCCACAGCCCTGCCGAGTCGAGGGCCGATTTCTAAGGACAGATTCGGGGTGACAGCTGGTGAGCGGCAGGGGGTGGGGAGGTCGGCGCTCTTTTGGGATGCATCTCCTGGGTGTTCCTCTTCAGGTGGGAGGGAGCTCGTCTGTAAGGCATGGGCGCTCCAACAAAGATTGACAGCTGTCAACCAAATTGTTGTTTTGACCCAGTCGTCTCAAACTGCAGTCTTGGAAGGCCACAGTACAACCAATACTTGTGGGAAACAAAATGTGCGGACACTTCCGCCAGTCAGAGACTTAAATTAAGCCCTTGAGCGCAGAGGTATAATATCTGCAGACAGGGCAAAATTTTGACATTTTAAATCCCATGTTTTAACCTATTGTGTGCTTGTCTGCCCGCCCTCGCTGACAAGGACTGTGTGTCAATATCAGCAGGGTTAACGAGTAGTCAGCGAGGGCCCCCCACGTGTTCAAAAACCCCACCAGATAACACAGTGTTTAACCAGCCACCAAATAAACAACACCCCTCCTCCCCCACGTTGACCTGGCCTGCATCCTACCCGCCCCCCAAAGATCACCGCCCTTGTGCCCTACTCCCTCCCAACAGATCAGTGCCCCAATACCAATACACAGGTCAAAAACCTAGCTGTGTTCAAAAAATAAGGTGAAACATGAAATAAAGGCTGAGTCCTAATACGGTGCCCGATGCCTGCATTTTCATGTTCTTTTTTCTTTTTTTTTTTGAAGAAATTTGGCATTACAAATACCACCCAAATTCTGAATTTTCAACTAATGGACCAACTACTAGCATGCTCATCAGCAACTCATCCTGCCAGCGCAGGATTGCATGGCAGTTCACGAATCTCCTCAAAAAAAAAGCACCCGCCAGCCTCCGCTGTTTTACACTCATAGATTCACACCTTGCATACAGTGAGCGATGGTGGAGGTAATGCGAACATGCTCATGCTCAGAAAGCACCTGTGACCTGAAAAGTGCCCAGATGGCCAGCAGGACGCGGGTGAGCAATGAACAATGCAAACCCCAACGGACTGCATCCCTCCAATTTCCCTGAACAGCGTGAAGCAAATTATGCACTGCTCTCGTGAGGCTGCTGGTCACAGTCTGCACTGTGAGCTTTTCCTAGTGAAAGTAATGTGATTCTTGGCATACTGGCAGGCTATTTAAGGGAAAACTAGAGGAGTTTTACATTAATCCAGTTTATAGCATGATAACGATGTACTCTGGATCCAAGTGAAACAAATAATTATGCGCACTGTTCTTCTAGAGAAAGGCTGTCCGTGGACAACAGCAGGACTTATCCCCAGAACAAAACCATTCTCCCCATGAGCAAAATGCATAGCTTGGCTAACGATTGACTCAACATGAAATCAGCAGGTAGAGATAGTGACATTTTTTCACTGTATTTGTTTGGTTTGTATGTGAGTTTGCATGTTCTCCCCGCGTTCGTGTGGGTTTCCTCCGGGTACTCAGGTTTCCTCCCACAGTGCAAAGACATGCATATCAGGCTAATTGGAGACACGAAATTGTCCATAGGTATGAGTGTGAGAGTGAATGGAGTGTGAATGGTGTGTGCGCCCTGCAAGGGATTGGCGAGCTGTCCAGGGTGGGTCCCTGCCTTTCGCCCATAGTCAGCTGGGATAGGCTCCAGCTCCCCACGTGACCCTAGTGAGGAATAATCAGGTATAGAGAATGGATGGATGGACGGACGGTTTGCAGGTAGCACTACAGACAAGGTCATAGAGTGACCAACCTCAGTTACACCTTCTCAATGCACCAGAAAACATCACAAGAGGTTTGACATGGTTCCCATCAGAACTAAGTTGGTGCATCTGTAAATGTACAGTTAGACCAGGTGGTGGCCCAATGGGAAAGCTCTGATGCTCAGGCAAAATGGTAGGGTTCGTCCTCTGCACCAGGAATTAACATAAGAAGTTTCACGCTATTCCTGATTAATGGTAGCGCAGCGCAGCGGCAACACTCGCTCTTTGGCTCTCGCATGCACTTCAAATCTTATTACCCCGGCTAAGTAAGTTAAGTTTTAACCCCTGTTTCTTTCTTTCTTTGTTTGTCTGTCAGTTCATAAGATAACTTTTTTTTAGTTATTTTAACGGATTGGCATGAAATGAAAGCGATGGTTTCCGACGGGCCTCGGCTTACCTGGTGTTAATGTTAAATCAGCAGCGATCTCCATCAAGTAACGTTGCCCCCGGTTCAGCTCACAAACTCAGAAGCTCTCGAGCCCGTAATACAGATGGCGAGTTGAGGGAAGTACAAAGTATCCTGGATGGCGTCCATTGAGAAGGCACTTTTGAGTTTCAACGTAGCAAGCTAAAATAACTAGCTAAACTAACCATCTAACTTAAATTTGCCAAGTTTAAAACATTACCTCGAGACTAAACGCGCTTTTAATTTAACGTCACAACTTTGGCGAGCTGGCTAGGCTGAGTCGCGGCTTGTCAACTTGAAAAAAAAAACCGACAGTGGCTGACACCGCTTTGGCTCTCTTTGTGACAATTTTTCTCCTCTTTCGCCTCGCTAAGCAAGACGCAAATATGACTTTGAATGTAATCTGTCGTGCGAAAAATTTGTTTCGCGTCCGGTGTGAAAGCAGCTTCACCACTTTCCACTAGATCTTCTTCCGCCTCCTCACGAGCTGGTGGTTTGGCTAACCGCCTAAACTAGTCGGCAGGTGCGTCATCGCGATTTTGACCCTCCTAATGTGTTCTGGTGAAATTTTACGAATTTATCACTTTTTCGTCTGATATTCGGTATTAAGCTCCGCGGCATTGTCCACACCCGGTATCTGGCCGCACTAATTAAATTTTGATAATTTTCATTACATCCTGCTTGTTTTATTCGGGACCAGGCAGGGAAAGCTGCTGGGAACCTATTGTTTACGCCAGTATTCTTATTCTTATTCGTAGGAAATCCTACTTCCCATACATGAAAAATCACCAAACTTTGCACAAAGGTCCAGTCCCATGCCAGATTGCCTCAGCGGCAAAAACAGGCCAATAGTCCCGATGGTAGCCCTACAGCAAGCCTCTAAAATTCAAAATTTTGAAAATTCACAAATCAATTATATGTGCTACAGATTTCCAACTTTAACCAAAATGTAGCCCCAATACTTAAGAAACTTTTGGCCACTTAAACTCAGTACAAATTATGAAGTCTATCCCTTTGCTTTTTTTTTTTTTCCTCAAAAACTGTAAAACTTATAAACTTATTTTTGCTCAATTGTCACCAAATTTGCTTTACTGAATCTTCAGATTGTCCTCCACAAAAATACCACCTGGTGTTTCAATATTTGGAATAATTGAGCCTTCAGTGCATGAAAATGTTTGACTGTAAACATACCAGCCAATTCTTGATGAATACATTTTCAATATTCCTGAAAAAATTGATAATATTTTAGAGTCATAGTCGATGAAGTTTGCCAAATATCAGACTTTTTTCTCAAAAACTGAATATTTGAAACCATTTTGAATTCGGCTCGCATGGAACAATTGGAGTCAATGTAAGAATGGCATTTTTAAACATTAGATTTTCTCTTATGAAGCAAAACACTTATTGCTAAAAACAAATCACCAACATTTCTATACTGTCAAGCTGCAATTTATGAATGATCAGATTTCTGTCTTGAGAACTGAAGTTTTGACAGTTTTTGAAATCTTTCTTGACAACTGCTGCTAAGCTGGTGACTCCCTGAGTCGATTAATGAAGCCACACACCTATTCATACTTCTAGCCAATTAGTTCAATGAGTTAAGAGTTAGTTCGTAGCCTAAGAGGTTGTGAGTTCAACCCCCAGCTATGGCAGAATGGACATTGTAATGTTGATGTTCTTGTTCTTTGCCTATTTAGGAACTTGTTGTTTTCCTCAATAAACATTTAAATTCAAAAACTTTGAAAAATCCTACCAAACCAACCGTACGTGCTACAGTTTTGCAACTTTCACCAAAATGTAGCCCCAATACTTTAGAAACTTTTGTCAACTTAAACTCACTACAAACCTTTAGACCCAGCAGCAAGAAATATTATTTTCTGATTGTCTGATAGTTCACCAATTCAATACATCTGTATGGATGGACTAAGCAGAAAAACCTGTCTTGGCCTCGGAGGTTTCATCACTTCTCAAAGTGAGAAATGTCATGAGTGGTGCGTGAGCGTGTGTCTCATGCCCAATGCACGAGACTAGAGCCCTTTTGTGGTTGCAGCACGTCTGCAGCAAGCATTTTCCTGTCATGTTGACGTCAGAGAGACATATCCTCAACTGAGAATATTCATGTCTGAAATAATCAATCCATTATGAAAATAGTTGTGTATTAACTATTATGTATTTAAATAACTGATTTATTGACAAATCGTCACTGCTTTATTTCTTAATTTAGTCCTAAAATGCGATTGAAGAATTTTAAAATGCATGTAACTCTTATCCGCTACTTGCTAATTAGCTCAGTGAGATGAAGGCTACTAGGCTATTTGGTGTCAGAGATTATTAGTTCAAATGTCAACCAATGCAAAATGTACGATGTAATCCCACCTTTCTTGTTATCCTCCATTTTTTGCCTAAATTTGCCTGGCCCCAATATCACTGCAAAGCAGCTTCAATTCTACTTGTGATTAGGAACATCAGATTAACTAAAATGACCAGCTTTTGGAAGTAAATTGGTGAAACTATAGACACGAGAAAGAGAAAGTCAGAGAAATTGCAGGCTCAGGATCACACCTGACGCAATGATACTCCCATACATACACTCGCAGTTCCCCACACTGACCCAACCCAATAAATAAGCTATATTCCACAAATTATGCAAATTTTATAGAAGGAATAGTTGCATTAGATCAGATCAATGATACTAACAGCCATAAGCTCCAGATCTTTTGTAAATCCATCATTAAGCACTAGCAGTACACACAGAAACCAGATCACAGCTGAGGATATTACTCCATTATATACATATCACAGCTCAGGACACACAGAGCCCAGAACACAGCTGAGGACCTGATACACAGATCCCAGAATCCGAATTTCAATAAACCCTGGTTACAGGCGAGGATGAAAGTATACCTAAAACATACAGTAGTGGGCTGCTCCCCGCACTCGAGTGTAATGCTCACTGCTGATCGCATAAGCAGATGCCACAGGAACACAGACTAAATGCAAGAAAACAAAAGGTTCGCCTCAAGACAATGCTTCCTGTATACCTGTAAGGCAGTCAGTACTACACACGCATACGGTGTGGGCTCGGAGCTGGCATCACTTATTGGCTGTTTTTCGATACACTTTATTGAACCCCATGGGGTAATTTGTCCTCTGCATGTAACCCATCCCAGCAGTGGGCAGCCACAGAGCGGTGGCCGGGGACCAACTCTGGTTCTAAAGACAGTTCCTTGGTCAGGGGCACTAGCAGGAGTGTTCCTGTGATGCATGTTTTTGTGGGTGGGGGAAACCGGAGTACCCTGGGGAATCCCATGCGAACACAGGGTGAACATGCAAACTCCACACAGACAGGCCCCAGATTCAAACCCATGACTTTCTTGCTGTGAGGCGACAGTGCTAACCACGTCACTGTTTTTATTTTTTTTATTAAAAAAATAATGTTATTGTTTTGCTGACACGTTCCCCAGATCTGCTCGCAAATTAAGCAGGCTGGACAAATATGATCAGAATGAGAGGAATAGCGGGTAACAGCTTGAACACTGCAAGCAAAGCTGGGCACTGCAGCACAAAGCGATGATAAGCAATGTAGAATAATGGAACTATTAACGGGACTGGGGGAAAAAGTTAAAAACAGAACAAATCAACCTGCACGTAATCTAGTCCTTTGGTATGAAGAGCAGATGCCTTTAACAACAGTGCTGAAGCCCACTAAAAACCCGCCACCGCTACGGCCCCCAGGACTGCAGTCAGACCCCTCCCACGCAAGAGCTGGTGTTATTTCTGTGTCTGAGGCCAGACCTGCGCGTGACTGACTGGCCGCCTGCCAGTTCAAGAGCAAAGACTTATTTCCTGTGGCTTCCTTATGTCAGATGTGACCTTATATGTACGCATACACTTCCGGCTGCTTCTGTGAACATAAACACACACCCACCCACCCCAGTAGCATTGACCAAGTCCTACAGGGTCACAATCTTTTTCACAAAGGACTTGTACCTCGAGGAGTTGAACACATTGGACAGAATAATTCTTATTCTCAAACAACATGCAGTGCTCTATGACCATGTTTCACGCACCTTGCCATCACACTTTCAATCCTAACGTGAATTTAATCTCAATTCAATCCATGTAAATCAGAACAGATTGAACATATGAAGCCATCTGAAGTTTTGCAGTTGGAAGGAAAATGGAACTGCAAAAAAATGTATAAGTTGGGCAGCACTCCTCCTTCGGAGGCAAGGCCGTCCTGTGAGACTTTAAAGAGCGCAGAAAACAGAATCATCCATGTAAGGCTTTGTCGGGGATGCTGGATGGACAATAAACAGTTGGCTCCTTGTGAACTCCCCTCAATGGGGCCTTTCTGTGCGCCGAGAGCCTGCCGTGTGCTCATTGGATGGCTGCCGGTGGAGTCCGGCCCACTCGCCATTAATGGCGTATTCACAGCACTTACACTCCTTCAACAATCACCTTCCCACGAGTTACGCAAGAGCCACTATCCACAGATTCAGCGTGATTTCTGCGAATCACACTGAAACTCCCATCTGGACATAAATCCACATAAAGCCTGGCCTATGTCTGAGGACGATTCAGCCGATTTTGCACCCGATTCCCACCTTCCAACAATCTTAAACAAAGCCAATTTTTTTCCATGGCTTGACAGGTTATCGTGCCCATTTGTCCTGCGGTGTGACGTTTGTTGACATTACTTGACGAAACAATTCTGCTTGGTAGCCCAATGCGGCCGCACTGATTTCATGTTGGAAATATTAAATCTTCAATATCTACCATCCACTATTGGGTGGTGCGGGGGTCGATCTCCGAGGATCTTAGCAAACTGAAAGCCAAGCAGACTGAAATGGAAGAAGTCATGTAAAGACTAGCCTGACCATGTTTACCCCTATTGGCCTGCTTTTCCAGCGCGACTGCAAGAAACTTTTGGTTTTGAGAGCCGAGATTCTGGTCAATCTTGAATGGAATCTGGTGGTGGGCTTTTTTGTGCAACTTATTAGGATAGTGTGCTCACCACACACCAGAGGTATAACTGAAATGTATCCACGTTTTCATGCATGGCGTCTCTCAGATCTAAACATCTGCCAAGATTCCTCTGATCTGTTGATGTGGGCCAGGCTTAAACCAATGTTACTGGTGTGTTTCTGAATATCAGCTGTACTTTGTATAAACAAAAAAATTACCATTTAGTTTCAGCATTTCAGAATATTTTAATATCTAAAAAATACTGCCTATCTGAGGCATGACAGGTTTGAAGCATACTGGGAGATCGAGTCTTGTGGCCATCTCTGTGGGGGGGGTATGGGGGGAGGTGTAAGGTGACAGAAAAGCGCACTGGGAACTGCACTGACAATGAGCAAGCGCACACACTCCGTCAAAAGGCACCAGACACTAGAATTACGCTTGCGGCAACTCGCACACCTCTCTGAATTTAACTCGTTCAGGAATTAAGACAAAATAGCTGAAAGTCTTCATGAAAACATGTTTAACTACAAAACATTAGGTGAACCGTACAGTATGACCAGAACTCAGGAATTAAACATCACATTTATGACACTATGCAGGTGAATGACAAAGGAAAACCCTGAATAAACTGGTAGAGAAACATTACAGATGAAGATGCTTCATGACAAAGTGCAGAAAATATACCATCATGCTTTGAGACGAGTGTAAAAATGCTCCAGCTGACCTCAAATGTGGATCAAGATGGCAAGAGGATGTGACCCAAGAGGCTTTGGATGATGGTAACTATAGCATCGATGGCAGTAGCTTCAGTCAAAAGACTGGTAAACTGAATAGTGTTTCAATCGGAACAGTGAATACAGTGTCGTTTGCATTTAAATTTGAGAGAAAGGCATCAGTAAATAGGGGTGAACATTGTTGACAGCATACATATGATTAAGATGACGCTTATTTATTGGTACGATACGCAAGGAAAAACAGAGGAACAACTTTTTTTAGAGTTCTGGTATCTCATGAAAGTCACAGGAGCTAATACCAAAGGCAGAGGTCAACAGCATGGAAAAAGCATGTTGGAGAGGAGTCATACCAATCCAGACACTTCATGCTGGATTTTCAGTTTGTCACGTCTGTTCAATACTTGCGTACCTGTACTACAGAATACGAATATTAGTTAACACCCAGTCTCCGTTGAAACTGAATTTTAATTCTCATTTAAAATGTTTTGTACACATATCTCGCCATCTAGTGGACAAAAAAAAAAAAAACACCCTGTCGGAGCTCCATACATAAATAGTATTTCGTTCGTTATCTGTGACGTGGTGAAATGAAGTAGTCGATGAGGCAATCGGTGAAGGTCTGGATTTTAATGGCATTTAATGGGGGAATACCATTTAGGACAGGCAACCTCAATCAGGGCCTGTAAATCTTAATAACAAAAACTTTACACTTTCATCATACAATAACTGCGTAAGCAAGTCGTTTTCCACACTGGATTTTTCTGCTGCACATTACATAAATAGAATCGTCCGTATTAAACAGCTTTACAAAACCATACTCATATCCTCAGAACAGTCCAACGGGTAACTCTACACAACTGACCAGCCTCATCCATACAGGTTCTAGCCAGGTGTGCTCTAGGAAGATTACAGTAAACCCCACATCCTGATGCAGGCAGGGTTACGGTCAGGAAAACAGCCTTTGAGGGAGGGGGCTGAGGCCTATCCCAGCATGCATTGGGCGAGAGGCAGGACACTTCCTGGGCTTGTCAGGAAATCCATCAAAAGGTAATTTGCATACACAGACACGCATATATGCACTCGCATGCTACCCACACACTCCAATCATCTGTGCAGCCCTGTCGTCACACAAACACTCTGCAGCCCACTTCTCTCTGCGGCATCAGGCTTTCCTCTTGGTCTTCTGCATCTTCTTCCCGAGTCGAGCCCCACGCTGGGCCCCCCTCACCATGCCCTTAAACTGCCCCTTCAGCTTCGCTGCCTTCCTGCAATACCAAACAGAACCACCAGGGGCTACCAGTCACATAAACCGCCAGGGTTTTACAATAATCTAAAATTACGAAGAGTTTACATTCACATACACTGCCAGGAGTTTAAAAACGGCACAAATTTTCAATCACAAACACCACCAGAATATTAAATTAACATTCACCACAAAACGTTTACATTCACATAAACCATCAGTGGTTTACAATCACACAACTAGGGGTTTACATCCACTTACATACACATAAATTATCATGGGTTTTCAATCACAGACAGGACTAGAAGTTTACTGTCACACAAAGAACGGGCTTTCAATCAACAGACAACTAGTAATGGAGTCTGGGTGCTACACTGGCCTACCTGCAGTCCACACCAATCACCCACTGAAGATACATGATGCATTATAAAACACAAAATATGACTAAGGAGGCCGGTAAGTGTTGAGCCTCTGAAATCCCACATAAGGCAGGAATAAGAAAAGATTTTGCTTTCAAAACAACCAAAGTTGTGCTCCTCTGTTTCCAAATGCTTACGAAGTGTAGTTAATAGATTAATTGATGCAACGCAGCATCTCCCAAGTAAACTAACCATTTGTTGCACTTCAGTGAGTTTTTGGTGGACTGAATGGTTATAAATACAATGTTGTGTCAAACGTACATAGTGTAATAATGCAGAAGGTAATGAAAAGCACAAACGGGTTGAAGTAAATCTGTACACACCTGCGGTTGAGCTGTGACTTCTTTAGCGGGATGTACGCGTAGGGGTCACACTTGCCCTTTTTCTTAATGTCACCTTTGCCCTTCTGAAATGCAACCAAGGAGAAAACATTTTTGCGATGTACCACGCCACGACATGCAACAGCAGCACAGAAATGTCTCCACAACACCACAGCTTCGAGTAATATTCTTACGCACTCCAGACAACTCCAAATGCGCTGGAATCTTTACTTCCCACTGCAGCAGACTTGCAGTGGGAAACCATCAGACAACACACAGCAATACATTCTGCATAAGCCAGGTCTCCATGACACATGCTAAGATAGATAAAATTAGCCAGTAACAAAATCAGGTCACTTGTGGTTTTGTATATGAGGATACTGCACTCACTTTAGCCCTGTACTCTGATCCAAAGCTGTCCTTCCCAGACAGAGGCCTGTGGATCCCTGAACCTCCAGCTGGAGAGGAGAAACAAAGAGGCAGGCAGGCAGACAGACAGACACAGACACAGACACAGACACACACACAAAGATAAACACACAATGAAAGATAAACACACAATGAAAGGCAAACACAAACACACACAACGACAGAAATGCACAAAAAAGCGAAAACACAAAAATACAAACACGCACAAAGAAACACACACAAAATGCACATGTGAAAACAGAGCCACAAACACACACACACACACACACACAGTCAATGAGGAGTCAGAAAAGCAGCACAATATGAAAGGTTGTGCGCAGTGAGCTAATGAGGGCATCAACAGGGTCAACATCTGAAACTATAATGTACAGTCAGCTAATGAGAGGATCCGCACATGCAAACACACACAAACATACTCTTACGGAGTATTACAATTTACTCATAAAATGATTAGTCTGCAAGCACAGTAGGATATTACGTAAATCAGAAACGTATAAAGATTTGCAGCAAGAACTCACCCCTGTACTTCATCTGCGGTTCCAGGTCCATATCGTCATCCAAGTTCTCATCCTGGAACCTTCTTTTCTGAGTCTTCTTCTGCCAGGGAATGATGAGGGAGAGAGCAGCACAATTTTATATGGAAACACCTCAAAGCACAGAATGCTTTTAACCCTTAGAGCGGTAAATGCAGCTATCGTTGCTCAGTGATGTAAGATATCAAAATCAAAGCTGTTGAAAACCCATCATGTGGGGACTTGTTTAAAAGAGCTCCCGCAGGGGAGCTCTTTTAAATAAGTTGCCACATGGTAAGTTTTCAACAGCATAAGATAATTACATTCCGCGCTCTAAGGGTTAATCAATCCACCATTTTGTTCGCCATGTACAGAGAATAACTCCTGCTTACACTTTTCACACCAGCTTCCTCCAGAACGTCTTTCATTTCACCGTCATCATCTAGAGGAGGAATATACAATTGGTAATATGCAGGACTAAAACAAGCAAAAAAGTTATTTGTTTAAAACAAAATGACTAAGTATGGAAGCTCTGCAAAAAAAAAGTATAACGTTCATTTTAATGAACAACCGAAACTTGGAAAAAGTTGGGAAGGCATGCAAAATGCACATAAAAACAGAAACTGTAAAATCCCGAGGAAAATGGGTTGATGCAGGCTTTAGATTATTACAGTGAGAACGGTTCAGTGTGTCCATGCCGATTGGCATTTAGCCAGAACCCAAATGATAGATCACATGCTACCTTTGGCCTTGGCCTCTTCCGCTCCCTCTTCTCGAATGATCAAGCGTCCATCTGACGTCACCTTGAAGCCGTGGTGTTGCTTTGCAGTTTTCTTCAAGTCTGGGTTAGTGGCTGATGGGTTTCGAACATAAATCGACGTCAAGTACCGCAACGCAATGATAACATTGTCCCTACTGAGGCATAAGCAGGCTATTTTTATATTTCAGTCACTCTAGATGATTTATTAATTTTTGATCTTCCAGAAACTGAAACCTTCTACTCTAACTGTAAAGGTCAGCTGAAAACCGCAAACGCAGTAGAGGTACGGCTTTCCCAGCAACAGAATGTATCGCACACAACCAAGCTGGCTAACAGAACATCTTCAGAGTTATTAACGGGTACAACAGGTCAATCTATTGCCTCCGCTGGGGGATTTATCACTACATCAGTAAGACGTCAGGTGCCCTCTGCTGATGCTACATAACTGATCACAGTGCAGGAAAGCATTTAAGAACAGTCTTTTCAGCCATTGAATTATTTTTTTAAAATGGCTATTCCCCCAACCGTTGGTGGTACAGGAGGGAAATTGCTCTTATTCCCCCGACTGTCTTTGAGAGGCGCCGATGTTTTGCCGAAAGATGTCGCTAACAAAATATTCCACGCATTTCATTGGCTGAGAGTGGTTGAGTAAATAATGAAATTGACATTTACAATTCACTCAGCGGTTGGGGGAATAAGCCTCTGTCATATTTTTGGCTGAACTGGACTGACCCAAGCCCGTGATACTAAAATGTAAGCAAAATTTGATGCTGCCTTTGGGCTACACGGTGAGTAGCTCTAGTAGCTGAAGAGTGTGTGGCGTCATGTTTGTATACACACCAAGCACTCTCTGAGAGACTTTGGGGTCCAGGAAGTTGAGGGGCTCGTCAGCCTCTCCCTCTCGCAGCCAGGCCTGGCCCTTCGGCCGCCGCGCCGTCTTCTGCCCCTTACCGGGCTTCTCGTCCTCAGAGTCCTCCGAGTCGGATTCAGCCAGGATCTCCTCAATGCTGCTTGGGAAAACCCGGAAACAGGATCAGTCACTCATCCAAACGCAGAAGCCACGTTCACCCTCCACACAACACAGACTAGCGCACAACAATCATCCACTCCACGCTTTGATTTGAAGAAATTTCATGCGTATATGTAGAGAACAGAGTCTAAAAAGGATAGTGCACACTGTTCAAAATAGATCTATCCATAATTATCAAATTTCCAATAAAGGAAACCGTTTCACCTTCAGGAGCAAAGTCTGAAGAAATCATCACACTGCAGTCAAATGACAGGCATTAGCTGCATACACGATTGTCACAAAGCGTCAATCTGCAGAAGACGACCCCTTATTTAATCCCTTAAACTCACATTAGTGGTTATAATGCTGTTAACTGAACGCTCTATTGCAACAGTAACACACAGCACTAACTGAATCAGCACTGGAAAACACTTAAGACTGAAACTGCAGAGGCGGTTCAGTCTCATCAGGACCCCACCTCTCTCCCTTGGGTTTCGGGGCTTCCTCCTCGCTCTCGGAGGCCGAGTCCTCGGCCTTCTGCAGCTGTTTACGCCTCTTGGCTCGGGCTTCGGCTTTGCGGATGTTGGCCAGGACCTTGTGGTGCTCCTGCGGGAGCATGCTCTTCACCAGCTCGAACCTGCGCATCGGCACAGGCCAACACGGATCAAACACGCATCAAATATGTGCAAACGCACATCGTACACACATCAAACGTGCATATGCACGTCAACCATGCATCAAATATGTTCATATGCACATCAAACGAGCATCAAATGCGCATGCATGCACATGTGGAAATGTGCAAACTACTGGCGCAGACAGATTACGGTACAGTATGTAGGCCTTACTCATAGATACCCATGAACGTGTGCCCACTCCAGTGACAAACCATAGTCACTGCCTGAACAACAATCAATTCCATATTTTGCTAATAACAGGAGTAAAACCTAAAAAAATAAACATCCTGCCGTGTTTCTTCCATCCATAACGTCAGCAGGGAGATTTCACAAAAATCTACATCGTGGCTTAACAACAGAAAAAATAAGTAACTTAATAAATAAGGAGAATTTAAAATGTAAAATTTAAATTTAATTAAAAAATTTAATTCAATTTAAAATTTGAAATAAGTAAACCCTACCAGTCAGCTAACAGCACTGGGAAATTCACTTAACAGCCTTGTACACCGTTGAACGGATTACGTTATCAACATTTCACACTTCATATATTTCCCCCCCGTCTCCGAGTCTTACCCAAACTTCCTGATGAATTTCGTGAAAATATTTTTCAGCTTTGCCCTGAAATGCCTCCGGACGTCATCACTGATATTCCCGATCCCTTCCGTCTGAAACAAAACCAGTTGTTACAAAATGACCAAAGATCTGACAGCTTGACCAATTTTGTTCCAACCTCACACACACCAACAAACTGGCCAAATCATTATGTCCACATTTCGAGCTGTGGTAGCACTGCACCCAGACAGTGTCACTTACGATGACGGGCATGTGGCTGGCCAGGACCTGCACGTCCATCACAAACAGGATGACTTTGATAAAGCCCAGGGCGGCTTTGACGATCTCCCGTGTGCGTGACGACAGGAGCAGGACCACGTTATGGAGGAGTTGCTCCAGGACCAACACATCCATCAGATCTGTGGGAGAAACAGATGAGTGATAGACTCCGATTAAAGCAACCCACAAAATTCTAAATCTGTACCGCTGCAAACCGCCACAATACTCAAACCAAAACAAATAAACAACACTAATCATATGCACACAACCTTAAACATACATACACACAACCTTATTAATACAGACCCATACAGACACCCAAAAAAACTGCTGCAATTAAAGCACAAACACACACAGACACGCATCACAAATACAAACACGGCAGTAAAAAGTCAGCAGCAGTAATTAGACTCAGAGACTAAGACAAAAACACAAGCGAGGTCATGTGTTTTTTTGCAGTGTAGTTAAGGTACTATTGTCCAAGTGTCACTTTGGCAATGTATAGCAATACATATCAGTCTTGACAGGTACTGACCTTTGAACTCAAAGAGCAGTCGAGTGAGAGCCAGCACAGTGCAGGTGATCATGGTGACAGAGCCGCTCAGACCGATATACACCAGCTGCAGGTACTGATCCAGGGCCTCTGCAACACACACACACATACATATCATAAACACACACATAACATACGCAGTAGTATCATAAACACGCATATACACCTTACACAGAGCTCTTAAACACACAGCTACCCATTGCATACCATAAACACAGAGGCAGGCTAAATGAATATCAACACTTATAAGTACACATCTTGTACCTGACCTATATTAAACATGCATCAAACACATACCACAGACGCACGGACACACACACACACACACACACACACCTTTGGGGGTGCTGCAGAAGCGGATGTACGCTTGGGCCATTTCCACCAGTAGAGTGTAAGCATTTTTACGGGCTCCCGCAGACATCTCCTTGGTGCAAATGATCACCTGAGAGGGGAGAGGTCAGAGGCCAAAGGTCAGAGTGCGTGCTTAAACCTGTATGGTAGCAGGACCAGCCTCAATGAAACACACATACTTAACAGACTGTGCAATGGGCACCTATATACTGCCTCAGAGTGCAGCCTTTATTGAGAGCAGAGTATTTGATTGAGAGCGGCAGAGAGAGCGTTGGAGAGAGAGAGAGAGCGGTACCTCCGGTAACAGGGCGGTGATGAACTCTGTGTGCTCCGCGCTCAGTTGCTTCACCATGTGGATCAGGCACTTCAGCCGAGGCTGCAAAAGAGCGGCATTACGGTCACAATACGGTCAGAACGCCGTCACAGTACGGTTACTGATCAGAGCACTGTGACAATACTGTCAAGACACCGTGTTGATGTGGTCGCAGCACGTTCACAATGCAGTCTAAACACAGTCGTGATACAGTCTACACACAGTCATGACACGGACCAAACACCGTCAGGACGAGGTCAGAACACGTCGCAGTGGCATCTGAACACGACCACGATGATATTGGAGCACACAAAGCAGTTCGAGTAGTCAGAGTGAAAAAAGAACATCGTGACAATCAGAACCTCATCTCAATACAGTCACAACAGTGTGACGACACGGTAAGAAGACAGTCACAACGTGGTCAGAACACGGTTATGATACGGTGTGAAGATAGTGTCACGGTGTTTGATGCACTTTAAGAAGGTCTGTGTCGCGATAGTCAGAGCACTGCCACAATACAGTCCGAACTGCGTCACGATACAGTGAACAGCATCACGGTACAGGCTGAACAGCATCACAAATACAGTCTGAACAGTGTCACAATACAGTCTGCACGCCGCCACTAAACATTGCAAAGATGGAGGCCAAACACTGTCACAATACAGTCAAAATGGCGTCACGATACGAACTGAACAGCGTGACGTCGCGATCAGGCCCTCTCAGCTCTTACCCTCTTGGCGGGCGAGGCGGCGCTCTTTAGCGACCCAAGCAGCACCTGCTGCAGCTGCTCCAGGTTGGTCAGGACGAACCCGCGACAGGCATCACTCTCCCCCCCGCACATCTCCTCCAGCACGCGGTACGCCTTCTTCTGCACCGTCACCTCCTTACTCTGAGGGAGAATCGCATTACCCACAATCCCCTACTGGCCATCCTAACTCTGTGACCCATATTACTCACAGTCCCACATGCCACCTCCTTATCCTGAGACCCACACTACCCACAATCCCCCATCCCAGCTCCTTATCCTGACACCCTTACTACCCACAATCCCCCACCCTCTTACACAGAGACCCATATTACCCACAATGCCCCATCTTACATCCTTATTCTGAGACCCATATCACCCACAATCCCCCAAGTCACTCTCTTCCTCAGAAAGACTCACATAATCAAAAATCTACCACCCTGCCTCCTCAGTTTGAGAGACTGATATTACCCACAATGCATCACCAGACCTCCTAACTCAGACACCCATATTACCTACAATACACCACCCCATCTCTTAATCTGAGAGAGCCTGCTAGGCAGAGTAACAACCATGTTACCGCCCGGGGCTTAAAGAGCAGGGATCAGGTAAATTACTCTGAGACAGAGCAGAGGTCATTGCTAAATAAATAACTCCATTAAGAGCCCTGCTCTAACTGCCATAAGGCCGCCGCAGCCCAGCCCCAGCTATACGCAGCTGGAGAAGCCGATCAGGTGTCTCACCGCCAGGAAAGGCTTCATGAGCTCATAGGTCTTCGTCATCGTCGCCTCATCAACAAAAGGTGCCATGGCAACGATCAGGTCCATTACAGATAGTCTACGAGAAGAAATCATAGGTGATGCACAATAAGTGCATGCAGAGGGTCACTGGCGCAGCTACAGAGTCAGAGATATAATTCATACATCACATAAGCAAACAGAGTAAATGGGAAAGAAGTTGACTGCGGCCAAGGAGTGATTATGATGAACAAAATAAAACCACTTAGAAAATATAAAACTACTTGAGTGCAGCAAGATATTATTACAAGAAGAGACAGATCATGTTTCAGTTAAACGCAGGCGGGGGTGTCTGAGAGGAGGAGTGTAAGAGCTCGCTCAGGAGCAGTCAGGCGAGTCGTGCTGAGCAGGAACTATTTACGCGGAAGGGGAACCTTTCCTCAATGCCACAGATAAGCATCATCTACACTTTCATTACAAGAATAACAAGCCTTCCAACAGACTAAACTTTACCTTCCTTAGATTATGGAGAGCAGCTACAGTTTAAGAAGCCTGATGAGCACTGCACACATAATAATGATGAGCACTGAGCACAGTAGTATGATGAGCAACAGTAGTATGATGAGCACTGCACATTATAATGCTGAGCACTGCGCACAGTAGTATGATGAGCACTGCATACATTATAATGACAGGTACTGCACACATAATAATGATGAGCACTGCGCACAGTAGTATGATGAGCAACAGTAGTATGATGAGCACTGCACATTATAATGCTGAGCACTGCGCACAGTAGTATGATGAGCACTGCATACATTATAATGACAAGTACTGCACACATAATAATGATGAGCACTGCACACAGTAGTGTGATGAGCACTGCACACAGTAGTCTGATGAGCACTGCATACATTATAATGACAAGCACTGCGCACAGTAGTATGATGAGCACTGCACACATTATAATGATGAGCACTGCTCACAGTAGTATGATGAGCACTGCATACATTATAATGATGAGCACTGCGCACAGTAGTATGCTGAGCACTGCACATGTTCGTATTATTAAGGCTGTAAACACAGTGCTGCAGCTGCCAGTAATAGGGGAATTGCTGTTGTTACCGTGTGAACTCAGTGCTGTCTGAGCCGCCCAGCTTCTCCGAGGCCTTCTGCAGGAAGGTGCTCACCATCTGCCGACGAGGGACCGAATACACAGGGACATTTTACTCCCAAACACCACAAAGAGCAGACACTCTTCCACTGAAGATGCCATTTATACAATCCACTGAATTCACGCTACACTATTTGTAAAACTGCTAATTTCAGCGCAAATTATTGGCTCAAGATTTTTCTGATTTTACCACTTTATGTTCTTAATCTCTCAGAGGTGTTCCGCAGCAGTGCAAAGCATGAGAAATTGAATTTGCAAAAATCGCTTGGAGAGCACTAGAGTACTAAATGTCGCTAAATGTCCCTCCAGAATTCACAGTAACTGAGGCAACAAAGACCTGGTGAGGACGGGAGAGGACCGCTTGGTCATTTACGGTCACGCAGGCCTGGATGGCGCACCTGTTGGTCGGTTATGGTCAGGTAGACCTTGATGGTTTCTAACACTGCCATCCTGGAGGGGGCGCTCTCCCCGGGGGTGGGCTGGGTGCAGTACACGTTGAACAGGATGGGGAGGAAGTTCTTCGCAAAGCGGCGTACTTCGGCCTTTTCCTCTTCTATGGCGAAGAAACACAGAAATGCTTCAAGCACCTTCAACTAGGGCTGGGCAATATATCGATATTATATTGATATCGTGATGCGAAGTAAAATATAATCACAGATCTTGGATATCGTAATATTGTGATATGAGCCAAGTGTTGGCTTTTCTGGCTTTAAAAGCTGCATCACAGTAAAAGGTTGCATTTTTCTGCTCTTACAAGACTGTTGTAGCTGTTGCCTGCACCTGCTTGGTCGTTATAGCAACATTACTAACAAGAGCCATCTGGCAATGGCGCATCCCCCCGGCCCCCCACATTCATGGATTAACTGCTCAAGAAATTCCTTAATACCAAAAGGCACAACTACATATGACACCTGACCTACATGTCAAATTTCGTGAAAAAATACTGAAGGGTTTTCAAGTTATGCTCCAGACGAAAGAATGTTTACAGACAGACTGACAGACATACGGATGGACAGAGCGATAGCAATATCCCCCCGGCGTAATAAATGGTTATCAAAAATATCATTGTGTAAATATTTTGCGACAGCACCAACATTTGTCCAGATAATATCGGCAAAATTTCGATCGAGGTATTCGGTCACAAATATCGAGATTTTAGATTTTGTCCATATCGCCCAGCCCTACCTTCAACAATAACCGATCCTACTACCAACACTACGACTAAATACAGCCAACCATCAGGAACACACCTAGCCACCTCAGCACAATAATTACAACAATGTGTGCAGAACATCAACAGTTACAATTTCCATTTCATATACAAAAGGTCATATGAATTAAAATATCCATACTGACATCCATGCAGTTAAAGGACCCTAATTCCCGCAGTTCGAAACCCCTAAATCCCTGCAAATTGAGGCCACTAAATCCATGTGTGCCATGTTAGACTGAGCTAATTAGCCTGAACTGGTCAACATGAGGTGGTACCTGTTTCACAGCTCTTGGTGATGAGAGTCCGCAACGCCTGGCAGACGGTGAGGCGAAGATCCGGCCGCTCGCTGATGGTCATGCCCAGCACACGGGCCACGCCCTTAAACGCCACCGCAAGGTCCGTCGGCTTCATGCAGAAGCCAGGAAGCATGGTCCAGATCTACCCACAAAACGCAGAAAATGCAACATCAAACACAGAAAACGTCTCGGACAGGAACTACAAAACACAGTCATACTCGTGCAGGAACAGACACCTTTAATGTAACTGCGCTATCCTAATCGCTTAGCAAAACTGGAGTGATAACAGAAGACCTACAGAGGGAATATTTTATCAAAAATATGTACACATTTTTTCTTTTCTATACCCCTGTGCAGGTTAACCAACATTCTCATTTGGAATGTAAACATTTTGCCTATGCGTTCAATTTTAAAATGATGCAGAATAACTTTGCCCATAGCAGGTGAGAGGCTCTGGAGAGTAGCTTCTGGGCGGAGGTGGAAATCTAAATACAAAACACAGACCCTCCCCAGCATTCTTTTTCAGTCAATGCCTTGAGCCAATTCTACAGCTCGGCGGCAGAGGAACTGTGAAATTAGCAGAGTTTATGGGCAAAGAAACGCAAGACAGGCATGTTCCTCTCTGACTGCACGACTCAAAGCTCTGAGGTGAAGCCTGACAGCTGCTGTCTGACCTGGAGCTGCAGCGTCTGGTAAACTTTGGCCTCCAGCTTCTGTCCTGCCTTCTCCAGCTCGTCAGCTGAAAGAGAGAGATAAAGACCCACTGAGGCCTGAGGATGGTACTACCACAGCAGAGGGCGACAGAGGACAAAGGTCTCACACACTGAGTCCGCCCTCACACCAGGGGGCAACATAGGACAGTACCAGCACACAGAGCCCTAACACACACTGAGGAAGATACATAAATCATTCATGAAAGCTTTGAGAACAGTTCAAATATCAAAAATGTGATGTACTGCAATGTTAGAGTATGTTTCAAATTGCTCATAAACTCGCACAAGGCGCAACCAATTTGAGTGATCGCCAATTCAAAAAAATATATATATAAATAACCAGAGGTGGCTTTGTCGCAAAAATTTCTTACACTTCTAAGACTGCCACACTTCCGATGCACAACTTGCGTAGTCATGTGAGAGCCCTCAAGAATTTCCCATTAATCTTCTACCCCCATCCTGATGAAAGAAACAGCTTGCGGGGAAGACTGCACCTTTCTGGTGGAGGGTGACGGCCAGTGGGAGGAAGTATGAGGAGAAGTAGGCCAGCTGCGTGTTCTTCACGTGATCGCGGATCACCGGGATCAGCCAACTGCGCGGGAACTCCATGTCATCTCTGAAAGAACACAACGCACACAACATAACTTCAATACAGAAAATATACAGGAACAAAAGCTTTACAAGAAATTATTTGAACTTTGACATGCTTTAACGACAATTATAAAACCAGACATGCAGGCCCTTCCCAGTTCATCTGAGTGCTAATCAGCAGTGAGTGTTTGCTAAAGAGGTCTAAACAGTGGAAAGTTGCTTTGCATGTCTGTGAAACAATGTTATGGTATGAGCAGGTATTTCAGTAGACTCAGAGGGTCACATGATCAACCTCTATGGATGAGTAATGGGAAAACAGTACAAATGCATTTCACAAGCTGATCTGGTGTACTCAACAGTTCAAACACCTTATGCTAACAGTGCCCGCATTTTCCCCCCTAACAAAGAATCACTGAGTGCCCAATATTTCCAGCTACGGCACACCGACTGAGTGCACTACATTTCTGGCTAACATAGACTCCCTGAGTGCACTATATCTCCAGCTAGCACACACTCACTGATGGCCAGTAATCTGCAGGGGCACGGCAGCGAGGACCGTCTCTGGACCCATGGTTTCCACGGCGCCTCCAAACGCCAGGTCCAGCTCCCCCGAGTACGGGAACCGCGGAGTGCAGCGCAAATCACTGAGGGACTGCAGACTCTGAGAAAACACACACGCACACACACCACTTACATCATTACATACATATCACTCTCATGCACAATAAGTATACCACTAACATTATTATATAAGACACACACCAAGGATCACCAATGACTACAGACTGGTTCTCACACAAACACACACAGCTCCAATAGACAGGCTTAGAGGAATACCCACCAACCAACTAGCTACATGAACTGCGAGCACACTTGTGCGCGCGCGCGCACACACACACACACACACACACACACACACACACGCACAATACTCAAGCATTCAACACATCATTATTACATCTACCATGACACCACACCACTGCTGCTTCTGCCACATCACACAGGTTATTGCACACCATGTAATAATCACATGATGAAGGACCTACAATTTCTGTCGCACCAAAGAATGAATTTTTTAAGTAATCTTTCTGGGCAAAGGTCCAGGGTCCTCATTTGTAAATATTCGCATAGATTTCATGCTAAAACAGTGTGCACCACATACTGAAAAACAATCTGTAAAATTGTAAGGTAAACTAGATGCAATTTTATTTGACAAAAAAAATCAATTTGTGAAATTTTTGTATGCGCATATTCCCATTTATCTTGCACATTTTTCCATTATGTTTTGCAAGTAAAGTATTATTCATAAATCATAAATCTGCAAGGGCAGCAAAATATGTCTCTCGTTCGCACATGTTCACCTGTCATAAATGTGGCCTCAGGTGCAAAACAGAGAGTGATGTCTCACCTTGATCATGATAGGATGAGCTTGTTTCCCGGCAACTCTGTAGAAACAGCCAATCACTTGCAGCACGAACGGCCAGGAGGCGTGGAACCGGTACGACAGCCCCTCCTCCACCGTTCTGACAGGACAAATAATTACAGATTATGCACATGTCCCTCCCACAAGACTGACACACAAAGGTCACTGTTCTCTGCAGTATCATCGATCAATATGGTCATATTGATTAGATATAAGAATATGCACATTAATGACTATAAATTATGACACTGTACCATAAGACTGTGGTATTCTGTACCATCATAACCAAGGGACACACAAAAGCCCCTTGACAACAGACCATCAGGGCTGTCCTGTCTGCTTTTAGCCCAGTCTGCTATTATCCTGCACTGCCACCCAGTGGATTGGTAATCTGGTAGGGTTATGTAGCATTTGAATGTAAATCACTATCTGTGGTCATCTGTTTAATGCCCTTTATCCCTTGCCGGGCGACAGCCCAAAAGAGGGATCATCTCAAGTTATGTGATGACGCAGTCTGTCCATATCAGAAGGTACTTGGCGGGTGAGATCAACTCCTCCTACAGCTTTCATCGGACCTCCTTAAAACAGCACAAATGCTGCAGAAAGACTGATGATATGCATGTTGCAGTCGCGACTCCAGCGGGGGATTGTAAAAACACTTCCCCTGATTCCCTGACTGACCGCAATACCACCCAGACATTTCTAAACATCCAGACATTACCAATTATCTGCTCATATAATTGTCACCTCACTGCTTTTGTCTCTCTAGGGATTTGAACCTGCAACCCTCCAGTACTGCACCCTCATGCTCAAACCAAACCCTACCCCACCGCATCGAGCCAGCAGAACTCACCGGAACATTTTAATAATGTAGGAACCATGGCCAGTGGAGATGGCGGGTGTGACCAGCCCAATCTCGGTCATGAGGGGAGCCACACAGTCTGTCAGAAGTGTCTGTGAACATATCAGAGCAGCTGACATCACAAAGCCTAAGTCAGACAAGCGTACCCTGCATGGTCAGCAGGAAACCAGTAAGGTTTGGGCCCCATCACAGACCGCAGGGCTTTTTTTCAGCCAATAGCTAGTGGCATCTGCACAAACCTTGAGCATCTGTGTTGCCGTGGAGACGACCTGCGCGTGTGGGGACAGAAGGCAGGACATGGCGGTGGAGAACAGTCGTGGCAGGTGTCCCAAACTGAGAGAGCTCTGCAGACTGAGGAGAGAAAACTCCAGTGAGAACAGGACGGGCTTTTCACAAAGCAGAATAGTGGAGTTAGCTGAATAAATGCACGGAGAGAAAGCAGGAACAGCTCTTAGAGTGTAAACCAGATTCCAGAGGGTTCCAGCTTGAATCCTCGATAGTGCTCATTCGACTCTCACCTGGACAGGTGTACATGGGCCTTCTCCATTACAGTCAGCCAGGCAAGCAGGGGCTGCAGGTCATTCTCACTCGGCAGGTAATCATACAGAGCCTGCAATACACAGACACACACAGACAGACAGACAGACACACACACACACAGAGTAAGTCATCACAGGAATAATCTGGACAATGAGCTGTGATCACAGTGTTTGTGCATGCACTCATCTGGGAGTAGAGCTTTGAGCTCTGTGAGTGTGTGTGTGTGTGTGTGTGTGTGTGAGAGAGAGAGAGAGAGAGAGAGAATATACACGTGTGTGTGTGTGTGTACTCACAGTAATGATCTGGGCATTGAGCTCTGGGCTGAGGCTGCTGGGGTTGGGTTTGGAGCTGAAGAGACAGTGGAAGGCCTGCATGGCCCCTGCAGTCACCAGCTGAGGAAGAAACGACACTAATCATCCATCCTGAAACATTTCAATAACACACCAACAACATTTCACCCAATACTCCATCTCCGTACTCCAATCACATCAGTTTGATTTTTCTTCATAACGTACAGTGATTGGGCAAATGGGAAATGGTTTGATAAAACAAAAAATGCCAGCCAAAAGCACAACCCTGAATCACCCGGCGTATTTCGCTGTGGCCCCTGGAGGGCGGGGCTTATCGCCATGGCTCACCACATGACTGAGGGTCATGACACGCAGCAGAGTCTCACAGCAGGACTTCACCGCCCCCACAGGTAGCACCGACAGCAGGTCCTTCATCAGCCCCAGCACATGCAGCGTGGTGGTGTTCTCTTTACTGCCTGAGCAAAAACACATCGCAATGTCACAAGCGTAAGTACGCATACCGGAAACACGCCGCCCGAGCGTTTGCTTTCATTGGTTTGGGTCATTCTTCTCATTGCAGGTGCAAAGAAATAAAACATTTTACAGCATCAAGCGCATGGTCAAATAGTTCGCCCGTTCTCGCCCGCATGCAGACATTTCTGCTTCAGGCCAATCGGCACCTCTGTCCGAAGACAGATTTTTTTCTGCGTCTTTCCGATTGCCTTGGGGGTCCTCAATCTTCAACCTCATCCAGTAAGGCCTTGTGTGGCTGCAGGCTTTCATTCCAACTAAGCCGTTACTGACCATATACTACTAATCAGCAAAGATTCAAATTCAACTGATCATGCAACTCAGTATTTACACTCCATATATAAAATCGGCTACCTTTTGCTGTAAATAAATGCGCCCAATTTCTGCTGAAATGTATAAGCAACATTTAACTTTACTGTTTCATACCATGAAATGCTACAGTCAACTCAGAATTTCACTAGAGAGTATTTTTAAGGCAAAAAAAACAAAAAACAAACGCCCCCCCCCCCAACCCCAACGCAGTCGCCCCTCACTGATGTTCACAGACATTTAAGAAGAAACTACAAGAGTTAATAATCTCAAAATAGCAAATGGCACATCTGCACAACCTGATGCAAATGTGTGCAAATTTTCCAGGAGATGCATCACATGGTTTCTGAGTTATGGTTCGGAAGTGGTGGGAATGCTGATGCAGACGCGCACCACATGGGAAACCGGAAAAAACAATATGGGGGGGCATAATAAAAACTTTGAGCATATCTGATATCTGGTCTTAATTAACACAGGTAGAGCAGTCATGTTTGATTTTGTAAAAAGCTGGGAGTCAAAGGGTTAAAGAGAACAATAAAAAAACATCACTAATCTGCAATAAAACATGAACAAGAGACGTATATTATACACAACTTCCAAAGAACACTAATTAAAGGCAGATAAATCAATGCTTGCTAACCTCCAGCCTCCTCAATCTCCTTCACACAGAATTTGGCTGTTGTCACAGCAGCAGGATGATGAGTGGGGGCGGAGCTACCGAACAGGAAGTCGCTGCCCTTCAGGATGGAGCAGACACCCTGCTGGGCCGCTTTCCGCACCTGTGAGGACATGAGAGGAGAAATGATAAGGTCAGAACCCTCGCTCACTCAAACCCCCCTCCCCTCCCGTACTCCTCCAGCTCCCTCACTCACTCCTCAGCGCCCTCACTCCACCAGCAGCACTTTAAGGTGCCGCGAACCGTTGTCAGTAACACACACTTTGTAAAGACAAGCTTCGGGTTCACACTTTGACAGCTGGTGTGTCTGCGTGGCCTAGTATAGCTATACTTGTGTAAACCAATTCTTGAGCAATAACAGATGTGAGGACATTTTGGGTATCATCACAGAGAATGAAGGGGGATTACGGCCAATTGGTTAAACTGAGGGTCACAGTTACTGTTAGGTTTAGCATAAGGTTAGGGCTGGCATAATTTGGCTGCGGGTGGGGTTTGAGAAAGGCTGGACAGAATGAAAGACACTCACTAAAATGTTCACACAAGTACAGCTTAACAAAGCTGAGCGCGCTTGTGCGTGCGTGAGGGAGTGCGGGGGACTGGCCTTGGGTTTAGAGTGAACGGTGAAACTAAGGAGGCCGTGATAGATCTGCAGGGTGGAAGAGAAGCTCCACACAGACAATTCCTGCTTCCGCAGCAGCGTCGCCAAACAGGAGAGGACCTGCAAAACACAGCCAGACATACAATGTAACACAATAACACACAGTGTTACACACTAATACACAATATTACACGCAGATGGTGTTACACACAATATTACAAACAGACAGTGTTACACACAAACATGCAATATTGGCCAGGCGTAAACATCCAATATTGCAAACAAATAATATTACGCAGTGTAACAAACAGACACAATAAATATATACACTCACAGCATTACACACAGCTCACAGAAAAAAACACAATCACAGACAGGCAAACAGCAGATTCAGATACTGTCTGTTGTTCGAAACACACACAGCACTGCAAGTGCACACACTCATAGCCCAACACTCATTCCAAAAAAAAACTACTCGAGACCAAAATTGTATGCTTCCTGTCACACAAAGACAACTTAGATCAATATCAATCATACTGATGTTAAATATCTTTTAAAGATACTGATATTCACATATCATGTGTCGAACTGACCTGGAACACTAGTAACAAACACAGTCAAGAGAAGACAGACAGTCTCACCCAGCGCAGAGCAGAGGAGGAGTCCGAGCTGGCCTGGGATGACATCACCCCCATAAAGACCTTCGCCGTGTCCGAGAATCGCTTAATCAACACCGGAGCAGGCACTCTGGGGGAGAGAAAACCGTCAACTACCTGGGACTACACTTCTGTTTTCTCTTAGAGGCGTGAAAACTCTGAAATCTCAGGAAATTAACAGCACTGGCAAGACCCATCGCCCAATCAGAACAGACTGGGCTTCTCGGCAGGATGTGCAGCCTCCCACACTTGTTGTTTTTACAGGAAAAGCTTTTATTTGCAGAATCAAGCAGCACACTGCTCACCTGCAAGAGCAAAACTTTAAGGGGGTAAATAACTACTGTCAACATGAAATACACCTAATTAAGACAAAGTAACAGCTTGTTACCAGCTGCAATAGCAATGTCTGTACTGTTGTCAGTTGGCCGGTGTGTGAGTCATCAGGGCGAACTTCAACAAGACCCGTCTGAAACCACTATACAACTGCTGTTCAACATTTCAGTATTTTAGCAGGTGTTTCCATGTTGTCCACGTTTCTTAGTGAACAATTCTTGTGAAGACAATGGCATCGCAACCTTTGAAGTAGTACTGAAAAAACACTATAGGTGAGTAGATGGGATTAAAAGTAAGGCTGAGTTCGGAGAAGGGTGTGGTCTGAGTACGCACTCAATGAGAGTGTTTATAATGAGGACTGCCACACGGAAAACAAAACCAAACAAAACCAACATTGCTGTTGCGATGGCTGTTGTGATCCCAGACGATCTCTAGTTAAAATCCTACGACTGCACTCATGACTGAAACAAAAACCAGCATAAATAGGCAAGTCCCAGGACTGACGTTCAGAACCACAGCCCTGGATAAGTCCCTAATGCCAGGCAGATGGCAGCAGATCACCAGGCTCTTCGAGAATCAGCAGTGGTGCCTCTCACCTCTTCAGCACCAGATTCAGGAGATACGCTACAGCCGCCAGAGACTCGCTGGACTCCACCGCCTCCATGGTCGTCATCTGTCGCACGCAGAGACAACAAATCACTCATTGAGCATCACAGATATAAAAAACATTATTTCAATGTGATGCGGCCTGGGAGATACCTTCACACAGCCTGCACAGGTTACTGTGTTCATGAATGCTCACTCCAGGGGCACTCTCTTGTGCTTTTAAGGGCTCACCTGGAGCCCCGCGCAGCAAAGCCATAAATCCACTCACCAGAGCCGCAAAGTACTCCGTCTCAGTCTCCTTTCCCCCCTGTGATCGGATCACCTCGGTGACGGCCGCCAAAACAGCGCAAATCTGGGACAGAGATGGTAAAGCTACACTTTACACCCTCTTCTCTTAAGAACCCCAAACCTATAAACTAAACTGTCCTGTGCTCTCAGTGCAGGTCTTTAACATGAAGACTCCAGCAGCAAAAAATAAAATCAGAGCTTTCAGTCACTGAAGCTAAGGAGTCAGTTAGTACATGCAGACAGACACACACATACACAAAAACACACACAGACACACACACGTACAAGCACACACACACGCGCAAAAACACACCTCCTTGTGGGCTGCGGAGTTCGACTCCCAGAAGCGCTGAACCTTGCGGAAGGTGAGATTTGTGCAGTCCGATAGGCCGCTCAGAAAGGTCCCGGAGGTCCTATCTGAGAGAGCCGGCTCCTCCATGGCACAGGCATCTCCCAGGCCAGCTCTAGCTGTCTCCAGGGGTCCTGACTGCAGGTCATTGTGGAGTTTGAGCGCATCGATAGTCAGGTCACTTTTTTCTGTAACAGAGAGGACAGTGAACACTGATGAATCACAATCAAGTCTCATTGAGACCCTGAGCAGAGGTTAAATCAAAGCAACACTGGTTCCTAAGCATCCAAACATCAGCCCTCACATCGCTGTATTTCACACTGAAATCCTAAACGGCTACTCAGCTGTTGTCAGAACATTTTCACAAAGCAGCCGAACTGAAATCATAGCACAGATTTGTGGGCGTGTCATTGCCCCCCATGACTGTTCAGTTCTCAATCCCTGACTTTGTAGCTATGCAGCCATAGTTTAATCCTGACTGGGACTACTACACCAGCAGTGTCCCTTCATTCTAATACATCCTTCTGTCGGATTGCATTTTTCATTATAGCCTATTCATTTTCCACCTCCACACCCCTAGAGGGGCTGCTGTCTTAGATCCGGCGTTGACGTCGCCAGAGGACCTTAAACACAGAGATTCCATACAGCTGCTGTCGCCAACACCAGCACCCCAAAATTTACCATGAATGCTCTCCGTCGGCCGCACACGTCAACTGAGCAGCTCACGCAACTAAACTATCAGCTTTATCTACAAGTGCCCAGTCTGACTGATCATAATGGGCCCCTGAACCTCTACCCCACACCCGACCAGAGGAGGATGGGCTTCTTTACCGGAATGAACCCTCGGGTCAGTGCTTCAATACAAATCCTGCCTCGAGTTCCATGCAAGCTTCGGCATCAGACACAACATCGCGTGTAAGAATAGACCGAGTTTAAAGAAAACACACACAATGTCATCATAGCCTGTAGACTGAATCGAAGTAGAAAACCGACATCGGCGAGCGCGGTGGGTTCTTCCCAACGTAGAAAGTTACTAATAATTACAATAGCGAGCTGGAAGTTTCTCATTTCAAACGAGTAACGTTAAACAGCCACACAGCTAAATAACTGGTCATTCTTAAATTATGTTTTAGATTCAAATTGAAAGGAAAATACATACACAGAAACCGTTCATACCAATTTTCCCCCATACAAACTGCCGATTTAAGCATTCTTATCTGTAAAACCACTACTGGCAAGCAAAAAAGTTACCCACGTGTTCTGTGGGGCAGAGGAGGCCCCTTCGCTAACATGCCTCTTCGGAGCCTTACCTGACGGACGGCTGAAAAAGCGACTTTTCGCGGCCTGTCGATATCGGTTGGCCTGTGGGTTGGAATCGCTACTGTGACCCTTTTTCCAGCGCTTAATTTTCTGTGCTGTTCCCGACCGAAGCTTTCCAGATTTCACCATGATTGCGGTGGAACCCTGCTAGCCTTGCCGACAGAACTTCGCTTCAGTTCTTCCACTGCCTGTCGCACAACCAAGACGTCAGTCACACTGCTTGCGAACGGCCGTGCATTCTTTAATCACGCCAGTAGGGGAAGACCGTTGACTGCAGTGCATACTGCTTTGGTGGGAAACTCGCCCGAAAATAAATTCTGCGTCATTGGACGAATGGCTACATTTTATGCCAGAGTAAACTCTTCGTCGCATTGTTTCGCGGTAAAAAAAAAAATTTGTTTCGTCTTTTCTAGTGAGAAATTGTTGAGAATGGCGGACGCAGGCATCCATCGATTCTTGCAGGAAACAGGTGTGTCCACAGGGGGTCAGCGCTGCTATATGGATACAGTATTTTCGACTACAGTTTACGATACATGTTCAGACCAATAATCAAATTATTTTCGAACCACCAACAAAGTGAACATTCTGTTTATTATGAAATACTGTGGCGATCCTGCCCCAGTTCGTGTTTGCCTGTTAAAGTGAAACTTAAAAATACAGCGGAGTATCGCTATTGGCTGCACCTGGGGAAGGAGAAAGAGCCAATCAGGTCCGGGGTGGGGGGTATAAGAAGGCTGAGTTGCCAGCATGACACGGTGCAGTTGTTAATGTTGCATGATTATGGAATAGTGAGTTTGGCTGTTGGAGGAGAAGAAACGGCGCATCAAATGAAGCGAAGCCCGCCCCGGACGATGCGAGCACCGATAACCCTGCCTCACTCTCAGTCCCTCAACAGCGAAGCCGCTACAGTTGAGAGCATATAAAGCCACGATATTACTTATTCTGCGATGAATTTGTACCGTTCGATGTATACCCGACCTACCAGAGACTCAGAGAACCTAAATGCAGTGAGCAGGGTGGCCCTTGTTCTCTCAGGTGTACGAAGTCAGTGCCTCACTGTCTTTCCTCCTAGGTACTCTCAAAAGAAGCCAAATAAAAATATGAGTGTTGAATGGGTAGATTGTGCTACACAGCCTGATACAGTCAGAGAAGCTTTGAGCTTCTCCTCATTCAATCATGCACATGCTTCCACTCACACACAGAAGCACACAAACGCTCACAGGCATACATGCACTCACATACACACCCACCTATCAGCTCAGAGTTGACAGATTTCAGGACACAATCACAGAGACCTGACACTTGCACAAACACCAAACCTCAGTTCACAAATACCAACATCCACCCACACACACAGTAAACCCCTCCCTCATTCCATTGCTAGTGTCACAGAATTACTGTCCAGGACAGGCTGCATTGACTTACACGAAAATGGGAAGCAATGCGGTGTCCATTCCTCAAAAGCGGTTGGGCTAACCAGCCGTAAGAAGTGTGTGACCATTAATTTCTTCAACCACCCTATGATAGCAGTTATCAGGAATGCACAGTAGTGTAATATTGTGCCTTATATGTTGGTAGAAAATATGATTTCATACACATCCCTTCTACAAGACCTGCAAGGCCACCATTCATAAAAAGCCCAAGTGTGAAATGAGCTTCGGACTGTATGGCTCAGTACTAAGACAAATGTCCAATTTAGTGTATAAGCATTGAGTAATCTAGAAATCATATCTGTGAACCAGCACATCTGATTAAAGCCACTCAGAGAAAGACTGACAAACACACTGTCAGCGGAAAGGTCAACAATTTCAAGAATAAATCCGAAGGAAAAAAATATATTTCTAAGACTATGGACTATCAGATCATTTGGCGGAGGACAACTAAAAACAAACTTAAAAAAACATGATTTTCTTCATCAGACAGATGTAGAGTTACATGATCAAAGCACAGGCGACACAATGACTTTTTTTTTATCTGCAACTTGAATGAGTAGTTCCAAGATTGGTGTGAAGATATTAGATATGGCATCGGCTTGTTGATTGACAGATTCCATGAGACACAAAACTACCTTTATGGTGGTTGTCGTGGTAACCAACATCCAAACCCCTTCAGATCAGGTGGATAATCTTAGGAACGGAGATATGCTCCTGCACATAACTAGCTGGGATTGATTACAGTCAACACACAAGGCTTATCTTAATATGACATTGGATAGGACTTCATTCATAGTTTTCCAGCAGGTATAAACGAATATTTTTTAAAATTCAAATTTAGCAGTGGTTATGGGGCAATACAAACAACAATAGCTCCATCAAACCCCCCAACCCCCCCCGACCCCCCTGACAAATAGTTACACCAGGACAGTAATAGTTACAAGAATTAAAATAAACAATAAACAAAAATAAATAAAATGATATAAAGTAATAATAAATCAATGGGATGATGAGGTCTGAGCATGTCCATAAACTGACATTTTAAAGGTTTCCCAAATAAAGCACTTTAATTGGGTTTAAAAAAATTTTTTAATGATTTTCTTGATTCCTGTCCTCAGAAATGATAAAGACTTTCCTTTCTAGGAATCAAAACATAAAAAAACAATACACTTCATTTCACAGAAAAAAAAACTTTAATACAATACCGTATGATTCTGTATTCTGCACTGGTGCACAATTTCATCACCTCCGGTGTAATTTAAATTCTGAATTTTACTTTGAAGATAACAGTATTCCTCTCAGCAGCATTAGTAAAATTAGTTTTCCCAAGCGCGTGCTCGCATAAACCTGCTCCAGGCTCTGCAACCAGCTTTCATAATCCGTGAGCCTTCTTAAGTTTAAACACAGAAATAGATTAAGGCCTGTGCGCTAGAGCCTGAAGGGCTTAATAATGTGCGTTGTGTGGCATGACAGAGCTGCAACAAAGTATTTGCCCCCTTCCCAATTTCATTTATTTCTGAATATTTGTCGCACCTATGTGTTTCAGATCCTGTCAGATAGAAAGGTCAGGTGCTTGCAGGATATATGCACTGGCACCTGGGTAGGTGTTACATCCAGCAGATGCACTCTACAGCATCAGCTTATCTAATGCTGCACATTTTATGCAGCTTTCACATGGCTGTGCTGTCCAATCATTATAGACAGGGAGGCGTCAGCACTCAAAAATGTCTTTTTTAGGTTGTTTATTTAGGCAAGGCACAACGGACGCGTTTCGACTTGTGGTTTTTTTCAGCGTTCTCAATGCTGAAGAAGACCACAAGTCGAAATGTGTCCGTTGTGCCTTGCCTAAATAAAACAACCTAAAAAGGACATTTTTGAGTGCTGACACTTCTTTTTCTTGTAAGTCTTTTTTGTCGTGCACTTTGAGAAATTCATTGTCTGGAGGGTGCACCTTTCTTTCGCTTTCTCAATCATTATAGACACCCAGACACTCCTAAAACCAGGAAAAACAAAAGCACAGCCATTTGCTGTCATTCCAGCAGCAGTTTGATGCCAACAACTGCAAGAACATGATGAAATTCCCTTCTCCAAGAGTACAACCCCCGTTCTCAAGGTGTGGCAATCCCAGAATTCACAGCAGTACCCAAGAGACATGGTAATACTGGGCTCATACCATGCCGAGCAGACGCTAACATTTATTGTTTCATCTCTTTTTTTTTATAAATTTGGCATCTCCAATCCCACCCGAATCTGGAATGCCCAATTGGTGAACTATGTACAAAGCTGCTCGTATGCGACCCCTTGCTGCCAACTCAGGATAGTGAGACAGTTCACGACTCTCCTCCGAAGCACATGCCTGTCTGCCACTGATTCTTATACACTCATCGGTTGAATCTTCGCAAGTTAAGAACTAGGGCGGAGAATACCCGGACATGAACCAACCCGGAGTCTTCCTGACGAGCGCCTGTCTGGCCAACAGGAGGCGCTGGAGCAACGAACAAAGCTGTTATTATATACCCAAATCCGGCAGTCCCTTCCCAATTTGAAACCCTGTAGCGCGATAGCCAATTGCGCACTACTCTGAAAAAGCTGCCGACTCCTGCCGGTGGGTACGCCGGGGCTTGAACTCCTGGTGGTGATCACCTTTACCGTGTGAGCCCCCCGGCAGCTCTATTGTTTCATCTCTGACACCCGTCCCTCCACCACTGTGGCCACACCTCAGTTTGTGACACAGGCCACAGGTGTACACAGGTAGAGGATGCAGTTTCTCATTGACACTCCCCATCTTCTCTCTCCCCTGCCGCAGGGGCAGATGTGATGACTTTGTGCCCGATGTGAAGTGCTATCATGACACCAGACTGACATAAGCGCACTGCGAAGTGTACGCTGGGCAGGTATCACAGGTGCGTTTTATGTCAGACAGGAGAGCTGGACCCTGCTCCTGAGACTCAGTGAGAGGTGACCTGTGGAGGTGGAGGGTTGATGATGACCTGGATGACAAAGTCCTCCTGGATCTTGGCATCCAGCAGACGAGTTTTGTCAGTGAGCAGCTTCCCGGAGAAGAACCAGCGCTGGTGGGCGGGGTCAAAACCCTCCTGGGCGTGGAGCTGCCTCTTCAGCTGTCCAATCATATCACTCATGCTGGCGTTCAGTCGCACATCGCGCCCCGTCGACAGGCGCACCTTCAACGGGAACTCGTTTTTGGGCGGGGTGTTGGCGGCCGGGGTGTCAGGGCGTTTCCCAGGGTCCTCGTCCGCGCTTTGCGCCCTGATGAGGTTGAGGGGCGGGGACAGACAGTATGCGGGGAGCTGGTATCTGTTTCCCAGCTCATCATAGCTTTCCGCCAGTGAGCCTGCAACGCAGATCAGCCCGGGTCACCCCTAGCATCACCCAGCGCCAGCTTAACATACCATGCGCTATTGCCAGGCACTCATTAGATTTCCCACATAAACAGTTGTGATATGAGCGTCCCAGAAAAACTTGGTCACGTGACATATGGAGCCATTATATTTCCATTGCGTTACTGGGCGCAGTCTAAAAGTGAATGAGTTCATACACGAATAAGCTCATAATTTTGAAGATAAGTATTAAAAATGAATGAATATGACAGGTTACTGCTCCTATGGGTGCAGCAATAGGTTGGAGAGCGGCCAAAAAATGCACAGGTTCCCTGCTGATTCAGAAAAAAACTGAAATATGGGCTCTTAAGGTCTATTGTGAACGATGGAAAACCGACCTCATCACCTTTAATTCGTGAGGCAAGTCCCCTCCTCGTGTCATTAATTTTGATCGGCAGCGGGCATACATTTTATCCATTACTGACAAAATTGAATTAAGAGAAAAACACACAAGCATTTCCTGTACTTGACAGTACATGGTGGCTTACATTGTCGCTCGCCAAGATTACCTATATGACTGTGGCACACATTTATGGGTAGCTAGCTATAAGATGCGATTAATTCACTTCCATGGTTTATCCTGATTATTTTTAGCTATTTTTCACAAAAACAGCTATACAGAAACTAGCAAGCATTTAGCTTACAAATTAAACAGCTAACTTGGATTTTTTTAAGTGAGGTTGCATAATGTACTAAGCGAATGTATCACCTACGCTTGGCGATTGGAACCATACTCACCATGCGCAAACGCAAAATACAATTTGCTTGCGTACCATGCTCACCATGTGCTAGCATGACACACTCAGTGTGAGCTAGCATAACATTCTCACCAAGCAGTAGCATAACATACTCGTGGTGCGCCAGCGTGACATTCTCACCCTGCGGTAACGTGATGCCGGCTCCATCCAAAATGGCCTGAGCGAGCTCGAGGTCATTACACTCCACTGCCACTGCAGCCGCCTTCAGGGCGTCCCAGATCTCCTTCCGGCCATCAAACGCCGGGGCGGTATCCCAGAATTCATCTCTCTTACTCCGCAGCTGCCCTTCTGTCATGGGATAGTCACTCTTCCATTTTGGCATCTCCCTCTTCAGGGGCTCATTGCGTCCTGAGAGGCGGAGGGGGAAAAAACACTCATATACGCTGTTTTCAGAGTCATAAACCATTACTCCAGAAACATCTGAAACATGCTGTGTTCTGAGTCATACACTAATGCTGGACAGACACCTCAAATATGCTGAGCACAGGGTCATACACCAGTACTGTATGAACCACTCATATATTCACTGTGCAGGATCATACACCGATATATTCCTTCTCCTTCATTTACTGGTTTATTTAAAACAGAGACAGTGTAAAATAGATGTATTGCACCAGATATAGCACTATGCTACTTTCCATCTGTTGTCCCTGGGCATGTAGGCGAGACTGGAGTTTGATGAGCCTCGGGGACCAATGAGCCTGATCACATCTCTGCAATCATATAGATGTCAGAGCTGCTTAAAATAGGTACTACAGTGATATGACTCATCAGTCCCCAAGATTCATTGGACCCTAGTCCCCTCCATACAATGCACTTATGTAAAATAATAATTTTAGCATGAAACGAATTAAAACACCTGAAGAACAAACCAATCAGAAGACAGTCAGTGAGACATTATCAGACCTTAAAAACAACGTAACATTCTGCCTTTCTAAGAAATTTTTAACCTAAATTTTGAACTGATTAAAACTAATACACTACTCCTAGAGCTTCAACATACCTAACAATGCCACTCAGATCAAACAGCCCGCTGAAAAATTCATTTCCCGCCAACACAATCTATCACAAACAGAACAAACAGGACAGTACAATTATATGCAAAGGCCAGACTTACTCTTTGACCCGATGATAACTGAGTGGCGATAGTTTCTGGAGCTATCTGACTGTCCAGCTCCCATGGTGCTGTGTACTGCCGGGCAGAGATTATACTCCCACTGCACGGCAGTGGCTGCGGAACCATCTGGAAGTCTGACTAGATTAATCCACCAAAGCCCTTACCTCAGACCATTAATACCCCAGTGTGTGTTTGAGCTCTGTGCCTTCAAATTTAAAATCACATCGACAAAAGAAATCCATGATGAAATTATATATACAGCAAAATCAATCAAGCTGGTAAAAAGCTCTATAACCACCAATCCATCAGCAGGTACAGCCTTTCAGCAGAAGAAGACCAAAGGCTTCCATCAACAATCCTAGATCTTCTCAGTTGATCCCAAATACAGAACAGCTGTGAGCACAGCACCAAGGAACATGTGACACGACACTGTACTGCATTATTTCCCTAAATCTGAAAGGACATTTGTGCCTGAGTAAAATGTATTTGATCAGAGCAATGAGTGGTACCGGCGTCTTTAAATAGAGCCCTGATCCAATTAGTCACAGTTACAGACAGGAGACAAAAATAACTCCGGGCAGGAAAGCCTTTTTCATCTCACGCACAGTGTGTTAACCCTTACCGTGATAAGCGACAGCGACCTACTTCTTAACGAACTGCCAATTTTTTGAGCCATTCATAATGATGGCTTCAGGGTACAGGAAGTTATTATTAAAGGATTTTGATTTTTTTTTCTGAGAACAAGAAGAAAGAGGCAGGCAATCTCAGGATATTTCATACCAGTCCCATCAAACAAGATCTTGAGAGCATATAGGCATTTGGAACTTTACTACCATCTAGTGGATTTTAAGATGTATGGCATGTATAATTCCATTGTTCCATTCCACAAAGGTAAACAATCTGTTGAAAATTCCTGGATCCAGACTTTGATCCAAAATGAAATCACCTCAAGGATTGGCAAAAACACACCACTGACAAAAATTTCATAATAATCAGTAAATGGCTTTGTCCGTAATGTTGCTTAGAAACAAACTAATAAACAAACCTCAGGTAAAACATAACCTTAGTGTCTGAGGTAATTATTGTTTCAACATTTGAGGCATTCTGAATGTCTTCAGAAAAGTTTCCAATATGGAAAAAATACAGTACAGGACACATTTTTCTTGTGTTTTTTCACTGTGATTTAACTTCAAATGGGGCTCTGTGCGAGAAGTTCATAGGCAAAAGGGACAAAAAAATTATCATTTACAGTTGCAATCAAAATTATTCCACCCCCATTGCAAATTGGGTTTAATAGCAAAATTTACAAACTTCCAGCTGTTTGTGATAAACAGATTAAACAAGAACATTTTAAATAGCTCAACACAACTAATATTACAAGTGGTTTCTCCAGATCTAACACAAAATGCCATTTTTAATGACTGCTGCAGTCTCAAAATTATTCAACCGCCCAAATAGAATCCCACATAAGCATATACTTGCAAGTCAGGTGTTGTCTCAAGCACACCTAATGCAGCTAATCAAGAGCTTAATTAGTTGCATCAGGTTTGCTTGAGATTGAACACATCAAATACTTGCACTCGCTAGGGGTTTGTTGACAGTGACATTTGATTGCATATTAGAAATATGGCTGTCAAAAGAATTGTCCAAAAAGCGAATAGAGGAGATCATTGCCTGGCACAAACAAAGAAAAGGATACAAAATGGTACCACAGGCACTGAATGTTCATAGAGATACAGTTGGAAGCACAGTTCGCAAGTTCAGAGTTAAAGGAAGAATGGCTACAGCACCAGGATGTGGCAGAAAGAGGAAGCTATGAATTGCTACCACCAGATTCCTGAGGAGACGGGTGGTCAAAAACCCTCGAGTGACTGCAGGAGACCCACAGCCAGACTTGGAGGCAGGAGGCACTGAGGTTTCAGTTTGTACAGGAGGGCGCATACTAAGCCTAAACGTTGAAGGTCTCTAAGAGGCACACTGCGACTGATCCAAAAGCACAAACTCCAATATGCTCGAAACCATATAAATAAGCCACAGAAGTTTGGGGATACTGTTCTGTGGAGTGATGAAACAAAACTGGAATATTTCAGGCTGATGAATCAGGGATATGTCTACAGGAGGAATAAAGAAGCATGTGCTGAAAAGTACACCCTGCCTACAGTGAAGAATTGTGGGGGCTGTTTGATGCACTGCAGCTGCCTTGCTTCCTCTGGCACTGGAAATCTGCACAGTGTGGAGGGCAAGATGGATTCAGTCAAGTACCAGGATATCCAAGGAGCAAATGTCATGCCTTCTGTAGGGAAGCTGACGCTTGGGCATCATTGGACCTTCCAACAGGACAATGATTCTAAGCATACCTCACCATCCACCAAAGCTTGGTTTCAGAAGAAGTCTTGGAAGATTCTAGAGCGCTCATCACATTCACCTCACTTGAACGCCATAAAAAAAATCTCTGCTGGTATTTGAAGAAGACAGTTGCAGTATGCAAACCCTAGAATATTAGTGAACTGGAGGCCATTGTCCAAGAGGACTGGGCTAAGATTCCTTGGGAATGCTGCCAGAAGCTGTTGTCTGCCTATGCATCACATTTCCAGCAGGTCATTGCGGCAAAAGGGTTTTCTACTAAGTATTAAAGATGCTTGTCATGAAGGGGTTGAATAATCTTAGTAGTCATTAAAAGTGGCGTTTTGTGTTGAGTTTGGAGAAGCCGCTTGTAATATTTGTTGTGTTGCGCCATTTAAATTGTTCTTGTTTGATTTGTTCATTGCAAACAGTTGAAAGTTTGTAGATTTTGCCAGTAAACCTAATTTGCAACGGGGGTTGAATAATTTTTATTTCAACTGTATGTCTCAGAATAGAGTCAATTTTTTTCTAATCCATACGAAATCATATTTGGAAAATTAAACAGAGTAAAAAATTATTTCAATTTCCCAATAAGATCATCAAAATCAAGTTAATTAGGATCATGCCGTAGATCTGCATGAATCTCCAGTTTTACTGGACCAAACATTCAGAGCCACATGATGTATATGATGGGCTGGGGACTCATGATCACGTTGCCGATTGTAAGTGCACTCGGATTCTCTTTGCAGCGCGGCTGTCTTTCTAAGCCGTTAGGAAAGCCTTTTTAGACCTTACCTTTACCTTCTGATGTTTCGGACAGAGGTGAAATAAAAGTGGTTGTGTATCTGTGGATAGAATTTTTTGACTCAGAAAACATAAGCAAAATAACTGCCAGTTCAAGAATATTACTTGTACTTGACAAAAAGTACTTGTACCAGAGAAACTGTAAAGTATTGCACTTAACAAATTTCTTAAAATTTGTTGTTTATCTGAGTCATTCTGAATACCTTCCAAGCCTGCATATTAATTGCCCAAAAGATAGCAGCTGTTGGTCTGTGCGCACTGAAATCAAATTATATATAAATTATACATATTAGTAAAGTATTATGGTGCAAATTTGCTGCGTCATTGTTTCGACAACTGTATGCAATGTCAGACAATTAATTTTCAGAGTTGTGTTAATTTTTGGCGAAAATCTCGTGTAGACGATGGGATAGTTGAACCCACTCAGTACTCTTCTCCAGCATGACAATGCGGTTACGGTCAGGACTCAGTACTTTTCTCCAGCATGACAAAGCGGTTACGGTCAGGACTCAGTACTTTTCTCCAGCATAACAATGCGGTTACGGTCAGGACTCAGTACTCTTCTCCAGCATGACAATGCGGTTACGGTCAGGACTCAGTGGTGGACAATTCATGTGCGAAAATGTTTCCTCATACCGGTTTTTCCCATTTATTGTTTTCTTTGCTTGATGCAGGCCAATAATACGCCCCATCTGAAACACCGTAACATCTTTCCCGCGACCAAGGAGACGTCTTTGGACACAATTTTTCGGAAAGGAGAAGCTTTTTGGGTTTAAAATAATTACTGCCGGCTGGAACACATTAATCCCCGCAATCATGATCCGGTCTTGTATTTCTTGATTTAAATCCAAATGGCAAATTTTTTGGACAGGAAGTGTATAAAATGCTTTATAACTTCAAAGACTGACTCCCACAGAGAAAAGGGTAGAACAGCCACAACCGCTGATCTATATAGAATAGTGGCTACAACAGAGAGCAGCTGGCCAAGTACTCCTGTGACATCACAAGCAATCTGATTGGTTGAAATGTCTGCAATTGCAAACTTGTTTGGGGGAAAAAAAAAAAAATTTGCAACCATGCGAAAGCCCAAAAGGGGATTACATCATGGGGCAGTCTGTCTGTCTGTCTGCCCATATCAGAAGATACTTGGCTGGTGAAATCAACTCCACCTAAATTTTTCATGGGAGATCCCTGAAACTTTGCAGATATGCTGCAGATAGACTCATGATATGAAACTGCAGTCGTGACTCCAGCGGGGGATATTGGGCTCTCAGAGCAGTCTTGCTACCCGTCTCCTCAGCAAAAACACCAAGGTTCACCTTCCTTAATTAAAAAAAAAAACCCCCATAACATTAAACGCAGATTCTTACACTACTGGACTGAAGCCTAGCTCACTCCTTGGGAGGGAACAAATTAGGCTGCGTGAAAACCAAGTTGTAAAGATGAAAAACAATAATCGGATGCTGAAAGGCTGCATGAAACGGCTACAAAGAGACCCAGGGAGATGGGATTGGGCAGAACCCGCTTCATGTTGAGGAGGAAGATCCGTCGATCCAGTGCATGAGTCACTGAGAATAATCGGCAGTTTTAAGCACCAGCATCACATGCCTCAGCCTATTTGTTATACAGAGGCCAGGCTGACTTTCTTAGTCTGACTGAAGGTGCATGAGGAATGAATGCGTCCTTGAGCTTAGTGTAGCATTTCAGTGCATTAAACTCACAGTCTCACGTCACAAATCAGCAGGAGCTGTTACTGACCAAAAATTGTCGTATGATTTTCTCCCAGGATAAAGCAAGGTTTTTTCAATAATTAATATGCGATGCAAAAAAAAGTAACCAAATTTACCAGCAATATTCAATGACTTTTACTTCACCTGCAGAGAGTAGAAACAAATGCACGAACAAAGCAGTGTCATTACAAACAACAAACGACAACATAAACATAACGTTCAGGTAAAAATGTAGTCTTTAGCACAGTGAAGCACAGCTCCATTACATTTAATGGACAGAGCGGTCACAGGGACTGACTGAAATTCTCCCGCCATTTTATTGCTTCCGACCTCTGGGAGGGATAGTGCCCTGAGGTGAGGCACCAATCAGCATTCTCGCCTCCTGTGACAGACATCCTTTCCACCAATGAGCTCCTTGTGTCCCAGTGCAACAGGAAGCCACCAGTCGCTCCTCCCTGGAGGTTGACACTAGAAGCACGTCAGATTGTGGCGATGCGTTTTAGCGCCACGTACAGAGCTTGCGTCGTCACACCAGGTGAATCAGCAGGACTCTGTCAGATTCAGGCCAGCCGGGCTGGTTTCCAGAACCTTCTGCCCAGCCAAATGTACACCCTGAACACCCACACAAGTCTGGCCCAGTGAGCAGCCTCGCAACGTCCACACACGTCCTGAAAACGTGTGACTCCCAAGGCCCAGCAGAGGGCGCTGTGGGTAGCAGCAGTCTGTCATTAGCTGCGTCAGACAGCCATCATGTCTTTTCTGTGTGAAGTGAAGTCCCAGGTCAACCCATCTCCATAGGGGGCGTGGCTTGAAGGGAGGAGGACTCGAGTCAGCCAATGGCTGCAAGGAAGAAGAAAAGGTCAGTCAGTGTGATGAGGGGAGAGATACCTCCTGTTGGTTCAGCTCCGCTAGAGCAGTCCATGCACCAGTGAGAGCACTGAGCTTGGATGCTTCTAAAGAACGATGATTTCTGTGATTGACTGGAGACGGCCAATAAAGACAAGTCTACCATAAACGAAAGACATATTTCTGGAAAAAAAAACTACAAAAAAGTTATCCAATTCCAGAGACTCCAATCTCAAAAATCCAGCCTTTCCTGTAGACTTTAGCTAATCACACCACAACAGAACCCATGAACTGCAGTGCTGTGTATATAAACAACCCCAGACAGAGGACTTGTAGCATCTACTCTGAGACAAGAGTGTAAATACACACTGGACTGTCAACAAAAAGCAACACCAGTCACTGTGGAGACTAACCTCTTCCTCTCCACGCCGAAGAACACTTTCCAGTTGTTCAGTCGTCCGTAATTAAAGGGATTTCGAAACACCTGGCGAAGTGGAGAGAGAGACATTACTGAAACAGTCATCTCTGGAAGCTCCGGCCCAAAGTACCCTTTTGCTGAAGACCACAGTACTGCAGTGGGAAATCACACTTACTGTTGACACGGATGTTATGACCTCCTGCACCGTGATAAAAAACCTCTTTCAATCTGGGATTTTACTGGCCAAAGATTTTTTTTTTGCTGACAACCGCACTTATTTTTAATTTGCCCTTAGATCAGCTCAGGAGGATAATATCTGCTCCAGTGCCCAGGTGCAATCGCGCTTCCCTCCATCGTAAAACATGTTTATCAAATGTGAAACGTAGGCCATTCTCACAGGCTCACATTATGCCTGCTACAGGACTAACATTGTGTTTAGTGAGAGGATCGCCATTAAAAAAGACTAACACCTAGAGTGCTAAATGCAACTATTTTCACTCAGTGTTGTAAGATATCAAAATCAAAGCTGTTGAAAACCTAAAAGTTGCCACATTATAGGTTATTCAAAAGCACAAGATATAACCCCAATTCCAAAAAAGTTGGGACACTGTGTAAAATGCAAAAAAAAAAAACAGACTGCAATGATTTGCAAATCTCATAAACTGACATTTTATGCACAGTAGAACACACACAACATATCAGATGCTGAAAGCGGTAGTTTCGGTTTGTATATAAATATCCATGGTGCACACACACACACACACACACGCACGCACGCACGCACGCACGCGTATATCTGCTCCTCACCTTCCCCCTCTTCTGCATACGTTTGCTCTCTTTGCTGTTGATATGCCTCTCAATGCTGGTCTCTCCGCGGGAGATGAGCACTGCATGCCAGATGGTCAGACCGCCCAGAGCTAGCGCCACCGTGCTGTGGGGAGGACACAAGGCAGGTAACAGCTGCTCTCAGAGGCAACTCTCAACTTCACCTCGATTTACCCCAAGTCTACTCTACAGATTCACCAATGACTAGGACCATGCTTCACAACATTGTATAAACTCATGTCACTGAGGAAAAGTGTCACTTTCACTTCCGTTCAATCAACACTAAGCTCATAAATCAACCACTTACAAGGAGCGCTTGGACAGTGACAAAATTTTTTGGGTTTTTTTTGGTCCTTTGAATTTGAAAGGATGAAATGAAGATAAGATTGAAGTACAGGCAGTCAGTTTTAATTTGAAGATGTGTTATATCTATAATGGATTGAACCGTTTCAAAATTAAAGAACCCTTATCACATAGTCCCTTCCATTTTGAGGCATCAAAAATATTTGACAGCTGAGCATGTCATAGAATAAAGAAATGGTTTTTAATATCTGGTGTCATATGACTGTTCGAAGTCTGAGACACAAACATCACCAGACAGTTCACTTCTTCCCAGGTCATTCTGTATTAAGCCTGTACTGCAGCCATATCAATTCCTGCTTGAGATAGGGACGTTTTGCCTTCAATATCCTCTTCAACATATACAAAATATGATCAATTGGACTAAGATTGGCCAGTCAAGGATTTTCCACTTTTGAGCAATCAAAAATCCGTCTGTTAACCTAGCAATATATTTTGGGTCATTGTCTTATAGCAGGTTAAAGTCCTGTCCAATAGGTTTGGAAGCATTTGGCAGTACCTGAGAAGATAAAATATTTCTTTAGACTTCAGAATTCATTGTTCTACCTCTGTCTGCAGACACAATATGAAGTGAGCCTGTTCCGCTGGCAGCCATATTGGCCAAGGTAAAACAAGTCTAAACTCAACAATAACAATGGACAACTCCCTAATGACACAAATTAATACACCTGAAGAAGGAAACACAGCTGTGAAGTCAATTCAACAATACTAGTAGTATTTTAACCCAATAAGTGCCAATCACTGCTATAGTCATGCAAGGCGCAAAATATACAAAGCAATTTTCAGATTTCAGCCTTCAAAGGGTAACCAATTTTGTCCATTTTTAGTCAGCAAATTAGTTAGCACTGACCTTCAAAAGGGTTCACAGGTACCTTTGAGTCTTTCTGAAGGTCATTTGCCTACTAAAAAATGAATGATTAAGTTTTGGAGGGATAAGGTGAGTAAAAATTAAGCACTTAAAGGGTTAAAATAGGGGGGCCATGCACAAAAACAGCCGTCATTTCTCAACGGTTAATCAGAATCAACGAAAACAACCTCAAACTAAAGCTAACAGTCTACACTTGAGTGTCATTGCCGTTGTGCCCTCTGAAACTCGAAGTGCAACAGTACAGACTGTACATTCTCTTCTACATATTTTGAATGCGAATTCAGAAACACTGGCAAGACACACTGTATGATGAACTGAGCCTCAGAAAGACAGTTCCAAGTTGTACATGCTCGCGACGGCACCTGGACATTACGTTTCCCAGGGTGGAGGATTCTCACCTGGTCAGCACCCACATGTAAATCACGCTCTTGTGGTACATTCGATCCCTGAAGGTAAACGCAGGAGGAGGTGTCTGATAGTAGCTCTACAGATGGACAAGGAAGGGATGAAAAACACAACAGTTAAGATCTCATTCTCTGCTCAGTTCTGCCGGCCTGAGAATCTGCCAGCTTGCTCCGAGTCTGACACACAGGCCGTTTCTCAAAGAGTAGCTGGATCCTTCGAGGGCTGCATCATCTCAGGCTATTCCGCTGTGCACGCGCTTTCGAATACAGTTGAGAAATTCAGCCGTCATCGAGCCTGATATCAGACAAAGCTCTCAGCTCGTTTAGGCTCTGTTTCAATGTTGACAATTCCATCTGAGATCAGGCTTAATGACGGCTTCATTTCTTGGTTAAATTCAAAAGCACATTCAAGACAGAACAGCCTGCAATGACGTAGCAGCCTAAAAATACAGCCTTCGAAGGATACAGCCTACGTTTCGAGAAACAAACACAGAATCTTAAACGCTTGTCTGAAAATACTCACACTTTCACCAGAGTAAGGAGAGAGAGCAGGCTAATGACTCAACCCAACATCGGCAGGTTTGATTGACAGGCAGGTCAAAGTTAATGTACTCTTCAGCTAAAGGCACAATTCACATAAATCTGCACTCCTATAGCAATAGCCCAGCTGTATAAATGTATACTCTGAGAAAATACAATAAGTTGTTTACTTTACTCAGCACTGATAAGTGCAAGAATGTTCCGTTTAAATGTGTCTGATCAATACCTGAAATAAATTCTAGTGATGCTAATGTAATATAATGCATTAACGAAAACATAAATGTTCATGTTTGCCAATTCTGATACTGACCAATTAGAATTTCTGGTTACACCAAAAAAATCTTTTCTGAAAATTCCATCATAAACTCAGTTGGTTAGGCTACAATGCTCTACAGGGGATTCGTCTCAGTCCAATCAACAGTGATTCAATTTGTATAAAAGCTCCTTTACTACATCAATGTTAATGTAAGGCATGTAAAGATATAGTCAGCTGGTCCAACAGCTTATTCAACATTTCAACCAGATTTGATCAATTTAGTCCCACAAGAGCTCAGCTTTGACTGGCCAGAGACCATCTAGAAGGTGTCAGAAATGCAATGTCAGCCATCTGAGTCCATGCTGGTCCTGACTGGAATTTTCAGAGGGGAATTCAGTCTGAATTCCATACAAAACAAAGGTCAGCAGCAGAGCTGTGGGTGGGATTTTACGTGAGCTCCAAAACCAGGGGTGCGTTTCCCGAAATCACGGATGCTAACTTACATAGTTGGAACCATTGACTGTGAATGGAGAAACTATGTAAGTAGCTAACTTTGTTAGCAACTTTTGGGAAACGTACCCCAGCTCAGCATGTAAAAAATGTGAAATGATTGACAAGCGACAGGGATGGGACACGACACATACAATGAACACCGGGGGTGGGTTGGGGGGGGGTCACACTTCAATTCAAACAGCCAGATAACGAGACCGAAACCAGGGTCTCCTCCACACAACCTAACAATCCCACTGGACAGTACATCTCTTGTTTTCCCTTCCCAGTTTTCCTGCCCTGAACACAGCCAAACTTTTAAGTCCACCGCAGCAACCTGCTCCCATCGACTCAGGAGGAGGCTGCCGTGGCAAACGATTCCTCTGACTCACGTGCTAATAGCCCTCGCTTCTTTTACACTATGCTGTCACGCTGTCGATGCAGTCAGCACACAATTTGCTCGGGCAGCTACATGTGTCTGGCCGACTAGAGGAGGCCGCTCCGGCCATAGCTACGAAGGCCAGACTTTTTTTATTATTCGTTTCTCGGATCCGCCAACGACCAAATTTTGAAAACAATAAAACAAACAAAAAAAACAAAAAATTTTTTTTTTGCCATGTTGCAGATCCGCCGATCATTGATCGCCCTGGTATTGAAAAAAATCTATTTTTATTTTTATTTATCCTCTGTCCACCAATGTGGAAGGAATTGTATGTTAGACAGGTTTGATGAACTTCATAACCATAATCCTTGATGTTCCTCAACTCAACAATAAATAAAAAATATATATATTTTTATTTCTTCCTCCATTGCAAATACAGGCTGAATATTCTTCGAGAAACCCAAAAGCACTGAAAAATAAATATATATTCTTTTATTTTCTTTCCCCTCCCTCCTCAATTATATCTTCAGGATAGAAATCCGAGAAACAAGTAATAAAATAAGTCTGGCCCAATGGCGTGACCGGGATTCAATCAGCTGACCACAAGACGCCCAGAAGAGCATTTCAGTTGTAAGCCACTCGACAGTATTTCGCTAAATAGGAAAAGTTTGATACTGCTACAGAGGCTAGCTCTTCAAGTAAGGGAAAAAGCTGCAAAAAACAAAAAAATAAAAAATTTCAGCTAAGTGCTTTTAAATGGAATGTAGCCTCTCTTTAGGATGCTTTCCACTGAGATTCAGGCTCTCAAGGGTATTGTCTGTAGTACTCTCCAATGGGATTCAGGTTGTCTATGATACTGTCCAATAGGATGCAAGTTATCGACAGAACTGCCCAGTGGGATGCAGGCTCTTTATAATACCTGCCCTGTCATGGCTCCAGGGGGAACGATGCCAATAAGTAGCCCTACCCCCAGCACGGGCACACCCTGCGGCTCCGCCTCCATGCTCTTCCAATGCTATCAGAACATTTCAAAGAGAGGGGCGGGGTTAACAGTGACTAGCCTTCCCCTCCCAAAATCCGCGCGTTCCAGTTGGTCAAAAGAATAGGGCAACTCAACTGCGCAGGGAGACAGCCAATCACAGGAGGCCTTTGGAAAATGGGCCAGGTACTCAAAGGTGAGTTAGCGTAGATCATGCCAGAGAGTCTCCAGTCGAGCGATAGACATCAGCCCAGCACAAGGCTTATAACACCGCACACATCATTTCCAAATCAACAAGTCAGATGACATAATAACCACGGCATCTACATTACAATTCCCGATGAAAAAAAACTTTAGTATTTTGTTCAAGGCACTGAAGCCAAATCTAAAAAAAATAAAATAAAATAAAGAACAGAAGATGAAATCTATGAGCTCAAAAAACACTTTAATTACTTTTTAAATTAGCTGATCACATTGTCCTCCAATTTCCACGAGAGTACTAACACAAAAAGCTTTTATATTAATGGACACCAGAGAGATGTTTCAAAAAGCAGGATTATGGTGTTATCCAGAGGACATTTTTTTCCCCATTTTTTGATATATGAGGGTTTTCCTTAGAGCTGTAATCCAGCAAACCTCTATAATCCTGCATCACGACACAAGGCCCCAGTCTAAACCCTTATTTAACCCTCATACTCTGAGGCATTTTGCTTGCTTATGCACAGAGATTAAGGCCCGGCTGGCTGATAACACTGACACACTCAGAGGGTGTTTTTGATGAACGGCATGGGATTCCCTTGTTCAGCCAGGTGCAGACATTAATTGGATGCAGAATCCCCATACATTAATATCTATGCTGACAAAGAAATTCCTTCCTAGAGCATAACAGTCTTCCCGAATAACAAATCATAGGTGACATTATGACTCAAAAGCATTCCTGGCAAAAAAAAAAAAGGTTATTCTTCTGTGGGACTGAGGATGACAGGAAACAAGTCAATAAATAGGTTAAATGAGCAGTGAGATGGCCAAGGTATGACTACAAGAATAAGACTGCAGACAAATGCGAGCATGGTAATGTGTGCGCAGTATGGCAAGGAATAAAGGCTCACTGATAATGCTAATATGGGTAATACCCATACAAAAAACCACTAATGGAATACCATAAAGTTTACCACCAAAAAACCATAGTATTACTGTAGTAATTGTATGGTTTTTTTGGAACGCACTGTAGAGATTTTAGTGTTACTATTGAAATATTGTAGGGCTACCATAGCTAATAAAATAACACTACAGGAAAAACTATTGTAATACTATAGCTGGTGAAACGTATTATAGAGCACTACAACCACACTATAGAACACTATGCAATTCCTATAGTATACTATAGTAACTCTTTAGTTCATTTTCGTATGGGAAACTAATCACTATCCATAGTAGTCAGAGATGAGGCACTTCCCAGCAAGTTTGACAACCACTTTTCCCCATTTTGACACGCATGATTTTAGGCCTAAGCTCAGAGACTTAGTGGGGTTACTCTCACCCAGGAATTAAATACAAATACACATGCACTCTATGACTAAGCACTTCAAAAAGAGTTGGTGAGCAATACTGAAATTCCATTTCAGATATGTGGAAGAACACTAATATTTTGCACTGAGGATTTGAGTGTTGTATTCCAGAGATTATTCAAGATCTCATTAGCTTCTGAAATTGTACTGGAAGAAAAACTCTACCATTACTCTAGGCCCAAAAATCAGTAAAACCAAACTTCTCAGTGATCCGAGACCCAGCGCACTGACACACACCGTGATGAAGACTCGAGACAAAATCGTTCAGTCACGCATTACGGAACAAATTGGGCCAATTCTCAACCCGCTCCAATTCGCTTATAAATCTGAGAGAAGCATTGATGATGCAAAGCTTTTTATCCCCCGCCGTGCGATTAGCGCAAAGTGAGGGATATAGCATTGGGCTCCGTCCGTACGGACACATAAAATTGAGGCGGCGGGGGGATATTGCCATGTTAGTGGGAAACACTTGTTATTTTGGATTCTGTTCACCAGCTCTAGGAAAAAGCAAATAGCTATGTAAAGACCACTATTCTCTCATTAATCATCGCCATTCAATACTAAGCAACCCCTGCTTTGGAAAAAACAATTCCTTGTTTTAAATTAGGTAATCAGTTTTTTGAATTAATTTTAAACTTTTCTTACAAACCACATACAGGCAGTGACATCATAACAGCAGTGGTTGGCTGACGAGTGAAGCAAGAGCACCATCCAGAACACGCCACAGCATTTTTAAATCATTATTTATAATAACAACTCAACATGTTTCAAATCTGCAAGTGTTTGGACGTTGCAAGTAATGTTTTGTGCCATCTTCCATGTTCTATGTTTGTGTTTGTAATGCCTCTAACCATTTGCTTTGAGAGATGAAGTTTCTGTTGACACTAATTAAGCAACTGCTGCTGCCCCTAGCGGTGAGGAGGTGGAGTGCAGCTTACCTCGATTGCGTTGTATGCCTCCAGGAACATGTTTCTCCCGCTGATACTGCAGTAGATGCAGCCCATTGTCATGAAGAGGCAAAAGCAGAAGAAATAGCGGTGGTTAAAGTGCCCAACACAGTTATTGAGCCAGGCTGTTGGTCAGCCCAGTTAAGGACAATACGGTAAAGTGTCAATTCATAAGTCTAAATTTCTATGATCTAGGCTAGATGTACAATGTACTTGGGAATATTCCAGTGCAAGGAAAGATGTCAGCTTAAAACGTTTAAAGACAACCATACATTGTTTTTGCAAGAGTCGTTCAGAGCAATTAATGCAGCAGAAACAGGAATGCAGACAGAGCAAATACAAGTTTGAGACAAAAAACATTAGGCTTTTTAGCAGTTAATCCTGACATGACAAATATCTTTTGGCTAAACCAACTGACATTGTACTTTGTCCAATCAGCACTGACACAGAACATCAACTACAAAAGGCAATTACACAAATGGTCTCAATTTATGTAATTTATTATCTTTGTAGACTAATAAAATAATGTAACTTGTTTTGTAAAACAGGGAGGTGATCAAAAGTAAATAGAATGTGTTTGGAAATTCAATCACCCCTTTGAACAGTAAGGTTTTTTGGAATGTTTGTTAGAAATTGAGTCGACAGTAAAGAACTGAGTTGCTTTCAGGTACCAGAAGTGATTGGGACGTTAGTATGTTTGCGATTTCACACCTTATATGGTTAAAGGATACGGCAGTGATGGTCCATTTTCAGAATACATCTGAAAATCAGAAGAAGAGATGAAAAAAGGGTGCCGTAACATCAAGAGACATCCCAAAATCATCAGGGCATCATTTCGCAAAGCAGGATTACGAAGTTCGCTGGATAACTGTGCTGAGAAGAAACCATAACAGTCCCAAAATCTGGAGCTGGTTTTTCTCAGAGCAGCTGTTCAACAGTGAAATTCTACTCGAGAAACACTCTCCGTTTGAGGCAAAGAGTCCGATCCATAATTCAGAGACTTTCCACATTGGATTCCCCAATTTTAGTGCTTTAAATCACGAGTCTGATGGACTCCCGTTACTCACGTATTGCAGATCCCGCAGTGATGGGTCCGGGCCGGTTTGGGAATGATGCATTTCTTACACACAGAAACAGCCGGAATGTCACATTTCATCTACAAAAGGAGATGCTTCGTTAGACACAAATGACAGCTCTGATCATGTCCACCTTCTTTACAAGGAGAACGGACTTGGCTAAGACTTTTGCAAAACAAGTCAGTGAGTGTTCAAGTGAAAACGAATGAGAACAGAATGCGTATGTGGGTGAAGACAAAGTGTGTCAGGGTGACAGCAGAGTGCGTTAGGGTGAGGACTGTGTGTGTTTGACTGAGGACAGTGTGTTTGTGGGTGAGGACTGTGTGTGTTAGACTGAGGACAGTGTGTTTGTGGGTGAGGACTGTGTGTGTTTGGGTGAGGATACAGTTTGCTTGGGTGAGAACAGACTGCTTTTGGCTGAGGACAGTGTGTATTTGGGTGAAATCAATGCGTTTTTGGGGGAGGCCTTTGGACAAGAGTACGGTGTGAATACAATGCATTTGGGTAAGAACACTGCTTGGTTGGGAGGGGATGGGGCTCTATACCTGAGGAGGCTGTCCCGGCGAGGTCCTGGTGGCCTTGTAATAGTGGAAGACGATCATGACCAGGTTCCAGTGGCCGTAGCAGAGGTGCCAGACTATCCAGGGCGGCGAGTAGGTGTTGAGCACCAGAGGCAGCAGGAGGACGTACGCGATAATGAGGATGGAGCTGGTGAGAACCACCACCAGGAACACAAACACCTGCAAGAACAGGACACGGTCTCACACATGTACTCCAACACGTGCACACGCACACACACACAAACATGTTTCTTTCTTATAGTCCCGCGGACCAAAACATTTTTGCACCAAAATCCTATTTCCAGTCCCACACAGCCTAAAATCAACCAAAATCTTAGCCCCTTCCCTTACTCTACTCGTAACCCTAACCAAATAAAACCCCAAAATTAACAAAATTTTCAAACTTCATTTAAAACCATACAGTAATCTATTGCATAAATGTATCACTCAATGATAAAAGTACATCTAGTCCCAATCATTTGCTGAAAGCTAAACCGAAACCAGCCTTTGGCCCAGAATTAAGACTTAACCACATGGGAACCTGAATTAATGTCCCCACAAAGCCAGTATTTCAAACTTTATCACCCTTGAGGGATGTATCAGTCCTCTTCAGGAGTTTGGGGCCAAAACTGCAAATGCCTCAACTATAGTGCCGCCACCACCAGGCCAATACGTGTAATTTCAATCATCAAGGATACTTTCCTGAAGTTACATGGCTAAAGTACCTTGAAGCCTGGCTTTCGCCAAGCAGTCCGGTTCAGTTCGGTTCAGTTTTGAGAATATTAGAATGGTTATCTTTGTGCTTCTGCCGTCGAAAATGGTACAAAAAGAACCATTCTAATCAACCCCATTTTTTGTCACCCCTCTGTTGAGGTACCAGGCACATTGATCTGATACTAAAAGGTGGCACTAGAAACACAGCAGTCTGTCAGCTGGTCAAGAGAGCAAAACGGTTTGGACTAACAATTTCCCCATAACCACGGAAAGGACCTACCAGTCCAAACCAGCGGGTGAGGTGGTCCACCAGCCAGAACACCGGCTCGAACAGACAGTCCATGACCAGCTCAGAGTTGGTAAGGCTGTTGAAGGTGACGGACCGGAGCAGCAGGCGGGAGTAGCTGAGCAGCTGGCGAAGGGGGCGGGGCAGCTGGCGGCGGCTCCATGTCAGACAGAGAAAGGAGCAGCGCATGAGCAGCCGCAGAGGAGCCCAGAGGAGCCGCCGTACGCGCTGCATCCTGCAGAAACACACCGGGCGTAAACACCTGCACACGCCCTGCATCCTGCAGACACACACCGGGCGTAAACACCTGCACACGCCCTGCATCCTGCAGAAACACACCGGGCGTAAACACCTGCACACGCCCTGCATCCTGCAGACACACACCGGGCGTAAACACCTGCACACGCCCTGCATCCTGCAGACACACACACACACAGTATAAACACCTGCACACGCCCTGCATCCTGCAGACACACACCGGGCGTACACACCTGCACACGCCCTGCATCCTGCAGACACACACACACACACACACAGCATAAACACCTGCACAAGCCCTGCATCCTGCAGACACACACAGTATAAACACCTGCACACGCCCTGCATCCTACAGAAACACACCGGGCGTAAACACCTGCACACACCCTGCATCCTGCAGACACACACAGCATAAACACCTGCACAGGCCCTGCATCCTGCAGACACACACAGTATATACACCTGCACACAGCCTGCATCCTGCAGACCCACACACACAGTGTATAAACACCTGCACACACCCTGCATCCTGCAGACATACACACACACAGTATAAACACCTGCACAGGCCCTGCATCCTGCAAACACACAAACACACAGTATAAACACCTGCACAGGCCCTGCATCCTGCAGACACACAAAGTATATACATCTGCACACACCCTGCATCCTGCAGACACACACACACAGCATAAACACCTGCACACACCCTGCATCCTGCAGACACACACACACACAGCATAAACACCTGCACACGCCCTGCATCCTGCAGACACACACAGTATAAACACCTGCACACACCCTGCATCCTGCAGACACACACAGTATAAACACCTGCACAGGCCCTGCATCCTGCAGACACACACAGCATAAACACCTGCACACGCCCTGCATCCTGCAGACACACACAGTATAAACACCTGCACACGCCCTGCATCCTGCAGACACACACAGTATAAACACCTGCACAAACCCTGCATCCTGCAGACACGCACAGCATAAACACCTGCACACGCCCTGCATCCTGCAGACAAACACAGCATAAACACCTGCACAAACCCTGCATCCTGCAGACACGCACAGCATAAACACCTGCACACACCCTGCATCCTGCAGACACACACAGTATAAACACATGCACATGCCCTGCATCCTGCAGACACACACAGTATAAACACCTGCACATGCCCTGCATCCTACAGAAACACACAGTATAAACAACTGCACACACCCGGTATCCTGCAGAAAAACACAGCATAAACACCCACACACACCCTGTATCCTGTAGAAACACACAGTATAAACACCTGCACACACCCTGCATCCTGCAAAAACACACAGTATAAACACCTGCTCTTGCCCTGCATCCTGCAGACACACACAGTATGAACACCTGCACACGCCCTGCATCCTGCAGACACACACAGTATAAACACCTGCACACACCCGGTATCCTGCAGAAAAACACAGTATAAACACCTGCACAGGCCCTGCATCCAGCAAACACACACATAATAAACATCTGCACACACCCTGCATCCTGCAGACACACACAGTATAAACACATGCACATGCCCTGCATCCTGCAGACACACCCAGCATACACACCTGCACACGCCCTGCATCCTGCAGACACACACAGTATAAACACCTGCACACGCCCTGCATCCTGCAGACACACACAGTATAAACACCTGCACAAACCCTGCATCCTGCAGACACGCACAGCATAAACACCTGCACACGCCCTGCATCCTGCAGACACACACAGTATAAACACATGCACATGCCCTGCATCCAGCAGACACACACAGTATAAACACCTGCACAAACCCTGCATCCTGCAGACACGCACAGCATAAACACCTGCACACGCCCTGCATCCTGCAGACAAACACAGCATAAACACCTGCACAAACCCTGCATCCTGCAGACACGCACAGTATAGACACCTGCACACACCCTGCATCCTACAGAAATACACAGTATAAACACATGCACAGGCCCTGCATCCTGCAAAAACACACAGTATAAACACCTGCTCATGCCCTGCATCCTGCAGACACACACAGTATAAACATCTGCACACACCCTGCATCCTGCAAAAACACACAGTATAAACACCTGCACAGGCCCTGCATCCTGCAGACACACACAGTATATACACCTGCACACACCCTGCATCCTGCAGCCACACACAGTATAAACACCTGCACACACCCGGTATCCTGCAGAAAAACACAGCATAAACACCTGCACAGGCCCTGCATCCTGCAAACACACACATAATAAACATCTGCACACACCCTGCATCCTACAGAAACACACAGTATAAACACCTGCACATGCACTGCATCCTACAGAAAAACACAGTATAAACATTTACACAGGCCCTGCATCCTGCAGACACACACAGTATAAACACATGCACATGCCCTGCATCCTGCAGACACACACAGTATAAACACCTGCACAAACCCTGCATCCTGCAGACACGCACAGCATAAAAACCTGCACACGCCCTGCATCCTGCAGACAAACACAGCATAAACACCTGCACAAACCCTGCATCCTGCAGACACGCACAGCATAAACACCTGCACACACCCTGCATCCTGCAGACACACACAGTATAAACACATGCACATGCCCTGCATCCTGCAGACACACACAGTATAAACACCTGCACATGCCCTGCATCCTACAGAAACACACAGTATAAACAACTGCACACACCCGGTATCCTGCAGAAAAACACAGCATAAACACCCACACACACCCTGTATCCTGTAGAAACACACAGTATAAACACCTGCACACACCCTGCATCCTGCAAAAACACACAGTATAAACACCTGCTCTTGCCCTGCATCCTGCAGACACACACAGTATGAACACCTGCACACGCCCTGCATCCTGCAGACACGCACAGCATAAACACCTGCACACACCCGGTATCCTGCAGAAAAACACAGTATAAACACCTGCACAGGCCCTGCATCCAGCAAACACACACATAATAAACATCTGCACACACCCTGCATCCTGCAGACACGCACAGCATAAACACCTGCACACACCCTGCATCCTGCAGACACACACAGTATAAACACATGCACATGCCCTGCATCCTGCAGACACACACAGTATAAACACCTGCACATGCCCTGCATCCTACAGAAACACACAGTATAAACACCCACACACACCCTGCATCCTGCAAAAACACACAGTATAAACACCTGCTCTTGCCCTGCATCCTGCAGACACACACAGTATAAACACCTGCACACGCCCTGCATCCTGCAGACACACACAGTATAAACACCTGCACACACCCGGTATCCTGCAGAAAAACACAGTATAAACACCTGCACAGGCCCTGCATCCTGCAAACACACACATAATAAACATCTGCACACACCCTGCATCCTACAGAAACACACAGTATAAACACCCGCACATGCACTGCATCCTACAGAAAAACACAGTATAAACATTTACACAAGCCCTGCATCCTGCAGACAAACACAGTACAAACACCTGCACACACCCTGTATCCTGCAGAAACACTTGAGATGTAGAAGCAAACTTACAGGATCATTAAAGCACTGAATTGAACTACCAGTGTTTCTATTTCAAAATGCATTTGATTTCACAGCTTACGCCCACCTTGATCAGGTACAGATAAGAAATTACTAGGCTTTCTGGTGCTTCTCAGATCAACACAGATTCAGCAACGACCATCTGACCAGCCGCTCTCTCACCAATTGTGTCATTCATTCAGGATTAGCTGTAACCTAGATTCAGACCCTTCCTTTGCGGTCATATAGTCGCAATTAAAAACCTCCGCCCAGGATGTAACGTTTTCACCCCTTTGTTTGTCTGTCTGTCAGTCAACATTCAAAAAGTTACGAACGGATTGGCACTAAATTTGGTAGGATGGTAGGTGGTAGTCCAAGGGTGAGTTGATTCAGTTTTGGAAGTGATCCGGAACATATTCTGGATCCCAGATCCAATACTGCCATAAGGTATGCGCTCTAACGAGTGCCCTTCTGATTGTTCCTGGCTTTAATAACACAGTGATTAAAAGAGGACACATGCAAGGATGCTACTCATCAATGGGAGACGCATGACTTTTGTAGCAGTACCCATGAAGCGAAACTAAAGTCAACTTATTAGATTCTCAAAGAACTGTCCTCAGTTTTACCACTTTATTGTGACACCATATGCATTATATATTGGCGTATTTAGTAATTACTTTAAAATAAGGATTTAAGAGCACTAGTGAAGACTGTTTACAAATTCCATCCGGTAATACATGCTTGTCTGACGAGATTTTTGCGACATTGAATGGACCTAATAAGAGAGTGCCTCGCAATGCGGCATCTGCTGTCAGCCGGCGATTTTATTTTCACCTGCGCTGAAATTAATACGGTCTAGAAACGCCTGGCCTCCAAAACAAATTAAAGAAGTGCAGAGTAGTTAGCAGAAACACACATAAATTCAGCTGGCGAAACAGTAAAGAACAGCACAGAGCAGATTACAGCAGCCAATGCTGCTCATAACGTTTCCCTTTAAAAGCGAACGTCAGATTCGTGACTTATCCACCATAACATTGTTCGTGGAATTAGGCAAATTCAGAATGATTTTCCGGGGGAAATAGCCATTCTTATCCAGCCTCAGTTCTGAAATAGCACCGTTCCAGTTATTGACAGCAGCCTTCTGACACGACTGCATTCTACTTTAACAAACACTACTAGTGCAGGGTGTAACCACTAGTCAAAACACATATCAACATGCTTTTCTTATGACGGTCATAGAAACAAGTCTGACAGCTATACGAACGCTTTGTTTCATGCAATACCGCTGCCTCGCTATGTCTGAAACTCTCCCATTCATTCCCAAAACGTCTTTTTATTATTTCACCAAAGATAAGAGGAGAGATCATGCTCTCTCTGCGATTAATGATTCACATATTCCGGATCAACAAAGAATATTCACCCTCTCAATACGAGCGGAGGACAGAATCATATGCCTCACTGGCTATGATCGGATACTGCTTTTGTATCATTTCCCGTCCTGAACATACTGTGTATTTCAATCCATTAATTGTCACATCAAGCAATCAAGCCATTAGTGTAGCGAATGTTTGCACATGATAGTATGAGATACTCACCTGTATCTAGATGAGTCACTCTTCAGAAAACAAAGCAGCTCAAGTCATGTTGGCCTTGAACACTGCCCAATCTCTGGAACTGTACCGTAAAATACTGTGGTTATGGTTCTGCCGGTGTTGGGCTCTGCCCTTCTGGTCGGCCTCGGCTACTGTGCCACATACTGCGCAGTCTCCGACAGAGTGGCACTATGGGAATTGAGGTTTTACCAAGCGTGCACGAAGGCTCCATTTCCGGAGAGGAATAAAACCCAGCTGGCGAAAATTCTGACTTTCTAAACTTATTTACCTCAAATACGAGCAATTAAACTGCTGAGGCAACTTTTTAAATATACATATATGCATTCATAGAGCAGATTATGCTATGAAAGAGGAATGCAATGAAGACGAAGTAAAATTATTAGCAAAGGCTTGTGGGGAGTGTAGTTTATGTTTCCGTGACACCTCGTGAGGACATATTCGTACGATGATACAGGTTCATTAAACTGCCTCTGAAAATTTTGCAATGGCTTTTAGCTTCAACTTCGATTTGCAAGTGAAAACGGATGAAGCCGTCCACCAGTATAGTACTCCGAAGGACCAGGATCATGAAACGAAATCAATTAATTCAAGAGACTCTGTACGTAGCTTGCTAACGCCATCGCTAGCATTTCCAGCCAGCCACACGGAGCGAAAGAATACATAGCTAACTTAGCTCCTCAGCCAGATGTTTAATTGGCTTTCGATTAACTGTTTTGGTCCTCCGGGAACCTTAAGGCTGGCATACAGCACATCAGTCTTCAAGTCTGAGTGCTTTCCATGTTAACATAAATTTACCTGTGCAAACTGACAAGGTTACTTCACACACTGGTTCAAGCAAGTGACATACAGCTTGTGAAAGCTATCATTTTTCTGCTCTTTTTTATCTTGCATTTTTTAAAAAGAGTTTATCCATTTGGTCCACGAAAATGTCTAGAAATTAAATTGCTACATACACTACGAATCAGACTTTACGAATGGTGACTTCACCTGTGTACTCTAACCATGTATGGAGATGTTAATGTTATTTATTGTCCATTTTTGTCACTACTGAAGACATTTCTGGTCGTGTTTTCTCCAAAAAGATGCATCTGTTAAAAGATATCAAATGTTTGCAATTGTGGAAATACTTTCACCCTTTCAATACTTCATTCAGTTAACTATACGAATCAGTTACCCATTGCATAAATGTCAATTTTGTGACTTGAATGTAATTGTATCAGTATCAACTGTCATAGTAGACCTGTCAGGAACTGGATACAATACTGGTGGGACAAATACTGGTGGAACATAAGTATACTGTTTGTACTGAAAGGATTAAATGTGTGACATATAATGAAATTTATACCGAGTTCTGTTTTGATGATGCACTGACTATAGCTGAAGTATGTGGACTTTTTACTGAATCTCCTTTGAAACACAGAAAATGGACTGACTAAATTCCAAATATCTTATTATTGAATTCTGAATGCATTGTTCTGCATGGGCTGAGGGGGCAGACTTCTGGCTATCGTTTGAGGGTTTTTTTGTATGATTTTGCTTCTCAATTTTGAAATGGTTTCCCTTTCTGTACGTGTTCTACCACACTTCTTCGACTTCATTTAGAAGTGGAACCTTCAGTAAGTTATGGGGTATATAAAGAGTTGAAAAATCCTAATAGTAAAACTGATTTAAAATACAATGCTCTCCGATGGTAGCTGAAGATCTGTCCTATAGGGCCTTATTGACCAATTCATTCCATATTGAATTGGAAATGACAGATATCTAGGATTTAAAAATGTTCATTGTCTATATAAGTCAATTGGGTTTCAGTGAAGTGACCATATACTTCTGGCTGTATAGTGCATGGACAGAAGATGGTTTTGCGCATACATGGCAGTATCATTTGTTTAGCTTCACTTTGACGCCCTTAATGTTAAACGTGACGAGAGTTGCTGCAAGATTGCAGCATAACAAATTGTTGACACAGTTAAACTGTTTCAGTCCTCTGTCATTTTGACATGACCCGGCTTAATCCATTGTGACGACTTTTATGTTCATGACATATGCATTAGAGCTTGGCTATTTCAGCCTTAGATTGCGGGTTTCTCGTGAAGCTTTACAGAGCAATTCTCAGAAGATCTATTATGAAAATGACAAATGTCAGTGTATTTGGAGGGCCACCCTGTGCAAAATCATTGATTAATGCATTACTTAGAACACATGTATGTGCAAGGGAACCCTGTTCGATGAGTTCCACCCATTTTGTTTTTTAATATTTTTCAGAAAGAGATGCTTTGCCCTGAAAAGATAAAGGAGGCAAAAGAGCACTCTCCCCCAGCGGACTGTCGGGCGCTGTTGGAGGACAGCGTGTGCGAGACCTTAACGCTGGGGGCTCTGCCTCCGATCCATTATCTCAACGAGTGCGTCTTCGAGCGAACCGTAATGGAGCTGCCGGACAGAGAGAACATCCTGTCTCAGACCGCTGCACAGAACACAGACCTCATCTCTGGTGTGTACGAGGGCGGACTCAAAGTTTGGGAGTGCACCTACGATCTGCTGGAGTTCCTGGAGGACGAGGGAGTGGGATTCTCCGGGAAGAGGGTGCTGGATTTGGGGTGCGGGGCTGGGCTGCTTGGTATTTTAGCTCTGAAGAGAGGGGCACAGGAGGTGCACTTTCAGGACTACAACGACACGGTGATCGCGCGGCTAACGCTGCCCAACGTGCTGTTGAATTGCGAGGACGAGGACGATGATGATGATGATGATGGTGAGGGGACCGGGGCTAGAGATGAAGAGCGAGAGAAAGATGGCAGCCCGCCTCCCAAAAAACGAGCCAGAGGACCGGAGCCGAACTCGAAGCTCTGCAGGTGTAGGTTCTTCTCCGGCAGTTGGAGCGCTTTCCTCACGCGCGTGATGGAAGATGACCCGCCGCCAAAATACGACCTCATCATGACCTCGGAGACCATCTACAACACAGATTATTACCCAGCCCTGCACAATGTCTTCCACAGGCTGCTGGACCAAGGTGGCCTTGTGTACCTCGCCACAAAGGCGCACTATTTTGGAGTGGGTGGAGGGCTTTACCTGTTCGAGAAGTTTGTGGAGCAGAAAGAGGTGTTTCAGATGAAGCGTCTGAAGAACATAGAGCAAGGCCTGCAGAGACATGTGATAAGCTTGAACTTTAAGTAGCTGGACCAGTGACCCTGGCCTGCAGAGGTTTGAGGAATAATTTGGAGTGGTCAATTTGCTGCTTCCTGAGCAGTAAAGTTTTTCCATCATGAGTGAATTTGTGCTCCGTCATTAAAACTTTGTTCAAAGCGTGCCTTGGTTGTTCTGGAATGGTGCATTGAGAAATTTTGTTGCTTTAGGAAAGGTGGTTCATCAAGCCGATTTTAGCTTTTTGTGTGATTGCTCTGACATCAACACTGCCTCCTTGCAATATAACGCACACCTCCCACTGAGTGTGACATAGCACCTACTTCAACCGTTTGTCGCTTTTCTTTGCGTGGGTAGGGTTGCTTTACAGAACAGTATGTTACAATATAGAAAATTTAGGTTCATTAGATTGGCAGTTGTTAAACTTCCTAATCTTAGGCATTGGGTTTATGTTAGCAGGAAATTGCCGCTAACATAGAGAAAAATAGGCGTGCAATGCACGGAATACCCCTCAGCCCGATGTCGAAGTTTTTGGAGACGCCCGCCTGCCCAACTGCACGAGGGATAGCAATATCCTGTCAGCCTTGAGGGCTGAGGGGTAAAAATGTCTTCAAGCCCGAGTAGTATTAAACCTGGTGGTCAAAATGTCCGCAAAATATACTCACACACAGTAGACTGCTAGCTTAGTCCATCAGCATAACCACCTGTAGCTCAAATACTGAGGACACAGTAACAGCAAAGGGCCGAAGAAATGTGTTGCTTTCTTTTTTCGCAATTCAAACCTGGAGGAAAAAAAGTCGTTCTTTTCCCAGTGAGGTGCGGTCTGATTGGGCACTAAATGGTCATTTTCAAAATATCGGTTCGTGCTGAAGGCAAAATAACAATAGCTCAATGTTCGAGCAAGGTAGGCTACATTAGGCTACAAAGAAAACCTTTATCTTCAGCATGGGCTGTTTCACAATCGGTACACAGATTTTCTCACACATGGGTGAAAATAAAGTTTGATGCAGGTCCAAAGATTCTATGTGAGTTTATTGTATACCATTTCATGATCAGATTTCTAACATTTCCGAGCATAGAGATATTTAGTTTGGAAAATCTGTGGAGTTAATGTTATAAAATGAACATTTTATAGACTCATTCTGAATCATACATAAATGTATGGAGCTATTTCTGACAAAATCTTGTACCAGTTGCAAGGTAAGTGTTGGGTTATAACAGATGTACTGATTAGAACATTTTGAAAATGCCAAAAATGAAAAATAATACTGTTTAATATGCAAAACCTTACTGCAAATCATGGTAAGTTTATATTTAAATTATTACTGCGCATGAATATTCTTGATAGTCCTAAATTTAATACCGCTGCTTTGAATAATAAACTATGTCTGGCCTGCCCTGAAAAAATCAGGGTGATATCTGGTATATACACAATTTGGTGGACAACAGGAAAGTGTATGAATAGTTTGACAGTTGACACTAAACTATTTCAAGTTACTTCAAGAAACTTCAGGTGAGCTTAATTAGACCAACATAACACAAAGCTAGTTTGACTCTTTACCATTTGCACGTCAAATAAATTTGTCAATGTGCCAATTAGTTTACACCAATTAGGAACCAACTACAGCTTTAATTTGATTGGTTACATTGTTTTCTCTCATTTTATGCTGTTATTTCCAATGCATTGCAATGTAGGTATGGCATTTTTTAATATTCTTGATGGCAAACATTGCTATTTCTGTTATCTTGTGAGTTAAGAGTGCAAATAATTACGTGTATTTAATGTTTAGAGCAGTTAAGACAAATTATCTGCTTGGTAAAATCCTGCGATTGCAACTGTGGTTGGAATAAAAGCCAGCATACAGAGTGGGTCCCCAGGAACAACGCTGAAGACCACTGTTCTAGACCATTAATCAAACAGAAAAAAAATGTATTTAGTTCAAAACATCAATATATTCATGTATAATCATGAGGCTCCTGGTGGTAGTCTTGAGAAAGTTGCATAGCATCCAAATATTGTGACAGGAATTGCGACAGAGGTTAATATTACATGAAAACTAGAGTTTCCGGAGAGGACATTAACGGAGTCATAAACTATATGGAGAGGACATTTTGGACCAACAAATGAACAGGTTAGTAGTTTACTGCTCATATTTGTTTGTATTTAGTGTTTCTGTGCTGACTGATGATGCCAAACACGTGAATCTGAATTCAGAGAGATGTTTAACACCTGCATGTAATAATACATTTCATACAGATGTATAATTTCTTCTTCATTTCAACAATGAGAAAAAAAGTCCAAAAAATGCCATTTTTATGCCATTCGAAGGAAAATATAGCTTTCATCATGAGATAAACAACATTTTTAGATGCAATAGCTGCATTTCTTGCAAATAAATTTTATCGAACTCAACAGTTCTTCTATATTTTGGCAAATTTCACTGAAAGGCTCACAAATCTCATGCGTACCCTGATTGGGAAACAGCCCACATGAATGCACGTTCTTTGGTTACGCATGTTGTCCGGCAAATTTAGAGGTCACTGAAACAAAGACTGATTAAATGCACAATGGAATTTGCTACAGTATTTCATCATCATGAAGGCTTGAACCCAGAAGTGCTGGCAACTTATGCAGCATCGCTGCTCACACAGTCCACTGACATTGGCCGTCAGTGATCATTTGACGATGCACCACAAGTTGATAAATTATACAGCAATACTGAACCACAGTGTCATCAGTAATCGTCCTTCCCACTGTCATTCTCTAAAAATAAACCTGTGAATAGGGGTGCCGTCTGACTGAAGAAATGACCACGCACAGGGTTTTGGCTCCCAGATTTATTACATCTCCATAAGGGACTGAGGGTACATTTAGACAGTGCACTGCAGAGGGATCCAGTGACATCACTGCTACTACAGTCAAAGCACACACTGGAAGAGCGGATGTTCCACGACTCGCATTAAAACACACATGTATGCAAGATCACTAGACACACTTTCCCCTTCACATGAATGCACACAGAATGCTTGCATTGCTTGTACTGCATTGCTATCTCAAGTCAGCCATCAGGCAGAAACTACACTGTAATCAGGTGGAAACTTAAGGAATAACTTGCAAAGGGTCCAAAGATGGAGTAACATACTAAAATAAATTGTTGCCTGAAGAGACTTGTATAATCTCTCCGTTTCCCACTCTCAACCACGCGCAAGGGTGCGGACTGTGCAACAAGTAGTACTTCAACAGGATTAGGGAACCTCGCCCTGGAGAGCCACAGCCCTGCATGTTTTATGCGTTTCTCTGCTCCAACACACCTGATTCAACAGACTTCAGCGAGTCAAGTGCTTGATAAGAATGCAATCATTTCAATTCGGTGCGTGGAGAAGACAGCCATCTTAATCGTAAAATGCTAGGGCAATCCAGGAGCGGGGTTCCCTACCCCCATTTTAAGAAACAGCATGACACAGTGCCACTTATACATCAAGGTTGCACATGTAAACTATCAGCAGAGGGCGCTATAGGCAGAGGAGGGATGTTTTTAAATACCCACGGTTTTCAGTGAGGTCCTGGCCAGTTCCAACTGTATACGATTCCCCAAAATTTCTGAACGCTAAATAAATAACCATTAAAAGCAGCAACATTAAAAATCTATATCAACTACAGTAAGAGCAGCCATGGGACAGAGGCATGGCTCAGGACTGGCCTGATGTTTCTGCCCTCAAAACTAACCAATCAGCTGCACAGAACCTAAGCACTTGAGCCAGAAAGGGACACAGTCTGCACTGGCTGGGTTTATTTTCAGTTCAAATGCTTTTCATTGGAATGTTTTCCCCATCCTACTAAATAAAATCCATTGCAATACTGAAATGGATGCAGTAATGCCACTGGGAAATGTTTTGGGGCCTTCCTGGAATTTGAAATGGAATGGAAGCTTGACACGTCCTATATCAGTGGAATGATAATGAAACTGTTTGAAGAATTGTTGGAATGTTCTAGCTTCACTTTTTCTTAGCAGTGACCAATTACCGGGTCCATATTGCTCATCTAATCTTCTCCATTACAATTTTCACAGCCATTGTAAAATAAGGATAGTTTCAGATTGAGACACAGTTTGTTATATCAACTGTGAAAGACAGAGGGATTGGGGTGCAATTCCATTCCAAGTCAGTAAATTGAGGAAGAAAAAAAGGATTTAGACTTTTAGCAAAATACAAAGAATAATGGAATTTTTAAATGTCCGTATTTTCCCTAACCTGGCCAAAATTTAAGTAGTCTAACCATTAATTTATGGTGTATCATACTGCGTATTCTTGTGAGTGATAAACGGAGGGGTTGAACCTTTGACAGCAGTCAATCATTGTGCTCCTCCTCTATACCCATCCCCTCTGCCCAGGCTCCGCCCACTCAGGCTCCTCCTACTTCTTGGCCTTGCCCTGAGCAGCCACGGCCTCCATGGCCTTGCGCACAGTCTCCTCGTCCCCCAGGAACTGCATGGGCCGCACTGGCTTCAAGTTCTTGTCCAGCTCGTACAGGATGGGGATGCCAGTGGGCAGGTTCAGCTCCATGATGGCCTCCTCTGACATGCCTGTTTGAACAGTGAACAGTTAGCATGTTAACAGTGTATTCATGAGGAACGCAACCTTAGCATGAGCAATGTCCTCGAGAGGAAATACCAGCAGCAGGTTAGCCACACCCCCAGCCATTTTAACAATGGCCCCCTGAGCAACATATGTAGCGAGAGCGTTAGCCGTGTTATCCATAAAAGCCACTGAAAGCGCATTAACCAAGGCGGCCATAACAGTTGAAGCAAGCATGCTAACCATGTAATGTATAATGAAAACAGCCAGCACATTAGCCCTGTAAGCAATAATGAACCCAGCTAGCACATTAGCAACGTTATTCGTCAGTAACACAACTATCACATTAGTTAGAAAAATTAAGCTAGCGTATATGAAACACAGCGCCCTAAGGAATGCAGCTAATGTGTTGGCAATGTTAGCCAGCCAGGGCAAAAGGCTGGTCAGTAAATGTAGGGGTAGAGCTGTGGGGGGGACTCGAAAGCATTGTTCGTACCCTCCAGGTGCTTGACAATGCCACGGAGACTGTTGCCGTGGGCAGCAATCAGTACCCTCTTGCCCTCTTTGATCTGCGGGACAACCTCCTCATTCCAGAAGGGCAGAGCACGGGCTATTGTGTCCTTCAGGCTCTCACAAGATGGCAGCTGGTCCTCCGTCAGGTCTCCATAGCGACGGTCCTGCCGCCGAAGACAAACAGACAGTTCAGGTGAGTGCAAGATCCTAGAGCCTATTCCACAATGCAAGGTCACCAAGTTGGCTAAATAACTGTACTGACCAAAACCCAGAACAGCCTTTTCCAAAAAATCCCTCCTGAGAGCAATCATTTTTGAAAACCTATGCATGCTTTATATCAACTGATAGTAGTTTAACTCACATCCAATCTGTATAAACCACAGGCAATGGGACTTTGTCAAAAATCTATTAGCCCCTTTCTGCAGATGTAGAAGCTGGCGTCCATAAATTCCAAATTTAATTCCTAAACAATTCTGAAATTGAATTTCCAAATGTCTAGCTTCACTTGAACAATTTTCAAAAATCTCTGTGGCACATATCCTGAGTTCTAAAGCTTAAATAGGCAAATGCACAACAGGAAAAATCGTCAAAATTTGGTATTCTGCACAAAGGGGTTAACCTCTTTCCAAACAACATTACGAACACAAATCCCCGCCACAGGATGGCAGAGATCTGGCCTGGAAAAAAAAAAAAGCAGGGGAGGAATGGACAGACAGACAGGAAGACTGATGGACATATGCCTTTTCATATCTACACAATAAGATGTAGCCATAAATAAAATTGTATTCAGAAAAATTTTATCATTTAGGAGTTCTGACCCAGAAAAGAACAGGACGGCCACCATCTGACCTGGAAAGAAAATACAGTGGAGGGATGGACACATGGATAGAAGGACAGGCTGCAGTCTTAAAAGGCACATCAACACAAGAAGATGTATTAATTTATTGTATTAAATTTCGTAGTGCAATACTGAATGGTTTAAGAGTTCTCGGTCTGGAAAAGAAGCATGACACGCGGACAGACAGATGGACAACACTCATTCCTAGATCCTCATCCATTTTGTGACGAGGAATAATAATGCTTGCAGATGGCAGATAAACCATAAGAAGAGCCCGTCAGTGAGGCTGAACAGAGGCATCGATCCCTCCTATTTCCAGCACCAAATGACTAATACCGGCAGCAGGCAGCTAGGAGCAAACCTTTGGTCTGTGTGTCTGCACCACTGTGGTGCACATTCCTACAGGGACACTGTAACACAATGGAGCTCATTCCTACAGGGACACTGTAACACAATGGAGCTCATTCCTACAGGGACACTGTAACACAGTGGAGCTCATTTCTACAGGGACACTGTAACACAGTGGAGCTCATTCCTACAGGGACACTGTAACACAATGGAGCTCATTCCTGCGGGGACACTAACACAGTGGAGCTCATTCCTACAGGGACACTGTAACACAATGGAGCTCATTCCTGCAGGGACACTGTAACACAGTGGAGCTCATTTCTACAGGGACACTGTAACACAGTGGAGCTCATTTCTACAGGGGCACTGTAACACAGTGGAGCTCATTTCTACAGGGACACTGCAACACAGTGGAGCTCATTCCTACAGGGACACTAACACAATGGAGCTCATTCCTACAGGGACACTGTAACACAATGGAGCTCATTCCTGCAGGGACACTAACACAGTGGAGCTCATTTCTACAGGGAAACTGTAACACAGTGGAGCTCATTCCAACAGGGACACTGTAACACAGTGGAGCACATTTCTACAGGGACACTGCAACACAGTGGAGCTCATTTCTACAGGGACACTAACACAGTGGAGCTCATTCCTACAGGGACACTAACACAGTGGAGCTCATTCCTACAGGGACACTGCAACACAGTGGAGCTCATTTCTACAGGGACACGAACACAGTGGAGCTCATTCCTAGAGAGAAACTGTAACACAGTGGAGCTCATTCCTACAGGGACACTGCAACACAGTGGAGCTCATTTCTACAGGGACACTGCAACACAGTGGAGCTCATTCCTACAGGGACACTGTAACACAGTGGAGCTCATTCCTACAGGGACACTGTAACACAGTGGAGCTCATTCCTACAGGGACACTAACACAGTGGAGCTCATTCCTACAGGGACACTGTAACACAGTGGAGCTCATTCCTACAGGGACACTGCAACACAGTGGAGCTCATTTCTACAGGGACACTAACACAGTGGAGCTCATTCCTACAGGGACACTAACACAGTGGAGCTCATTCCTACAGGGACACTGTAACACAGTGGAGCTCATTCCTACAGGGACACTAACACAGTGGAGCTCATTCCTACAGGGACACTGCAACACAGTGGAGCTCATTCCTACAGGGACACTGCAACACAGTGGAGCTCATTCCTACAGGGACACTGCAACACAGTGGAGCTCATTCCTACAGGGACACTGTAACACAGTGGAGCTCATTCCTACAGGGACACTAACACAGTGGAGCTCATTCCTACAGGGACACTGTAACACAGTGGAGCTCATTCCTACAGGGACACTGCAACACAGTGGAGCTCATTTCTACAGGGACACTGTAACACAGTGGAGCTCATTCCTACAGGGACACTGTAACACAGTGGAGCTCATTCCTACAGGGACACTGTAACACAGTGGAGCTCATTCCTACAGGGACACTGCAACACAGTGGAGCTCATTCCTACAGGGACACTGTAACACAGTGGAGCTCATTCCTACAGGGACACTGTAACACAGTGGAGCTCATTCCTACAGGGACACTAACACAATGGAGCTCATTCCTGCGGGGACACTGTAACACAATGGAGCTCATTCCCGCAGGGACACTGTAACACAGTGGAGCTCATTCCTACAGGGACACTGTAACACAATGGAGCTCATTCCTGCGGGGACACTGTAACACAGTGGAGCTCATTCCCGCAGGGACACTGTAACACAGTGGAGCTCATTCCCGCAGGGACACTGTAACACAGTGGAGCTCATTCCCGCAGGGACACTGTAACACAGTGGAGCTCATTCCCGCAGGGACACTGTTACTGTGAATTATGTTACTACTAAGGCACTGTGACACTGGAGTGCGCAACTGCTGGGACATCAGCACTGGGGTGGAGATCACTGCAGGGACCCTTACACTGTTTAGCACATTACAACAGGGACACTAGCACTCGGGAACACATTACTCCTGGGACACTGTAGCACTGAAAAACACATCGCTTCAGAGAAATTGTTGCATTGGAGAGAACATTAAAACATGAAAAACTGGATTATCAGCTATTTTGCACTACTCTTCCCCCAGCCTTGGGCCACCAATAAACATCAATAAACCTTTGGACTGTCCTTTGAAATTAGCTGCACTGGCCTTCTCTGCAACACATTAACCCAACAGGGGCCAGAGCTTAGCGTCCTTACAGAGGTGTCAAAACAGATCTTTACACAACACACAAGGAAAAAATTCTTCTAAAACACTGCTGCCGAAACTTCCGATTCACTCATAATTTTTAAGCAGTCAGAAAAAAGAGAAATTATAATGTTTTTCAAAAAAAATGAATGAAACCTTAAAATGAATTAAAATAGCCATACATTTCCAAAATAACTGCGGAGAATATTCATACTTTTTTCTTCAAGGACAGTCCTATGGTCCCAGCCTTCCGGGACAGATATTGGAAAATCCATGATCAGAAAGTGAAAGTTATATCCTGTATTTTGTTCTAAACACTTGGATTTGCCAGTTTGCACAGATCTGCAGCCAGCAGGTGGAATTAATGAGTGAAGTCAGCCGACTGAGCTCATGGGTGAAAGAAAAACATGGCAGCCTGGCAACACTACAGGCGCGTTCGGCCGATGCAGTCAACCACAAACGACCTCGTTTTCTAGCAGAGTTGTAGTTAAATTACACAGCCTGACAGGAAATGGATACAAGCTGACTTGTCTCACTGGCTCATATGACTGGCCATGACATTAATACAATGATCACTTGCACCTCTGAACTGTCGAAAAGAGGTTTGATAAGCAGTCAAATGCAGCTCTCCAAAGGCAACTCGGACAGTGTGGCTGACCACGTGGGCTCACTTTTTGATTAGACACTTGAACCCTGAAAACCTAATTTAGAAAACAAAGGCCACCGTCCAGAGGGGAAAAAAAAATAAATAAATTATCTGACTTACTACAGTATTACTCATCAACAATCTGCTATGGCTCAACTGGAGGTTGATTGCATGAGATGAAACTGCTAATTAGTCATTAAAGAAAATGCTTGTAAAGTATTTCAAATCCTTTGACTGGTTGTATATACTCTGAAAATGCGATGTGATTTAGTGTGTTTGACGCCACCAAATCAGCAGGAACATAGAAATTCTGGTGCAGGTTCTGGGACAGCATAAGTACTGACCTGTTATTCCCCTGTTTAGTTCAGGGACAGTACCGCACACAGACACGCCGAAACGCACCTTGCTGATGTTGGTGTAGAAGTCGTGGTCGGGGTCCATGGATGGAGGCGGGATGTCATAGGAGCGTCTCCAGATTTTCACCTGGGCCTCGCCGTGCTTGGCAGCAGTCTCGGCCTTGTTTAGCCCGGTCAGGCCACCGTAGTGGCGCTCATTCAGCCGCCAGGTCCGGTGCACGGGCAACCACATCTGATCGATCTCATCCAGTACGAGCCACAGTGTGCGGATCGCCCGCTTCAACACCGAGGTGTAGCAGATATCAAACTCATACCCCGCCTCTGTCAAACAGTGCATGAGACAGCCCATCATTCCAATAAATAAATCTCTAGACGATGGCCAGTCATTTGAATAAATAAATCTCTGAGATACACATCACCGGTCAGGACGCCAGACTCATTTAACTGAATCTCATGGAGAGATGTGGCACTACTAATTTAAAACCACAGAATCATGCCTGTTTAGATTCAGAACCACAATCACATACATACACGGATTTTAAACACAGGATCATCTTCCAATACTTCTTATGTGAAGTATGCATCTCACATACCTCCAAAATCTAATGCATCTCATATTAAAAAAATTCCCTCAGCTCCTACCAGACATTTCTGGAGACACAGAGGCTGAATTATGTAACACACAGAAGATATGGAGCCTTTACCACAATGACATGAGCCAATGATATGTTACGTCATGCGGCACGCTCAAACCTGCACGTTCGCATTGAAGGAATTCACACATCTTTGGGCAAAGCGATGTCGCTTTGGGACAAAAATGTTAATATACCCAAATATGGACGGAGCAGCAAAGGAAGTAGAGGAAATGGGCGGGGTAAAATCATAAGGAGTATGGACCCCGATACTGCAGAGGAAGAGAGTGTCAGTAAATGCACCCGAAAGACGACTGCAAAACCGAGGCAATCACCATCTTAGCGTGTGACATATTCCACAAATGTCGCGCCACGCTATTGCCTCCTCCGAATTTTCATTTAATTATAAGTTATCATCGTGTATGCCAAATCAATGAAAACTGTTTAAGGTCCACATTAACCAGAAGCGTCTCAACTGTGCTCATCACAGGTCAACCGTAACATTACCGACGCTCCTGCGCAGAACGGTAGTATAATTATACTGCAACAGTTAGAGAGCTTATCAACCTAATGCAATAACCAGCTATGGCGGTTTGTCTTCCGGCAGAATGCATTGCACAATGCTTGATGAATTGATGTGCATCGGCTATCGTGGTTACCAACAATAAAGGCATTAACTACCTTTCAGGGCCTGTCCACCTCTCTTCGCCTCACGTTCCCCAGTCTCGCTCAAATCGGCATCAAACCAGCCGCAGAATCGGTTTTCCTGATTCCAGCAGCTTTCTCCGTGACGGATTAGCACCAATTTATACGCAGCCATCCTGCAAATTTTAATGTCGATTGATTACGAGTCGAAGACGAAGCAGCTTCGGCAATTTCCCTGAAAACCCGCACAGACTGCGCAAACCTGTTCAACGCTATAGATTCTGCACGTACAGCAGTCCGACACGGTGCGATTGGACCAAACCTGCTTTGACACTGAACATGAACTGCGTATCGGTACTTCCTACAAATATTTCATCCAATGGGAGAGCAGCTCGGGTCTAGCAGCCGGAGGAAATCTGCGTGCGCACGTCAGCTTCATGTTGCTCCGAGCAAATCAATGTGACCTTCATATACCGTAATTATTACAGTTGAATAACACAACTATTTAATAGCCACTCCGAAAATTCTTGCTAAATTACCTAATGATGTTTATGTTCGTAAAAATGCTCGCACTTTGATAATTTATTTTTCTATTGCATTTTATTGAACTAGACCTCCATGGCGTATTCGAAAGTTATTATCTATGAAAGAGGAATCTACTGACAAAATTTCAGTTTCTTCTTTTTAAATACGTCTTTGCCAGGAGAAAACAATAGTCTAATATATAATTGTATGTGTATGACAATGGCAGTTTAATTTTGCTTGGTTATTTTGGATATTTTCAAATGAATTTACGGACGAGACAATAATAAATTACTCTGAGAAGGTTGTGATAAAATTTGAGCCCATATGGGACTTCCTATATGCTGATACTTGTAAATATCTGTCCACCATGAACAGTTTTCAAGTTATAGTGCTGTGGTTTCCCGACTAGATGTTTACATATTTTTGAAGTCCCCTTGTTCGTGAATAATTGGAAAGAGACAAAAACTTCAGAAGCCATCTTTATTCCCAGCCTTGAATTGTGCAATAATCCAAACTCGGTGAGCAGTCCCTGGCCAAGAAATGCTAACTTAGCGTTCTGTACAGAGCAATATTAATGGGGAAAAACTCAACCAACCTTGCTCCAATCAAATTACATGGGTTGTAACCATCTTATCTCTAACGTTTTTTTTTACCCAAATTTGCTCCAATCACAATTCATGGGTTGCAACCATCTTCTCTTTAATGTTTTTTCATTCTCTAGCTTTGTTTATCAAGCCATGGCGGAGCACAGAAATGCTGGTTTAAAAAAATAAAAGACTATATACTAAAAATGGTTTGGAAAATTACTGTATAAGGGTGGAAAGACACAGTCAGATGAATAGGATACAAGTAGATACATAGATGATTCACTTGATTGTGTTTTCAATAACAACTTGTGATTTTACTGAACAAATATTAATTAAAGCGACAGAAATCAAATACATCATCTCATTATGTTTTCAAATCGACTAAACAGGAGCCTGCTTATTAATAAAAGCTATAGAAGCCTTCTGCTTGTGTGTGTGAGCTGCTCATGTGTGAATTGAATTGCTTGTGTGTGTGTGTGTGTGTGTGTGTGTGTGTGTGAACTGCTTGTATGTGTGTGCGTGTTTGTATGTGTGTGTGTGCATGCATGTGTACGTGTGCTGCTTGTGCCTGTCCGTATGTGTGTGTGTCTGCATGTGTCTCTGTGCACTGCTCATGCGTGTGTGAACTGCTTGTATGTGCCTGTCTGTGTCTGTGTCTGTGCGTGCATTTGTAAATGTGCGTGTGCCTGTGAGTGAGTGTTTGCACTGCTCATCCCTTCCCTACGTGTATGAGAACTACTCATGTGTGTGTGTGTGTGTGTTTTACTGCTGCTTACATAATATGGTTATTGATTATGATTATTGATTATGGTTATTCAACATGGCAATTGATCTACTGATGAATATGATGAGAAATATTGAAATATAATCCTCAATAATACCCACAGAGCTGAAGAAAACACGAAAGTGGACACAAGACCAGTTTTGGCAAGATTCACGTTCGCCATCTTACCGAAGGATAGGAAGCCCTTCTCCTGGAGAGCAATAGTCCTGCATATTTTAGATGTCACTAGTCATGCTCTGATTTTCTGATAATTTGTTTTCTGATTGATTCAAATCACTCAATTATTGTCTCGTGGTCATGCCCCTCCCTTTGTGAATTTCATTGGCTCTCTACCCGCACGTGATCCTGATTGTCAATTGTAGTCTCTGTGTATTTAAGTTCCTGTCTTTGATCTTCTCCTTCACCAGATCATTGACTGGCCTTGGTGTTCTGCTCACTCTCTAGTGGTTCTTCAGTGTTTATTCCTTCCTAATTTTTGGTTTCTTCTTCTGCCCTTCGTGTTTGTCATTTCGTTGTCATCTCCTTTGCTCCATTTCATCATTCCTCTACCTAATGACTCCTGCTCCCCCTGAACAATCCCAGCAGAATTGCTTGACTGGAACCTCAACGCTGATGAGCCTCATGGCTTGTTGTAAATTCATTGTTGCGACTTGACTTCTGCCTGCCCACCAGCTTGATCTTGCCTGCCCTCTACTGGCCTTCCAGCCATAGCTCAATCTTTGACTGTTGTTGACTTTACAAAGCTCCTTCCTCTGGTGTTTTAGATCCTGCTCTTGGCTGTCTTTAACGTACATCACGTCCTGACAACTCTGCTTTAACATTCCTAATTCAGACGTCAAAGTCGTATCGTGATATCCTAATTAAGAGATATGAAATCTGGAAAATGTCATTGCGAAAAAAGGTGAAAACTGTCAGCAGTAGATGCTGTTTTAATCATATTTTAATTTACATCAAGCTAGAAACAAAGCACTTGATCTGTACTTGCAAGTTGACGTTGTGATTTTTCCAGCATTCCCGTCTTGTTTTGCTGCAGCCACAGTTTCACCCTTTGCAGTGACTTTCAATGTGTATCATTCACACACTGATCAGCCGTAATATTATGACCACTTGCCTATTATTGTGTAGGCCCCATTTATGCTGCCAAAACAGCCCTGACAGTGAGGCATGGACTCCTCTAGACCTCTGGAGGTGTATTGTGGTATCTAACACAAGGAAGTTAGCAGCAGATGCTTGAAGTCCTGTAAGTTGCCAAGTGGAGCCTCCATGGATTGGATTTGTTTGAGAAGCACTTCCCACAGATGCGCAATTCTATTGAGATCGGGGGAATTTGGAGGCCGAGTCAGCACCTTGAACTTGTTGTTGTGCTCCTCTAATGGATCCTGAACCATTTTTACAATGACACAGTGCATTATCTTGCTGAAAGAGGCCACTGGCATTAGGGAATACCCTTTCGATGAAGGGGTGTAGTTGGCAGAGGTGTATAATCCAGGTTCAGAGAGTAAAAGTCCATCCCAGAATATTGTTCCAGCCGCAAAAGACCTGTCGGTTGGCACTATTCTTCAGCTGGGAGGTAAAACTAACAAGTGAAATCTGCTGTTAGGAGTTTACAGGTGGAATGAAAACATGGTAGGATTTTTACTTTCTGACCCCTGGATTATACACCTCTGATTGTGACAATGAATAGATACGAGTCAAACTAACATCCACATGAATGGATTCCCAAGGATTCCCAGCAGAACATTGCTCAAACTGTCTCACTACCTCTCCTGGTTTGTCTTCGTCCCACAGTGGATCCAAGTGTGATGTCTTCCCCCCGTAAGCGATGCGCAGGCACCCGGCCATGCAAGTGATGTAAAAGGCGAAGTGATTCATCAAACCAGGCTACCTTCTTCCATTGCTTCGTGGTCCAGTTCTGATGCTCACATGCCCATAATGGGTGCTTTAGCCTTTTGGCAGTGAACAGGGGTCAGCAAGGCCAACCTGATACGCAGCAAACTGCAATTCACGTTTTGTTCTGACTCTTTTTTTAGTCAAAACCAGCACGAACTTTTTCACCAATTGGAGCAACAGTAGCTCTTCCATCGGATCACAGCCATCGCTTCCCACGCTCATCAATGTCTTGGCTGCCCATGAGCCTGTTGCCAGTGCACTGGTTTCCTATCCCTGGACCACATTTGGTCGGTACCGACCTCTGCAGACTGGGAACACACCACAAGAGCTGCAATTTTGGAGATGGTGTGATCCATTCCTCTACCATCACAATTTGGCCCTTGTCAAAGTCACCCTCATCCCCTTGCTTGTTCATTTTTCCTACTTCTGTAATGTGAATATAGGCCACTAGATGGCAGTATTTACCTTTTTTTTGTTAAGCTCAGACTGGAGTCATGTTTAGACATGTCCTGGACATGTCTGGGGCAAGTCTCAGAAAGTTAAAAAAAAGAGGTCTAAATGTGGGTGGGGTCTGCAAAAGAGTATATAAGGAAAAGAACTGAGACAGTAAAGTAGTAGGAGAAATTGCAAGAAGATGACCAGACCTGCCATTCTGTTCAAGACCTGTGACGTTTCTTTTGTGGATTTCTTTGACTGTGTTTGAGCATTTTCTTCATCCAGGACATCACCAAGCCACCCCACCAAAAAGGGACTGTAATTATTTCTGTTTTTTTTATGTATTCAATCTTGGTCTTTAGTTGTAGGTTGTTATTAGTCTTTGTCTTTGTTAAAAATTAAATGTGTTTTAGTTGTTAAAACTGTGTTTGTCATCCCTTGCTGTTGCTGTTGTGTTGTAAATGTAATAACAAATTGGGGCCATAACAAATTGGGGGCTCAAGGTCCGGGATAGACCATTGTGTGAGTAATTTATTGAAAATCTAACATTCCAAATTGTGAAATTGTTTTTGTGAATTTTCCTAGATATATATTGACAACAGCAATGGATGATTTCTTGGCATCACCAACCGTAGGGGTTTTGAAGTCCTTTAAAAAGACAGAACTGCTAGAAATTTGCAGACAGTTGGAGTTGACAGAGGTAAAACCAGCCATGCGAAAAGCAAGACTGGCTAGAGAGATAGTTGAATATTACATTGATGAAAATGTGTTTGCACCAGGAGATCTGGAACAGTTTCCAGTGGAAAATCCAAATATAGAAATGGAACTTAAATTAAAAATGCTAGAGATTGAAAGGGAGGAAAGAGAAAAAGAAAGGGAATTTGAGAGGGAAGAAAAAGAAAAACAAAGGCAGTTTGAGTTAGAAAAATTAGCAAGAGAAGAAAAACAAAGAGAATTTGAGTTAGAAAAATTTGCAAGACAGAGAGATTTTGAATTAGAGAAATTCGATAGAGAAGAAAGACTCCAAATGGAGCAACTAAAAATAAAAATTCAAACTGAAAATAAATTTCGGGCTAGCCAGGAGGTAAAACTGGTGCCTCCATTTTCGGAAAAGGATGTTGACAACTATTTCCAGTGTTTTGAAAAGGTAGCAAAGAGTTGCCAGTGGCCAAAGGAACACTGGCCTCTGATGTTGCAAACTGTCCTCAAGGGTAAAGCTCAACAAGCCTATTCGGCTTTGTCTGCAGATGATTCCTCTGATTATGAGGTTGTCAAAAAGGTTATTATGAGAGCTTATGAGTTGGTTCCAGAGGCTTACCGACAGAAATTCAGAGGTCTGAAGAAATCTGAAAATCAGACTTATGTTGAATTTGCTAATGAAAAGCAGGTTTGCTTTGAGCGCTGGTGTACTTCTATGGAGGTCAAGGATGATTTCAACTCACTAAAAGAGATGGTGTTAGTTGAAGAATTCAAGAACTGTGTTAAAGATGATGTTAAGACCTACCTTAATGAGAAGCAAGCACTGAATTTACAATCAGCTGCCAAATTTGCAGATGAATATGTTCTCACACATAAGTCCAAATTTCAGTCTAGCAGTAATAATAGATGGTCCCAATTTCAGAAAAAGGGTTATGGTGATACCCAAGATTCCTCACCCAAAGACAAAGACAAATCTGGTGATGGTGCTCAGAAATCCAGTAACAGGTCTGATCAAAGTGTGAAAGCTGATAGTGACAAAAGTGGTCTAGTTTGCAGTTATTGCAAGAAATATGGTCATGTTACAACTAACTGTTGGTTCCTTAAAGCTAAGAAAGAAAAAGAAAAGGATACCAAACCAAATGCCTTTGTGAAAACAAGGTTAGAAACCCCTGTAGTGGATAACCAATCTGCTAAATTGCCTGCTTCTTGTGGGGCTAAAAAGCTTAATACAGCTGACTTTGTGAGGGAGGAATTTCTTCCATTTGTGTCAGAGGGATTTGTGGCTCTGAATGAGCATACTACTCCTGTCCCCATATATATCCTAAGGGATACCGGAGCTTCTCAGTCACTTTTGTTGATGGACTCCTTGGAGTTACGTGATGAGACCGCTTCAGGGGATTTCATACTTGTACAAGGTATTGAAGGGAGGACTGTATCTGTACCCCTGCGCTCTATATTCTTGAAGTCAGATTTAGTTACAGGACAGGTAAAGGTGGGACTTATGTCAAGTCTACCTATAAAGGGTGTTTCTCTGTTGCTAGGCAATGACCTGGCTGGGGGCAAAGTAGTTCCCCCTGTTCATCTTACTTCACAGCCGAGCACTGAAGATGGGGATGAGGACCCATCTCTGTATCCTTCTTGCGCAGTGACTCGTGCTATGGCCAAGAAGGCTAAAGAAGAAGATGATGTGGTGCCGTCCAGTACATTGAATAGTCAGGACTCAGGTGGTTCGCCTCATGACTCTGATTGGCCTACTATGGTTTCTCCGTTTGAGGACTTATCAGATACTTTTATCAGTTCTCTATTCAGCCAGCCGGATGGGTCTGGTGATTCTGATGTGTCTGGAGACTTGTCTCTGTCCAGAAAGCGGTTGATTGAGGAGCAAACTAATGATCCTGAAATTGGTGTACTAAAGAGGAGAGCCCTTCCTGAAAAAGAAATAGATGCAGTTCCAGTTGGGTATTATCTCAAGGATGGTGTGTTGATGCGGAAGTGGCGCCCTCCTGATATCCCTGCCAATGCAGATTGGGCAGTGGTCAGGCAAATTGTTGTTCCGAAGGTCTACAGGAATGAGATCTTAACAAGGGCTCATAGTTTACCTTTAGGAGGTCATCTTGGTGTTAACAAGACTGTTGATAAGATCATGAAACACTTCTTTTGGCCTGGGCTTCGGAAAGACGTTTCCAACTTTTGCAAAACCTGTCACACTTGTCAGGTAGTTGGAAAACACCAGTTAGACCCACCTGTAGCTCCATTGCAGCCTATCCCAGCATTTGGGGAGCCATTCTCTAGGGTCATTGTTGATTGCGTTGGTCCATTACCCAAGACTAGATCTGGAAATCAGTACTTGTTGACAATCATGTGTGCATCTACCAGATTCCCCGAAGCCATACCTCTACGTAACATCAAGGCAACTGCAATCTCGAAGGCTTTGATAAAGTTCTTCACGTTGTTTGGCCTTCCCAGGGAAATTCAGTCAGACCAGGGTAGCAATTTCACTTCAGGATTGTTTCAGCAGGTTGTGTATGAACTAGGTGCAAAGCAGATTCTTTCTAGTGCCTATCATCCAGAAAGTCAGGGTGCCTTAGAGCGGTTTCGTTCCACTCTCAAGACAATGATGAGGACTTATTGTTATGACCATGAGAAAGACTGGGATGAAGGGGTTCATTTGCTGTTGTTTGCAGCTAGAGAAGCAGTGCAGGAGTCTACTGGATTCAGTCCATTTGAGCTAGTGTTTGGTCATGAAGTGAGAGGACCTTTGCTATTATTGAGTGAACAATGGCAAGAGGAAGAGCCGCAAATCAGTCTGTTAGACTATGTTAGCAAGTTCAAGGAAAGATTGCGTGCAGCTTGTGACCTTGCCAAAGAGAACTTGAAATCAAGTCAGGGAAAAATGAAAACTTGGTATGATCATAAGGCTAGAAGCCGTGAGTTTAAACCAGGAGAAATGGTCCTTGTGTTGTTTCCCTTGCAGTCCAATCCATTGCAGGCTAGATTTCATGGTCCTTATGAAATTCTGACAAAACTCAATGATCTCAATTACATTGTGAAGACTCCAGATAGGAGAAAACCAAAACAATTGTGTCATATTAACATGCTAAAGCCTTATCATGACAGAAATGCTAGGGTTGCAGCTGTCACTTCAGATTCTCCAATGGTCGAAACGTGTGAAGATGAGGGGGAGTTTCAAGATGATGAACCAAGAATTAAAGCTGAAGTTCTTTCATGTAAATTATCAAACACTGAAGTGTTGCAAAATCTTGATGTAAAACTCCAGCACTTAGAACCCTCACAGAGAGATCAGTTTGAAAGGTTGATCAAGAAATATGAGGATTTGTTTCCTGATGTTCCAAAGAGAGTTACTATAGCCTCTCATGATGTAGATGTTGGTGATGCCAAACCAATAAAACAGCATCCATACCGGATGAATCCTGAAAAGAGAAAGATTGCTGAGAAAGAGGTTGAGTACATGTTAAAACATGATATTATCAGACCCTCCAACTCAGATTGGAGTTCACCCTGTGTGCTAGTTCCAAAACCTGATGGAAGTACTAGATTCTGTACAGATTATCGCAAAGTCAATGCTGTAACTAGAACTGATGTGTTTCCAATACCTAGGATTGATGATTGTATTGATAGTGTAGGGCAAGCAAAGTTTCTGACCAAGATTGATTTATTGAAGGGTTATTGGTGTGTGCCTTTAACTGAGAGGGCCAAGAGCATCTCTGCTTTTGCCACAACATCTGGATTGTACCAGTATGAAGTCCTACCCTTTGGCATGAAAAATGCCCCAGCCACGTTCCAAAGGATGATACAGTCTACAATCGCCGGATTGCCACACACGGGTGCGTACATCGATGACCTGATCACATGGAGTGACTCCTGGGAAGAACATCTAAAAGATGTAGAGACGTTGTTCCAGCGCCTGACCCAGGCTAACCTGACTGTTAACCTGAGCAAGAGTGACTTTGGTTGTGCTACTGTCACCTATCTTGGCTACGTCATAGGCCAGGGTAAGGTGGCACCCATAAATGCTAAAGTCCAAGCCATCATGGACTTTCCAGTTCCTGACAACAAAAAAGCTTTGCGCCGCTTCCTTGGAATGATCGGGTACTACCGCAAGTTCTGCAAGAACTTTGCTGAGATTGCTCTCAGTCTAACTAACCAACTGAAGAAAGGCGTAAAGTTCACCTGGGATGATGCATGCCAGAGAGCCTTCGATCACCTGAAGTCTCTGCTGTGTCACTTCCCCGTGCTCAAATCTCCTGACTTCAACAAACCGTTCTCCATCGCGGTCGATGCTAGCGACCAAGCTTGTGGATCTGTGCTCCTACAGAGAAGTGACTCTGATGACATTGAGCATCCCGTGGCATACTTCTCCAGGAAGTTCAATCGCCACCAAAGGAACTATTCCACAATAGAGAAGGAACTGTTGGCTCTGGTCCTTTCTTTACAACACTTTGAGGTTTATGTTTGTACAGGACAAAAGCCAATGATTGTGTACACTGACCACAATCCGTTAATGTTTTTGAGTAAGATGAAAAACAAGAATCGGAGATTGTTGAATTGGAGTTTGATTTTACAGGAGTTTGACTTGGAAATTAAGCATGTGAAGGGTACAGACAATGTAATTGCTGATTGCTTATCCCGTGTTTGAATGTGTATATATATATCATGTGTTTGAATATTGTATGATATGTATATATAGACAAGTGTTCACTTAACCATTTTGTATTGAAAAGAAAAATTTTGCCTTAATGAGTCAAAATTTTTCCCTTTTGGAATGGAGGTGTAATGTGAATATAGGCCACTAGATGGCAGTATTTACCTTTTTTTTGTTAAGCTCAGACTGGAGTCATGTTTAGACATGTCCTGGACATGTCTGGGGCAAGTCTCAGAAAGTTAAAAAAAAGAGGTCTAAATGTGGGTGGGGTCTGCAAAAGAGTATATAAGGAAAAGAACTGAGACAGTAAAGTAGTAGGAGAAATTGCAAGAAGATGACCAGACCTGCCATTCTGTTCAAGACCTGTGACGTTTCTTTTGTGGATTTCTTTGACTGTGTTTGAGCATTTTCTTCATCCAGGACATCACCAAGCCACCCCACCAAAAAGGGACTGTAATTATTTCTGTTTTTTTTATGTATTCAATCTTGGTCTTTAGTTGTAGGTTGTTATTAGTCTTTGTCTTTGTTAAAAATTAAATGTGTTTTAGTTGTTAAAACTGTGTTTGTCATCCCTTGCTGTTGCTGTTGTGTTGTAAATGTAATAACAAATTGGGGCCATAACACTTCCAACTCATCAACTTTTGAGGACAAAATATTCACTCACTGCCGAGTATATCCCATTCACTGACAGATGCCATTACAACAAGACGATCCATGTTATTCACTTCTCCTGTCTATGGTTATAATTTTATGGCTGATTGATGAATCTCGTCATGCTAATCTGCTGCTCCGCTGTAGCTAAATACACTGCGCTTACTCTGTTCATTTTTATTTGCTCATCGCAGCACATTATGACCTGAGTTTGGGTCATGTTAGATGATGTCGGTCACAGGACGAGGGCATTGGAACAGGCACCGCAAAGATCTTATTGGCAGCAAAAATTAGCGTGCATGAATAAGGAGAACAGATGAAGAAGTTGCGGCATAGCGGCGAATGCAGATGAATGAGTATTGCCTAAAGCTGTGTGCTGTTACAGTCAGGGAAATCACAAGGTGGGTGCAAAGGAGAGTGCAAGAAGGAAGTTTTAAAGTGTGGTCGAACGGATGCAGTTGCGAAAAAACAAAATGAAATGCAGAAGTTCTTAGGAGAGAGGGTATCAGTGAGGGAAGTACAGAGTAGAATGGCAATGGTGAGGGGAAAAAACAGACTTGCCAGAGAGCGGAAGGAAGTTTCTAGAATTTATAGCAATCGTGTTAAACTTTGCCAGTGGAACTGAGATTAAAACAGAGAGGATCAGGATAGTGGTGTTTGAAGCTTGGGAGATACTGGATATAAGTGATGTGAATGTGGATATCCAGGAAATTCAGGAGAAAGGGCTAGGTGGGCAGAGGTGTATAATCCAGGTTCAGAGAGTAAAATTCCATCCCAGAATATTGTTCCAGCCACAACAGACCTGTCAGTTGGCACTATTCTTAAGCTGGGAGGTAAAACTAACAAGTGAAATCTGCTGGTAGGAGTTTACGGGTGGGATGAAAACATGTTAGGATTTTTACTTTCTGACCCCTGGATTATATACTGTACCTCTGTTGGTGGGTACCAGACGTACTACTGGTTGACGTCTCTTGATGAAAATCGATTAAAACAATTTTGTTCATTAAATTGCCTATGTTAAACGGGCTTTCCAGCAACAGGTTTTGTAACCAATGACAGCGGGTCTTGTAATTCGGATTGTCGTCACTGATTGGTTGCCCAGTTGTGAAAGATTTTGATTGGTGTTAATGCTATTTACCGGAAGATTACATACATTCTGATCTAAATGTTTAAGCTCTTCAGTCCACAGGCCAGCTGAGACTTTACTTCTTGTCCTGCGTATTACCTTCACCGTGTTTTTCATCATACCCCTACCGTTTGCCTGGAATGGACGAAACTAGCCCCCTAGTCTCTCCTGTCCAGGATTCCTCCGATCGGAGCCGCCGCCCTACCGACCACACGAGTCCACGAAGTGCGTCTGGAGGGACGCCGGGTTCGGTGGTCCGAGTCCCCGCTGGAAGCACTGGAAGCAGTGGGGAGCGGCAGCCCCTGCTAGATCGGGACCGAGGAAGTTCTTTGCGCGATCATCTCCGAAATGATTTCCCCGAGGATCCAGGGTTTAGAGAAATCATTCAGAAAGCAGAACGAGCTATCGAGGAGGGAATTTACCCTGAGAGAATTTATCAAGGGTCCAGTGGCAGCTATTTCGTCAAAGATTCACAAGGGGTGAGTCTTTTCGTTCATTGCATTGCTGACTTCTAATAATTAATATCTCGGGCTATTATCACTGTGGGAAGTTTACAATTCCTCATGTGCTATTTCGTGACTCTCTTTTTTAGATTTTGTTTTACTAAGAAATGTTGAATGGATTGTACATGCGAAATCTTATCCAACTTGCCACGATGCAGAGGACTTGTGATAATAGTTGAGATTATTACTGCAGTAAAGTTGGTGTCCTATTCGGATATTCGGTATTTGTTCGTCAATAGCTCACGAAAAAAACAATGAAATACGATATAATCTGTACGTTCGGAGTCTTGACAGCACCAACAGTCAACTACAACCTCTTCATTTATTTTGTCAGACATACTTAAGTTTTGAGAACTACAAATTATATTGATCTCTATGGACTCCTATATTTTAGGGACCGTCGAACAAGTACAGTCATTAGAAATGTTTAAGACTCAACGTCAAATCCAGATGAATACTTGTGCTAAACCGATACGAATCTGATTAAAGAGCAATGCCATTTCAGGTTTTCACATTTAACATGTTTTAAAAATAATTTTTTAACAATAACAATTTTTAATAATTATCTATTCAAATCATATGTTGGAATGAATTACCTTGTATATGATTTTGTCATAAATTTTAATTGTACTTTATTTCTTCTGAAAAAAATTGGGCAAATCATCAAAGTCATCAACATGTTTTCAAGTACTTCCCATTGAAAGTATTGCCTCTTTCAAATTGTGAAATGTTCATCTTACCGGATTTTGCAGAAAAACTACAAACAATTCCAGTTCAGGCACTGGAGGGTGGGGGATAGAGAGAAATGAAACAGCTTTTACCTTATGCTCATCAGCTTTTTCCACAGAGCAGTTTACAAACTGGATTGACTTTCGATTTATTTTCTTCCTCTTCAAAAAAAAACAACTCTTCCGCTTAATCATGAGGAGACATAGAAGTATAAAGCTTTAGTTACACACCAGAGCTTTTTAAATAAAGTTTTATAGAGTACAAAGCTTTAATTTCACATAATTCTTCACCATTTTAATGAAGGCAGAAAATATAAGTTACTTTTTACAGGGCCTGCCTCTGTCTCCAAGACAGCTTTCAAAACTCTGAGTGATACTTTTACCGACAATTAATTTCCACAGCTTAACTGCTGCAATCCGTTTTTGAATTATTTCTATTTACTATTTTTTTAAATTATTTATTTATTATTTTTGTAAATAGTTTAGCAGTTTTTAACACTGTGTCCACTTGTTGATTGTGGCCTTGTCTGGTGGTGCAGTTCAAAGTGTTATTGTTTATCAACTATGGGGTGATGTCATTCCCGAAAAGCTCTCAGTGGTTGGTCCCAAAGATTCATATTTATATTACTTATGATTGATGTTTTTAATAAAGGCTTTAATCATCTTTGCATCCATAATTACACATCATAGCCCCATAACCGGTTCCACTACTCACAGGTCAACTCGTAGCTCATACTACAAATTTTCTTGTAGTCAGTCCAATACAACACCTTTGAAAACTCAAATATATAATTCTCTCTAATTATAATCTAGGTGCATGTGTAAAAAAAATTAAATTCTCTTGAATTGGTTATGATTACAGTCCTGAAATGATTTACACTTGACAGAGGGCCATATAATGGTTATACTACACACTTCCGAAGTAAAATATTTCATTTTTTGTAATTTTGGTGAATATATCATTTCATTAAAAATCAATAGCGTTTCATTGGTTTGTATCATAGCCCCAAAACTAATTACATTTAATGGAAGGCCACCTAATAATTGTACTACATCTTTCAGAACCATGGTTATACTACACACTTCAGAAGTAAAATATTTAATTTTGTGTAATGGTGAATTTGGTGAATATTTATTTTGTTACAAATAAAAATCAACAGCTTTGGACTGGTTTGTATCACAGCCCCAAACTTAATTGCATTTAATAGAGGGCCACCTAGTAATTGTACTACATCTTTCAGAACTCAAATTCATAGTCTTTCTAATTTTTATGTGTGAAGAAATCAATGGTTTTGGATGTGCCATAATGGCAGCCTCTAAATCAATTACACTTTATATAGTGCCATCTAGTGGTCATACTGCACCTTTGACAACTCAAGTTTATAATCCTATCTAATTATTGTCAGGATGCATGTGTAAAAAAATTCAATAACTTTTGATCTGTTATGATGACAGCCTTGAAATGAATTACACTTGGTAGAGGGCCACCTAACGGTTATACTACACACTTCAGAAATAAAAAATTTAGTTTTGTGTAATTTTGGTGAATATATATCTTGTTTCAAATACAAACCAAAGAAATGCTGTTGATTTTTATCATAGCCCCAAAACTAATTACATTTAATGGACAGCCACCTAATAATTATACTACATCTTTCAGAACTCAAATTTATATTTTTTTTATTATTTTGACAAATATTTATGTGTAATCAAAAGCCAGTGGTATTGGATGCATCATAATGACAGCCTTAAAACTAATTACACTTTATAGAGGGCTACCAAATGGCTATAGTACATCTTTCAAAACTCAAATTTATTGTTCTACCTAAATCTCTATATAACAGAGATGAATTCTGACTGTTAACAATAAAAATTAATAGCTTTAGATTTGTTTGATTCGAAACAGTACGTCAACCCTTGACTTTCTTCTTCTTAATTTATTGTTTGTCAAAGACTGAAATCTATTGATATTCTTAAAGTACTTCATGAATGGCTCCCTATAGAATGTGTCACAGGACCCCAATTTGATTTGAGGTCAAATTTTTGAAGGGTTGGATTTACTTCCATGTAACTCATATTCGTTATGGTATGAATGATTTATTTACAGATGGATTTCTGAAGGAGAACTTTATTGACGGTCCCTTATGTCAGAGAAGGTCTAGCAGCTGAGATATTCGAAAGTCTGACAAAACATAAAAAAACTGGCCGTCTTCGGTAAATACGGGCATTGTAGCTAATTGTCCTCTGTATGCGCATTCGGAACGTGTTTTTAGCTTTATTTTTTGACATTTAATTCATGAGTTATTGACGCCTCAAGCCGAATATAAAACCAACTTTACCGCAGTGAGATTATTGTGATTTCGTTTGATTCTGGTTTTGATTCCAATGTCTTTACCTTAGGAAATATTCAAGCAATCTAGTGTATTTAGTTTCATTTGCGCTCAAGGAAAACATTTGTATCGTAAGCCCCATAAAGTACAGGACTTCCTTGCAGAACTGCATTGAGACGGACGCTTGCGTTCGTAATTTATATGATCGCAAGTTGACAGTCCTGGTCGAACCTGTTTTCACTTGAGTCACGCGTTATAAAGTATTTTACTTCAGGACGAGACTTAAGAATGTGACTTACAGCCAAAAGGCCAGAGTAAGTCTGCAACTTCTTCATGAACAAATGTAGTTATTTGATTGTTAAATGTAATTTAGTGCATTTGCATACGTGTGCAATTATATTGCCAGGTGCTGCTGGCAGTTTACATGCGTGGATGATGTTGGAGTTACTACTCTGACGCATTATTTTACCTGTTGACAACTCTGCGAGATCTGTTCTATGAGATCTGCTTCCTCATGGTTAAAGTTGAAACCCCCCAGGTCTTCTGCCAGAGGGTTGAACAGCCCTGCTCGTGAATGAGATGTGCAGAAGACTGGTCCTTGGGCAAAATTTTGTTAAATCTGAGTTAGCCAGGGTTTCTGGGTAGGCATCATGGATTTTCTGCACAATATTAATTTCGGCTGAAAATGTTTTTCATTAGCCCGTAAATCCGATCTCCTCTAATTGCAAAAAGATTGGGCCATGTCTCAGGTGTGATGCTGCGTTTAGCTGGGTGCTGTCCTCTATCTCCCGCAGAGGATCATCGGAGTGTTCAAGCCCAAGAACGAGGAGCCGTACGGACAACTGAACCCGAAATGGACCAAATGGCTGCAGAAGCTGTGCTGCCCTTGCTGTTTTGGTCGGGACTGCCTGGTGCTGAACCAGGGGTACCTATCGGAGGCTGGAGCCAGCCTGGTGGACCAGAAACTGGCACTTAATATCGTCCCCAGAACCAAGGTGAGGGCTGGGGTTTAGCACTGCTCACTGGGTTGGCGTGTGAGAAAACGCGTCTGTGCACAAATACCTGACTAAAGTATTGAATTTGAGAAATTGAATTAAATAATTGAAAGGTTCTTTCTTTCTCCCTAAGGTTGTGTACCTGGCCAGTGAAACCTTTAACTACAGCACTATTGACCGGGTCAAGTCCAGGGGCAAGAAGCTGGCCCTTGAGAAGGTGCCTAGTGTGGGCCAGCGGTTCCATCGAATCGGCCTTCCCCCAAAAGTGAGTCTTCACTAGGTCTGGCTTTTCCAAAAAGTAGGTCCCTGCTATATTGGTCTTCCTGCCACAACACTAAGTGCTCCCCCTTCTCCCTGTTACAGAATTTAAGCAGGTGGGATTGGGGTGGGGGGGTTTCTGAGGACTGAAAGTCACTACGATGACCACCATGTTCACACTGTGTGGAAAACGCATGGTCCACCTCGTCTCAGAGCTCTGACTCCCAGTGTGTGTTTTTGTTGGGTTCAGTGTTTATCAGCATGAGGTGAGATGGATTTGCTTGGTTGACAATGTCTTCTTTGATGGGATGTTTAGCACCCCTCAGTTCATTAATTGCGGGAAAAGCTGAATACTTCTCCGATGACAAGCTATCAAATATGTCAGCTCATGGTGTTGGATGTGCATTAAAAAAAGGAAATGAAGGAGATGATTTTTGGAAAACTGTTTCATCCAGAGTAAATTTGTGTGCGTTTAGACTGTTTTCAAGCAGATGCAAGAATCTGTGATGTGTTTCAGAAGGCTGGATCACTGAGTTGGCTGGATAACTGCTGAGTCACGCCAAGAGCTGCTCTTTTTACTTCACTCCGATGTCCCAGATGTGGGAGGATAGCAAGAGGTTTTTCTTGCACAGTTATCCAGCTAACTTGCTAATCCAGCTTCATCAAAGGAGGCCGTGGTGTTTGTGATGCTTTAACTTGCCCTCTGACTGAGATATCCCTCATCCTTTTGGTCCAGGTGGGCTCCTTCCAGCTGTTTGTTGAAGGGTTCAAAGACGCAGATTTCTGGTTGCGCCGGTTCGAGGCAGAGCCTCTGCCGGAAAACACCAATCGGCAGCTGCAGCTGCAGTTTGAGCGGCTGGTGGTTCTGGATTACATCATCAGAAACACAGGTGTGGTCACGGGCAGCTTCTAGAGACACAGAGAACAAGCTATATTTTGCTAAGGAAATATTATTGTGATAGAAGTAGGTAATTGTGTAAATTGGGCTATATTTATGCATGTCTGTATTTTGAAAATTTTTTTCTGCTTGACAGATCGAGGTAATGACAATTGGTTGATAAAATATGACTGTCCAACAGACGGAGGGACCAGGGTGAGTATGTTGTCTGAATAATACGTGATTTTTGGGTTATATAAACATACACTGCCTGACCAAAAATAAGTTGATCACACTAATATTTGTTGGACCACCTTTAGCTTTGATCAGGGAGGGCATTTGGTGTGGCATTGTTTCAACGGTCTCATGCGATGTATCAACATTATTTTCAATCAGAATTGTGTTAATTTGTATTGATGATTAGAGAGCCAAACCACTCCATAAAGCCGTCTCCTGCGCATCCCAAAGACAAAGGTCAGAAGGTTAAGGTCAGGACTCTGTGGTGGCCAGTTCATGTGTGAAAATGATTCCTCTTGCTTTCTGAACTCACTGTTTCTCAATATGAGCCCGATGAATCTTGGAATCATCATCCTGGAATATGCCTGTGCCAGCAGGCGTTAAAAATTCATTGATGGGGTAACCTGGTCATTTTAGTACATTGAAGTAGTCCAGTGACTTCATTTTATCACAGCATAATGTTAATGAGTCTAGAACTGGCCAATTGAAGCAGACCCCAGATCATAACACAGCCTCCTGAGCCTAGTACGGTGGGTACTGTGCATCGCTTCATGGGCTTACTTTCTTACTCTGACACACCCATCGCTCTGAAATAGGGTAAATCTGGGCTCATCATGACCTCCTTCCGTTAATCCACAGTCCAGTCTTTATGCTTCCAAGCTAACGGAAGTATTTTTTCCCCCCTAGTTAGCCTGACTAACAACTGGCTTTCTTGTGGCCGCGTGCTTGTTTAGTCCCAATCCCGCAAGTTCTTGTCGCATTGTGAATGTGCTTTTATTTACACAGTTTAACCTGGCCATGATTTCTGCTGTTGATTTTTTTGCAATGAGACTTCAAACATTTCAAAGGCATCTTATTTTTATTTTTTTTTTCTTGGCTCAGCAGTGCAAGTTTTATATACATGTTCATGTGGGCGAGCCTGCCAATATTTGAGATGGTTTTAGAGGCCAGTTAAATTTGAATGATGTTCTCTTTGAGTGCTTAATAGTGGATCGAATGTCACCTTGGAACAGGTGCACTATACAGTTATGAGCATATAGACAGGACTCATAACATACAACATTATAAATTTACATTTTCTGTCCTCTGTAATCCAGTATCGGAAAGGACTGTGCTGTGCAGTCTAGGAATAATTTAGTCAGTTAGTGATTTAAGTAGGTTGCATATTCTTCATGATCCATGCAGTATGGATGATAGTGACTGCAAATGAAAGCTTTTGATCTCTATTTTTACCTCATCATAATTATTCAAAATTTTATGCTGCGGAGGGCAGAGCGAGTGACCTAACTTGTGGCTCTGTACAAGTACTTTCATATCTCACTGTGAGTTATTGGACTCATTTTTTCTACTTTGTAGGACACGGACTGGGTTGTGGTGAAGGATCCGGTGATCCGGATAGCAGCCATCGATAACGGCCTGGCCTTTCCTCTAAAACACCCGGACTCCTGGAGGGCCTGTGAGTATCGCTATGTGTTTGTCTTTTAACGGAATCTCACCTCCCTTTGTGGCCCTGTTAGCACCACTTTTCATCCCTCTCTCTCTTATCCATCCCTCCTTCACTTTCATCCTCTGGTCTCCATCCCTCTCTCTCATCCATCCTCCATCTCTCTTTCTGTTCTCCCTTCTGCTCCCTTATCCATCCCTCTCTTCTCGCCCTCTCTGTCTCATCCATTCCTCTCTCTGATCTCCATCCTTCTCATCTATTTGAAATTCTACCTGCTCCCTGCAGTTACATTTTGTTGCCAGTAGGGTGTGCTCACAGCCTAGGAACGGGTCCTGATTCCTCCTCTTCTCCTGTAGACCCATTTTACTGGGCCTGGCTGGCACAGGCCAAAGAGCCGTTTTCTGAAGAGATCCAGGGCCACATTCTGCCCAAAATTTCTGACCCCAACTTCATCAAAGACCTGGAGGAGGACCTCTACGAGCTTTTTAAGGTGATTCTGAAGTTCAGAGAATGTTCCCGGCTTTATCTTTAAAACCCTTCCAGCGAGTTGCATAAGGATGCGACTCTGTGCAGCCTAAAGGGTGTTAGTTTAGAGTGACTCTCGGGTTTCAGCAAATGTAGTTTTTACTGTAAGATGGTCCAATTGTTTTGGTCTTTCTGCTTTCTGCATCATGGAATCCTTATTCTGCAGGGTGCTGCTACCAAATTGGTGAGAAATATGACCATTTTGTGTGTTTAGCAATGTGATGGATGAACCAGTTGGTGATTAACTCCCTTCGTTGTTATTATGTGAGACGTATAGATCTGCACATGCCTGCATGGGTTAGTGTGTTAATGTGTGTAAATTGTGTGTTCTGTTTCCAGAAAGACCCTGGGTTTGACCGAGGACAGTTCCACAGGCAGATCTCTGTAATGAGGGGGCAGGTGGGTGAATGCAGGCCTTAATACCACTGAGATAATTTTCAATATCTGCTATACTACTTGTTATCGTCGCTGCATAGTGGTGTGTATGAATGAATGGGACATATCCTCAGTACAAGTTGAGGGTGATTGTGTCGGTGCTGCGTTCCTGTCTCACAATGAGGGTGATTGTGTCTGTACCGTGTTCCTGTCTTGCGCTGAGGGTGATTGTGTCTGTACCGTGTTCCTGTCTCGCGCTGAGGGTGATTGTGTCGGTGCTGCGTTCCTGTGTCACTCTGTGGGTGATTGTGTCTGTTCTGTTTTCCCGTCTCACAATGAGGGTGATTGTGTCTGTTCTGCGTTCCTGTCTCTAACTGAGGGTGATTGCGTCAGTGCTGTGTTCCCGCCTCGCTCTGACGGTGCCTCTCCTTTCCGGATGTTTCAGATCCTGAACCTGAGCCAGGCTCTGCGGGAGAGAATGTCGCCCCTGCAGCTGGTACAGATGTCGCCAGTCACCGTGGAGATGGCGCGGGCCCCGCAGCGCGTCGAGTCGTACACGCACAGCTTCCAGAGCCGTCGGCCAGTGTTCTCCTGGTGGTAGAACCAGTCAGCGCTGAGGAGAACCCAGTTAAATGGACTACAGGCTAAGACCAGCTGAACGAGGTGGTGTTGTGATTAGGACTAATGGAGAAAATTGAACTAAGGAAATAATGCTGTGGATGAGGGATCTGGAAAACGGGTGAATGGCTGCACTCGATCTGCCATTGAGGGTGGAGGGGCAAGGAGAGGGAAATTTACCCCTGTCAGCTTCTAATTGGCTGCTCATTTCTTCCTTGTCGCCTTAGCACCTCGTTTTCCCCTTAATTTGCACCTACCTGTTAATTGCTCGTGCGATTGGCTGGGCTTGATTACATTCCTGGAGGCATTCTGCAGTTAGCACGTTAGCATGAATGTTCATGGACCGCACACTGTCGCTGGCACTGGGGCAGCATGCAAGTGAGGTGAGTATTAGGACTGGGGATGTAGGGGGGCTTGAACCTTCAGCATTTGGTCAACCCCCCCCAACCAATACATGGAGTTGCTCCACCCATTAGGGTCCACCCCACTACTTTACGGTTGAGTGCGGAAACTGAGGGCATTCTTGGCAGAAGTGTTTTCCTTCTTTTTTTCTTTTTTTTTGAATGATCTCTGAATGATCAGCGTTTGGATTCCCATCTCCATCTGTCTCGCATTGGTCATGTTGCAGCCTCAGACTGAAGGTCTATTTCCTAGAGTCCACCATCTGTGTTCCCTCTCCTGATGTTCTCTTCTTGGCCGATGCCACGAGGAAGGAATGAGCAACGGTCTTGAGGAAATGACGATAAGCGATCGGAACAAGGCCTCCATCAGACATTGACGGATTTTTCCACTACCTTCTTATTCGAGCTCCCAACAGAATAACCCCGTTCTGCTTCTGAGTCAGTCTTTAGTGGCTGACTGGGACCTGCAGCCAGACCGTCCTCTCCCTCCTGAAATGGGGTTCTCCCCCTGAGATGGGCTGTCCCGAGTTCATGTACTGCTGCTGTCAATAATGGACATTTACTTCAGCATGAGGCACAGAGAATGCCCGGCAGAAGTTCCTGCTGCACTTCTGTCTAGTTTTTGTAGCCATTTAATTAAGTAATATGGCTAATATATGTAACTTAATAACCCACAGCGACTAACGGTTTAATCTTCGTGGGCTGGGGACGAGGAGAGTTTTAGGAAGGCGAGTGTGTATCCAGTGTCCTCTAATTGCACGGATTGAGAGCACTCTCCCTGAGCACTTTTACAGGTAAGATCAGTTCACTGGCTCATACTGGATGATGTTACTGTCTTTGAGAGTCGGCTCAAATTATTATTGAGGTCCTGCAAAATCTATTAGGGGTGAGTGGGGATGTGTTGGACTCTTCTTAAACAACCAAGAGAACTAGGGCTTAATCTGCACTTGGTCATATACCCTAGGACTATTCCACGTAAGGGAGGGGACGTGACCTCTTTTCAGGGCATTTTTCAGTCTCCCTGGTTCTTCATTTTATACAGTTATTAGTATGGTCTGCTGTAGCTGCCAGACTGACCACAGACAACGGCCCCCGGCCCTGTAAAATTACCCCTGAAATGTATTATTCTGACGATGCACTGTATCATTTGTATGTAATTTACTAAAGAGAAATACAAATTTCCTTGCACTGAACTGCTTACTTTTTTTGAGCTGTGTGTGAGGTTCTTATTTGGCTAGTTTTCAATTCTCTGCAAACCGTTCCACTTTGATACCCTATGGAGATTGTCTGGTGCCAGGAAGTAGTCAAAGCTGGCTGTCAGAAACAATTGCTTCCATGAGTGGCTTTCATAGCACTTTACGGTCCGATCACAGGAAGCTGTCTCCAGTTCCTCTTACATCTTGAATCTCACTGCGTTTCAAAGTGTTTTCCAAATGCCCTAGTATTATGAGGAAACTCGTGCAATTGGGGAAGAACTTGGTAACGCTAACTGCTGACTAAGAGGAACCTCGAAAGCTTGGCTCTCATTTGCCAAAGAACATCTTAAGGCCCGTTTCCACCCGAAGAAGTTCCTGGTAGTATTTTGGGGGGCAGAAACTACTACAGGAACGTCCTCTCACTCGGCCCTCTCAACTGCCATGTCTCCACCGAGAGGGCGAAGTAGGAGGAAGGTTCCTGTAAAGTTGTGTGACGTCCTTTCAAAAATGCAACCCCTTCGCCATCTGCTGAGTTTTAAAAATTCCGGCTATTTTGTGGCTTTCAGTTGACGTCACATCCTGCCCTGACTAAATCCGATCAGCGCCAAGTAAACCCCAAGCCCCACCCAGGAGTTTTTCGGGGCCGTTCAGAGTACCTACCCTGAGGCAGGGACTTTTTAGCCCCTGTAAAAGTTCCGATACTCTGTCCTTCGGGGGTGGTTCCAGCGGTAGAGACATGCAACAACGGCCCCGGCCTTGTAAAATTACCCCGAAGTTCCTGCAGTGGAAACGGGCCTTCAGTAACCCCAAGCCTTTTGAGCTAATGTTCTGTAGACTGTAGACTGACGTACAATTTTCTGACAGACATTTGTCCTGCAAAGTATAAATATATAAATAATTCCAACGGTCAAATATGGTGGTCGTGTGATGATGGTGGACTGAGGCTGTTTTGCTGCTTCAGGGTCTGGATGACTTGCTAAAACTGATGGAACCATGAATTCTGCTCTTAATCAGAAAATGCTGAAGGAGGAAATCTGGCCATCAGTCCAACATCTGACGCTCATGCACAAGTTGGTTATGCTGCAAATTGAAGTCACGAAGAGCAAGTATAACTCCGAATGGCTCAACAGAAACTAAAGTGAAATTTCTGAGTGGCCTAGTCACAGTGCAGACTCCATTGTGGAGCCGGGGCAGGACCATAAATGGGCAGTTCAAAAACTTCCAGTGTGACTGACTTAAAGCAGTTCTGCTAAGAGGAGCGGTCAAAAATCCTCCACAGTGATGTGGGAGAACAATCTCTAGATCACCCTTCACATCTATGGAAACATGATTGACTTATAAGGGTACACTCACAATTTTGAAAAAACGTGCTACCTTCCAGACGTTGTCTTTTTTCTTTTTTTTTTTTAAAGATGCCCCTGCTTGATCCAGCAGTATGACACCTGCCCACTGTCTGTAGATGTGGGACATTTAAAGGTGTCGGACATTTAAACTGTGTACAAAAGTACTCTTGGTTTGAAACGAGTGTAAGACTGAAGTTTATTCTATGCATTTCTTCCACACGCAGAAAATAATAACTTGTATATAATACCCCTTCCCCCTCCCCTTCCTATTTGACCCCATCATGAATTCGTGGGCATTATCTTTTGGGTAAATAATGACAGTGAAAATTAAAATGGGAAAGCAAGCAATTTAAACCATATGCACTTATTTGCCCTCAGCTCTGTTTGCTGGGACTCATTCCCATAAAACTGCCGGAGGGATTGCGTTTGTGTTAAAGGTGATCTAGGTGAGTCAAAACACAAACACATTCTGAAAAACAAAGCTTGCTGTTTGCCAGCTGTATTTATTAAAACACCCCCTAATGTGCTGTTCAACCCACTGTGATGCAATTGCCATTATTGCAGGCCATAAAACTACCATATTGGGCTGAGGCATATAAAGATGCCATTTGCAGCAGACAAAATTATGTATAAACGTGATGTGCACATGTTTCTGTTTATGAAGAGACAGAACTGGAGCTCTGACTGTTATTAAAAGGATGTGATATGGTGAACAAGCACCTGTCCCTACTTCATAGAAATGTATTTCAGATATTACATTTTGAAATGGTCACTGTTTTCAAAAAACAATATAATTGATGAGTTAAAATATTGCTTTTTTGTCATTTTACTTTTATCAATTGAACACTGGCTAAAAAGGATTTGTATATTACTGCTTGCTGTTCTTATTTTTTTTTTTTAAATGAATGAAAAAATTTTGTTATTTCCATTGACATGAATAAAGCACGGTATTTCTCTCTTTGGCACTTTATTACCTCTGCTCAATGAAGTTGGAGGAGGTTATGTGATCATTACCTTTTGTCTATGACGTTTCGACGCACTTTGTCTTCCTCAGAGGCCAAGGGAACTCCAGAGGGACTTTGAGGAAGACGCAGTGCATCGAAACGTCAGTCTTGGCACCTTAATAAATTTATGCTGGTGATTTGAGTGCACCAGTTTCTTCTTTATATTCGGATTTACTGTCCTTTCTGCGAGCAGCGACCTCCACTGACAGAGGGGCTGAAGCGCAAGGGGTTCCTTCATTTTAACAACATCGATAACATTTCAAATGTTGAAACTGAGACATTTTACATTTTTATCCACAAAATAAACTTTTCAAATTTTCTGGCTGCAACAGGTCTCAAAAAAGTTGGGACACAGGCAAAAAAAAAAAAAAAAAAAAAAGTGCTGAAAAAGCAATAAGAGAATCAGCTGAAAGAACATTTAGCAGGTAATTAAGTTAACTGGCATCAGGTGTGTAACATGATTGGCTATAAAAGGGATGTCTTAGAGAGGCCGAGTCTCTCAGAAGTAAAGATGGCCAGAGGCTCTCCAACCTGTGAAGGCTTGCGTAAAGAAATTATGGAATACTTTAAAAACAATATACGTCAACGTCAAATTGCAAAGGCTTAAAAGGTCTCATCATCAGCAGTGCATAATATCACCAAAAGATTAAGAGAAACTGGAAAAATGTGCGTAAGGGACAAGGCCGAAGACCTTTACTGGATGCCTGTGATCTTCGGGCCCTCAGATGCCACTGCATCACTCACCGGCATGATTCTGTCATTGACATTACTAAATGGGCCCAGGAATACTTCAAGAAACCACTGTTAGTAAACACGGTCCACTTTGCCATCCGCTGATGCCACCAAAAATTCTATCATGTGAAAAGGAAGCCATGGTTGAGCATGATCCAGAAGCGCCACCGTATTCTGTGGGCCAAGGCTCATTTAAAATGGACTGTAGCAAAGTACCCTGTGGTCAGACGAGTTTGGCATTCTTTTTGTAAATCATGGGCATTGTGTCCTCCGGGCTAAAGAGGAGAAAGTCCGCCCCTCCTGTTATCAGCATTCAGTTCAAAAGCCAGCATCTCTGATGGTGTGGGGATGCATTAGTGCATATGGTGTGGTACGCTTGCATGTTTTAAAAACACCATGAATGCTGAAAGGCATGTAAAGGTTTTAGAGCAACATATGCTCCCCTCCAGATGACATCTATTCCAGGGAAGGGCTTGTGTATTTCAGCAGGACAATGCAAAACCACATACTGCAGCTATTACAACAGCATGGCTTCGTGGTAGAAGAGTCCGTGTGCTGAACTGGCCTGCCTGCAGTCCTGATCTTTCCCCGATTGAGAACATTTGGTGCATAATGAAATTAAACGTCCATCAAAGGAGACCCAAAACTCTCCAGCAGCAGGAAGCCTGTATTTTACAAGAGTGGGATTAAATTCCAATGGCTAAACTCAAGAAACTTGTCTCCTCAATGCCCAGACGCCTCCACTCTGTGTTAAAAAGAACAGGGGATGCTACATTATGGTAAACAGGCCCCTGTCCCAGCTTTTTTGAGACCTGTAGCAGCCATCAAGTTTGAAATGAGCTCATTTTGTGGATAAAATTGTAAAATTTCTCAGTTTGAACATTTGCTATGTTATCTCTGTTCTATTGTGAATAAAATATTGGCTGGTTTGATTTGAAAGTCATTGCGTTTTGATTTTATTCACAATTTACACTTTATCCCAACTACTTCGGAATTGGGGTTGTATTATGTTAAATCAATAACTCTTTTTACAATTGTTTTTCTTTGTGAATTTTCTGTCATTGTGCCGATAATTCTGAAGCCTAATGCATATTCAAGCAGAAGAAGCTGAAGTTGAACTTAAGTAAAAGTAAATGAAGTGTACTTGACGATCATATTAAGCCATGGAATGTTTTACACATGACACTGGTGAATGAGTCAACCGAAACCCCAACTAAAAAACATACATAGAACTTTTAGTGAAGTGTGAAAAACTGCCTTCTGGACCTTCACATCACCATCACATTTGTAATGCAGTCTCCAACAGTTCAGTGTCCTAATCATTGCACTGGAGCTTTGGGCATTTTTTGGCTCAAGGGAGGAAAAGACTGCTCCCTACTGGCTCAAAAACACTACTTACAGCAGCAACATTTCTTCTCAGGATAATCCCACTCACATTCCATCCAAGCTCAGACCTGCATAGCTTCAGCCTGCTGAGTTTAGCAGGATGAATGAGGGTATCGCTGCCGGCCATATGTATTGAAGCAATCATGACCCAGTCAAAGACAGTTTAAAGGCTGAAACGATCCTGATGCAATAGGTCAGTGTACATGAGTCAGTCACTTCTATCAAAAAATATCCTCCTTGTACGTATCGCGAAAATAGAACGGAGATTCCAGGCACCTACCCGAGGAAGTTTGTTTTTTTTCTACGACGGGAAGGTTGCCTGGAACTTCAGGGATTTTGGTTGAGTCTGCGCTGTCACCCTTTTTCGAAGACCTCGTCTCCATTTTTGAAGTCATGGCTTTGTTTGTTTCCCTTAAATCTACATTCAGTGTTGCCAAATTATCCGTAAGAACACACCGAGTCTCACCGTGGGACACATTCTGCAAATGTTCGTTGCCTCAGAAGCTCCCCGAAGACGCCAGCTGTGCATTTGCATCGTGTTTCCGTAGCCATCTGAACTTTAAGATGTAAGACGCTTACGAACACTGGCCCATCCTGAAATAATTTTAAACTGCACATTCAGACTTCCTTGCTGTATAAAAACTAATTGGAAATAGCAAGGTCCAATATTAAGTTTTATCATACTTTCCCAGCCAGGGGTGCATTTCCCAAAACCACAGATGCTAACTTACATGGTTGGGCCCATTGACTGTGAATGGACGAACTGCGTAAGATGCTATTGGGAAACGCGACCCAGGCTGGTAGATGAATGTTCTACTTTCCCCAGCTCCCAGTTTGCAAGCCCGGGTGCGGAAATATGGTTAACTTTGTTTGGGACGCAAGTCTTGTGCATAGATCTGGGCATCAGCTTACGCGAGGGATTGCTGGCATTTCAGTACTATCTGCAAATGGCAATACAAATTCTGCATGTGAAAATCAGTATTCTAGAGCAAGGGCCATGGTGAGTAGGGGGGAGAACTTTCAGAAGATCCCATGACATCGAAACATAGCACAACGGGTAATTTCTCCTGTGCATCTCAGCTTGCCTGGGTCCTTCACCCCACAGAACCCCATTCTGACCATAATGCCAGACCTGACTGCTGAAAGTTAGCCTCTTGTGGCGAGGCGAAAGTTCAAAGAGAAGGCACAAGGCAACAAGCACCGAAGGGTTAAATCATGAAGGCTCTTGCAGTAAAGATGTTTTCAATAACTGAGATTGGCTTAGATTTACTGGATTGGAAAGAAGTTTGCTCGGGGAGGCCCCGCGGAGGCCTAATGCTGTTCCTGATTACGATGGAGGAGGATCATGTGCATCTGGAGCTATGGGTCTGTCAGAATGAATGTACGGGTAAGTATGGGTCTGTCAGAGTGACCACTGGTTGGGATGGGTCTGGTGGAGTTACTGTACTGGGAACTGTGGGTCAGTTACAGTGATTATACTGGGTGCTATGGGGGCTGTTCGAGTTGCTATTTTTGGAGCTGTTGGTCTGTCGGAGTGACTGTTCTAGGAGCTATGTCCCTGTTGGAGTGACTACTGGGAACTGTGGGTCAGTTAGAGTGACTTTACTGGGAGCTATGGGTCTGTCAGTGACAATGCTGGCAGCTATGGGGTTGTTTGAGTAAACCTACTTAGCACGGCACAGATCTCAAATTGCTTGTGGTTGTGAATTCTTAGTCTCAGGTTTCCTGTGTTGCAGAAGGCCGCACATACAACGGACATTTTGGCTCTTTTTTAATTCAGACCTCCTGTGTTTCACAGGAGCACTTATGCCTCATGTTTCGTGAGTCGGTAAAAACAAACATGCATATGCGTTCTGTGTGCACGTATAATATAGCCTCAGTCAGAGTTTCCCAAACAGTATGGTAGCGGCACATATTTCACTTCATGTTGCCTCAGATAAGTTTAAGAAATGGGAAAACTGAGTTCTGATTTGCTGCAGCCAAAGTGTAGTGCATGCTGGATGGAATACAGAGGGACCCATTCTAACCATCTGAAAGTTCGTGCAGACAGGAGTGCTTTGTAATTATGTTTGGTTCGCGAGGTCTAACAGTATGCGGTTATATCGACAGTTACAGGGGTTTTTGAACTACATTTTCACACGTGAGCACGCACAGGGCGCAAGCAAACGCACGCTGACATGAGCTTGCTGGCTGTGCGGGTGGAGGGGACCGAGGGGTTTAAATTTCAGTCCGGCCCCTGGCCCGCACTCCCACCCCTTGCAAGAAACGGGCGGGAGAGGAGGCAGCAGTGCGAGTGGGACTCTGACAAAGCGGAAGACAGAAAACGGAGGAGAGCGATTTCAGAACGAAGAGGTTAAAAAAAGAAAACCCCCACAAAATTCCAGCCGCCTTCGTCCCGGCAGCTGCTCGCTCTGGTGTGTCTCTGTTCTCAGCTCCGCGCCTCAAACCCTCCTCCTTTCTTTCAGCTTAAGAAAAACTTGGGTGAAGCCCTCCTGTCAGAAGAGGGGCTAGCCAGTTGCCGTGGAGATGCCCCCCCAGCTGCAGGTGAGGAGGAGTATGAAGGAGGTTCTGAGGAGCGTTTATGGCGCGTTTCGTCTCCTGCAGATCCTGCTCGGCGCCTGTCTGTGGGTCACCGTCGCCGCCAACAAGTACGAGGGCGCCATGCACTTCGTGCTCTTCGTCGCCGTCCTCTTCTGGCTGCTCACGCTCGCGCTCCTCATCCTCACCCTACTGGACAAGCAAGACCTCGTGCCCCTCCTGGGCGGGGACCGCTGGTTGCCGAGCAACGTGGCGCACGACCTGGCTGCCACCCTGCTGTACGTTCCTGCTGCGGGTGTGGCAATCTACAAGACGGAGCAGTATTCGTACTGCAATCTGGAGACGTACCAGCACAGCTGCCTGTACGCGGTCTACCTCGCTGCCAGCACCTTCGCCTGCCTCAACTCCGCAGCTTACCTGGGCTCCGCCGTGCATGGATGCTGCCGGAAACAGAGGGGGGAGCTGGCCGTGGCGTGAGAGGGAAAAACTTCCACCGGGAGAAACTTCTAGAAAAACTCACTTATATCAGCGACCAAGGGAGCTGCAGCATTGTTGGGTAAAGAGACTGCAAGAGGCTCGTGCTGACTTTTCAAACACAGGCTCAATTTAAACAGATATTTTGATATTGGATACAGTAATTTAATGCCACAGATGGAAATATAAAGTATATTATTGTCAGAGTTTCTAATTAACATTATCTACTCAGTATTATGGAAAAGAAAGGTAGTAATTCCACACTTCAGAAACGTCATCTGCTTTTTGCCAGCTGAGTCGGAGAACTTAGCATGAACTGTTCTTATCCCTGTGGAGATTATGGTGTTCTGGAAAGTTCCTAATATTTACATTCTGCAGCTGACATAGACTGCACGGTGAGCCCGCTCAGACATTCCTGAGTGAGCTACCAAACCTCAAACAAAGTAAAAATCCAAGAAGGAAGTCTGAACAAATTTCAGTTCTGGGCAAGTCTTAAATTATGTTTCTATTGCTTTTTTTGGACAAAGATAGACAACAAATAGATGCAAGACAGTTTTTGAGATGTGCTAATGGAATTAAACATCTTTATTTTCAGGCACTCAGTAACTCAAGAAAAGCCAATAATTTTTACTTATGTGAAAAAAATAAGTTCCATTGAGTTTGTTTTTTTTGCCGTAAAATCTGACGTCAAACGATCATAACATCAAGTGTTTTTCCTTAAAATTCTGTCAGGAAAACCTAAAAATGGACTATTTTGTGCAGGAATGAGAACTGAGCAATCTGATACAAGGAGGATCTTCCAATAGGGCGTTTTTTTCCCTTCTGAATGTACAATGAATACTGAACAATGTTAAATAAAACTGATATCGCTGACTATGAGGGAGGCATTACCTATTTTTCCTGCTTTTTTTTTCTTGGCTTGCAAACACCTGTTTTCGATATTTATGTCAGTTACATCACAATCTTGTTTTTATTGCCTGTATGAAGAGTGTTTTGGAGGGAGACATCGGCCTTTCTAAAACTGCCGTTAATGTGAGAACCTAAAGGTAAATTAAGTTTTTTTTTCCTTCTTTTTAATCTGGAGGGTATAATAGGCCTATTACTGCATTTCTCAGATGACCCAAACACTCTCTGCCTTTCAGCTCAGACACTTCTGGAAATAAGTACAACAGCAATTTAAATGTCCGTGGAATAGGGGAGACCGGGGTGACCTCGTCATGATTTTGTATTTGTCTCCATAACTCTTTGTTGCTAAAACTTAGAGAAATAACTTTATGGTATATGTGTTGTGCAGAATGTCGCCTTCAAAACTTGTACTGATACAATCTCAATATAACATATATTTACGTCACCACATTCAATTTTTGATGTATCACAAACATGCCGAAACAACCCCATACCCGGGGTTACTTCGTCAGATGGGTGGGGTAAAATTGTCATAGTTGGTAATCAGCTGATGATGAAACTTATTATTATTATTATTATTAGTAGTATTAGTATTAGTATTAGTAGTAGCAGTAGTAGTAGTAGTTATTATTAGGCAATTATTATTATTATTAGTAGTAGTAGTTATTATTATTATTATTATTATTATTATCTTGTGCAGGGTGAACATTTTTATAATAGTTTATTCACAAGGTTACATACCCAGGCTGTTGTACCGTTGTAACACCGGTTTCATGTCACCCATATGTCTTTGGGTTCAAGTTTGAGCTTGTCATACAGCTCACCCAACTTGATGAAGAAATCACAAACTGAGTGTTCGTTGTAGGCTGTTGCTCGGGCAAGAGAGGCTGGTTGAGACTTCCTGATAGCTAAGTTGTTCACAAGCGGGGCAACTTCGGCTACTAACCCTGACGAACTAACCCCATTCTGCTTGACCAATGTCGCCCCGTGTGGCCATTTTGGAAATCAGGCCGCATCTCTCATCTCATGATCGCAGCAGGCCTTTATCTTATGGGTTGTTAATAACTCTAGTTACATACATTTATGAAACAGTAAAACCACCACGGAAATCTTTGTCTTCAAAGAAGCTAGACTCATTTCTTTCAGAAACTTAAAGTTTACAGTCTGGGTCAAAATTCAAGTTTTTAGGCAGAAAACACTTACATAACACTATAGGTTTTTCTTCTTTCCAAGCAGTGACATCACTGAGATGTCACATAATTTGTACATTTTCGTTTTCCCATCAGTGCGTTTGGAATGAAAAAAACTGGGGAGACGGACCTTACCCCATGGCCGAAGTAACCCCGGTCTCCCCTAACTCATAGCAGATATCAGTGAAACATCAGCCTAACTCTTGTACCCTGGCTGGAATAAGCTTGATTGTGCACCCAATCATTTAATCATTAAATAGATTTGACATCGTGAATTCTGCTAAACACGTTGAATTAATCAGGATGAACTGTATACCCACGACGAGGGGCGTGGGTATACAGTTTAGCACCGTCTGTCTGTCTGTGGGTGTGTGTGTGTCTGTCCGCGCGACAGCTCGGCCACCACTGAAGATAGAGTGACCAAACTTTGTGGGGTAGATAATCCTAGGGTACCCTGTCCAAATTTGCATTTTCAGGTCGAAAGGTCAAAGGTCAAGGTCAACAAGACGCGTGAGTTAGATGCGCATCATCTAGTTTAACCACTGTCACCGTACTTATTCCCAGTTCTTTGAATAGTTATGTCCCAGTTAATACTAGCATTCTGCATTTTTCGCGTGGTCACATTTATGTGTTCAACAAACACCTTTCCTCGCAAAAGTAGTAGAAAGAGGTGAACAGCACATCCCCACCCAGAGCAAGCAACACATGAGTTTTGGGAAAGAAGCAGGGCTTACAGGAACGCTGACGGAGGGAAAACATCCTTAAAAGAACAAGCGAGCCGGCGGGAATGCAAAGCAGATGGAGCCAACCGTAAATGTCTCTGTTTTATTATTTTTTTTAAAGGTGGAACTCTGTGCGAATGGAATGGCACTTCACATTTAGGACCTCGAAATATGCAGATCCACCTTATTACAAAAAGCCGGACGAAGAAAGATTGTAGTCGTCCGTGACTGATGGTGAAGTTTCTAGGAGGCTGCCGCTGGAGAGGACCCATATTTTTACCTAAAAAGGACCCAGATCAGTGTTTTTTCACGTGGGCAGAAGGCCCAGCTGCGGCCCTGTGAAGTTGGAATGAGACCAAAAAGCTGGTTGGCTTTCATTGCGCATTCCTGCATTATACAGGACTCTCTCTGTTCGCTAAGCCTCATGCCAGCATCAGGGACTGGGGAGAACAAAACGTACGCTGGAGCAGGGATCAGGACCAGCTCTGCAGTGATGACATCCAGCTGATGCGTAGCAGGGATATGGGCGTAATCTCTTTGTGATGCGTCTACTCCACCCCTACGAGGCAGTCAACTCACGCCGTTTCCGGTATCAGCACTTCACAGTAATACATGTGCTTGTTCGCACGCTAACTGTAGTGCGACAGGGGCCCTGGGCAGAAGACATCAGGAGGAGCACCGGGGATGATGAGAATAAGAGCTTTATTAGAATTGTCAACACGCGGTAAACCCAGATAGTGTGGTGCGCTCAGTTGTTTTGTGGAAACCGATTACCTCAGAAAAAATAGTGCGAGCCGACTTAGTGATGTTTGTGTCCACAGCATTTCTGGGTTTACAGTGCATTCCAGATCTTAATTAGAATGGTCAACAGTCTGGAGCTCTATTAGAGGGGTCAACAGTCCAGAGTTTTATTAGAGGGGTCAACAGTCCAGAGCTTTAATAGAATGGTAAACAGTCCTGAGTTTTACTAGAGGGTTCAACAGTCCAGAGCTTTAATAGAATGGTCAACAGTCCAGAGTTTCAATAGAATGGTCAACAGTCCAGAGTGTTCAAACAGCAGCCAGAGTGATGTAGGTGTTGCAGTTTGAGGTTAAAGGGCATGCAGAGGTCAAACAGCTGTAACCTGGATCCAGTGGGACGAGCTGGACAGAGTCGGTTATCGAAACTGGAAAGTCAGTGTTTGAGGGACCAGGGATGGCGAGGATGCGAATCCTGGAGCAGGGAGAGGAGGAATCAAGACTGGGGTGAACTCTCATGAACACATTGGGCGTTTCTGGAGAGGAACCAAGAATTTGGGTTCTAAAGGGAACTCGAGAGAGCGGGTGACGAGCATGAAGCAGGAGTGAGACAATCTGGCTCTGAAATGGGGACAGACTCAAACTAAAACAAACAGAGACGTAACCTTGGGAAACGCGCGAAAGGCACGAGGAATGTGCCCCGGGGTGGGGGTTGATAACGAGACGATTGGATGATCGACAGGAGCCAAAATCCACACAAACAGCCAGAAGCGCAATGAGTTTAATTCACAGGGGCACAGGACGTGACAGTACTGAGTCTGTGTCTGTGTGTGTGTGTGATTGTGCGTGTGTGTGTGTGTGTGTGTGATTGTGCGTGTGTGTGTGAATTTTTGCTCTTCTTCATGTTTGTAAATGCTCATGCACGAGTGAGCATGTTTGTGTGCATGCTAATGTTTCACATGAACTAATGAGCATATGTGCGTGTATGTGTGTGTGTGTGCGCTTGGGTGGGTGGATGTGCGCGTGCAAGCATATTTGTTTGTATGTTCCATGTAAGTATTTGTGTGTGTGTGTGTGTGTATGTGTGCATCAAAACCCTTGGTCAGTTGAGGACAAGCGTCTCTTCCACCAAACCATTTTATTTCAGCTCTTATTGTGTCTAAGCAGAAGTGAAGTCCTCCGCTGAAGTTTTCGGAGTTGAGCTTGGCGAGGGTGAAAGATGGCTGATAAATATTAAAATTTCTGGCTCATGAAAAATGCCTTTGTGTGTACTGAGGCAGGATTGTGCAATGCCCTGGCTGACTGATTTAATCCAGCTAAAACAGACAGGGATGAAATCTTCCAGTTAGATTCCCATTAGAGCTGTATGATGACATTATTATAAGAACATTCCCAAAAATCTACAGGATGTGCTCATCATGTTATCTAACCCTATTTAACCCCTTACCACTCTGGTAACATTTTCTCAAAATGCCTATAAAGGACGTACTCGAGGTAAAATTAAATCTTTTCTTGTTTTTAACTTCCCTGATGGGCCCGTATACAGGCCGTCGGAGTGGTAGGGGGTTAAGTAATCTGTCATCGTGTTATCTAACCCTATTTAGGTAATCTGGAGGTATATTCAAGCACGTTTCAAGTCAATCTACGATCACAATAGACACCTTTTTGAGCTGACCAACAATCATGTGTTTATAGAGCAGGAAAGAGGTAAATATTTGCACACCCATCAAATAGCTTTTATATTAGCACCTCATTCACAGAGGTTTTCCCAGCAGATACTCTTCAAGGCTGTTCAAAGTTTAGCTGCAGCTTTTTTCTCTTTTCTCTGAGACCCCCTGCCACCACCCCCACCCCCAATCTATCATTGTGGTCTGGTTGGCAGCAGTGTTCAGTGAGATGGAATGCTAAATATTTTTATAGTAAATAATTAAATATTTTTCCCAAGATGCATTGAGCCTCTCGGGGTGCCTTCGTCCCATATATAGTGATGTTTATAAATGAGCCTCAGGATTTGGGCCCATGAAGAATGCAATAACGAGGCGGAGGAGGGCGGGGAGCTTTAGGCAGAACCACACCTGCCCAGCTGCCCCGCCCTACTGCTGCTCCGCCCCGCCACAGTGGACCAGAGAGGGTTGGCAGCAATAACAAATGGCACTTTTTTACACATTTATTTATCTATTTATTTTTAACTTATTTAAATATAAGTTTATTTTAGGGGCTTATTTAAGACTGAATACTACAGAGAGACAGGAAGATTTGGGAATGAAATAAAAGCTATGGAGAGACATGCAATAAAGGTTTGCACTGACACAGGTGAGCTCAGGACTCCGGGTCAGACAGCAGCATGAGTTTCTAACAGTATAATGAAGCCAGAAATCAAGCTCAAACAAGCCAAGTCGATGACCAGAGGTGGGATTGCGGTACAACATTGGAAAACTGGCATAAATCCAAACACCAGCAGGGCGGAATCCTGTAAAGAAACTCAGGCTAAACCCAGAAACCAGTGATCAGTCAGAATTATAAGCAGGAAGCAAACAGACACGATTGGCGTTCCAAAAACAATGACTGAACCTTGAGCCAAGGATGTCAAAAACGCTGGAAATCAAACTCCGGGAGGGGGGGGGGGGGGTAATGCTTGTAAGTAACAGAGCAAAACCAGCTGAGACAAACTCATGACAGATGGAGGTGGAGGAGATTGGGATAATGAGAGGTAGAGTAGGAGGCAGGAGAGGGCAGAGAGGGGCGTTACATCCAACAAGGTCAGGGGTGTGAAATCCAGGGGTCAGAAAGTAAAAGTCCTGCCAAGTTTTTCACCCTCCCACAGAATGAGCTGATCACTCATATTGGCTCCATCTCCTGTCTGAAGTAAATCCAGGTGGTTGGATTAAAGTTCTGGGGAGAATTTTTTCTTTCTGAACCCGGACTTTACACCTCTGAACAAGGTAAACAGGATGGGGAGGGCAGGGGGGTGTTCCACAAAGCTGGCTAAGTGAGTAAGCCTGGCTTTTTCACAAAGTAAATCCTGGAAACTATTCAAATCTGGAACATGGACTGAAATAAATACAGCTTTCCGGGTTTTACTTTGTGCACAACCCAGGCTTACTCAGTTAGCCAGCTTTGTGGAACACCCCCCAGGACAAATGGATGAAAACAGAGACACAGAAACAAGGGGAGGAGAAAAAAAACAAAGGAACAGAAGAAAGCAAAGACTAAATAAATTAAAACATCCAAATATAAAAACCCTAAAATAATTCATCAACACTGTCAGCTGACATATTGAAGCTCATAACGAGCTTTTGGAGCAAAAGACATGTTTGGCATCTGAGGCCATGCGTTTCAGCATGTAGGTTAATTTTGTGCATTAGACGTTGAACTGAGGTCCTGACTCTTTGGGGCCATTAACTCTTTCCTGATGTCTCTCTCTAATCCTGGTCAGATAGGGTCAGGGAAAGAGGTTATCAAGGTTTCCATGATCCTGTTTCTTGCATATTACAGCTTACTTTGTGTTATACATCAGGAGAAAGCTAAGAATCTGCTCTTTTCCGTGATAACCAAAAATGGAAATGTTGGAATATCATTCGAATAGTTCAGCTCCTCAAAGCACATGATGTCATTTTCTGGAATAATTCTTTGTTTACAATCGCTTGTACACAGCAAAAATTGTGTATGCATTGTAATCCGTTTTGTTTTTGCTCATCATCCTTCTAAAAACATTGATCAAAATGATGGAAAATTAAACCAAAATGGTGTCTGTTATGGATTTTGAGGAAGAGTTCAGTTGGATGCAAATTGTTTTTCCAGATGAGTTTTCTAGTGGAAATTCTTTGAAATGGAGTACTATTTTGTCAGAATATGAACAGCCTATGTCAACAACTAACCCACAAAATATATTTAGTGTTTTTTTTCGTCAACGATTTCTCCTAATGTAGGCCAGTTGGGAAAGAGTTAAAGACCCCTTTAACTCAGTGCAAAGAGTAAAGCCAGCCCACCATTCAAAAACCTCCCTCCTGTCACCTGACACCTAATCATCTCCTGATTGGCTAAAGCATGACCCGCTCCATTTTCATGACCATAACTATGGCTGTATTCAAATCCTTGTTCTTGGCTGTTTCCGAACAGCTCGGGAACGACTCGGGATTCGAATATGCCGGAACAGTTGGGAACAGTAACCATGGGTATGCGTCTGCAATCCCATGTGTGGACCCATGCTACTGAACGCTTGGCAGAGGTACTGAGGTTGTCAGAGGTAAAGTCAATGCAAGATCACGACGCAAAGAATTGTGAGCATTTAAGTGATTTTTTAAATCCGGAATTGGGTCAAGTCAAAGCTTAATGGATCAGTGAATAGTTGAAATTGTTCCGAAATCTACAAGTTATGTCAAATAGACCATACGAGGGATAAAGTCAGCTTACATTTCATCAATTTCGCCAGTGGCCTCCATGTTTGTACCCCATCATTCTTGACCACACAGGAGTTGTGGTCAAGAACACGAGAATGCGTTCGCGAACACGTTCTCGGGTATTCGATTCGCGACGAACAGTGTTCTCTGTTCAAGAACCGGGATTCGAATACGGCCAAAGAGTCTGAGAGCATGGAGTAATCAATTATTAAAAATCTATACTGCTATTGAGCAAAGTGGTACATGAATAGGTCCCCTGGAGCAATGACATCACTTCCTGTCTCATGGAGTCTGAATTGGTGTTTTGTCTGGCTCAGGGTTACGAGCCACAGGGCAGTCTGCGGAACGCGTGTCGTACTATTTATGGATCCTGGGAATGACATCACTTCCTTTTTGGCCGCCAATCCAGTGCAGATGGTAATAGCATGTTTTTGACTGCTGTGATCATTGCCAGATACTCTCAAAAAGGTTATCCGTGCGCAGCTTTTACCAGTATGGTTTGGTGCTGTATACGTGGTGCACTTTTCGAAGTGTAACCAATATTATCACCTCAGTAATAGTGGGACTAAGGCGGCTCAAAGTTAGCATGAATTTCCTTCAAGGACTCAGCATTTTCTGGTGAAGAACCAAAGAACAGAGGACTTTGTGATTTGGGCATTGTAGCCTGCTTACAAGGAGCAAGGTGCGTTGGCACTGGTTGAACCAGGTCAACCCTACTATGATAAGGCTAATACACTGCTGATCATGCGTGAAATTCAAATCCGTCGATTCATCCACCTATTATGCTTAGTTCCCACTGTCGTGCGCTCCGTTACGAACACCACGATTGGCCATTCATAGCTGATCGTTGGCCATTCATAGCTGATCGTGGAACCTCTCTGAAGCTGCTTACACACCGGACGCCAAACAAATTTTTCGCACGACAGATTACATCCAAAGTCAATGCAAAGACGTTTGGATGCAAAGTCAGTGCAAATTCGTTTTGCGGCCAGGGTGAAAGCGGCTTAAAATTTCAGGTTTGGATATGAGGTCATACGGTGATCATGATTGAAAATGGATCGTATTGACCGTAGGAAGTTTTTGAGCCGTCCAATACTTCTCTATGATCAACACGGTTGCCACGACTGACCACAAGATCTGATAAGATCTGATAGGAACACCACGATTACTCCACGATTAAGACCACGCTTTCATTCGTGCCGCGAATCGTGATTGTGGGAACCTTCTTCTTCTCTTGGAGTGAACAGGGAAACTGGAGCTGATCCCAGCTGACTATGGGAGAGAGACATGGACACACTCTGGGCAGTTCATCAAACCATCGCAGGGCGCACTCACCACCCTCTCTCCGTTCACTCACACACTGATACATACGTGCAATTCAGAGTCTCCTATTTCCCTAACATGCTAACAACTTTGAATTGTGGGAGGAAATCCACACAAACAATGATTTTTATTCAGTTCGGTTTTGTTTGTATGGTGCTCTTTGCAGGGCGCTGTCACAGTAACATCCTGGGCTGCATGACAGAGAGACATCCCAAACTCTGCCAACCCCGCAGGGTCAGAAAATCTCATGATCATAAATTCGGAGAAATGGCTGAATATGACCTCTGAATATACTGAAGGGCGTTGTTTATAATTATGTGCAGGCATCTGATTGAAATCCTTTTGCCTTTTCATAATTTGGCCCAGCGTGCTATTAACGCTCACAACCAGCAAAACACAAGGCTGCCAAAAGAATTGACATTTTCTCAAATGCCATTCATTTTAATGAAGTTCATGAATCCTCTATTGGGTTTGGATCGTGTGGGCTGTGTTTTGAAAGACTCCTTATAAATATGGAATGAAGGATGCAGAAAGCTGTGTGTGTGCTGCAATCACAAAACTCAGAGCTTGGCTGTCCAACGCTGTTCTTATACAGATGTACATCCCTTGTGGGCCTTACTGTTGCTACAGTCTTAATGAAGCACACCAGACCGAGCTTAAATGAAAGAGTCAGGCCTGTTCTCGGTCATATTTGTCATTAAGTTAAATTATTTTGAAGAAACTTTAAACACATGTTCAGCGACCTAATTAGGTGCTTTTTGATTTCCTCAATGCCTAATTGGATATGTTTAAAAATGTCATTGCCTGAAATTGCTTGCAATATAGAAATACAAATGTGATTTAACAAAGGGTCTTTTATTCTTTCTGGCACACTTAAATATTTCTGTCACAGCGTGGTTTAAAATGGCAAATAACTGATTTAAATATGAAGTGCACCTAATTAGGACACATTTACTGCTTATTAAAATCTTTGACTGCAATTGTATTTGGAACAAAACCCAACAAACACTGGGGGCCTCTAGAACCGAGTTCGGGAACCATTGACTTATACATTTGTGGTCCTTAAAACTCTCAATTTTCTTTACTTGGCTTGGTGTAAGTATGACTTCTTTTGGTCAGCTTGATTTTTTTCCTGTTTGCTGCTGTTTACTCCTCTGTAATATTTCAGAAGCAGTTTTATACTTCGCCCTTGAGATTTTTCTGCTATTCCAAAAATGCACTGGCCCATGCACTGGAGGTAAATACTGAACTGAGGTGTCAATTACCCATAAATATAAAATTTTCTTTCATTTAACTTGGTGCAGTAACAGTGGAATTATTTTTTTCTCTACTATATTTCACTTTTCATAGATTTTTGGCAGATGACGTGGATGCTCTCTCTATGAGTTGTTCTGCTTATATTAAAACTCATAATTTAAACCAACTCCGTGGCAGAATGTGTTTATTTGCCGAAATCGAGGGAACAACGCGAACAGAGTGAAGCCCATATTCATCCAGAAAAAGGATCACTTACCCCAAGTAATCACTAGGTGTCACTGTGGCTCAGAGGATTACCCGTTTCAAAAAACTAAACACATTACCGCTATTGCTTCTTGGACAGGGTGATTACACTCCCTTTCAAACTTTCAAATGAACTGAGTCGATATGTCATTCAGAAATTTTAATTCCTGTAATCTATGGAATGTACATCCGAATTAATTGTATTGGCTCTGGATACAGGGAGCTATGGTTTAATATTGGTCACTACATTGTGGAGCAGTCACTGTTTATGAACTCAATTTAGGGGAAGTAGTTTTGAATAATGGCAATAGGTCTGCTGTAATTGTCCAAACAATCTCCCCAGGGACAGCAGAAGGGATGTTTTTATCATAGGAAGAGCACGTAACATTCTCAAAACACTAATACAGTTGTTACATTACACCCTGGGTAATGCATTCACTCATCAAGAAAGACTAAGTTCTCCCAACACTTCCTCATTGTCTGTTTATTAGAGAGAGACAGGGTGGGAACTGGCAGATATATTGTCTGATTAAAGGATTTTTTTCTGTTCAATTTAATTTAATTTGTTTTGTGCAGGACTATCGCGGGGCTGTCACAAAATGCATTACTGAGTAAACAAAGAGCAGTGCCTGGCCTATATCCCCAAAACAGCAAATGCATTAAAAAAAAAAACTCCGAGTAAATCCTTCTTTAAATTAATTTAAAACGAAAAAAGAGAGAAAAACTTGACAAACATAGTGGTCTACACCCTTGTTGTTAAGTTTTTCTCTGGTGGGTCGGCGGGTAAGGCCGAGATTGTCTGTATAGCGTTTTATGATAACTCTTTGTGAGATGCCTCATTTCAGACTTGGCCCTCATAAAGTTGATGCTTCTACAAAATAAATAGAATCCAGAATTGCACAATAGGATGTACTATAAGTCATTAAAAGCAGATTCCAGAATCTGCCCAGCACCAATCAGGAATCAGTGATGTCGTCACATACTCTTTTCATTTGTACATGACCTAAACCTGGTGAATACACAGATTATATCATCATGCACACAATAATCAAATAAATATAGACATGAAAATGGTGGTTTTGGTGCTCTGTGTGTGTTTGTGTGTGTGCATGGGTCAGGGTGCATGCACACACACGTGTGTATGTGTGTTTTCACAGGTATGTGCATGTGTGTGTGTGTTCATGGGTGTGTGTGCACATGTGTGAGTGTGCGAACGGGCAATGTGCGAGGGAGTGTACACAAGTGAGTGTATGTGTGCGTTAGCATGCGTGAGCGTGTGAGTGTGTGTTTTTGTGTGCATGTGCGTGCTCACAGACATGTGCGTAGACGTATGTTTGTTTTCAGGTGTGTGTGTGTGTGTGTGTGTGTGCGTCCTCACCAGGGAGGTGCTAGAAACCTGCATTGCATTTTTAGAATAATCTTTAAAATGAAATTGCTTGTGCTGCATGTAGCTGATTTGAAAGCTGGAAATAGCTGCCTGTGCAGAGTTATCAGAGGTGGTTCATGATGGGATTTTTCTTTCCACATTCAGCAGATTCTCAGCTGGAAATTATGACCTCTAATGTGAAAACTTGATTCAACGGAGATACCAATTTAGTTTATAACGGCCCCATTTTCTGTTAATCAACTGAGCAGTGTTTTGTCACTATGAGTGAAAACAACCTCCATAATGGTCTCCAGAAAAGATTGTTTGCAAACCTGCTGTGAATGTTATTACATTTTGGGAAATGCAGCACACAGACAGCAGATGGTTCTGTTTTGAGTCAGGGGTAAGAAAATTAATTTACATATAAGAACTTTATCATCTTGAATTTAATGGAGCGAAATGAAGAGCCTCTGATAAATATTTACCTTTTCAGTTATTTTTAACATGATGGTGAATGAAAACTTTTTTTTTTGCCAGGTTAGTTTTCTATAAGGAGAACTGATACATTCAGATACTAGAAGCTACAGTGCTGTACCTCAAGGCTCAGTCAGCACTGCGACTGCACACAAAAACTAACCGTCTGAGGAAAAGATTTTTCCCACGTGACACGATGACACTGGAGCCCTCCCCACCCCCCCCCGCCTCGCCTCACTCTCTACTCCCTCTTACAATCAGACTCCACCTCACAATGGAAACTGAAGGCCACTCGGAACTGAAAGCTGCTACTCTTCACTGACGTATTTCTTGTGTTATATCAGTGTGTCATACAACAGAGTCCTCTTTATATCTGGCCTCATGTCCTTGTGAATTTATGCTATTGCCATTACATTGATTTTGCTATGCCCGGCTGTGTAGATAATACCAGTGGCGTGTGCCATGAGTGGTTTAGAGGGCCTTTTGTAACCTCACCTTTTAACGCATGATTGCTTTCAATCACTTTCCAGTTCAGTTTGACTGAATAACAATCAAACAATTTATTTACTAAGTAAGACCAATTCATTGTCTACGATTGAGAAATGATAATGACAAAGTGCTTCCCTACGTGCCACAATTATACCGTATATAATGGATGTTACAAAGTATTGATGGCAGACACAGTAATCGAGAAAAATGCAAATTGATGAATTCCAGACTGCACCACAAATGAGTGTAACTAGTTCAGGCAGGAAACTGGAGAAGAGCTACATCAGCTGACAGCAGCCTGGTAAGCCACCAGCACGTCAGCATCAGTAGGCACACAATGGAGGAGACGCATCACAAGGTCATACAGCGGTCTATTTGAAAGACGTCAAGCTCACTTGCTTCCGTTGCTGTTTGCAATGACTTTTCATGCTATGCAACATGCTGTTTGCATGCGACCTCCACCCCAGCCTCCACCTGTTTGGTTCTGCTCACATCGGGGGGTTTTGATTTCTGTTCATGACTATGTTTGTATGTTTGCTGTGCCTAGGTAGGACATTCCTCCAGAGCAGAACCGCTGCCAAAATTCAATGTAATGCTTATACCCATGAATAAATTGTTCTATTTTTCAAACGTGAGTTTTCCTGACTGAAATAGTAGTTTATGATATTTATTTATTGAATTGCACAGGCATGGGGATTTGTGCTGAGGTAGGACAGAATGGACTCAGGAAATGGAGACTCAGGATGGAGGTACGGTCTCTTCTTGGAGTTATAAAGGCTCTTTAAGGTCCCCTGGGGTTCCTATAAACAGGGTACAAGAAGAATAGAAGGGAACAGTCGGGAGGGACGTCAAGCTAGTCAGACCAGGGTTGTAGAATAAAGATGATATTAATATGCTGGGTAGTGAGGACTTGGACGAATGGAATCATGGTTTAGGTGTGGTCTGGTTCACTTACCTGGATTCTTCCATCTCTGCCATTTCTGTTCGTGTGTATTGTTATGGCCCCAATTTGTTACTACAATTTACTACACAACCACAACAGCAACAGCAAGGGATGACAGACACAGTTTTAAAAACTAAAACACATTTAATTTTTAAACAAAGACAAAGACTAATAACAACTAATCTAAAGACCAAGATTGAATACAAAAACATAAATATTTACAGTCCCTTTTTGTGGGGCGGCTTGGTGATGTCCTGGGTGAGAAAGATCCACAAAAGAAACTTAACAAGAAAGATCCACAAAAGAAACTTAACAGGTCCTGAACAGAGATGACAGGTCTGGTCACATGTATCCCTCTTCTTGCAATTTCTCCTACTACTTTACTGTCTCAATTCTTTGCCTTATATACTCTTTTGCAGACCCCACCCACATTTAGACCTCTTTTTTTTAACTTTCGGGGACTTGCCCCAGACATGTCTGAAACATGTCCAAACATAACCCCAGTCTGAGCTTAACAAAAAAAAGGTGAATACTGCCATCTAGTGGCCTCTATTCACATTACAGTATACTGTGTATAGCTACTGCATACAGCACTGCAATACACCATTTTATTGTTTGTACAAATCTAAAAACCAGAAACTGCACTGTGCTAATGTACCGCCGTGAAATTTCACTGGCCTGGCTGTATGGTCATTAAAGGCATGCACACAAAATTGGAATTGGACTTTTGTTAACCTGTGGTTCTACATTAAAGGAGACCTAAAGTCGATTCTCAGACGGGACGTTGAACGTCCAATGTTTACAAACAAATCACTTGCTTTTGTTGACATCTTGCATTGTCACGTGAACAACCTCATTCATATTAACCAATGTTTTGTATACATGCGTAGATAATCCTTCTATTTCGGTTCATTTGCACAGGTGCGGCTCGCTGATTGGCCGATAAACAAAAACAATGGGAATCGATTTTAGATGCCCTTTAAGCTCAAAGCCTCATGTCCTGTAAAACCAGAGGAGTGTGGGGGAAAGTGCCCCATTAGAGAGGGTGAGTCACTCAGGTGCATTATTGCAGATTAGTGACATGAACCACTTCACATTGAAAAATTATTATCCTCTCTGTAACATTAAACCTAATTTGCTGGTAATAAATGCATCCTTTTGAAATGGAATAACTGCAATCATGCATATCAGTCATAATGGCTTTCTGTAGTACTTAATTAAAGCCGTGTAGATTTAATGTGCACATTATAAGCCAGCTTTCCCATATTAAATGACCAAATTTGTGTAGGATATGAGCTGCGAAAGCAAACCACGTCATTATGCTTTGTTTGCTGGGCGGTACAATGTGTGACAGGTACTGTATCTACAACTCCAATTCCGAAATACTTGGGACAAAGTGTAAATTGTGAATAAAATCAAAATGCAATGACTTTCAGATCACGTTAGCCAATATGTTATTTGCAACAGAACATAGATAACATTTCAAATGTTGAGACATTTTATATTTTTATCCACAAAATTAGCTTATTTCAAATTTTCTGGCTGCAGCAGGTCTCAAAAAAGTTAGGACACAGGCAAAAAAGGGGTGAAAAAGCAATTAATTAAGTTTAACTGGCATCAGGTGTGTAGCATGACTGGCTATAAAAGGGATGTCTTAGAGAGGCTGAGTCTCTCAGAAGTAAAGATGGTCAGAGGCTCTCCAAACTGTGAAGGCTTGCGTAAAAAAATCATGGAATGCTTTAAAAAAAATGTTCCTCAACGTCAAATTGCAAAGGCTTTGAAGGTCTCATCATCAACAGTGCATAACATCATCAAAGGATTAAAATTCTGTCATCTTCGCTTTAATGTTTGATTGTGTCAGAATCTCAGGGGAAAAGTTTTCATACTGCTTGGGAGTTAGCACGATGATTTCACCCTGTTACGTGAAAAGACTTTGCTGGTGCATGCATCAATGCACACTCTGTTTTGGAGGAGTAAAATTTATGGTCCGAAGCCACAATATTTAGTATTAAATATATTATTTAATTAAAGTATTAAAGTAGTGAAGCAACGGAGAAAACAAGATAAGCTTACATGACATAGAGGAGAGGATGTGATAAGAGAGGAGAGGGTGTGGTTGTGGAGGAGAGGATGTGATAAGAGAGGAGAGGGTGTGGTAGTGCAGGAGAGGATGTGATAAGAGAGGAGAGTATGTGATAAGAGAGGAGAGGGTGTGGTAGTGGAGGAGAGGATGTGATAAGAGAGGAGAGGGTGTGGTAGTGGAGGAGAGGATGTGATAAGAGAGGAGAGGGTGTGGTAGTGGAGGAGAGTATGTGATAAGAGAGGAGAGGGTGTGATAAGAGAGGAGAGGGTGTGATAAGAGAGGAGAGGGTGTGGTAGTGGAGGAGAGGATGTGATAAGAGAGGAGAGGGTGTGATAAGAGAGGAGAGGGTGTGGTAGTGCAGGAGAGGATGTGATAAGAGAGGAGAAGGTGTGATAAGAGAGGAGAGGGTGTGGTAGTGCAGGAGAGGATGTGAAAAGAGAGGAGAGGGCGTGGTTGTGGAGGAGAGGATGTGATAAGAGAGGAGAGGGTGTGGTAGTGCAGGAGAGGATATGATAAGAGAGGAGAGGGTGTGATAAGAGAGGAGAGGGTGTGGTAGTGCAGGAGAGGATGTGATAAGAGAGGAGAGGGTGTGGTAGTGCAGGAGAGGATGTGATAAGAGAGGAGAAGGTGTGATAAGAGAGGAGAGGGTGTGGTAGTGCAGGAGAGGATGTGATAAGAGAGGAGAAGGTGTGATAAGAGAGGAGAGGGTGTGGTAGTGCAGGAGAGGATGTGAAAAGAGAGGAGAGGGCGTGGTTGTGGAGGAGAGGATGTGATAAGAGAGGAGAGGGTGTGGTAGTGCAGGAGAGGATGTGATAAGAGAGGAGAGGGTGTGATAAGAGAGGAGAGGGTGTGGTAGTGCAGGAGAGGATGTGAAAAGAGAGGAGAGGGCGTGGTTGTGGAGGAGAGGATGTGATAAGAGAGGAGAGGGTGTGGTAGTGCAGGAGAGGATGTGAAAAGAGAGGAGAGGGCGTGGTTGTGGAGGAGAGGATGTGATAAGAGAGGAGAGGGTGTGGTAGTGCAGGAGAGGATATGATAAGAGAGGAGAGGGTGTGATAAGAGAGGAGAGGGTGTGGTAGTGCAGGAGAGGATGTGATAAGAGAGGAGAGGGTGTGGTAGTGCAGGAGAGGATGTGATAAGAGAGGAGAAGGTGTGATAAGAGAGGAGAGGGTGTGGTAGTGCAGGAGAGGATGTGATAAGAGAGGAGAGGGCGTGGTTGTGGAGGAGATGATGTGATAAGAGAGGAGAGGGCGTGGTTGTGGAGGAGAGGATGTGGTAGTGGAGGGGATAATGCGAGAGGAGAGGAAAAGATGTGCTGGTGAAAGTAAGGATGTAATAGAAGAAGAGTGAATTTGATTGGAGAGTAGGTTCTTGTGGTGATGAAGGTGTTCAAACATAACTGGGATGTTTGTGATTCAAAACCCATTGTTGCCACAATAAGATCAGTGTAGTTTACTGTCAGTCCCCAAGGCCTGAACCCCACGCAGTAAAGCCCTGCTCTGTCTAATCAACTGTCAGTTGCTGTGGTTAAAATCATTGGCTGAATAATGTTAATTCAAGCACACCGTAATGCACCTTCCTTTGCTTTCTTAACTTTTTCTGCTCATATCTCATTATTTCACTTCAACTTTTTCTCGACTTTTTGCCATGAATTTTTTATCTTCAACTTTTGAAAAATAGCGTGCTCTTCACTTAACGGCTTTCTAAATAAATTTGAATAATTTCATTTGGAATGGATATGCATTTTAATGCATTTATGCATCAGTTGGATAATTAATTTCACTTTATTGTAATCAGTGCCTCAGTAGCTCTGACGTGCCTTCAATCCACAGCTCGGCGGAAGCCGACCTGCGATGATTTGACTCAAGATGGATTTTTGATGACAGACCCCTCATCAACCTGCTCTTCTACGTTTGATTGAGGAGTGCAGTGGCAGTGTTTGATTGCCTCTCATTGCACTAATTGAAGATCCTCTTGTGGGAGCTTCATTTGGAGCTGTGCAGCACTTCCAGCATGAATCTGAAATGAGCCACAAAGACCACCGGTCACGTGCAGGGTCTCGGGAGGGCTGGCTACTGACGGACAGATAGCACCATGAATGACATGTTCAAAAAATCCGATCTTGAAGGTGTTATTTCTCACTGAAAAAATATAAGCCCAAGTTAAATCATTATAATAATGATAATGATAATAATACTAGTTGTATTATCTCATTTTACAGCCTTGTTATGCAGGACCATACTGCCTTGTTGAGATGGATTTTACCCTCCATTCAACACTCTGACTGTGCATGATATTATAGCAGCGCAGTAGTTATGTAGAACCCCCCCAAACTATACAACATTACAGTGCAATGCCACTGTTCAACAGTATGACTGGAGCATTACGGTGTGAATCTCTAAAATGTCTGTGTGCTTGAAGGATTTGATTCAGTATAACAAAGGCATCTTCACAATGCTTTCCCCCCTCCTCTTAACGGATTGCTCTCATTCTGTAATAATAAATCTTTGCCCAAAGTTAAAACCATTTATCACAGGAACAGTAAGTGGGACCTCATTGGGGCCCTGGCAGTGTTTTTCAGTGAAGGTTATCTCAATGATAGCCGAGGTTTATTTCACAGTGACCTGCTATCTTCGGCCCCCTGCTACCTCTTTGCCAGGGTCATGGTTCTCCTCAACTCCTGAGGGCTGAGGACTGTTTTTGCGGAGCCCAGAATCAACTCAACCAGCATCTGTGCAGAACTGGCTTTATTGCCACATAATTTCTGGATAATTTTGCATTTACAGTAATCATTTATACTCCGGACTGCAGCTTCAACTAAATTGCACCAGCCTAAAGAGGCATGCCATCCAATCCAACCGCCGCAAATTTACACTGAACAAAAATATAAACGCCTCATGTCAAATTTTTGAGTTTTTATTAATATTAAGGTTATGCAATATATGAAGCGAATCAAAATTTTATTTTCGTTAATAACTAATCTTCGGTTACCGTCCATAACATCTTGATATTGGCATCTGCAAAGCATCTTGAACACGTTTGGGGTCAGGTTGAAGAAATTGAATGTTCAATATCTTGTGTGTCCACCATTTGCGTCTCTCGGAGCAACACATCTCCTTCGGATGGAGTTGATCAGGTTGTCTATTGTGGCCTGTGGAATGTTATTCCATTCTTCCCAGAGGGCCACACGGAGCTGGCGCACATTATCTGGAACTGGAACACAGTCGCGGACACGTCGATCCAGAACATCCCAAAGATGCTCTATGGGCGACATGTCCGGCGAATACGCAGGCCAGTCCAGAACTGGAATGTGCTCTGCTTCAAGGAACTGCATGCAGACCGCTCTGGTGGACATCCCTGCATCCTGCATGGCAATGGCACGTTCCCGCATGACCTGAGACATCTGGGGCATGATGACTTTTTTGAAACTACTGGATCGATAATATGGGCAAGGATATTGACCAGTTTGCACATCAGGCTGAGCTGAGGAGTTTAATTCATGCAACTCCTGAAAAACAGGGATTGGAGGGAAGTTCTCCATACTCTAAATCGCGTTTCAGCTCTGCCTGCTTGGGAAAATTCAATAGCTGATCCGGGGGTGCCATCTCATGGTCAAGTACTGTAACTCAGTGCTTAAATATGCAGGTCTATAGACGCGAGCGCCTACAACTGCAGAAAGGGTTTAAGGGAGTTAAAAATCTTCAAACTAACTGTTGAAGCTGAGTGAAATTGCTGCATTTTAAGGATATACAAAAAATTCATAGATTTCCCCCAGGTACAGACAAACGTGTCCTTGTTTTCAACATTTGACATGGTTCTGGGAAAAGTTTATCACTTGGTCATGGCTGATTGGGCAGTGAATTGTAGTGGAATTATGACGTGCTGCTAATTGTATATTTTCAAGCTAATTGCACAACCAGCATCTGTTTTTTATTTTTTAATTTTTCTTTTTCTTAGCTGCATGCTGGATAGCAGCTGTGGTATTGAGATTGATTAATCCATCAAACTGTGCACACCAGACATTGCGGCGATTGCCCTCTATACAAATCTGGAGACAGAAATATTTAAAAAAAATATTTTCCGCTGGTGGAAATGAGTGAGTGTAGCACTGTTCCGAGTGTCAGGATACATCCATACCATGCAAAATAATTATAGTGTAGAATAAGCATAATAGTATTGAGCACAATGCGTTTGGATTCAGCACTTTTATGATGAATAATGATGCAGCTTTTTGAACGTGCTCTGCTGTCATGGTCTACAGTCCTCCACCCCCCTCCACAGGACGTAAAAACAACGGCTTCTCCTGCACAGACATCTGTGCTTGAAACGTCCCCACCCTCTTGGTGTCGGCGTGCCGCGAAGGTCAGCTGGTGCCTCCGCCTTCGGCATTAATATGCTGTGAAAAGAGCTGTCCGAGTCTTCACATTTTCACCTTCTTGTATGGAGGGAGCTTTTTTTTTATTTTGCTATTTTGAGTCCAGGATGTAGTTCAAAATGAAATAATTATATACCCTGCAGCCCAAATTTGAGTTTAAGCTGTTTTATTTGCCCCTTCCCAATTTCTTCTATCTTTGCATATTTCTTTCACTAAAATTTTTCAGGTCATCAAATAAATTTTTATATTAGTCAAATACAGATTGAGTGAACACAAAATGCAGTTTGTAAATGATGATTGCATTTACTTAATGAGAAAAGCAACCCAACCCTGCCTTGCCTTACGTGAAAAAGTACTTGCTCCCTTAGTTGCTAAATCAACCAATTTGGCATATTTTATTGATAATTTGGTTCAGTTTTACTAGACACACCCAGCCAGCCATGTTGAATCTAAAAACCGCTTAAATACAACCTGTCTGGCAATATGAAGTTGGAAAAAAGCGGCACATTTCCAACAATCTAAATTAACTGGGGAACAGAGAAGAAAAAAAGTGAATATGTTATCTATCTGGAAAGGGTTACAAAGTCATTTTTAATGTTCTTGGACCCCAGCAAAAGACAGTGAGATGTATTATCGACAAATGGAGAAAACTTGGGACAATAACAAACCTTCCCATGAGTGCCGGCCAACCAAACTTCATCCTAAAGCGCGTCAACCACTCATCCAGGCGGTCACAAAAGAACCCAGATTAACATCTAAAGAACTGCAGGCTTCATGTCCTCATTTGACTCAGTTAAGGTCATTGTTCACAATTTCAAGGAAGCAAAAATGGTATCCATCGGACAGCTACTGGGCAAAAAAAATTAAGTCATTTATAACGGTGTCATGTAAGATCTTTATGAAGAGTTGGAATGCAAAACCCACAGAGTCCACTCAACCTCTTTTGTTTTAAATTGAGTTTTTTTTTTTAACTCAATTTAAAACAAAAGAGGCGAGTGGACTTTGTGGGTTTTGCATTCCAACTCTTCATATGCTTTTTGCAAACACCAAAAAAAACCCCAAAAAAAACTGCAGACCAAAAAGAACACTCACATATTGCAAAAAAAGAAAAGGAAAGAAAGACCTTGATGACCCCCAAGACTTTTAGGATAATGCTCTGTAGACTGATGAGTGTAAAGTAGAATTATGAAAGACATTTAACATAAAGCTATCATGGCATTCCACAATACGAGCGACATATCAAATACTGTGGTGCTAATGCAATGGTCTGGGGTTGCTTTGTTGCTTCAGGACCTATGCGATTTGCCATAACTGGTGGAACCATGACTTTTGCTCTCTATCTGAAAATCCTGAAGGAGAATGTACTGTTGGTTTGTGACCTATAGCTCAAGCACAGTTGGGTTATGAAGCAGGATGATGATCTAAAGCTCTAAAGCAAATCCATCTCTGAATGGCTCAAGAAAAAAAAAAGCAAGACGAAGGCTTTGGAGTAATCATGTCAAAATCCATACTTTAATCCAATAAAGATGCTGTGGGATGACCTTTACAGAAAACCCTCCAATATGGATGAAATAAAACAATTCTGCAAAGAACGGTCGGCCAAAATTCCTCCAGTGATGTCAAAGATTCATTGCCAGTTATCGCAAATGTTTGTACTTGTCGCTGCCAAGGGCAGCAAAACCAGACATCAAGCATCGGGGGGAAATTTTCACGAGTGTAAAAGGTTTTGAATAACTTTTTTCATTCAATAAATGAATCGTTTAAAACCTGCATTTTGTGTCCACTCTCATTGTCCTTGTCTTTTGAAGTTGGATGATCTTAAACATTAAAATACAATAAGCAAAAAGACAAAATTGAGAGAGGGGACCATTACTTTTACACAATACTGTGTTAAAAAGAGTCAGGAACATCAGGGATTAAGGAATATCGAGAGGAGCGAGGCGGATTGGAACCACTGATGGCCTGTAATGAGAATGAGCAGAGCACCACTGAGACACCCCACCCCCCCTTCCCTTTTTTAATGATGTTTTCCAGCTCTGGGCACCAGAGTAATTACCCCATTTACCATGCTCGCGATGACCCTTGTACGAATGCCACTTTATCTCTGCCAATGGTACCGGTGAAACTGGGCCCTCACCCCAGGCATCATTAAACCCTGCAAATGGAAGGCAGGAGTTGAGGATTTTGTTTGCGCTCTCTGTTGGGGGTATGAGCAATAAAGGCACTCAGGGATGCATTGGACTGTGTTGTGGTGTTTGGGGCTGCGTCAGGCTCTGTAACTGTGTTTGGGGATGCATCAGGCTGTGTAGCTGTGTTTGAGCCACTGAGTCACCGCCTCGGCGACCTCGAATTGTACCGCACTTACTGTCCTGCTCCACAGGGGAACTGGCTCAAGGCGCTGAGCCACTGTCTCGGACCGATCGAATTGTACTGTAGTTACAGGTCTGGTCCACAGGGAGACTGGCTCCAGACAGCAGAAATGCTTCACAACACTGCAATTACACAGCAAATGACTACCTGACGCCACAGGATGAGCGAACGTGAATTCTACTGTCTCAGTAGAATTGTGGGCCAAGTCACCTAGAAGGTTCCTGGTTCGATCCCCGGCTCCTCCAGAGAATATGTCGAAGTGTTCCTTGAGCAAGACACTGAACCCCACACTGCTCCTGATGTGCAGGTTGGCGCCTTGCACTGCAGCCTCCGCCAGCAGGCTGAATGTGAGGCATAAATGTAAAGAGCTTTGGGGTCATGTCATGTGACTAGAAAGTGCTATATGAATGCAGTCCGTTTACCATCTCTCTACCTTGCCGTTTATAATGGTGTCATGTTAGGTCTATTCAGGTTTTGCAAGTACCGACTTAAAATAAATCATTCTGAATAAAACTGTTCAAAATACTTCGAGTGGATAAATTGAGCGATTGATTTTTGAGCTGCAAATGGGTAAATTTGAGTCGTGTGCCAAATCAGGGTTTACATAAAATTCTATAGAAGAAAGTTTTGCGGAAACAGGGCTTGCAGCTCAGACCTTCGACAGGCCTATGTCATGTTCCATAGTGATGAGACTGGATTCTTATTGTTGGTCAATTCTAATTTTTCCAATACCTAGGAAAGTCAATATATACAATTTAGCTTCAGAATTGTGTAAAATATTCACGGTAGGTTTTCTTCTCACAGCTGTTCAGTAGGTGTGCTCAGTAGCTGAGCCCAGTTATGCTCAGGCTGGAGTGCGCTTCTGTAAAACCCTGCATTCTGTTGTTACTTGGTGTGCTACATAATTGAGTGATTACTGCAGATAATTACACAGCTCACCCCACCCGATCTCTGGGGTCTGTCTTCAGTAGTGGTGGATTTCAGAGAGACTGCTGTGGCCAGCTCACTCCGCAGAGAGGCTCTTCAGAGCCAGGTCTTCAGCCTCAGGCCTTGGGTAATCAGGTTCGACCTCCTCAACGTTCTTTCATTATTGATACAGCTAATTTCTTAATCAAAGCGGTGCAGCAAAGTGCTGAAAATGTATGGTTGTCTAGGGAAGAGGGGATTGGGGAAATTGGAGGGCCCACGCCTCCTGGTGATTGGCTCAAGGGCCCGGGCAGCAGTGCTCATCACCGCGAGGTTAAATGGTGCTTCTGTGAGGAAAAGTCAGTCTGAAGGTGCAGTCTGAAGCCGTTCGTCCACTTAAGAAGGCTTGTGGATTACAATCCCTGATCCTGAAATGGGAATAGAAGCCTGCTGAGGACCAGTGCGCCTCTGTTGTGCACAATTCCCTGCAAGAAAAAGCAGTCTTTCATCTGAAATGACTGGTCCACGCTGAGATATAATGTGCATAATTAAATTTACCGATGACACCCATGCCAACAGATGGAAAATGTTTTCTTCCAAGAGTTTCTATCCAGACGATCCCATTACTATTTGTTTTTCTTCGACGGAAAATCTACATTCAGTGCTCTTATACACGGGCAGCTATAATGATGCGATTCTCTGCAGTTTATACGCTTAAACTCAACTGCTCAAATCCCCTAAGAGAAAATGTAGCTTTTAAAAAACAATAAATGCACTAAAATGTTTTTCTTTTTTCCCATTTTGGGGTTTGGCTCAAAAATCTACACAAATACACTCCAGCTCATGTTTGTGTACCTGATCATACAATTCATGATTGTGGTCACAAATGTTTCTTCTTACATTGATAGTACGCTATTCAACTGAAAATTGACTGGAACGAGAGCTTGTACTTGAGATAATGACATAGGTCAGAAGGACTTCGATTTCAGAGGAATGGGATTCCATTTCTGGTGACATTTAAATATTTATTTAAATATGTATTCTGTGTAATATGTTACTCTTCAGATAATTATTTTATCTGTAGCCATGGTAAATGATAGCTTTAAAACAGGGTACAATCTGAAATCTTACACTTGTGAGTTCTTATACTGACTTTCTGCACTTGCATACATTTCAGAAGTTGTTAGTTCAATCACTTCTCCAAGAGTCATCGCGAGGTAGTTGATGCCCTGAAGGATGCAGCTGAAGTGTAACATCCTGCCTGTGCATAACCAATAGGAATTTAGCAGATGTCATGAAGGTCTTCTGCGTGGCGCAGGTCTTGCGTTATAGAATTAACGATCATTGGGGAGATGGAAATTTTTCATATGATGCTCTTATGTTTGAATCATATGCTTGAGCACGATAAAGCTCAGCCTTGATCTCCTTCATGTAGTGTGCAATTACATCCAGTAAACTGCTCACACTCATTTGTGTGCATGACACCTTAAAGCAAAAAAAAAAAACTGAACTCACAGGCTCATCTAATGAGCCTCTCACATTTTAATAAAGATCCAAAGAGCGCTAGTTTTACTGTGCAAAAACAAGCTTGCTATTTTTTAGCTGCTGTGCATGCAGTAGATAGTCACAGCAAAAGCAGGTGGTATGAATTCTTGTACACGTTTAATGTTTATTCCATGCTGACCTTGTGAATGTAAGAGGTACAATGACCGAACCTCCTGACTCGAATGCTTCCTTCCCTTCTGTGCGTACTGGCTGACTGTCTGAGTGGCACAAATGAAGATAATATGAGATACATACACTATGTGTATGACTGCAGGTACTCACGCTACCTGTAGGGGGCCCGAGTCAAGGTTTGCCATAGCCACTATGGTTTCAGGGCTCTTCATCCTCAGTTTTTGGCCCCAAATTTTTTGTTCCTGGTCTTTTTGTCCCAGCTGACTTTCTCTCTTAGGACTTTTCATTCCCAGATTTATTTGTCCTTCAATAATGAAATGTTCCGCTGTTGTTGACTGACTGAGGAACAGACCTGATGATGGACAGATCACCATGATATAAAGGTTAAGGTTAGGGTTAGGTTTAGGGATAGGGTTATAATGCAGGAAGAGGGCAATGCATTATTGCGGAGGAGCAATCCAGGGTCAAAGAGTCCGTGGGCGAGAAGTGCACGGGGATGATAAATCCAGGGACGAAGAGTCCTAGAACGCAACCTCAGGATTGCTGGGAGATGTAGTCACTTTTTAGTGTGCCCTGGTTCTGCCCCCAAGTGGACTTGCCTGGACAAAACCCAGGAAACTAGTGTTAAATCAAATCCATCCAGAGTGACTCAAGTTCCTAATGCTTACTGTAAATCCTGTTTATCTTTCTCTCATTAAAAGTGGTGTTACTGCCCCACGGCTCCCTCCTACACGCTAAGCTGAGGTCAGTATCTGGTGTTTCTGAAATGCCTGTGTACTAACCCTGTCCTCACATTAAAAAATGAATAAATGCATAAAATAAAAATAAAAAATCAATCCAGCACTTGCTATTCTGTGCACGCAATACAACAAAGAGGTCAGCAAACATAACAGTGACAAGAACGGGCCATTTAGCTCAACATGGTTCCCCACTTTCCTCCCATTGAAGTTTGGCTAATGCTGAGGATACTTAAGGACTAGATGGTATTTAGTATGGGCTTAAACTCCTGGAGTTTCCGTTACATTTCGCCTACTGCCTCATTGACTTTGTTCTTAGTAGAATACGCGTTGCACTTTGTCAAAACTAATGATTCATTGCTCAATGTGTATCCTGCATAACCTTTTCTTTCTTCCAGGGAATTATGAAGAGCTTGCCGCAATTCTCCGAGACCCAAGTGGCGCATTGCTTTGCCAATCAATTATACATGCAAAAAAAGATAGTTAATTACGGCAGAATGCTGAGTATTGTAAAATCCAGCTCAGAAGTCCTCTGGGTTTTGGTGGACCGACAGTGATTTATTCATTCTGTGGCATTACAAATCAGAAGTTCCAAAACTATTCTCTTTGCATAGTTAGGCAAAGTTTTTCTTTTTAAATATAAACTTTTCTTCATTTTGAGTCGTACTGTGCACAGCATGATGTTTGTATCTGTTCACTGATGTATACAATGCAATCTTTGTCTTTATGGGTTTTAACATCTTTCCCACCAATGGAATACATAGTTGCCTATGTATGAATGCAGTATTATTATTTCAGTTCATATTCTGTGTGTGTGAATGTTGGTAAATTGTGAGGACAGCCAGCAGGACTGCTGGACAGCTGGAGGGAGCGGGCAGGAGTGGCAGGGGGGTATCAGTGTAGAGGCGGAGAGGTGCCAGTGTAGCGATGGTAGTTTCGCTCCAGGGCAAGGCAGGGCTGGGCACTGGTTGGTTGTCCCGTTGTTTGACAAAGACATGCTCATTTGTTAGGTGGGACTATTTTTTAACTGAAGGTAAACATACGTTAAGTGCTTTTAGTGCGCTATTAACTTCCTCTCAGATGGTATAGGACGTGTCAACCTTCACGCAACACTCTTTGTTTGTGTATTCAGTGCAATGTGTTTGGTGATATACGCTTTGGCCTTGTCAAAGAGCACACTTTGATTCTTTCAGAAACAATTATCAAACAAGGCATGGATGGGATTAAATGGTCACTTTTCTGATATAAAAATGGCTTACATTGGCATTAAAGCCTTTCAAACTCAAGACCAGAATAGCAAAAGATGTGTCATTGTCCAATGACTTATGGTGCTCACTGTATATGCATCAACTACAAGGTACATCAAAAAAAGTCCCAAATTGAAAAATTGCCCTAAAATTAATATTTTTTGAAAATCCTTCTACAACGTACATAGATTGATAGACAATGGTTCAGTGCTTTTTTGTGCAATTGCACATACTCAACATGTCACACACGAGTGAGCACAGGCTAGTTACGTAAATTGTGATGCTTCTGTTTTGTGAGGTAGCGTTCAGGAACCAGAGGCGAGACCGAAGATATCCAGTAAAGTAGTTCTTTATTGGATCTGGGGTGGAAACCCCTGCAGGGCAGTAAACAATGGTATAGAATCCACAATCCAAAATCAGAATCCAGTAGACGTAATCCCAGTTCATAAACAGGGCAGCAAATGCAAAACTCAGGGTCGGGCAAAACAGTTACGGTACTCGAGTACAGGAATATTAAACACAAAGCCAAAATCAAAATCCGGGTCGTTCCAGTCAGAAGTATAACACCAAGATTACAGGGCATAAACGATCACAGCACAAGGAAAACATTCTGACAAGAGCTGGTAGTGAAATGACTGCTTAAATACTCATTTAAGAATCCGCTTAAGCACATCAAAGTAAATTGAGTGAAGGTAAGGGGCGGAGACTAGAGCAGAGCGAGTGTTGAGAGGTCGTTAGTCAATTAGTAATGTGCAGCTATACAATCTCTAGTGCTTGTTAGTAAGTTAGTACTATAAACAATGTTAGTTAATGTTAGTAATTTATCTAAAATAATAAACTGCTAGTATTTGTTAGCAATGATAGTACAGCAAGGCGAAGGAAGCAAACGAAACTGGAAGGAATAATTGAGAACACAGACAGATACCATGAAATCACCGGAAAGCGTGGCACGCAATACTGGGGAATTAAACTGTCACATCACATATGACCAGACAGGGGAGACAATGTGCAAAGCATGGCAATGGCATAAACATGAACCGGAATAATACTATAAACAGAGACTATGAAATATGGCATGGAAGCAGAGAGTCATAAGAAAAACATGGTCAGGAACAACAGCATCATAACATGTTTTGCGCGAAAAAAAAGTGCTGAGATGAAAACAGGATCTGAGACCATTGGAAGCAACATTAGGTTTGCCCTTTATTTATCATAAATTGCCATTACTTTTGAATTATTCCTTTCACACATCCTCAACATGTCCACCATTTCTTTCCTGGCAGATTTGGGCCGTCAGCATATTGTACACTGCACGGCAGATCAAAGCTCTGTCCCTTCTGAGAACATTGACTTCTTCCGTTATGCGCTCCATAAAGTCATCCAGGTCCCTAGGTGGAGCAACGTTCACTTTTGAGTTAAGATGACCCCACAAGAAAAAGTCAAGAGGGGATAAGTCCGGTGACCTCGGGGGCCATTCCATGTCGCGGTGTAGGGCAATCACTCGTTCTCCGAACAGTTCTGTAAGTTTAACTGAAATGTGTCAAGGGATGTGCTGAGATCAAGAAAGTGCAAAGACCTGGTGTTGCACCATTCTGGGGACATCCATTCATTGATTACATGACATGACATAACAGGACTGTTAGCCACCTGGAGAGCAAAGGGTTAAAGCAATTTACTGAAAATTTTTAGGACACTAAAGGCCATACCTAACATTGCTTCTCATGGTCGCATATCCTGTTCTCATCCCAGCACTTTTTCGCGCAAAACAGATGCATTGCAATATACGTTATTAGCCTGCGCTCACTCATGTGTTACATGTTGAGTATGTGCAATTGCACAAAAAAGCACTGAACCATTGTCTATCAACCTACGTAAAAGGATTTTCAAAAATTTATAGTATACTAATTTTAGGGCAATTTTTCAAGGTGTGACTTTTTTTTTGATACACCTGTATATATGTGTTTATTTGTGCTCTGCTGTTTAAGCAAAGTTTTTGAGAATCTGTCCTGAGGATTAACTGGGGGAGTAATTCATTTATTTTGTCAGTGCAAACAATACTGTAAAATGCAAAGTCATTTCCATTGGGGCTAGTTTCTCTGGGGAGCATCTATTACAAAAATATAACTGTCAACATTTAGCAAGATTTTCCTGTGGTTGCAGCCATAAAGATGCAGAGTCCAGCAATTCATATAGAAAAGACCAAGCTGCTATCCTAGTGTTTTAATTTTACTGTAAATCCATCTAACCGTATTTATTACCGCTTAGGACTATTTGAAGGCTAAAATGGCTTTGGATTTACATTTACTTAGATGAACAGAATTTGCATATAACCTAGAAATGATTAATTGAAATGTACTACTCCAAAACTTTAATGCTGCAGGAGGGACGCTGCCTCGAGTGGTTACTGTAATACTGCAGGAGGGTCGCTGCTTCTTGTGGATACTGTAATGCTATAGGAGGGTCGCTGCTTCATGTGGTCACTGTAATGCTAGAAGAGGGACAGTGCTTTGCGTTGCACTGTAATGTTGCAAGTGATAGGCTGCTTGGAGTGGTTACTGTTATGCTATAGGAGGGACAATGCTTTGTGCGCTTACTGTGATGTTATAGGTTGGATGCCGCTTCGTGTGTTTACTGTAATGGCGCAGAGGGGACGCTGCATCGTGTGTTACCCGTCACCATGTCCCAGCCTTATCGATATTATAACCACATCAATCCTTACCTTATCTGATCCTACACTCGTCTATATCCCAGCCCAGCCAAGAGGCTACAGCCTATATCACCCTCTTTTACAGAAGTGCTGCGCTCAGTCACCGCCTCTGACTCAAACGCTATCTCTTATTGCTCATAGGCAGAGAAAAAATCTGCATCATTTTTTCACAACCGCGGATATAAGCCTGGAGTAAATATCTCCTAATGTTCTTGACAGATGTATTGGCTGTTCTGCCAAGATATTGACAGATCTATAGGCGGGTTTATTCTCGGCTGTCTAACGGTACCCCAGTGCTGACGGAACGCTGAGAAACACTCGCCCTGATCAGAGTCTGAAGCTCATTTTACAAGTGTGCTGTCCCTGCATTTGCTCTCTCGCAGCCCAAAATTACTGTTAAAATTCGCCTGAGGGATTTCTGTCACATCCGAGAGTTTCGAATGGATTTCACTTCAGCGTTATCTCAAACCCGCGCCCCTCCAGCGATGGGTGGAGCTGTCGCTTCTGCTGGAGAAAAAAAGTTCAACTTTAAAGGAATATTTAACTTCTTGTTTTTCAAAGTCACTGAAGGTTGTTCGGCATGTTTCTGACTGCCCTGTCAGTTGTTGCGAACGAAAGATATTTTGTAAGATCAGATATATGTGTCTGAACATCTGCCAGTTTTATAATGCCTGGACTTTTATGAGTTGGCAGTTAATAGTATTTAAATATACCACTATCATCCATGAAGCACCCTTTACAGGGGATGCTATGCCTGCTAAGATCACTATAAAATCCTGATTTATTTTTCCAGCTCGATATTTTCCTGATACAACCTTTTATAAAAAATGTCCTCCAGCATTGGAGCAGCGTTGGGCAATCATGAGCACCTCTCCAAGCCATTCAGAGAAGGTGTGCGTTAACTCTCAGTGGACGCCCAGTGTCAGGTATGAAGCTTGTTTGAGGATTTGCGGTCAATAACCGTCATGCTCTGAGATGCCAGTTATGTGAATAGTGACCAGGCTAAAAAAATATATCTACAAAAATGCATATTTCTCAATTGGCCAAGGTCGCTGGGTGCCAAGTGAATCGGCTGTTGGTCCTGTTGCTCAAATCATCACAGCTGATCTGATGTAGCAACTATTTCAAAATGCTTTTTGCTTGAATGCAATCGCTGCGGCCTCCTCAAAGGCCAAACACCTATGTCACTTCCTGTAAGGGTACTCATCAAGGCCTGGGCATTACTCACGGCAGACATGTACCCCCCTCACCAAGGGACCTCAGATGTCCCAATACCATAAAAATCGACATTTGAGCCAGCAGATGCACTGTGAGGCGACAAAAATTGGCAATTCATGAGAGATGAGCTGTGGAATTGCCTGCTTGAGAATCGCCAGAAGATTTTGGATTAAACGCGCCCCTTGTTCTGATGACTTGAAAGGAGAAAAATGGCATTACTGCCGGATTAAAAGCCCTCAGAAGTGATGTGTTCCTCTTTGGGAGCTCATGTCTGCTAATGTGCCAGACTGTTCCCGGGTGATGAGGGGAATGTGAAAGCAAAACGCTAGGCTGACAGGCGCATGAAAAAGGCTCACTAACTCTCCCTCATCTGTGTGTGTGTGTGTATACGATTATGTGTGTAGGTGTGTGTCTGTGTATGAGTGTGTGAGTGTGCGCATGTGGTGTGTCTGTATGTGAACAAGTTTTTTTTTTTTTTTTTTTTTAAAGGAGCCACCCTCTATGCAGCACTCACACAGTGTGTGTTTTTTGACGCAGCCTGCTGCATGGGGCGGGTGTGTTTTGAAGAAGCAGCCCGATACCCAAAGCCTGTGCATGTTTTATGGAGCTGGGTCTGATCTGCACACTCAGAGACAGGGGAGAAGAGAGAACTCTGGCTCCTGAATTTCTCTGCAGTGCAGGAATGGCAACCGTCAGTATTTTACACTGTGAAGAGTTTCATGCACAATGCAATGCCCCACGGAGGATGTCTGATCAGCCACTGTTGCAATACAGCTGGGAAGGGATCATAGTAAACACAGACACACAGAGCGCTGAGTTCAGGCACCTGTGTTAGAGCACAACGCTCTTTATGTGAGCTCCTTTCCCATACATCAGACAGTAAGTCTGGATTTGCAGTGTAGTAGTGAAAATAAAGGAATTTCTGCAACTTTCATTTAACCCTTCGGGTCCTATAGGCAACTATAGTTATCCAATGATTTAAGATATCAAAATCAGATGCTGTTGAAAACCTATCGCGGGGGAGCTCTTTCAAACAAGTTAGGCATGATAGATTTTCAACTGCTCAGATAATTAAATTTTTAATTCTATTAAAATGTATTCGGCACTCTAAGGGTTAAAGACTGAAATAAGGAAGAACTTTTATTTTTTAGTATTTACGTGAGCAGAGTGCACTGCATACATTAAAATTTTAAATGGATCAATATCAGATGATACGTAAGCTCTGCAAAGAGATGACAAGTTATCTAGGCCAAACGCTCCCTTTGATACACTCAGTGAATCTGGTTACGGCAAATTCAATTCCCTGGGCAGGATGATGGTTGGCTGAGATTCTCACACCGCCATCCAAGGAGCCAATCAGCTGGTGTGTCCTACCTTGTCAAAATGTCCTATGCATTGTGTATCTATCAGCATAATCAACTAAGCTTCCCCACTAGACAACACTGCATTAATTTTTAACACTGCAGTAAATATTAAGGTCACTAAAATTTAATATTTGGTTGAAAATATAAATATTCTGAGTTAATTTTTCATTCTTGTTTTATTTATCCAACAGCAATGTTGAAACACTCTACTTTTCCTCTACTCATGTCAGCATTCTTTAGTCTGTTTACTTTGCTTTTCATTTTAGTTTGAGTTCTTCTGTTATAAAATCACTGTTTTTATTATTTCTGCATTGTTTTCTTTAGCTATTATTCCCAGTTCCCGCTTTTCTCACTTGTGTCTTTGCTGTTATTCACTCCCGCGCCAACCCTCCCTGTTTTGTTTGCTAATTAGTTCATTCATTCTGTAGCGAACGGGACCTACTCTTCAGAAAAATTACTATTGTTCCAAGCTATAGTTATCCTATAGTAAATGGATGGTATTTTTTTGCCACCGTAGTGTAGTATTACTACAGTGATACTACAGTTTTTCAAATTACCGCAGCAATACAGTTGTGTGGACTATAGTAATGCCATGATTCTGTTGACTGTGGTAATACTAAAGTAATAATGCAATGGCTGCAGTGCTACTCTAGTTATACCATGCAAACTATAGTAATACTATAGTTACGACAAAAAATACTACAGTATTTCTAAGAAATAACTACGGGATATTTTCATAAAGGTACATTCGCATGGTAGAGGCTGGAAGACAAAAGGATGAGTCCCTGACCCACAAGCCAACTCGCATCAAAACAACTCTGCTGCCACTGAATGAATGAAATCACTTTGGCTTCAGAATTTGAGTGAGCCACATGTTGACCTGAAGGATATGCGAGAGTGAGCCTGAGTTTGAAATTCTTGAATCACCCGTATTCCCAAAGCTGTAATATCCTGTCAACAATGAATGAGATGCCCCGACTCAGGAGAAGATACCAGGAGACCTTGGCATGAAGAGCAATAAGAACATTTGACAATAGCAAATGAATGTTTCGTTACTATGAGGTTTATAAATGAAATAAGTGCTGCAAAGAATGTTGAGTCAATAAATGCCCTTCACTTTTATTAAGTCTGTTCAAATTCACCCCACTGCTATTTGCAAACATTTTAGGCTAAATCCTACTGAGTGCCCAGGGAACTCTAATGAATGAAATGTTCATTTTACTGGAAAATATAACTCCCCAATTCAATATCACTTGTCAGTTATTTCAATACATGTCACATTAGTGTAAACCTTTATCACACATTGGCCTTCGAAGTTAATTACATCAGCAGTTATAGAATTATCAGTGGATGAAAGCCAGCAATACACATAATAACGAGCCAAAATGGCCTTATTTTAACGCTATTCAAGTCCACTCCCTGGTCTGTGCGGAAATGTTCTCAGTTCCAAGAAGCAGATATAAAAAGACAAGTCCCAAAAAAAAAAAAAACCAGAATTTTAGATTTTACTTTTGTACTTATACAGTCTGCTCTATTTAGCAAGCAAAGTAGCAAGATAGCACTCGACAGCAGCTATGCCAACAAAATAATTCACAGAAAAACCAACAAATTCACTCAGCACCTTTGGTGCTTAAAAACAAAATTTAGCTTAATTCATCCACACTCGGTCACTGAAGCCCTAGAGCAGCCTCTGGATGGCGGGGAACTGTTGAACGTAGTATGGGCCGATCGGCGCTGACTAACAAAATGACTAACAAAATAATTTATCCCCTTCTCTTTGTAGATTTTACGCTGCTCAACTCAATCGCATCCATAAACTTCAAAAGCCAGAAGGCTCCCTCAATAACACTTCACGTTAATGGCTATCACTTCACTTTTGCACAAACGCTACATCTTGGCAAATTATTTAACCTAATCACATTCACTCTTGATTACCTCCGCCAAGGAGGTCATGTTTTAGGCAGTGTTTGTCTGTCTGTTTGTTTGTTTGTTTGTTTGTTAGCTAGCAAGATAACTCAAAAAGTAATGCGCCGATTTTGATGAAATTTTCAGAGAAGATGAGTATTAAGTCAAGAAACAAGTGCTTAAATTTTGGCATATCTCGGGCAAAGTACAGCTGAGATATACGCCAAAGTTCAAGATTTCAAGTCTTTCCAAAGGGCTGGAGTTCCAATCGCCGCGCTTTTGGGTTTTGCTGCCCCCTGACGGAGGTCTGCGCTCTCCGCGTTCTTTTCTACTTCATATTTCTTTCAACAAAACTAAAGTCTCTCTACTGTTACTTTCACCTCCCCATGGAAATCAAAGTACGATTTCTTCTATGGTGTCTCCCTACCTGCTGATTGGGTAATAAAGGAATTTTGGGAATGAAAATATTTATTTGTCATAATTCCCTTGATTGTGACCACACCCCTTGTCACACTACCTGGTTCTCTACAGACCTGAGCACGGTGCGATTTGTATTTCTAGAAGCAGAGGAGTTATCTTCCAGTTATTCGCTTTGCACTCTTCTCTTTTGAGAAGAGCTTCCTTGTCTTCTCGTCATCAAGTAGAAGACCCAAGAAGATTGGCGCTCTCTTCCAAAACAAAATAGCGTCCGCAGTGGATTTTTCCGGGCGTCATCTGACTGACACTGACCACCGCTCCCGTATGCATCCACTGCAGTTATAATCGATTTGTACTTATGTTGCAAGCCTTCCTAGGGCGAATACTATTGGCAGTTTACTTATATATGTGTGTCTCTTCTCTAATTCCTCTAATTGCATAGCCAGTATAAGCTGTTGCATGTTGTACACCGCCATATTGCTTCCTTCTGACTGCTTGATCTATAATTAGAAGATGTGTCTTCCGGAAGGGTATTCCAGAAGGCAGCAAATCGCTCCGGGCTCTGATTTGCGTTCACCCCCTTGATTTGTTTGCTTTATAGATCTCCCATTTCCTCATTAAATTTGCTAGTTTACTTCTCTTCCTGAGTTACTTACAAGCCCTCTGTATTCTTAGGGTATTTTCCGGTTCTGATTTATTTTTGTCCGCAGTTTACAAGTTTGCCAAGTCCCTCGTGTATGATATATATTCGTAGTGATAGCATTGGCTGGCTCCCAACTCATGATTCTGTCCATCCCCTGGTTTGGCAATCTACCCATTTGCCTTTTGACCCTCTGTCTGTCTAATGAGCCTCATTTGGATATTTGTCTGTGTGCTGCATTCTGCCTGATAGTTACCGAATCGGACAGTACGACTACGCCTTCATTCTCAATAAAGTCTGAGGAATTGATCCCATGCACCCTGAGTCCTGAGTTCCCTGTCTGTGAAATCACATTCTTTTTGCACGGCCACAAGACAGAAATGACTGCAATTTGTTTTCCTGTCTGAGAAACCAAAACTTGAATAATTTAAGCGCCCAGTTGCGGAATACTTGGTTAATATAAAATCATTAGCAGATGTTAAGGTAAAGCAACCATTAATATTTCATAGCAAATCTTATGAATAATGACTTAATGTCAACCAAACGAGCAGGCCAGCTTTTGAGAGTTGTAGAAAGATTCATTTTGAAAATGGGCTCTAATTTAGATGAAGAGGACATTGCACTCTTTTCAGGAAGATGGTTTGATTATTTGGGTCAGCGATTGACGGCCTGAGTACCGGACTCACTGCCAGGCGCTGGTTGTTGTTACTGAAGGCAGTGTACGTTGTACATTTTTGGCCATGCCACCAAACCAGAGAAAAATTATGACATAAAGAATACTTTTCGCAGGACCATTTAATTGGATCGTGGAATTTAAGAATCGATGGAATGACAGCATTATTTCCTTTGTCATGCAGTGGGTGAGATAGGCATAGTAGTTGGTTCATAATAATTCAAAATTTGTTCATGTATGTAGCCGATCACAACCTATTACATTACACATATAGTCTGACATTTAGACGAGGAAAAGTGTGAGGCTGTTGTATGTCAAACTGTTATTTGAATAAAAAGCCAACCCCCACCCCTCCAGAAAAATCAGACCAGTCTAGAGCAAGAACTGCTGACGTTTAATCAGCAGTACCGCATTACGTTCTGCTCTAATCCGGCAAGTTTGAGGCCAGGAAACAAACAAAGCGTATGAATAACGCTGCACGGCTCCGGGGTTTAGGCGCTGTGGCGGATTCATGGAAAGTAGCAGTGCTGGACTGCCGCAGGGATTTGCGCTGGACCAGGATTTAACTCCCCGGGAGACGGATCTCAGACGCGCAGACGGGCGAGATTAAAGGCCACTGTCCAATGGGACGCTAGACCCTTCCCGTCCTGTTCGTTGTATAATCCTCAGAGCTCCTGGGACAGGTGCATCAATAACAGCATAGGCGTGATATCACGACTAATATCCAGAAATATTGTGTTTCGCTGTTTGCCTCGGTGACCTTTTCAAATTCGCAGCTGTTATTATGGCATTATTTCTTTATTTATTACATTTAACAACACTTCGGCTCTTCTCAGCTCTTCATACCCTTTCCAAAGCAAGTGTAGGAATCGCACACCATTCACTCTCACAGTCACACCGGTCTAGATCTGCTGAATGCATTTTCAGTGCAGGAACCGTAGATCCTGATTCGCTGAATGCGTTTGCAAAGCGAAAACAGCAGATATAGACCCGCTGAATACATTTGTAGAGCGGGAACAGAAGATTCAGTAACTCTGCTGGCCATTCCGTCCCGTTCGTTTTCTTGCCTGGTACAAAAATGTTTCTCATTGGTCACAAGGAGGTACAGGGTGGTTGCTGAGCTGTTTCTAGGTGGTTGCTAGGGTGTACTGGGTGGTTGCTAGGTTGCTTCTGGATGGATGCTAGGATGTACAGTGTGGTTGGTAGGCAGTCTCTAGGAGGTTGCAACTTAGGATGTACAGGGTGGTTATTAGGGTGTATATAGGTAGTTTCTGGGGTGTTTATTAGTCATTGCTTTGGTATTTTTTTATCTTTGCCTGGGGGTGATTCTTGGTGTGTGTGTGTGTGTGGACACATTTTGTAGCAGAAGTAGCACCAGTAGTACGTGTGCGGGCACATGCAGCTGTAGCAGTAACAGCAGTCTGTGTGTAGAGGACCATAGAGATGCATAGTAGTAGCTGCAGATGAATCAGTGAATGTGTGGGCCATAGGGATACATGCAGTGGGAACAGCAGCAGAGGTGACAGAGAAAGAGACGGTAAACAATCCTCAAGAATAAGAGCATGAAGAGTCTATGGAGTAGTACAGGTTTGCATTATCATACTGCAGATGTCTAGCAGAACTGAACATTTCAAATTCATTTTCAGTGGGAAAATTCTTTTTTTATAACAAAAACTTTTGAAGATTTAATTCTGAAATCAACAAATGATACTCAATTGTTGGAAATTGTAGCCCTAGACTTTTTTCTGTTTCTGTTTCTGACATTTGAGTGGTGGTGTATCCCCCCTGCCCCCAGAGGAGATTAGGAGGTGGATGCTGATGCTGGGGTGGAGGTGGGGTGTTGTTAACGAGCTGAGCAGAAGGTGAGAGTGATGCAGCAGCGGAGAGTGTTGCTGCGCAGTCGCAGGCAGGGGCATATTTTGCCTCAAAGGCAGAGCAGGAGAGCAGCTTACATACCTCATCTTGCCAGAGGCGTGGAGCAGTGAGTGATATGCATGCGAATGTCTATGAGCATGTGGACATTAAGGTGTTTGCCAGAACTACTTTGGCAAGCTTTGTCCTACTAAAAAATACTGCCATGTGCAGTGAAACAAATGTGGAAGGATTCTAAAACCAAGTTTAAATGTATCTGAATATAGGATTCCACTGCTGCTTTGGTCTTTCAGCTGAGTTTTAGGTTGTTATATTTGGGCCTTGCGAAGGTTTATTTTTCACCATCAGGAGCGATGTTCCTCATCAGAAGGCAATGGAGGTTATGTTGTTATATTTGAGCCTCGCAAAGGTTTATTTTTCACCGACAGGAGCGATTTTCCTCATCAGAAGGCAATGGAGGTTTTCAAATCTTGCACAGAGTACGAAGCTGCTGGGAGCTGGTAAACACTGTATATTTCACAGTAATCCATAACCTTTCACGATTAGTATCATCAGGCTCGGCATGTCTGGCCTTGTGGGCGGGTTCTTGCCCTGTGGTCTCGCAGGCCTGCTTCCTGCTGGCTAACCCGAGCATTTCTGAGTGAATTCAGGGGATTATTTTTTGCCCAATGAACCATTTAAAGATGATGTACAATTAGTTTGGGATCGATTGTTGCCGTAATTCTAGTCTATAAAAACAAAACATTTTAGCAGGACTGGAGCAGTGGGGTTTCACTCTTCCAGCTTTGGCCGCTAGCTGTGGGGTGGAGTGTATTCTGTGGTAGCTAACTCTCATGTAAATCCATCCAATCATGCGGCACCTCCCTACATGTCTTGCTTCATTTGATATTGGAGTGGATATCAAGCTTACTGAGGTCAGTTTTCAGCAGATGAAACCAGGAATGTTCCTATGGAAAATACTTGTAATTAAAATTAATATATTGATGCCCATTTATTGAGTAATAGCAGTTCAATGCAATTTCTTTTTTTTTTTTGTTCAAATGACCAAATAGGAAGTTGGCCATGCATTTGTGCATAATGTAGCAATAATATAAATTGCTACCGTTTGATCCAGGCCTATAATCATTTCATTAGCACGCTGTGCTATTGTCAATACTTAGAAGGTGGCAGCCAGTAATTATCACCACCAGACAACTTGACTGAAGGTGTTTAATTGTTTCTTTTTCGCATTAAACTTTAATTAATTATCAAAAATAGAGTTCTGTTTTTTCTCTCTCTTTCATTTCCCCTGTGCCAGGCTTCATAAAGGGAGAACCGTGTTGTGTGATGTGCTGAATGAGAACTGCAGGAGTTTTGGGAAAAACAAGTAAAACTATCAAAAGAATGAGTTTGTCAGGAGGGAGCAGAGAGTGGAGTGTGTAATCTGGGCCGTTAAAAATGGAGCAGGCTGAGGAAAAAAAGAGTATTAAAAAGGAAGAAACTTTTTCCTGTGTGGTGGGGCGAGGGGTGAGCAACAGCGTGGATGGGTGCTGAATTACCAAAAATTGCTCAGATAAAACATCATTGAAAAATCATGGGAATTCATATGGTGTTTGTCCCCCTTTTATTACCATAATGAAGGTATCATACGTGTTTGTGGATGACAGTAGGTACAATAAGTTTTAGTATGTAACAGTCTGTACTAAAAGTCTTAGTGCTTTACAACAGGAACTGTAGGTATAAGTACATTACAATGGGTAATATAGGTGTTAGAGCATTGCAGTGGGAATCATATAGGTGTTACTAAATCACAGTAGATACTATAAGTGTTCATACATTACTTGGTGGTACTATGCTATAGGTGTTAGTGCATTACAGTGGGAGCTACTGTAGATGTTATTACATTACAGTGGGTACCATACTATAGGTGTTGGTACATTAAAGAGGTTACTAAACTGTAGGTGTTAATACAATACAGTGGGTGTTATACTGTTGGTGTTGGTACATTACAATGGGCCCTATACTCTAGGTGTTTGTACATTACAGTGGGTGCTATGCTATAGGTGCTAGTACATTATTGTGGGTACTACACTATAGGTATTAATACATTACAGTGGGTGCGAAACCACTGGTGTTAATACATAACAGTGGTTGCTATACTATCAATGTTAGTGCTTTGGAGTGGGAACTATACTATAGGTGTTAATACATTCCAGCGGATGCTATGATATTGGTGTTAGTACATTACAGTGGGTACTACACTATACTGTAGGTGTTGGCGGATACTGTAGGGATGTTGCTGCCATTCTAGCCAGATAAAGCATTGGCAAGACAAACACTGTTCAAAAATGGGGAAATTAGGTATTGCATTTGGGTTTGCAGTTCATCCAAATGGTGTTCTCATGCGGTAGATATTAAAGCGCTTCTGAACCAATATCTGCCAGAGTTGGGTTCAAATACTTTCAAGAATTGGATGAAAGTTTTTTTTTTTTTTAATATCAAAGTGCTTGCAGTTGTATCGGAGTACTTCCTATTAATGCTTAAAGTACTTGCACTTGTATTCAAGTACTTTTCAAAGTTCTTGACCAGACTGTCTCCTAAACGCTGACAGAGATTGGTCAAGTATTTGAAAAGTACTTGGATACAAGTACATATACATATTATTAGGTATTATTAGGCAGTAGGGCCAACAATATTATTAGGTTTAATGCCTAATATTAGGCATTATCAGGTAATACTCAGATACAAACACAAGCACTATGGCATGTAAAAAAAATGCTTGCATATAATTCTCAGAAGTACTTGAAAGTCCTTGGACCTACAAACAATATATAGACCTAGTCCTGTGTGTTGGGCCACTGTCATACCGAAACTGCAAATTGGCTGCGGTAAGACATACCCATTAATAATGTCATTGCATCCTGTAGCAGCACAGCTTTCCATCTGTGTGATTAAGAGGTCAAGCCCAAATCAGCTGCAAACCAAGGGGTGGCCATGTAGTTTTGCTGTAGGGGTCTGGTGTTCTCTTAAACCATTTAAGGAGAACCTCCAAGGTCTGGCTGCTGAAACTTTTCCGTTTTTTGAAGCAGGCTGCAGTTTTAGGGTTACGGGGCCTAGCAGTTTGGGGTTCATTTGCTGTCGCAGCAAGAACCGTAATTACCATTTAAGTGGCAATGAAATTTATAAAAAGAGTCTTGCACTTACTTTATCCCAGATGGCAGTGGCTCCGTGTGGAGAGAGTTATATGGTTCCGCGGATCTGAGGCTGATCAGCCGTGACCCACTTTCCTAACACTGCACAGCATGCTCCCTGCAAGAATTTTTATCTTCATTTATTCATCAAATCGGTCGCCAGGCACGGCACGGGCATAAATCCCAGTAACCTTGATATGCGTCTCATCATTTAGCTCTTCCTGATTTCATCACAGTCTGTGCTGGACTCTTGGGTGTCTGAACTTCACTAAAGTTGTTTATTTTTTTTTTTTATCTGCATGAATACAGTCTTTCCGATGGAAGTCAAAACTTTAATCATGGAATAAACTGAAAAATTAAACTGTTAAAATTAAATATTGGCTCCAGAACTCTAAGACGAACATATCGATCCAGATATAAATGAAGTTAAATGCATTTTGTCACAAATAGCCAAAAGACATACATTACCTGGCTCAAAATAAAGTTGTTATTTGTATTTAACGGGGCATAATGGACAAATTTGCTTTTTATTTCCACAAAAAAATACAGTAAGTAAATTATTAGTTTGTCTCCAAAAGTTTTCCATGATCCCCCTTTAAATAAGCAAATACTTCTGTGATTGAATCAATATTGTTGTCATTAAACTACTGAATTATTTTAGTTCTTTTTAGTCCCTCATTGGGGGAGGCAGCATATATTTGACTCCTCATATAATCAGTAGTTCTGAGCATCACCCTCAGATGTTGCACACTTTTGGTCAAGGAATTGTTTATTCAGGAAATGCATGGTTTTACCTCCTATAGCAGTCCTTCGAGTTTCAGTACTTCATTGTGAACTGAAGGAGAACATCTTTAATGCTGTGCTTCCCGCACCTTTTCCCCCAAATATTCCATAAATAAACTCACATAAGTTGGAATATTAAATGGTCTGAGTGTCTTGCTTCAGTGAGGCCAATTTTTCCATCTCTGTGACAGTCAAATCTTGAGCTACAAAGCCTTAAATAATTTGTCATGCACAAGTAGGCAAGAATTGATTGGATTTGATATTTGTGCAAAAAGGTGAAATGAAGAGAAACTTTGCCAAAAAGAAAGAGAAAAAGATATAACTTAAATGTGTGGCCTACGTAGTTGGACTGGATTAATTGGCTGTGTGACTGATGAAATTAGGCCAGATTGTTGCCTTGTCTTTGAGTGGTTTACACCCCTGTAGCAGTAAGACAACACAGGACACGGCGTCACACAGTCCTGAGACACCAGAGGATTCTGTTTGATTGATTTGCTGGATGAAACAGAACCCAGAGTGGCTACGGAGAGGCATTTCAGTGGACAAATTGACAGGATAAGATGACAGAGTGAGCGAGAGCCCAGGAACTGACAGAGACTGAAGGTAACAAAGATAGGTGAGAGAGAAAAGAGAATAGAGGCTGAATAAGAAAGAGGACACGGGACTGTGATTGTGTGGTGTTCTTACTCCAGCAGGAAAGATCAAATGTTGAGGAGGAATAAGAGAGAAGAAAAGAAAAAGCGATGATGCAGTGCTATGACTCTGGCAGCCGAGATCGGCTGTAGTATTGATTTTACAGTTGCGTAGTTTCCGTGGGCTGCTTCCTGCCTCTGCCGTTTGTCAAATGATGTGACTTCAGGATGTGACCGCAGGAAAGGGAATGAATTAGGGTGGTCTGGTCCGTATACTCCACTTGGGGTACAGAGGCATGGTGTGGCTGACGTAATGTCGTGGTTCATAAATCCCTCTTGAATCCCCACAGCCAGATCCATGAACTTGATGTGTTCCGAGTTGAACACACTGGATGCCGTTAATCAAGACATTGATTTGTGCTCAAACTGGATCACTTATTTGACCTGGATCTGATTGCGGAGCTCCGGAGGAGTTTGCAAACCATCGGGGCAAAAACCGGTTGCTTTGGTTCGCGTAACATTTTGTTTGGTTCAATTTTAGACATAGTGCCAGTGAATCACATGCGCTGCACTCATCACCTCCGGCTCTTATTCTCCAAACCAGCTCTCCAAGGGCTGCTGGATGCCCAGACACCTGGACCACCCCCCCCCCCCCCCCCCCCAGTAAACCAGATTGAAGACACACATTGCAAAGGAGGAGGGGGCTTATGAAGCATCTCCCTGTGATACATCTTTAATAAAAAGGGTTGAGATGTGGGGCACTGAACAGGAGGCAGCGGCACAATATCATCGGTATTACATTTTTAAAACGTACATGCAAATGCATTCTCTGCGTGCGCAGGTTTGGTACAGCACTAGATGTAGTATGTATAATCAGGGCTGGGCTTCACGCCTGCTCAATCATCAAAAATACATCTGTTGATTCATTGGCTGAGCGAATGCTTTAGCATAATCTGATATTGCATCTTCTCCACAACCACGGGGTGCATCTTCCAATGTGAATGATGCAGTGTGTAGCTTCTCCTTTCTTGAACAGTCTGAGTATAAAAAAAAAAAACTGTTGCCAGCTGAAAAATTTTAAAACCTTAGAAAATTGTCCTATAAGATGAAATGTTGATGCCATAATGAAAAATAATACTCATCCTTATGACCTCTGTTATAAATACCTACCGATGAAATCCCTCACTATTGTATTATTATGCTTTGCTCCATGGTATATTACCATCAATTTCATTGGAATAGTATAACATTTCATCATTTTTTCCATTTCTGATCGATCTATACAAACATTATTGTTTATCCTGCAGATCACACTAGTTTGTTGCTACAATCACTGTGGCTCTGCTTTTTCAATTCCATGGAAGAACTGCTATTCCATCAAAAAAAGGTGGTATTTTATAAATGTAGCAGGATGAAAAATACAACACTATGTAAATAAATGTTTCATGCATTACAATGTACCATTTGTCTTAGATGTACACATTTTTGCCAGACTTTATAATTGCTTATGGAGTATGTCTCTCTCCAGTCAATAGTCAGTAAAAAAAAAAAAAGAAAAAATAGCTTTATGATTAGTTTTCACATTGAAATGGCAAAGCAAAATGGTTATTATGCCAGGAATTGTGGTTCTATATCTCTGCAGAATTCTATTACTTGGTGCACTAAAGTGCAGAAGATAGGGGAATGATTTTGATTGTGTAATGACGACACAAAAATTCATCTAGTTTATTTTGTTATTCCCCAAGCAGCTTTTCACTGCTTTATTGGCTTACATTAGAGCCATGTATGGCTTTATATCATTGCTATGAGGCTCAGCAAAATTTTTTTTGAGAATCAATTCATAATTTAAAGCACTCCCAGGCAGATGCTGTAGCCAGAAATGCCCGGCTGGTTGCAGGCAAGGCTTGGATTTGGAGATTTGATTCTGGCTAGTTACACAGCATACTAATGAACTCCATTTTTTGATTAGTTCTTCGTCAGAAGTTAGTAACCCTGGACCTGAAATGCCCTGGCGTGTGCAGGTTTTTGGTATTACTCTGAACATGATTGATTAATTAAAGCAGTTGATTACACAGTTAACTCACCTCACCTGGTTTCTTAGGTCTAAACAGTGTGTTGAGAGCAAAAACCCGCACAATCTGGGCCTTTTCAAGAGCAGGGTTAGCTACTCCGGTTCTACAGCCTCACCTCATGACTTTTCAAAATACAGCAATGTATTCTATTTCAATTACTGCATAAGTGGAGCAGTGATCTAGTCGCAGGTGTCTAAGGTCTGCTCATGTCTGGAAAAGGTTTAAAGGAAGGGGATGTCTCAGATGCAGTTGGTTATGCTGCACAAACCCAGGATTAAAAGCCTGATACTGGAAGGCAGTTTCCCAACACAAAAGGGGCTTGTAATATGCAGTCACTTGAGGCTTACAATACCGTGGATCATTAAACGCAGCATCACCCATCTCAGTGAGATCATGCACCCAGCAATGAAACCCAGGATCAGAAAGCGTTAATCTTTCACAGGACTTCCATCTAACCTCCAGGATTTGCCCGTAAACACAGTACTTCAGCCGGGAGCAGCATAAACTAATCAGTGAAATCAGTTGGCAGAGCTCATGGGTGTCATGGAAGGACCTTTACATTCTGACCCCTGGGATTTACAGCTCTCCTCCAGCCAAACGTTACTGCTTTCCTTCGGCAGGTCGGTTAAAGAAAAAAATCTCAGTTTGTGCTTCAGTCCTCCAGAAGCCCCTAAATTATATTTTGCTCAAGGCCACCGCAAGTCAGGTGTTGGCATCAACTACAGGAAAATAAAAGCTGGTATAGAGGCCTTGAGGGCCAAACTTCAGTTACATTATTCTTCTCCAGCTCCTAGGTTGCATATAGATCTTATTTGGCTCAAATTGGATAATGAATTTTAGTTTGGTGGTGGGGGTTCGGGGTTTGGTGGTGTAACTGAAATACGTGAATTTTTCTAGTGAGACTTGTACTGAAACACATTACTCAGTTTTGTTTGGATCGAGTTTATAGGTAATACCATGCCAGGAATTAAAAAGGCCTTCAAGCCACAAAGACACAGTCATCCACCAAATCTCAATGTCACAGACTGACTGCATTTCACTGAGGGTTATGCGCATGGATGAATATTCATTTTCGGCCGCCAAGCCAGACGGCCTCTCCAAAAAATTGCAAACGGTGGGCTACCGTTCATAGTGCTTTCCCAAACTTCAGCAGCAGAACTGGGCAGGTGTCTTGCATGTAAAAGTACCCTGGGACTCATTTCAACATCCCCCAGGGCAGCAGCTCTGCCATCTGTCTATTCATAAACCTGATGGAGCGTTTAAGTTCGGTTAAACTAACAGTGAACTTTCATATCCGTCAATTCAGTGCTGCTTTGCAAAAATGAAACAGCGGGATTCTGTTCCTGGAGGCAGGAACAACGACAGTGTGTTAATTTAACTGCCACTGAGAGAAAAACAGTCATAAAATGTTGCTCCATCCATACATGTTCCATGTTTGTTGCAAGACAACAGAGAGAAAAACAAAAGAAGACAAGGGACAGCAGAATAAAAACAAAGACAAGTAATCTCTGACGAAATCCCTACCACCGCAGTTCGCTATGTGTTCATCGTTGTTAGGCATAAGTTTTAGGCACATTTAAAACAATTTTGTGAGGTGAAAAGACTTCCTATAATCATCAAGAGAACGGTTTTTGAATTTTGAAAAATGAAGAGCAATAATCTGCAAACTGTTAAAAATCAAATCAAGTCAATATTTGGGGTGACTACCCTTTGCCTAAAAATTGGGAATGCTTACTGGCAGATTTATGAAGTAATTAGCTTTTTGGCGGTTCCGGGCATGTTGTTGAAGTACAGTATTGTACTTTTTAAAATATTGTGCAAAGACTTTGCCAGTAAGACAGTCAAAAGCACTTAAATCAGAGCTAGAAGACAAATAGTCAGGACTGAGGTTCCATGGTGGTGTCTAAGTGTCATTGTACTCAGCTACACATTCCTGATGTTGTTACAGTGATAATGACAGCGTCTAGTCCCGCTTATGAATCGGTCATTTCAAGCGGCTCAGCAGCCACAAAAATTAGATGACGTACTTAAGACATTTGTTGCAACAGGCTGATAGTCTCTAAACTGGTCTCTAGCTGGTTATCATATATGCCGGTGTTCTGACAAATTTTGCTAGGCCTACATATCAAAATATGCTACCTCGCGGTTCTGCGCTTGCGCCAACCTGAAATCTTGGGCTCTTTCTTCGCTCATATCTTAAGTATCTTCAAAAATCATAAAAATAGATTTATTTTCAGTGCGCATTTCCACCTGTAAGCGTACATATATTTGCACGTACACACTGGGTTTTCCTGAAAATGCAGAAATTAGATGATAATGGCGTATTTGGGCTTATATCTTCAAACAAACTTATCCAACTCATTATAACATCCGCTTTTGTTATATTACGCAAACAAATAACGAAGTTACTATTGCAACCTGATTCATATTGCAATATCAAGGCGAAAACAAAGACTTAACGATGGCTTTGCATTACGATAGCATTTTTTGACAAGGGAGCAAAATTTGACAGAACACCGGCCCGAGTGCCGAGAGGGGGGAGGGGATGTCCCACTTTCGCGCCCTCGCCTGCGAAGCTGACGTGCGGGCATATCCCTGCGCCGCGGAACCAGAGCTTTCTGTATAATTTACGAAGACGAACAGCTGTTAAGGCCTTTGCTCCGCTGTCACCCCTCCTGACAGACGATGTCACAGCGCCGGGGAGAATTGAGTTATGCGCCTCTGCGGCGACGTTTGAAATTAATTTGTGTCGAAACAGCACTTTCTCAGTCCCCGCGCACATAATGTATGCACCTGAAATTACTTAGCTACCATGCCTCGCGATGTTCTTTTCACGAGGGCGGAACGTGTAGAAGATTTCGTGCCTATCCGCAGTCATGCAGCATTATGCAGCATCATTAAAATATACAAATTCATTCAGATTTATTCATCTATAATTCCATTAGATTAGGCTATATTTATGCAGGGGATAATGCCATGAAATACCCCTGATACAAACCAACTTGTGTGAAGTCATCAATATCAAGTACAGAAAAATTAACCTTATCATGATAAATTAACGGCTTGACATCCAGGTAGTTTGACTGGCAAGCTCTCACGGTTTAGTTTGCTGTCACGCATCCTTGCCGATTTAGCCCTGCTAAAGAGATATTCACAGTACAAATGTATGGAAATTGTATTAGGACACATCAAGCTCTAGAAATAGATCCCAATTTGAACCGACAGAATCCCTTGTGTTAGCAAACTCATTACTGGATATTGTTGATCTGTTACTGTATGTGAACCCATAGGCCTATTAATGCCCTCTCTACAGGATGTGTATGATATGCGGCTCAAATTATTTTGGGAGAATGATGTGGAGTATTTGACAGAGGAGTGCAAATCATCAGTTTGTGGTATTTTCTTGACATCATTGAGGAAATGCCTCCCAATTTTTTCTTTTCAAATCATTATATATTTGTGAAGATGTGACTCAAAATCGCAAATCTTGCAACGGTGAAAAAATCCAACCAAAAAATCCAGGATACAGATCCAGATCTGAATCACTCCCAAGATCCAATCACCTCTAAGTTGGACCAAGATCCAACTCTCTGAAACTTCTCAAGCAGATCTATCCATTAGTTTTTGAATTATCCTGATATCCAACCAACAAACACCTTGGCAAGGGTAATACTGTTACCGCCACATATCTTTCCATTTATAAATGCACAAAACGAGAGCACCCAATGCACAGAATATGGTAAGCGCATTACTGTGTGACAACCCCATGAGCAACCTTACAATTCATTCTTAAAGTTTCACAAGAAAAATTTACACAAGCATTTTGGAAAAGTTTTTTCCGCGTCTTAAAGCATGGAAAGGAGATGAGGATATTCCATAGGAAGAAAAAAGAAATCTGGCTTAAAAATTAATCATGATGCTGCCATAAAATATTTTAAACAGGACTTTCCCCTTTGTTCATTCATATTTTATATTGAGAGCGATCACCCAAACAGCCAAAGTAACTCAGATTAGCATCCAAAATTAAACATGAAGGCATTAAAGCACATTAAAAGTCATGGCATGTGTTGAAGCAGGCTTTCGTTAAGCATGTTCTTGCCAGTGTTCGCACTAAACAGCAGAAAGCTCTTTAGGGTAAGCAGGCATCCAGCTGAACCGGATATATTATAAAACGGCACAGAGTTTTTCCTCAGAAAAAATACTTATATAATTTATATGCATTCCATCAGTGCAATTTTACTTTAAAAAAAATGCATTTGTCGAGGAGCTAAAATGAACACGCTTTACATGCTGTGGAGACATTACACGAATCCATTTTGTGCTTTTCAGATTTTTTAAATGAATAAGCCCATAGAGGCTAGCATGTTTAACAACAGCCCGCTTTCCCTGACAATGTGACACATTAAAGCGTCCGGCAGTCTATTCCCAAGCTCAGTCTGACTGCCAGCCCAACCATGGCGCCATAAATGTCACACTTTGTCACAAACACAATAGAGAAATCACCCCTCTTCCACCGGGAGGCTTTTTAACACTTTCTGTTGAAGGCAGTATTGGCAGGCAGTATTTCAAATGTATGTATTTGAATTGCCCTACATTCTGTGCGGTCAATATAATAGGGCATATATCTTTCGGGAAAGTTACTATCCCTGCACCACCTGCAATCCAACAATGACTCAACGATTTTAGTACAGCCATATAAAAAGGTCACTATTCTTTAGATCATGTAGTTTCACTTACAGTTAGGTCCGTAAATATTGGGCAATGACATTATAGTCACAATTTTACCTGTTGACCATAGACTGTTGGTGCTGAAATTAAATAATAAATGCAAGTTCAAAGTACGGACATTCTGTCTCAGTTTGAGGGTTAACATGTCAGGAGGTGGGTCGACAGTGCAGGAATTACAGCGTTTTTTAAGAGGTCCTCCTTTTTTTAGGAAGCAAAATTTATTGGACAACAGGATGCTCAGCCATTCCATGGTGTGTTTTATTCCCTAATAATTCAATTTAAAAGTGAACACATAAAAGGTTTACAGATGATCTCTAGAGTCACATTTTCATTTGGTATTTATTGCTATTAACTCTCAATATGAAATAAAATAAGCTGTCAGTGCCAGTAAAGCATACCATTATTAGGCTGAAAAATCAAAACAAGAGCACCAGAGAAAAAGAGGTGTGGCCAACTGTAGTCTTTAGAATATTCTTTAAAGAAAGCCCTGATGAGTTCAGGAGTACAAAAAGACCAGGAGGACCACAGATAACAACAGTTATGGATGGCAGAATAATTCTGTCTTCAGATTCGAAAAAAAAGCACAGTTGATCTACAATCAAGAGAAGACTTAACCAAAGTAAATACAGTGGTTTAAATTTAAAAGGTAAACTATTAGAAAGACCAAAACAGGAAACTTTCCAAAAAAAAAAACTAAAAATGCCTGTTGCTGTAAAACATCATCCTATAGGCAAACAAAGATCAACTTATACCAGAAAGGTAGGAGAAGACAAATAAGGAAATCAGAAGGAACTGCTCATGATCTGAGGCTTAAAACCTCATCAGTGAAGAGTGGTTATGTCAGGGCATGTATGGCTGCTTACTGAAATGGTTCCCTTGCATCTACTGGTGATGAGATTGTCGACCAAAGCTGGATGACGAATTGTGAACTGTATAGGGCTATATTATCTGCTTATATTCAGCCAAATACATCAGAAATAATTGGAAAATGTTTCACAGTGCAAATGAATGGTGGCTTTGGAGCATACTGCAAAAAAAAAAACCATGATTTTTTTTAAGGCAAATAAGTTCAATGTTCAACCATAAACAAGTCAGTCATATGACCTGAATACAACTTAGCGTGTATCTCACTTGCTGAAGGCAAACCATGCCAACAAGAGGGCATGAACTGAGGACAGCTGCAGCGTAGGCCGGGCTGGCTGTCTGGTGATGTCTATGAGCTCCAGCCTTCAGACAGTCTTTGACTGCAAAGCGTTTGCCGACGAGTGTTTAAAATGACAGTGTAATCATTGATTATGTCAGTTTGTCCAATTACTCTTGGGCCCCTAAAAATGAGTGGACTGTGCAAACTGGGTGCGATTCATACATAGTTTGGATACTTGGTGCATAAAATGGGCGAAATTCACTGACGTTTCAGAAAATATGTTTGAAAACAACAACAAAAAAAAAAAACTACCTAAACAAATAATTTGAAATTCTGCTCATCAAGAGTATCATGATTATTTTTTTCTTTTTGTGGCAGTGTGGAAAACAGAAGCAATGAAAATTGCATCTCTGTCCAAATATTTATGGACCTGTATTAAGCATGGCCAACCATCATATTGTCTTCTATAAAACTTAAAAGTAGGAAGATGGAATCTTGTGCAACACTGTACAAGATATTTTCACTCAGTAAATGGAGCTAATGATTTAGTGGCTCATCGCACCACCTTTGGCGACCCTAACCTGAAGTTATGATTTCTGTGTGAAACTAAATAGCTCTATCACATGACTTTAGTTCAGTATGATTTTTAGATTAAGTTTCATTTTTCTTATTGCATCAGATTACAGGGGTACAGCTGTATTTCTTCGTGTTTATCATAATTACTTCAAAAACAGACATAACGAGTTGTAGGAATGAGAGCGACCTTGAGGGGGGGGGGTTACTTTTGTGGTCTCCTTCCAATTTACTGCTAATTAATGCTGAGAGAACAAGGCAAATGGATTTTTCAGCCAATTGGTGACTTAATTACTATTGCGGAAACACAGCAAAAACCAGCAGATACTGCAGCCCTCCAAGAATGGAGTTTTACCCCTTTCCTAAACGATCATGAGTTTCAAATCTATGAAATACCTCAGAGACTGGAGGAGCAGAAAGATCTGGAAATAATGTGTTTGACCTCCGGTTTCCTTCCGTGGATTGCAACCAGGGGTGATTCAATTTCCCTGGAAATTAAATAATGCGGCTGCTTTCGCTTCCCGGTAGGTACGTAACTGCAGCTGCTGAGGGATCCGTTATTTAGTCAACCCACTGCTACCCAGCAGGCTGCTTTGGATTAACGCGGGAAAACACTTCACTCTGAAATAAAAAAAGGGGTTTGGTCGGTAATTCTAGGTCTAACACTATCATTAAGCATGAAAATAACCAAAGTTATTGTAGTTCCAGGACGAAGTCGGGCGGCTACTATGGATTCATGCTTGACTGCCGCGTCCCAAGACATTTCCTAGTGGAAGGCTGTAATTTTTGACCGAATACTTTCATATTTGGTATTGATGCGTGTCATACTTCACTTATGACACCTGTCGGTTTTGGTTACCGTGGCAACAACATTGGCCGAATAATGTGCCACAAGGGGGAGCACTGGCTTTCGGGGGCAACACCTCTGCGATCGTGGCCGACTGGACTGGCTAGATTAGACTGGACAGGGCTCTCCCATTTAAATCACAGCTCTGACACCTCTGAGCCTGCGTTGATACCTGCTGACACTCAAGAATCGCATTGCATTCAGACATTTACAAATCAATTTTCACCTCAACCCACCAGGCTCAAAAGCTACAGTAAACGAATTAGCAATGGATTCTGAGTCACTTCACTGCTAAGATAATTCTGTGTCTCACTGTACTACAGCAATCAATTAAAATCATATCGATCTGTGCTCCCTTGACAAGCTAACATTTCAAACAAAGATGAGAAATTGAATTGGTGCTTGGATTGCCACCAAAAGTACAAAGTGCTTTTAAATAATTTGGACTGCACAAAACAAAATGCCAAGGATCATGACCACTAGACACCGAACCAGCCTTTTTTCCGTCTCATCTACTGTTTGGAGAAAAACAAAATGGAGGAGAACCGTCAGACCTCCAGGTACTTCAGTATGTTTAGCATTGATATATGCTTGTGTTTTACTGCTCACAATTTTCATTAACCCTTACATCATGTAAAAATGTCACTTCCTTAGAATCTGCTCAGAATTAAGTACGAAACCACAGTGAGTACCACGAGTCTATTTCTGATGATCCCATTCTGTGCGATATTTTTTGTTTGATATTGTGATGGCGTAGGTTGTATGACGCCACGTGCAGTGGCCCGAAATAAAAGAGAAAATCAGCAACCTGCTGAGAGAAAAAATCAGATAGAAATCACGAGCCTCGCACTACCAACGGACCAGACTCAGTCCGTGGTAGCAGACAGACGAGCTCGAACCAAAGATCAAAGTAAGGGAAATAAAAACCAAATCAAACCCCTACTCACTAACACTTCTCCTTAAATGCAGCTAAGATCCAGCCAATACTCTAACTTCTCAAAATACCTTACCGGCTAGAGCGTCAAGAGCAGAAAGGCGCTCCAGCGACACGAACGAGGAAGGACAGGAGCTTAAATAGAGTCCGGGCAACGCCCCCAATCAATGCCAGCTGGCTAAGGAATCCGACGGTGAGCAAAACGATATCGTCCCGGAGGAGAGTAACAAAAAGGAGCCAACAAAGCTCCCAAACCATGACAGATATGAGTTCTACAAGCACCTAGTATTTGAATATTCTGATATTAGTGTTTTGTAAGATGACGTAGATATTCTGGCTGGTTTCGCTCCAGAAGTTAAGAGTTATTTTTTATGTTGAAGTCTTCCTGCAGTTTGTTTATTGGAATTCATAGTGACTCATCAGAGGCAATGGAGGATGCAAGTTTTCAAAGTTTTGAGACTATTTTGTTTATATTATTAAATAGTTGTGATTCTTTTTGGTCAAAGTTGGTTATATCCATTGTCTACAAATTGATTGTTTTAGCCCTCTAATGGTGTGTGCGCCCTGCGATGGACTGCCTTTGCCTGTAGTCAGCTGGGATAGTCTCCAGTTATAAGCAGGTATAGAAATGATGAATTTTTACTGTTGTATTTCTCAATTAACTGTGTCTTTTTTTTTTTTAATGTGGCACAGATGTTTGACTTTTTTATCACTCCACTTATTGCCAGTCATAGGCATTTTGCTTATAGAGAAGTTGCAAACTGGATTGGACATTGGATTGTTCCAAATTGGCTGTTGTGCACAAGGTGATATTGTAAATTCTATCACTTTATTTACTTTCTTCAGAGCTGTCACAGTTGAGAACGCATGGCTTTGTAAACAACTGTGCCTTTTCATTGTTTTGCTTATAAAGGGTGTGCCTGTGAACGATATTTTCCGTAAGTCTGTTCTTCATGGATCCAGAGGTGAAAGACGGTGATGGATTGCATGTAACTATTCAATCCATAATTGCTTTGACAGGGACAATGTTGGACCATGTAGGACATTGTAAATGTCTGGTTTGGTAGCCACCTGCTCTGCAGTTAACATGAGGACTCATACACTTATTCAATGTACCTGATGGTAAAGCACTGGTAAACACACAAGGCCTTTATTTCGACAAAAAAAGAAACAGAAAATTGACCATGCGTGGGGCCTTTGAGCACTCACAGCTAAAACAAACGTTCCTCTGGGAGCCCTGCAGTCAGGTGTTCAAGTCCAGCCACACCATTACCAGCTATGGCTTGAGGTCCACAACAAGTGACCGAGGATATTAGCTTAAATTCTTGCAGAGGTCTCAAGGTTTCAAACAACCTGAAATATGTGCTGCTGAATTACAGGGGAAAAGTGTAAAAAATGATCTGCAAGGTCTAGATATTTTCCATTTGATGTAATGCTGCGGCCTTATAAACATGGCATCCCGGATCCGAATATTACTCTTAATGCACAGGTATGTGTGATGTAGCTCATGTAAGTGCTGTAACCAGCAGATAAAGAATATGCATGTGACGTTATCGTAAAATATGAAAAAAATGCTTATCAACTTATGGGAAAACTACAGCTAAACCTTAGAGTTTGAGGGGCTAATCAATGGCAGGCATGACTGAAAAAATCCCCAGATAAACCGTGTAGCTGCCTGCAAAAGACAGAAAAAATGAATAAGACGAGGCAAAAATGAAGCGCGGAGAGCGCTCTCAGGAACATTTGGAGTCTCAAAGATCTAATTTCGCTGAGGTGTAATTATGCAATTCTGGCACCCCGTTCATTTTTCGCTTATCGCCAGAAAATTAGCCGCTTCATTGTGCCTCGATAACTTCACAGAGCTTCGCGCTGAAAGAGAACGATCTGTGTGAAGGCCGCAAGCCTTTCCTCCACGGCTTTCGGAGCCTCTCCCGATGTGCACTTTCTGTCCTCTCTCTCCAGGGACAGAAACTGCTTTCGCTCAGCGTTACGGCTCTGACAGCAGCGAGGAGCAGCGATGGAGGTGACATCTGCGGGAATCCATCAGGTGACCTCGCTCAGCCGAAACTGAATCAAGGACAGCAGAAAAGAAAATCTTTTATTTGTCAAATCAATTTGTGGATCAGACTGAATATTAAATGTTTATGATCTTTTTTTAAAGCTGGAGAATTAAATACCTTTCTGTAAGCATCATTTGAAACCCATCAAGAGCTCAGTGAGTTTTACAGTCATTATCCGCTCAGGAATACAGTCCCTCTGCACAGCAGAATGATTTGCATTAAACCAAGTATGAAAAATTACTTTCAGTTCCAGTGAAGATTAAGGAGTTTCATCGAAATGCTAATTCGCGCACATAGATCAGCCGAAACATTAAAACCACCTGCCTAATGTCGTGCAAGTCCCTCTTGTGCCACCAAAACAGCTCGGTTGACCATGGTCAGAATGGACACCCCAGCTGCTCTGCAATTATAAAGCACTATAAGTAGCGGGTGCAATGCACAGTGCATTTTGATACATTCCACGCGTGAAATATCATCAGACTTCCTTATGCAACAGTTGCCTTTCTGTCAATTTGGACCAGGCAGGATACTGTCATAGTCCTTGTGCATTGATGAGCCTTGGGGGGTCAACCCGTTGTCACTGGATCACGGTTTGTCCCTCCTTGGATCACTGTCGGTAGGCACTCATATCTGCAGACTGTGATCACCCAGCCAGTCTCGCAGTTTATGACCCACTCATCTATCCTTCAGCAGCTGGCCCTTGCCAAAGCTGCTAAGATCACATTTCTGTCGCATCCAACATGTCAACTAAGAGAACCTAGTGTTCACTTACCATCTTAACTCTGTCTGCAGACCTTGACATGGGCTGTTACAACACTATAATCTGCCTTATTAGCTTATTCTGGCAGTGGATGTAATTTTTTGGCTTACCAGTGTATACTCTATCAAGGACGGCAACACAATTAAACGCGTACCACAATGACCAAAAATGTCCTATTGGAGTATGTGAAAGATTAAATAGCATCTTAAACATTATTTTTTTAAATTTAATTTATGCAAAAAATGTGCTAGCATAACATGATTCTGCGCTGAGTGACTGGGGCAGTAATTAAAACAAAAACCTGAAAACTTGAGCGCTGCTGCGAGTGAGTGTGGTGGGAGTTTAGCTGCTGGCAGTGAACAAATGAATAAAAGTAGCATCAGCACGGTCTGCAGACAGCATAATCATCTGTGCACACCCCAGCTGGGTTTTCTCAGGATTATATTTATGGAGCATTAGCCCTTCGCCAGAAGAGAGAAACACAGTACATCTTACCATCAGCCATGTGCAAGAGCTGCCCGGAGCTCAGGTGTGTTCATCTTATAAAGGGAATCTTTGCACTGCACCCCTAACATCTTACATGGAGAGGTGGCCACAGGGTCTCCTCAGGGGTCAGGGGTCACCCTGCTTACAGTCCTCAGTACAATAATGCAGCCATCATGCACTAACTGTGTGCGTTACTATGGAGACATAGGCATGACGATAATTAACAAGTGTTTGCCACTAACATGGCAATATCAACCGTCGCCTCAATTTTATGTGTCCCTATGGACGGACGGAGCCTTATGCTATATCCCCCGGGGGGGGATAAATATTTGAGTTGAAGGTTTTCATTTTGTCCTCCAACAACACTGATACTTCAGCCGAGAAATTAAAGTCCAATCCTCACTGCGGATGAGATGATGTTTTAACCACAAATGTTCTAGAAAAGCTACCAATAAAACAAGCAGAAACCGCAGCGTTCGTGAATAATATTTTTTCAATAGATTTAAATCACCGATACATTGCGATATATTCTGAAGTACTAAATCACCAACTGAGATAAGTTTAATATATAAAGAATGTAAAAATATAGCTGTCTTTAAGCCAGTACTGGACTCACTATAAAAAAGAAAAGGAGTAATAGTTTTACTCCTAATAGCACCACCTGTGCGCTAGTAATTTATTATAAGATTGCAGGGTGTGTACTTCGCACTCCAAATGGCAAAATAAAAAGTGTATAACCTTGCAGGCCATCAGTGTGAGCTCACTTTATCAGACACAGGACCAATAATAAAAAGAAACATAACAACAGAGATCCTACTGACCTCTAGTGACCCCCCCCCATACATTCTGCAGTCCTCCTTTACATTACAGGAAGCAGCCGAGACTAGTAATTACTGAAGACCAAAGGCCAAGCAAATGACCCCAAGGATGGGAAAGCAGGGGGACAGACTGTTTGGCGGGGGTCATACATCTATCGAAGCTGTAGAAAGCTTCAGTTTAAAAGCCACTCAACGTCTCGGCCACAAAAACAGCAGTGAAGAGCGCCGTGCTGGAGCAAGGTTTTAAAGTTCGAACCTTTGAATACCGGAGATGTATAGAGAATTTAAAAAGAACTTTTGATAGCAAAATTCTGAGTTGAAAATGGATTTTTTTTCTCCCATGGTCTGGATTGAGGAAAAGGACACACAGGAGAATGAACAGAAAGCTCAGGACTGATCTGAAGCCAGTCTTTTCATGCTCATGCTCCATTGTAGAGGCAAGGACATCAGTATTTATCCATGTAAGCAATTCAACAAAAGCACAAATATGAATAAATCGGTACTTCTTCTGCACTGTAGAAACTTCTCTTTAGCCTCAATTTTATTACATACATAGACAGTTCATGATAGCTTTATGTGGCACTAATAGTTCTCTATGAATTAGTTCAAAAGGTGGACAGCTTGAATGGGAAAAAATGGCATTTTACACAGTTGTTTGCTTGAATAAATGCTGATACTCCTGCACCTGCGCTGGACCCTTCAAATGAAAAGACTCAACGCAGAGGTTAAAGGTTTACTGTGAAACATTTTCATATTCGGTTTTATGTTTCCACCGAACTGCCCTACTGCAAACCACTACATTATTGGCTCCAGAGGTCAGGTCCTAGTCCACACACAAGTAGAAAAACCTGTTAAAAAATACGCACTATAACCAGGATAGCCCCAAGATCAAATACAGCATTAACCCTTCTTATGGGTTAGCAAAGGCAATCTCTTATAAAATGGACAGGGTTGTGGCTAGAATCCATATCACAAGTTGGTACCTAGCCAGACGCTTAATCGGGATCAGAAATCAACATTAACAATTAAATGACGACCTTCAAAAATCCGTTACTTAAGTGGGACTTTACTGCCCAGGAAAGGATGAACAATGTCTTTGTCACTTAGTTAATGAATGTATGTGAGATCAGAAGCTTTAATGTGATGAAAGGGACACACTTCAGGGTGACCTGGTGGTAACAGGCTTATGTCAGCTCTCTGCGTGGAAACGTGATTATCATGGCAACACGCTCTGTGACTGAATCCCAACACTTAAGGAAACTCAAACATCTCCTCACCTCCTACCTGAGAGTCTGAGAGGGAGGGGGGGGGGGGCGGAGAAATGAAGGACGCTTCACTCACCTGCTCGAACTCATCCCTACATCCGTTCCTTGCATGAAACTGGCGCAGCTTCAAGAAGATGTTTGAAGGACTCAGGACGGCTTTTCCACAATCCTCAAATCCCTCCATCTACACTTCCTTTCCCCAATGGGCGGAGCCAAGCACAAAAAAAAACAATAAGGAAGGAGAATCATCAAGACTTAACCCTTTGAACCCTGTATTATATAAAGGGGTCGTGACCTCTACCTATGTTGAAACACAGCTTAAGCCACTTTCACACCGGACGCGAAACGAATCTTTCGCGCAACAGATTACATTCAAAGTCAATGCAAAGATGCGAACGCGTCTTAGCATTGACTTTGAATGTAATCTGTTGTGCGAAAAATTTGATTCGCGTTCAGTGTGAAAGCAGCTTTACCGTGCTGGGGAAACCACCTGATCACAGACAAGGTCACATGACAACCCAAAGTCAAGTGATCCAAGTCACATGTTTGGAGGCCAGTCTTCCGGGATTTTGGGTTCTTCCACGTTCTCTGTGCGCCCGCTGAACCAGGATGTGGGGTTCAAAAGGTTAAGCGCTGCCATCTTCCAGGAGGGCCTTTTTACCGAGTCTGAATGAACCATTCTTAGGGGATGGATGGACATCCCAGTGATCAGCTCTTAAAGATCAGCAAGATCAGTGACGACACCCTTTTAAAACACACAGGGCGCACTTTAAGTGAAGGACAAAAATGGCAGCAGACAACTTTTTTAATTTTTGAAGAGAAAATATATATATATATCAAGTGAATTTACAAATATGCACAGTACAATCAGTACCTTTACCACTCCAACCTTATTTCAAACTTCGCCTAAATACCCACAGCATATAAATACACAATATCAACTTGAAAAGCCCTTTATGTGGATACGTACATTATATTACATTATGCTCATAAATACCCTTGTTTGACCAGCAGCTGTTGCGGGATAACTGATACAGGGTGTGTTCTGCAGGTAGATGCATTTACATGCAGGGGTCAGGGGTCAGGGGTTAGGGCCAGGATCCACATCCAGTCGTAACACAGAGCTGATATTCAGGGCCCAACTCTCCCCATTAGGAGTCCAGCAGGACCAGCCGATTTTGGCAAGAAGGTTTAGCACATTTAGCACAGCTGAGAGCTGCCATGAATATTCGGCCATAAAATCAAAGGTTAGCGGCCTTTAGAAAGATTGGATTCTCCTGATTAACGAGTAGAAGAAAAATCTCGAGCTCGACTTTTCACAGACCCGTACGCCTGGGGACACAAAACCTAAAAATATCATCTGAAAGTTAACCCAACGGATAATTTTTACAGCACATTTACAACCACAAACAAAAACAGTAGTTTTCCTTGTACATAACGTACTTAATAGTGCATTGCTCATCTGAAAAAAATATTCTACTATAGAGACTCATTAAAAAATGATTGACAAGGCAGCTAGACATGCATTTGCATAAAACTAACTCTCAATACGAAGTGTGTTGATAAAAACAGTCCACCCTCAGTCAAGGGAGCATGAGGAAGCCCAGCTGTTCGAGCACATTTATGAATTTGCAATAAATGTGATGCAACATCAGGAACTCTAAACAAAAAGTAGTGTTCGCTAAGTACTGCAGTTTTACACGGATACCAACTGAGCATCGTAACCTTTGAGACAAAGGTGTAATGTTTCTTGATTCAGTTCTGCACAGCACAATTTCATATTTGCAATCATTGAATTTACGGAAATTTAGAAGCACCAGTTCCCAGCTCTGAACATTTCGTTTAATGATACCTTGTGCACCAATGACATGCTACCAAGGTTCAGTATCAGGACTACATAGTGAAAGTTCTCACATCCACACAAGGGAAGTGGCTGAATGCACCTGATTAATCAGTTACACCGGTGAAGCCAGTCTCAAATATTACGGCGCCCTGAAACAGAGATGGGCATGTAGAAAGACGACAGTATTTTATACACAAAAACATACAAAAATACCCTTTAACAATAACAAGGAATCAGCGCGTTTTGCAACACTTCCAGCGAATCATTTCATTTCAAATTTATAACCGTAGAGCAGAGGTCAGCAAAGTAAAATAAAGGTCTCAAGTCCAAACATTACAAATCTCTCTGCTTCTTTAGAAATGATGGCGATGGAGCTCTTGCTAATTAAATAAATCCGGTCATTTCAAATGCAAACTTTTATGAAGTTTTACATATCAAGGAATGTTAATTTATTCATCCCTGTCATCTTAAGGTGATCAACAGGAGCTACAACCATAAAGAAAGTCAAAAACTCTAAACACGGAGAGGAAATATTTAAACAAATTATTTTTGTTTCCTTGCTTTAAGCTGTAGCTTTCCCAAATCAGATTATGTCCACTGAATAGTTTACAACCCTTAATTAATTTACAAGGGCAGGAATGTGCTGATTTTAGACTGATGAAATATTTCAGACTGCAAAAAAAAAAAAAAATCAATTATTTTGATGAGACTCTCAGCAAGAGACCATTTGTACGACCGCAGTTCTTTGCACAAACTCTGCTAATTAGCAATGTGGGCTCAGGAGACATCCTGCTGAATATGAGCAAATGAAACACACTGTAATTTATTTTTTAAACAAACTAACACCGCTGAGGCTTTTTTTCAGACACAACATCAAGCTCCTCTGTATCTCTGAGATCCGTTTGTGTTCGCCTGAGCGAGCTGCAGTCGCCTGCAGTGCAGGAGACACCCGTCCAATCACGACTCGCACGAGACTTTCAGAGCGGCTGTGGGCTGGACTGACCTGCAGTTTAATAGGCCAGATGTGAAGGTGAAGAGCAGCGGGTCCTGCTTTTGCCTGCAGGTTTCTGGCAGAGGAATATCGAGGAGCACAGCCTAGACTAAGATGGAACGCTTCATTATCAAATACCATAGTCCGTGACTGTACCTGAGCCAGTTAATCACAACCAGGAAATCAGTGAGGCCTCTGTCCAGTGTCATGCCAAAAACCTCACTGAATAGCAGAAACTGACTCGATGCTAACTTTCAAGTTCCCATGATGACCATCATTCCCAATGTCTTTTTTGGTAACACAAATGACATCATTAAGGCCCACAGTCAAAACAGGGCCGTTATTTCTCCATTCCGGCAGCACATCGCAGTTCAGGGAGGTCTGTTGATGTTGCCATAGAAACAGGCATGGAAGGTGGCTCAGAATCCAGCGACATCATTGACCTTGTCTGTGACATCATTGTGGGCGGGACCAAAATCTCCCATAGAATGGTCCTCCAGGTCAGATCGGAAGCTCCGATTGGTCTCTACTGCTGGTGCTGCTTCAAACTGGAAAAGAAACAGGGGTCAGTTCGACCTGCCCAGGTAGCTGTCCGTGCCAGAGGGCTCATCCCCTCTCACTGACAGGTGCATCTCAGTCCCGACCAACGGTGCGTGTCCCAAAAGCGCAATTGCAAACTAAGTCAGCAACTTTCACAGTTGGTCCATTCACAGTCAATGGGTCCAACTATGCAAGTTGGCATCAGTAATTTTGAGAAACGCACCCCAGGTTGTCTCTTTCACAGCACTCAATTCTTCTCATATATAAACTCTCTGAGAGCCCGGAGGAGTTTGAAGCAAAACACTTTATTTGCTGGCATGTGTTCAAGTTTTAATGTCTGCATGCATCGCACTTTATGTGCTTTTAATAAAACATTATTAAGATCTTATTAGTCTAAATATACAAAACAGAAATGAAGCCCCAGACAGCAGTAAGCTCTGCTTAAGGCTTCTAAATGACCTGTGAACAGCAGCATCTTTAAATAGACCAGAAGCCTCATAATTAATACAGTGTCCTCGCAGCGAGCATCAGTCTCACGGCCTTTAAGATTTATGCAGCAGTTGAGTAGATCCAACTTTACAAAAATAAATACAGCGCTGGTAATAAAATCTACTTTTAACAGGTTGAGATAATTACAGCAGTGCTGATTTTTTCACGCTTGGAATGAGATCGTAGTTATCTCAGTGTGTCACTGAGCTTATCCATACCACACTCGGGTTTTAATGAATAGCACAGCTGGCTGTAAGAAGAGGATCCAGCATTTGGATCTGCGCCCCAGATAGGACACTCAGAAATCTAAGATTATGAAGTGAGCTCTTTTTAAACCGGTCATTATGGTTATTATCAGTCATTAAGGCTCTAGCGCAGCAGCTCTCTGAAGTAGAGTCAGGCTGAAGACAGACGACAGCCCCGTGTAACACCCCGCCCCCCCCGTGATCTCTGTTCTTCTCCATCCTTAATTAGCAGCAGCGCGACTGATTGGCCGAACCTAAAAGAGCAAAGCGCTCGAGATGCCCTGACAGAAAATCAAATGTGGGCTTTTCGAGGAATCACTATTCTATTGATAAGAATGTATTTTACTGCACTGCCCTGCGTGGACCACATTAAATCACATTTTATTTGTTCGATCTGAGGCAACTTAATTTTCCGAAATGTTAGTTATATGGTGTGCCTTTGAGGGTGATGTTCGTATGTTGCTATGATTACAGTCCCTGTATAGAGAGAGTTGGGACAACTCAAGAACAGGAGCCATTTTGTTTCCATCGGGCACAGTGGAAATTGTTGGATTTTCTGTTGTTTTCTTGGAAGGGAATATATTAATTTCAGGGCAAACACAATAAACCAGCTAGTAATATTTTCGACAAGCATATGTGGGGAAAATGTCTGGACATGAGAAAAGGGAAAATGGAAATTAAAAACTCATTAACTTTGAGACAGTACCTGATAACGTGTTGGAAACAAAATGGCTCCTGACCAGATTTTCTGGAACCCTAATGTGGCAAATCTCTCTGTCTAGGAACTCTAGTTATGATATTAGTGGCACTCTCAAAAGCGGGAGAAAACCCAGCCAAACCTGTAAACTCCACACAGAAAGACCCAAGGCTAGATTAGAACCCACAGCCCTCTTGCTATGTGCTCAACAACACTACCCACTAAATTAAAGTTAAATTAATAAAAACGTTAAAGTTCATAAATTGTAAAATTATTTGTTTTCTAGCCTGCTTGTGGCACCTGCTTTCAGTCTACTCCACACATGCTGATATGGCAGTTGGCGAGGACTTTACAGACTACGGCTTCGGCAACAGCAGGAGAAAGACAGCGTAAAGCCCATGGAATGAGGGATTACTCTTCGGAAATATGTTTGAAATAGATTCTGAGAGCTCAGGGCTTACTCTGCAGTATTTGCAGAGAGATTCAGAGCACAGAGCTGGTCAGACGGGACTGAATTGTGATAATATTACCCCAGTTCAGCCATGCTCCTATAAATAAGAGCTTGGCAAACTGATGCAGTAGGGTTGGTAGCGTTGGTGACTGAAACAGCGGCATTAGTGACTGAAACCGAAACGCTAGTGACTGAAACAGCAGTTTTGGTGTCTGAAACAATAGTGGTGGTAACTGAAACTGTAGCACTCTTGACTGAAAGAGCATTGTGACTGAAACAGTACCGTTTGGAGATTAAAACAGTAGTGTTTGTGACTGAAACAGGTGCGTCGGTGATGGAAACAATAGTGTTGCTCACTGAAACTGTAGCCTTAGATGCTCAAACAGTACCATAGTTGAATGAAATTGTAGCGTTGGAGAGTGAAACTGCTGCAATGTTGACTGAAACAGTAGCAGTGTAAACTGAAACAGTGTTGATAACTAAAACAGTAGTGTTGTTGAGTGAAACTGAAGCATTACAGACTGAAACAGTTGTATTGCTGACTGAAAAAGGAGTGTTGCTGACTGAATCTGTAGTGTTGATGACTGAAGCTGCAGCATTACAGACTGAAACAGTGGTATTATTGATTGAAACAGTAGTGTACATGACTGAAACTGTAGCGTTACAGACTGAAACAGTGGTATTGTTGATTGAAACAGTAGTGTACATAACTGTAGTGTTACAGACAGAAACAGTGGTATTGTTGATTGAAACAGTAGTGTACATGACTGAACCTGTAGCGTTAAAGACTGAAACAGTGGTATTGCTGATTGAAACAGTAGTGTACATAACTGTAGCGTTACAGACTGAAACAGTGGTATTGTTGATTGAAACAGTAGTGTACATAACTGTAGCATTACAGACTGAAACAGTGGTATTGTTGATTGAAACAGTAGCGTACATGACTGAAACTGTAGCGTTAAAGACTGAAACAGTGGTATTGTTGATTGAAACAGTAGTGTACATAACTGTAGCGTTACAGACTGAAACAGTGGTATTGTTGATTGAAACAGTAGTGTACATGACTGAAACTGTAGCGTTACAGACTGAAAAAGTGGTACTGTTGATTTAACCAGTAATGTTGAAGAGTGAAATAAGTAAGACTTTGGCAGTAGAGTCACTCACTTATTCTGATGCTTGGAGCCTTGGAGGTGGGCGTGGTACTGCTCGATGGAGTTCAGAATCACGTTGCAAACACTGCAGGAATAACTGCTCCGCAGCCCTGGAGATATCGAAACACACAAACACAATTCATTGTATCCAAACGCATAAACACAATTCATCCAAACACACAAAAACAAGTCATTCACAAAAGATACAAACACGATTCATTACATCCACACACAAACACAATTAATTCATAAAAGACGCAAATAAACAATTTATTTGCAAAAGACACTAAACAATATACCAGAAAATACACTTTCACCGATACATGCACAGAAATATAGATAAACGCAAAAATACGAAGAATTCGTTTAACTGAGCAATATGCATACAAAATATAACCCACACGCAAATAATATTAAAAAAAAAACAGTAAACTTGTGAATATGCCATATGCAGTATGAAATGGACACCATACATCAGTAGTAGCATCATCATTAGCATATTCTCAAAAAGTAAATTGCCCTACAGGGAAAGAAAATGTTTTGAACTTTCATGAGATAAACAATCGGGGCCTGCATGGTGCGTTGACTCGATCAGAAAACTTATGCCTGGGGTTAATTTCTAAATAAGCCAGTATTATGCGTTTGTGTCAAGCATAATTTAACAACACAGGTTCATTGAGTACCCTTGAGTAAATTCAGGATGTTTCAGAAATGCCTTCCGTTTATGCAATAAAGACATGAGGATAATGGTAGGGCTTAATGTATTTTTGCTCCAACAATTAGAAAAGTCTTCCAAATGCGTGAGTGCCTTGTCTCTTTGAAACGATCAAAAACAAAAGCTTGGGTGTTTGCCATTTTACAGTCATTTGCCATAAGCGCTATTTTTGCACACTATTTCCAGGCTATGTTTGAAGTATAGATCAGTCTATATATATGTACATGACAGGTGAAATGTTTCCTCTGAAAGCATATTGTACTGTTCTTTTGCATTAAATTTTTATTTGCTATGATCACTGGCCACAAATACAATAAATACACCAATATGGCAAATCATGACCACCCCACAGGTGCACCAAATAACGTGAAACAATGGCACACGTCAAGGTCTAGGCTATATTAGACTATAAGCCAAAAATTGGTTTTCGCAGTCAGTGTGTTGAATTCTGGAGGAATGGACAGGTACAAAGACCAGAGCGACCTGCCCTTCTGGTATGCTCGGCTCGCAGAAAATTTTAATGATGGCTACGGAAGGAATGTGTCAAAACACACAGAGCATCGCTCTCTGCTGCATGCTGGGCTGTGTAACTGCGGATCAGTAAAAGAGCCTGTCATGACCCCTGTCCACTGTTAAAGGCACCTACAGTGAGCATGCGAGCGTCAGAACTGAGCCTTGGAGCATGGAGGAACACTTGGTCTGATGAGCCTTGTTTCTTTCTACATCATGTGGATGGCCCAGTGCGCGTGCACCACTTACGTGGGGACGAGATCGCACCAGGAGCTACTGTGAGAAGAATTCAAGCTGATAGAGCGAGCATGAGAGAGCGGTGATTGTGGGCCTCCAGTCGGGCGGGGGGGTATTAGAGGGGCCTCCAGTGAACATGGTGTGCTTAACTTCTCATGCATTTTTAAATTTCATCAACAAAGTATTTAACAATTCAAATTTCAAGCCACAGTCCTCCAAGGTACATGTTGAGCATTCAGCAACATCCGCAGACCGTATCGATTCCAGGAGGCTGAATTAACTATGGCAACAGCACACTCGCTGTACGTGAGAGGGAAACACAGGGGATCTGTCAGCCGGAGTACAGACAGACGCCTTGTCAGGATCGGGACAGCGCGAGCTCATTATGTCATTAGGCTATCTTGCTTTATCTTCAGCTGACAAGTGTTCATTAATTAAAAACACCTTTGCTTCTGCTTGCTCAGTCCCACACGCCGTCAGAGACGGCTGTGAGGTGGGTAAATGAGCGGAAGCAATCTGCCCCTCTTCTTCATCAAATCTGTCGGACATCGCCCAGGGGTGCGTGTGTAGCAACTTACATAGTTCGTCCATTCGCTGCCAATGGTACCGACGATGTTAGTTAGCATCTGTGCTTTCGGGAAACTCGCCCCAGGCCAGCAAGCACAAACCTGCGGTGGAGTTGTGTCTCGTTCGTACCCCGCTGTGTGGAGTTCACGAATGATTGGGAGCGCCAGACCCTTCATGTAAACAAGACAGCAGTGTGATCACTATCCCCCGCCACGATCAAGGGCCATAACTCTGTGCTTTGCTTCGACATCCATTTTCGAACTCAACGTAGATCATGAGTGGCTTATTGAACATGCAAAATTTCACAAATAATAATATAATAGTTTCAGGGAAATCTTGTCCCCATTGTGGCCCGGATGGATGGACTCACGCACGCACACACGAATGTACCCCAATCTAATATCTCCCGGTCCCATTTCGTGGCGGGGGACAATAATCTGCCTCAGCTTTAACCCTTAGAGCGCTACATGCAGCTATTGTTGCTCAATGATGTACAAAAAAGATATCAAAATCAAAGCTGCTGAAAAAAAGCTGTTTTCAGCAGCATAAGATAATGAAATTTATATTTTTTTTTGAAAATTTATCTCAGTGCTGTAAGAGTTAATCCCGTAAATCCCCCCAAATTAAATAGTGGTGAAACTGGCAAAGGTGTGGAGGTAGGGGGTGGGGTTTAGAGGTGTGACTTAGCACTAGATGGAGCAGAGTGGGAGGAGTCAGTGTTGACAGATTGGCTAACCGCTTCGCACAGACTCAGAAAAGGATTCACTCAGTCCAGAAGTCAGAGGTAAAGGCCCCATTCGCACGTACGCATACATGTTTGAAAACGTATATTTTTCTACGTGTTTGGGCCTCTAGTCCACATGTAAACTGCCTTTTACGTCATAAAAACAGAGAGTTTTTTAAACGATGTGGGCGTGGAAAACAGAGCTTTTGGAAAATGATGATGTCGCCGCTCATTTTGCTGTTCTTCTCTGGTATTATATCATGTAATTTACTCATCATCGCCACCTATTACTTGATTTGAGCCTTCGTTGTCGCTTTTGTATTCTTGTGTGGACGTAGATATTTTGTCAAACAAGGTCGTGCAAGTTTTTTTTTTTCAATGGAGAAGGGAAAATGTCAATTTAGGGCCTATATGTCTGGATACTTCTGGCTATCTCTCCAAACAGACTGAAGAGTCGTCTCTTTGCCGTGTACCACAAAATCTGCTAGGCTCTTCTAGAGACACACTTTTATTTCTCCGAAGTTCTTTTGGAATAATGGCATGAGTATAGTTGTGCAAAGATGTAATACCATCTACCTTTATGGGAACCATTGGTGTACTTCAAATATTCATTAGAGTGTTTGTGTGACTTGTTTGCACAGAACAAAAATAAATTGTTATAAATTGGCTTAATCAGTCAGGAAACATTTCCTTTGGTTAAAATAGAAATGTCAGCCTGTTAAGTTAATATAACTGTTATTAAAGAGAAATGGGCAGCGCTTGTGTCCTCTCGCTTGTTTCTCAGTGTAACAGTGATGTTCTGCACCACTGTCTAATGCTTTGAATAAGAGAATCCGCCCAGAGACAAGAATACTGTGATGTGAAAGCATAGCTCAGACTCCCGGTTTTTCTTAGTCCTGCAGAAACCTTCGGGTCTCATTGAGCTTAACAGAGAACTCGAGTGAGCGAACGCGTGTGTCTGTGTGTGTGTCAGTATGAGAGTTTGTGGGTGCGTGCATATGTGTCTGCATGTATGTTTCTGTGTGCGCGTGCATCTGTACGTGTGTGCCTGCGTGAATGTCTGTCAGTATGTGCATGTGTGTGTCTGTGTGGATGCATCTGTGTTCATTTGTGTGTCTGCCAGTGTGAGTGTTTGTATATGTGTGAGTGCATGTGTGTACATGTAAGTAAAGAATATGTTCATTGTATGCGCAATTTCACGGTCAGTTCTACTGAAATAGCTTTGTGCAAAACTGAGCAGATTTTGAAAATGACTAACTTCATGGAAAACAACAATATTTACAAATACTGGAAATATTTTACAGCACAGCAAGAGGGCAAGGTCATAGAGCATAAATATTAAAGCATTCCCAAAAGCTGTTTGTGTTTTATTAATAATGTATGATAGTGTTTCCTGCTCTTTATCGAGTGAAATGACCTCCATTAAATGTCTGCACTGTGAGTGCATAACACTGAAATATCTGCGGCTTACCAGAGCTCTCTACAGCCCACTCACCAGAGCCCTCCAGACTTCATCTCTGAAACCTACAGCCCACTCACCAGAGCCCTCCAGGCTTCATCTCTGAAACCTACAGCCCACTTCCCAGAGCTCACGAGGCTTCATCTCTGAAACCTACAGCTCACTTCCCAGAGCTCTCGAGGCTTCATCTCTGAAACCTACAGCCCACTCACCAGAGCCCTCCAGGCTTCATCTCTGAAACCTACAGCCCACTCACCAGAGCCCTCCAGGCTTCATCTCTGAAACCTACAGCCCACGTACCAGAGCTCTCGAGGCTTCATCTCTGAAACCTACAGCCCACTCACCAGAGCCCTCCAGGCTTCATCTCTGAAACCTACAGCCCACTCACCAGAGCCCTCCAGGCTTCATCTCTGAAACCTACAGCCCACTCACCAGAGCCCTCCAGACTTCATCTCTGAAACCTACAGCCCACTCACCAGAGCCCTCCAGGCTTCATCTCTGAAACCTACAGCCCACTCACCAGAGCCCTCCAGGCTTCATCTCTGAAACCTACAGCCCACTCACCAGAGCTCTCGAGGCTTCATCTCTGAAACCTACAGCTCACTTCCCAGAGCTCTCGGGGCTTCATCTCTGAAACCTACAGCCCACTTACTAGAGCCCTCCAGGCTTCATCTCTGAAACCTACAGCCCACTTCCCAGAGCTCTTGAGGCTTCATCTCTGAAACCTACAGCCCACTTCCCAGAGCTCTTGAGGCTTCATCTCTGAAACCTACAGCCCACTTACCAGAGCCCTCCAGGCTTCATCTCTGAAACCTACAGCCCACTTACCAGAGCCCTCCAGGCTTCATCTCTGAAACCTACAGCCCACTTACCAGAGCCCTCCAGGCTTCATCTCTGAAACCTACAGCCCACTTACCTGAGCCCTCCAGGCTTCATCTCTGAAACCTACAGCCCACGTACCAGAGCTCTCGAGGCTTCATCTCTCAAACCTACAGCCCACTTACCTGAGCCCTCCAGGCTTCATCTCTGAAACCTACAGCCCACTCACCAGAGCCCTCCAGGCTTCATCTCTGAAACCTACAGCCCACTCACCAGAGCCCTCCAGGCTTCATCTCTGAAACCTACAGCCCACTCATCAGAGCCCTCCAGACTTCATCTCTGAAACCTACAGCCCACTCACCAGAGCCCTCCAGGCTTCATCTCTGAAACCTACAGCCCACTCACCAGAGCCCTCCAGGCTTCATCTCTGAAACCTACAGCCCACTCACCAGAGCTCTCGAGGCTTCATCTCTGAAACCTACAGCTCACTTCCCAGAGCTCTCGGGGCTTCATCTCTGAAACCTACAGCCCACTTACTAGAGCCCTCCAGGCTTCATCTCTGAAACCTACAGCCCACTTCCCAGAGCTCTCGAGGCTTCATCTCTGAAACCTACAGCCCACTAACCAGAGCTCTCGAGGCTTCATCTCTGAAACCTACAGCCCACTTACCAGAGCCCTCCAGGCTTCATCTCTGAAACCTACAGCCCACGTACCAGAGCTCTCGAGGCTTCATCTCTAGAGCCTATGGTCCAGAGCAAAAGTCTCAGGAACCCTAGTTTTTTCTTTATCTAAAAGTGATGCTGGATGATTTTCTCGTTTTCCATATGAGTGGCGCTGTAGATTAAAAGTGCATTTGAACCACTGAATGTTAATTAAAAAAAATAATCTTACATAAGAATACACAAATAATACACCATGACAGAGCCCTGATCTCAGACGCACAAAGGCTGGCTGGGAACACAGTACCTGGGCAGACAGACGGACGTGAGACAGTGAGACAGCAGGCGGTCTGTGGCACATCTTACAATATGCTTAGAACAACCAAATGCCTAAAACTTCTGCGCAGTACTGCACGTGTGCCCAATCACCCGATCCCTCTACCCATCCCCTCAACACCCTCTTATTCTTTAATTCTCTCTCCTCAAGTTAATCCCTACATCATAGTTTCTGTTAGTGACCACTTCCCTCTACCCTCCATCACTCCTCCATCCCTCTCTCACCTAAAAATGTCCTCCCAGCCGAGCCGCTTCTCCTTTAAATCATTCCCCTCATCAATCTTTTCTTCTGCCTCGCTGTCTCCCTCCTACCATCCCTCTTCTCCGTCGCACGCTCCATCCATCACACCTTTCTGCCGTTTCTATTTCTCTTTTTGAGTCTTCCAACTCTCGCCTTCCCTTTTTGTCAAATTCTCCAATCTATAAATTTCACTTTCTGTATCTCACTCTCATCCCATCCGTCTTTGTCTCTCTCTCGTTTTCCTGATGAATGGAAAGGCCGGCAGGGCAGACTTATACACGTGCTCTTGGCGCAACGGCATTCGATATCCCGCAGGACCTTAAATAACCCTAATAAAATGTAATTGAGTTCAGCCGAATCTTCTCCTCGGCCTGTGTCACCGGTGAGAAATACGCCAGAGGGAGGAGGTGGGGGCGGAGTCGGGGGTGGGGTGGGGGTGGAGGGGCTGTGATTCACGCTGTGGGAAGTGATGCTTATCTCTCCTCTCCCTTATCTTGTCCGGCCGGGCAATCCCTCCAGAACTCTCCGAGAAGCTTTCCTGACAAACCGCATCATTTATTCCCAGGGCTGCCACATAAATACAGCTATTTCCGCCGACACAATGTAAAAAATGGCAGCAGTTCCAGAGAAAATTCTCTGGCACGCATGTGCGACAGCAGCTCCAAAGACGTTCTCACCTTTGGTGCAAATGAAACCGAAAAGGAGTCCGTTCGCCCTCGACTGTTGAAAGCACCAAGATGACACATTATCTGACGCCTTAACTTGTGAATTCAATGTGCCCTCATTTCAAATCTGATGACTGCAATAAACTCCAAAAAAGTTGTCACAGGGGAGATTTTGAACGAACAAGATATGATTCAATGCAAAGCGTTGATTGCTATGCCTCCGTTTGCCACAGCTTCGTATACACGACAAGTTGATCTTTATCCCCCTCAAACAACTTACCTTGTCCATCAACCCAACGAATCCAATAACGGAATTAGTTCAGCTACCTTCTGTGGGAAGTTACCATGGCTGAAACGGAGAAAAGTAGCCTCAAAAAAAGGCCTAGCCCCTCAAGAGCAAGGTCGAAGCTCACCTTTTTTCCTAGAGAAGCAAAATCTTTTAATCTATCGCCATGAGAACTCTGTTTCCCATAGACAACTCAATAGGATGTTTAGCATTTTAGCCTCTATAATGTGTAATATAATTAACAGATAGAAGGAATCAGGTTGTATCTCGGTATCTGAAGAACCATCAAGCAACTGTAATCCATATCACAACACGGGCTCAGAAATATCTGCTAAATCTTTGTCAGTCAACATCATTCTCTGCTACATCCATAGATACAACTTTAAGATTTACTATGCTAAGCTGAAGGCATTCAAGCTCCGTCCAGAAGCGCCACTAACTTTTCTGGGCTTGATATCATCTGAGATGGACAGTAGCATAGTGGAAGCGTGCTTTGTGGTCCACCGAGTCCTCATTTCAAGTGCTTTTTTGGGAACGACAGCCACCAAATTCTCTGCACCGAAGTCCACGGGGACAACCCAAGTTATTATCCACGTCAGATCCAAGTGCCAGCAGCTGTTATGGTACGGGGGTGTGTCAGAACACACAGCATGGGTGACTTGCACATTTGCTTAAGCGCCATTAATGCAGAAAGATATTTATTAATTTTGGGGCAGCGTATGCTACCGTCTTAACATATTCTCTTCCAGGGACCTGTGATTTTCTGCTAAGACAATGGGAAACCATATTCTGAATGGATCACAAGTGAATGACTGCGTAGGCAGATAGTACAGGTGCTAAATTGATGAAGGCAGTGCAAAATATACACGGAAACGAAGGCAGTGAACAATGGCCCAGCTAAAGATCAGCATTATGGAGGAACGAGGGAAAATTCAAGTTGCTTGAGTAGGCGAACTGGTCTCCTCAGTGCTTAAAATTCTTAACCCCTTTGCACAGATATAGACGCCAGCATCCGTAAATTCCGAAATTTAATTCCAAAACAATTTTGTAATTGAATTTCCAAATGCGTTGCTTCACTAGAAAACATTTCCAGAGTCTCTGTGACACATATACTGAGTTATAAAGCCTAAAGAGGCGCATGCATAACAGGAAAAATTGGCTCATATATCTACTCATTTTAATGGCAGTTGAAACATGAGTGAAATTTGCTCATACGTTGAAAAAATTTTGAGTATATCAGCAAACCTCCGTAGCAGCCCTCCCCAAGACAGCTGAGGTGAATGGAGAGTCAGTCGTTAGCATTTTATAGAGTCTAAAAAACAAGCCAACTTGACCATGAAATTGCTCCATATAGCTCTTGCAGTATAATCCACGTCTCCAGACGCCAAACAATCACATTGTGACGGGAAAAGACCCAGATTATTTACCAAAAATGTTCATCACAGCCGTTATGTTTACAAGAGGTTCACTAAAGTGTGCACCTGTCCCGGCTTCGCTAATTTACACTCCGCCTGATGTGAAGTCCTCAGCTGATGCAGAAGCTTCTTCCATCTGTCTGAGTTCCTTGTTGGTATATTCTGGATCAAATAAATCAGGGTGGGCAAAGAACTGCTGTTCTCCTCCTCTATCAAAATCATCACACATTTTCTTCTTTGTTTGGGAGTCCGATCAGCAGGCTAAGCTAACGGTACAATTCACTTGAGGAGAGCTCTTTCCATCTTTGTGATGTACGCCTATACATTGCTGGGTGAATAAGGAAGTGATGGGGAGTTCTTGTCAAGCAGAGCGGGTGCACACAATTATGAACTTTTTCAAAATTATAATGGCTGCAGTGAAAAATTTATGCTCAATAATGTTGTACTACAGGTCCATTCCAGACAAAATATAATCATTTGTACTGTTTTCAACAAAGTTGTAAGTGAATGGACTTTTCAGATCAGCCGTTTTTTATTTTATTTACATTTTCCACTGTGATGGAAGAAACCACTCTTCACCTCCCCTTCCCCCTCCTCGAGTATCTGTCCTCCCACATAACCTCCTTCCATTGTTACCATTTGAATTTCCCTCCAACACCCAATGTAGGTTATTAATTGGTTTTCCCCTCCATTCATTTTTCGTGCCCAGTCAACACGGACTCTACTGTAAAGAACGGCCCACTTGGTTTAGTATAAATTTGCAAGTGCCCATTCTGGGGGCCTTTTTTTCTGGTACCAGAGGGCCACAGACTTCAGCAGTCTCTTTATTTGAAACCGTCGCACAACTACTTCTTTAAGATTTGGCTGACAAAATAACTTGGAAAAAAGACTATTGGCTTCATCATTCGGTTCCCCGATACCACAATGCGCTAACTTTTTAAAACTTTGGGTTGTATATACCCAGGCAATAAAAGCTGGAGAACACAGCAAAAATAAAAAACAGTTGTGTCACTGTCTCAATCCCTACACATCACACTGTATGTCCAGCTGTGTCCATAATGAATTTTGCAGAACGATAACTTTTTTCCTTCAAAGAACACAGAACACGTTCTGGGAAAATAATCAAGTCCTCTAAACATCTTAAGCGGGTTATTTCCTGGTTCTGCCCAATGATCTTGCGGTGCCCTTTGACCCGGTTCTGACCTGTGCCCTGGTGTGTGTCCACGCTGCCGGAGAGTTGCTCCAGCAGCCGTACGCGAGCGGCGTTCCTCTTGTGCTTCTTTCCCTCGTAATGCTGGCGGGCCATCAGCGGGTTATTAAACCACGCCCCGCACAGGCAGCAGTACTTCCCTGCCTCGCTGTGATTGGTCAGGGGCCACAGAGGGGACGGGGACAGGGGCGGGACTGGGACGGGGTCCATGGGCTGGGGTGTGCTCGGGGAGGAATCTACACAGGGCAGGAAAACAAAGACTGGTGTTATAATTTCATGAACAATGGCCTTTTGCTGAGTTAGCAGGATAACTTTACTCAGAACCCTTCCAAATCAGGACCATTGGGCCGCATCCAAAAGATCTATAACTCAGCAAATGTGCCAAGCTAACTTAGTAACCCTACTTTGTGAAATCGCCCCCTGTAAAAGCGCAGACACAAAGACTGTGTTTCTCTCCCATTATTGTTTTCGGGGCACAGATCAAGGGCTCCTCTCCTCGCTCTACTTCAGACAGCACTTCTCGTTTTATGAGTGGTGCATCGTGTAATCCCTCGCCCAGCAAAGATCAGACCTCACTTAAGCTAGGGTTCCTGTGACATGAGCTTACATCATATTACATCAGGTATTTCATAATACATTTGAAAACACCAGGCAAGGGCCAATCCCCTGTGAATATGGGGTTAAGGGCAAAGCTCGAGGGCCCGACAGCTATTCCAATCTTATTGTGGCTACACAGGGGCCACCAAACCACCAATGAAACAGCTTTGGCAGAAGGTGGAATAACTATAATAAAGTAAAGAATGACGACTGATAGTCGGTAAGAGACGAGCAGAATGAAATGGTGACGAGGAAGACATTGAGGGGTAAACAGAGTGATAAAATAGACATATAGAGAAATGGAAAATATAAATGATAGCACAAGAGCGAGAAAAATGAAAAAAAAAGAGAGATAATAATCATTAATTTCATACTTCTAGTGTTGTAGTCACATTTGTTACATGTTGCGCGTTTGCTTTGGCAGTGCGCACTGTATGTACGTCATGCCAATTAAGCACAATAAATTGAACTGAATTGAATTGAGAGACGGGGGCAAAGAGAGAGAGGGAGAGAGAGAGGGGGACAGAGAGAGAGAGGGAGAGAGAGAGAGAGAAAGAGAGAGGGGGTGGCAGAGAGAGAGAGAGGGGGGGGCAGAGAGAGAGAAAGAGAAGAGCACAGAAAAACACAGGGACGGGGACAGAACCGTAGAACAGAGTGATAGAATAAGCTACCGACCGCATTTGTCACCGCTGGTACACAGAACTCCAGTAATTCATGAAAAAATCCACTGTAAGGCTTTCGCTGTGGGCGGTGCCTGTATTTCTGCAGTGGCGATACAAGCTCCCCGTGGCATAAAAACAGCTCACACCCCTCGCTGCTGACAGAAGGAGTGCTCGGTTTCCCAAAGCGCCTTTTAAACATGCTCATTAAACCACTCCATTATCTCAACAAAGGCAATTACAGATCTGCAGGACAGGCCTGCTGTATCCAGAACCGGGAGAGATAAATACCCAAAAACCTCTCAGCTGTGGCACTAATCACCGCGCCATGCAAGAGATAAGACCTACCTGTTTGGTTATTTAAATCTTAATTAAATCTTGTAAAGTGCTCTTGGCGCTCGCCTGGCGCGTTAGCGACGGCTCACTAAATTGTACTGCACATAAAACACCGCACTGATGACTCAGAGAGACTGAGCGCTGGTATTAAAGGTACGTCGTATTACATCGCATTATATCGTATGTTGCAATAAAAGTTGCAGATTCATTCCTAGAATCCTACACACTAGACTCTTGGGACGTTTAGATTTATTGCCCGAGTAAAGCTCTTAGTCATCAGTGCCCTCTGATAAGTAGGCAGCCTTTTCCGAGGTGATCTGCAGGTTTGCAAAAATCTATAAGCTTTCATTAACAAATTTGGCCATAAATTCAAGCGAACCAAAATAGTGAAGGATTTTTAATATGATACTACTTTTTTTAGCTTCATTTTGGTGAGAAAGTGCCTTCAATTTTCACAAAAGATTAATAAAAAAATGTAAAAAAAAATTAAGGAGAAAGTTAATTTTACTGAACTTTAATTGAAGCCTTGAGGGTAATAAAATAATGATTTGAATACTGGGCTCCTCTTGATACCTGAAGCAGCACATGGTTTACTTTCAAAGTCACGCTCGTTTAGTAAGTCGTTCTGCACTTCAGTTGAGCGCCTTATATCAGCACATTCAACCTGCAGCAGTTTTGCTAAGTTTTACAGAGCGCAGAGCCCATTTAATCGAAGAGACCCTCTGCTTATGCAAAATGAGAATTAACTGCTCTAATAAAGAGCACATTTCCCCTGAGGCTCCGGTGTATGCTGTGGTAGCACCTTACAATGCGTCCTGTAGCTCTTTAGCACAAGTGTGTAATTAAGCATTAAAACAATATAACATTTGATAAGGTATTTCCTGTTTATTAATGTGATAAACTTGCAATTAGTCACCCATTTAAATATACATTTGCTGCTTTGTCTTCCATATCGATTGGCACTCACAACGCACACATGGACCTCACAGTTGTGCTTTCAGAAGGTATACCTGTCGAGGTAGCTGTGGTTTTTAAGTAGGTGTACATGCAGGAGAGGCTGTGTTTTAGAGCGTTATACCTGCTGGGGCAGATGTGCTTTAGGTTGACCAAGCTGTTGGAGAGGGTGTGATTTTGGGGCATATAACTGAAGGAGAAGGTGTCTTCTGGAGCTATACATGTTGAAGTGAATGTGGTTTTGGAGGTTACACCTTAAGCAGTAGGTGTGGTTCCTGTGGCTATACCTCTTAAATTGGGTGTGGTCTTTAAGGGGGTTACATGTGTAGGAGTGGGTGTGGTTTAGAGGCTTACAACTGTCGGAGTAGGTTTTGGAGGGTATTTCTGTAGGAGTAGGCATGGTTTATGAGGGGATTACACTTGTTGGAAAGGGTGTGGTTTAGGGGAGTGTACCTGTAGAAGTGGGCATGGTTTTCAAGGGGATGCCGCTGTTGAAAATGGGTGCGGTTAAGTGGGTATAATTTTCACGGGGGAAAAACCTGTAGGGGTGGGTGTGGAGAGGTGCACGTGGTTTTTAAAAGGCTGTACCTGTCTGAGCGGTGGGGGTGGTTCAGTAGGTGTGGTTTTTTTTTTAAAAAAGGTGTACCTGTCATAGAGGGGGTAGTTAAGAGGGTGTGGTTTGTAAAGGGGTGTACCTGTCGGCGTGGGTGTGTTTGGTTTCTCTCCCAGCACCAGTCGGAGTCGCTTGGCATGAGTTTTGCCCTGGTAGTGTGACTTCGCCACAATGGCGGAGGTGAAGAACATGTTACAGAGCGTGCAGCACTTATTCTGATCCACCGCAGTGTCATCACCATCCTGAAACAGCAGGGGGCGACTGTGAGTTTTTAACCACACACACTGGAGTAACTAATTACAGACAAGCACAATACCACACCTGAGCACCTGCAAGCGTCCGCGACAGTAGTTTTACATCAACCAGGACCAGTTTTTTAAGAATTGCGGGGTAACCGTGCATTGATTCATGCAGTAGAGTTTCCCCAGTCCAGAGTGCACATGAAGATCAGCTTCAGATCCAACTCAAGTGCATAGGTTGTGATGGAAACGATCCCGGTTTAAAAAAATAAGACATAAATTAAAAGAAAGGTAATCAGACAGCAGCAACATTTAACCCGCAGAGTGAATCACTAAATTAATTACGCTGTACCTGCATGAGTCTGTAAATGCCTCTGTTCCACAGTGGAGTGCGTAATTTAACCTTCCAGTCCTCAGCTCTGAACACCTCTCAAACACAGGACTCATTTACTCCTTTCAACTCTAAGGGATGAGGGGGTCCAGGGAATCTTCAGGTCTTTACAGGGATATTGAAATATCAAGAGCGAAATATGAATAGGTTCGCTGAACTGTAACATTCAAAGTTCTCAAGCTTTTTGGAACATGACACAAAATGGCAGTTTTAATCAGCACAATCTGTGCTTTATTTAGAGCCTTCGGGGAACTGTGCACTTGTAGAGACAAAGGTTAAGATTTACCCGCATAGAGCGATTTCTCCCTCTCTCTCTCTCTCTCTCTCTCTCTCTCTCCCCTCCTGATCAGTTTTTCTCTCTGTCTCCCTCTCTCAGCATATCACACCCAAGGGGTCCAAGTCATGCAAGAAATATCAAATATTCATTCACTCCAGTAGATTCCTGCCAATAGAAAATCTTTAATAATTGATAAAGTTCAGTTCGGATATGGCTCCCCCGGTGACCAAAAAATAAACAAGGTGATTAAACACAGACACTGCGAACACATACACACACACTCATACACACACACACACACACACACACAGCACTCCTGCGCACACACACACAGACACACACACACACACACAAACATATATTCAGAGCCAGCACACAGGCATGCACATATACACACACACATAAAGAGACAGTTCTCATGTGCACGCACACGCAACCACACAGACAGCACATCGTAGCAGTTACACACACGTGCATAAACACCCACGATTGCACAGCGAGGTTATTTGACAGAGGGCACTGTGTCCAATCCCTGAGCGGTGACAGCCTAGAGAGAGAGAAGGGAGCACAAGGGCACTGCTCGACGTGCCCTCCAGGCAGAGCTGTACAAGACCTGCACATGGGGACTTGAGCCCTCACTGGTGTACTACGGAAGGCATTTATCTTAAGTCACTTCAGCAAAGCAGCCAGCCGTGTCAATGAATCGTAACTGAAGACAATACTCTGAGCATGTTAATCTGATTCATACAGCGCCGTGAAAATTTTCCCTTTCCCAATTTCCTCCTTTCTTTCTTATTTATCATGTTTTATATTTTTCATGTTTACTACCCAAAGGCTTGGGGGCCATCAAGTTGTTTTTTGAAACGTGAGATGAGCCTTTGTGTTTTGGTCAGCAGTGGTTTTCGCCTTGCAGCTCTCCCATGGGGGCCATTTTTGCCCAGTTTCTTTCTCATCGTAAAATCATGAACACAGACTTTCACTGAGGCAAGTGAGGCCTGCAGTCCTTCAGATGTTAGTCAGGGTTTTTTTCTTTTCCCCATGGATGAGTTGTCGATGCACTCTCAGAAAACTTAAGGTTGGCCGGCCACTCCTGGGAGCGTTTACCAATGTTCCAAATTCTTTATCTTTGCAGATAATAGCTCCCACCATGAGTCCTAGAGCCTTAGAAATGGCTTTGTACCCCTTTCCAGACTGCTAGATATTAATGCCTTTGTTTCTCATCTGTTCTTGCATTTCTTTAATTTGCAGCATCATGTGCTGCTTTTTGTCATCTTAATATTAGGGACAGGTTCTATTTAAGAGATTTTCAGATTCAACAGGGCTTGTACTAATCATGCCTGGGTGTTTTTAGTAGAATTGAACCCCATCAATAAAATTTGTTTTATTGTGTTGATTTAGAAACTAAGGGGACAATTACTTTTTCATATAGGGTCAGGGAGGGTTGGATCCTCAATTAGGTAGGATTTATCCTCAATTAATGAAATCATTTAAAAGCTGCATTTTGTGTTCCCTTGGGTTATCTTCGTCCAATATTAAAATTATTTTGATGATCTGAAACGTGAAACAAATATGCAAAAATAGGATGAATCTGCAATGTAGGAAATCCGTTTTCACAACACTTCACTGTTTGATAAATAACAAAAGCGAGATGAAAAGCGACAGGAGTATTGAGGTGCCCGAACAGTTCCTCGATCGACCATGCATGGAGGTTTGTAAATAAACAAATTAGCAGCGCAAAAATGTCCTCTTTTGACTAAAGCAGTGTGATGTTCCAGCATTTATTTCAAGTTTTTTTCTGGTAGGAGAAGCCTAACATTTAGCACAGCAAGCAATTACAAATATTTATCTAGACTTCAGAGCCGCACAGTCCTCCTCTGCTTGTGAAAATGAGTAACTGGCCTCTTTCAGCTGATGCAGTAAACTTCAGATAGCTCAGTATTTTTTGTTGAAAGCACCGCTAATAAATTACGGTGCATGGTGGGAAAGGGTTGTACTCCGAGTCCAAATACTTCAGATGTCAGCCACACTATGTTCATGTGATGACTGCTTGCGCCTCTGAAATCTCTCGAGATCAGGATAGGCAGCCGAGCCCAACTCCACGGAGACAACTGCCGCAGAGTGGCTGAACCCTGAACACCTAATGTAGAAAATATAGCTTCTCAGACTTCCAAATATTTTCCATGTAGTTATCATGTTCTGAGTTATCTACTCTCATTTTCAAATGTATGTGTCCTCCATCTTCTACCAAAGTGTTCCGTTAAACTGGCAGCACTGTGTAAATTACAACTAAGGTGGCAATTGCAGCCTGACTTGCCACAGTGACTGTCAAGTGACTGCTGCACGAGATGGGAATGGTCTGTCTCGACTCAGCTCTAGGCATCCGTGTCAAGTCTCATACCGACATTCCTCTAGCCAGGCTATGCAGTTAATGAGCCTACAATGAGTCACGTAATCTCTTCACTCTATAGCAGAGGCCAGCTGATTGGTTGAGAGGTGATGACCATGTGCTCCCACACTCTTCCTCTGAATACCTCTCTATCTCTTTCCCTCGTGCCCTCCTACCTTTTCTTGGAGGAGTTTCCCTCTGGAGTATCTGAGCCCAAACTGGCCTAAGCAGCTTGCGTCTTTTAGAGAGGCAATATATGAGATTTAGCCAGAATTTAACCGAAGCAAGAGCATGAACAGGGGAGAAGCTGGAAGGGAGGGGTCTCTAAATTTGCAGGCCTTTTTATGAAGCTTGTTGTACATCTTTACTGTGCTGTGACAATAAAATTACAGCTGTGATACTGTCAAGCCATCAGTTACTGTGACTCCTCAGTTGCATCTCCATTTTTAAATCATTGCTCAGTTTTTGCTAGACGAGCATGCTGGGTGCACGCGCATAATTCTTTCCTGTGTTGTGTCACAAATCACAGTAACGACTCTGTCAGCGTGAATAAGCCGTTCTTCGTTACCATAACGCTCCGAATTCCCAAGGCGGCCCGAGCCTCAGGCGCGTTCTCACGCGCAGAACTTTTCTGCGTATTAATCAGCCAGGTACTTTTCCACCAGCCTCTCACAGCCCCTGCAGGACCCCAAAAAACCAGCTACGAACACAAGCTCATGCCATCAAAACTCTGCAGAACAGTGCGCAGTGAGGTACTGCTCAGGGTCCCAATATGGCAGACACACGTGACTCCATTTTAGGAAGACTTCCGGCTGTACTTGTCCCTGCTAGTGAGTCTATGCACATATGAGTGTGTCAGCACCATAGTTCATTGGATAGCAACACATTTCACATTCTGGTTCAGTAGCACTGAGCAATTGCAATGACAACTAGAAAAGGCAAAATTTTCTGAAGAATATACGTGCACTTGCTTCTGCTTAGATAGTTTATAAGGGTGAATTTTAAGATGCTTAAGTAGTTGGCAGTAGTGATTATCAAACGGTGAACGGGGGTTCAGTTTAAATGTTTAAAGTATTTAAAAGTATGGAAGATACTTGGATGGCACCCTAAATATGCTAAGTAAGCTGAACATTTTACAAGTGGAATGAGGTTTCTAGCCAGAAGTATGAAAGAGCAGTGAGAGTTGAAAATGGCTAAAAACCACTAAAAATTAATGGGTTTAATGCAAACTCCCTGCAAACAACAAGTCACTGCATAAAACTGAGTCATGTCATTGCAGACGTGACATCACAAGACAGCAGAAGCATTTTTGGATTTTTTTTTGTTGAAAATGTGTGAATGTTTGTTTGAATTTCAGGGGTCTGAAAAGTAAAAACTGCAGTTATTTTCTTTTACAAGCAGAGTGTGTATGTGCTTTAGAAAAAGTAAAATGTCATTTCACGCTGTGAGGGCTCATAAGATCCCATTATCTATTTTGAAATTTGCATAAACTGTGATTTGTCAAAAAATATGAAAGGCATAAAAAAGCTGTTCCACAGCGATAAACTACCACCTGTGCAGATCTTTTTAAAATTTGAAAATATGAAAGAGTTTGAGGACTTTAAATTGGGCTGTGTTTTACTCATTAACTGTCATAGTAAAAAAAGAAAAAAACTAGGCTTATGCCGTCGGAGGCGACGGCTTGGGGTATATTCCCAAACACCCCCAATCCTCCAATTCCCCAATAGACTTTGAATAGACTTTCATTTGAACTTAATTTCATGTCAGTCGGACAAATGATTCTGAAGATATGGCCAAAATGGTAATTTTCCATCACAAAGCACCACCTGGTGGCAAAATATTGAACCATACAGGTATGATGTCATTATGTGACACGCTGTGAGGTCATGACCTTGCAGTTACACATAGTTTCATGCCAATTGGACAAATGGTTCCAAAGATATGGCAAAAATGGTGAATTTTATGTGACAAAGCTCCACCTTGTGTCAAAATTTTGAACCAAACAGGTATAATGTCATGGGACACATCCTCAGGTCACGACCTTTCATTTGCACTTGATTCAAGGTCAATCGGACAAATATTTCCAGAAATATGATAAAAACAGTGATTTTTTCAGTTTTTGGCCCCTGGTGGCCAATCTAGAAATTGTAAATTGTCCAAAATCCAATCGGTTCTTCCTCTTTATTATAATTACAGCGGCGGTCGGACCAAAAATATAATACCCCCAAAACTCCGTTCGGGTATATAAATAAACAAAAACAAAATAAAGCTGAACATTTTACAAGCTGAATTGAGTTTCCACAAAAAAGTATAAGAGAAAATTGAGAGATAAGAAAAATCAGGTGAAAAATGCTAAAAACGGCTGGATTTAATAGAACCAAAAAATGACTTCTAAAAATTAATCGAAGAAAATCTATTTTGATGCTACTTAAACCACAACATGCTGAACGTTTTAAAGTTTGAATTGTGCCAATATGTTAAATGGTGTGGAAGGAGTTACCTGGCAAAATTTAGGCATAATAATAATAATAATAATAATAATGACTAGAATTTGTTTTTACTTGTAAAAACGGATGTCTCCCCAGGGAACGCGAATGGGAATGGAAACCGAGCCTAAAACAATTTGTCTCCCCTCTCCCTCCGAGGGGGAGACACAATAATAATAAAAATGATAACTAGAGGCACTCGTAGAGTGCAAACCTCCGGCAAGGCAGCACAATCCAAATGTGAATGAGTGGAGTTGAGTTATCGCGTGTGATAGGATTTCAAGATGGTCGCCCTGGCGGCCATATTGTTTCAGTGATCGCAGTGAAAATCCATACGGTCCATCCTTGATGTAATAGCAATCCACTCACAAAATTTCAAACAGTCCGTGCATTACTTTTTGAGTTCTGTTGTTCACAAACAGACAAACGGACAGACAAACAAACAAACAGGGGCGAAAACATAATCTCTGCTCCAACCTCAACTTCATTGGCGGAGGTAATAACAATAATAAAAATATGTAAGTAAAATAAATAAGTGCAAAGTGTGCAGCATCACTGAAGCAAGCAGGCGAAGAGGCTGAGGAGCAGACTGGTAGCTTCAGTTTAAGGGTGTTTTCATCCATAATAAACTAGAGCACTCGCCAGCCGAGTACATGTATCCCCCGAAGGCCCCCCAGTTGGGCCCAGATGGTCCCACAGTACCCAAAATCAATAGGTGTTGTGAACTTACCATAATACATGTCCCTGCAAAATTTGAAAAGAATCGGTGCACTTATGTGGGCTGTAGAGCGTTCACAAGAAAATCTCTGCGGACGCGAATGTGGACGCGTGACGAGGCCAAATCAGCAGTATCCTCCGAACTCATTCGGGGGATACAATAAACTGTTCAGATTAGAGGAGACCTTTTGTACAGAGTTCCCCCCATTTGTGGGTGCATCAAAAATATTCAGCAGATAGACACACTTATAAGGTAATAATTCTTAAAATCTGGCTGCATCTCTTTTGCATGCAACGGCTGGTCATTATGCGCAGATATCATCAGACGTTGGTGTCTTCCCTGGTGATGCACTGCCTGGCCTGTACTGCAGCCGAGTTCCTGCTCGTTTCATGGACTTCATGCCTCCAGGCTCCTCTTTAGCGAGTGAAATGTATCTTCAGTATGATTCATATCCAGTGACTGTGAGTCGGCTTACTGAACTAAACTGACAAAAAATGTGTCAATGCTCAATGAATTATGATTTCTACCGAAGTTTTACTTCAGTAAAATATGCGTGCATTACGCACTTTTTGGTTTCGTGTGTGGTTGTGTTTTTGGATCTGAATTCACTTCAGACTATTTATATCTGTCACTAGGGCAACGGCCCTCCAGGAGGGCGACAGAGTGGGCCTTTCTCAGAACTGCCCCCCCTCCTTCTGTCTCTTCCTCTCCTCCTCTCATCCACTGTCCTCCTCCTGCCCTCCTCCCCTCTTCCCTCTCTCCCTCGCTCTCCTATTTTGCGAAAATTCAAGAAAAATCAGTCCTGGGTAAATTTCCTGGAAACATCACACCAGTTCCTGGTCTGAGATCAGGAAAGCAGCATGAAAATAAGAGCAGCGATGTGGCCTGTGTGTTTGTATGTGTGTGTGTGTACTACAGCCCACAGTGTGTGTATTTGTGTGTGTGTGTGTGTGTACTACAGCCCACAGTGTGTGTGTATATGTGTTTGTGTGTGTGTGCGCGCGTGCGTGCACGCGTGTGTGTGTGTAATGTGTGTGTTTGTGTATGTTTGTACATACTATGGCTCACAATATGTGTGTGTGTGTGTGTGTGTGCATGAGTGTGTGCGCGTGGTGGCTCTGAGCTCACAATGTGTGTGTGTGTGCGTGAGTGTTTGCGCGCGGTGGCTCTGAGAGTGCATGTGCATGTGAGAGTATTATGGCTAAGAGTGGGTGTGTGTGAGTGTATGACCACTCATAGAGTGCGCGCGTCTGTGTGTGAACTACGGCACACTGTGTGTGAGAGCACGGGTGTGCGTGTGCGCACTACAGTGCACAGTGTGTGAGTGCGTGTGTGTGTACCATGGCACACTGTGAGTGTGAGTGTGTGTGTGCGCGTCCGAGAATCCTCCTGCTCATAATGTGAGTGTGTCCCCCAGCTCGCTGTCGCGTACGGTATATGGTGTAGGTGCAGACTTGACGTACCGAGTTGTCGGACCTCAGTCTCTTGGACGGTGGTCCTCCGTCCTCTGGGTGCAGCATGTAGAAGAGTCGCACTTTGTTGGCGTGTTTTTTGCTCTGTGATGGGATCAAAGGAGAGCAACCAATGTCAGTGTGAGGAGTGTCTGTCATGTGATCCCATTAACCTCTTTACTGGTCGATTTTCTTCCAGCCATACAGTAACAATCAGTGATTTTTCTTTTACAGATAAACTAAAAAAAATGCAATAAAGCAAGAACAATTCTTCTATTAATCAAATAGCTTGCATTTTTTGTATTAACGGTTTAAGAGCTAGTGGCGTAGCCACAGAGGGTTGGCCAAGATACTTCACTTTATGACAATAATTAGTCCTGGCTAGTTCTCAATTATTTTCCTTTATTGACGCGTTTTCCAATTATCATAATTGGCAATTGACGACACGGTTTGTCTCCATGTGCGATCTAACAGCGATTAAATCATGGGCAAAATTCAGTACAGTTGCGGAACAAGAGCAGAGAATTGGGTTGCATGAAACATCTGTTTAAAACAATTATTAGTCCTGAGCTGTTCTCAGTCATTTTCATAACAAAATGTTCACTCCGAGAGCACTCCAACAGGTGCTGCTTGTTGTCCCAAATTAAGTAAGACGACAATCATTTATCTGGACGCGCATTTGCTGTATTTAAATCAACGTTATTCAAAACTGCATACCTGTCGACTCTCACGCAAATAGCTGTGGAGCCGCACGCTTTTTATAGCCTATTGAACTGCTGAGTGCCACTTTTTTTTAAGCATCCCACACAATACCGAGAATGAAAGTCCACGTTTCATTGGAACACGGACCAGTTCAATCAACGTGAAGCATTGGCCTATTAATAAGTTAATTATTTTGCTGTACTCAATTTAACCCATGATCTCATCGTTGTTAGATCGCATTTGGAGAGAAACCGTGTCTTCAGTTGCCAATTACGATAATTGGAAAACGCGTCAATGAAGGAAAATGATTGAGAACTAGCCAGGACTAATTGCTGTCATAAAGGGATGCGTCTTGGCCCACCCTCTGGCTAAGCCACTGTTATTAGCCATATCTTCCATTGCAATAAATACTTCTGCAAGTGTACAACTAATGTTGCACCTCAGGTAAGTCAATGGTGACGGACGTGTCTTTTGAACGGAAGAAGGGTTAAAAGTTAAAAAATTCTCTGTTACTGTGGACGGGAAATTGTCAGCCTCAAATTTGCAGGGATCCCCAAACACTGTAAAGTGAAATTTGACGAGCTGTAATTGCTGGGGTTCGGTTGACATGTGATTGCAAACCTGGCGCTGGCCCATGCTGTTTGTGAAGCACGACTCTGTTCAATCATAATGATCAGCAGAGCACAAAATACAGCAAAAAACTCAGGAGGGCATCTCGATAGCAGACAGTATTTCAGTCAGTTGATTATAAGCACAGCAGGACATGTAGACAGCAGACAGTCCTTCAGTCAGGGCATTATGAGCACAGTTTCCCCTGATTGGTCAGAGAGTAAGTTCCTCTAGGTGCTCCAGGATGTTTAGTGTCATAGAGAGTGTGCTATCAGCGCCCATAGCTGAGTGAATAAGCATTCAGGCAGCCCAGTTGAGGCCGGCAGGGAGAAATTGGCGATATGGCGGGTGAGCGGTCAAACCGCCTGATTCACACAAATTCAGTTGAGCAGCTGCTAACAGCTGGCTTCCAGACACGAGATCCATTGCCCCACTGAGGGCTGGACTCACAGCTAACAACACTGATAATTAAGCACAGTAGAGTCCAACAGCATAAAATCTGGTAACTCGGGAACAGCAGAAGATCAGACACACCAAAACTGAGTCCTCTCTCAGAGCACTATCTGCAACTGACCTAGGATCAGGCAATATGTGATATCGGCCCCAACAAAAGCCATCAAACAGACAGCACAGCAACCTGGCCTATAAATCGGGGCGGCGATTTTGCTTGATTAGTCAGGAAAACGCAGGTTGGGTGTGTCAGAACCAGGCACAAAACACTTGATCTTTCCAGCCTGATAGCCAGACAAAATTCATCATAAAGAGTCAAGGACCAGCCGTTGCACCAACATGAAGGTCCTGAGAAAAACGTTTCCTGATTAATTAATGAAAATCCATGAGCCTTGGTGCAGGAAAAAGCAGAGGAGATGAAGGATGAGTGAAAGAATGGCAGGAGCTTTGGAGGGAAGGACAGCTTCACGCCAGCACCAGCCTATGAATAACAAGCACACACCCTGCTCACTGGCTTACAGGGGAACTACAGTATACTCCTTATCATAACCGTAAGACTGAAATGCCTAAATAATGTGGAGGGATTACATGTTGATGACGTCGCACTAAAGCACTGAGTCAGGGCTGAGAGCACACGGGACGATCAGGGGCTGGGGGGCGCGTGCTGGGCTATATAGAGGAAAGCCTCTGTCCTCATTCAGGCTTATGTAAGTACCTGGCTTTAAAACTCTCCATGTGTGTCATTTACAGTGCTTATTGTGAGCATAACGATAAGGGAATGTGTTTGTGCAGTGTCTGTGTGTGTCTGTGTGTGTCTGTGTGTGTGTGTGTGTAGAACGAGCATTTGAGTGAGTTTGAGTGAGAATAGAGCATGAATGTGTGTAATCTGAAATTATATACTGTGTGTATATATATTATATTATATTATATTATATTATATTATATTATATTATATTTGAGGTTGATGTCTGTCTGTCTGTGTGTATGTACATGTTTTTCTCCCACATTTCTCAACCGATTATCACCAAATTTGGTGTGAATATCCACTTGGACACCAAGAAGGACTTGACGTCGCCTGATTTTTGAAAAACGTTCATGCACGCAAATAAAATGGCAATTTCACTCCGGGAAGCAGGTAGCAGCAAGTGTGTGTATATATATGTATATATATATATGGCCATGTGTATGTGCACAATGAAGACCTGAGTGTACACTACCGCTCAAAAGCTTGGGATCACTTGCAAATTTCTTTGTTTTCCAAAGAAAAATACATTTTCATGCATTTCACAAACATTTTTATCCATTTCACAAATGATTAAAATTACTCAGATGATTTTCAAAGAATGATCTACATTTTTGCATAGAGGCCTATTATCAGCAACTGTCAGTCCTCTGCATCAGTCTCCTGGTATGGCTGATAATCCAAGTTAAGCATTTTATAAGGATAATTGATTATTAGAAAACCCTTCTGCAAATGTGTTGCTCAGCTGAAAACGGTTAAACTAAGAAGGGAGCGCAAAGGGGAACATGGCATTCTTGAGGTTGGTTTAGTATCAGAAACATCAGCAGTTGTTTGTTTGTTTACAGGCTCAAAATTACCAGAAAGAAAGAACTTCCTTTAGAGACCCGTCAGTCTATTGTTGTGCTTAGAAAAGAAGGCTATTCAATGCGAGAAATTGAAAACTTAAAATCTCTTACCATGCAGTCAACTACTCCCTTCAGAGAGCAGCACAAACTGGCACTAACAACGACAGAAAAAGGAGTGGGAGGCTCCGATGCACAACTGTGCAAGAAGACAAATATCTGAGAGTGTGTAGTTTAAGACAAAGACGCCTCACAGGTTGTCAACTAGCAGCTGCGCTAAATAGTTCCTGTCAAACACCAGTTTCAGTATCAACAGTGAAGGTGGTTTTTTTTTTGATGTAGGCAAAGTTTGAAGTACATATTCATCATTTTCCACTATAATCATTATTTCTAACTCAGACAATGTCAGCATGTTCTGTTCATTTGCTATATTTTCTATTCAGACTAATTTCATGCGTGTTTCTGTGGAAAACAAGAAAATTTCCAAGTGATCCCAAACTTTTGAGCAGTAATGTGTATGTATGTATATGTATGGTGTGTGAGCGAATGCGTTGAGTGTGTGTGTGTGCAGTATGTGTATGCATGTGTAGAATGAGCCTGTGTGCCTGTTTGTTTCTGTGGGTATACAGTGTGTGTGAGTGGGTATAAGGAGCATGTCAGTCTGTGTGTGTGTGTGTGTGTATGAGTGTTTAAACACACCTCATAGTGAGCGACGCGCTGAGACTCGGAGATGAGTTGAGCGTTGCAGATGTTGCAGTAAGTCTCAGTGAAGAGCCCTCCATCACTGACCCCAGCTGATTTCATCTGTACCAAACACACACACACACAGAGGCCTCCATCAGCAACTTTACCGATTTAATCTTCACCAAACACACAGAGACACTTCAATCAGTAACCCAGGCCGATTTAATCAGTACCAGACACACAGTACAAAATCTGTACCAAATACACAGCACAAAACGCAAGGAAAGAAATGTTACCGACAAACACTTCACAATCTGCAGTGCAGAGCAAACCTAGGGAAAAACACCATCAGAAACTTATTCTGCGCAGGTGCTAGACTGTCCTGCCTGCAGTCCTGGTCTGTCTCCAGCTGAAAATGTAGGCGTGTTATCAAGAAAAACATATGTAAATCTGTACAACTGCATAGAGGAAACCTGCATAGAGAAGGCACAGGGGAAGAGTTGTGCATGCTAGACTTCACCAACTGGTGTCGTCAATGCCAAAATGCAACCCCTTTGCGCAGAATACAAATAATGGCAATTTTTCTTGTTATGCATGAGCCTATTTAAGGCTTTATAACTCAGTATTTGTGTCACAAAGACTGTGGAAAATTATTCAAGTGAAGCAAGACATTCAGAAATTCAATTACATCATTACTTAGCAATTAAATTTTGAAATTTGCAGACGCCGGCGTTGATATCTGCACATAGGGGTTAATGAGTATGATTAAAATTCATGGACATGTTACACAGCTTTATAGAACATAGATACCAATAGAACAATAGAACATAGATAACATTTCAAATGTTGAAACTGAGAGATTTTACTTTTTTATCCACAAAATGAGCTCATTTCAAATTTGCTGGCTGCAACAGGTCTCAAAAAATTTGGGAGACAGGCAAAAAAGGGCTGAAAAAGCAATTAATATATAAGAGAATCAGCTGGAAGAACATTTATCAAGTAATTAAGTTAATTGGCATCAGGTGCGTAACATGATTGGCTATAAAAGGGATGTCTTGGAGAGGCTGAGTCTCTCAGAAGTAAAGATGGCCAGAGGCTCTCCAACCTGTGAAGGCTTGCGAAAAAATATTGTACAATACTTTAAAAACAATGTTCCTCAATGTGAAATTGCAAAGGCTTTGAAGGTCACATCATCAGCAGTGCATAACATCATCAAAAGATTCAGAGAAACTGGAAAAATCTCTGTGCATAAGGGACAAGGCTGAAGACCATTACTGGATACCCGTGATCTTCGGGCCCTCAGACGTCACTGCGTCACACACCGGCATGATTCTGTCATTGACATTACTTAATGGGCCCAAGAATACTTCAAGAAACCACTTTCTGTAAACACAGTCCGCCGTGCCATCCACAGATGCCAACTAAAACTCTATTATGCAAAAAGGAAGCCATTGTTGAGCATGACCCAGAAGCCCTGCCATGTTCTGTGGGCCAAGGCTCATTTAAAATGGACTGTAGCAAAGTGGCAAAGTGTCCAGTGGTCAGACAAGTCCAAATTTGATATTCTTGTTGTAAATCATGGGCGTTGTGTCCTCCGGGCTAAAGAGGAGAAAGACCACCCCTCCTGTTCTCAGCATTCAGGTCAAAAGCCAGCATCTCTGATGGTATGGGAATGCATTAGTGCATATGGTGTGGGACACTGTTTTAAAAAGTACCTGGAATTCTGAAAGGTATATAAAGATTTTAGAGCAACATATGCTCCCCTCCAGATTACATCTATTTCAGGGAAGGCCTTGTGTATTTCAGCAGGACAATGCAAAACCACATACTGCAGCAATTACAACAGCGTGGCTTTGTAGTAGAAGAGTCCGTGTGCTGAACTGGCCTGCCTGCAGTCCTGATCTTCTCCCGATTGAGAATATTTGGCACAAAATTAAATAAAAAGTCCATCAAAAGAGACCAAAAACTCTCCAGCAGCTGGAAACCTGTATTAAACAAGAGTGGGGTCAAATTCCAATATGTAAACTCAAGAAACTTGTCTCCTCAATGCCCAGACGCCTCCACCCTGTGTTAAAAAGAAGAGGGGATGCTACACCATGGTAAACAGGCCCCTGTCCCAACTTTATTGAGACCTGTAGCAGCCATCCAATTTGAAATGAGCTCATTTTGTGGATAAAATTGCTAAATTTCTCACTTTCAACATTTCTCACTTTCAACACGTTATCTCTATTCTGTTGTGAATAAAATACTGGCTGGTGTGATTTGAAAGTCATTGCATTTTGATTTTATTCACAATTTATACTTTGCCCCAACTATTTCGGAATTGGGGTTGTGGTCAGCTTTTTTGGCCTTAGCCTTTACACATTGATATTGACCAGATTCCATCCATTGTTCAATGACATTGCACACTGTAGAACATGAAATACCCAAAATCCAGTGGATTTGTCTTTGGGGAACGTCAAGTGATGGATTACAAGCGTACTCATTGGATGGCAAATTCATTAGCCTTGATCTATCTTTGCTCCTCAGAGAAAAGGCCTTTTTCTGAAGCTCTTCTTGCACAGCAACACAACTAACTCACCGGGGGAACATCACCTGCCTCACATCCACTTATTTTTACAACCTGTCCTACCTTTCTAAGTCCTCAACTGCCCCGGGACGAACATTTTAGAGTCTGTAGGAGTCATCAGATTTGAAATAAGAGTCCATTTCATGTAAACAACTAAATTCACAATAGGCTAAAGGCATCAAATAATGTGCTGCTGCAGTGTTTTCAACACAGTAAAAGGTGAACGGACTTTCCAGATCAGTTTCGTTTGACTTCATGAACATTATCCATAATGTGCTAACTTTTGTGGAACTGGAGCTAAAGATATTACCTGCGTGCAACAAGACGCTAGGCAGTTTGGCCGTAAACCTTTATGTGGGCCATAATTGTCCAAATTCAGCCGGTGGCAGGTTAAAGCACTAGTCCTAAACCAACTGCTTCAGCATGACTGAGCAGCACGGAGCAGCGAGGGCCCAGTGCAGTGAGCGAGCCGCGCTGCGCCACACGGATCAGAGGCGGCTACAGGGCGCAGTGTCTCACACGCGCCCCGGTGGCGGTACTGATAGATATAAGCATAAAGTTTGACAGTGCATCACGGAGTGAAAATAATTGCTGCCAGTAGGAATCATCATCCAATCATTGCCCTTATCCGCTTCTATAACGGCCGCGGAGCACTGCCGAATTTTATTCTGACCCTTTTTTGCGAAGAAATCGCAGCAGGAAGTGGCCATGGCTTTAGCCTCAATCTCCGTTCGAGGCTCCGGGCTATAATGCCGTGTGAGGGGTGGGGGAATGGGAAAAATGCTTTCCCATCACTGCGGGTGCCTGCAACACTGCTTACTGCAATCCACATCAGCCTGTCTGCACCACAGAACACGCACAATACAGGTAAAATCTGACACCAACAGCACACTCACAGAACCTCAGAGAGACACAGACACACACAGTGGGCACTGGCAAGCAAGCCTGTCCCTCAGTTAAGGACACATTTCAGTGAGCATTAAAGTCTATCCCTCTCACATAGGGACACACACACACACACACACACTCACACAGCATCGAGACTCACGGACAGAGGCAACCTGACCAATCTGAGCAGAACATGTTTGTGAAACTAAAAGGGCATTATCCCACGAGTCATTACTCTGCATTAAGAGCAGGAGGCTGGATCGAACATGGGCCTCCTTCTTCCCTGTGCTTGCGATTCTAACGGTGCACTTCGCACATTCATTACTTGACACACAACAGCCATTTCGCCCACATCCATCTCCACCCGCTTCCTATAGGCTGTTACTAGCAAAATATATTTGAATAAACGAACGCTTGTTTCCAGCACGCATTAACTTTACAGGTTTAAATGGACGTCAGGCCTTGTTGTAGCTGGTGGTGATTTACCTCGCTCATAACAATGCCCTTATTTTACCGCAGGAGTCATTCCCAAGTTGCCTGATTGTTGAATCTGAAGGACAGCCCCCGAGAATAGCTTTAAAGCAGATGATTGTAATTTAATGATGCCTTTAAGCGTGAGAATGAATACAGGAGCAGCAAAATAGAGCAACGACCTTGTCCAGGGAACCTGTCGCTGTCTGGCTTATTTACAGAAGTGTTATTAATGTAATAAGAAGTGGGCGATGAAGGCTGTATGCCTTTCTGGGTTTCATGCTAACGTCTGGATTAAATTTCTTAATTAGCCCAGACATTTACACCATCTGACATTTTGACTACATTCCTTTATCAGTGTGTGACTGACAGTGAGAGACTCTTCCAGAATCCCTGCAGAAAGCCCTCAACGGTGATCTAATCTATGAGCGAACATGCGTTGTTCGCAGCCATTTAGCCAGTGTAATTGGTGGAATTAAAAACAAGACATGCTCACCCCTAGTTTACAGCAGGAATGCTGATGATCAGCTATGTTGAATGATTTTCTTTTTTTTTTTTTTACTCAGTGAGCCCAAGGTCTTCTAGAATGGAGAGAAGCCAAATGAGCGCAGGGCACTGGCCCAGATTAACAGCCACACCTGATACAACACTGGCACCATATCACAGACACAGCGTGATCACTGGCAGCAGATCACAAGACTAGACCCTCCAAAATAAGTTCAGCGCGGGAACAGGACGGGGAGCTTCAAGACCAGGGAGGGACGAGGCAAAGCTACAGGATGAAGGATGGACGGGGCGGAGCTACAGTGAGAAGGACGGGGCGGAGCTACAGGGGGAGAGAAGGACGGGACAGAGAGCTGTAACAGGAGAAAGGCACAGGGACGTCACCAGAGAGAGCGGAGGGTCAGTAATCGTCAAGCCTGGATTCAGCCAACCTCCAGACGGCCCACATTCAGAGAGCTCTGTGCCTATTACTTACCATCACAAACTACTACGGAAGGCAGTCAAACAAATGAGAAAATAAGAGCAATAACCTCATTGATTCGAACAACAGAGGCAGTCGCACAAGCGCATAATTTTCGGGGATCTCTGCAGCAATCAGATTATGTAAATAAATAAAGCGATGACCAATGGCCGGTTTCATTTGACAGCTACTTTTGCAGCCTATGAATTAGCGAGTGCAGAAAAAGCACTTAAACGGCAGCTCAGGGAGGGATCGCTCTCTCTGATGCAAAGTGTTCCCTGGCCTGGCCCCAGGGTTATCCTCCACACTGCCCCCAGCTGGTCAACTGGAGCAAGCAGCTGGGATGCAGAGGACATTGGATTGCGTGTGCAATGCTACCTGCGTCTTAACTGAGGGGCAGAAACCAAACCTTTATTTATCCAGGTTAAAGTTTCTGAGAATAAATTCTCGTTTAACCCTGATTTGGCCAGCAGGACGTGCGTCACAGAGCGAGAGCAAACATGGCACAGAGTACATGACGGTACCATTTTAAGAATAAACTAGTAGGAAACTGAAAATCACAAAGTCAGAGGATATCTTCCCCGTGCGCCCAACAAACAAGTCGCGCTCAGTGCTCCTGAGCAGCCAGCCAGGGATTGGTGCTCTCAGAACACACGCCCTCAACACAAAATCCATCAATCAGCCATAAATTATATGGCTAATTAATTAATAAGCTAATTAATCACATTGCTTGCTGGTACCATTCAAACATCAAATCCATGAAAGCAAAAATACTAAGACCATAAAGAAAATGACAGTGTTTATCTTCAATCTGAGCAGACAAATGAATTTCGTGTTTTATTTATGTTCTAAAAATAGATGCTTTCAATAGTAGCAATAGCTGATCTAAGGTCCAAACATATCCAGTTATCATGAACAGTAGAACATGGACTTTCAGCGGAGGGACAGTGTGGAATTGTGATATATTGTCATATAGTGATACTACCTAACTAAGCGTCGATATTACGACAAAAAAGGAGACTTTGGCGTCCATATGTGATGTTTAGGGTTAGGGACTGGGTTAAGAGTTAGGGGGAAGGGTTTCGTTTTAAACTGGCATTAAAGAAGAATGCAAAAAACGCCCTTTGTAGTCACGTATCGACACTTGGTCAAGTAGCGTTTCTATAAGACCAGTCGGGATGAGACTGGGCTCTGTTAATAGCCTGATGGTCATGTGACTGCGTACTACACAATACGGGTTATTATCACCTACGGGCTAGTACACTTTATACTACTTTGGAGAGTAACACAAAGTATCTATTATACTAATCCAGAATGCAGCATGCAGTAAACGAAATGTGATTTGGAGTGAGGCCAGTGAGTCGGATGAGCTAGTCCTGCATCCCAGTTTCTACCTCAGTGGGCCTCACATAACACACTGGCTGGACAGGGCATGAGTTTTCACAGCATTTCTGAGCATGTCTAGTCTGGGGTCCCAGTTATTACGGAGCCCACAGTATATGAGTTTCCAGGCTACGTTCATAGATATCGAATGAAATGTTTTCATTTGTTTCTTGCCCACAGCCGGTCCATCAACCTGTGTAATACGCTCACCCAAAAACAGATATACACCCATGCATGTGCACGTGCAAGCATGATCACACACCGCACGTGCACACACACACACACAAGCACACATTGCACTTAATAAAACATAATATCAATGCTGTCGCATGTCTCAACTGCTTTCAAGATTTCCACACATCTATTTTTATTAATTCAGCATTTTCTGTTTACAATTCTATCCTCTGACTACATTGGCCACTGAATAACAGTCATTAAAATCACACTCATGTTATAAACACTTGTTACAAACTTCACCACGACTGGAAAAAAACAGTAATAATTGCTCACTCTCCAAACCACTAACTATAAATAGCAAAACAGCAAACTGCGATATCCAGTGTGTTCCTGGGAAGCTGAATCCCTTTCACTGCATATTATGCTGGCTGATAATACATTTCTCATTGAGCTCGTTGGGCAGAAAATTCCTTCCTCGCAGTTGGTACAATTAATACCCACACCACTGCCAAGAGCACATCCAAACCTATAGACCAGGCTCATGGAACAGCTACAGTGTGGAAAAACGTTAAAGGGATAGCTCACTTTTTTTGAAGTGGGGTAGTATGAGCTACAAATTGCCACTACTTACATTAGATGCAGTAGAAAGCTCTCTGATCTCCTCCAGGTAGCCGCACCAGCGCATAGTGCTGAGTGGAAATTTAGACAATACACTGTTGTGAACAGGATCAGGGAAACAGAGTATTTTTGCGGCCTAAAAGAGGTCCTACCTGAAAATAATACACCATTTCAATTGTACGCTATATTAAAAGAAATTACAGCGCTTTACCTGCTCAGAAGAAAACGCAGTTGCTCTTGAACTAACCAACTGACGTAGTCCTCAGCACGGTGCATCGTAGTTAACTGAGCGCTGTACCGATCCGCTGTTTGAGTCACAGTAAAGCTGCTTCCACACTGGACGCGAAACAAATTTTTCGCAAGACAGATTACATTCAAAGTCAATGCGAAGAAGCGAATACACGCATTTCGTGTGTATTCGTGTCTTCGCATTGACTTTGAATGTAATCTGCCTTTCAAAAAATTTGTTTCGACTCCAGTGTGCAAGCGCTATAACTACGGTTGCGAGGTCGGACGGTCGTTAAACTTGTGCAAATATTTCGAAAATGGTCTGCGTGTGTTGCTTTCCTGGACGTGAAAGCAAAACTGTATCTTTGTGCACTTACAGCTTCCACCACATTCCTCTGTGGGATGGACTTCACCAGCTGTGGCTAGCTACGCTCAACGAGGATATTGATGCACCATCCGTATCCCTAAAAGAGCTCCATGTTTGCAGTTTTCCAAAGAGGATTTTGTGGGGCTACATTCAGGATAATCTCAACGGTGCACGCTGAAGAGCACTGCTGTACCCATGCATCAGGCAAAAGAGTGAAACACCTGTGAAAAAGTCTAATGTAACATTGCAGCACAAATTGATATTGCATAAGGTCTACGCAGCCACATACTGTGTATCTGCTGTGCTGGTTATTATATGAATATATTTTTTAATTGAGACGTAATTCTATGTCATTGAAATGTTGTCTCTGCCACAAACCGCTCAGAGTCCGACCCAAACAGCTGATCCCTACAGCGCACAGTTTACTTCGATTGAATAGTTGGTTAGTTCAAGAGCGACTGTGTATATTCGGAGCAGGTAAAGCGCTGTAATTTCTTTTAATATAGCGTACAATTGAAATGGTGTATTATTTTCAGGTAGGACCTCTTTTAGGCCGCAAAAATACGCCGTTTCCCTAAATTTCCTCCCAGCACTATGCCCTGGTGCGGCTACCTGGACGAGATCAGAGAGCTTTCTACTGCATCTAATGTAAGTAGTGGGAATTTGAAGCTCCTACAAACCCACTTCAAAAAAAGTGAACCATCCCTTTAAGGCCTGTATTTGCGCTTCAAATGAAAATATTACAATAGCTTTCCGATGCAGTAGACTACAGTAAAGCCAAGAATCCAGGTTAGCAGAGCTCCTCATTTCACCCGGACATCTCTAGAATGAACTGGTATCAGCCGGCAGAAGGGATGAGAGGAGGACACAGAATTGAAATAAAGTGAAAGAAGTGTTCAAAGGCAGCACATTTGGGATGGGTTTCCAATGTGTTTGCTTTAGCTAAAGGACTTGAGGAATCTGCATTCTTATTGTGCCCTTTGTCTCCCGGTAAACCGACAACACAAAAATTAGACCACATGAAGAATTTCATTCAAGAAACATCTCAATATACCTCAAAAACGACATGACCCATAAGGCCCAAACCAAATTCATCACCTGCAAAATTTCTAACTGTAACAAACACAGAGATTTTGTCCATAAACATGTATATTTCATTAGCCTGAAGTGAATTTAATTTTTGAAAATCTTTCAATATATTTTTGCATAGTGTAATATTTTATTTGGTTAAATTCTGCAGTTTATCTGTGAACTTGAAATCATACATACTTGAAAGATTTAAAAAAATACAACTACTTTCACAAATGATGGTGCTGATTATTATTATTACTACTCCTTAATCTTCTAAGTCATAACAACACGTGTCTCAGCTCATGGAATCCATGCTGTTCAGTAGGTCACTGTGTGGTCCATACGAAAGACGTCACCGACTCAACGGCCTGTGGTGAACAGCCATCCCGCCCGCGAAGAAATTACACCAGACTGCACGAGGCAACGCCAATCTGCACGGTCGTTAAAAATAGGCACAGCACGTTTGAGAACCAACACAATGTGAGACCACCTGTTGTGTTTAGTAGCCGCGGTGCCAAGATATTAGTCGGGTAAGTATGACTAATACCATCAGCTCAAAGAGTGCCAGTTCTCATTGACGAGTGGGAATTTAAAACACCATCATTTCCCCCCTTTCTGAAGACAAATTCGAGCAGTGATGCTCAGATAAGGCACCAGCGGCCAATGTTGTGCCCTTAACCGCAGCTGAACTCATCAAAGCGTGAAACACGGCGAGGGGAGCTGTCCACTGACAGCAGTCACGCCGCTTTCACACCAGACGCGAAACAAATTTTTCACACGACAGAGTACATTCAGAGTGAATGCAAGGACGCGTATGCACGCAAAACGCGTGAATTCGCGTCTTTGCATTGACTTCGACTGTAATCTGCAGTGCGAAAAAAATTCGTTTCGCGCCCGGTGTGAAAGCGGCTTCGTGATCGACGGACTGCCTGCACCGTTGAGCACGAGACTGCTGTCACTGCTCGTCCTTGTCGTACCACCTGTACGCAGCGGATTCGCTGTCAGTGCAGGAACCCGTTTGTACGAGGGAGCATGAACTTGTGAGCGATTACAGGACAACTCTTCCTTTCCTCTGTGCGAGAGAGCAGAGCTAACCAACATAAACCTTGACGCCGAACCCAGAAAAGCTGTACATTATTCCGCCAATGCAGCAGCACGGTGGGAAGCAAATCTTCCCTGCGGCTCATACAACGTTGCTGCTCAAATCCCAAGTTTCCATGCCGAATGCAGAAAAAAAAACCGCCAGACAGTCCATCATATTTACAATTTACCCAGTTTCAAAATACACTTTGCAACGACCTAATGTATATGATGTTACGCAGATTAGACATCCTGAAAGTTAGACCTAATTCAAGGATAAATTAACAGGCGCCAACAGCCAGTCAGCTGCACGTGTCGGTAAAACCGCAACTGTTGGTAATTTGACTCGGTCTCGAGGCGCACGACTTATTTCTCTCATTCTCGGGACAGCCTGCTGATGACCAGTATTCCGCGAAAAGACGTGTGAATCAATTCATTCTGTTCGATTCTTCAGCAAGCATGCATGCAACAGCAAACACAATGCCGCTCACATCACCTATTATATACAGTTATATTGACATCGGCGTGGTGGCATTCGATCAGCCAACCGGGATATTGTTAGGTTATTTTCTGGAGCTCGCTCGACTCACCATTGAACCATAACGTTGTCCCTTAAAACCCAATCCCAAATCAAAGGTCACGTGCTTACATTTTATAGATTGCTCATGAATCCAAAAAAAAGTTGAGGTTGATTGCTAATGTGATTTCTGTTTCGGTCCTTCCAGTGCACGTGAGGTTGTGGAAGCAGCCTGTGGTATTGTTGCTCACTCGCAGTTAACATCCGATCCAGTGACAGAAACTATCCCCTCTCTAACTACAGCATGAAAATAAACCCACGAGAGTATGAATGTTCACCTTAACTCTGTGCCGACTTCTCCCTTGGAAATGGCACCAAAACCCTCCGACTGCAAACGCATCAGGACAGCGCTTCTGACACTGCGCGAGCCCTAGTGCGAGAGAGCGCGCAACAAGAGCAGACGTCAAGGACACGCGCTGGTGAGCGGGAACCGGAGTACAGTGTAGCCTACAGCGCACCCGCACGCCCGAGCATCGGCTCGTGTAAAATGAGTTTTCAGGACCCAGCTAACAAACGGATTCGATGATGTCATTATCCACAGGATAGCACGACTGTGTGTAATCCGCGCGCGCACCAAACAGAATTCATTCGCTCAATTTTAAGCAAGTGGCATTACAAGCCTCTGGACAGCGGTTGCCTCGACTGTCGGTTAATTCCTTTGTGTATAAATACAATTCTGCGAGTAAGTATTTGCCCTCTCTGAATGTCTTCTATTTCTGCATATTTGTCAATCTTAAATTTTTCCGATCACCAAACAAATTTTAATATTAGAAGAGGATAAACTGAGTAAACACGAAATTAAGATTTTAAATGATAATTTCATTTATTGAAGAAAAAAACTACCCAACATTAATCTGGCCCTAAAAGTGATTGCCCCCTCAGTTACGAAATCAACCAATTGAACGGTTTTAATAGCTAAGTGGGTTTAATTTAACGAGAAACACCCAGGCACAACTACTGCCAGCTTTGTTTAATCAAGACATCCTTGAAGTAGAACATATTTGGAATGTGAAGTAAGCAAAAAAAAAAAAAAAGGCTTTAACCTCATGCAGGAGGTGAAAAAGAACCAAGGCTAACATCAAAAGAACTGCAGACCTCGCTTGGCTCAGTTAAAGTCAGTGTACAAGACGCCATAATAAGAAAGAAGATTTCTGGACTCTTCTTTCCTGGATTTTTTGTCCCCAAGCTTTTTGTCCCAGGCTTTTCATTCCCATGGACTTTTTGTCCCCGCTGACTTTTCATCCCTGGACTTTTCATTCCCGAGGACATTTCGCCCCCAATTTTTCATTCCAAAATGATTTTAAGAAATGTGCCATCATCGTTGACAGATGGATGGACGATCAGACAACGAACAGATCACCATGATATAGGGGTTATGGTTAGGGTTAGGGACAGTGTTATATTAAAGGAAGAGGGCAAAGCATTATTCGGGATGGACCATCCAGGGATGATGAGACCGGGGACGAAAAGTTCATGGGTATGAAAAGTCCGGGGACAAAAATTCCAGGGATGAAAAATTAGAGGATGAAAAGTCCGGGGACAAAGACTCCTAGAGCCAAGAAAGAGAGTAGGCATCCATGGGAGAGCGGCAAGGCAAAAACACTGCTGTCCAAAATGAGCACAAAGGCTCGACTCACATTTGACAAAAAAAAAAAAAAAAAAACATTTTGTTGACCCCCAAGACTTTTGGGGTAATATTCTGTGAACTTATGAGTCAGAGGTGAAACTTTTTTGAAGACATGGGTACCATAACATCTAGAGTGAAGCTACCGCAGCATTTCACAATGAGAGCATCATTCTAATGGTGAAACATGACAGTGGTAGTGTGATAGTCTCAGACTCCTTTGCTGCATCAGGACCTGGGCTCAAATGATGGAAGCATGAGTTCTACAGTCTACCAAAAAAATCCTGAAGGAAAATGTCCAGTCATCCGTTTGTCACCCAAATCCCAAGCGCAGTTGGGTTATTCATCAGTTCAATGATCCAAAGCACTCACGCAAGTCGACCTTATTCGAATGGCACAATAGAAACCAAATTAAGGTTTTTGGAGCGGCCTAGTCAATATACTAGCTAGAATCCAATTAGTATGCTGTGGCAGGACCTTAATCAGGCAGTTTGTGCTCGAAAACCCTCCAATGTACTGAATTAAAACAATTCTGCAAAAAATATTGGGCTGAATTTTCTCCTCAGTGATGTAACTGCCTGTTATTGGAAATGTTTGATTGCAGTTGCATGTCAAGGTCAAGGGAGGCACAAACCAGTTATTCAGTTTAGGGGGCAATGATTTTTTTCACATAGGTGCTACAGTTTGGAATAATTGTTTACCTGCAATAAATTATCTGATTATTTTAAAGCTGTATTTTGTGTTTGCTCCCATTGCCTTTGTCTTACATCAAAACTAGTTGGACAATATGAAACATTGAAGTATGACATAGGACCAAAAACAGAAGAAAAAGAAGAGGGGGCAAATACTTCTTCACACTGCTGTAGATGTGCTAAATATCACAATAAATAAGGACAATTTCAGGGCAAACAATGCAGACTAAGCGTGAGACATGTTTTATCATCCGTTATAAAACTGGCGCTTCCCATCCTTAAATGTGATTGGCTGAGCCGCGTTCCATGCTGGTATAAAATTACTGTAACCCACTGTGGCAGGCCGCAGTACAAAATATCCCTGCGCGCAACGAACTTCTCTGCGCTCAACTGACTCGTTAGGATACATTTGTGTCAAAACTTTTAGCTCCGCTGCGCGTCGTGCCTTAGAACGCTCTCCGCCATTATAAAATCACTGTAACCCACTGCTTCTCGGGACTTATTCCTTTAATATGGATGGATAAGAATGGCTTGTGGAATCTAGAAACTGACTATTTATAATATAACCATTTTCAGAATTTTAAAATGCAATGCAAATTGCTGGCCTACAGCAAGAGTACACAAACTTACTAGTCACAATATTTTACCAGTATTTGGAATGTGGCAGGCATTAATTTCATAACATGAAATTATTTATTTTGAGGCGCCAGAAACTCACACCAGGTCTTTCCCAAAATAAGGTTCATTCAGTCTGCTACTGAGAGAAACTTCCCTAAAAGTCGATTGGAGCAGGGGAAATGCCATTCAAGATAAAAGCCCTGCTGGAGGCAAACATCTTTAAAAGAATAATGGTAAAATTGATCATTTTATTTCAAATTAAACAGAAGCAGTAAAGCTCAAGGGCTTTTGGTGATCTGAAGCGGTATCTGAGCTGACTTACAACTGAGAAAAAATACTGGAGGAATGGATATGGTTTTTATACCTACCTCAAGCAAGCCAAAAAAAAAGAACATAAGCCGATGCACAAACACAGCCTAAACTCCACACATCGACACTGAAATAATTAGCCTTAATAACAGGCTACTGAATAACCTCAGCACTTTGCACAAGATTTTCTGTGTTGCAGAAACAGAGCTCGGCTAAAAAAAAAGGAGTTCATCAAAAAGTCTGTCCTTTTCAGTGCTGCGCTGTAGCTTGGGAGGAAAATGAGAGCCATTATGTTTGCAGTATATTATTAATAATTGTAGACTCACGGCGTGAAGTCTGCAATTAGCCTTCCCACTTCCGTTTTTATTCCTGTGTCAAAATCTGACTTCCCGCATCTTCATTCTGTTCAACTGGGGCGTTTAATTCATAATTTGACACATTATTGTATAAATTCTGGTGATAAAATTGTTCCAGAAAGAGAGCAGCGCCAAGAAGCACATTCATCGATTGCAATGGAGCCAATTACGGGTTTTCAACAATATCCTGCTGATTTCAGGAGAGAGGCACATTTCCTGTCACGCACACAGACTTGAGACCGCCTAGAGAAGCCAATTTCGCCTGATTTTCCAAAAAATCTAACAAGCAACCTGTGGACGTAGGCTATGCAATTACTCCACAGATGACTACAAACCACACTTAAGCACTTGCCCGCGAGCCTTTTTAAGTTAGGTTGGGTTACCTTCTGTCTGCAACCGTTCTGAAGTGGATGGAAACGATCATTAAAAATAAGTCTGATCACACAGGCACAAAATGGTCGCCATTAATACATTTAATGCTGTATACGAATATCTAGTGCTTAGATTGAAGGACAACTCTCTCAAAGCTCCACAGCCCTTTGAATAAGCTGAGGCCTGCTTCACACTGACTGCTAGGACACAAAGATATTATAATTCCATTTTAGCAACATTTTAATCCTGTGAGTTGAACGTTATTTTTTTCCACCGTAATTTGCTAATCATATTAAATTTCTGGAGATAGGACGGAAGTCGCCTCTCGCTTAATGTTGCGGAAACCTATAGCATCTCAAATGGTGAAAAAGTGCCACAACTCAGCTTCGATGATGAAACTGAATCTCCCTCTTTGATGTCCAGACAGTCTTATAAAGCAAAATTACATTCACGTTCTCAGAGAATTGTCTGCTTTGATCTTTGCTGCTCGGCGGCTCCAGAGGAGCATGACTGCAGATTGCGTTCCCCAGCTTTCAGAGGCCCTAGCGTGAAGTGGCATGCACACCCCCAATTCTCCCCCTGTGGCAACACCCGGGTGGGCTGCTGTCACATGACTTGACTGTGGTCAAGGGAAGCCAAGGCAGAGGTGGCTTGGGTGGACTGTAAGTCTGTGACAGCTCTGCTACCCTTTCGTGAAACGAAAAGTTTGTTTGAGGGTGCACCTGGAGTGAAAATCCTTCCTTGTCTTGCACAGAGGGCTGAACTCACGAGGTGCCTGATGAACATAGCGGAATGAAAGCCCTCTCGCATTCTCGTGCTGTCCTCTAAAACAGCCCAGGCTGCATTAAATCAAACCTCCGAGTGGCTAAGGGGGCATGCTGCTCGTTTCAAATTAAGAGATCAATTTTCATTTCCAGCAGCATGTAAGCTTTACAAGCCCAATTCAATCAGCCGTCCTGTGGAGGTTCGGCAGTGAACTGCGGCACTGACGAGGACACCGAGTCACGCGTATGCCCGCACGGCACAGCCGTCTGGTAGCAGTGATTACGTCCTCATGCAGCCAGGCCACCTGGTGTCATCCTGTGCTGTTCTGTCAGACTCAATGACAGATCTAGGAGGACGACATTGTGAGTGATTCTCTGTGGTTCATGTGACGCTTTGAAAAACGACTCCCGTGCATCCATTCCCCACACACCATTTCATTCTCTCAGCCTCCAGGATAGGACAAACAAGGTGTCTCATCCACTGCAGTAGATGTTATATATATATATATATATATATATATATATATATATATATATATATAATCTCAAGAGTTACAATAACTTAGGATATCTTTGAGTGCCAATGCTGTGTTTTACAGCCACTCAACAAAATGTAAAGCACTCTGAGAAGTTCTAACAGCTTATTTGTAAGTGTGAACCAAAGCAAAAAAAACAGACAGAAAACAGACACTCACAAATCCCATTATGTGGGTAGGGTTTGTAGAAGCCTTTCTACACTCGATTGTTAATGGAAATATGAAAGAGTTCTATTGGTGCACGGTTTCAGGCAGTTAAATTTGTTTTGAGTGCTACTTGGCCTGTGGAGTTTAATTGTGCTCTGATTAAAGCAGCGTATTTTCCCAGCGTTTTATGGTTTGTACCAGAGGGCAGAATTTGCATGCTTTGAAAAGGCAACATGTACAATAAACGAAGTGATGAAATGGTCTGGGCAGCGGCCTATGAGCAAACCCACTCAGACTGTGTGCAAATATGCAATTCAAATCAAACCCTGCGGATTACACTGTCGGCTTATTTTAATGCGGCTTTCACTCGCTGCTTGCTCTCTCAATACAGGGCCATGAATCAAGAGGCTTAGACTGGTCGAAATTAGCTTTCATGTTGTGATTTATTCCATTATTACAAGTGATTGGGCAGACTGACAATTCAAAATGATTGGGTCTGAGTAATAAAGGTTTCCTTTTCTCTTGAACCCAGAAGAGTTTAATTTAGTATACAGGAGCTGATACTTCACATCTAAGACTGCAAACTGATCTGATCACGCCTGTAGAGCCCTCTAAAATTAGCCCAAATAATGGATTTAGCAACTTCAATATATCCAATTTCAAGATATTGTTTATAGGTCCCTTATCATGTCACCAGATGCACAGTAAATTTGCCATTACAAGTCATTTCAAAATCTGTCCCTGGTGACAACAAAATGAGGAGGGATCACCGTGAATAACGAGGAAACTAACTGGGGTGCGTTTCCCGAAATCATTCATGCTAACGTTCATAGTTGTAACCATTGACTGTGAATGGAAGAGCTATGTAACTAACTTAGTTAGCAACTACGCTTTTGGGAAACACACCCCTGATTGGCTGAGGTTGATTAATCCTTCTTGCCTCTGGTCAGTCACTTCGCCAAATGTCACAAAGAGGCAAATTTTGAAATAACTTGTAATAACTGATAGGCGGTGCACCTGGCGACATGATGGCAGGCCTTGAAAGACTGAAGGAAGCAAGCGAAGGGGACCCTGCTCATGGTCGAATTTGAAATGTCAGTGGAATTTTGGCTGTTTCTATAGCCACACCTGTCTCAGAAAAAGCCACTAGATTCTGCTGAGGCTCCAATGCTGCACATGCTACTCAAAACATTTTTAAACGTCCGCACGCTACAGTAGGTGACGATGCCAAACTAAATGCACTAAACGCATCAGAAACTAGAGGCACTCCTAGAGTGCAAACCTCCGCCAAGGCAGTACAGTGCAAATCTTGCTGAGTAGGAGCAAAGTTAAGTTATCGCGTGTCATAGGCTTTCAAGATGGCTGCCGTGGCGGCCATATTGTTTGACTGCAGTCAAAATCAATAGGGCCCATCCCTAATGTAATAGCAACCCACCCACGAAAATTTCAGAGATATCCGTTCATTACTTTTTGAGATATTTTGTTCACAAACAGACAAAAAAACGAACAAACGGCGCCAATCACGAAATCTCCTGCCAGCTTCCTTTGGTAATAAAGCTGTTTCCAGTTGATAGATCCTCATTGGGACAGGGACGTTGCTTGTCAACTCAACATATTCAAGGCATTCAAACATATTTATTGCCCTCTAGCGGCAGCTGCATTTCGAGTTCATTGCAACTACATATTCCACATTAGAGCTGCGGATGCAGACTTATTATTCAATTGATCAACTACAGCCACCACAGCAGTGACGTGCGGTCGGAGGTTAGTTTGCTTAATTAGCAATCAGATGATGAACTAGTATAGTAAGACTATTCGGCAGATTGACGGGCCAGTTTATGTTTCCGCGCCTATATTACTCAGTACATTGAACCTGAAATTCTCACCAACCTGCAGATTTGCGAGTAGCGGCCTACTTGCTTACAGGAAGCCAGAGACGTGCGGTGAGGTGAGGCAGTGACCCAAACTACAGGATTTTGTTTTGAATCTGTTCCCGCTTACTATTCCTGATTGACAATCAAAACAATTAAGACCAAGACCATAGGAAGCCCGTATACTGATAGAGCAGATAATGAAAAAAAGAGGCATTCACGTATAGGCCTACGCTTCAATTCTAGACTGCAAGGACGGAAATCTGAATAATCAATGAGGGAAATTTCTCGGCTCTCGGTAATTCTGTGTATCGTTCAAACATTTTGTTAATCGGATTATGAAAGAAGACTGAAAATAAGTGCGGTGTCTAGAGACGCGGCAGTTTTTATTGGTACAGCAGTCGATTTTAAGGGATCTGGATGAGGATTTGGGATTATGGTTAGGGGAAGGGGTAGGAGTTGGGGTTAGGGTTAGGGCCGTGGTTCTCAAACTCGGTCTTGGCGCCCCACTGTATTTGCTGGTTTTTGTTCCAACCACAATTGCAATCTTAAGATTTTAACTAGCTGTTGATTTGTTTTAATTAGGTGCATTTATGCTAATATCCACATTGAGATATAGCCTCTTGTAAATATCGGCAAAGGGAAACAATTAATCAAACATTTAATCAACATAAATAATCAAAAGGTTCCTCGTTGGTGAAACTCTTGACACATGGAGGTGAAACCCAACAATTTATTTGGCAAACAATGGAGTCACACCTGTTGTGTTTTTTTTTTAAATATTTGGTTCAGGCTGGTTATTTGGGAAAAACTCAAAAACACCTGTGTTCAGAAACCTAATTTGGAGCTTACTGATTTTCTCAGAGTCTAATTTGATCATTTAAAAATCCTAACAATATTGAAAATTAAGCACAATATGTTCAAGGGTTTTTATTCTTCATGGTAGAATGGATATGTCCATCCAAATGTGACTTAAGATGGTAAATAACTACTCTAAACATGGAATGCAGCTAATTAAGACAAAGTAACAGCTTTTTAAAATTCTAGAATTGCAATTATGGTTGGAACAAAAACCAGCATACACAGTGGGGCGCCAGCACCGAGTTTGAGAACCAGTGGGTTCAGGGAAGGATTAGGTTAGGGCATGGCTTGAAATGGAGACTGCCGTACCTCTCCCCATTGAAATGCATTGAAAAACTGCTGTACCCGTTGCAACTGCCAATTAGTTAATTGTCTGATTGCTAATCAAGCAAAGGGAAGGATTCTGCCTCACCAAACTAACCTCCGACCGCATGTCACTGCACCACAGTATCATGCAAATACAAACAGAAGCCTAAACCCCATACAGATTATTTGTTATGTGTTTTTTCCTGTTGCATCAGGCTGCCCTAATATACTGATCAACAAAAGATCTGCAAGTTAATATAACCTGACCAGAAACTAAGTAATTATTATAAAAACCTTATTTATTGTTAGCGCATGCACAAATACACTCTTTTTTTTTTTCAAACATTTATTTGTTTTGTAGTCACTTAGACTGGTTGGCCACATGAGAACATTAATCAGCTCACTAATTTGAATTTCTTTTGTTGCTCAGAATAGTATTTAGTCAAGCATAATTCAAAAAACAATATTCAATTAAATTGCCATACATGTGCCATATATCTTTAAATTTCCTAAGCCGATTTAACTGATGGTGGCATGTCTTTATTTACAGGGAAAGGGATTGATTGACCTTCTGAAAACAGTCTGACCTTAAACTGCATTGATTTACAGTGCAATGCGCTACATGCCAGTCAGACAGCAAGTAAGTGCCCATGAATTCTATCAGGACAGGCCCGGCTCTGCATTCTTAGCAGAATAGTGAGTGAATGGTGTTTGCTACTGAAGAACAGCTTGATGTTTAATTTCATACATCGATTGATACTGCGGTTAAATATTGTACCATGCACACGCTGTCAGACACAAAAACACACATAGACATGAACACACAAAGACATGCACGCATGCACTCAGACACATATACACACTCAAACACGAGCATACACACCTGCATACACACACGCCTACCATTTGAAAAGCAAATTCTCAGGGACAAATTGAAGATAGCAGACATGGCATTATTTGCTGAGTTACATATATTGCCCATTGATCCATTTTTCCAATCTACATGGTCTTGGTCAGGGTCTCAGAGCTGGAGCCTATCACAGCATGCATTAGGTTCGAGGGTTAGGGTTATAGTTATAGTTGCTGGGAGCTGGAGTGTATCCCAGCATGCACCAGGTGAAAGGCAGAAGCACACCCTGGCAATTCACCAGTCCAATCCAAAGATCAGACATAATTCACTCACGCACTCATACTTAAGGAAGACCGTCTCCAACTAGAGGCACTCAGAGAGTGCAAACCTTCGCCGAGGCAGCACAGTCGAAATCTTATTGAGTGAACATGGTTCATAAGAAGTTTAAGGTATCTGCATTGGTATTGCAACATAGTTGCCATGGTGGCCATATTGATTGACCGATTGCGGATAAAACCAACAGGGTCCATCTCTGATGTAATAGCAACTCACTCAAAAACTTCATTAGATATCTATCCATTATTTTTTGTTATCCCGTACACATACAGACAGACAGACAAACCAATGCCGGCAAAAACATAACCTCATTGGAGGAGGTAATTAGCCTGGCATGCATGTCTTTGGACAGCGAGAGGAAAGGTAAAAGTTCACACAGAAAAGGCCCAGATCAGATTCAGACTACAATTAGCACTTCCCACTGCACCACCACGCTGCCTGAGAAAAGTATGGTTTTATGGACTAAACTGGTAATGCATTTCAGAGTGCAGCATTTAGTTCTCAAAGTTCTGCTAGACTTTTTCTCCATTCCCCCTCTTTGCTGGAAAGCAGCTGCAATTGTGTTTTACATCACAGGAGCCCTGGTCCGGAACAGCAACAGTGTGCTGGGGTTTAGTTCTCGTCACTCACTTTAAACCCAAAAAACAGGAGAGATGAGTTACCTGTGTAATTAACTGCTTTATTCGATCCATACAGTTCAGAGTGACGCCAAATACAAGCAGACATGATGGCCCTCCGTGAGCAGGGTTGAATGCCCCAGCGGTTTAACGTTAATCTTATTACGCACCTGCCCACTTTATTTACAGTTGGCGTTTACTGCCATCTAGTGGACAGTAATATATTGGCACAAAATAGTTTTTGGCACTTAGTTGATGAAAGGGGACCAGCATTTCAGTTAAAAAATATATTCCAAATAGTTTCCTCTTAAAATAAAAATGGAAATAATGCAATTCTGAGATTCACACGCTGCCCGGCTGATTCAAGGCAAATGTCTGCTGCTTGGCTGGTTGCCTCCGGTGCGCAGTTTAACTTCAAATCTGATAAGCCATGCGAAATGTCATCATAGCTGTTCTTCGCCTGCCGCACTGGAGATATGCAGCCCGCGTGTTCAGTGACTCTCACGCAAAGCCTGGCATTCCTGCGGGAGGATTGGCTGGTGCTCTTCGGCAAGAACACAAAGGAGAGCCGATGCTTCTTCATGCGTTGTTGCGCACGGTAGAGTTTATCATGCTTGAGTTTGCTCGGACTCATGCACTCGTGAGGAACAGCAGAACTATGACTGAAGCTGTCACATGTCTGGCAAGACTTTAAATACCCGGGATTATTTGCAACAAAATCAGTAGTTCGAAGCTGGCATGTGTTTTTGTGACCAGTGGAAGAGGGAACTAACTGGAATGCATCAGCTGAAATAGTGATACACCGGAGGCTCGTTACATCTCGCGCCACTTCAATGCTTTTGAAGTACCCCGTTAATCTCCTGAGGATTCAAACAAATCACACCAAACTTTCAATGTCACAAAGGAGCCGAGAGACGCTGCGTACTGCATGAGACGGTATGGTTTTATCATGCTGAATACTTAACAATACCGGCGACAGTGATCTTTCTGTTTATGTTCATCGGTCCACCAACACGCAGTCCGAAAATTTAAAATAATGTCAGACCATATCGGTCTATCAAACAGTGAAAGATGTGATTCAGACATTCAAAAATGATTCTTGATGTTGCACTTCCCACGAATCTCTTATAGCTGTGCATTCGATAACTTTTTTTTTTTTTTAATGAGCTTGCTTTTGGTAAACAGGGAATTATATACTGAAGACCAACGATAATTCACAAAGCTGATCTTGCGGTGTTCCGTGTTCCTGTTCATGTTCATGTTTCCATGATCTTCAGCCGCCAGAGAGACAGGTGACAACACAAGATCTGACAGGAGATAACGGAGAAAGAATTTCAAGAACAGAGCTGCAAGCGCCAATACACTCAGTCACACAGTGTGCTAGGAAATGATCTGATAGGACACAGGAAAAAAAAAAAAGATATAACTGATAGCACAAACAGTGTTGGCTGAGGAGGTGAGTTGCCCGTAATCCTTGGAAGATGAGTGGGGTTCCTGTTATTCTGACTGTAGGGGAAACCCACCACCAAGGGGCAGACTATGCAGGATATGATGGTGCAGACAGGCAGGGGTTAGATATGAGGTATTTGATTTGTATCCGAATCAGAATCCTAATAGCTGCGCAATTGCAGAGTAAATTAACTGCTCACGAGACATGCTGCCAATTACCAGTTGCTCACCAATATATTGTCTGTTCTCATCATTGCTGAAAGAGATCATGAGTTTAGGTATTTGTTGTCTATTTAAAATCCTGAAATGTTTACACATTTATGGGGTCTAGCTTGTTTAGTGGAGTGCATCTTTGAGGACACCGTTGCTTCATGAACAAATTCATTTTAGTGATAAAAATTCACACATCTTTAAGGTACTTAAATTGTGCCACCCATACAGCTGTCTCATTCGGTGCGCTCACTTTATGTGGGTATTGGGGTAGGAAGCTGGTTTGGTCACAGCTTCGAAGTTAAAGTGAAATAGTTGTTGATTGATTTACTCTTTGGTTTCTCCAGTTGTATAGTTGTGTAAATGCCACAGAAAAGGGTGAACAGCGCCCCCTGTCTGTACATCCATCAGACTGGAGATGGGGCCTTTGAGGCAGCTGGGAGGTCTGAGGCTCTGACCTTTGAACTCTGGAATGCAATCAACATCTTGCGAAAGTTCAAAGCTTTCTTGGAGCCTATAAAAACTTCATGCTGGATAGTCAAGTACATCCTGGGGTGAGTCTGGATCTGAGAGGAGATGTTCGGGAGAACCGCAGGGGCATGTAGTCTTGTATGAAAGGAGTCAGTGCAGTATTAGTTTGAGCAGCTCTTAGCTTTAGCCCTGTGCTAGCTCCACATGGACCTGATTCTACTAATGAACTAAACAGTTGTGACACTGCTAAGCAGAGTGAGTTGTCTGAGCTGTAGGATTTCCCTTTACTGTTAAACTGGAGCACACCTGGGCTAGAACTGCGAGAGCACACACACACACACACACACACACACACACAAGCTCAAACATAGTTAATAACATTTCCGCTTCTGACACTAGCCACTACAGCTGGCGTCAAATATTAAACCGGGTATAATTTCAGATGAAACTACTGAAGTGACAGAGCGAAAAATCAAATTCTTACCCTTATTAACACGTTTCTGTCTCTTTCACTGCATAGGAGAAGCATTTGTGCCGTTGCTGGCCGTGTTTTCCTGAACATTCTCTTTCTCACCCTAAGTGCAGGTATGGATCTTGTTAACTCTAAAAACGAGCTTGAGACAGTCACATAAATTCCATTATAGGCCAGAAAACCCTGTATGATCAACAGCAGTCATGGGCTTCATCGGTTACCAGTCAAATTAAAGTGGCAAAGGTATCAGTGGCGAACTGAATGGCAGTGGTGTAGATAATGGAGGATAATTAAACAGAAGTGATGCAAGTAATGGATAATAACAGAATAAAACTGGAGCACATTGTAGAAGACCACAAAATAGACATGGTATAGGTAATAGAGAATAACTGAATAGAAATTGGTTGAGGTGACAGTGGCTAATTGAATGGAGTTTGTGTATGTAATAGAGGATGACTGAACGGAATAGTGGGGCTAGTAAAAATTACTGAATAAGAGTAAGATATATGATTACTGAATAGAGTTGGCTAAGGTAATGGAGGATAATTGAACAGAAGTAGCTGAGGTATTAAAAATAAGTGAATGGGGTTAAGTCATATAAGATTACTGAATAGAATTGTAGGTAACAGGCTACCTAAATGGTTTTGGAGCAGGTTGGAGGATACCTGAACAAAACTTTTGGCAGCACTCTGCGCTGTGTTTAGCCTTGGTGTGTAAGGCTTTGATAACTCTTTCCTGCAGAGGTCTGGTTTCTGCTGAGCCTGCTGTGTGTGTTGGCTCTGGCCACGCTGGGCTTCCTGAAGCAGAGCCCCAGGAGGACTGAGATCAAACAGGCCCTTCAGGAGGAGAGCCCCAGCGGAGAGAGCTGGGAGGGTCAGGCGCTCTGCCACTCTGTTCCACCGGAGCTGGTCCTGAGAGATCAGTGAGTCTGTGATCTATGAAATAAACTCAGAATGGGCTGGTCTACAGCTGGCTGTCTCTAACTGCTCTTTAAACCTATCACAAACTGCTTTTATCAGCTTATTGTCACAGCGAAAATGTTTCAAATAAATAAAAACATCCATCCAGACTCCCTGTGCAACCGTGAGGAATGGCATTTGAATGGATGATTATAACAGTACAAGTGTGGAAGTGTAGATCAATCACTGCACTCATATAGGGTTGTCCTCACCAACCAGCAGCAATGCAAAATGCTTTACAGTTTCAGGGGGAAACGCATCTCAACAACCATTAATAGGTAGCACCCACCTTGATAATATTTGGCAGCCATTTTGCTCCAGAATGCTTGCCGCACATTGCAAAGTTGGACAACAGGGAGAGATCAATTATGTGGGCAATTAAATCTGGGGATGTTTATGTGTCAGGCTGAAAGTGCCAAGCTGGAAATTAGGCCAGTACACCTGGGAGCCCCCTGCTGTTGACAAGTATCATTATGGGTGGTGCTTGAGGGATGGTTAATGTCAGGCCTGTTGTGACGGCCATCTTGTTCTAACAGGTTGCGGGAGCTGGATGACGTTCTCTCCCAGGCCCGTCCTTGGGCTGAATGCGCTCGCAGTCTGCTGTATTGGGGCAGCTACAGGGACTCTGCAGTGTGAGTTACTATGGCATGTTAGCCTCTTTGCTGAGAGCAATTACATCCTGCTATACTAAGGTGGCTACATTGACTCTGCACCGTGAGTAACATTAGCACGTTAGCCTCACTGTTGAATGCGCTTCCAGCCTGCTGTGATGGGGCTGCTACAGGGACTCTACACTGTAAGTAAAATGAGCATGTTAGCCTCTCGGCTGTATGCAATCACATCCTGCTATACTGGATTAGCTACAGGAACTTTGCTCTGTGGGTAATGTTAGGATGTTAGCCTCTGCTGCTGAACGCACTCAGGAGTATGTGTACCATTGGCACATTAGCCTCAGTGCAGATTGCACTTAAAATCTGCTGTACTAAGGCAGCTACAGCGACATTGCACTGTGAGTAATGATAGCATGTTAGCCTCTCTGCTGAAGGAGTTTAAAGCCTGCTGAACGAATGGACCACCAGGGATTAATAACTTACAACAAACTAACTGCAGACTTTGTACATGGAGAAATACTGAATTTTGGCCCTTGAGAGATCAAGATGGATAAAATAAAAATGGACAGCCAATAGAAAGTATTTGGTATTTTCAAACCTCATGGCATCAAGGTACACAGATGTATTGTCAAACTAATCAGAGGTGCGGCTTTATCAGTGCTAGATGCAGTGTGGGATGAGCAGTTTTTCTGAGACTGTCTAAGTGAAGTGGATTATCTACTGTAGGTGGATCAGACATATACACATACATGCTCTATCTGATATCACTCTCTTGGTGTTGCCCTGAGATGGACAGAATAATGTTTTGCCCAGAGTAAGAATTGAAAATGAAAAATAAATGGCAGCTCTGCAATGATGATGCCATGAAACCTCAAAGGATTTAACTGAAACACGCAGCTTGTAGTTTGAGTCAGCAAAATCTTGGAAGGTTTGCACTTTAAGAATGGAAGTGATGTAAAAAAAAAACATACGCGCACAGCTTCTCGGATGCTCGTGCACATATACACACATCTGCATTCCAGGTATTATGGGATGTCCTGTGTGTCTATGTGTGTGTGTGTGTGTGTGTGTGTGCCAGGTTTTACAGGGTCTCCTGTGTGTGTAACATTGTGTGTGCGTGTGTCTGTACCCCAGGTTTTACGGGAGTCTGCTGTTATTGTCTTGCCTGCTGTATTCAGTGCCACTCTGCTACACTCTGGTGGTGATTAACAGCGCCCTCCTCCTGTGGAATGGAGAACTGCATAAAGGTGAGTTTGTTCCACTCTAACTGATTAAAGCTCTGGTATGGCCACAGCTCTCCTGGGCCAGGACTAAAGGCTTACTCACCGACCTCAGCAGCTGTACCTGCATTTACCCTGACCTCTGCTACAGGTGCTTCTAGTACGAATGGGTCCCACTGTATGCTTATTTTGAGAGGTTATTCAATTTTTTAATGTCAAAATGGGAAGGTTATGGACCTTAGGCAGAAAGCCCATAAAATTTGATAAATTTCATCCCCTCTTAAGACCATTGTCGCTAACAAAAGTGGAAAAACTTACCTCTGAGCTACAAGAGAGCAAGTTGGGAAGGTCAAGCAAGGCTGTGGGAGGGAGCAGTATTTGGTACATGGTGATGTATTTCAAGCAGGTCTGTTTGCGACATTCGAAATAGAATGAATTTCCGATCACATGTATGAAATGCTGAGGTGGAGAAGGAGGACTAACTGCTAAACTGGGAGTGTTCAAAGCTAATCTCCTTAGGGCTGTTAGATACTGTCGACTCCACAGTACTGGTGGACTGAACTGGGGAAAAAGTATTTTTCATAAAATGAGTTCTTTAACACTCGCCAAGAATGCCTTGTCTTCTGCTCTGAAAAATATCTTCATGTTGTGAGTGACGTTTTGAAGTATTTTATATTTCTGGCCTAATGTCATTTGATAAAATCGCATTTTACTTATGTTTTTATTTTATCTATTGTATATTGCGAGAAAATGGATTTGCGCAACCTTCCGCGTTGCATTTTGGAGATAATTTGAGCTTCCAGTGTTTTTCCCAGGATTCATATGCACTGAGACACGGACTGGAGCCTCGAAAGGTGCTTCTCCCTGAAGAAGTTCCCCTCCGGCCCCTGTCTGTGTTTGTTTACCTCAGAGCTCAGCCACCAAACGCCGTCCTAATGCTGGGATTCCTGCAGATTCTCATTTGATGTGACTGGGATTCTTAACGATAAAACTACATTTGAATTGTTTTAAACACCTAAAAATCTTTTTAAGAACCTGTGTAAAAGGAAACTGTCGCTGTACCTTTCATAGATCTGGTGCCACTTGTGGTGCTTTTGAAGTCGACCACATACGGTGGTGGAGCGTGCCGTGTTTTTAAATTTTGGCTTGAGGTTGCTGGCTGTGTTCCTGTAACCTTCTTTGCGTATTTGGGGGGGTGATTGGATTAGAGGGTTAGCGGGTGAAAGCGTCTGTTCTGGGACCTTTGGTACCATTGGGTGGTGCTGCTGGAGGGCGAGCTGCAGTACTAACGCAGAAGCCTCCCAAACTCCACAGCCTGCCTGTGAGAGTGAATTAACTGGACTGCCTTTCATATACAGCATGAATTATGTGGACACTCTTTCCCCTGGGGTTGTTTTTCATGGTGCGGGCTTGGACTCTTACGGCCTAATTTCCAAAAAAAAGTTGGCAAAGAAAATGAAAAATGCGAGTAAAAATGGATGTTGTGTTCTCCTGGTCAAAGAAGAAGAAAAGCAAACTTCAAAAGCCAGCGTCTGTCTTGGTATAAGAGTGTGTTGGCGCCCATGGCATGGGAGATTTTGACATCTATATATGCATTTTGTGCTGTCATAGAGATGTCTTTTCAAGGATGCACCTGCTAATTTCAACAAGACAAGAGCAAGCGACATTGTTCACATTACACTTGCACGGCTTCTTAATTGGAAAGAGTGACTGGCCTTCCTGCAGTCCAGACCGGTCCCTCAATGACAAAAAGAAGCACAAAGTATGACATTGAAGACCCCAGATGTCTGTGGAGGTGAAGTGTAAATGACATCATCAAAGAATGAGAAAAATAAATCCTCGAATACTGGAAGAATTGTCGTGATCGCCCCTCTTTTCTGGAACATGTCACTGGCAAATAATCTGGAATGTGGGTTTATTTTGAAAAACAAAGCGCAGAAGTAAAAACATAGAATATATTTACTCTGTTTTCAATGCAATACAGGTCAAGAGTGATTTTTACAAATCACTGCACTCTTTTTTTTCTTTATTATCCATTACCATATGGTTGTAGCACCACTGTAGTAAAATAATTGACGCCATAGCTCACAGAGACATTCCAGATTATTCTTTCCATGCATCCGTTTTGGGAAAAGCCTTCTCCTGTTTCCGCATTACTGAGACCCCATGCACACAGCCAGGTTCATTTATAGTTTGTAGAACCAGAGGTGCTGCATATTTGCAGCCTGCAAGCAGTCCTGATTTCAACAATCAACTGCGAAGCCGACCTCGAGTCAGAAAAATATTACTGTCTGAACTCAATTATGCCTTCATGTCTGGAACTGGGTGGAATAACTGCAATTATGTTCTAACACCTGGAACAGGTACTGGCTTGGCCCTGGAGGGCTGTGAAGTCTGTAGGCTTTTGTGGTACATCAATCAGCTGGCAGTTAATGTCACACTTTGTGTTTGTATTTATGTAGGGGTCAGAGACGTTATGTTCAGAGGGCCCAAGACCTCAGAGGAACATGACGATCGAGAGCAGGATTCGGACTCTCTCTCCAGTGCTGTAAGTGATGAGTCATGACGACACAGCGCTTCAGTCATCGCGGGTCATGAGGTCTACCCTCCCTCTTGTCTGGGAATTAGCTAGGGGAGCGTGGTAATTAAATGAAAGTGAACATGACTGAAATGATGATTAAAAACCGTCTTCAACTCCCAAGTCTCCAAGGATGAACTCGATATCATTGATTAAACTGACAAATTAATCTGCTAATTTGAATAACACAGTGAAATTAAATTTTCACCTCAGATTTATCAAGGGTGCTGTGAAAAAGGCATTGTGCCTCCCTGTAATGCCAGTAATGATGTTTATTATGCAGCAGATGTTGCTGGTAAGTGCTTTTGTCGGCTGTAAATCAGACGAAAGCATTGAAATGACCGAGTGTATTTCCCAGCCGCTGGCGTTAGAAGAGCTCAGGTCTGGCGCAGAGCCTGGATAAACCCGACTGCAGGAGACTGTGGAGAAATGGAGCTGGCCCTTGGTCAAATGCTGTGCTGATCCACTGTCTGGAGACTGTGCTAAAGCCAGTGCTGTTAGCATGTATAGTGGTACTAAGGCCTGTGCGGTTAGAGATAACTGCTACTGAGGGCTGTGTGATTAGAATTCACTGTGCTACTAAAGCTTGTGCGGTTCAATTCACGGGGTCACGGAAGGCGGTGTTGTTAGTTCACTGTGCTACTAAAGCCAGTGCTGTTAGTATTATCTGTGCTACTAAAGCCTGTGTGGTTAGAATTTGTGGTGCTACTAAAGCCTGTTCTGCGAGACTTTGCTGTGCTACTAAAGCCTGTGCTGTTAGTATTAACTGTGCTACTAAAGCCTCTGTGGTTAGAATTTATGGTGCTACGAAGGCCTGTTCTGCTGGAATTTGCTGTGCTACTAAAGCCTGTGCTGTTAGAATTACCTGTGCTACTAAAGCCTGTGCTGGTACAATTCACTGTGCCACTAAAGCCTGATTCCCTGTGATTTGTTATTGCTGCTTGTTTCCTGTGAGCTCATGTCTAGTGTTGCAGGTCCTCTCCTGGAAGTGCCTGGATGCGTCTGATGAACTGGACGCTGATTTTGACTTTAAAGATGCGATTGAGGTAAAGGCCTCTATTTCTCTCCACACATCTCCCTGCAGTTTGATGAACCAGCACAGAGGGTCTGGTTATTAAATATGAATGCTGTATGGTCTTAAGATGCCTCTTTTTGTCGTCACTTTTCCTCTGACATCCACATAATGTGAAGTGTGCGTGATTCGTCTGTATATGTAAACAGCTGCACCCTTGTCTTTAGTCCTTCAAGCTCTGAGAGTATTTATGCCCAATTTTAAATTACTTTGTTTTGTTTAATATACATGTTAAGATTTTAAAAACTTGTGAAATGCTACTATCTCATTTCATTTATTTTCAGCACAACCTCACCAACATGGTGAGAACTCACTGCTACAATCCAAAGAAGATACATTTTCTCTGTTTTCTTTTTGCTGGAAAAAATAATATGCTTACGCTTTATAGGCTGTCATTTGCCATTTGTGACCCATTTTTGTAATCGAGATATGACAACTAACAAAAAAAAACTGAAACTTGAGACCAACATGAAAACGACAAAACGGCACCAACATGTGGGCTAGTCAGTCGCCACCAGATGCAGCTGAGTAAGGAAGTCCACACTAAGCTCAGGGTGGCGTGTGAAGGGTTAACTAAACCACGCAGAAGCAGTATATCCATATTAGAGAGTTAATTCCTCATATGGGGACAGTTTATCAGTGTTGAATTTCAGGCACGGATCCTTACTGCTTGGGCACTGACTTAACCCTCAGAGCGCTGAAATAAATTTTATAAAAATATGAATTTAATCATCTTTTGTTGTTGAAAACCTGTCATGTGGCGACTTGTTTGACTGAGCTCCCGCAGGGGAGCTCTTTAAAACAAGTTGCTGCATGACTGGTTTTCAAAAGCTTTGATTTTGATATCTTACATCATGGAGCAACAATTGCGGCATTTAGCGCTTTAAGGGTTAATGACCCAGTGGTTTCTGGCCCGAATCACTCTATGTAAGGTTAGGTCAACAGGGTTTGTGATAGTGCAAGATGGGTAGACGAGTGATGCTCCTGTAAGGCCTGGTTGTGTGGGCCGTTGTGCACCTTCACATTTAAACCCTCTTAAATGTGTCTGATTAATATTGTTTGAATCATTTGGAATGTTTATTTCCATATTTTGTGTTCCAGAATTCATTGCTCTCACAAATACCTTTCATGGCTGCGAATCAGCATTAGAATATTTTTAAAAATATTTTCAATTTGACCCACAGAGAACATCTTGTCTTTTCTAATGAATGCTGACTCGTGAGGCATGTCAACAAATATTTATCCGGCCAATAAAAACCCAGTTTTGGCGCCAAAATGTTGCAGGGCAGAAGGCCACGGCACGCATCATGTCTCCATGCTACGCTAGCTGCACTGAAAGCTGTCGTGCTGTCACTGATTGCATCTTCTCATTCCAACATTTTAACTACAGTAGCCAAAGCTTATCTGGTTTGGCATAACCTACCGTCACCAGTTTGTGCCGAACAGTGTGTATCTGGAGCAGTACTGCCCACATTGTGTGTTTGAACCCAGGAGATGGATCAGGATGACTCATCATTTTAAATTACTGTCCACTTACTCTCAACCTGGATTAAATCGTCCAATATATATTGAAAATCACACATTGTTACTGCTTGCTTGCAGCTCTTTTGAGATGCTTCAAAAAATTCTGGAATCTAATATTTGTGGTCACAGTTACTTGGTTCGTAAGGTTGGCTCAGAGAAGACATTTGTGCCTAGCAAAGCTGAGGCTTATGTAGTCTGCGAACAAGCAGGCAATCTGCCATAGATTTCCTGAACCGTGCACAATAGAAGTCAAAACACTCTTTCTCTCGGATTCATCCGTAGCCCTTATTGCAAAAAGAGAGAACAGTCGTTACAGGTCAGAGGGAACCAGAAATGGTGCATTTCCAAAATATTATATTGAATCACCATCTCAGAATTTGGCGCTTTTCATGCTCGAAGCTGAAGAACAGGTCTATGTTGAAGCACCACATTCCCTCATGAATGGGTGTCAGCTATCTGCTTACATTATCATGAAACATTAAGTGAAAGACACAGCTGAGATGTGGGGGATTGGTTAGCCTGCCTGAGGTGCCACGCCCAGTGGGAGCCCCCTGGTGGTGCCACATTGTAATTGCAGCACTGACCAGCTGTTGGCTCAGAGTCACTGTGAATATGTAGACCTATGGAGGTGTGAGATCTTTCTGTTGGCTGAGGGTAGATAATTACCTACGCCCGACGAGGCAGCGTGGGCATACAGTTTAGCACCGTCTGTGTGTGTGTGTGTGAGAGTGTCTGTGTGTCTGTCCGCGCGACAGCTCGGCCACCACTGAAGCTAGGGTGACCAAACTTTGTGGGGTAGATGATCCTAGGGTACCCTGTCCAAATTTGCATTTTGAGGTTGAAAGGTCAAAGGTCAAGGTCAACAAGAGGCGTGGGTTTGCATCTCTGTAGAGTGCGCATCATTTAGTTAATTTCTCATAAACATTTGGGGAAACAGGCCCTGCCTGAGACAGGATTGGTGCAAAAGAGTTTGTTACCTCAACATCTAAACAGATTTTGCTCAGAGACAGATATTCTACATTCCTCTATCTGAGTGAAAAACCCCTTTTCAATCAGTCCATGTAAAAATGTTTTCAGATATAGATACTTGTTTGTCTTAAGTTTTACTTTTTTAAAAGAATCAGATAATTTTCTCTTTTTTCCTGGCGTGAGCAATTTGATTTGAAATCAAAACTCAAATACTGTTCAGCAGGGATGCCGATCTGCAGCAAAACCCTTAATTTAGTTTAATAGGAAGCTGTGCTTGTCAATGCTGATTTGCCTAAGACACACAGAAGAAATGCAATTAGCGGTGCCGAAGCTGTGCGATGAAGTGGAATACGTCTTCCTTTTGAGCGAATTTATTTGTTGAAGTTGGATTTGGCACTTGAGAATGCACGTGTCCCTCGGGAGGGCAGAATGTATTTGATTGCACGCTGAGACACAGTCTGTCTCTGAATCTCTCTGGCAGGACGGTGATGAGGATGATGATGACGATTGTGACATTCCTCTGATTGTCAGACGGGGAGCACTAGTGGGTGCAATTCCTGTCTTTCACCTGAAGGGGCAGACACGAGGCAAGAGACGCAAGGTCTATTCCAGAAGCAACTCCGGTGAGCTCTGCTCCGTGAGACACTCGCTTCTCACATGAATCACTCCTCAAGCCATAATTATCCTATAGACCATGAAAAAACACATCTTTCCTGGCCACGAGATATAACTCATTCCCTCAATTTCATTTACTCGTCCCCACGATTTAGCTAACTCATGGCCATGAGATGTAACTTTTTTCCATGATTTAGTTAACTCACAGCCGTGAGTTATAACTTTTGCCCTCAATTTAATTGACTCAATCCCTCAATTTCAAAGTCTGAACCTGAGGGAATGTGTTATATCTGGTGGCCAGAAGATTGCTAATTTGCTGCAACGACTTCTATCTTGTGGACACATAATTGTATTTATTCATGTCATAGCACTTCTCGGGCTCTGTAATTCACCCTCCACTATACTGAAAACACTGCTTCAACAGTTTATTCTTTCTTTTTGAATTCAGTTGCTCATTGAAAATATTCAGTTATTTCAGACCTGGTGACTGGTATTGACTCCAAAAAAGTTGGTGCAGAGGTACTCAAGAGAAAATAATGATGTAATATTTGGTAACAATAAGGTGTTGTGAAACAAATGAGGCTAAATGGGTAAGCTAATAGTATAAATGGAACATCCAAAAAAGGTGTAGACCCACTAGAGCAACGATGAGTTTGAGACTCACCAATTTTCTTACAAATGTGTAAGCTTATAATCCATCACTTTGAGAACTACATTCCCCAAAGATAAATTGGCAGGATTTTGGATATTTCACCATCTACAGTAGCAGTATATTTCAAATATGAAAGGAATCCAGACAAATCTCGGTATGCAAAGGGCAAGGCCAAAATCAACTTCTGAATGCACGTAATCTCTGGTACCTCGTGCGTCACAGTCTAAAGGAATGTCATTGTAACTGTAATGGACATCACGACATGGGCCCAGTAATATTTGGGTGAACCTTAGTCAGTCAATACCATTCAGTAGCACTGTCAAAGCATGGTTTGTGGTCTGCTGAGTCAACATTTCAATCGGTGTTCAGAGAAAGCATTTGCTGTGTTCTTAAGACCAAGGACAACCCAAGCTGTTACCAGAGTCAGATCCAAAACCTAGCATCTGTCATGGTAAAGGGATGTGACAGTGCGCATAGCATGGTTGACCTGTGCATTTGTGAGGGCGCCATTGATGCAGAAAGATATGTAAGAATTTTGGAGCAACATATGCTGCCATCTGAAGGTCATCTGTTCTAGGGATGTCCCTGCGTTTTTCTGCAAAACGACGCCAAAACACATCTTGCGTGGATTATAAGTGCATGACTGAGTAAGCAGAGAGTGCAGCTGCAAGACTGAGCATCCTGAGGTTCTAATATCACCCTAATTTAGTATGTGCGGTGCATTATTAAGCAAAATATATGGCACTGAAGGCCCCATACAGTTGTGCTGCTGAAGAGCCTGTATATTGGATGAATGGGGGAAAACTGTACTCTCTAGACTTGACAAACTGGTGTCCTCAGCATCCAAACACTAAATGTTTGTGATTAAAAGATGTTGTGATGTTGCATGATGGTGCTAAACCGTCAACTGTGCCAACTTTTTTGGACTCAGAAGTCTGAAGGACACTATATTCGGTCTTACTGAGTGTCAACAAGTACTGTACTCTAGGCTTGTATTACAGTGTTCAGTATTGCAGTTTGCTGCTGGCAGGCCCCTCGTTTAAAGCTGTGACTTGGGGTAATGGGATCTAAACTCCCCAAGATAATGCTGCACAATATTGACTGGAAAATCAAAAATCCTGTTGCGTCCTGACCCCTATGACCACTAGAGGGCAGTGTTGCACACCACAAGTTTAGCTGTGAGTTTTTCTTTTTACTAAAATCTGTCAGTCTTTGATATGAAGCTCAGAGACCAAACACCTCCACGTGATGACCTGGGAGCTACTGTGTGTGTGTGTGTGTATATATACAGACATATATCTGAACTGGGTCAGTCCACTGAAGGAGTCCCAGCTGGGCTTGCTCAGTGGACAAGAATAGCGAGCGAGGATTGTGCTTTGAGCTGTGACAGAGGTGTATGTTTCATATCGTCCTTACACTCCAATGGAAACGTTTGGAGCTGCAGTCTTTCCTGCGATAACCAGGGTGCTGTTTCAAAGGAGGAAGCCGCTCTACAGATTCTGATAAAATGGCCGCCCGTAATCTGCGTGAACAAAGCACTCAGCCCTCGCCACTCCCCGCCTTGCCCAATATTTCTTATTGATGACAAAGACCGGAGTTTGAATTTCAGTGGCCAATTATCAAAGAGACCCTCCTTCATTGTAACTGAAAATAATCCAGCAGATAGGTTTTTTATTTTTATTTTTATTTTTTTAGTGCCACCTTGACATTCTGTACAGCCTAACTTTAGTACGATTTCAGTTGTCCATCTCTATATGCTAGTTTGTTTTACTTAGAGAGAAATTCAAATAGATTTTGGTTCTATGTGGTTGTGTGGTTGTGTATTGTAGAAGTGCACTCAAAAAAAGCCCTTTTTGGTCCTAAAGCCCCTCTAGGCACCCCTGCAGAAATGTGATTATAATATGAACCCTGACTAAGAGTCATGGGAAAGATCAACACTGTGAGTAGATCAAAAGGGGAATGTGTGTTAAATTTAGATGCGAATATGAGTGTGTGAAACTGTCCTTGGCTCAAAACTGATGAGGGTTTGATGGATTGCGCATTAAAGTGCCCTTTTTTTGGTTGAAAGCACTGTGCTAAAATACCCTCCTAGTTGAAATTGACACGCTAAATTGCCCTCTTGGTTGAAAATGCTGTGCTAAAATGCCCTCTGCCCCCAGAATTAAAAGTCTGGTGACGCCACTGCTTTCAAATGGCACCAGATTGATGGATTTAAATGTACAATTTTCAAAAATTTTCTCCTGCGGGAGCGGTCCCCTGGACCCCCTTTTTTCATTTTCACTCCTGCCCTTCAAAAATCCTGTGCATGCCACTGTACACACAGCAAGTCGTGTAAAAAATATTGATCAGTATTCGAGTTCTGCTCCAGAAACGAAGTGATTACTGACAGACGGACGCATGGATGGGTAGACATACTGAAGACGATATCCCCCCGCATTATGCACTGCGGGAATAACCAGATTACAGCAGATGGCAGTTGCTGGAAAACAATCTGATACGCGAAAACAAAAATGAAATTACTCCCCACAACCGATTGATCACCAGCTGTGACCTCCGCAGAAAACCTTTCCCTTTTGCTCTCTCTTGCTATTTCTTTTTCAGTCAAACTGCTATGGTCCTGTGAAAAGGGTAAAAAGTAAAGCAAAGAGTGACGGTGCTTATTGCATTATTGCAGCATCACATTTGGATCATTATTTTCACATGAATTCATGCTATCCTGGGGGATAGCTGTATACCCGTTATCAAACAACACTCTATGCTCCTACATTAGGCTTTTCCTGAGGGAGAGCATTCACTTATTTTTCTCATGACTGAATTACCTCATAGAATTTTTATCATATTTTATGGATTATTTGTTCTCTTTACTGCCCTGTTCTGCAGGTCTTGTCCCGTGCTTTCGTGCTGCTTGAAAACACCTCAGTGCTGGGAAAAGTGCTTATGAAAAATATGAGGAGGCTAAAATATTATGTCAGTCCCTTAAGGAATCGTGTTTATCGCCATCACACAGTGTTTTCTAACTCAGAGCTATTCATTCCATTCATTCAGAGCATAAAACTATGCCACTGAACTCATTGCTTCACACAGACCAGCAGGTGCTGAGGACAGACCATAGACTGTATAATAAACATGGGCAATGTGTCCCCACTGCCTAACACTGCACAAAAATAGAGCCAAAATATCCATCATACAAACGCATATTGCATATTTGGTGCTAGAGTCTGCGCTGTTGCAATCAGGGGGTTGTCACGGTATCGAGGTCCTGCCTAGACACTTGTCCTACTCAGGTGAATTTTTTATGTGGCCTGGCTGGCTGCTTCTGTGTTAGACTGGAGACCACGGTGTATTTAATAATACTTGACGTTAGATAACATTGTCGCTAGCCTAATATTCTCTACATTGTCTTGTTAGGAAACATTGCCAAACATTAAGCTGTTGAAAGCACTTTCTGCTACGAGTGAAAGCATTGTTAAAGGGTTAGCTTGTTCAGATTTCTTCCAAGTACAGTTGTATGAGACCAAATGAGGCTAAATGCAGTGCTGTGAAAAAGTATTTGCCCCCTTCCTGATTTCTTATTGCATATTTTTTGCATATTTGTCACAAGTAAAAATGTTTCAGATCAGCAAATACAGGCGCTGGTCAACGAATTAGAATAATTTGAAATAGTGCAATCGTAAAATTTTTAAATGCATTTTTTGTGCAGAAAGCAAATCAGGTGTTCACCGCGCCTGTCCTACTTGTTAGAGTAATCACAGAACTCGCTACCTGTAAAAAATTTGCTCAGCTGAGCTTTCTAAAAGGCCCATTCTGAGAGCAGCCCGTTCTGATTCTTAAAGGAGAGCAGGCTACTATACAGACAGGTGTATGTGTGTGTGTGTGTGTGTGTGTGTGTGTGTGTGCGCATTTGCGTGTGCGTGTGTCAGACTGACAGGCATGAATGTCACTGTGAGCTTTTTAGATGAGACCTTGTCACTTGTTTATAATTAACCCCAGAACCCGCAAGGTAGACACACACGCGCACACACACACACACACACACATTTGCACACAAATGCATAGACACACAGTCTCTCTCTCGCACATACACACACACACACACACATGCACCACAGTCGGACATGCCTAGCAGATAACCTTATCACCTGGTGTGTTTTTCCTCGATGATAAATTAGCCCACGAGGCAGAGTTAGTTTGACAGGATGTCGATAAAGCTGTAGAATAGATCAGCGATTTTTCCCCCCAGAGGAGGCGGAGTGGAAGCCTCTCTAAATGAGCGACACTCATTACTCGCCTGCTTTAATATAGGCCTTGGAGCCCACTGTCCTGAGTGAGCACTGTAAAGTAGTTCGGCCAATAGCGATGCTCGCAATTCTGTGATAACCTGGGGTGGGGGGAAACGGACACAAATAAACCCCCCCCCCCCAGGGGAATGTGTCCAGGGGCCGGGTGTGGCACCTGTAGACAGGAGGCTGACCGCTGGGGGGTTTATTGTTCATACAGGAGAACAAGAATAATCCCAAATCCCATGCCTCACGCCCTGAATGTGGTCTCCTGTACAGCCAGGCCCACCATCATATGAGCCTTATTGGCCTGGGCTCTGAATATGGGACGTCTGATCAGAATGTGTTTGTATGCAGCCACATTAGACAACAATGTATGTGTTCTTTGAATATATTGCTGCACAGCTTAGTGTCTATACTGCCCCTAGAATCTGTAATATCACATACAGCCCCTGTATCCTGTAATCTCCTACACTAGTCTTGTAACATCTAATGCCAAATACGGCCCCTATAATCTGTAATATTACACATGGCCCTTGTATTCTTTAATTTCACGCACAACTCTTGTAAACTGTAATGTTACACACAGTTACACACAGTAATTTGTAATGTCATGCATGGCCCCTGTAATCAGTAATCTCACTCATGGGTTGTATAACCGGTAATGCCACAGATAGCCCCTGTAATCTTTGATGTCACACATGACCCATGTTGTCTGTAATTTCATCTGTCCCAGCATCAGCAAAAGTTCAATAACTGCTGCTCTAAGTGCTCCATAAGACATGGACTTCCAATTTTATGAATCGAGAGAGGTTTGTCGTTCCTTGAAATATTGAGGATGTTCATTTATGGATTACTTATTTCGTTTAAATTATTTCCAATGACACAATGGCATCTGCGGCATTTCCTGTGCATCTTTACCCAGAACACACTTGCTGCTAATGTGAGATTAATGAGCCATGACAGAAAACAGTCGAGCATTCCCTTCCACAAAACACACACACACACACACACACACACATACACACACACACACACACATACAAACGCTTACACACATACAAACGCACACACTCATGCATAACTCCACAGAGTGGGTTTCTCCAGTGAACATGTGACTGTGTCAGTCAGATAATGCTACCAGGAAACCGCTGGCCCATCAAAGAGACCTATCCGTAAGCGATTCAAGATGGCTGCCAGCCGCATGACAGAGACACACATAAAGGCGATGATAGATGGGGTGGAGTGGAAGGAGGTGGGTTGGTGCAGCAGGTGAGAACAGAGGAGAGAACTTTCCAGAATTCATTGATCAGAGCTAGTGGAGCTGCAATTTTTTCTTGTGGGGGGGGGGATCATGCCCCTTACAGGGGGGGCATGCAGTGGTGTTGGGCAGTGAAGAAGCTTGCCAAAAATAAACCTGAGGGTAGAAATCTGAGAGTTAAATAATTAACAAAGGCTCTATTTTAGTGCTGCAAGGTTTATACAGTGGATAATGAGAAATGCCCTCGAGTCAAGAAACATCACTGAGACATCTTACATACGTCATTGACTGGATTTACATATTAATAAACTTCTTGATTCTCAGCATAAAGTTTGTGAAGCTGAAAAATGCCCCCAATGTGCGAGAGCAAAGGGTGAAGAGACACTGCAGCTTAATCAGACAGAATGTCTGTCTTTGCCAAACTATATTCTGGCGGCCACAAGTTGACTCACTGGCCAGGTGAAAGGTCGTTACCACGGGAGAAGCTGAAACCGCTATGGACTCAGAGAGTTTAGTTTCCTGGAGGTGAATATCTTTACTGGAACTTCACTCCCTAAATCGCCACATCACTGTCCTAAAATTTCCTCCTCCATTTACCTATGACTCAAAGCCTCTGTAATGTGCCACACAGGAACACAGAAATGCATTAATATTTCTTAGGAACAGAAAATCATCAATGCTGTCTTCTCTCTCACATGCTGCGGTTCTCTAGCCTTAGCCTGTATTTACCCTTTAACTCCTCAGTTACTGAAATTGTTGTTAGTTTTTGTTTTTTTATTGTTGTTATGCAAGCTAAATTTAAATTTATTATTTGGTAAGCATATGCACACTTTTGAGTGACAGAGAATGTAATGTATTTCCAGGTAACTGCTCCAGATGTCAGACCAGCTTCTCTATGCTAAAGAAAAAGGTAAAGAAAGTTCAACATGGAGACCAATATTCTTTAATAAAATAAATTAACAGCAAAAATAAAATGGTGGCCGACGTCCACACATACTGCAGAAATATGTCAACATACGTACACTCTGAATGTGATTTGGTATTTGATCAATAAACTGTAAACGGCATATCCGAAGGATTGAGCAATTGTATGGGGTGAGTAAAGGCGAAAATGTAACTCAGTAACATCAAGCTAAAGGTGTCCGCTGCGCTCGTAATGAGTGTGTTTTCGTGACTGTGACGGCGCATTTCTGTGGCTGCAGAGAAGCTGCTGTAACTGTGGGAGCTCCTTCTGTGCCCGCTGCTGCTGCAAAGTACTGAGGTCCAGTCTGCATACAGCAGGTGAGTTCAGTACTGAACCGCACTTAGTACTGTGTCGTCTATGCCTGCGTTTCGCGTAGTGTGCATGTGTTTGTGTACGCTGTGTGTGTAGTTATAGTGTGTGCTGGGTGTAGTGTGTGTATGTGTGCGAGTGTGTTTATTCGCATAGTGTGTAGTTATATTGTGTGTGTGTGGTGTGTTCGTGTGTGCATAGCGTGCGGTTATAGTGTGTGTGGTATAGTGTGTATTTTTTCTCAAATAAAGTAACTCTCTCCTTGTCCTCCACAGGACCTTAGTATCAAAATGAGAGGGTGTTTGTGTGTTTTGTGTAGTGTAGGGTATGTGTGTATAGTATTGTGGTTATTGTGTGTAGTGTAGTGTGTGGTGTAGTGTAGTGTGTGTTTGTTTTCTGCAGTAGTAACTCTGTCCCTGTTCCCCACAGATGCTGAGGATCAGAAGCAGACAGTGTTTGTGTGCACACTGTGCAGTGTGTCGCTCAGGAAGCAGGAATAGAGCCTCCATCGCAAACATATACCCCACACACACACACATATACCCGGGTGCGCGACACCACACACTCTCGCTCACAATCTGCTGTGTGTTCCTGAGGCGTCCTATTTCCGACTTTTTCTCAAATGTCATTTTTGCAAATGTGAACACATCAAGTAAGAACTGACATTTCATGACAATTGGACATTTTTGACTTTTTGCTGTGAGGTCCTTCTGACCCTTAACCCCTGGAAAGACTCTGCTTAGATGCTTAGATGCTCTGCTTAGATTTGAAGTTTGTCTCTCTAATAGAACCAAAGCTATTAAAGAAAATATATTTTTATCGTTTTGCATGACCTTGACCTTGAACTTTAAGCCAGGTTTTGGCCAAAATTTGAGCAAATATGGTGGTTGGAGAGAGGATTTTATAAAATAAATTTTATATTCGTTCATTTGTTTGTTACGTTAGCCTATTGTTTTCTTCAGTTTTTTTTTTCTTTTTTCTTTTTTATGTAATTAGTGTCGCATTATTATGTGATCTTTCCTCAGGGAGTCTTGTAGTTCACAGAGTGTCCTGAGGAAACTATGGGGCGCTAGAGAGTCACAGGGCACAGGCTGACGTTATTGGACAGCAGCTGGGGGACATAATGTAGGTGCCCCAACGTGGCGGCAATTAGCTGAAGTCATGTGAGCCCAACTAAATGGAAAAACATCAACCTGTTCTTCAGTAGGTGAATATACATAACTGGAGGTAAACGGTTTTACTGCAAAATATATTTTGGAAAACTCTGGTTGTTGATCTGGGTGAAAGAATTAAGTAGTCCTCATTAGAATTGGCTGTTGTGAGCATAGCCATGCTAAGAGTTTGAAAAGGTCACAAAGTTTTGTCGGCGTCAGGGTAAAAGTCACTGAAATGGTTGGAGAAATCGGTCAGACACCCTGGTGATTTCCAATGGAGAAGGATTATGGGAGATTCCACTGAGAGGTTTATCCAGTGCTGATTTTAGCATTACTTATGATTGGGCGTTAGATGACCTTGATATGACAGCCGTGAGTGAGTGTGCATCAGGACGGGGCCCTGGAGTAAATTAAAAAGAAAGGAGGAGGGGTCGTTACCATGGTGATTGAGCACTTAATGAAAGTGATGACGGGTTCTTGAGGGACCTGGGGAGACTAGCGCTTGCGCAAACGAGAGCGCTGCCAAGAATACCACGGATAATACTCCGCCGCGGTGCTACACCAAATACTGTATCCCCATTTCAGAATGACTATTAACAACATTCAAGAACATTCCTGGAAATTAGGCAATTGAAAGACTGGAAATAAGGCCTAAATTTGTACAACTCTTCATTACTGCAGTGCAGGCCACCTAATGTAATATGCAGCTTCATCACTGGCATTTCTGCTGGTGCATCCATGAAATACAGAGACTAATTCCTTGAGGACCTTCCTTGGTTTGATAAGAAAAACGCAGCAATGATGATCAGTTTACAGACAGAGAGACAGGAGAGTGACCCGCTCTGATTGAACTTGAAGTTATGCACCCAAAATAAATGATCACCAAAGACCTTAACTTGAGAATCATAATTTGATTTTTCTCTTTTTTTACATCAGTAAATCAAACTGTGGCATGAAAAAGCCAGTGTGCATCCTCGGCCTTTGGAACAGACGGTGTTCTCAAATGAGTTTTGATTTGCTAATAGCCTTAATTAAGGTTATAAATCTTTGAAGTCATAAACTGTAACGAAACGTGAGGATATGGATGTATTTGCAGGCAGATATTGGCTGCTGTTGGATCGATGCCAGCCTGAGACATTTATTGTTAACGACAAAGAGGCCACTTCAATTATACTTTCAATCTAATTTTGTATGTAATTACACGTATAATGGAAAATCCATTTCATAATAAAATAAATTGAATTGCTTCAGTCATATCCGCATACTATGATCAGTCTTCCTGAAATAATATGCCAAATTTGGCATATTATAACAACCAATCTCATTATAAGGACAGATTCTTCTTGAAGATCTCAAACTCAGGGTTTGTTATTCTGAGTACTAGTGGGTCACAGTGTTTGCAGGTTTGACTCCAGTCCTAGAGGGCCAGTGTCTGCAGGTTTAACTCCAGTCCTAGAGGGCCACAGTGTCTGCAGGTTTAACTCCTGTCCTGGAGGGCCACAGTGTCTGCAGGTTTAACTCCAGTCCTGGAGGGCCACAGTGTCTGCAGGTTTAACTCCAGTCCTGGAGGGCCACAGTGTCTGCAGGTTTAACTCCTGTCCTGGAGGGCTGCAGTGTCTACAGGTTTAACTCCAGTCCTGGAGGGCCAGAGTGTCTGCAGGTTTAACTCCAGTCCTGGAGGGCCACAGTGTCTGCAGGTTTAACTCCTGTCCTGGAGGGCCACAGTGTCTACAGGTTTAACTCCAGTCCTGGAGGGCTGCAGTGTCTACAGGTTTAACTCCAGTCCTGGAGGGCCGCAGTGTCTGCAGGTTTAACTCCAGTCCTGGAGGGCCACAGTGTCTGCAGGTTTAACTCCAGTCGTGGAGGACTGCAATGTCTGCAGATTTAACTCCAGCCCTGGAGGGCCACAGTGTCTGCAGGTTTAACTCCAGTCCTGGAGGGCCACAGTGTCTGCAGGTTTAACTCCAGTCCTGGAGGGCCACAGTGTCTGCATCTTTTTGGATCTTACAGGCATAACGCTTCTGCCTCCAACCCTGCAAAGTCGCCCCCCCCCCTCTCTCCCTGTGTATTGCCATCTCTCTTTCCTCATCTCTCTCTCTCTCTCTCCCCCTTTCTCCTGCTCTCTCTCCTCCTCTCCCTCGCTCTCTCGCTCTTGCTCCACCCTCAGTCATCGAGGGCACAGTCCCTGACACTTGGAGTCTCATGGAAGGAGAAACAGTCTTCACCCTGATAATCTGCCGATGATATCAGACCTATCACAGGGAATGAGCCACTTGTGTTTATTTTTGAAGGAGTTTAAGAGTGTATTGGGCCGGTGTGTTACGGAGTGGTGTGTGTAACCTCGTGGTGGGTGTTCAGGGGTGGGGTGTGAAATCAGGTGGTGTGTGTTTGAGGATGGTGTCTGTCACTCTAACCTAAACTGGAGCAGAACTAATGAAATAAAGGTGACTGAGGCGCTGAAAAACTGCCTGCGCTCTACTGCCCTCTAGTGAGCAGTTTTGCTGAAGCAAGTGAACCAGCCAGACAGGAGTCAGTATTGGTGATGGAGTAAAAAAAAACGTAAAACCGGTATTGTTTAGCAAAAGCAACCTTACAGCATATCACACTGCTGTACACGACACTGTCTTTGAGGGGCGGTCACTTCCTGCAGTGCAGACTGGCCACTTCCTGTGATGCTCAGTGTCATGCAGGGAGTTGAGAAACCCAAAAGAGGCCCCCTGTTTGATAGGTATCTAAAATGATCTATTATTTGCCCTTGCAGTGAGGGTCTGTCAGCCTGCAGCAGTGGGGTTAGCATGAGTAGAGGGAGCCACAATGAGCTCACTGTTCCACATGTCGCTGCCCTTCATCAGGCTACAATTAGCTACTGTAACTGACCATTCAGGAGAGCAAGGATGGGCCTGACCGGTGTCTGGTCACCTGAAAGGAGTGAAAGTGCACTTTATATTCATCTTCCTCTTTACTAGGGCAGGGCATTGTTCTTTTGATCAAGGACACTCTGGGAGGAAAACCAGACAGAATATCCACATAGCGGACGGGTCTGGCCCAGGTCCGGTGTCAAGCCGGCATTACTGGGTGACTACTGACATGGCAATTGGTATGGTTACCGGATGTGGGCCAGGTCTAGCAATGGTGGCACCAATTATGTGATGGCATGCCACATGTTGGCCGATTGTGTCCACAGCTGGTCCTGCAAACCAGGTCTGGGCCACAAAAGGGCCTACATTCTTTGCTGTATGTGGGCCGAGTGTAAGTGCATTATGTGGGCCAGAGCTGGGCCTCACCAGTTTTGCTATGTGGCAAGTATAGCAGGTTGGGTGAGTGAGAATGAAACAAAGGTAAAGTCTTTGGGGGTTAAGGGCCTTGTTCAAGGGCCCAATGGTAGAGTTCTTCCCAATTACATCTCTCCAGAAGCATATCAGGGCCCAAAACCCCACTGGGGGCCTGAACCAGCCACTCTGCTCTCAGCCATAAAGAAATTCACAGCTAAGCCTCCCTGCCGTCTCAAATGGACATTAACCCTCAGAGCACTACATGCAGCTATCGTTGCTCAATGATGTAAGATATCAAAATCAAAGCCCTTGCTGTATTCAACAGTAACAGTCAATTAAATAAATATTGTTTAATGAATTTATTTCGGCACCCTCGGGGTTAAAATATACATTGCTGCAAACTGCGGAATTCCTCTCAGATAAACAGAACTGAAAGTTGCTGTCAGAATCGGCGCATATCCAACACACTATGCATCCAAACTAATTGTTTCGGAGGAAAGGTCACCTAGAAACGGCAAGCCCCAGCGTCCGATTATTTTGGAATGATAACAGTATGTGTTGGAAAAGCAATACACACATGACGACGATCATCAAAATCCCCGACAACCACGGAATCGCATTTTTGAACCCAATCAAGGTCATGACCAATAGCACATACACACAAAATTCATTCATTTAGGTGAAGTAGTTTCTGCAAAAACTTGTACCCACTTTTTAGGATGGATGAAATGATGGATGGACAAGCTCCATTACAATATCCCTCGCTCCACTTTATGTTGTGGTGGAGGATAATGATCTCTTGATGTTTATTTAGACATTTGTCTGGTAAAATCTGTTTACCTGTTAGTTTGTCTTTAGCTATGATGGTCCCTACTGTAATCCAGCAATAGCAGGAAGCAGTGAAATGTAAAGTTTAGACATGTTGAGCGGATTAAAAACACGTTTTCATTTTGTGTTCCTTACCGGAGGGAAATGCGCTTAATCCAGTCTTCTTGTTGAATTACAACTTCATTCATATATTAGAAGCATGACTGGTTTTACACTCCACTCCTGCAAATGTATTTCCTTGTAAGCAGCCAACATACCTGTATTTCATCTGTGTAAAACTTTCAACGGTTTCATGTATGTTTCGCAAAAAATGTTTTTTCAATAACATCACAAATTACAAGTTTATTGGCCGTTGAAAAAAATAATCACAGGAATTAAATGTGTTGTGAGTAACACAAACAGAGAAATTAAGATGCTCTATGTCTTGAGCGATATATAATATCAGTTATTGAAAAAGTGAAGCATTTGCTAATAATCATGTGAAAAACAGAGCATAGAGATCAGAAAAAATCACTCACACCGGTGGATTGAAACGGAGTCCAGTTTGCCGTCTCATTAGAGTCCTCTCTGTCTCTGTGTGAGTGAGATTCTCCGGCTAACGGCGTTCCACACAGAACGGTCAGTAACAGCCTCCCTCGTCCGTATGAAATGATGACGTCCATAACCATGCCCCAAAACTTACCAGGTTGTCATTATGAAACAATCTACTTTTCCTTTTTTATGAATCTGTATAGATATGATTCTCTCCTTATAAAACAAGATACTGGTCCTTCCTCATATCAACACAACCCCTTTTTTTTGCGGAAATTTTGCTGGCTGATCTCTCTCGGTTAGGGCTGCAGGACGTAACCTGACAGAAACCCCACTCTGTGTCTCAGCGATTGTTGCTACAACTATTTCTCTGACTTCAAAATCAGTCAGTGAACCAGAGAATTTAGGCTGGAGAGGGGAAAATATTGTGTTGTTTGACTTGCGTTGTTTGTCGATGAGTCTGTTTATGTGTGGGTGAGGGCACATGCAGGTGTGCATCTGTGAGCCTTTGCCTGCACATGAACTTTTCTGCAAAAGCAAACTTTTCTTACGGTAAAACTTCTGTTTTGTTTCACAATTGTGTCTGCATGTACTGCATGTGAGTATGTGTGTGTTTGTGTGTGTGTATGTGCGTGTGGTCAGTGTATAACTACTCTCGTGAGGGACAAATGTCCCCACAAGAGATGCAGTAGGGTTCTGGGTTAAGGTTGGCGTATGTTAAGTTTAGGACGAGGTAAAGCTCAGGATTTAGGTTGGGGTTAGGCATGTGCTGTTTAGAGTTAAGGTCAGGGAAGGGCTTGGGGACTGAATGTAAGTCATCATGGGATGTCCCCACAAAACCCAACCTGTGTGTGTGTGTGTGCGGTCGTGTATGAGTGCAGTCGTGTGTGTGTGTGCGGTCGTGTGTGTGTGTGTGTAGTGTTCTCACTGGAAGACCGTGTGGTATGTGGGACACTGGTGGGACTTGATGTACTTGACGGCGTGTTTGAGCTCCCTGTTTCTCTTGTCCCAGGTGTGAATGGCGGTGAGGAGGAGCCTCTGCTCGACACGCCGCCCCATGATCAGGAAGCTGTTGGCCAGGCTGTGGAGCTGCGGACAGGGGCAGTCCGCCCCGTTCTTTATGAACAGAACCAGCCTCTTCAGCTCCTTCTTACGCAGTCCTCCCAGCTTCAGCACCTTCTTCTTCTTCTGCGCCGCCACCAGCTTGCGGTCGCCTCGCTCCCTCTTCACCTCCTTAATCTTCATCTTCATCGCTGGGAGGGAAGAGAGAAATCAAAACTACAGCTGAGTGACGTTCAGCCGCTGACCAGCAGGGGGAAACGCCAGCGTAAGACAGTAAAAATCCTCCCCAGCATTTATTTTGCATCACCTGGATTTGACAATCAGCACAATTCTTCAGCCAGGATGCAGAGTTAATGAGTGAAGTGTCTTGGCTCAGGTGATAGGGGTCAGAAACACTGGGCAGGAGTTTAACTCTCAGAAGTCTGGCTTTTCACACCCACACGTGACGATAGCAGTGTTGCACTTTTCCATTTTGGCAATTAAGAAAATACTGATTTTCCCATTTTAATTAATACACTTTTCCCCTCTTTGTATAAGTTTGTGAGCAGAACTGTGTGAGTGAGCACTCTTTATAATGGCAAAATATGACACTAAAAAAACTTTTTAGGTCCCCATGGATAAATCCATAGTTTTGAGTGGACTTAAAGTGAGAAAATTTCAATTCTGGCACTACAGTAGAAGTTTAAGAAGCCGCAATACCTTTATCAACCACTGGTGTTTACCAGCTTTTGGGGGAAGGAAAATCCCTGGTACCTGGATTAAATCAATATTATTATGGTGAGCTCACCGCAGAACTCCAGCAAAGGGAAAACAGGATGGAGCTTAATTAACCCTCATGAGCAACTTAAACCAGGCAGAGCAAAGGCCCTGGTGCACCCAAACCACATGTGGGAGAGTTAAGTCCCATTTACAGTGAGAAATCACACACACTGGACATTATGTCATAGTACCACACACACATTGATGATGAACATATCCATATGATAACTGCCTGTAATATCATAAAGCAAAAACAAAATGAGTGCGAAAGCGTAGGTCCCGTTTACACTTTCCATTTGAAATATCCTATCGGAATAATTCCCAGATATGATTTATTCATGTTTCATTTACACAAAGCCTCATATATGCACCCTCAATTGACAGATAAAAAGCCAATTTGCACTTTCTCCAGTGAAATAAGAATTTCAGTTGATTGCACGGGTAGTGCTCGTTTAAAAGTCACATTAAGCTGTTTTTTGAGTTAAAAAGCAAATGAAAGAGGAAAATGGTATGGAAGCAAAATGTCTCAAGAAATAGTAGAAATTGAGGCCAGCTGCTGTGAAGGTCTGGCAGAGCATCGCCAGGGCAGAGACCGGGGCTCTGGTGATGTTTATGGGTTCCAGACTTCAGGCAGTCATTGACTGCCAAGGATTTACAAATAAGTATTACAAACGTCAATTTAATTGAAGATTATGTTAGTTTGTCAGATTACTTTTGTGCCCATACAACTAGAGGAAGTACGTATGAAAATGGCCGTAATTCCCACGCAGTTCATTGAATATTACTGACAAAACCCAACAATTATAGCTGAAAGTGACGATGAAAAGCGTCCCTTAGCAAATATGCACGAACCCGACACCAAGCACGACATGCAGCCACTACACAAGTTTAAAATCAATTGGAATTCTGCTTAAATCCCTACCCACAGATTCCAGGTTTGTAGTTTATTCACGAACACTTGGAATGGAGCCATTTTTCGGTGATAAATTTCAACTGAATCCGGCTTTGTACTGGCACTCGTTCAAGAAGCAGTTCGATGTAAAATGACAGGCACACGCGATGTGGAACAGCGTTGCTGACAAATGCTAAAAGAGTCGTGCTAAAGGTGACGAGGGGGAGAGGTGGGGAGGTCACGCAAGGCTGTGGGCGGGAACAGGACGCACAGGCAGACCTGTTAAGTGTGAGCTATGCAGAACAGGTCTGGTTGTGATGTAGAAAACAGAAATGCTGAGGCAGAGGAGAGAGTTTAATGTCTGAACTGGGGGTCTTCCTGGTCATCAATCTCTCGGGTTTCCATTTTATGGATCCTTTGATCAGACATGACAGCAATGTAGTGGTAGCGCACATGCTACACATGCAGTGATGTAGTGTCAACTTAATCACACTCAGGACAGCAATGTTGGGGCAGCATATACAGACTTTGATGTAGCAGTAGCACATATACACCGTTATGTAGCAGTGAAACGTACACACCACGGGGTCAAGGTTTAAATAAGATTGACCAAGTTGACGATTGGCCGTGAATGTGGCTTTAACCACTTCCAGCATGCACCCCAAACTCAATCTGACAGGACGAAAATTTCCTTTAGCTCACGTCAGCGGGGCGCCCTCATCCTCGCGGACTGTTGCACAAGACTGTCTGCATCAGTAGGCCTGGGCAGTGTCCTCCTGACAGTTTGAGCAGAATTTTTTAAAAAAGGGCTCTTTAAATTTCGAAAGAGCCGACTTCAGACTGAGCACCTGTCATTATGAGAAGAGCCAGTCTTTCCCCAAAAGAAGTGTTTTTCGCAGGCATGGCCTCTCCGCACGTATGCGTGTCGCCGGGCTCGAAACGGGACTCCATGTCTGGAGTTGCAGTGATTCGGGCCAGCGGCTCCCACAGGTTTGCTTTCTGGCCATTCTGTTTTCTGCAGAGCTGAGCTCTCCAGCACCAATCAGAGCCAACTGGAGGTCGAGGATGACACATCCATGGACAAAGCAAATTAGAGGACTTGTAACATTTGCAAAAAATTACCCAATGATCCCAGAATCATATGTATATCTAAGCCCAATTCAAGTCAAAGATATGAGACAAGATTAAAATTTCTTCAGCTCCCTTCCAAGTTAGTGGGTCTGCGTTTCTGAAAATCCTGAGAGATTCTTCAGTCAGAAAACATGCATTTTTTTTCAGTACAGCTAGCAAGACTGTGGCAAAACTCCTGTGACTGGAGGTTATACACAATGAACTTTGAAAACAAGTATTTCAAGCAACAATGCCCAAACCAGCAAAGAAGTATCTGCCTGTAATATCAGGGATTTATGTGGGACTCATACCATTTCACAAAGGAAAAAAAAATCCTTAAATTTTGTGCAATTTGGTGCTTGTGAGCTCTCTACAGTTGTGACCCAATATTCCCACCGGAGAACCCCCAGACAGCACTTTCAGAGATTACATAAAAATCACCAGGTTTTACCATGATCTCCCTATTCAGTTTCAGAGCGGCACTAGCCCCAACAGAATGTCCTCCAGTAATAAGCAGCTATTTTGAATAAAAGGCACAGCACTTTGAAGTGTGGAGCTGGTTCTACTGCTGCAGTTGTGACCTGGAGGTGTAGGGGTTAAAACCTAATGGATGGGTGATTCATTTACCAATCTCTTGAAGGTGCACACTTAAACCTAGTTCAGCTGGTGTAAGCTGGGATTTCAATGCTTCTAGCTGGAAAACCAGTAATTAACCAGTAATTAAATAGCATAGAGTCAGCTAGTCCAGCCTTTTCTACTGGCTTAGACCAGCTAGACATCAGCTTTGACCAGCCACACAACAGCTATGACCACCAGTAGGACCTTAACACACCAATCACTATTCAGAATAAAACATACCTCTGTCTGCTTGAATTCAATCAATATTTCCTTAAAGGTCGCTTAACATTCTAAACAAGTTTTAATGTGATTATTTAAGCACTCAGATCGAAATTTCTTGCGTGATGGACACATTTTGCTTGTGTACACTGAGCCATAAATCACTGTCAAGGACAAATGTTAAGCTCGCGCTTGCATAGATAAGGCTGAATGTTGACTGAACGCAGAGCTCAATCTACAGTAGTGTACATTTCAGGATAATTAGGACAGGGTAGGCCAAACACAATAAAGAAAGTCTAAAATATGCAGAGATACCAACCAGAAGGCATATGAGCCAAATCCAAGAAAAAAAATTAAGTTGACGCTGCAAGCCATGAAATAATTATAAAGCATTAACAACACAGCTCAGTCATATTGTTTTTCACACTGAGGTCATACTGTAAGAAATAAAATGTAAAATACATAATGATGATAACAATTTTTACCTCTATGGAATTGATATCTCTCTGAGTTTTGGCTTGAAGACATTTGCTCAGCCAAAAGAGGGAAAAGGAGGACTGGGAAAAATTGAATAGCTTTGTTTCACACTGGCCTCTGGGCTTTAGATATAGTCTGGCTGATACATGCTAGTGAAAGATTATTTATGGTCTAACCTCCTCACGAATGTACCACATTGGACCATTTGATTTTGTAATCAACAACAATAACACGTATGGGTCGCTATAAAACGGCCCTGCGATATCTCATGCATCATGGCTGAGACTTTGTTTACATTGCAGATACGCATAATGCAAAAAAAAAAAAAAAGTTCAACTAAATCAATGCAGCAAACTGCCAAACTGAAGTTTTTTTCAGCATTTTATTTTGGCCCTTACTCTCATAACCCATAAAATGTAAGAACAAATAGCATTGTAAATCATTCCTCCCTCCGTCTGTGGCTTTATCACTAATAAAACACAGGATTGATTTTAGACCTGTAAACATGATTTAAAATAGTGTTTGAATCCTTTGTCTTTAATGTGGAATTTATTCACAGATTAAAGATGATCATCCCATTGATTATTGTCTTAACTACCCAATTCTCATTAAACAACATCCTAAAAAATGTAATTTAACAGGCAGTCTATTTCGCTGAAGCTCTGGGTACATCACAATCCTGTGCAAGTTTCATGAACGTTATTATCAACAAACTTTTAACTTGCATTTTGGGGGTCAGTGTATGATTAAGCAAGAGATATTTCTGTTAGGTGTCATGGCCCACCTCTGCCCAATCCTCTCATTCCCAGAGGCTCTGACCCAGCTTGGAAACCCCTGCCTAACAGGGCGAGGAGCAAGCTTAACAAACACAGACTCCATGACTAAATCTCTCTTGCATCACTCAGTATTATTCATTCAGCAAACTCCTAAAAATAGCTCAGCAAGTGGCCTTTGATTGAGACCCAGGGGTCAAGGCTGAGAATGTTTGAGAGCGACGGTCATATTCCATTTGGTAAAAAGACCATCTGCATCACTTTGCATCCCCCTCTTTTTTCTTCGGGTTCTTTAATAGCAGCAAGTGGAACAGTTTTCGCAGATCTGCGGTTTGATTTATTGGTCAATTCCTATTTGTATTATTTTTTACAGGTTTTATGCTGCAATATTGCAAATGCGCATACGAAGAAAAGTGACTCTTTGTTAACCTCTTAACCGTCACCTGCATTTTCTCACATTTGGCCCGGATTGGTATCCCACAATTCAAATGCTCACTGCTCCCACATACAATGGTTCTATTACACATGCATGGTCTCATTGGAAAGATAAGATACTGAGGTTTTTAATGAAATGCATAAAATGTTGTGACTTACAGTCAGAGAGTAATTGAGACTAGAATAAAGATATGTATTTCCGCTTGCATCATACGCTTCTGAACGGGGCTTTGCCTATTAATGTGTGTGTGTGGGGTGAATTTTCAAAGGCCACCAGGCCATGGCCGCAGGCCTCATGTATCTGTGGTCAAATTTGATCCCAAAGGAATGAAAAATGAATATTTTACAGATTTATTTGTAAATGTATGTCCATGCGTTTGCCTGGATTAGTTGAGGATTTAAGTCATAGTTTACAAATGAGGATTCAAAATTTGTTTGAAAATTCTGTAGGTCCTAATTAGTGCCAAGTGACAGTTAACAGGTAAAAAAAGATTCTAATTTAATAAAACTGTACATAAGCTAAACTGCATACAATTTTTACTTAATGAATCGGGATCAACCTGGAATTTCACAAATGTGCGCAATGCTATTAATTCTGAATGTATTTCAGTGGAAAGTGTATATTTAGAAATCAGAAAACCTCAATGAAGGTGGTGTAGACCAATGCATTCTTTGCACCGTTTAAAAATAAAGCGTCGTTCTGTGTTCTGAAATTGCTAGTTATAGAGGACCTGGCCTGTAGAGAGCCTTCCAAAGTCGCTAAGAGCTTTAGCAGAACAAAGTTGTTAAGAGTTTTGTGAAATCACTGACAGCTTTAATGAATTTGGCCAGTATAGAGAGCTTACCAATGTCAGTAACAACACAAGCAGAACTTGCCGGTAAAGAGCTTACAGAAGTTGGCGAGAGCTTTTACAGACTGAGCCAGTAGAGAGCTTACCAAAGTCACGAACAGCTTGAGCAGAAACTTCCCGCAGAGAGCCTAGTGAAATAGTGAACAGCCTTACTGGAACAACCTTGTAGAGTGCTTACGGAAGTCTCCCGCAGCTTTAGCTGATCCGTTATGAAGGCTTATGGAGCTCCTTGACAGCTTTAGCAGATCATGGCCTGTAGAGAGCTAACTGAAGCTGCTAACAGCTTCAGCTAATCTAAAAAGCTCACAGAAGTTGTCAATGGCTGTAGTGGCTCTAGCGTAACTTACTGAAGCAGCTAAACAGCTTCAGCTGATCTGGCCTGTTGAAAACTTACCAAAGTCGCTAGCGCAGAAATGCTCCATAATCGTCTCGGCCTTCAGCTCGCTGTCACAGGGAGGGCAGGCTTTTGAGGCTGTGGGGATCCAGGTAGAACAAAATCAGACTCAAATCTTTGCATCTAACCCTGATGCCATCCATCACATCATGTACAGAGCCGCTGGACAGTCACATTTAGGAAAATGTGGGAAACTACAAACCATTTACCCAGTATCTACATTGTCTGACAGCAATGTCCTGAACCAATGCAGGATAGGGACCAAGATCAGTGACAACAGCTCTGTCACAAAATAGATTCAGATATTTTGAGCATGTGAACTATAGCAACCTGGGGTGCGTTTTCCAAAAGCACGAATGCTAACGTACATTGTTAGGACCATTGACGGTATATGGTCAAACTAGTTGCATTGTTAAAGTAGTTAGCAATTATGCTTTTGGGAAACGTTCCCCTGGCTCTGATCATGGACATTCACAAATTTAATGTGCTAGATATGATGTTAGCTTCTTTAATTGTGTTTCTCCATTCGCTGAGCTGGAATGCCATTTGAAGCAGGTCACAGCAGTGTTATCGGGGGATCAGAGAGCCCTGGATTGATTAAGATTTCAGCTCTATCACAAAACCTGACCCTTTTTTAGCCCTCTTTACAATCTGTGCCTTACACTGACCAGCCCTTCCGAGAAAATGGCATTAGGGGAGGAATTTGCACCACCCTGGAACAGAGAGTTAGACTGACACTTTATAATGTCTTACCTGCACTCAGATTCATGACTGAAGCCCTCTTATGCCAGGATTTTTCAGTTCAAATGTGGCTCTTAGCTTAACTACTAATTTCCCATCAAATGAAAACAGATTTGAGAAACTGCTGAGAAAATTGCTCATACAACCTTTTGAGTGATTGTGCACAATGCCTTGCGCGGCCAATTTGTAATCATCTTATCTGTAAACCTCAGTAAGATTGTGCTGCGTCCATTACCAGTATGGGTTTGAAGGAAGAAACTTGCATAGGTAGTGCAGTTGTGAAATAATTTACATCATTTTTAAATGTACAGTGGTGTGGAAACGGGACACCTGCTCAGACTGCCTGCTTTGTTGAATCTTAAAGAGGACACAACTGAACAAATCTGCCAGATACGAGCTTAATCCTGACACACGTTCTACTGCAAAGGCACTTTTTATTTTATGCGGAATTTGCTGAATCGTACAGTTGAAACCGATCCCAGGAAAACAGAGGTTATCGGACACTTCCATAAACACTCTCCGGACCAGGACAAAAAGGGTTTTCATCGCTGGGTCAGCTCCTGGGTTGAACCATTGGACTGCTTAGGATCAGTTTAAGCTCAGTTTTAGCAGAGAAAAGTAAAGGCACACACATCTCACTGCAGGGCCTTGAATTTAGGGATTTGCATTGCACTTATGCTGTTTTAGGAATTTAGGAAACATGCGGACACTCACACACACATGCACGCACACACTTTATGCACATGCCAGCTCAGATGCGTTCTTTTCTGAAATGTTTTATGACTTTCTTAACACTAATGGTCAGAAAGGCCTACTTTGATTCAGGTTGACCCGTCGGGCAGAGAGTGCCTGAGACTTCTGTGAATGCTCTGACCACAGTGCGCACATCGTACAGCCTGACTGGCGGGTACCAGCTGAAATCCTGGCTCCGGTTGCGCCTCTTACGCAGCTGATTTACTGAGTGTGTTCTGGGACTGGGATCTCGGAGAAGGGTGCCATTTCACTGCTAAATACGCAGACAGTGTGTGAGGAACGCGCCTGCCACAGCCTGAGAAGCAGGTTTCCCATCATCTCTGCACACTCAGCTCTCTTTCAGCTGTACTTAATGGGATTGCACTGCACTCTGGGTACTGTGCAAAAGGTCAGAGGAGAGAGATAGATAGAGATAGAGAGATATAGAGAGAGCTTAAAAAACATAAGACAGACTGTGGAATGCATGCATGCAGGCACACAGAAATTCCTTTTCCGAATGATCTGAAACACGATTGTGCGTCAAAGAGTCGCTACAAGGCCCCTTGACCTGCCCCGCCTTTAGGTGAAATCCTGCATTTCTCACCTTTATCAGCCAAACCTAAAATGTGAGGCTGTAATGAGGAGATAATGAGGGGTCAAAGCAGTCAATGCCCATGTTGGGGGCTGGAGGGTGTAGCAGAGGAATTCACAAGCAATGACACTGAAGTCTCATTTGTTATTTGTCACAGGACAAGGGTCATATGAAGAGTTTGTCTCCAAAACGCATTATATCCATTTCACTCATTTTGAGTAAATCAGCTTTTTCTTTATTGGCGCCTATTGCATTTTATAGAAAAACACTAACTTTCACCATGAAAAAATACAGCTTATGGAATGAATTTCTAAAATGAATTTTTGCACCATGTTAAAGAAGCACAGGGCTATCGCTCCACAATATTATCTCAATTTTTGTATTTTTGGCAATTATTGCGTTTTAGAAACAAACTCTTCATATGTTCTAAATGGCACGTTTACAACTAAATAGTTCCACACAAAAGTTTTTCTCAATTTTCCTCAACTCTTGACTTTTATATTGCAGATCTCATGCTTTCACTGCAAAAATGAAAAATAAGTCCATCTGACCAAACTATTTAATCTAGTATTTAGACATAAAACACACATTTTTTAATCCTCTTTTCAGATAGACAAAACATCCTCCAATGAGGTGAGATCACCTAGTTTAAGCCATAGAGCACCGTAATAAATTTTAATAAATGTGGCAACTTGTTTAAAAGAGGTCCAGCACATGATAGATTTTCAACAGCTTTGAATTTGCTATCTTACATCATTGAGCAATACAATTTGTATTTAGCGCTCTGAGGGTTAATAATTTCTTGATTTGAGTTAAGACAGGCACTTTTTTTGCTGTGCAAGCAGTTTTAATTGGACAGCCAAGCCATTAAACATGAAATTCACTGCTGTCGATAGCTTTATTGTTTGTTCAATAATTTCCCCAGGTGCTGCCAAGTTCTGTCAAAACTTTAAACAGTAGTTAAGAATCATTAGCTTCAAAAGTGAACATGTTTTTGCTGACCCTCAGAAAAAAGGCAGAGGAGAAAGTATTTTCAGCACTGGAAAAAATTGTCATACGTCAACTAATTATGTACACAGAGGCTTAAATATTTATCTGATAACACGCAGGGATCAATTTATAAACAGTTATGAAGGAGAGCAACACAAGGCGGGGCATATGCAGTCGAGTGTCCGTTTTGGAAAGGAACCATCCTCCAATGCTGACAGCCAATTTGATCAAAGCATCCGCTCTCTTCTAAATCGATAGCAACCAAATCAAGATGGCTGCTGTGGCGGCCATATTGAAAATTGCAGCGCACCTGTTTTGGAAAGAAACGTTTCTCAATCCACCACAAATGAAAAAAGTGAATCTGAATTTGATCGAATCATTTGTTCTCCCAAGAAGCAACGGAAATAAAATTCTAGATGGCTGCTAAGGCAGCCATATTGAAAATCACAGCAAGCCCAAATGAACCTTCTTTGATCCACTACCAATTCACACAGCAAATTTGAATTGACCAAGCCAGCCATTCTGCTTGAAATTTACGGAAACTGAAAGTCTACGTATTGATGCCTGGACATTTGGACACTCTACCAGGGCCTCAACATAATGCCCCTGATCGACTCTTTCAAGGTCGGGGGCATTAAAACAATAACTGATATTTTAGGAGATATCAGATTATTTTTTCAACCATTCAAAATGAAATGTATATTTTTTCCAGTAATAAATTATAACAGAAAATACAGTGCATGTGCCAAATTAATTTAATTATGGACTATTTCAGGAAACAGTTTTCAATTCTTGTCAAACAGGACATTTATAAATGTAGCTTGGTTACAGGCAAGTCACTTATGGAATGAACAAATTACCCTGTGTCTTATTTCAAGGCCTAATAAGTAGAATAATTACCTGATTATGGAAATCTGTTTTTTTCTATATTGTACATTTTCATTTCTGGAAGACATTTGACAAAACTTTGCAGAAAAAAAATACGAAAAAGAAAAATTGAGCAGCTGGGATGAAGATTTGCAGCACCGATGCTGAGATGTACTGCCTCCAGAACACTGGAGGTGCAGGAAAACGGCCCATCCAGACCACAAAGCTTCTCCGCCCAAACTCCCCAACGGCGGAATGATTTATGTAGAACTTCTGTCGCCGTCTAAAGATTCATCCGCTCAAATAGTACCTGACCCAACACCAATGCCGCTACCCCCACTAAAAGAAAAGTCTATAGTTTATCCCTGTATCACAAAATTGCTTGCTTTTTTCCGCGAAGCTACTTGCCGGTTCTTTTGTAAAACTCAAATACTGCGAGCGCAGGCTTACTGTTCAGTCTACACATTACTTGGTCATGACTGATTGATTAAGCTGATTGATCAACTATCTACCTGGTCCGAGCCGTTGTATAGGTATTACAATGACCTTATCCAATGCGCTTCCTGAATTTTGCCACGGAAAATTGCGTCTGTAAGATAAAGATAAAAAGCTACGCTATGCTAACAGACAGGGCCCGGACATCTCTCTGAAGCAGCACACGTCCCCTCACTGCCGCATCAGGTCCCAGGATTACGCTAGGACGGCTGAGGGGGCCCCTGTGGCATGTTTCCGCGAGAGCATAGATCCACACTGACTAGACTTGAGCCACCTGAGCAGCGATAGCGCCAGAATTACATCTTCATGCGAAACCAGAAGTGCCCTTTGACTCCAGTTATTTTTTTAAAAAGGGGCAGAAATTCATTTCAAAAAGCAACAAGTTGCAAAACAACAGATAATATAGTATGTGTGAGTTTGGAAAAGCCCTGTCGCATTGGTTAAACTCCAACAACAGGCATGAATTTGGCCACCAGGAAACAGTGATTAGTGCGGCAGAGAGCGTCGGTCTGAGCTGTGATTTATTGACCAGCACTGCCCCCTCACTGAGACCCAGAAGGAGAAAGGTTAAACATTCCAAATAGGCGCTACCAGGAAGCCATGTCATCAAGCCTGTCATCGAGTTTTTCATCCTTCGAGTCGTCGAGCATGTCCGCGGCGCAAACGTGCAGACGCCTCCCTCGCTGGCCCTGTCACATCCACTCTAAAGCTCTTATCTTCTCTCTCTAGCTTTAGAGAAATAACGGCCCCTAAGTGAGACCTCAACACGTCAAAAAGCCTGATTTATCCTATGGGAAATCACCAGGCTCAAGATTACACACGGATAGGAAGAGAGGGAGGCCACAGGCCTCAGTGTTTTTTTATGACATGCTGGTATTCTCTGAGTAGGGAGCTGTGGGTCGTAAGATAGAACTGTGCAATAAAACAGTAAGATGAAAACGGTAAGATAAAACTATGAAATACAGTCAGTCAATGAAGTACGGCCGGGACCCTGGAGTCGTTTAAACACGTCGCCCTGGCGCAAGAACTTTTGCAGATCTCCCCCATATCCCTCAGGTGCTTTTAAACACAAAATGCAATTTATAAACGGTCTGCAAATCCTACATGTAATTAAGCCAAGCATTTCCTGACCACGTATAACGAACTCCGTAAACTGAGTAATTTATGTGTGTTAAGCCTGTGGTTTTGTATGGTCAGTGTGGTTGTCGTTCCTGTGTTTGTCTGTGTGCAGGCTATATCAGGGTCAGGAGCGAGGGAAGTGCTGTAACAGGCATTGGAGAGAATTAACACAGATGCTAAGTTTTGCTCCTGAAAGAGCACATTATGCCCATAGTTTTTGTACCTGACAAACCCGAAACAGAACAGGACTCTTGCTCACCAGAACCCCCATTCTCGGACCCAAATTTATGCGCTAAAATAAACCAGGACTGAGTCAATGGAAAAGAGACTAATGTGCGGCAATAAGTGAAGAATGATCTCTCAGGCCATTTAACCAGCTGCGGAGCCGCAAAAACAACACACAGCGTCGCAAGTTATATCCGCTCACGCGTTCACTATGCTCCGAGCTCACTGATTCAGTCTTTATCCCACTAATAACCCTACAGCACACATGCACTGTTACATGCGAGCATATAATTTTTACTTGTCAGATGCTAATGCCTCCCAGCCGAACGGACATCGGACGCTAAGCCCTGGGCACATGCAGTCAGCTGGCTTCCTGCACATATCACTACACAAGTCTATTGGAGAGAATGTGAACGCTAGTTCTCGTGTACATTTGACATAGCTACAGGGAGCTCTGTAAGTGCTTGGATCTTAACACAGCTTTAAAGTCCTGTAATTCCCTTACAGTTTACTTCATATGGATGAACACCATAAATACCCAAAAATTTAAGTGTGCACTTTCACTTTTAATCACAGCATTTACATTCATATTTACTCTTGTAGACAGAAAAATGTGTCATAACTTTTACATAGTCTTTACAAACCAAATTCTGCACTAAGGGTGTTATGCTGTGGAGAGACACCATATCTGAGAGGAAATTAAGTCAGCTATCAGAGGCTAATGTGGGCCTTGATAACTAAGCCAGGATAATTCTTAGCCAATCCCTGACCCCTGCAAGCATTGTAACACAAAAAATAGTGGCAAAGCCACTGCGCCCGCTTGGACAAACATGGCCAAAATCGAACTAGGCCTAGATTTTCATCCCATCGACCTGTACATGCATATAAAATATGAAAAGGATCCGTAAAAAACTGAAGGCGCTAAAGTGCTGACAAGACAAAAAGTTTATGGACGCACGGACTCAAGGACGCACGACAGACCACCATGGAGGCATCTAACCACAGCATAAGAGCAAAAACACTGAGGCCAGGTTCAGAGCCCAGCTCTACCCCGTTTACAGCCCATCACTCTTTCCTGTAGCCCTCATAAGGCTGTGCTGTTCTGGAGGTGTTGTGAGGTTTATATTTACCCACACTGAGGGCCAGCAACACTGATGCTTAGCTGGGGATTCATCTAAAACTGCGGGAGCCAAAAAAGATCTTTTTTTTTCTAACGCATTACTACTTTCCCTGGACAATCCAGAAACAGAGCATCATAAATGTTTGAACAGGTTACAAGTTATCTCTCAGATTTTATCTCTGCTCTGGCGGCCCTGTCGCGATAAGATCTCTTTGAATGATACGGGGCTCAAGGCTAAAAGGTGGAAGCACGACTGGCTGTCGGGCTCGAGTCACGCAGGAGTTAGTGCACGCATTTCAGCAGAGCCGCCGGAGCTGCGATGATGTTTGGAGGCAGTGCTCGCTGGCCTTGAGCTCAATGCAGGAAACAGTTTTATGTTTCTCTCTATTTCATGTGGACGAAGCCTCAGTCACCGACCCTCCGAGGTCAGATGTGAGTTTTAGCTCGTAAAACGACTCATTCTTCTGAAAGAACCACATCCAAAGATTTCCATTTTGCTGTGTCACTAAGTGTGATTAAGTTGTTCATCTCAGACGAGCTGGAATTCTCCCTGTAGCCGAGCCAGAGGAGCGCAGAGATGCTAGCAGCTCATATTTACCCTGTAGCACCATAAATAATTGCTCTTTCACATAAAGCTACAGCAACGTTTCCTTTGCACTTAGCACAACAGAAGCAAGTCTCAATGCAATTTATCTAGATGTCTTTAGTTATGCAGGGGATGTATTATATTATATTATATTATATTATATTATATTATATTATATTATATTATATTATATTATATTGAAAAGGTTAAAATACTCTTCGATTCTTCATATATCATAATTCGCATGTAAATGACTTAATTCTCCGTATATGTGCAAAACATGTCTGCTCTTTTAGAATATGAACATTTGAGGGGCATACAATGCACAGAAGTTAGGTTTATTGGATCTTATTTAACACAATCAAGTGTGAAAGGTGTTTTTATCCAAGAGGAGAATAAATATGTTGGACGTTATATATACAATATTTGAATGACACGTACATTTATCTGCCTTGTTGTACCTAGAACTTTACATTAGAAAGTTATCATCGCATGTGCATCTGGTCCTAAGAAAGTAGTACAGCTTTTTGTACATGAAGGGGTCCAATATCTGTCATCGCGTCAGATAATTTTCATCAACCATCATTCATGGGATCCCCTCTGGCATGTCACGGCAGTGAACCATATTTGATTAAAACATATGAAGACCACAATGGAAAAAAATTCAGTCCAAATTTTGCATTTTTGTATATATTAGATATTATTATTATATTTATAATAATATTTAAATATTCTATATGATTATAATATTTTATATATTTTATTTTTCCAGTGCTTCCTTTCTAAGATTGTTTTTAATTTTTAATTCATCATTTCTCCACAACAAGAAAATGTGACTCTGAACATATTTCAATTGTGGTCTTCAAATTTATTGCATGCATTCTGCCGTACTGCCAATCCTGTAGCAAACATATTATAGTCAATTCTAGCTCTCACTCTTCATGTTAAAAAGTGGTTTTCCAATGTGTTCGTTACTCCAACTCATTCCGCAATCAAAAATGTCAAAAACCACAAATGCTCAATCGATAACTGCAATCCTAATTTCATAGCTGCTTTGTCAAGTATTTTTCTTGTGTTTTATGAGATTTTTCAGTTAAGAGTCCCAGTATGCGCAGGAGCTCTGGTTGGGTATGCGGTCTAGATGCGCATCTAGGATCTTAAAGTAAAAGTCCTGCCATGTGCCTTTTCTCAAAAAGCAGCTGAGTGAACTCAGCCTTACCTCTTAGCTGAAAAATCGTGCTAATGAGTGAATCCATGGTAATGATTGAATCCATGCAAATGCAAGAGTCCACGCTAATGAACAAATCTCTGCTAATGAATGAATCTTTGTTAATGAGTGAATCATACTTGTGAGTGAATCCAAGCACATGAGCGAACCCATGCTAATGAGTGAATCCGGGTGGTTGAGTCAAAATGCTGGGGCGTATTTTTTTACTTTTCGGAGCATGGACGGGGAGTGAGGAGGAGAGAGCCGGGTGTTACCTGGTATCTGGGTGGCCTGGCTGCCGGAGAACTGCATGGGGACGCACAGGTCGTTATCCACAGGGAACTTGTCGCAGCGCAGCATGTCGGGCCAGGGGAAGCCGTAGGCCTCCATGACAGGCGCACAGCCGTCCCGCACGGCCTCGCAGAGCGAGCGGCAGGGGTAGATGGGCCGGTCCAGGCACACGGGGGCAAAAAGGGAGCACAGGAACACCTGGGTGTCCGAATGGCATCGCTTGGCGAGGAGTGGCACCCAGCTGCCGGCCTGTTGGCGGATCTCGGGCAGGGACTCGTGGTCTAGCAGGTTGGGCAGCCGCATCTTCTTGTACCCCACGCCGTGGCACAGACGCAGGTCCGCGGGGATGTCCACGCACTGGGGCCGCTTGGCATAGAAGCGGCCATTTTGAAAGTTGTCCGACTGCTGCCAGCTGTAGTAGTCGTACTCCTCGGCGGCGGATGAGGTGAGAAAGATGAGGGTGAGGATGATGGTGGTAACCTCGGCAGGTGAAGCTGGCATCCGGCGTCCTTCCATGATTGGCTGACAGGCTGAGAAAGGGGGAAGCGAATAGAGTCGAAGAACCAATCTCTCAGTGAAGAGGAAACGTTCCGGTTCAAAGGTCTAAATCCTCAGCAGTAGGGGGAGGTTGGTAATCCAGGTGGGTTTGGGTCTAAACCCCAAGTTGGGTCGAGACCCTGCCCTGCATAAGCCTTCAGTGGTCCAAGTGTTCAGTCCCCAGTGGGTGCAAGCACAAGCCCCCTGGGTAGGCCTGTTTGTTTCCCCCCCGGATGGTAGCACCTCTCAGGTGGCTTCCAGCAGCAGGTCCAGGTGGGTCCGTGAAGAAGCTCCAGGTAGCACTTAGCATTAGCCGCTAGGCTAGCAGCAGCTCTTGGAGGGTATCAAGTGGATCCGTTCTTGAATGAGCTCTAGGTGCGATTGCACTTGTGTAAGCTCCAGGTGTAACCTGTGCGCGTGTTTACGTGTGTGTTTGTGTAAGCCCCAGGCTTGGGGCAGCCCCTCAGGTGCTAACTGGAGAGCAGCGGCGCAGTGTAATCCTGTGTGTTTTTGTGTGTGTGCTGACAGGAGAGTGGAGCCACCGATGAGTTGAACTCACACCTACTGTATCAGTAGGAGATGCAGTGACCAGCAGCACTGACTTTCTGCCGGCCCCCAGGCAAGGGTGAGATTACACAGCCCCTCCCACAGGGGTTTACCTCATCGCTCATTCCTGCCTCAGCCAATCACCCTGGAGTGGGGGCGTTTCTGTCCTGGTGGATACACCCCTTTCCTCCGGGCTGCGTTCTCAGCCACTGAGCTGTGGAGCTGTGGACACATGTGCACACACACACACGCACACACACACACACAAGCACACACACACACACACACACACACACAAACAGGAGGGTCAGGTTGCATTTTGCTCCTGGTGGACTGAAGTTCCTCCTCTGTCCCTCTCAGTGTCAGTCACACGCTGGAGCTCCTCCCCCTTGCTGATCAACCCAATCACAAGTGACCAAAATGTGTCCAAAAAATAAATCTGCCAAATTTCTCAATTTTTTGGTTTACGCCTTGTACAAAACAGCATTTTGGATACATAGACATTCGCTATGAATGTACTTTTTGTGAAAAGATGCGTTATTAAGCTGCAAATTTCATTCATTTGTGATGAATAATAAGTGTGTGCGGGAGTGTGTAGATAGAGGTCACATGCTTGCATTTTTTCCCCCCACTGAGAGACCACACTTAGCTAAGAACAGATCCTCAGAAAATATGCTTTCACAGTAAAAAACCAAAAAAAAATAACCTCAAGAAACATTCCACTTATGAGTTATTCACAACGTGAGAGCATTTTGGCAGAACTTTTACTGGCTGTAAAGTGCTTACATTTCCCTGTTCCACAGCCTCACATGTATTAATTGCATCCTGAGACAAAACTGAGCAGAGATGTTTTTTTTTTAGATGAAGTTAAACTCAGAGCCAATGGAGCCGGCTGTTTTTAATCAATAATACAAAGGTGTGACACTGGGACTGTGCACCTACAAGAGGATGCATTCTGAGTCATCTCTGAGGTTTCACGCGCAATCAGCCCTGGCATTATTCACCTCATTAGAGGTCCAAAATGATGCTACATCATCATCAAGGTCTCTAGGAAGGCAGGGTTTCTCAATCAGAATTAGTTCCTGGGAAGCTCACTCAGTCAGCTAACTTAAGGATGATAAAAATTCAGCTGTGTGATTTGAGAGATGAGTTTTTCAAAGGAGCTGCGTAAACTAGATGAATTTTTCCTCAGGCAGGTGAACTCTTGGCAAAGAACCAAGTGTTTTTTTTTTTTTATTGGCTAAAATCCAATCTTATGTCTCGTATAGTGAAAGACATTTTACCTAATAAGCAAACTAATCCGTTGAGACATTCTCGTGGCTTTTATTAACGCCAGTTTCAATGGCCGACAGGAAAACCGCAGAAATGTACAGTTGTCAGCCTTAAGCCAGTCAAAACTGCAAAATTGCTGCAGAAAAGATGAGTTGGTCAGCAAAACATGATTGAAAGAAACCACAAGATACCTGAGATTCTGGGGCAGGAGATGAGGACTCATGCTGTGCCAGAGATCTCTTCTTCTGAAGTAATGAAGCACAGGGTGGGCCCCGAATTGTGTCGCAACTTGATTGAAAAATTTGTTCAATCTTTGCTCTCGTTCAGATCAGTAAACTGGATTTAAATGATCAATCCCTTTAATCTTTATTAATGATCTGCTGAGGTTTTTCTCGTGCAGAGATTCTGCAAGGCGGTTTTCTGACGAGTGCATGGCAGTGTGATGTGAAGGGCGGTGAAGAGAGACTTCACATGGGAAAATACTACTAAAATACTGTCACATATCTGACACATGTATTCTGTTTTTTTTTTGTATTCCAACTCTTTCCCAATTTTATGTTGTCCCTCTCTCTTCTTCTTTGGAATGTATAGCAGGCACAGTGTTATAAATTATTATGCAGGCCTATCTCCAAAAACAACAAAGTTTATGCAGTGAAACATGAAATGTTTTGTTTTGAATGCAGTTTAATACAGATGGTTTTACTTACTTTTTCTGTATGGTTCCGATGTTTTTGATTTGGGATTGTAAAAACTGCTTATCTCTAATATGTGCCATATCGTTAGGAATATTAATAATTACTTGACTGAAATAATATAAAAAAAATTATGTGAAAATATCTTTTTTTTATCGTTATAGTCAAAATAATATTTTAAAAATCTGCATTAAAAAAAACTCTGGCTGCGAGCTGCCCCTTTCATACGATGGAATGAATCTTTGGAGCTCAGAGGCCAAACTCTTCTACATTTCCTTCCCTCTTGAGAGGAAATCAAATTATAAAAGTTGTTAGTTTGACAGGCTCCGTGTTCACCAAAGCCTGTCACCATGGCAGCTGATTCACGGACACTTGATAACTCCAAACAAACTTGTTCTCGGCGCGTCAGCTACTCATGCAATCATCTGGGGAGGCTATTCCACCAAACTGACCAAACCCGCTTATTTATGTGCCCTATTCTCGGCCGAGTCCAAGTCCAATATTTTTAAAGGCCTTTTGCCAGGAAAAAGACTCACCCTCCCCTATCCCTTAGTAAAGCAGCATCATTGAAATAATTTCCCAGATCTATAGGTCTCGCAAACGATGGCTCATCAACATAGGCGTCACAAAATATTTGCACCAAGAGATGGCTTACTGGGAGGAGAAACAAAATTGCTGCGTTAATTTGGAAAATGAGGGTGTCCAGACTTTTCCATTATCACTGCATGTGGAATGCTCTGCCCACATTGACGGGAAGGGTCTCACTGTGTTGTGGTATGTATTGCATCATCGTGAGGTCACTGTTGGGCCAAACCAAAGGTCACTTGACCCAGGGCTTTGTGCTGTGTCTGTGTGCTGTCACCCTACCATTGGCAGCTCTGTCAGTCAGAAAAGGTCCCTTAAAATGGACAGAAGATCATATCTTCACTAAAGAATGGGAAAATCCCAGCATGTTTGGACAGTAATTAGATCTATTGGTAAGGCACATTGGATTGTTACCATTTCAACTAAAATGGCTGCCCTTCAGTGGGCCTATGACAGCCAGACCATGCAAATGTGACAAAGTAAAATTGCGATACAATCAATCAAAAATGATGTTTTCCATTTTTAACCCTTTAAGCCGGGGCTATTCAACATTATCCTGCAAGGCCCTTGTGGGCGCAGGATTTCATTCCAACCAAGCACTTACACACCTGATACTACTAATCAAGCTCTTTAGCAAAGATTCTTGATGTTTATTAGTGGTGTCAGGTGTGTAAGTGCTTGGTTGGAATGAAAGCCTGCACCCACACCGGCCCTTGCAGGATAATGTTGAATAGCCCTGCTTTAAGCTCTTGCTCAACCATGCGTTGGAGCAAACCAATGCTTTTCCATTGCGTTTTTCTTAATGAAGAATTTAAAGGGTTAAGAATTACTACTTATCATTCATTGTGTCAAACTTCAAGATAGCGAATGCCTACCTCCATTTCGGAATGAAAACCACTCAGAGCTATGAATTCCCAGTTCAGAAAATATTTGTAGTCACAACCTGTTTTTGCCTATTGGCACAATTCTTCCGCCCAGATGGGAACTTACCTAGAAAAATTAGCGGGCCGAGCGAGAGGCTGGATGAATCAGTAGGCAGAATTTCTACATCTTAACCATTGATCTTCATATCTTTATAAGGAGTCACTAGTCGCTGGTGAATTGTGTTGAGAGATCATGAGGCACCTGTGGATTTTATATTCTGAAACAGCCACCTGACTGCCAAAGAAACACATCGACATGGCAACAGTGACAGTTATTCACTGAGTGGGGTACTCCGCTAACCAATGAGCCGTGGGATCAAACTTTCATTGGGGATCTGGGCTAGCAGAAGGCCCTTCACCCGTAAAACCACTTCAGGGGAACAACCTCTGTCTCTCTTCCCCTCACTGACATTTCTCGTGACACGCTGTACAGGCAAAGAAATATGGTCTCACAGGACCTTCCCTGGTCAAACAAAGGTTTAAAAAAGAGAGGGATGAACACAGCTTGGTGAAAACAGTGACAAGCTCCCGTTATCTGCAGATTTGTGTAAGCAATTGTGTCAGTGAGTGTCCGCCCTCAGAAACTCAAACACTGGGATATGTTCAGGCCCAGCGATGCTGGTAAGTGCGTCAGCATTTTTGAGTAAAAATTGTGCCATAGTGCTAAAACTCGCACTGTCCGACTGCGTGCCTGCCGTTGATGCATGTTACACGCATCACGGCTGCGGTGTGGCTGGATATTGTACCATCACTGTGAAGTCCTCGTCTTATTTTCCTGAATCTAACCAAACTGAGACATCATTTCTGCCGTGGGACATCGTTCTCCTTGCGTGACATGGAGCAGGCCCCCACCCCCCCTCAATGACCTCTGACCCTCTCCTTATGCTCAGCCTATTGGCCGGTCGGGGAGAGGGTTAAGACACTCCTCCTCTTCAGGTCTGCCCTTCATCACCTGTCTGGGTCTTTTTAGGGCAGGGGTGGAATTTCGGGGGCCACAATCTACTGTCCATCTCTCTCATCTCTCAGGTGTGCATTCCGTGCGGATTGTCAGGCAAAAATTCCGACCGCAGCCATGTTCCAGACACTGCTGCCTGTCCTGCCCTCAGGCCTGACCCATGGGTCCATAACTCCTGCTTAAAAAGCCTCAGCCCTGCTCACATCACTGCTGCGGTGAACTTTGACCTCTGCAGAGACGTGCTTGTGATGCTCTCAGGAGTTCAGACGTATTTGAAGATAAGGAAACGCAGGACTCAAAGAAGAGAGGCAGGGCTGCTGTACACTCCCTCACCGGTGTGTTTACGTCTGACGATAGACTGTACCATAAAAATCACTGCAGATTTCACGCTAGAATCTATATAATCAACTGTGCTTGTGAGCTGCTGGATGCACTTCCCTGCTCCACCACAGGGGGGTGTGGAGGTAGAAGAGCTCAATTCCACTAAATCTGTGACAGTAGGCGATAGCCCAGCTGTGACAGTGTTGTAAAATGGGATGGAATAAGATGATTTAATTACTTGTGGATGTGGAGGGAGTTCGGATCCACTAAGGCCAATCATATTTGCTACTTGTCGTTCCATTTAAAATCAGTGTGTTTATGCCGTAGCGAACCAGCAATTTTGTCAGGTGAAGAACACGCATCTAACCTGCATTACTGCCAGGTCCTTCAGTCCTCCGAGAGCTGCACTCCAAGGTAGTTAAATGTGGAGCTGTTGTGGGGGATAAAGGTTGCTTCACCTGGTAATGTGTTTTGTATGAATAATGTGGGTGATTTAAACCGAATACAAAACAGCAAGCGTGGTATTAAATCAAGGGTGAGACTGAAACAAATTATTCATATTTCCCGCACACAAAACATTTTTCACACGAGCAAAATATCCCTTCACCCTCCCCTTCATATTAGACCTCACCACCATTTTGCAGGCATTATTTATGGCTAAAGATAAGGAAATTTAAAATGGAAGGGAGAGTATATTTGCTTTTTCATGAACAGCTCTGATGGCTAGAACTCATGCCCATGAAACTACCACAGAGGGACAACGTTTGCATTTATAGGTGGATTTAGTGAATCAAAATGCAAATGAGGTCTGTGACATGAAATTACTCAGCACAAGCTTTATTTACTCCCACACCTTCTATTCTGCCATCCAACCTCTTGAGATGCAAATGCTTTGATTTTAGAGCAGGAGACAACCAAACAGGGCAAAAGCGACAAATATGCTGTTGGTGAGGGACGAATGTGTGCACCCCGTTACCGCCACATGCGTTTTCGTTTGCAAAGGCAGAAAAATAGAGCCCAATTTGCATAATTCAGAAAGTACAAAACATTCATCACACCAACATTTATTAAGGAACATTTTCAGAGTGAAACATACCTTTTTTAATTAAAATGGACCCCCGGGCTGCTAACACATTTTGAAATTATATTTAAAGGATGTTAGTATTTGAACTATACTCTTAGATAGTGGTATCTGCATGCAGCCACAGCTAATCTTTTGCAGATTAGGCAAAAATGACACATATCACGCAAACAGATATAACTCATTGTTATCCACGCAGATCAGATCCTGGTAATTTGGGGGAGATATGTAACTTTTATTTACAAATACTGACATTATTAATGCACCAGGCCAAGTCAGAGCCCATGGTATCTCCTGACCCCACAGGCTAGAGAAACTCTCTCCCAGCCTGTTGAGTTGATGATCTACAGCACTTCTACACAGCCCTGAGCTCCTGAGTTTGAGGTTTGAAGTTTATCTGTTTGAGCTGAGCCTCGATGATGGCATGGCTTTTATTACTCCACACCACTGACACACTGACACCCTCCATCTTTCAACACCTAGTGGCACTCCGATAAGAGCATGTGGCCAGCTCAGAACATGTTAAGTCTTTATGAAACACAAAGGGCATTTTACGTATCTTGGCCACATCAAGATGGACGTTATCTGATTGGTGTGGGGAGCAGCTCTGTGTTGCACCACTGTGGCTTCAAGTTTAATTGAGAGGGTAAAAGAATGTAGGGTGAACACCTGCCTGAGATTTTTGACCAACAGCAGGATATTCTTTTAAGGGTGAGAGATTTTTAGTGCAAAGCCACTGACAGCAAGATGCGGAGAAAAAAAAAGTTAAAACATGTCGGAAAATGACAGGTTTGGTGTAGAGTTTGCAATATTGTATGCAATGCGAGGATTCTTGAGACATTTAAAGACAAGGTCTTTATTGAAATAGAAAATGTCTGACTCGGGAGGTGATGCACATCTGCGTCTTATTCAGCCAGCCAGAACATCAGTTTCAACTGAACAGAGTTTCCTTTGATAATCAAACGAGAATTTAATTATGCTTGATAAGGAAGCAAATTCCGCCAAAGTTAATGAATCCAGGTTAGAGTGCTGTACTGTGTGTCAGGGCTAACCGTCATTACTGATTACAGGAGTTTACTGTCATTACGGATCAAACATGAGTACCCCATCATTACCAACCATACAGGAGTACCCCATCATTACTGTTCACACAGTTTATCATCATTATTCACAGCTCACACAATCACACACACCAGTTCAGCATGATAGTACTAATGATAATTAACCTCGACCTGCGATATATTTTCACAGTTGATGGCCCAAAGTCACATGAGATGTGCCCTCCATGGAATGCTTGACTTCAAACTTGATTTCACGGAGACTGGCAGCTGCTTAAAAAAAGAAAATGAAAAAAAACTGAAGACATTTTAACTGACAACTTCAACCAATAACGAAAACTGGCATTACCTGGACCGGCCTTTAGTCAGTGATCTGTGTCTCATGATCTAGGCTGTTAGGATGGAGTAGCTCACCCATATAAGGAATAGCATGTACATCCAGAGCAAAATCCAGAGCAGTTTTCAGTCTCTTTAGCTCATTAGATAAAGCTGTTGTACAAGGAGAGGGATGAAAGCTCGGTATAATCATCAAAACAGCCTAACAATCATGTGATGAATGTGATGTGGATTTAATGGTCCATAAAAAAACTGTCTCTGAAAGGAATTCTGATTTGAAAGTAATTCCAAAACCTCACAAGTCCTGCCTTGCAACTATACTCCAAAAAAGTCTATTTACGCTGGGCTCTTTTGACATTCCTTTTCTGTACATATCTGTCGCGATTTCAGAACATTCCCAACCTGAATGAAATTCAACATTCCTAGGACAACATTGACCAAGTTTCTCAGAAACATGAGGACGAATAACTTTATAACGCTGTTCCTGCAATGTTCTCGGTGTGTGACATGAGATTACAGCTCTGCTGACACCTGCTAAATGCAGACATTGGAAGCCTTTGTGCAAATATCTCACCAAAGTGCCAGCAATCATCAACGCGGTTACAGCTGAACTCTTACGCTCCCTCTGTGGACAGGCTGGGTCATTTCAGTCACGGGAGGAGTACCAGAGTAAACTGATCTGGCATCAGGCTTCTCGACCCAAACATAACTAGTTGACAAGATCAACCAGTCAACCCTTGTCTGAGGATTTGATAAGTATGGGTAAATTACAAGAACTTATTTACAAATAGGCTTAGTTACAATGGAAAAGCGTACAATCTTTTTGGGGGTAAAAATGGAGAATTTTGCTGAATAATGCTAATAACATGCCCAGGCAAGCTACTGAAGCTGGAACATTACTATTGCTCAAGTGTATAATCATAAATACACACTAAATGGCTGCCGGATAGCTCACTCGGTTAAGGCACTGCGAGAGGTGACTAACACGTCGCGGGTTCACGTCACCGGCAGGGGTCGGCTGCTTTTTCAGAGTAGCGCACAATTGGGCATCGCACTACAGGGTTCCAAATTGGGAAGGGACTGCCGGATTAGGGGATACAATAATAGCTTTGTTCGTTGCTCCAGCGCCTCCTGTTGGCCAGACGGGCGCTCATCAGGAAGACTCTGGGTTTGTTCATGTCCGGGTATCCTCCGCCCTCGTTCTGAACTTACGAGGATACCACCAATGAGTGTATAAGAATCAGTGGTTGACAGGCACGTTCTTCGGAGGAGAGCCGTGAACTGTCCTCACTATCCTGAGTTGGCAGCAAGGGGTCGCATACGAGCAGGCTTTGTACGTAGTTCACCATTCCAGATTGGGGTGGGATTGGAGATGCCAAATTAAAAAAAAAAAAAAAAAAATACACACAAAATACAATTCAAATGAAACACATCCGAACTATGCTATGATAAGCGTAATGTCATAAAATAATTAACTTTTTTCTGTGCCATTGTCCAAAATTTGAATTACATTAATTTTTAATTAATCTAAAGAAATTTTAGAACAATTAATAAAATGTCTTTCAGACAGGGCACTGAAGCGTTTGAATATTTGACATTTTTCATAGAGAGTACTGTGTAGTGGCAGGAGTTTGGGTGAGTGTCAGGGGCCTGATTCCGTGAGGATCTGGACAGAGTGCGCAGTGTGCTCAATTTCCTATTGACCCTCTTATCTAATGTGATTTACAGCTGATTTGACTGCTCCCTTAGACCAGTGCAGGGATCTTATTGTGGCTACAGAGGCTTGAACTACTGACCTCCCATGTCTACTACCCGCAGAACGTGCCTCGACAAGGGCAGTTAGTTAAGGAGAAGTTGATGAACGAGAATTGTTCTAATCCTTTCATTTTGACGGTTTGATATTCCAGTCACTTTAGCAGTCAATGCGCAAAACTAAAACACTGTCTTTGGCTAGCTCCTTGGACCTGTCTCAGATGTGGTATTGTGTTTCCTCTAAACATCTGAGCATCTTTATTGAGACAAAATTTCCAGATGATTCATTTTAACGTCAAAATGTTTTGTTACACAAAGCTGATCAATCACAGGAGTAAAGTAAAATATTCGGGTGCAATGAATACAGTTAAACAGGTCTTCCTGTGAAAGTGTGCTGGCAGCAAATGTCTTCAAAGACATTCACTTTTTCCACGACTCCAGTTTGACCAGGTTATTCACAGAAATACAGTCTGTGTGTAGATACCAGCACCTCATACTGCACATCCCACACCACACAACTCTCACCTAATGGGTCACATGTCATACACTTCACTCGTCACACTGCTCCTTCCTATTGGATGGGTTAAATGCAGAGGACAAATTAAACCACAGGGTTCAATAAAGTGTATCTTATCTTACATCTCACACATTACACATCCCTCCGACCCGAAATCTCATCTCACACCGCACACGTCACACCTCACACAACATACCTCACATCACACCTCGCACAACATAGCTCACACCACATACATCCCTCAGGCCTAAAACCTCACTTCCCACCACACCACACACCTCGCTCCTCATACCGCACACCAAGCTTCTCACAACTGACACTACTCGACTTATACCGCACACCGCACACCGCACACCAATGCTAAGCTACAGGATGCCTTTCCTCCCTTAATCCAGCAAACCCTCCCAGGTCATTTTAGGAATGATGAGTGTTCAGACCCCTCCGGCTCATTCCGTTGTCTGACGAGCCCCTGACCAACCATCGGGGCTGAGCAAAAACAGAGCAGGATTAACCGCTCGTGCCAAACGTCTTCACCATGAGACACTGAGAGGAGCTTCAGCGCGCCTGTAAAGATCTGCGCCTCGGCAGCTGTGGTGATTACTTGAAGTTCTGGAAGATTCCAAGTCCAAAATGAGGTTTTTTCTTTTTTTCTGTGAACCCTCCAGCTGCCCCTTTAAGGAACATGATTTGCGCTTCTCTTGTGTTTGAGTTGACAGCTTGAGATACAAGCTCACATCCTTCCTCTCGGTCTCTTCACTTCTGTCTCTCAATCTCTCTGTTCCCTTACCTCTCTCTGCCTATGTCAGTCATCTTCTCTCTCTCTCTCCCTGCCTCGATCGGTCTCATTCTATCTTTCTCCCTCTCTGCCTCAATCTCTCCTGTTCTCTATCTCATTCTATCCCTCTCTTTCCATTATTCTTCATTGTCTTCTAAGCTGGTTTAGTTTTGAGCTCTTTGCTCGCTGCTCTCGGTATTTAACAAAACTTATGCCCACTGCTTTAGGGATATTTCCCTGCACCATCCAGCTCCTATTTGGCTTTCTTCATAGTTAAAAGCACCCCTGAGTAACTTAAAAGTTTGTGGTCTAAGTATGTTATAAATAATGTCGCCATTATGGTAACAGTTGAATGTATTTCTGTATGTTGATTTCATTGTTTTTAATATCACTTTTTGCTCATGTTATATGATAAGTGGATTGTAATAAGGCTACCATCGCAATTGACAGCGAGGTCTGGATGGTTTTTCCTGTTAAAATAAAGGTAAAATAAATGAATTGAGGCTATTTGTGGATCTGTGCCTGGTTCTTTCACTGGAGCTCATAACAAATAACCCTTCCCTCATATGTGCCTCACCATTCCACCCATCTGCATAACATTCTAGCTCTTTCTGTGCTCAGACCAAGCTTGACTATATTTTAAGTGACAGCCATAATTGTCCAAGTTAGGTTGGATATTTCATAATTTTGGTGACATGTGTTGAAATGTTTACGTGTCAAATTATATCACTACAATTTTCAACTTGATCACCATGTGCGGATACATTAGGAATATGCCAGACTGAATTATTTATTCTTGAGGATGGATTAAAATTTTTAATGCGCCAAGAGAAAAATGTGCCTTGATATCCAAAAAATATTTTTAAATGGTTTTGAATAGCCTTTTGTAAACCAGAACGACTTCTTGCGAGGACATTCAATACAAAAAGCATGAGCCAAATTCAGACCAATATGGAGCTAAACACAGGGCTGTTTGGCATGCCTGATCTGGCGTCCGACGCTGGGGTTTGAATAAATAGCTAATGGAAATGCCACATAAAAAGAACCGCAACTTTGAAGTAATAGAATGACGCTCAAGATAACTAAAACAATATAAAAATTAAACCTGAAAAATTGATCCAAATAGCTGCTAAATTGTTGAATGTGACAGAGTCATGTTGAAAGTGGCTGTTCAGCAAAAATGTGCTTAAATACAAAATAATGTTCAACTTCTTTGGCAAGAAGAAATCTTAACAAGGTTTGCTGGAAAGTTGTAGAACACAAAAATGACCTCATAACTGAATAGAGCCATTTAAGCCCAATATCTGCAGACACAGGGTGGTGTGACCTCTGCAGAGCAGCTGCGAATGGCAGGGCCCTATTTCAGAGGCATGACTTTGCCGTGTCGCCAATTCAGTCCCCTGACTGTTCTTAACTCCACTAAGTTTTTTCTTCTTCAAGGACTTGTTTCTCACATCTTCTTCAGCAGTTTTGATTCTATCCAGGAAGCTGACGACATCCGATTGGGCATTCGTAGAGACAAACTGAGTCATATTCTTAAATTAAATGGGGCATTTACTGTTGGCCCTGCAAACGGCCGTTCATGAATACGCCTTGTGTTCTACGGGTTGGCGGCCTTTTGCTATTGGGACTTTTAGGATTCTGTCCGCGAAAAGTAAAAGTATCATCACAAATAGGTGAACTAGACCTATAAACCACACCTGGAGCTACAACAATTAATACAGTAACAACCAATCATTCAACTTAGGGAAAAAAGTTTCTCAAAGTCAACCAAACAATATCCTTCATCGCTGCCTCTGTTATTATTGTTAGGGACTGCCATCCACTTGTTATAGAGATTTATACAATAATGTATCTGCTGTTATGCAGATGGTTTTGGTGGGGATGGACCTCTTCTGTCACCAGCATTGCTAAGCTACAGAGTGCTGAAGCGCTGCTGAGTTTGTTCTTCAAAATGCTGGGAAAATACATTTCATTCAGTGGTTTCAAGGCACCATCAATAATATGTGGTACGCTGTACTGGGGGCTATAAGACGAAACATGACACTGGCAATAAACTTAACATTACCCCCCTCCCGACCCCTAAAATAACCCTTTACCCCACCCCCCTTCAGATCACAGTCTCATCCTGGCACTTCATATAGTGACGCTGCCTGACCAAGCATTGATATACGACAAGAAAGGAGGGTTTTGGCATCCTTATTTGATGCCATTGTTAAACCCTACCCCCTGACGCTTAACCTCAGCCGTAATCCTTAACAATTTCATTGTAAATTGTTGTATATTGATGCTTGGTTGGACAGCATCACAATATGACTAGATGATGAGTCAGAATGAGACTGCAGTTACTCCCCAAATAACTGTGACCGAAATCACTCCCATTCGTTTGCAGCCACACATGAGGTAGGAGAATGAGCTGATTCACACTGAGCTCTGGTCAAGGTCACAGTCGGGCACGATCCCTTCCCGGCAGAACCTTTACTTGGCTCAAAAAGAAAAAAATTACACAGCTGCTTGCTCATGCACTAAAAGTATGAGATGTATTAACCTTTAATGCAGGGCTTTTTTTGGTCTCAAAGGGAAAAAAAAAAAAAATTCAGTTCAGCAAAACTTCTGGGAATGTCCTGATGCTACTAATTTGAAGCAACCAAATATCAAATTGCCGAAGTATTCGCTCAGCATGGGGTAAGCTGGCGACGTCCAAATGAAACGAGACGAGGTTGTTGACCTCCCTGATTCAGGCAGTGACTTTAAAAGAGAGACTCAGAGCCTGAAAATCCTCTTGACAACGGCAGCAATTAATACTAAATACTTTCTGTCAGGTCTCTGCACTTGGTCTATGCAAAAAACAAACATTAAGAGGCAGTATTTCAGGACAAATACTACTCTGCATGTCATGTTGCCGGTAATTCTGAGACGATGACACACAGATGTACAGGCATTTGTGGGCAGTTGAATATTTTGCGCATTGAGGGCTACAGTATGATTATCATGATGTTAAACACAGGGGGCACAGTGAAATTATTCTAAAGTTTTCAATTAAATTTATCTCCGCATATGCTGCGTAAAACCGAAAAGGGAGCGCGGGAGCAATCCTGAGTTCTGAGGGATTAGTACTGAACATAAGAGGGCACAAGTTGTTACACTTCACGTCAAATTTTTTTAAAAACATATTTTTAAAACATATAACACAGCTTATTAGGAAGTACGAGGTCTGAAAATGGAACATCCTACAGACCAAAAAAAAAAAAACAGCAAAGAAGCTTATTTGATGTTATCATAAATTACTGACTGCGGCGGAGGGTTGAGCTGTCTGTGCTTTACCAGACCCCTGCTGTGAGTGAACGTGAACTTAATGTGATAAAACTGCGGCCAGTTCTGTTCCCCACTGACTCGACATGCCGTACTCCTGATTACACAGCGCCCAGAACCTGATGTAGAGGGGCTGTTGGCACAAGCCCGCTGGCATTAGATGAGACGAGTTAGTAAATTAAAGGGATGAAGTGTAAAGACACTCTTCATGATCTCACACCTGCCGGCCCCCTTACCGCGCCAGGCCTGGCCAACCATAACACCGCATCCAGAGCCTCCTGACGCACAGCCGCTCTGCTCACTTACAGTCCATTTTACAAAAACTTGGATCAGAGAAGAAATAAGAAATCCCTCCCTCTCCTGAGCTGAACCTGGATCGCATGGCAGAACACATAAGTGCACAGCTCAGCAAAAAAAAACCATGCTCCTTCATGTGCCAGTAGTAGCCAGTAGCGCAATGTGAAGATTTTATCACTGTAATCCAGATCAGCTCTGAATTATGCCTGTCATGCTCTATCTTTCAATATAATCAGCAAAACAGTTACAATAAAAGATGTGATTCAGAATTGTGAAAGAAAGCGTGCCAGACATGGGACCACACATGAACAGATTATAAATACTGAGTGTACTTCAGCCAAAAGAAAAACCACTATTGCTAACCCCCCCACTCCTGCAAAGCGGAGAACTGTGCCCAGTGAGGCCTTCTGATTACTGACTCCATCGAAAGGCACTAGAGTTATATCTTTTCTGGAAGTATTAGTGCCCCATGGGGCAGTCCTGGGTACAAACAGCATTTGTGAAAGGGTCAAATAATATCCAGCACTTGACTGAGCTTACCTGGTGAATTGGAAGAAACATCTCTCAGGCCCATTGGGGCAGCATCTCTAACAATCAAAACCTTAACTGGCTTAATCAACCAATCCAACAACTTTAACAATGCCTTTAACTGGCTTTAAGCTGCTTTAAGCAGGTAATAAACCAGGCTTACAGATCTGAACCTGTAAATTTCTGCACCAGCAGAGTTTCAGTAACAGCTGTGACAATATGACAATAAGATAATTATTTGAATAAGATGTCCAATGTGTTTATGAGCTTCACTCCTCTTTTGTGACATCTTTCAGTCAAGTCTGAGAATGACACAAACACACACACACACACACACACGCTCATACACGCACAGCCCCCATAAACTAGGACAGATTTTGATTGGCTCTCAGTATTTCTCACAAGCACGCAGCTGGAAAAATACTGTGCTGTTCCCAACAGTTATGACCATCGCAATTACTGTAGACAGGTGCAGTGTGAATTTTTGAGTGGGTTGGTTGATACTACAGTTATCATTCTCGATGTGCCTTGGCCTTTAGTCCCCAGTTCACAAACGAGCCAAGTGGAGATTCAATATTTTATTTTACGCAGAGAAACCTCCAATTCACAAGTCATTCTGCCAAAGAAATACAGAAGTTCATTCAATAACAAAAAAAAGGACACAATCATAATCATAATTTTATGCAGACAAGACTATTTACAGGAATCTTTTCGCGCCCTCTCTGGGGACACAGTCCGTGTATTTCACCCGGCTTCACTTTCACAGCGGACCACTGAAAGCCAGAGTCAGAGACCCAGCGGCTTTTGTAGAAAATAACAGCACAGTGTCTGGTGCAGCGAAGACCGGCCATTGTGCGTATTCAGTACATGTATACTCAACTATTAAAGCTGACCTTGTGCTGAATCTGTGTGCAGTGTTAATTAGTAATGATGGCATTCGCTGTGGGCACTGAGGCAAAACAATAGCCTGAACTCCCAGCAAGAACCATCATTATATTTTAGTAGTTTACTTTCATATTGCACAGAGAAAAATGATCCTTTCTACGAACAAATTTGGTGCTAAATTTTTGGTAGTAACCAAACACTTTCATTTTCTCAAATATGGTAATCTCAGGTCTGAAATCGATCCGCAGACTGGCTTCTCAACTTCCCGAGGCATGGTGCTATTTTATCATCAGCCACTCAATGAACAGAAGGGCTCTGTAAGAGTAATGCCTTTCTCTTTCTGAATTTAGCAAAAATCAACCGCAGCTCGAAATACACAGGAAACATGCAGGCGTAAACTATAGGTCACCTACTAAAGTAAAAACAAATTATTTACTACAAAAGAACTGTGCAAGAACAGTAAAGTTCCTGCTCCAGGTAGGGCATATGAGGGCGGGACTAAAAGGATTTCTTATCTTCTGAGTTTTGGATTTGAGCTCATCCATTGGCTGCCTCCCTCTCAGCTGGAGCAGAAAATTATGCCAGAACCTCCTCCAGAATATTGATGAACCTTGAAGTTCATGGTGCAGTGAGTATTGCGTACAACTCTGTCCATTCTATAATTTTTCAAAGGCATTTTTGGCAGTTTAACACTGAACTTTATTTTTTGACATTTGTGAACCAACCTTTGCAAAAAAAAAAAAAACATGTACCCACCTAATCTGCTCAGCTATTGGCTACCTTCAGTTTCAGGGAAACAGGAAATGCCTGGGAATAATTATGCACTGTAATCATACACTATACTGGCCACACTGGAGGCTAATAGAAAGCTGAGGAAAGGTTGGCTCAGAAATCCTGAAGGAATCGGGAATGACAGTGGGACCGCACCTGATAGAAACATCTTTACAGTGGAGTGGAGCCCACTCTTTTTGCCCTTGCAAAAACAATAAAATGGCCAGCGATTGGTGAGGGTGTTATTTGTTAAGGCCAATCACTGATGATGTTATTTGCATGTACTCAACCGTTTTGCACATATAAAAGGTCCCAATGAATCTGTCCGTCAGACTTCAATGAAGTACAGAACTATTTCTTTTTTTCTTTCAATATTCAGCCTACATGACCAGCCACGAGCATTTGACTCTAGAACACGTACTCCATCTCTAGAAACCATAGTGATCACTCTAAGACACGTGCCCTATCTGTAAAGACTGTACTGATCACTACTGAGACACGGGCTCCATCTATTAAGACCCACATGATCACTCAGACGGGCTCCATCACTAATGATCACAGTGATCACTTTGAGAAATGTCCCATCTAAGGCCCTAATTATCCCTCATCTTCTCAACCTTCTCGAACTCCTTTTCTAAGCCTGCTTCACGGGCGAATCTAAGGTAGGTGTAGGGAATCCTGCTGCAGGAGACCCACAGCCCCACATGCCTCAGATGTCCTTGACAGGCTCCAGTCATTTCAGTCAGGTGCATCACAGCAGGGAAGCACCCAAAACATGTCGGGCGATGGCTCTGCAAGAGCAGGGTTCCACACATCCAATCAAAGGGGAAATGGAGGGGAAGACAGGAGGTGTGAGCCTTGACGGGGCCGAAAGGAGGAGATCGAGGACAGGGCAGCCAGATACAGTGTAGTCAGAAAGTATTTGGACAGTAAGATATTATTTCTTGTTTTGGCAATGTGGCGAATTTAAATGAAGCAATTGCGTGAGGTTAAAGTGCAGACTGTCAGGCTAAATTGGATGGAATTTAGATCCACATTCGGTGACCTCCTCTGAAATTACTCAATATTTTCCCTGCTTACATACTTATGGCCTGAAATAAAAGTGTTTACAGGAAAAGAGGACATTCAGCTCAAGATGAAGTAGATATACCTACTGTTTTTGCCCTCTTGGGCATCTTTTGCACATGCTTTATTGGCCACATACTTGTACAGCACTATACAACCATGATGCACCCAATTATGAAAATTCCATGGCCGTTAAGACCCAAGAATTATCTGATTATGTTCGAGATAATGTTTTCCAACAAAATAAATCTGGACTATTACTTACAGACTCCTCAGAGAGACTGAAATGACACATCAAGTCCAAAACATGTCAAAACAGCCGTGTTTTGAATTACGAGCAAACGTGGAGAGAATTCTTATTTTAATCAGGTCCCTCCATCCGGGATTCCGGAATTCCACCCCATAATTCCTGATGAGTTTACCATCTGTTGCCTCCGAAAGCATCGGTCGAGCGATTGGCTCTCGCTCCCACACAGTGACTCGTTCGCTCTTCCCTCCTGATCGCTCGTTAACACGAGCTATCCTCTGCTCCGCCCGTTCCACGACTTTCTCATATTGTAGGGTTTCTTCATGTCTTTTGCTTTATACATTGTCTTCATTGACATTTTCCTCACCCACAGTCACAGGACACACCCATCACAGACCAGACTGCCTGTCCAGGGCCCTGGTTTGTATCCCATAGGAAAGTCAAACACTGTTTTATTTTGGTATGAGTCAGTAAATATGTAAACAAAGCTTTACAGATCCCTGGCGATGGCCTTCGATAGATAAGAAGATCAGAGAGTCACTGCTGTCATCCCAGAGAGGCTGGTGTGTAATTGGTCCCACCCAATGAGTATGAGGACACCCAGAAACCCCTCTCACATCTCCCAGAGAGCATGCTCAGTGCGTGATCCTCAGCTCTGGAGGGGAGGGGGCGAAGTGAGACCAAAGAGGGGGTGGAGTCAGGCAGATCACACAGCAGGAATGAGTGTTTGTGTGTGTGTGTGTGTGTGTGTGTGCACGTGTATGTGCGAGAGTGTGTGCATGCCTGCCTAAGTGCGTAAATGTGAGAGTGTGAGCATGTGTGTGTGTGTAGATGTATGTGTGAGATCGTGAACATGTGTGCGTGTGTGTGAGAGTGCGAGCTTATGTGTGTCAGTGTGTGTGTGTGCTTATTTAGCTATACTTGCGATAACCAACTCCTAAGAAACTACAGACATTGTGAGCACATTTGGCTTTGTGAGGACATATTGCATGGTCCTCACAGAGGATGACGGATGATTACTTCTGTTCGCTTTATATGTACGTTCTTTTATTATTGGTGATTTTGTTGAAGTTTAATTTTTTTTTTTTTTAATAAATGTTTTCATTTTCCCATTTTATTCTTTGTCAATTGTCAATGTACAGCACTTTGGTTCAACTTCTGTTGTTTTAAATGTGCTTTATAAATAAACTTGACTTGACTACAGCGCATTGGTTAAAGTTATGTTTACAGTTACAGCTTAGGGGAGGTAAAGGTTAAAGTCAGGGTCAGACATAATGTGGCTACGGTCAGGGTTTGGGGAAAGTTTTTACAGAAATAACACAAGTTCACTAAGCATCCTCACAAGTATAGCCATACAAACGTGCATACATGAGTGTTTGAGAGTGTGTGAGAGTACGTGTGAGTGTGTAGTTGAGAGTACGAGTGTGTGTGAGAGTATATGCGAGTGTGAATGAGGAGTGTGAGAGTGTGTGTATGTGTGTGTGTGTGGGGGGGGGTGTCAAGCTTTGATATTCTCCCTCTCACCCCCTCCTCTCAAAGTCCCTCTCAGCCCAACAGAGAGAAGAGGAGAGAGTGCAGAGATCGGTCGAGCCACCAGGGGGCGCCAGGCAAGGCCGGTCAGGCCAGCAGGGTCACAGAGCAGAACAGCAGAGGAGTGAGGGAGAGCGGTGAGAGAGAGAGAGCACCAGTCCCGCCAGCCAAAGACGGGGAGGCCTTGCCTTCATAATACACCACCTGAGCTGCAGAGGAGAAAGGATAGACAGAGAGAGAAAAAAAGAGGGGAGCGAGAGAGGAAAAGTGAAAGAGAGGGATTGTGTGCAGAAATGAGGCTTATCCAGCGGGATGGGTGGCAATGAGAGAGGTCTGCAGCTGGTAGGGACTGAAAAATTTAGTTCTAATAAGTAAATAGCAACTATTTTCAAAACATACTTAGTTTACATTTGAACTTTTTCAATTGAAAACAGATTAAAATTGAAATTAAAATTATTGCTCACTGTTTTTATTGACAATATTTGACACACGGTCCCAACTCTTCAGGCATTGAGGTTATAGAAGCCTCTTAGGATCATGGCTTCTATTAAAAAAACTGTGATTGCAAAATTATATGCTGAGGTTTGGACAATGATTGTCTCCTATGAGACCATGTTGAAGACACACTGCTCAGGATTCTCAATTCACATGTATTGTAAAGCATGCAAACTCAAGCATTACACTGACGCAATGAAAACCTCTCAGTTTATTTTTGTCCAATGCCTTCCATCAATGATATATACCCATTCCAGAAAGTCTAGCATGTGTCTGGTTTACATGTGGCAGAAGACCTGTGTGAGATCATGTATGAGCTTGGAAGAAATAATCTAGCTTTGGCGAGGGAGGAAACCCTGCGCAGGGGGCCTTTAAGGTATGAATGGACGTCTGCATACTGAGGTGAGGTTTGGGGGGGTGAAGAGAGGAGAGGTTATGAAGGGCAGCTCACCGGAGTCAGTGTTACCATGACTCCCAGTGTACAGTTACATGCCAAGCAGAGGGAGCACAACACTGTAGTGTTTAGATGAAAATAAAGCAAAGCTGTAAAACAAAAAAAAAGTCCCCAAAATGATGATGAAAAACATTTATTTTTTAAGTCTTACACAAAAACGAACAAAAGAACCAAATCCAAAAGCTGAAAAATACACAGATACATTACAGTGTTTAAGACAAAAAAAAACAGACTAGAGCAGTGGCCATTGCAGAAAAGACTAAAACCTTTACAAGGTGAATATCAGCTCCAAAAAAATTAAAGGCGAGTTTCTTAGAGTAGCTTACTACTACGACCAAAACCTATACAAGCTTTTCAATTAGTGGTATAGTTGCAGTTTGTAAACACAACGTTCAAATTTGACTCCTCCTCCCCAGCTTAACAAGACCAGAGGCACTACCTTGCAGTGCAGCACTGTTGATAAATGAGGGCCAATGTGTATAGAGGCGAGGCTGAAGATTATAAACTAGGCTGCACTGGGCTGAGTTAAACTAAGCTGGGAAAGTAAAGGCTGAATAAGGCTGGGCTGGGTTAAGCTAGTCTGGTGTGGGCAGAGCCGGACTGGGATCGGCTGGGTTGAGCTAGGCTGGTGGAGGCCGAGCTGAACTGGGATCGGCTGGGTTGAGCTAGGCTGGTGGGGGCAGGGTTGAACTGGGCTCAGTTGGACTGGGCTCGCCATCAGTGTCATCCCCAAACTCACCGACGCACGCCGTCCCCTCCTCATTGGGCTCAAACCCCTGGCCACAGCGCTTGGCAGCGCGGCACTTGTAGCCGCCGTAGGTGTTGATGCAAAGGGGGCGGTCTCGGGGACACACAGCGGGGAACTGGGTACACTCATCCTGGTCTGAGATGCATGAGGTGGGCGGGGTCAGGGTTCCCATAGAAACACACAGGGAGGGAGGATTCAGAAGTCGGACAGAGACAGAGACAACAGTGTGTTCCCCCTAGGGCCAGCAGGGGGCAGCACTGAATCACAGAAGGGCCTTTCCCCATGTTACCCTGGTTAGTACGGAAACACAGGGGCACAATGAGACACACAAACAGGGCTCAGGTAGAGGCAGGCAACACAGGGGCTGAACACTAGAGAGGCTGCACTGAGAAATGGCAGGATATCGGTTTGACAGGAACTGCAGGTGGGCAGGTAGCATTCTGGTAGGGAATAAGCAACTGATGCACTTTAAAGGGCTGTTGTTCACACCTTTTGCACTCTTAACTCAGAGTTAATCTCAGAGGTACACTCTTCATCTGAGGCTACTTGCCCAAACTATAACATAGCCAATGACGTATCTGTATTTGTGGCCATTGCATTTGGGGAGGGAGGCATTATATAGCCATCATAAGCCCCCCCGTAAAAAAAACGGACAGAGGTTGTGCCCAAGTCCATTTTTACGCGTCACAAGACTGGGTGGTTCTACTATCACTGTAAACCCTCCGAAAATAACAATATCTACAATTCAAAAAAGAGAGATTAAGCTGGCCTTTATCTCAAACCCTAATTATTAAATGCGTGCCTCAAAAATAGGTGGAACTTTCTGCTCAGGTCTTCAAGTGGCCTCTCAATTAGCCTTACCTTTGCAGCGGCCATTTTCATTGACCACGAATCCATTCCCACACTGTGAAAAAAATAGGCACAGGTTAAAGCACAAGGGTGTGTGAATGATGAATTAATTATATCAAAATTAGCCAGAATACAGAATAAGCCATATCATTTCAGAACAATTCAGAGATGACAATTGTATGCTTTCAGACCTACGCAACCAATCTGAGGTAATGACTTGCTTTGGAATTTTCTATTATCTATCAATTCACTATAGTTTCACAAATGTGTTTTGAATGCACTGTAAGTACAACATTAAGATATAACAATAATGCCTCAGTACAGTTCCACCATATTTTCCATGGACACCGTTCCTGAGGAGTTCAGGAAAACTAATGCACCATGTATTTGAGTTCATTTTTTCTGTGTACAGCATTCATACAATTATTCTGAATTTTGTTAATTAGTTAGCTGCAATTCAATTTTGTGAACAACGCAGGAGACATGCCATGAGAGTGACTTTTAAGTGGCCTCTAACACTCCTTGCTTGAAACTCAAGAATGACTTTACTAAAATATAAGCACACTGTTCCGGAGGATGACTGCTTTAGAATGGAAGTCGAGTACAACTGCAGAATGGCTTTACTAAAAAGTAAGTAGAGTCAAACTCTGAAACGAAGCCTTATGAATGAAACTGGAATGAAAATCAAGAATAACTTTTCAAGAATGAACCTCCAGGATACCATCTCCGGAATTAACTCTTTCCCCGCCAGAGTAGGGGAGACTAAGGTCCGATGAGCCATGGGGACCAATGCGCCATATCATTATTTTGCAATCAATCGATGCCAAAGGTGTTTAAAATAGGCAAAATAGTAATATGGCTCATTTATCCCCATGACTCATTAGACCCCAGTCTCCCCTATATTTTAAGTTACCAACCACCGCCAGCATTTTTGATCATATTCACAGATCTTTCAACGCCCCCAGAATATTCAATCCTATTAATATGCGAACAGAAAGAATAGAGCCTCCAGTTTTATACACGAGAAACCATTTAATTGTAGCTTCATTCATTCTTTATAACAAACCCTTGAATGCTGGTGATTTTCATCGAAAAAAAACCCACATTTGACAACAATATCTGAGAAAAGCAAAAGGATGTTATTCAACATTGGCCTGCTGCTTTGTTTTCAAGTTTTCTACATGTATCACGGAGCTTCATCACAGCTTGTGAAAAAGCTTGAGATCATGGAACTAGTCCAAAATCTAAACGCAAATTCCCTCTTTACATACTTGCGAGGCTAACCAGAAAGCACCTTTTTCTTGTTTGTTTGAACAATTTTTGTCGGAAGGTCCGTAGCAGCACCTGGTACCATATAACAGTGAAATCGCTGACTGACAGAAAGTCATATCAATGGCGGGGAAAGTGTCATCATCTAGGATGAGGGTCCTGGAATAAAACTGCAGGATGAGCCAACGCTCCCCACCTCAATCTCTGGAGCAGGGGTCCCCTTCTCCTCCTCTTTGGGGTACGGGATCTCCAGGACAGTGTTCATTTCAGAAAGTTCCAGAGCTCGGGCCACTGAGCGGCCGTCGGGCCAGAACACCTCCACACTGGTGGCCACGTCTTTCCCTGCAGAGAGGATAGGAGGGGAAGATTTGGGGCAGAGTTAGAACAGAGTGAGAAAATGCAGTGCGTCAGTACTAACAGACAGAGAGAGTGAGAAAGTGCAGTGCGTCAGTACTAACAGACAGAGAGAGTGAGAAAATATGTGAAATACCACTGATGGAGAGAGACCTTTTTTTAGACCAGCTAGAGGTGGCAGAAGTGAACACCTGAATTTTATTTGCATTTTCCATAATATGCCAAATTTATTGGAACTGGGGTTGCAGAAAGCCTGTGTGAATCCAGGTGTGGAGGAACTAATTATTCCTCACCGCCCTGCCGCCTTCTTCTTCAACTTGTCATCAGTCACGAAACTGCTCTACTGTTATCATTTGAATTTCCCTCCAAAACCCCTCCTAGGTCATTCATAGGTTTTCCATGTCCAATCGATGTGAACTCCACACTGCTATAAAAGGGCCCAATTTAGTCTGTTAAAAATTTGCAGGTGCCCATTCGGGGGCTGCGTTTCTGGTATCAGGAGGGCGACCGACATGCAGCCTTCCTGTTTGTTACTGTTGCTCAGTAATTTCCATTGAAATTTGACTAACAAAATAAGATAAACGACTATTGGCTTAACCATCCAGTTCAATGACTCAGGGCAGCACATGATTGGATAAGCCAGCCCTGACACCAGTTCAGGTAACAATTTCAGGTTAAAGGGGCAGCGAGGGGGTCGAGGCGGGGAGGGTTACCAAGTCCAAAGTGGGCGACGGGCTCCATCTGGCACAGGTACCCCGAGCCGCCATCGATGATGCGTGTGTGAGAGCCGCTTCGTTTGGTGTAGGTCACAACCTTCGCCCCACGAGCGAAGGCCCCGAATTGCGTGCGGGGGATCACGCGCAGCCACCGATTGGATGAGCCCTACACAGAGAGAGTGTTACCACGGAAACAATGGAAAACACATCTGACAGGTGTAAGAGTTGGAGGTATGCTGCAGATGATTCACAGAAACAAAATTTTCAAAATATTCTGAGGACTCAGTGAAGATTCATTGATGATTCAGTGAAATTCATAAGTTTAGCCAATTTTGATTCTGTTTTACGTCTTTATAGCGGGTTACTAAGGGGAAAATACCCCGGCATACATTGTTGCAGCCAAATACACGCAAGCAGATACAAACACAGACACACAGACACATACACACAAACAAGCAGGCACGCACACACGCACACATATACCCATAAACAGACAGACACAAACACAGGCATCCAAACACACACACACACACACACACACACACACACGCAAACTGACCTGACTGACTCTGTACACAGAAATGGGTTGGGCTGCGCTCTCTCCATGGGACACCAGCAGATCCAACTGTCCGTCTCCGTCCAGATCTGTCGCTGCAGCCCCTGACATCCAATCAGAAGAGAGAAGGCCCTGATTACACACTGCAAAGTATCTGTGGTGCTAGCCTATGCTCTAATTACATATCGTTAGTCAGCTATTGTGCTATGCTAGCTGCTGAATAAACAGGGCGAGTCAGCCAATGAGCTAGCCTATGCGTCAATTACACACTGTTAAATAGCTAGTGTCTGATATCATACAGTGAGTTAGCCAAGGCGTTAGCCAATTCGCCAATTATGTGAGCTGGCAACGGTTCTAGCCGATGCTCTGATTGCAGCATTGTCCATTAACCATGGTGCTTGCATATGTGCCGACTCCACAGAGATGGACGGATGGACAAATAGCCAGGGTGCTAGCCTGCACTGATTATGCAGTTTTGGGTCAGCCGTAGTAAAGAATTTCAAAGGCTACTAAAGCTACAGCGCACACTGATCCCCCATCCTGTACGTTTTCATTTCCAAGCTAAGCTGGCACAACTAATTCCATGATTCAATAGTTTATAAGATCTCCAGCCTTTGAATAAGGTGTGCTTTGTTATGGCTGTACAGTCGATCTCTCGGAACAGACTCGGGCAGCCCTGCTCCAACTGTTGAATGAGGTGTGCAAGGGTTGGAGGGAATACATACACAGTGGTAAATATCCTGGGTCAAGGTATAGTATCCCTGTTCTAATGTACGTTGTAATGTAAGGGTCATTGTAATGGGAGAACATTGTGAAATTCAGGGACAGTGCCATTCCATTATTTGTGCTAAGTAGGATTATCTACCATGTTTTGTGTTTATTTTTTACTCCGTTTAACAGGGACAACACATTTTAATCAAAATTTCAGTCTCCACATCAGTCTCAATGCCCTAGAGTTGACAATTGAAATAATTTGGATCTGCATCCCCTAAGCAGGTTAAACAATTGAAACAATGCAGTAGTTCTTCAACAAATAGCACAATAAACAACAACACATAAAAGTGAAAATATTGAGTGAAACTATATTTATGCGTTGGTTCCTAAGCATAGGTGTAATAAATCTTTGGAAAAACTGCAGAGTTTAACTGGACTCACACACTCAGAAACTGCCGGCCGTGCATACAGTGCACATAAATGTGAGCTTTTACTGCCACCTGGTGGCGCAGATAGGTATAATACATAAATAATTCAGAAAGTGTACCGGGGGCGAGTTGATCCACGCTGTTCCGAGAGAAGTTTCAGAAACAGGTTTGCATGACTGACCTTATCTGCTTTCATATGCCATGTGTGTCCTTAGTTATTGTCTGAATAGCTTACAGTCAACAATTCACCTTCAAAATGAGGTCTTAAAAAAAAAAAGTTCACGGTCAGTCTGCAGAGCATTTTGCGCAGTGTTATCCGTAAATTTGAGTAATTGACTGCAGACCTAAGTTCAAACAGTATCTTAAAAAGATTGAAATACTTTTCTGCATTCATTCAAACTAAAAATCCCTCAAAAGTAAACCCTGCCCATCCGACCATTGTACTACACTCTATTGCACCAGGCAGTATCAATACTGTACAGAAAAGTAGACTACAAGAATCAAAAACAGACACTACTCAACCTCAGGTCTGCTCAGGTGAAAGACTTACCTGTGCCACGGCCATCCGGTTCGGCCGCCTCCCCGACATTCAACTCCTCAATCAGAGGGTCCGAGTGCTCGCGGCGTGAAACCCTGACAAGGTCGATTTCATTGGTTAAAAGTAGCATGACTGTGATGTCAGAAGCCTGGTTACAGGAGACTAATTCCTCCAGATATCACAAAACCAAACTATGTTCAAGAAACCTCAACAGTCAGATTGTTCAGTGACATTATGCAGCCAGAGGCCACACAATGAACAAGATAAGTTACATTGCATTTACAGCATGCTGCAGACCTCCAGAACTGGAGTTAAACCGACAGATACTGCAGGCCCCCAGGACTGGAGTCAAACCTGCAAACACTGTGGCCCCTCCAGGACTGGAGTTTGACTTGATTGACAGCTTTGAGGGAGGAATCAGCAGCTTCCTCCCAGCTCTTGGCCCCGTCCCTGTTGCTCACCGGAAAAGTCGATTGGACGACGCTCCACGGTAAGCGATATTGTTGAAGAACACCTCCAGCTCGTTGTCATTGTCGAAGTCAGCTGCGATGACTGTGCGGACAGGAGAGGGCATGGAGAACTTTTGTGTACTGATGTCCTGAAATTAACAAACACACAAGCTTAATTTCAGGTTAAGTAATTTCTGTTGCAGCTGGAGCTCTGCATATTCCATAGGAATTGCTGGTTATTCTGACTCAATATAAATGGAATTTCCCCCAAAAGCTGTTTCGTCTCTCATGTTATCTAATTAATTTCACAAGTTATCTAACCTAACTTTATCGCATCTTGGGGAGACGTGGGAAGTGGGGCACGACAAACACACAACAGAGCCACTGGCAGGATTCAGCCAGAGCTTCCTGTGACCACAATACCCTGAGGGATTCTGGGAAACTGACATTGGCATTACTCAGCCTTATTACCTGTTCACACAGGTTATTAAATATTTCTGATGACATTTGCTTCAGATTAATGAGCTTGCTGTGCATGCATTATCTTATTTTAAATATTGATCCTAGAGCAGCCTCAATGGAAAAAAAAATAATAAAAAAAAAGAAAACAGCTTAGTTCTGTTAATTTTTGCTTTAAATTAGTGATGCAGCTGACAGTCTTATTCAGAGAGAATAATTCTGTATTTGAACTGATTAAAAAGGGTCCAAACCCTCCAAGAGAAATGTGGGGTAAAGGGCCTCGCTCAGGGGCCCAAAAGCCTGACTGATCTTCCAATGATCACACTAAGGCTTATACTACTGACCATTCAAAGCAACACTCATACAGCTTGGATGCTTGGCCAGACGACAGATTCTGATCCCAGGGGATCAGCAGGAGTGAATAAGTGATATTAGTGTGTGAGTGATGCAGCAGGAGTGAATAAGTGATATTAGTGTTTGAGTGATGCAGCAGGAGTGAATAAGTGATATTAGTGTGTGACTGATGCAGCGGGAGAGAATAAGTGATATTAGTGTGTGAGTGATGCAGCAGGAGTGAATAAGTGATATTAGTGTGTGAGTGATGCAGCGGGAGAGAATAAGTGATATTAGTGTGTGAGTGATGCAGCAGGAGTGAATAAGTGATATTAGTGTGTGAGTGATGCAGCAGGAGTGAATAAGTGATATTAGTGTGTGAGTGATGCAGCAGGAGTGAATAAGTGATATTAGTGTGTGAGTGATGCAGCAGGAGTGAATAAGTGATATTAGTGTGTGAGTGATGCAGCGGGAGAGAATAAGTGATATTAGTGTGTGAGTGATGCCGCAGGAGTGAATAAGTGATATTAGTGTGTGAGTGATGCAGCGGGAGAGAATAAGTGATATTAGTGTGTGAGTGATGCAGCGGGAGAGAATAAGTGATATTAGTGTGTGAGTGATGCAGCGGGAGAGAATAAGTGATATTAGTGTGTGAGTGATGCAGCAGGAGTGAATAAGTGATATTAGTGTGTGAGTGATGCAGCGGGAGAGAATAAGTGATATTAGTGTGTGAGTGATGCCGCAGGAGTGAATAAGTGATATTAGTGTGTGAGTGATGCAGCGGGAGAGAATAAGTGATATTAGTGTGTGAGTGATGCAGCAGGAGTGAATAAGTGATATTAGTGTGTGAGTGATGCAGCGGGAGAGAATAAGTGATATTAGTGTGTGAGTGATGCAGCGGGAGTGAATAAGTGATATTAGTGTGTGAGTGATGCAGCGGGAGTGAATAAGTGATATTAGTGTGTGAGTGATGCAGCGGGAGAGAATAAGTGATATTAGTGTGTGAGTGATGCAGCAGGAGTGAATAAGTGATATTAGTGTGTGAGTGATGCAGCGGGAGGGAATAAGTGATATTAGTGTGTGAGTGATGCAGCAGGAGTGAATAAGTGATATTAGTGTGTGAGTGATGCCGCAGGAGTGAATAAGTGATATTAGTGTGTGAGTGATGCAGCAGGAGTGAATAAGTGATATTAGTGTGTGAGTGATGCAGCGGGAGAGAATAAGTGATATTAGTGTGTGAGTGATGCAGCAGGAGTGAATAAGTGATATTAGTGTGTGAGTGATGCAGCGGGAGAGAATAAGTGATATTAGTGTGTGAGTGATGCAGCGGGAGTGAATAAGTGATATTAGTGTGTGAGTGATGCAGCAGGAGTGAATAAGTGATATTAGTGTGGGAGTGATGCAGCGGGAGAGAATAAGTGATATTAGTGTGTGAGTGATGCAGCAGGAGTGAATAAGTGATATTAGTGTGTGAGTGATGCAGCGGGAGAGAATAAGTGATATTAGTCTGTGAGTGATGCAGCGGGAGAGAATAAGTGATATTAGTGTGTGAGTGATGCAGCGGGAGAGAATAAGTGATATTAGTGTGTGAGTGATGCAGCAGGAGTGAATAAGTGATATTAGAGTGTGAGTGATGCAGCGGGAGAGAATAAGTGATATTAGTGTGTGAGTGATGCAGCAGGAGTGAATAAGTGATATTAGTGTGTGAGTGATGCAGCAGGAGAGAATAAGTGATATTAGAGTGTGAGTGATGCAGCGGGAGAGAATAACTGATATTAGTGTGTGAGTGATGCAGCGGGAGAGAATAAGTGATATTAGTGTGTGAGTGATGCAGCAGGAGTGAATAAGGGATATTAGGGTGTGAGTGATGCAGCAGGAGTGAATAAGTGATATTAGTGTGTGAGTGATGCAGCGGGAGAGAATAAGTGATATTAGTGTGTGAGTGATGCAGCAGGAGAGAATAAGTGATATTAGTGTGTGACTGATGCAGCAGGAGTGAATAAGTGATATTAGTGTGTGAGTGATGCAGCAGGAGTGAATAAGTGATATTAGTGTGTGAGTGATGCAGCGGGAGAGAATAAGTGATATTAGTGTGTGAGTGATGCAGCAGGAGAGAATAAGTGATATTAGTGTGTGAGTGATGCAGCAGGAGTGAATAAGTGATATTAGAGTGTGAGTGATGCAGCGGGAGAGAATAACTGATATTAGTGTGTGAGTGATGCAGCGGGAGAGAATAAGTGATATTAGTGTGTGAGTGATGCAGCAGGAGTGAATAAGTGATATTAGTGTGTGAGTGATGCCGCGGGAGAGAATAAGTGATATTAGTGTGTGAGTGATGCCGCAGGAGGGAATAAGTGATATTACTGTGTGAGTGATGCCGCGGGAGAGAATAAGTGATATTACTGTGTGAGTGATGCAGCAGGAGTGAATTAGTGATATTAGTGTGTGAGTGATGCAGCGGGAGAGAATAAGTGATATTAGTGTGTGAGTGATGCCGCAGGAGTGAATAAGTGATATTAGTGTGTGAGTGATGCAGCAGGAGTGAATAAGTGATATTAGTGTGTGAGTGATGCAGCAGGAGTGAATAAGTGATATTAGTGTGTGAGTGATGCCGCAGAGGTGCGGAGCAGGAGAGTTATCACCAGCCTCTCCTACCTGCCCATACACTGCAGCTTCATTACAAGCACCATAAAGCACTGCAGAGACCATCACTGACCTTACTGAGAGAGAGAGAGAGAGAGCAGGGTGGTAAAGGACAGAGGGCGAGGGAGAGGGATGGGTGTGTTAGTGTTTTTGCCTTTGCGTGTCTGTGTAAGAGTCTGTATGCGAGTGCTTCCGTGTGTATATACAGTATATCTTTGTGTTTTCATGTGTGAATATCTCCATGTTTGAGGTTAGTTCTATACGCAAACTTAAACACACGCACACACACTTAAAATGAGATAAAACTGATACAGTTTTAAGGTGTAAAAGTATTAGTTCAAGTAAGTTTTCATTGAAATCACAGCATAAAAGCATTAAATTCAGTTTTGGGCGATTTTACACTGTTATTGGATTCATTCCAGTTTAGGTCGGTTTAACAGTGTAATAAGATGAAGTACGGTGTTGGTTTTTTTCTCCAGAGTATTAAGACTAATTATAGTTTTGGTTGGTTTTACAGTGCAATAAGATTAATTCCAGTTTAGCTTGGTTTAACAGTGTTAAAGGATAAATTTCAGTTTTGGTTGGTGCAGGATGCATGAATCTGAGCCTCAATGAATTCCTGACGGAGGAAATTGTTCTTCATGTCAGATAAAAACTCTCCTCTTGTTCCGTCTCATATTCTAAAGGGCTTTTATATTAAAGGAATTCCAATATGAAGTCAACCAGCATTAAACGCATATTTTATATGGTCCCTGAGAACATCACTATTATGGCACCGCCGAACAATCCCATTGGGCCGGTAAGCTACACCACTCTGATGCTGTGCATTTCGTCCACTGACTGATGAAATGACAAACCCGGCGATGCTGTCGCCGTATTTCTCCCGCCCGGGTCTCCCCTAACACCTCGGTTCAGCGGGACGTTAGGCGCAGTGGGCCGAGGGGTGGGGAGGCGAGGGGCAGTGGGGTTAAGCTAGTCGTAGGTTTTAATTAAGCCTGCCAGGGGTGCGCTCACCCGCGTTCACCGGCCCAAAAAATGCGCTGGCTTCAGCAGCAGGCGCCATCAGGGGCCCAGAGGAGTGGCGCGGGGTTTAATTACACGCGGCGGGACCAGCGGCCCGTACGGCGACTCCATCAGCCGCCGCCCAACCGCACCAAACACAGCCAGCTCATCATTAATCTAGTGCCTAAAGCAGATGCTCTGCGCTCAAACACTCACACACACTCGTAAATAAACACAAACATGCTTTCACGCACACTCACACTCGCTCACGTACCCTGACACACACTCATAAATAAACACGCATGCACCAATAAACACAATTTCACACACACTCACACATTCGTACACACACACATAAATACTCGTACATGCACCAACAAACGCATCTCACGAACTAACAAACCCACACACACACATACACTCATATACTCAGGTACCCTGACACACACTCGTAAATAAACGCAAACACGCACTCACACACACTCACGTAACCTCACGAACACATGTTCATAAATACACACAAACACGCTCCCACACGCACTCACACACACTAATATACCCTCACACACACATGCACCAACATACGCAATCTCACACACTCACACCCACGCATACACAACTACCAACATCAAAAACACTCATAAATACACACAAATGTACCCATACATTGAATCTCATACACTCACATACTCACACACACACGCCAACACAAAAACATACAAACACAATTTCTCACACTCAGTGACACAATCTCCCTCACACTACACACACAGGCACCCAGACCCTCTCTCTCACACACATAGCTACATTTACAATCAAACACACAATCTCACACACTCTCACACACACATTCCCACACACAAAGACACAGGTAGACACACACTCAAATGCACACACACACACACACACACACATATACACATATTAATCACAAGCACTACATACACTGCTTCTCACACACAGTCCGAACACACACGCAGGCACATTCTCACCACAGGTCAAGTCCAATTACCAGCCTGCTGACAGCGCTGATGGATGTACTGCCATATCTGAGTTATTACCCATGAGTCTTTGAGGCCAGCATGATGTCATGAGCCCTTGAGCCATGAGGTGGGGCGGGGGCGGGATTGGTAGGAGAAAAGTTTTTTACTGTAAGACTGTTCCCCCACACTATCCTGTAATTACCCTCATCACACCACAATTTTGGCCTTCCAGTGTAAACCCACTGGCTGAAGTATCGATCCTAGGATCCAGCTCAGAGTAGCCTCAGTACGTGTTATGAACAAAGAGTAACCCCATCGCGTCTGATTCACTCAGCACAACATTCCTGAACTTTGGCTTTTTTTTTGTGAATGAGTGTGTGTGTAAGTTTGTGTGGTGACGCGAGACCAGAGGAGTGTGTCCAGGTGAGTGTGACTGCTTGTACTGAAGTGCATGTATGTGTGAGTACTGATGTGTGTGCACGTGTGTGTGTGTATGTGTGTATACGGTATGTGTTTGAGTGCTGATGTGCATGTGTGACCATATGGTTGAGTTTGCACGGATGTTTACAAGTGTTTGTGAGTGTGCATGCTTGAGTGTGTATTGATTCGCGTGCACAGGAGAATGCGGATATGCGATGAGTGAGTATGAGTATGTGTGTAAGTCTGTACTTGTGCGTGCACTGGACAGTTTGCGTGTGCGCGTGTGTCTGTGTATGTGAGTGCTATTGAGTGTGACTGTGTGTGCCCTGGAGATTGTGCCTGTATATGTGTGTGAGTCTGTGTGTGTGCTGGAGCGTGTGTTTGCTTGTGCGCGTGCGCCTGCTGGACTGTGTCTGTGTGTGTGTGTGTGTGTGTGTGTGTGTGTTGACCCAGTCCTGAATCAGCTGTAGGGCACAGACCAGTCTGCTGCAGGACGGGTGCATCGTGGGATACGTAAATGTAACGTTGATCTCACAAGGTCGGCTGCATTCTCGCCCCCGGGGTCTAGCTGGCACGTCGCTCGTATCCAGGGCTCCTAGTTAGCATCAACTTTAGCAAACCTGTCTTAAGGCTTCGCTGTCTTTAATAGCGCCATTTCTCAATCAGAGCCTTTATGTGGTCGCTCCCCTCTGAGCAGTAATTACCCACAAAACGAGTTTCTCTGGGTAATTAATGACAGAGACCCTGAGAGGAGGTCAGACTATTCACTTACAGTCTGTCAATCTGACTGATGTTACTGGGAGGACGCTGATATGGGAGGCACCATAGAGATCACACAAGAACTGCAAACACCACACCAACAGAAAGCAGAACCATAGAGCCACATTCGCCGAAATTCAATAACGAATGACTACTACATCAAAGACAAGGGCTCAACAGAATAATGCTTCAGGCTGAAACTGGTAGAATTATCTCAGGGACGGTACACAGCTGGTGGAATATTTTCAGAGAGATTACAAAGTAGGTGATATAATCTCAGGAAGGTTATATAGTTGATGATGATTCCATAGTATCGACTTGTATGAACGAAAGAATCAAATGGCAAAATGTCAAGTTGATATTGCTCGCATGTCAGGCAATATAATGGAACCCAGGAGTTCCAGAAAATTAAGGAGTTAATTAATTTATTAATTCTAATAAAACAAATCCCAAAATCAATCTGTTTCTCAATCTTCATAAGATGGAATGGCACATAAAATTCAGGAAGGATTTATAAAATTGTTTTTGAGTTATCCCATAAACATGAAAAATCAGAGGCGGATGCGGCGGCAATGATAAATCCATAGTATCAGTGAGACCATTTTGCTGACATAATAAAAACATAAACTATATTGATTCGTCATTCTCCAAGCGCTCTCCTCTTCCATCCAAAAATTTGTAACTTATTTGTACGAGCAAAATTCTTCTTCAGATGTATTTAGAATTCAGTTCTTACAGCTAACACATTGACCATTATGTTGCCTGTGGAATACGTAAGCCTGTGTATGCAAACCTACAAGTAATGGTCGCCATGCCCCGCCCCACACCTTAAATCTCAGCTTGCGATTGGTGCTGAGCTGCAGGAAGAGACGGTGCGGCCCGTTCCAGTTGCCATACACGATGTCAGTCTTCCCGTCGCGGTTAAAGTCGGCTAGCGCCACCCCGCGGCCATGCTGCAAGGGATCGTCCACTCCTGAGACCAGACAACACACAAAATTAGCTAATAAAACCCGCTAAACCTGCTCAAATCTGCACCGTAGGCCTGTTGAGTCCACTCGCGCTGGTTTAAACTGCCTTTTTACACTTTAACCTGATCGTTCAGCTGTTCAGCAGGATAGCCTCCAACAGACAGCAGGTCCACCAGTTAAACCAAATCAAAGCCCAGCTATGACCAACTGTTAAAGCCTCACAGTTTAATCCATTTCAGAATCCCATCATTTACCAGCTGTCGAGGCCAAGTCTGTGAAGGTTCCGTCCCCGTTGTTCCGAAACAGGAAGTTGGGTCCATACTCGTTGTCGCAGAAGATGTCGGAGTGGGTCTGGCTAACGATGGGCCCCACGACCACCCCTCGACCCCCTAGGGATCCAGAAAAGTCAGAGGGTACACACTTTACACAAGGGTCACAAGACCAGACATCCAAATGAGCCGTTTAAACGAGTTAGTGATGTACAAATGCATCAACTAAACATGATGATATCTCATCATAGAAATATTTATTAACCTATAATGAATTAATGTATTCATGAATAATTACTAACACGTTAGCAAATCAAACGATCAAACAAACAAATAGTCTGACAATAAAGCCATAGTCAGAAGGAACAGACAAGGAAGCAAGGAAATGTGAGGTCTAAAGCAACTTTACGAGCTGGAGTTTGGGGGCGTGTGTGTGTGTGTGTGTGTGTGTGCACTCGTGTATGTGTGTGTGTGTGTGTGTGTCTATGTGTGCCTCAAGCGCATAATTTATCCTTCAGTCCGGTGATTATTGTGCAGCTGTGCAATTTGCATTGATTATTTCACATTCAATTAACCAAGAGGCTCATTCTGAGGAAAAACTCTCTCCTTTCTCATTCTGCTCAGTCTCCTCTCCCGACCTTTTCTTCACTTTCCGACCACAGCTGCCATAAATGAGGCTCCGCTCCATATAAATCGGTCTAATGGGTGGAAATTTATACAGGGCCATACAGTAAATATGCATTATGTTGGAGCTACAGTTCTGCAATAAGCTCTGGAAAGATCCTTACTGAAGATTCCATAGTAACTCAGCTGAAACTGTTCTGGCTGGTTTAAACCAATTTGAACCTGTTCAAGCTGGATCAAGCCAGTTCAGCAGGCTTGAGCCAGTCTGCCCGGTTTAAGCCAGTTTAGCAGGTTTAAGCCGTGTCAAAGTTGTGTTTTCAACTTTTTAAAACGGCCCACCAATCGATCAGTCCTTACTCCCAATTCACCCAATCTAGCAGGCTGATCATTTACTCTACTAGTTTAACTAGCATTGACCAGCCACAGAGCCAACCATAATTGGTGACAACACACCCTAAATCAGCTTAAATCAGTTTAAAGGTGTGCCGCATGTCAGCTAGTGTCAGTCGCTGCGCTACTTTAGCTGCGTTGGCTAAAACTCCTTCTTTACACTCAATCCACTCAAAATGAATGTGGTGCATGAAGAGTCGTCTACTGCTTATAAACATGTCGTGATTTCAGTTTCTGAATCAAAGCCACTATGCTGTAATGGGGTGGGGATGGCTAGAGGAGGTTGTATTGTTATAACTAACTCCTTCCATGGAGATGCGGCTGGTTTTTGTCCTAATTTTCTACATGAGTAGCGAAAGCACACGCCCACACAGACTCAAACAAAAGGTAACTAAAATTCCCATCCTTCCTACGCTGAGGTCCCGACCGAAAAAACAAATCACATTTTTAAGCTGCTTTCACACTGGACGCAACCGGATTTTTGGCACGACAGATTACAATCAAAGTCAATGCAAAGAAGCGAATACATGTGAAACACCTGTATTCGAACCTTGGCATTGACTTTGTATGTGAGCTTGCAGCACTTGTTGCGAGTGTCGCTATTCTTAAATAAAACAACAATTTTGCAACATATTCGTGTACAAAATATAATAATAATAATAATAATAACAAGGGAATCAGAGAATTCATTAAATTCATTAAAATTAAAACACCTCATTGCAAAACGTTGACGGATAAATTATCATTGCCTGTTTAAAGAACTCAGACAGTGCTCTCTTCATGCGCAGAGAAATCCTCCTAGCTCCTTGATCAAGAATATGAGGTGGATCTTCTCCAAAATCTATTCAGTTCCTCCTAAACAAACTATATAGCCTATTAAAATACAAAATGACATTGACATCCATCCATCAGCTTTTAAGATATCCCATCAACTGACAAACAAACAAATAAACAAAAGAACAAACAGACAAAAAATATTTGATGAAAATATATTACCGCCTGAGGGAGGTACTACAATAATAATAATAATATTAATAATTTATGCAGAATTAATCCAGTCACGTAAAAGAGAAGATTTCACTGGACTGTGCAAAATGAAATACACACAGCAGTTGAGCTTTGCTCCCTTATCTGTTCAGCATAAATATCAGTGAGTAAGTGGTATTAGGGGACCCACCACACAGCCGCAAGGCCCAACAGTACAGGGGCGGACAGGACATTTTACAAACAGCAGAAATGATGACGTACAGAAGAAAAGCCCAGAGGCAGGGCAGTTCCCTTCTCCACTCCAGATCTCAGCTCAAATTACAACAGGACCCCGGTGCTCCCAGGAGGTACTGACATGTCATGCATTTAAAGAAAGAGCTTGTAAGAGCTTTCTGCGCAGTCAAAATCATTTTATGAAACAGACATTCCTATTAAATTCTGCTGCACAGTCCCTGACAGCTGTGCTGCGGGGCTGTTCCGACTGGGGCCTGTTAAGTCAGCGGGACTGCAGGGACTACTCAGACTGTCAAAGCCCAGGACGCAGAATTTTGTTGAAATATATGAGAAATGCAAAAAAAAAAAAGAAAACACACACACATCAGCCAATACATTTAATGGACATTTACACTAATTTCCCCAATGCTTTCAATGAATGTCAAAAAAAGTCTGAAGGAATGACAGATGAACCTGAATGAATCTTGATTAGCAAAAATACTCGACAGTCACGCAAATAAGAATCCTTATTCAGAATTTGGAAAATCAACTAACAGCTAAATCACTTCAGGCCTGCAATTCAGACCGCCCCAAAATCAGAACAGAGCAAATCCCCATCGATGGAGGAGAACGGACTCCCAGCACAGCTTAGCATGCTACAGCGCGCATCTCTACGCAGTCAGAGACGGGGAGCCCCGGTAATTTATCATGTCTTTGAATGGTCCGGATAAATAACACCAGCCCCCTGAAGCAATAAAACAGTTTTGACACTTTAAGGTTCTTCTGCAACCGGAAACAGGACTTATCTTCCGAACCTGAATCAATCATCGCAACGGAACGAGGTTAACAGAGGCCGCTCAGTCGAGATACCCAAAAAATGTCACCACTTTCGCCCCATTTTTACTCTCTGGCTCAGCTGTTAGTAGTATACAGCTAGGTCCATAAGTATTAGGACAGGTACACGAATTTAAAGCACTGGAATTCCTCCAATGCCTCATACACATCACTAACAAATTTTGAAACCCTCTAACTGATCTGACAGTTAAACTGAAACAGAAACTTCAAAGCTGAATTGGAGGGTATCTATAGTCGCATGGTGTTAGATGTGCAGGAATCATAGGCCTTAAAAATCTGGACTCAGTCCAAATACTTAACGGACCTCAGAGCACGGCCTCTGCAATACTGCAGAGCGGGACAATAACAGGAGTATACTACACCGGAAATAATGATGTGCCAACAGAAAAGATTCATCAAGGGCAACAGATGACCTGGATGAGTCACAAACACACACGTCAGGCGTTTTAGTTGTACTTTCGTGACAGTACAGAGCACTCCGCAGAAAAATCAATACAGAGGTTTTGGGGGTCAGGAAATCTATATATTTAAAAAAATCTGGGAATATCCCGCTCCTAAACTTGCTCTGAAATGTCACTGTCTCACTTGTCCCTGTCTGCTGCTGGAGACGTGCTTGCATGGTTAGGGGTACATGGAAGGGAGGGTATCCTCTTATTTAGGGGTGGGGAGAGGAGCTGGTCCTCCCTGGGCTGTAGGAGGGGCGTATCTCCCTGGTTTGGGGAGCCCCAACCTGGAGCAATCTCCCCAGGTCAGGGCCTCAGCAGTGTAAGGGACAGCCCTCCCCTCCTCGGGCTGGACTGTGATTAATGTTATCTTTGGTCCATTGAGCGAGTCGTTGCTGAAATACTGCCGCGGCGTCCTTCCTCCTCGCTGTGACTTTCAGCATCATATACAGCTGAGTGAGCCAAACCCTCGCCTGCCGCCTCTGCAGCAAACGCCTCATGCTAACACAGTGCGCTACAGCAGATCGGGGTCTTTCTCACCCCCTCCCCCCCCCCCCGATGCTAACACGCCGCTGTACAGCCGATCAGGGTCTCGCCAACATCCTACTTCCACGCTAACACACTGCTCTACAGTGGATCAGGGTCTTGCTAACCTCCCACCCTGCTAACACACAGCACTACAGCAGATCAGGGTCTTGCTAACCCCCCCCCCCCGATGCTAACGCACCGCTGTACAGCCGATCAGGGTCTCGCCAACATCCTACTTCCACACTAACACACTGCTCTACAGTGGATCAGGGTCTCGCTAACCCCCCTATGCTAACACACTGCAATACAGCAGATCATGGTCTTGCTAACCCCTTCCAATACTAACACACTGCTCCACAGCAGATCAGGGACTCTACAACATATCAGGGTCTCGCTAACGCCCGACCCCCCCACCCCCCTCCCCCTTCCATGCTGCCACACTGCTCTACAGCAGATCAGGGCCTCACCAACATCCCCCCTCCATGCTAACACACTGCTGTACAACAGATCAGGGTCTGGCTAACCTCTCCATGCTAACACACTGCTGTACAACAGATCAGGGTCTGGCTAACCTCTCCATGCTAACACACTGCTGTACAGCAGAACGTGTCTCCTCTAGCCTCCATAATTCACCACCTGCCCCCACACAGGAACAGACCTGCATGGGAGGTGGGGGAGAGGCTGTAAAAATTTTTCTCATAAAAGGCAAACACAATGTCATACCTCATAAGTAAGAGCCCAGAACACTAACTAATATGGCTTCTGTGCCCATGACAGCATCCCACCCACAGCACTGCAGCACAGCACGAAACATCGTAACAGCTCGAGAAAGGTCAGGAGAGGGTCAACCTAGACTTTTAACCCAATGCTGAAACATCTTAACCCAGCAGAGATACAGCTGAGCCCAATATCGACACATCTTCAGTACCCAACACAGAAACCCAGCTTGGATACATCCTTACCAGACACTGAGACATCTTCATCGAATACCAACGAATCTTAACCCAGTGGACACACCTTTACCCAGCACAGATACATCTGAACAGAGGCATCTGAACCCGGAACAAACACATCTTAACCCAATACTGAAACAGCTTAACTGAGAACAGAAAAATTACAACCCAACCTTAACATATAGCAACCCAGCACAGATACATCATAACCCAACACTTATACATCCTAACCGAGTCCGAAATCATCTTACCACAACAATTACATTTCTTGTATCTTTCTTTTTTTTGAATAATGCGGCATCTCCAATCCCACCAAAATCTAAAATGTCCAGTCAGCGAACTATGTACAAGTTCGCTCTTTCGTGGCTTTATCTGCCATCTCAGAAAAGTGCTGACAGTTTGTGGTTCTCCTCAGAAACATGTGCCTCTCAGATAACTTACTGCTTCTATGCACTCATGGTCACAGTTCAGGTGTAAACAGAGGAAGGACGGAGGAAACACAAACACACAAAGGCACAGAAAACAACCAATTAGCATCCGAAAGGCCGGTAGGAGGCCCTTGAGCAACAAATTGCTCTAACCAAAACAGTCTGTATCCCTCCCATATCCCTGAGCAGCGCAAAGCCAATCGTGCGCTGGTTCCTCAAGGTTGCTGGACACAGTCTGCACTGGCCCAGCCAGATTCGATCCGAGACCATGGATATCACTCTCAATTTCACAAGAGAACGAAATCATAACACAACACTGATACATCTCAACCCAGCACATCTTACCCAGGACAAAAACATCTCAACTGAACACTGAAACATTCAACCCAGCACTGAAATATCTAAACCCCACACAGAAAACAGGGCAAAATCAATCAGTCTACAACCATGTTTTATGTGCAATATATCACAGCTTTACACTTGTATCATGCTCAATACAAAGACAAAGAAACAAAGACAGGGTCCAGATGATAGGTAACGGAACAGTGAGCAAGACCGCAGGACTGCTTCCCCAAACTGCAATATGAGAAGAGGAACCCAACAGTGATTGAGAAAAGTGCTCTTCTTCAGGCAGTTCTCAACGCAGAGTTTCTGGGCTGAAACAGAACCATACTGCCAAGCATCCAGCAGTGTTCGCATTTCCTGGAAAGGCAGAAACTGCACTCATACGACTGAGGGATGGATTTCTGTTCTGGAGCAAAATCACTGTACATTTCACCAAATTATAACATACAAGAATAAACTTTTAATCAAAATAAATTGTTGTGGAAGTATTTCTTGCTCAGCAAGAATCTGTCAGAGAGTAAACACTATTGAACTACAAGTACCATAAGGGCCTGGCTACACATTCGCGGTTTATAACGCGTGTTAACGCTGCGTGAAAAGCCGTGAAAAACGCTCTGAGCAAACGCGGCGTAACTTAGTAATTTCAAAAATGGTTCTAACCTACTTTCTACCAAAATGAGTTACTAGGTTTTACCAGATTAGGGGAGACTCGCTCTCTGTTTATCTTCACTTCGATAATCAAACGTTCAATGATTGTCTTCTTCCTATCGTCCCATTCTGCTTGTAAATGAATGCGAACTTGGTTGTGTCTCAGAGTTTGACAGGATAATTAGCCACGTCTTCTAAAAAAAAATCTGTCAGGCCTGCAGATCATCACGTGGGAGAGTTTCCTGAATTTCTATTGGCTGACTATGGAACACGCTTAACTGGATGCGTCGCGTGATACGCTCAGAAACCCCTTCGGAGGTCTCTGAAATTTCACGCGGCAGTGACAGCGCGTTCTTTTTTCCTGTCCCGCCGATGTGTAGACCCGATCATTATAAATCAATTACTCCAATCAAAGCGTTTTTGCGCCGCGCTTCACGCGGCGTAATCCGGGGCTTAAGGGTGCTGCATTACAGTGCAACATGTGGGACCTATATCTGTAGTTATATTAGGAAATGTATAGAATTTGATTGTGACCTGTGAACTTGTTGACCCCGGCCTCCTCGGCCACATTGGAGAGAGCGACGATCCCTCTGGACGGGTCACTGGCTGCAGCATCCATCTCCAGGAGGGCATGAGCTCCGACATTTCCGCTGGCGTAGTTAGCGATGTAGATAGCGTAGCGTCCTGTTCCCTGAAGAGGCGACAAGGGAGAAAAGGGAAGACGTGACAGGTTACCAAGTTTATTTAAATAAAAATTCTTTATAATAAAAATACTTCCACCTGGCCTGCTCAGTAAACCAAATGCGGTGTATTTTTACTCAATAATAATGAGAATAATAAGTAAATAAGTATTTAAAAAAAAAAATAATAATGCATACATACAAACACATATAAGTTTATGCACTTTACATTCTACAGAAAAATTAACAGCAATATGCAGACATAAGAAAAATACAAACTTAATAAATGCTGATAAAAAAATGCAAAAAGGGTAAAATCAATGATAAATGATGACAGAAAAGCAAGCTCAAATGGGAGTAATTTCAGCTGAGACCTAAAATTGTAACAGTGAGAGTGTTTTTCCGTCAGTTCAACTGAGTTCTGGTCATGTTCCTCTTCCAATTATGGTTTAACACCGCTGTTTTATCATTAATGACAATAATGCTCCTCGCTCACATCTTTTTAACAACCCCAGAGAAGATGCCGCCTCTCCTGCTTACACAAAGAGAATCATTAACTGCTAATGATCGATACAAAGGAGTGGAAGGCTGTCTGAGTCATTACACTTTAATTACACTCATCTCACTTTAAATAAGAGTCAGATCAATTTGGCAAACTCTCTGAAAAGGCTGCTTTTCCCTTGAAGGCAGGCGGTTCTCAGAATTGATTAAAGATGTGTTACCCAGCGAGCCAGGTCTTAGAATAACATGCGCTACAAAATACTCATCAAGCCTTTTACTGTTTTCATAGTCAGACAAAAATGTGGTTTTATTAATTACAATATTTTCCCTCATTTTTTTTTTTTTTTTGCTAAATAAAACATAATAATATTAACATAATATTAACAATGTAGCAAGTCAGTTTGACCCATTTCAAGATTTTCCAGTGGTGTAAGAAAATTTTTCTCGAAAAGCAGTCAGAAAATCATTTTCCAGGGCTTCTACTCACTGTACTCAACCTTCGCAGTGACAGGAAAAATAAGACACATTTATTCCATCAGAGAACAAACACACACAAACACACGCGCGTGCGCATGCACTTAAAAACATATTCTCACATGTGCGCACACACACACACACACACTCGCATGCCCACACATACACACATTCTCACATACACAAACACACACACATACACACACACGCGTGCACTTAAAAACACATCCTCGCATGCACACACAGACACACACACACACTCGCATGCGCACACATACACACATTCTCACACACACACACACACACACACACACACACACGCACGGACGCACATGGACTTGCGAACACTCTCACATGCGCACATATATCCTTGCACTTATATCTTCGTTGGGACATTACATTGACTTCCATCCATACTTTGTGTGTCTCTACAGCCTTTCACAAATCTTAGCAAAAAGCAATATATGCCTAACCCAACCCCTTACCCTAACCTTAACCTAACCCTAATTCTAACCTTAGCTAATATGACACAATTTGCCATTGTAGTTGAAAGTACAGGTGAAAATATCTTCACTTCCCAATGATGTCCCCACTGTTGGAAAAAAAAAAAAATTTTTTGATTCTCACTTTGCAGCATGTGCAAGAACACACACACACACACACACACATATGCACAGACATGCACATACACAAACATGCACATTTCCATTCTTCATTGAACTCCATGTTAATAAAATGCATGTTATAAGGGCCCACAAATGAACAGTTCAAGTCGTTCATGTGAGAAAACCTTCTGCAAAGAAACATCACATATAAAACATGCCTACATACCTAATACAGTTCAGCAGTGCTGAGCCTTTACATCACAGTCATGAGCACCGATTAGGACCACAATTAATAGCAAACACATCATCTCCATCTAAAAGCAACCGCCTATAATGGTAACTATTCAGGAAATAGGACAATATTTTGCAAAGCACATTGCTTTCAATTTCGTCAACCCCATCATGCTTAAACCTCCGACCTCCAGCTATTGGACTTGGACATGGTCAAGTCTTCAAAATAAGTACACTAAGAGCTGGCACATAGAGCATAGCTGCGCCACTGCTTACAGTAAAAGCTGGTGCTTCGGTGCTTAGTGAGAAAGGCTTTTTACAAACTTGAATCAAAGTCACAGCCTGCGTCCAATAGAAATGCCAACCCGCATTCCCCGTCAAACGCAGTGACATCAAGCTTATTTTGATAACATTTAAAAATAGAGGTCATTATTGTCTTGAAACGTTAGTGGTTTCGTCGTAGAATTCTAATGCATTGTAACAGATGGACAGAGAATAAATAGCGCATTTTGAATTCACTACATCGACAATTATGTCTTGCCAGGGGGTAAACAGTCCTCAGTACAAGAGACAACTGTCAGGGAGTTTCCACAGCAAAAGATCACAACTCTGTAATCAGATTGAAAATCTATCAAGCCAAATCACATCATTACTAAGAGGCACCTGCGCTGGGGGGTGACAGCACGCGTACAGAGGACAATTAAGGTTGAAAAACGTACACACACAAGCAGGCACTCCTACCAAGTGAGCCACAGCACATAGACCAAAAAATTGGATTGTTTTTTTCCACACAACCATTTAACATGCAAGATATTGATTTGAGAACCTTGCTGTCCACAATGTAAACAGGAAAAGTCAGATCTATTTGGACACCAAATGGAAAAATTGAGTGTGTGCAGTAACACATGGAGGCCAGATTCAACAACAAATACAAGGATTTCCTCATCCGTCCCTGCATTTCTCAGATCTGTACGGGACACACAATGGTCCACTAAACCGCAGTCCCATCCGGCACCACAGCTGTGGCTGCCAGAACCCCGAAGGCTGTATTATACCTGTGAGAAATATGCTGACAGACGTCTTGGGAAAAGGGCTGGACAATACAGTTCCCATTAAGCTTAAATGAAGTGTCAGGTAACGACTGCAGCGCAAATTGTCATCTCCATGGTAACTATAGTTATTTCTCTATAACCATAACCAACTGAACTTTTAGAGCATGCAACTGTATTGACTTTCTGCACCGAGGGACTTAAGTTCTGCATATATTATTTATGGTGTGATTTCTGGCCCAAGGATACTTCACTTGGGCTCTTTGATGATGATGGAATAATTTATCTTGTTTAGCTTATACTTGAAAGTGCATGTGCAATAAAACAGGCTTTCCATTAAATCAATTCATTTTGTTCTTAAACTATCTTTGGGACAGAAATCATGCTGTAAATAATATATGAAGAGTTTGGTTCCAAAACGCAATAAGTGCCAAAATTACATAAATTGAGATAATACCATAGAGCGATAGTCCTGTGCTTCTTACACATGGTACAAAATCCAGTCATTAGAAATGCATACTATATTGTGTATTTTTTCATGGTCAAAGTTTGTATTTTTCTATAAAATTCAATAGGCGCCAACATAGAAAAAGCGCCTGATTTACTCAAAATGACTAAAATGGATATATTGCATTTTGGAACCAAACTCTTCATATGTAGAACTAAAGTCATTCAGTATATATAAGTAACAACCACCTAACTCACAATCCATCCAACCAATGAAATTATAAGGCAACCAACGATAGTCTCTGAGAAGTTACAAATTATTTGAAAGGTAAAAGACATCATTGGATGACTTTTTTCTGTCTCTCCAAAATCATTTTAGCCGTCGAGCACTGTCAACAGAATTGTCTAACAAGTATAAAATGGCCTTCAGAGATGAGCTTACACGCCTTGGATGTAAAAGGCCCACAGAACTCCACTGCGGTTCATATTTACTCTCGCTAACATTGTAGGGTCCATGATCATAATCCTGGATGTGCTAACCATCTCAGAGTTGGCTCACTCCCACTCAACAGTAGCACGCACACACAGATACACACACACCTGCCATCATCAAGATAATTACTGACTATACCCATAGTGTCCTCATTATGAGACTGCTAATGAGGCAGTTACTCGTGTTTTGATTGCCATTTGGCCGCTGGAACTGATTTCACTAACAGCCATCTTTATAACGTCCCATTTCAGGCGTGACTGTTCACATTATTAGCACCGGCTTCAGCAGTTATTTATTCGGGAACATATTTTCTGTCCCATGTCTGCCAGTTTTATTAAGGTCTAATACTGTAATAGCCTCCCAAACATTACAATTGTGGCTACATTAAAAATTGGCCGAGCTTGCGGTAATGTCCCTGGGCAGTGAAGCTTGTCGCGGCCCTAGTGGGGCTCTGAGATGAAATGCACCTCCTGTCTCTATTGCAGCTTCTCCCAAACGGAGACAGCTTCTGCTGCTCTGCGCAGTCATTACAGTCTGATTTTGTGTCCCTGTTCAGTTATCACAGTGTGATTCTGCGGCCTTGTTCAGTTATCACAGTGTGATTCCACGGCCTTGTTCAGTTATCACAGTGTGATTTCTCAGCCATATTCAGTTATTACAGCATGATTTTTTGGCCCAGATCAGTTATCACAATGTGACACCTCAGCTCTGTTCAGTTATCATAGTCTGGTATTTCAGCTCTGTTCAGTCATCTAAGCTTTATCCTGCAGCCCAGTTCAGTCGTAACAGTGTGACTCTGCTACCTTGTTCAGTAATTACTGTGATCCTGCAGCCCTGTGCAGTTACTACAGCATGGTATTGCAGCCCCGTTCAGTCGCCAAAGTCTGATTCTGCGGCCCTGCTCAGTTTTCACACTGTGATATTGCGGCTCTATTCAGTTACTACAGAATAATTTAAGCTATGTTCAGTCATCACAGCAATTTTGCAGCCCTGTTCATTAATCCAAGTGTGATTTGCAGCCCTGTTCAGTCTTCATGGTGAGATTTGCAGCCTTGTTCAGTTATCACAGTGTGATTTTTCAGCCCTATTCAGTTACCACAATATGATTTTCAGCCCAGTTCAATAATCGTAGTGTGATTTCGCTACCTAGTTCCTTTAATGCAGTGTGACTTTGAGGATGTGTTCAGTTATCAGTGTGATTCTACAGTCCTGTTCAGTCATCACAATGAGATTTTGCAGCCCTGCTCGAACCATCGCTCTGTGATTTCGCAGCTCTGTTCAGTTATCACGACGTGATTCCGTGGCACCGCTCATTTATAACAGCGTGATTCCTCAGCCCTTTTCAGTTATTCCGCGATGAATTTTGCAGCCCTGTTCAGTTATCAGAGCACAATTCTTCTGCCTCGTTCATTTACCACAGTGCAGTTCAGTGGACTTCTATCAGAAAGTGTTAACAGCTAACCCTTACCCCGTAAACCTAGCAATATTAATTTCACACTCCATTATCAGTCCCTGGTGGATATGAAGGCACAAATAAAACATGCTAATGGACCTCTGGACAGATATTTCATGGAGGTTAAAATGCATCCCTTTGATGCGCGGATACTGTCCCTAAATCTGAAGCGTTAACAGACAAAGAAATACAGCATCCATTTAAACGTGTTCCAGAGAAGTGATCTGTACCTTTAATCAGCGACACCACATAACTCAGGCCGCTGAGCACTCTTTAAACAGGCTTCGTGGGCAACGCTAACTTATAAGCATCCTGTGTCTCTTATCCGCTGCATGTAGACAGAAAAAACCTGATTAAATACAAACTGCTGCTTTAAAACGATCATTTAATTTATTGAATATAAAGACCAATTCAAAAACTATCACCCAAGTGAAAAAATAATTGTCCCCCAGTTCAAAATAACCACTTGTGCCATCCCTGGCAGCAACAACTGCAATCAAAAAGCGATAACTGGCAGTCCTTTTTACTGCTGCGAAGGCATTTAGGCCCTCCTATGGGCCTCAGCTAATACGGGTGAAGATGCTTCAGAAATAATGGGTATTTCACAGATGGCTCCATGTAGCTCATCTTGCTAAGCCAAGACAAAAATCTCCCCAACAAAACCATGTCAACTTGACTTTACCAGTACTTAAAACTGTGGCATTTTGGTTAAGAAACTTTTTTTTAACAAGGATGGTCTAGATTTCCCATCAGTCGCCTCTTTCTGGAGCATTACTATTTGCTAGTCCGGCAAAGCATCGTTTCGCAGTGCTGACTAATTCATTCAACCAGAGAATTCCCAAAGTCGCGTCACAGACTGAAGTTGCAGAGTTCACGCTTATAAGCTTAAATCTAATGTTTTACTTGATGTTAGCCTCCGTGACTTTTAAACATACTGCAGTAGTTCACTATGTAATTTACAGCCAGCAAACTGCCAGTCATTGGGAACCATCGAGGTCCAGTCAAGGCACTGAAAGAAGTGATTTTTTCCCCATCAAGTAATGAAAGCCCCACGCGCAATTTGGTCTAATTACACAGTCATTTCACAAAGCAGGGAACTTTAAAAGGGATAATCAGAGAAAAATTTAAATCGCATTATCGTTCTCCTGACCATCTCTTCTGACCCAAGACTAATCAAGGCAGAGAGGTACATGACAGCCAAAAAAAAATCTATTTTGCAAAAAAATCTATTTAATTTTTTTTTTTTTTTTCGAACGAACCCCTGCGCCCTCAGGAGACGGGCTATCCTTCACTGGCGGCTGAGAGCGGGACGAGCGAACCTCAATAACGATCGGAGGGAAAACGTTCAGGCGGTCGCACTTTGGTCACCAGCCAAATCTTAGATATGACTGACGCTTCATCTCCAGCCTTTAAATCATGCAGCAAAAGGGTTTCCGAAAAAGAGAAAGGACATTTACAAACAGAGGGGGGACAAGGTAAAGGGGTACAGAGTAGAGAAAAGCAGAGAGAGAGAGAGAGAGAGAGAGAGAGAGCATCTTGAGGAGGATAATGAGGAGGGGATTCCGTGCACTGAGGTACAGTTACCTTTCTGTCCACACAGGCCACTGACCGCCCTGCCATGCGATTAGCCACGTCGCGGTGTTCGTTGATGTCATCGCTCAGCAGGTCCTCGAAGCGTCCGTTACGGAACTTGAATAGCTTGTCAGTGTAGGTCGCTCGTCCTAAAGAAAAGAGTAACTTAGTACTGCCTGCACAGAGACACAACTCCCTCTTTTGACCAAGTACAGTTCTCCTTCTCTGTGCAGCTTATGGAGATATTAATGAGGCATAATAATGCTTCAGTGTGGGCAAGGAAGTTCATTGCTCATATATACCTGTTCTAATTGGGCAGCATGGAGGTTCAGTGGCGAGCACAGTTGCCTCACAGAAAGACAGTTGTGGGTTTGAATCCAACCTTGGGCCTCTCCGTGTGGAGACTAAATGTAATCCCCATGTTTGCAGGGGTACTGGTATGAGTGAGTGAGGGTGTAGTTTGTAATCCCTGTGATAGATCGACAGTTTAGGATGTGTTCCTGCATTTTGCCAACTGTAGCTGGGATAGATATCAGCCCCTCCGAAACCTGTACCACAAGTGAGTGAGTGAGATAATGGATGGATAGATGGAGGAAAATCATCAGCAGTATATCTGTAGTGCATCTTCTCTTCCAGCCAATTTGTTGTTCAATTAAACAAAGCTTGGTCACAGTTTAGATGTAGTGTTGCTCATAAAGGCTTTAAACAGCACGTATAATGCCTTCATAAATGAGACATAATGTCTTCATGAATCATACATAAGCAAATGTCATGCTTTGGAGAGGGTAAAATAACATATCCTTATTCGCCATGTGATGCCAGATTTGATGTAACTGGCAGTGTCACTTAGCTAGTGGCTAAATGTTATGTCAGCCAAGTGACATTATCATAGTCACATCTGGTATCACACACTGAATCAGGAAGTGTTATTTCACCCTTTACAAAGCATGGCATTTGCTTATGTATGATTTATGAAGACATTATTTCTCATTTATGAATGCATTATACATGCTGCATAAAGCCTTTATGAGCAACACTTCATCTAAAGTGTGATCCAAAACAGATTATGTGAGTTAAACATTCCAGCCAAATTGAGTGAACAGAACTCAGCAGCAGTTTGCTTCACCTTAAAACCCAGCATGAGTAGGCAGGAGCTACGCTTTCAGCAAGAGGGTTTTAGCATTAACAAATTCATCAGGCAGTCTATCAGCAAAACAATAAAAAAACTCCTCTTTGAAAAGGAATTCTGTCCCACTGACCACATCAGAGCAAATGAAGGAATTAATTGCCTGAAAAATTATCTAATTGATTACTGAGTCATTAAATGAATTTGGGACAATCACCCTTCAAAGAAGCAGGTTAATCTATCGCTGAAGCCACGGAGGGTGAAACATCCTGAGAGGCTAATTCAGCGCCATTAGCAGCACCGAACCTTAGGAAAATAGCAAACTCATTTTCATTGGTGTGAAAACCAGTGTAAGCAGAGAAGACTTGGCTATGAGTTTGATATCCCCTGCTTTTGATATCAAAAAATATTATTAAAAAAAATGATTTCAAAGAACAAAATGGTTTTGTTTATAGTTTGGAGAATGTCCTTTGAGGCTAAACCTGCGTTGACTCAATTTTCTCATTTTATTTCCATCATGCGCCACTGAAAGAGCCTTTAAGTTTCTACAGTCTTCTTTATTGGTCTTCTTCAGAAATTTAAAAACCTGTGACACCTGCAAGAATAATTTTTATCGATTGCCATGTACATTGCCAGAATTTTCAAAGCTGTCCCTGTACAAGGAATATAATAAGTCAATAAAGCCATATTAAAACTGCAGGTGTCTGAGATGTGATGTGAACACAATAATATAAAAGTCCTTTTTCTGTCCTTACCGCTCCCCCACTCCTTCCTCAACTCACAAAGCATCCTTCACAAATATTATACCGCCAGGCCTTTGTGAACAAGCTTTTATGAACTTTGCACATCTTGATTGAGGAATCTTAACCCACACTTCCTTGCTTAAACGCTTCAAGTTCCCTTCTGGGAATCTCCGGTGACCAGCTCAGCTTAGTCATTCCACAGGTTGCCCCACATTGCCCCAGGACTGTGGTTCTGAATTTGACTGACCCATTCCAGTCCTTTAATTTCCCCTTTCTGAAACAATGTACTTGAAGGTGCAGTTTGAATCACTGTCATGTTGGAAGGTCGAAAGGAATTTCAACATGACAATGCAACACGAAGATGTCCAAAAGGAGTTCCCCAGTGTGTGTTTGTATGTATGTATGTATGTACGTGTGTGTGTGGGTGTGACTGCTACCTGAGAAAGCGTTGTTGGTATTCAAGAAGTAAATCTCCTCTCTGCCGTCCCCATCGATATCGCACGCCGCCACGCCAATGGCGTTGCCTTGGCGATCGCGGAGGGCATAGAACGGGGAGCTTCGGTCATCCACAGCAATGTTCACCAGCTTGTTCATGCTGCGGTCGTATTTCAGGACAAGGTTTGGACCATTATACCTGAGAACAAGTAAGAATGAAACTTTCACATGGGTTCTTCAAGGGTTACCAGAAGATGGCGTGCATGTGGCAGATTGGGGGGGGTGGGTCTATGTCCCAGGGGCCACACTGCTTGATTGGGACTCAGGTGGTCGGCGCTTGAAGCTGAAGTGCAGCTGCTGGCCCCTAGAGTGAGGCCCTTAATGCACAGAGGGATTGACCCCTCCCTAGTCAAATCAGCCGTTATCTAACCGCAATAAATGCATCATTTTACTCGCCTTAATATGCACAATTCATACGACACAGTACACATACACACACAGACACACATACCCAGGTGCATCCCCTCCCCCCAGACAAAACTGAATCCCAGTGTCTCATACACATACACACATGCAAACACACACACACACACACACACACACCCATACCCATACATACACATATACACAAACACCACAACACAGTAACGCACAGACACACACACTACACACCCACACACACAGGTTCCCTCCCCTCATTGCAAACAGCACTTCGGTATCTCACACACACACAGACACACACACACACACACACACACACACACACACAGAAACAAACAGATAGAGACATACAGACATGAGACACAACAGTTCACACAGCCTGTCAACCAAGACAGCACACATAAAAACTCCTACAAAACTTTACAAAACATACCCAAGAGATCACGAATGCCGCAAAAAGTAGAAGATTTTTGGAAATAAGGACCCAGAGGCATAAATCACTCCACAGCAGTACTGCTGATCGAGCAGGTATTATGAGCCGTAAGGTCACACTAATCTGCGGTCAAGAGTCTCGCTTTGAAACATTTGAGTGAATTCCAGCCCGTGGTAGTAAATCATAGTTCAACCAAAAACGAAAATCAAACTTACGCACCTTGCCAAAAAGTATTGTGCCGTGAAACAATTAATCAATCTCATGTTATATAATGCGTTTCTTATGCAGTAGAGGATGTAAAATGCCCGTTATATAACCACAAATCTTGCCAGTGGCCTTGTCCAATCACAGAGCACTTGCTTTAGAAGACATTTTGTGTTGTAACGGCAGGCAGGGCCACAGCTGTCGTCCAGAGAGCAGAGTTGAGATTTCCCACATGACAAAGCAGCATTAATTCAGTCCGCGCCTTGGTGTGGAAGAGCTGTTTAAGACTTTCGCTCCTCAGTCCGCAAGCTCACAAGGATCCATCTCACCCACCCCCCAACCCAACCCTTCATTTCCAATCTTCTTCCTCCAACAGAACTGTTTCTGTTCAGAGAGCAAAGTCAATTACATCATTTACATCCAAACAGGCCCTCTAGGCCCCGAACACTCCCCTCTCCCACCGACACCAATAAAATAACAACTCCCGCTCAGACTCAGCTTCAAACACTGAGGGCGAAATAGCAACTTCATATTCATCTCGTCCGATTCCCCTCAACAGCTTTTCCCCTGAAAGCATGATAATATGGTCCCTGTAATTGTATGCCGAACGAGAACACAAAAGGATTGGTCTTAAACTGCTTTAAACTGTTTCATAAACTGCTCTATGATCCTCCATTTTCTTCCTCCATCCATCAGACTTGCCGCTTTCTACCCCGGTGAATAAAGCCAAACACGATGGGTTTGTTCCATAGATTAATACAAGAGAGTTCTCAGAGAGGGCATTTCCTCACCATATTGCAAATCGTTGAATGCAGAATTATTATCGAACATGAGGGTTAAACAAGTTTGGATAGTGCCCTCTTAATGGGCATAGAAATTCAGCTTGTCTGCGTTGCAATTCGTTGACGGAGGAATTATCACTACATGTGATTGTTAAACGAGCCTCGATGGTGCCGTTTTAACACGCATAGAAATTATTCCAGATTCTGGATCAAGAATATAAGTCGAATCTTCACCAAAATTGAATCACTTCCTCCGTGGCACCATATGTATCAACACACAAAACTTCATTGACATCCACTGATATCTTTTTGAGATATTCCCTTAATTCTTAATTAATAAACAAACAAACATATAAAAAAAAACAATGCAGGCAAAAATATATTACCTCTGGGCGAAGATATGATAAGAATAACTGAACTATTTCAGCCTTTTAGTTTAAAACAGAGATTGGAAAATCAAAGGCATTTAGCTACAACATGACCTAAGTTCGATCACCATTTATTTACATACACAAAAGATAAGCACTAAATGCTGCGTTTGATTAAGATCGAGCAAAAGGATTATCAGTATATAGCCTTCCTCACTCAACAGGTGTCTGCTGAGGACAAACATATATTGTATATACCAGACTCAACATCAGCCCCATCACCAGTATGTAAGGCCCCATTATTAGGGGCAGGAGGGTATTAATGATGACTCGTGACAGTACAGGCCACCATCAGCATACTAGAGCGACTCTCTGATGAGGATGTTAAAAAGGACACTTGGAGCATTGCAGTCCAACCTGAACAAAACACTTGAATGAAGTTGCTTAATTCATTCAGTTCACCGAATTCTGTTTTAACACAAAGTGCTGATATGAGAGCAGTTCAAATTATATTAAAGACTAAGAGCTCAGGACAACACTGACTGACTGATTAGATTTAGGGCACATGAGTTTCCCAAAAAGATATCTTGAGCATGGAAACTAGAAGAGCCCTTTGAAAGAACGTTTTTTTTTTTTTTTTTGGAATGCAGGTATGTTGACAGAAATGAGCCCAAACCAAATACACTAAAACTCAGCCTAAGAACTAACCCAGCACTCTTTCACAAAGCCTAAGCCTTTACCCAGCACATGCTAACCCAGGCTGAGGCTTAAGCCAGCACTCACTCACGCAGCCTCAGGCTGAACCCAGCACACACTCACACAGCTCAAGCTATGACCCAACACACACTAACCCAGTCTGAGCTTTAACCCAACACACACCAACCCAGTCTTACCCCTAACCCAGAACACGCTAACCAAGTCTGAGCCTGATCTCAGCACACACTTAGACAGCCTAAGTCCTAACCCAATTCATACTAACATAGGCTGAGGCCTAATCCAGCACACACTGACCAAGCCTGAGTCCTAACCCAACACGCACTCACACAGCCTAAGCCATAACCCAACACATATTAACCCAGCCTGAGCCTTAACCCAGCACTCACTCACCCAGCCACCACCACCTCCAGGTCACCGTCTCCATCGACGTCTGTCACCGCCATCCCATAATTGAGCTGGGTGGGGTTGTTTCTGTAGTCCGGGGGCAGGAGGGTGGAGGTCACCGAGGCAAACATGGGCTCGGAACGCTGGCTTCGGCACGGCAAGGGGCGGGGCATCCCAAGGAGGAGGAGCCAAATCCAGGGGCTCGTCATCATTATCATCATCATCTGTGCAGATTTTAAATTTTTACACTTCAGTTATCAATGAGAAAACTTTATCCGACTTACAGTTGATTAGACTAATGTCCTGGGGGGTACTGCACAAAGCTGGCTAACAGAGTAAGCCTGCGTTTTGCACAAAGTAAAACCCGGAAAGCTGTATTTATTTCAGTCCATGTTCCAGATTTGAATAATTTCCAGGTTTTACTCTGTGAAAAAGCCAGGCTTACTCACAGTTGGCCAGCTTTGTGCAATACCCCCCTGGAAGTGAGGACTGATCAAAATACTCAGAGAGTTTCTCAATCCAACTGTGCTCACCTAATTAATCCTTAGAGTGCTAAATGCAACTATTATTACTCAATGATGTAAGATATCAAAATCAAAGCTATTGATTGAGCTTCTGCAGGGGAGCTCTTTTAAACAAGCTGACACATGATAGGTTTTCAACAGCAAAAGATAAATTTAAAAAATGTGTGAATTCAATTATTACAGCATTCTGAGGGTTAAAATGTTCTGCATTCTGAACACTGAAGGCAACTAGCATTACATGTATAAGCTATCACTTAAGCAACTTGAGAAACATAATTTTGATAAACCGTTTGTCGCATATTGGTTACTGAAGTAACCTAACCCACCCACCACTCTTAACAGGCAAAGAGGACTAGCGTCATGCAACAAAGATCATGAATTATTGTAAATGCACATTTTCAATTAGTAAATAGCCAAATATTTTGATCAGTAAACCTGCAGTAATCAGGTAACAAGCCAAAACACTACGTCAGGTCTTCAATTAATTTGGTTAAATAAGAAACAGTCAATTTGAATAATAAATATAAATACATTATTTATTGACTGCAGGCTTCCTACTCCCAATTTCCAAACCAAAAGACATTAGCAAGACATTAAAATGAAATTACCCTCTCAGAGAAAGGCTGATGGACCATTTCTTTTCCAGAGTATCCCCCCCCCCTTACAGTGCAACAGACAACAAGCAAATGGCAGACAACCAAGGAGTCACCACAAAACTGAATACAAAATCCTTCTATAAGGCTACAAATCCAACTGTAATGCTAACTTTTCTGAGCAGCCATCTTAACCCTTTAATTGCCCGCTCACTTTCGGGTTGAGAACATGAGCTGCTTTATCTAATTGAAAGACGCATTGAGCTCAGCCTGATTGAGCTATCTCTAACTTCACAGTTGAAGCTTGTTATGCTTTAAAAAATCCAATCATTTAAGTTCAACATATCCTTTCATTGGATAAAGCAACTCAAGATTTGCTCAGCAGGCAGTTTAAGGGTTGAGTACCTAACACAGCAGGGGTCCAGGATGTCTGCTCCGGGTTGTGAGGGAAGGGAGTGTGGGAAGGGAGTGGGGGGGGTTAAATATTTTTTCAGACAAAGACCCGTCCATCGAAGATGACAATCAAACGATCTTTTGTTCTTGAGAGCACGGCAAAGCTGATATTCTGATTTTTTTTTTAAATCATAGATTTAACCTCCTTCTGAAGACACCAAACATCGGTAAATTTGGTGGCAGTTCGGCTTCATGAATAAAAGCCTTCACATGACAGAAACTGGCTCCAACATGTAAAAACCAACATCATGGAACTTCATATTACCAATCCACTACAAGTGGTTATACAGAGATACTGTGATATCAAGTTAATTACTTGAACCATTGGACCAGGATTCAATAAAAAATGAGGCAAAAACAAAAGTTCTGTCCCATGTGAAAATCTCTTGGGTGGTTGGGCAGTGGCGTCATGCAAATGTCTTCGTTCAGAAGAGTGCGCAAAGACAAGTTAAGCAGGAGGTGGGACTATAGATCACAGGGTATCAGCGAGACTTTGTGGGGGGAGGGACAAACATGGGAACAAACCGGTTTGCCAAACCAAACACACCGTTTGTTTGGTAAAGACTCCCATCTCCATGGCAGTGGACACTAGTTGGATAGTGCTGCAGTCAGCACCTAGACCTTAAAGACACAACTAACACTGCACCTTCAGAGTTGGAGAAATCTTCAGTGTGAGTATTGACAGCAGTGTCAATAGTTAGCAGTAAGGGATTAATGAACCACAACAGAAGACTACTAGTGCGGCAGTCCTTGTAAGACCCCAATGGCTGTTGAATTTTTTTGGTGTAATGCATCATTTTCTTTCTGGACTTTGCTTGAAGTTAAAAATCTTCACAAAGAGAAGAATTACGCTGCAAGGCTTTGAATATACACTACACACTAGTGGCGGCTGGTGAACTGGCGATAGGAGAGGTGCAAAACAATCCATTAAAATTAATGATTGGTCAGGACCTGTTTTCAATCATTCATTTAAATTACCATTACAGAAACTCTGATAACTCTCAACATTATCAGATGTGGCTAGTTTTCATTTATAACGCATACGGACTGCGACTTCGGATTTCTCACGCTTTTCTTTATTCAGGGATTGGAAGCAATGCATGTGTTTCATGATCGTTTCATGATCACAGCAGTCGCGTCTAGCAAGTGGTTATCCTGATAAGAGGCACAGAGGTCCTAGCAGCACCCTGCCAAGAGAAGGGCAGTTCATTTATAGCGGTAACTTGCATGCCTTCATTCCTAACTTCTGCCTATGATGCCAAGCCTACAAGATGCCCGCTGGTTGGGATGGTTTCTTTTGCAGACTTCCCATTTCCGTGCGTACCAAGCCATGGGTGTTAACCCAACTACTGCGCCATATAGGCTGCAGCCCACTATTTAATTTAGAGACCAACAAGCTCACTATCAATGGAAAGCAGCCTTGTAGAGACCCAGGAAGCGGTGAGTAGGGCTTGCCTCGGGCTCAACCCGGATCCAACGAAAAAGGCCATACATGACTGCTCAAGGCCAAGACCAAGGAGCACCTCTGGTGCACACCACCAGGTGCCGCCGACCCACAATCCAATTCCAAAAACAGATCAACGGATAGAGCTAGTCACATGCTGTTTCGGCAAAATTTTGCTTTGGACAACATGAAAAGCATAAAACAGTTTTAACTTTTGTACTAGATATTATGACTTCATGTACACAGTTGCGTGATGAAGATTTTTTTTAGAGGCATCATGGGGCATATCTGGGTTACTGAGAAAATATACCTCAAACATGCACCAAAATCAATTTTGACCATCTTTCTGGCCATCCATTGCACTAACCCAGCAAGATACCAAGGGAATATTAACTGAAAATGATAGTTTTGTTGCGAGTTTACACATAATAAAGCATTCTTGATTGGTATATGTCTGCGATATTATTTTATTCCCATTTTCACTTTTTACTGTGATTTCTCAAATAATTCCGGCTCAATAACATAGTTACCCGGCTTGGTGCTGATGTCTATCCAGACTTGAAGTGTCACAGGACATGATAAATGTATAACACATCTGGTACTGTGTCATTATAATTGAAGTAAAATATGGTGTCAAAAGCAAAACTGAGCCACTTTCCAGTCCGGCGGCCAGAGCCTTGGTTTGGGGCGCTGGTAGGAGTGTTCTTAAAGTGTAAGCCATTTGGGATAGGGGAAAACACAGTACCCGGAGGAAACCTACACGAACACGGGGAGAGCACGCATAGTCCATGCAGAGAGGTCCTGGCCAACAGGGACCCAGCTCAGTACCCCCTTATTGCGTGCCACCCTATACTCAGCTGGGAGAGGACGTGCTGGTGTTAGCATACCTTTCCCAGGAGACGAAGATGTGTTAAAACAAATAACTTCCAGGGAGGACACAGAGAAAACAAGTATTACAGGCAACTCTTCCAATATCCGTCATGCCAGGACGGCCATTACCAATTAAGCCCTAAACATCCTTCAAGTCGAGGCAAACCGCTGCCGTTGGCCCCATTAAATGAAAAAGCCCTTGGTGATGAGGCTACAAACTAAGTGGAACGTTAATTTAAAATAGTTGGACCGTAACAGCCTGCAGCAAACGTAGTTCACCGCAAACAGTTGCCTTGTTAATTGCGCATCTGGAGTCAACACTGTCCCAACTCTGGGACGGAGATCTCATTTAAGATATGAAACACTTTACAGAACCCTGTGGGGTTATTTTTCCTCTGTATTTGACCCGTCATAGCAACATAGGAACAGAGGGCGGCCGCAGAGCAGCACTTGAGGACCAACTCCAGTTCTAAAGCCATTTCCTTGGTCAGACGCACTGGTAACAGTGTCCCTATAACGCATGTCTATCCGAGTAGGGGAAACCAGAGTTCCCCGAAGTATATTAGTAAGGCTGGTGCTCCAGCAAGAGGTAACAAAACTCCATCTCTCTCCTCTGCGGTTAAAAGCTGCGATCGGGGCGCAAGCCTGGAGGAGCGGAAGGGACGTAAATATTGCGGCTGGAGACGGGGGAGGCTTGGAGGTTCTCCAGAAGGCGAAGCGAAGCGTGAGGCCATTCTGCAGTGCTGGGAGAAAATTGAGACAGGAAAATCCATACGTACTGCGAAGGAACAACCCGACCGCTTCGGCCCCAGGGCGATGGAGGGGGAGGAGGGGGGGTGGGACATGCAGGTATCCCTCAGATCTATGAAGAGGAGAGAGGGGCATTTGGGGGAGCGTTTGGGCACTGAATATCGCAGGGAAAGCGCTGGTGTGAATCCTGTTTTCCCCAGAGCCCAGCACTACACAGGATTCAGCTGATCGACTAGCCGTGGTCCAAATTCAAGAATCAAAGGCTGCAGCTGAAAATCTGTACTAGCAGGCCCTTCTCACGTAAGTTCAGACCGGAGCTCCAGATCTGGCCGAGTTTGGCAGACACTGGTATAGAGCCAGCCTGACACGAGGACACCTGAGAGACTGGGGGAGATGGACTGTCACTCCCTCCTCCTCTCACAGTCAAGGTTCCCATTTCGCTGCACTGAAGTTTATTTGATGTTGTTGATTTTATTGTGCTGATGATGTGTATCTAAGAAATTACGTCCAAAAACTTTCTGATTACAGACTAATCAAATTCACAGCAAATCCACGCCATTACCGCAGGCAATTAACTTCCTGGGAGAGCCAGGGAGTATTCATAGCACGTTTGCTTCTTCCACTAACAACTCTGCAGCAATTAGCTCATTAGCAGTAATCTTCGATGCTCTTTCACTCATGTTTACATCACAGTAAAACTCATCGTGCCAGTTCCCCACAAATGCCCCTGGATTTGGTAATCTCCTTTCATTTCAGGGCGCAGGCAACAATTTCATTTAAATATCACCTAATTATTGAGCTGAAATTAGCCATTCAGTGCTGAAATTAAAATTCTTTTCTCTACCCATACAAAACGTCCTGAACACTACACTAAATGTTCCCATATTTTACCATATTCATCAATAATCAAGAGACTTAAAGTGTTTATGAGGAAGAATGAAGAATTAACTGTGTGACAGGTTGCACATGCCCAAACGTGCACACACACATACACAGATGAGCCATTACTTTAAGAACACTCAAAGCTGAAGCAAACAAGATGACAGTGTTAACACTATTCCCCGCCACGATCAAGGGCCATAACTCCATTTAAAAAATATGCTTTGACACCCATTTTCAACCTCAATATAGATGAGTAGCTTATTAAGCACACAAAATTTCACACATCTACGTATAATAGTTTCAAGGAAATCTTGTCCCCATTGTGGCCCGAATGGACACGCACACCCACGGACAGACAGATGGATTGACGTACCCCAATCTAATATTCCCTATTCCCACATCGTGGCAGGGGATAATTGTATTAGTTATCTCGTAACCATGGGGTTCGTGAAGAGACCTTAAACTGTCAGTTCTTTGGAGTTGATGTTTTAGATGCAGGAGAAATGGGTCCTGAATGGCTTTGCTAAGGGCAAAATTTTCACTGCCGAATGACAGCATCAGAGCATCTCCAAAGTGGCAAGGCTTGTAGGGTGCCCCAGGTGAGCAGTGGTGAGTAGTACCTAGCAACATTGATCTGAGGAGGGACAAATCATGAACCGCCAACTGGGTTGGCAGCCAAAGGATCATCAACATGCAAGGGCACCAAAGACAATCCTTCCTGGTCCAAACTAACAAAAGGGCGACTGTGGCACCAGCTGCCAAAAAGTATAATGATGATTTTGGGAAGATTGTGTTGCAACACACAGTGCATCACACCAAACTGCATTTGGGGCTCTGAGGCTGCAGACTGATCTGAATTCCCATTCTAAACTCTGCCCATCGTCAAAAGTGCCTACAATTGGCATGTGTGCATCGGAACTGGACCTCGGAGCAATGGAGGAAGTTTGCCAGGTCTGATGAGTGTTGTATTATTTTACATTATACATTGGCCAGGTACATAAGCACTGTTTACCTGGGTAAGAGATGGCACCAGTATGTACTTTGGGAAAAGACAAGCTGGTGGAGGGAGTGCGATGCTCTGGGAAATGTTCTGCCGGGAAACCCAGGGCCCGGGCTATCATGTGGACGTCAAATTCACAGCACCGCTTTGGATCTTGAGCGGGTGGTCATAATGTTTGGGCTCATCTTTGTGCATGCATTTGTCTGTGTGTGCGCATGTGTGTGTTAAACACACACCTAGGTCACAGCCACAACTTCTGAAAAAAAAGGCAAATCTTTCAACTGGGAGCTATAAGACCAATCAGTGTTTGCAATAAGTATTGCAACTCTCAGGCTGAGGGAACAAATAACGAATCCATGAGATCTAGCCCATAAAAAAAAAGCCCTGCCAATCACGGCAATAAAATGCCCAAGAAGGCAGCCTGTGATGCTTAAACTAAGGGTCACAGGCTTCAAACGTGGCTTTACAGCCATCGCACTACATGCATCAGCTGAGGCTAATGAAATGTGGCAAAGGGATAGCTCTCTGATGCAGAAATCAGTGTGCTTAATACGGCCAGCTGACGATGAGATGTACCCTTTGTGACAGTGTGTCAAGTGAAGAGCAAAGCAGCCCTGCTAGAGATCTGCAGTGAGGAAAAATCAGCTGGACCAAAACCAAACGGCAGAAACAGGAGGAGCAGTGTTTAGGGGCAGAACCGTACTGATAGGACCGCAGGGAGATTTATTCATCCATTTATTTATCAGCTAATATACTTACATACTCACTCATCAAATTGTTTTATATTACAAACTGATCACCTGATTTATTAACAGCCTAAATTTACAAACAAAACGTCAAGTTCATTCTGTGAGGTTATGGGATCCCAGCCCGCGCCGACGCTGATGGATGTCCCCTCGAAAATCGCCTCGAGGGGATATTAATTTCCAGATTACAAGCAGCAGCGGGCCTTACAACGCCCACGCGAAACAGCGCACACGTGCGTAAATGCTCCTGAACGCACCGCATGTGCTGAGCGCAAACGCAGGGGCAGCATCGACTGCGCCAGTCACTGAGAAGTGCTGCGGGCGCATCTAGGCTGCGGCTTCATTAATATAAACGTTTTATTGAAGATGCGGCAGTTTTCTTCCATTACACGGAAGCATCATGACCGATGAGGCGGGGAAATACGGCCAGAACAGAATAGCAACCAGCGGCACGAGGATATTGGAGTTCTTTTCGGAAGCGCCACTGAGAAACCGCGAACGAGAGAAGTAAAAAGATACGGCTTTGCCGCTTTAGGAAAAACTTTCTGTGTTTGAAGACTCCATAAAAGTACAGCCAGTGTGTTTTGAACTGCTGTTTAGGCGTATGGAGCGATTTGAATTTATGAATTATGAAAGGTAGCCTATCAGTTATTGCTATGAGAAAACAGCATCAGTTGAAAATGGCTGGAAAAGGGGCGATAGTCGTGATCTCAGGGGAAGTGGGTTGAGAAAGCCACTCCAGCAGTACGGGGGGAACTTACACAGCCAACACAGGGCAAACACGTCCCCCACCACACACACACACACACCTTTGCCACCATCAGACCCCTTGGGAATGCTCAGGAACGGTAAAAAGCACTGAGAACATGGACAATTGAGCTTATTTTTTCTTCATTACGTCTTAAGTTGCAAATTAACTTTATAACGCACTCATCAAAATAGAGGATATGCAGCAAACTTAGCTTTTATTGACTTGAAAACTTATATATATTTTCATAGGAAGAACCGTTCATACAGCACAAACCTAAAACCCGCATAACCTAAAACCTGTCTTAAAGCTTGGGATAAAAGTGTTTCAGTGTTCAAGAGCCAGGGCTCTGTGATTTATCTGTTTCCAGATTTTATTTATTTATTTATTGGGGACGGGCAGGCACGATTAAGCCCACATCTCCACTTCAAACTTCAACCTGAAAACAATAACTAACACTTTATAACTTAACAATTATGTAATAATAGTACATTTATTAGGCACAGAACTTTACATTCAAAAAACATCACAACAATTTTACCATACAAAGACCCAGAATCGTCCATCACGGTTATGACGCTGTTATAGCCTAACTACGGATTTAAATCTTGTGTAAAAAATAACATCTCAGCAATTTAATTTTCCGCCTTTCGATGCAGGCCATTGAGGGGTAATGCCTTATCACTGAGCATCTTCAGGGGAACCTGTCTGTGGCTATGCTTGTTTTTACAGGTGATTTTAAGATGCCTAATCCTCAGGTTAATGCGGTATATGTCAGCACCCAATGAAGAAATCCACTTCCTGTGATAGGCTATTGCAGCGGCACCTCAAAGCCACACAAATCTGGCACTTTTCACGGCACCTCTCAGACCTCTTTAGCGCTTTGCAGTGACAGATAAAGCGATTTGATTGACTTGAAAAGCTGAGACAATGGTCATTTCACGATAAAATACCACTGTCACTGATTTGCAGTGAGTACGCAAGAGAAGAATTCACACATTATCTGATTAATACAAACACACAGCCAACTATTTCTTTGCGGGGTGTGCTGGCAGAATGAAGGTAAGTGATCCCTGTTCAAAATCCAGCGGAACCATGGAATGACTTAATTAAAATTACCCCATAAATACTGCGAAGAGGTTGCTCACAAATGCCAAACTGCACAAAATTAGTTCAATCACTTCAAAATAACGCTTAACATCCCCGCACGCGTAATTTAACCATCAATCCGTGCAGAGTCATGCAGGGCGCGAATGTGTCCACAAGCATCATCTAACGCAGATCAGAAGCAAACTTCACTTGGGAATAACGAGGGAGGGTTCCCCGTCTTTTCCCAAACTTCAGACAATTACTGCTCATCACTGCATCGTAGAACTTTCCTACTGCGTCGCGTAACAAAAAGAAAAAATATGAAAACAATGATGGGCAAAGTTGAGCCTCGCAGCAGTAACTTTATAAGAGCATAATCCATGCAAGTGGTAAGCACTGACACACGTATATTTGTACTTACTGTCCAACCGAAACGGAACCAAATCAGATTGCCAATGCCTCCTGAGAATCTCTGTGGCGTAGCTTCGCAGGGATATTCTCCTCTGTGCCATAGATTTCAGCCAAAAGAAACTTTCATGAGAGTCGCTTATGAAACTGGTTGTGTAATATTCTAACCAATTACGTGAGAGACTCCTGAATATCTCACGAAACTGTCCAATGAATGGTCTGCTTAGCGAAGTCGGGGCGGATACCTAATTGCTCTGTGCATGTGCGTTGCAGAGACTTAACCAAAGAGCAGGGCGAGTATCGGTGCGGATACTGCTGATCAATAGCAGAACCTACGGGTTTCTGATAAATTATTACTGACGCCAGCGCGAATAAGCCGAGATTGCGTAGCTGGCGCTGTTTATGAAACAGAAGCAGTTTGTGAGCGAATGCTGTCATGTATTGAGATTAGCTTCTGCCCACAGCTTTGCATATCGGGGGTCGTTCGTTGCTGAATTGGCGGCGAAGTGCGTCAACAATGGGGTGATTCGAGAAGTGCTGATGCGCATTTATCGAAAGCACAGGATAAAAAATATGCTGCTTTTGAAAAAATACATTGAAGATAATTTTTGTTTAATTTAAATGGAAAACCTTAATAGCCACGTTTCCATGTTTTGGGGAAGAGAAGTAGCACCCCGAAGTAGAAGCTCGGTTGATACTCCATTTGGCGTTAAGTGAATGGCGTTTTAAAACAGAATTTCATCTGCCGCTTCCAACAGCGTTGCACCCTCAGCGAATTTCGTAATTTTACTGCGAAGCGCGTCAGTGTCCAGATCACTACATTGCACATGTAATGGACGTCGTGTTCGGAATGAATTTAATTCTATGAATTCAGTACCGAGCGGCGAAATCTGCTTATTGGAAGTTCATGCCAAAACGCGGCTGGTTGCGCGCGGTGGCAGGGCAGTGACGGGATTGCGCACGCTCCGGTCTGGCCGGTGGGATTATGCCGCTGTGCTTGCGACGATGCGAGCGCTTCTTGTCTGATACCGGCTTCAGCGTTGTCTAATTAGCCTACTTGTTTATGCACCGTGGGCTCAGGATATTCCCGGAGACTTTCAGCAATTTGGGATTTTTAGGCAATGAAATATACTGACTGTCATGCAGCCTGCCGTTGTGTCCTCCAGGACTAGACCACGTGACTTCTGAGTAGTTTTACAATGAGCAAAACAATTAATTACATTAGAAACAATCATACTGAAGAAAAAGAAATTGCACACAAACCCATATAGCAGATCTATCGCGTTGTGAAGAACTAAAATGTAGACTTTGTGACAAAGATCCTTTTTCATTTTACAATTATATTATGCCCTTTGGCACCTCAAAAGAATCGTGTAATTGAGCTTGAGAGCTGTGTTTGGGGGGGAAAAATGAGAATGTTCTTGCAACTTCCTCGGGGGTGGAGATGAGGGTAATGGAATGTATTTTACCTTTGCAGTGATGGAGAGGAAATATTATGTACCTAATGCGAATCAGGCTGCTTCCTATTAGGACTATGCCATTGTGATCTCACCCCAACTACACCTCATGGCATGATACCAAAGTCAATAGGCAATACTTATACCACCAATCCCATGAAAATAAACAAAACTCAACTCATCACACATCTCTGCCATACATATGCTGGAGTTGCAGTATTTAATAAACTATCAAAACAACTGCCTAAGGTTTATGGAGGAAAAAAATGAGAATACTGTATGGGATAGTTTTCTCTAAATTAAATTTGATGAATTACCTTCTCCAGGAATAAAATTCATGAATGTTGAGAGATGAAACCAGCAGCATGAATGCCTTCACAATGGGCAGCAGCACAACTCGCTTTATGAGGTGAGTCAATGAGCAGAGGACAAGAGGGAGGTGTGTCAGTGTAAAGAGGACCTGAGAGGAGTCAGTGTAAAGAGGACCTGAGAGGAGTCAGTGTGAAGAGGACCTAAGGGGAGTCAGTGTAAAGAGGACCTAAAGGGAGTCAGTGTGAAGAGGACCTGAGGGGAGTCAGTGTAAAGAGGACCTGGGAGGAGTCAGAGTGAAGAGGACCTGAGGGGAGTCAGAGTGAAGAGGACCTGAGGGGAGTCAGAGTGAAGAGGACCTGAGGGGAGTCAGTGTGAAGAGGACCTGAGGGGAGTCAGTGTAAGAAGACCTGAGGGGAGTCAGTGTTAAGAGGACCTGAGGTGAGTCAGTGTAAGAAGACCTGAGGGTAGTCAGAGTGAAGAGGGCCTGAGGGGAGTCAGAGTGAAGAGGACCTGAGGGGAGTCAGTGTGAAGAGGACCTGATGGGAGTCAGAGTGAAGAGGACCTGAGGGGAGTCAGAGTGAAGAGGACCTGAGGGGAGTCAGAAAGAAGAGGACCTGAGGAGAGTCAGTGTTCTGAGGACATGAGGGGAGTCAGTGTTCTGAGGACATGAGGGGAGTCAGTGTTCTGAGGACATGAGGGGAGTCAGTGTTCTGAGGACATGAGGAGAGTCAGTGTTCTGAGGACATGAGGGGAGTCAGTGTTCTGAGGACCTGAGGGGAGTCAGTGTTCTGAGGACATGAGGGGAGTCAGTGTTCTGAGGACATGAGGGGAGTCAGTGTTCTGAGGACATGAGGGGAGTCAGTGTTCTGAGGACATGAGGGGAGTCAGTGTTCTGAGGACCTGAGGAGAGTCAGTGTTCTGAGGACATGAGGAGAGTCAGTGTTCTGAGGACCTGAGGAGAGTCAGTGTTCTGAGGACATGAGGAGAGTCAGTGTTCTGAGGACATGAGGGGAGTCAGTGTTCTGAGGACCTGAGGAGAGTCAGTGTTCTGAGGACATGAGGGGAGTCAGTGTTCTGAGGACATGAGGAGAGTCAGTGTTCTGAGGACATGAGGGGAGTCAGTGTTCTGAGGACCTGAGGAGAGTCAGTGTTCTGAGGACATGAGGGGAGTCAGTGTTCTGAGGACATGAGGGGAGTCAGTGTTCTGAGGACATGAGGGGAGTCAGTGTTCTGAGGACATGAGGGGAGTCAGTGTTCTGAGGACCTGAGGAGAGTCAGTGTTCTGAGGACATGAGGAGAGTCAGTGTTCTGAGGACCTGAGGAGAGTCAGTGTTCTGAGGACATGAGGAGAGTCAGTGTTCTGAGGACATGAGGGGAGTCAGTGTTCTGAGGACCTGAGGAGAGTCAGTGTTCTGAGGACATGAGGGGAGTCAGTGTTCTGAGGACATGAGGGGAGTCAGTGTTCTGAGGACATGAGGAGAGTCAGTGTTCTGAGGACATGAGGGGAGTCAGTGTTCTGAGGACCTGAGGAGAGTCAGTGTTCTGAGGACATGAGGGGAGTCAGTGTTCTGAGGACATGAGGGGAGTCAGTGTTCTGAGGACATGAGGGGAGTCAGTGTTCTGAGGACATGAGGGGAGTCAGTGTTCTGAGGACCTGAGGAGAGTCAGTGTTCTGAGGACATGAGGAGAGTCAGTGTTCTGAGGACCTGAGGAGAGTCAGTGTTCTGAGGACATGAGGAGAGTCAGTGTTCTGAGGACATGAGGGGAGTCAGTGTTCTGAGGACCTGAGGAGAGTCAGTGTTCTGAGGACATGAGGGGAGTCAGTGTTCTGAGGACATGAGGGGAGTCAGTGTTCTGAGGACATGAGGAGAGTCAGTGTTCTGAGGACATGAGGAGAGTCAGTGTTCTGAGGACATGAGGGGAGTCAGTGTTCTGAGGACATGAGGAGAGTCAGTGTTCTGAGGACATGAGGGGAGTCAGTGTTCTGAGGACCTGAGGAGAGTCAGTGTTCTGAGGACATGAGGGGAGTCAGTGTTCTGAGGACATGAGGGGAGTCAGTGTTCTGAGGACATGAGGGGAGTCAGTGTTCTGAGGACCTGAGGAGAGTCAGTGTTCTGAGGACATGAGGAGAGTCAGTGTTCTGAGGACATGAGGAGAGTCAGTGTTCTGAGGACATGAGGGGAAGCTGGGGACAGGAAAAGGGGGAAGACGGGAACAGAATATTGCCTCCCTACGGCTCTCTAATTTGGAACTTAAGAGTGAAACAGTAGTGAGGAGTCATCTCCTGCACATCCACAGAGTTTTAGGAGTATGTGCTGGTTTCAATGGCACAGATTTAGCCTAGTCCTGGACTAAATAAAATTTTAAATGAAAAGTGAATTTAGTCCAGGACTGCACTTAATCAATGTCTGTTAAACCAGCCCAAAGTCATTTCAGACTAGAGTCTTAAAGGAGTTTCTCATTTTCTATTAAATGGTGGCTGTATTCTGGCTTAGTCCATTTAGGGAAGCTTAAACTGAGCTGATCCCACTTTTAACAGATCCAAAAATTTACCCTCTCCTCCATTGATTTTGCTGTAAAACCCTGTTAGCATGGCTTCATATAAAAAACCCTGAGAGGTTTTGGCAGACCTCCCCAAAAAAAAGAAAAACAGGTGGAAGGTTGAGAGGTGCAGATAAGCGTGAGGCTGGAGACGTCATTGTGAGGTCAGAGCATAATCAGTACAATGGTCGGAAACAAAAGTGAGCACCCTGACAAAAACTCTGTACACTAAGGGCTTTAAAAATGGATCCTCTCCATCTGAGTGCTAAGTGACAGATGTACAGTGAGGCACAGAAACATGGATCTCCGTAGCAGCACATAGGACCTCACTTCACTAATCGTTAAGCCTCGGTAATGGGCCTGTAACCCTACTCTCGCTGTGCAGTGTCACTCCTCTTGTTAACAGGGCAGTAGTTCAGAGTCCGGAGACGACACTATTAAGGCAGAGATATAGCCTTCTGTCGAGAGACTGGGCCGAATGTCGCTAGGACACGGCTCTCAAGACCAGCTGGCCAAGGTCTACGAGGACAGAGGACTGAATGACTTTGTCGCATATTGGCTAAAAAAAAAAAAATCAATTGCAAATATATTCCACCTCTGTGCTATAAATTCTTAGATGCTTTCTTGAGCATGAAGTATTAAATTGTATTGAGCTGGTCAGCTTTCACTGCCTTAGTTTAACTCTGCTTTACAACTAATAGCTTCTTTTCCCTGTAAAACAGGCAAAAAAGATTAAAATAATCACGTATAAATCACTTGGTCAACCACAGCTGAAATGTCTGAATGATGTAGTCAGAGGAGGAAGGCTTCTTGGCGATGGGTGAAGCGGTCTTGAGTACTAAGAGCTCAGTTTTTTTAGAGATATTTAACCCTTACGGTGCTGAATAAATTGCAGAGCAAATAAAAATGTTATTATCCTGAGCTGCGGGAGCTCTTTTAATCAAGTTGCCTCATGATAGGTTTTCAACAGCATCTCATTTTGATATCTCACATCACTGGGCAACTATAGTTTGCCTTGGCGCTCGAAGGGTTAATAAGGCTGAGTGGTCCATTTGCATCAAATAGACTGCTTAAAGTGGATTTCATTGGATGAACGTAATTGTTCTGGCCTCGTTTCAGTCACTTACTGTTCCCCTTCCTCTCCCTGTGCCATTGCAGTCCGCTTCCATTGAGCAGATGCCAATCAATCGAATGTGCCTTCAAGGAGTTGGAAAGCATGAGCTTGGAGTTACCTAATGATATTCACATGGCGGAAATCCAAAGAGCATCCTTCGAGGAAGTATTTCAACAGATTAAATGACTGACAGTGGACTAATCTCTCCCTAACTGCGTGAATCGACATCACGCCGAGGTTTGACTCGCAGAGGGTGTTCCATTTCACCGATTCGCGTCTCTATTCTCCCATCTTTCTTTCCTCCTCTCCTTTCCTTGCCGCCATGATAAGCGGACGAGAGGTGGACATTCCAGGGGTCAGAAAGTAAAAGTCCCGCCATGTTTTGCTTCCATCCATCAAGTCAACGAGCAGATTTTCTTTACTAGTCCAACCTCTGGTCTGAAGGGTGGTTTTATTTAGCAAATCCAGGAGGTTGGAGCAAAATACTGGGAAGGACTTTTACTTTCTGACGCCGGATTGTTCACCTTTGTGAGAGGAGCAAAGAACAAGAGACGAAAAGAAGGAATGGAAGAGAAATGTGAAAAATGAGTCAGTGTGTAGGCGAGCTAAAGGGTCAGAGTGACGGGCCAAGAAGGATTTTCTCCCAGAAATTCCCAATAACTAAGCTGTTTTGTGTTTAAATTCCAAACCTGAGATATATGCTTTAGACAGAGTGTGCAGACTTCGATAAGGAAAGGAAGGAAGTGACTGCAGCCCTGGGAGAAATCAGCATTTGAGGAGGTAGACCTGGTGGAGTGCTGTCCATCATTCACTCAAACATCCATCAAAAATGTTTTAGGCAGACTGCGCAGGCCTCCCCAATACCGACTGCACTAAGCCCCACCATATCCTTCTTCCTCTTTGCCCCAACCATCTCTTTATAAGCCCCGTCTCTCTCTCCCTCTCTCAGAACTACCCCCTCTCTCTGAGCCCTGTTCCCCATTACTCATGAACCCTGCCCCTTTACTTCCTAGCCCTGCCCCTCTCCCTTTGAGCCCCACCCCTCTCTCTCTGAGCCCCTCCCTTCTCCTTCTGAGTCTCACAGTCTCTCTCGGTGCCCCTCACCGCTCCTCTCTGAATTGCAGCAGTCACATGAGTATACTTCCAAGTTTTCATTTACAGATTTGCATTTTTTTTTAATCAGATCATTATTATTTTTTAATTCATACATGCTCCGAGAAAATGCTTTGAGTTTTGTGCTGAGAAATTGTCGTTTGGATTGCTGGCTTAGAACTGCAACAAAAATAATCTTAAAAGTTTGTAAATGGGTTTTTGAAAGAACTAGTAGACAAAAGCCACTATTGCACACAATTTAGCTTCTCTGTTATGTTTTCAGTCCTGATTTGTATTACCACTCTCTGTGCTACCAGGCATGTATTCTTTTTTTCAGTAACTTGGATTTCACAGTTAAATGCACATAATAGCATTATAGTGTATAATGCCATCACTTCTGTGCATGTACATACTAAATCAGTTCCGGTTCTGAGTACGTTTGGTAATAAACAATCAAGGTTAAAGATGTAAAATAAATGAGTTTTCAATATTCTCACCTGGCATCCATCTAATGTTCCCCCATTTCATATCTTTGAGTTTTATAAGTTTGCGTTCCTGCTGCAATCAATCATACATTTTTAATTTAGTGTATGAATATGTGATTTATATCCTTCTTGCTGCGAGAATAAATCTATGGTGCGGACATGAAAAAACGTTGCTGATGTGCTCGTATCGATTGGCTGCCTTAATAGTGTTTATTCTTCAGAGATGGCTTCAGGAAATAAAGTGGGCAGTTGTGAATGATCCTCTTTTATATCACAAAGCATAAGAATACATTTCCTGGTGAGTCCGCAGGTCTTCTTATCGCATGTCGTACGGCTGCTGATTTCCTGCTGCGTGCTGATTCCTGAAGGGTCTGTGAGTGGCTTTTACTGTGAGGCTCCGGGGTCATTTCTGAATCAGCTCTCTATGTTAATATTGGTGGATTAAATATTTTTGGTGTGTAATGATGTGGAATCCAGAGCAATTTTTGCAGCAGTGTTGTACACAATCAGCTGGGACTTTCCGCAGGTCCAGGACCATTCCAGTGCTCAAAGACAATCTGGGGTCCCCCTCAAAACTCAAAGATATTCTTGAGACCTCCCCTCAAGGCTCAAAGGCAACCTTAGGATCCGGGTTTAGACTCGAAGAAGATCTGGGGACCCCCCTCTAAGGCTCAAAGGCAATCTGGGGACCCCATCTAGTTTAGCTCTAGTCCTGGAGAGCCCCAGTGTCTGCAGGTTGAATTCCAGACCTGGGAGGCCGCAGCGTTTGCAGGTTTAACTCCAGTGAGGCTAATGTGTCGGCAAGTTCCACTCCAGTCCTGGAGGGCCACAGTGTCAGCAGGTTTCACTCCAGTCGGGCCTAAGTGTATGTAGGTTCAACTCCAGACCTGGAGGGGGCGCAAGGCTTGTTGGTTTTAAACTCCAGTGCTGGATGGCATGCAGTATTGAGTGATACAATATTGAGAAACTGTCCCTTGTCCCAGGATTTAAATTCCCTCTAAGTTTTAGACAGACTGATTGGGCTTAAAGAGTACATGATTCACTGCATACACTTCCGAGTTCGCTTTACAGCGAAGTTTACGGTCTCACTGCATTAGTGAGAGGCAGAGAGGAGCTCGTAAATTAGACGGTTTGTCCGCGCGTTCTTCCTGGGATCCGGTCACGCCTCAAAGTAAAACAAACAAAACTTATTATGCAGAGATGGAGAGCGCTGTCACGCCGAGGTGGAGCTGGCTCGCGTCCGCGTCATTCTGCCCGTGCGCTGAAACACCATTAATTACCCATCGATCGGCTTCCTCTGCTTTAAGAGACAGGAGTGTTTTTAAAGCCACAGGAAAGTGAGGTCACATTCATAATGCCCCCGAGCAGCCCTGTCCTGTGGGAGGACCGGCTCATGCTGGCCCACTGGGTTCAGTCATCAGGACGAGCCTCTGGTTGGAAAGTCTGGCTTCACCAAGTGAGTCAGCGCACAAGAGTAACATGGAGTCCAGCAGTAGATTAAACTCGAGCTCTGTCCACACTGACCCTGTGTGTGCGCGTGTGTGTTTCTGGAATCGTCTTGTTGAGTCCCCCCAAAGAGATCCACGGATTTGATGTGTTCCACCTCAGGCACGGTGGATACGCACCTATCGCGAAAATGTGGTCGCCCACGAATGCAGATGTATCCCCCGCACAGAAGATTTTCATTACAGTTTAATAGCTACACTGACATGCATAACTCCCTGCAAGCAAATTTTATATTTGGTATATCTACATGTACATGTATAATCACTTACATGCACAGTGCTGTGCAAAAGTCTTAGGCACCCCGCATTTTTTTTTTAACTTAAATCCAGCTTCAGATGTTAATTTTTTGTTTTCCGCATTTGCGTCACTGAAGATAAAAAATTTGAAATTCCAAATGCTAAATCAAATCAATAGTTTTATCAATAAATGTTGGTATTTCATTAAAAACAGTTGATACAGATAATATACTCTTGACAGAGCCCTGATGTCAACATCATCACGGCTGTCTGCAATTACTTGGAGAGCTGGACACAAGTGAGACAGTCAGTCTGCAGAATGGTGGCAAGTTTTCCACTCTGCTTGGAACAAAGTAAAAGCCGATCATCTTGTAAACTATAGTGCAATAGTGTCCCAGTGTCCCAGACTTTTTGGCAAAAGGTAGTTACACCAAATATTGGTTTGATATAGTTCAAAACAGTTTACAGCTCTGTTTAACACATTTCTCAGTAATTAAAATGTTTGCACAGTACTGTATATATAAAACCTTCTACGAGTTTATGCATTTTTAATTAAAACTAGTAATCATTACTAGATTCTTCCCAAAATTGCTAGGTTTTGTCTTCCCATCATATCAAATGTGCACATCAAATGTGGAGGCAATCAAAGAAAAATTGTGACCCTTACAGCGGTAATGAGGAAGTCTCTGTGGCGAACGCCAACTTAAGAACAAAACGATCGCCCATCCAAATTATCCAAATTATCCCCAAACACTATGGTACGGGGGATACAGTTATGCAGCCCTTAACTGGAAGCACTATGTGAGAATCTGGCAGGGGGAAGTCAGCATCTGAGCATCAAATCATTATAATGGAAAGAAAGAACCAAGAACCAGAGAAAAAAAATCAAAGATCAAAAAGTAAAATTCTTTGCCAGTATTTTGTTCCAGTTGCCTGGGTTTGACATTTAGCCCAAATCTCCTTCAAGGTGGAAGAACCAACCAGTGAAATAAGGAGGCCATTTTCATTGGCCGAGGGAGAACACAGTAGGACACTTGCTTCCTGATCCCTGTATTTTCCATCTTTTGCAAGAACAGACCTGAATTAGAGAATCACCCATTTCCTCCATCATTAACAGGTGTCTCCTTAATTACCTTAACCACCATCACTTGTTGTCCCACGAGGTGTCAGGGTCACAAAGACAGCCCCCCTACACCAGAGTCAGCCCTTATACCCCTCACTTTAAGTAGCTTTATTGTCACGAAAGTCTCTCTGTATTCAGTTTATTGCCAAGCTATCGTTGTAGATAATATCCCCACTTTATCTGACCTGCCTGGTAAAATAGAGTTTGATTAAATGGATGAAATAAAAAAAATCTTTTACTTCAGCGTATGGTAGCTGACGCACAAATGGATTGAAGAGATGATTCAAGAAACACGTCTGGGAAAAATGGAAGGTTAAACTGACACTTATACACGGTAGCTGATTATTTCACAGTTTACAAACAGATTGATCTATAAACACAGTGACAATGACTATTTTTAATGATGATAATGATATTTAAAACCATTTTTGTTCATATTTTCTCGTCTTTGAATGCATACTTAGATTTTTTTTTTTTGGGAACATCTCTCTTCTCTAAGGACACCCTAGCAGATGCTATACAGAGAAACTGCAAGTGAGGAAGGATAGAGAGAAACAGGGCCAATGCCCCTAGAACGATTTTGGGGGGAAAGAACCTTTGCTCAAGGGCTTGAAAACAGTCCTGATCTAACCTCAGTTGAGAATTATTTGGCACATTTTGAAGCAAAATATAGAGCAACAAGAGCACTCAGGGCGCGCAGCACCTCCGCCACGCAAGGCAACTCTGTACATTAGTTATTTTCATTGGCTGATGTAGGGTGTCGTTACATTCAACCGCCAGGTGGCAGCAAAACCAAAAAGCACGCCAATAGGAAATCCATTGGAAAGACTTCAAATCTTCGCCAGCATAGCTGGATTTGAACTTTGGCCTATATCTCAGCTGCACTTTGGCCATGATATGCCAAAATATAAACACTTGTTCCTCTTGTGCTACTGTAACATCCTGCAAAGTTTGGTTAAAATCTATGTGGCCATTTTAGAGATATCCTACTAACAGACAAACAGATAAACGTTGGCAAAAACATACACCTCCTGGGCAGAGGTGAATAAAGGCCCTGAGTGATTGCTCAGCAGTAAACCAGCATTAATGGATGACTAGGAGAAAATTTTACGTGCCAGACTTCACTAACTGGTGTCCTGAGTGCCCAATCGCTTAATGAGAGTGATTAAAAATACATGGAGATGCTACCAATTGGTGAATTGTCAATTTAGCTTTTTTTAACTCTGCTGCAGGCATCACATTGCATATTTTCAATTAGTAATTTATGTCAGAACATCAAATGATGTATTGTATTACTATTTTTTAAATATAGGAGTGGATGAATGAACTTTTCAGATCAGTCCTTAATTTTATTTGTGTTTTCAAGATGTGCCAACTTTTTCGGAAATGGGGCTGTACGACGGCCAAGCCAATGACCCGAATTGTATGCATTTCGCTTGCGGTCAGCAAAACTGAAGGCAAGACACCCCAAGAACAAGAATTCACCTTCATAATAGAACCGCCTGCAACGACCAAGCAGCCTAGAAAGGCTGCTTCCCCAGGCTGCGGCCAACGCTTTGAGAAACACCTGTCATTTACCAAACATGTGTAGTGTTTGACCATCATGCTCATCGTAATCCTGATAGATGACAGAACAGTGAGGACCTGTGGGCTCCGGTCTCAGTCAGCGGCGCAAGTGGCTGGATCATCACTCATGGTTCTGATGTCAAACGGCTGCGGCACTCCATCTTCGATTTTAAATCGACGTTCTATTCAGTCAATAATTTTGTCACAAACTTTTTTTTAGCAGAAATGGAAGCTGTAAATTTCTGCTTACGTTTCTGTGATATTAGCATCGACGAGGCATGTTCGCCGTTGGCCGCCAGCTAAAGTGAAGGTGAGCATTTCGACAAAGAGAGGGCTCTGGGTGGAAGGGGCGGAACTCCGCCGTGCTGAAGCTGACTGAAGACCCAGTCTTCGTGCGGAAATTCATTTTTTTGTTTAATTTAAGGGATATTGATCCCAAGCGGGATATAGCCTGGTGACATCCATAATCAGAACGATAGCCTGTCGAGAGACCGGGGGAGGGGGGTCCCAACTCTTTCCTCACGCTTAATTAATGTTTAATCTTGACCTGATTGATCTTACAACAAAACAAGGATAAATGCCCCTCCAAACATGGACAACCCGTTAAGGCACCTTTTCAAAATTACCATACGCAATCAGATATATAACAAATTGACTGTCATATCTTTAAAGAAAAGTAATTAAAGTGCAGTGACATCGCTTGGGCAGTATGAACGTGGTAGGAATAGAAAGAGATAATCGGAGAATCTTTTTTAAAAACTCTGTCAGAAGCGATAAGCCTGCCTAACATGTCATTTTACCTGAATTGCGTTACTTTGGAAATACTTGTGTATTGGGGTCTTTTGCAGTCACTGTCATTTGTGTATCGCACAGATAATGATGTACACAGATGCAACAGCTTAAGAAAAATGTTATTCCTGTTGGATAAAATCCAGGGGCATTTCAAATGCACAAAAAACTCAAATAGTATTTCAGCCTTGTAAGAAGTGAGTGATTGGCGTAAGTGTTTGGAAAGAGATCTATCCAGCAGCAATATGTGGCAGGCAGTTTTTTTTTTTTTTTTAACAAAACTAACGTGTCTGTCCCATGGCTTTATTCTTTAGGCAGAACTGAGACAAACTGGAAGAGATTAAATCTTTAGTTACCCAATCAAATCTCCAAAAATCAGGGTTACCCTGGGAAACCATATGACATGACACAAGTTGCTAATATGGGCCCCTCCACCGATGATTGACAGATGTACTGCTAATGCATAAGCACTGCAAAGGGAATTGCTTTCTAACGGTAATGTGCACTTATTTTGGATAATATATTTTTTTCTTTGCTTGGCCGTCATGAGATGACAAGTGAAGGAGGTCAATTTGCCCCTCTTTCTCGGTCTAATTACTGCCGCTGTAACGTAAGCATTAGCTAGCTGTGGCTAACGCTATGTTAGCATGACAATCAATATCTTTGCGGATTCGGCATCGGCACGGCACCGTTTCTCCACTCGTAAAACTTAGTGGCTCATTGCGACCCTCGTAAAAGCTTAATTAATTTCCCCAACATAATGCAGTGATAATAGAAGCTAAACCTGGACGACTGCCAAATAGTAAAATTCTTTAAGTGGCCGGGTGCCCAGGTGTGCTAAAGGTACACAAATGGACAGCTTGCAGTATATTATATATATCCATATTTACACAAAATATCATCAACAGCCATCTATCCATCCATTCAATATCAAACCCACTATTGCTGGTCAGTGTTGGGTTGCTGGGAGAGCTGGCTGTTTCCTGTTCCAGAATCCAATGGGCCAGAGGCAGGGCTTCACCCATGACAGCTCGTCAATCTCTCACAGGACAGCAGACCAACATTTAGAGACAGGGACTCTCCATTATTTTTACCATCTCTGGTGAAGAACTAGGAGACAAGACAGAAGAACAAAGTAAGTAATTGAAAAGAGCCCCTGGGTTTGCACACATTAGCAGACCTTTTCTGCTCATCTTCTCATAGTAATGTACTGGTAGCTGACTACTGGCTTGATACTGTGGTAGGTCTCATACAGGGGGGATACTGCTTTGGGAAATTGCTGACCCAAGCTACGGCAGGTGTTTAACAGAATAGGATTTATGGACTGTAGTTTGAGCAATACTTTACCATGCATGGTAACACTTACCTTGAACAGTCATGCTCATGAAGCATATCTGAATTTCAATTAGCACCCTCAGGAGTCCAGATGACAGGATAGAGCTCAAGCAACCCTGGTAAAGCAGCAGTCCTGGTCAGCTGACAACTCTCACCCAACCAGATCTATTCAGAATGCCAGCTCTGCCACCAATAAGATCCTGAGACACAGGATCTTGAGGACAGATACACCAGGAATGGGGTTAAGAGAAAGTCTTGGACACATGCTTTTGTTCCAGTTATGCAGTTGGCCACCAGATAATACTAAGCAACCTTAGCTAAAAAATATCTGGATTAGTTGTATCAGGTGTGTAACTGATTGGTTGGAATGAAAGCCTGTACCTGCATTGACCCTTCCTGGATAAGGTTGAATTACCCTGCCCTACACTCTTAGGTCAGCACCGCTCTGCCCGCAGGAACATACGCAGTAAGGAGCAGAGTCTGTCCTGCATGCAGCAAAAATAGCAGCATCAGGTAATCTGTCACTGCTCAGTTTACCTATAACACACACTCTCCTGCTTATCAGTGCTGGAAATGAATGGAGGAGCCCATGCAGGGCTGTTTATCATGGCTGGCAGAACGTTTTTCTCTTTTTCAAAGCGAAAATAAAGGCACTTTGCCCATCAGAGGTAAGGCAAACAAAGCTATATTATAGAAATCAAGAAAAAAAATCTCTCATCAATGAACATCCCACCTTCTTCAGTGTGGTTTGAGTAGCTACAGTTACTTCTGATTGATTTTTTTTTTTTATTCAAATGAATGTAGCAAAGTTAGTCCTCAAGTATTCAATCAGTGGCATAATATTTGTTTGTTTCATTATAGAACCAACTGACAGCCTCAACTGCCGAGTATTGATGCCTATATCAGGTGATCATATTAATTACAGCCCCTTTTATGAGGCCTATCCAAACACTTACAAAATGTCCAACAGATGCTCATCTCCACCATCTTTAAACCTGTGATTGACAGCTTTCGGAACAGAGGTCTTTTTCTCCTCTGTACTTGGGAGGTGTCAGAAGTAGAGTCCGAGCTAACAGGCGGCCAATCAAACGCAGTGGGCCGTGAGCCCATCAAAGAGGAAGACTTAAAAAGCGACGACACAAGTTTTTAATCACTGAGGGATAAAACCTGCACAATGTCTTCCTCCACAGACTGCAGGTGAATTACCATCATAAATAGGCTGAAAGGCCTGTTGTCATCATTATGTGTCCTTATCTTCCCGCAATCTGCCCTCTCGTGATTTTTTAAGTGATCCAGACCTGCGCTGTCCTGCTGTAAACGCAGGAGGCTTTGAATCCAAAAAGGGAGTTTTTCGGTTCTTTTTGACGACCTTTGTTATGGCCTCGTACTCGGTCTTCTTCTTCTCTTAAATTAATTCTCAAAGCGCTGTCAAAACACTTTAAAAAGCGCGGGGCTGAGCGGCAGACCGATCGGGGATAAAATCAGTGCTTCACCTTTTTTTATCAGCATACGCGCCTCTCCACATCGCTGTTACTGAAACACAGAAAAAGAGACTCCGGCAGCAACAATTTATCAACACAGCCGTACGGGGGAGACGGCAGAGTGAAAACGACCTCTAACTGGAGGTCAGGCTTGCTGTAAATAGCGAGCGCAACGCTGCCAAGAAAAAACACAAAAAGAGTACATCAGATTAATAAATTGCTTCACGCTACTTCTGAGTGACCGTGACAGGCTGCATTAATAATCATATGTCTCTTGTAAATGGCGGTTCGAGAGGCTTTGATATCCAATAGGTTTTAGAGCAGATGTGCGCCACCCTTCTCACTGTGAAAAGGCAAGAGAGCACTTCAGCCCACAACGCGCTTGGTGTTAAATTTTGAACCCGGTTAACCCTCCTATTATGTTCCGGGTCAATGTGACCCGAATCAATGTTGAGTGTTATTTTCCGTCAGATTTTTTCCCCCTAACTTTGCGAGTAAAACATGAATTTAACTCAAAAAATAGTTTATGTTCAGTACACGTTGTAAACATTGGTGGTTGTTTGGGTCATGTAGACCGCAGGATTTATTATCATAATTATGAAACCATCATTTTGATCTCATTTTTATGGAATTGCTTACGATTAGGGGCATGTTCAAATTAATTTCTCATTCATTTCACTTTTGGTCTCATTCATTTTTCTATAATCATGTAAAATCGATGCTTGATGTATAAGGAGTGGATGGGGAAGTCGTGTTTTGTTTACTTGGTCATTAACATGGTCAGTAGAAAGAGCAGTGAGAAGATTAAGTAACATTTTCAGTTACAAACATCTTATGTAGTTTTTCATTGTGGGGATCTAACGGACCTCAAACCAAAAACCAAAAAATGCTTTATTAATTTGGACATAATTGGAGGGTAATGTTGGGTGACATTGTCAAAATCCCACCCCATTCGCTAAGAATCTGTGACACTAGAGGAGTAGCTAGCGGCAACAACATTGCTTCATGAGAAATAACCCAATAAGTAGGTCTTAAGCAGAGAATCCTGCTGCATTTACAGAGAATGTCTGACACTAGAGTAAGGGGCACAGAACAAAGGTGCCGCTTTCCAAAATGTTGGGTGATCGGGGAGGACTAATGAATATTCATAAAAGAACCTGTACCTGATCGGCTTATTTGAAGCACTTCAGACTGTCTGATAAATCTCGGGAAGAGCGCAGACGACAGAGACGGACTTGCAATGTTTTATCAGTCATTCGGGTGGTGGTTCTTACACAAATATTAATGAGTCTGTCCCTGCCATCCTGCATCTCAGAAATTTATGGCAGGGGAACTTGAACACAATGTGGACCTCTTGAGGAACAGGCCATGTGGAGGCAGATGATTGGCAGTGCTCTTCTGATTGGTGGAGAACACTGCAGCAACAAAACGAGCAGTCAGAATGATTGGCAGCTTGTCTTGGGGAAAGAATTTTGCTTTTACTGCCTTGAAGTTGTTTAAATCAGTCCAAATTTGTCAGCCTGTTTTACCATAAAAAAAACAAGATCCAGCTATGCGTGATCTCAATAGGAGCAGAGCACTGTAAGAGTAAACCATATAAAAACTTTGTCCTATAGCACGCTAGCAGAATTACTGTGGAAACAGCCTAGGAGAGCATATTGAATCTGTCCTTGACACAAAATGCAGCATTAATGTGCAACCTTGACTATATTACCATGGAAAGATCTGTCCAATTATATAAGCCACTGGAGAGAGACCAACCATGAACCAAAGCCAACCTTAAACAAAATGCAAATCATTAAAGGTGAACTATAGCCACAGGAAATATAGTTAAAGCTGAACTTTAGCCACAGGCAATGTAGTTAAAGCTGAACCTTATCCACAGAGAATGTAGTGAAAGCTGAACTTTAGCCACAGGGAATGTAATTGAAGCTGAACTTTATCCACAGGGAATGTAGTGAAAGCTGAACTTTAGCCACAGGGAATGTAATTGAAGCTGAACTTTAGCCACAGGGAATGTAGTTAAAGCTGAACTTTATCCACAGGGAATGTAGTTAAAGCTGAACTTTAGCCATAAGAATTATCGTAAAAGCTGAACTTTAGCCACAGGGAATATAGTTTAAGCTGAGCTTCAGCTGCTGGTAATATAATTACACCTGAACTTTTATCACAGGGAACATAATTAAAGCTGATCTTTAGCGACGGGGTTTATAGTTAAAGCTGAACTACAACCACAGTGAATATGGTTAAAGCAGAACTTTAGCGACAGGGAATATGGATAAAGCTAAACTTTACCCATGGCGAATATAGTTAAGGCTGAACTTTAGCAGCAGGGGGTATGATAAAAGCTGAATTTTAGCCACAGGAAATGTTGTTAAAGCTGAACTTTAGCCACAATGAACACTGTCAAAGCAAAACTATAGGAACTTTACCATTCATGCTTAAACCTTGCCGCAAAACCAGAGCCACCCTCACACCCCTAGTGACAAATTTAAATGCTCAAGCTGGAACATTAGTACGTGTGGCATATGTATTGTGTGCTTTCAGGGTATAGCTGCACAGCCGAACCCAGTACTGTAACCCCACCTGCAGCTCAACTGTTGTAAACTGAGTCTCACTTGTGTCTCATAGGTGTCAATACATCGACTTTCCAAGAAGCGGCTACCCAGGATCCTGCCCAAAGCACAACCGTCTGTCGATCTAAGTGCAATTTCCTGGAGCATGCCTCTCTCTCCGAGGCATGGATGGCGAGGGATGTGTGTGTGTGTGTATGTGTGTGTGTGTGTGTGCGCGTGTGTGTGTGTGTGTGTATGTGTATGTGTGTGTGTATGTGTGTGTGTGTGTTGGCCGACTGAGAGGTGGCTGGAAGAGACGGCTGTTGGAAGTGTACCCTCGGCACCCCCTCCCCAACCTTGCACGGCGCTGTCACAGCCTGAGGGCTGAATGCCCAGCAGAACCACGGGGTTCACTCTGCCTGCGCACTGCTCTCACCACTAGATGGAGACATATTTCAGGCCATGGGCTTTCCATATTTGTGACAAGATTTGGTCTGTTTTTTTAAATTATTATTACTTTCGCATCGCACACGCACGCCCGCATACTCGCACATCAGGCAGTTTTTCTTGGTGAAAAATTTGAGCCAGTTCGTCCCCTTCAATTAAGCAGAATGGGCTTATGGGGCAATTCAGCATAAATTCTTATGGTGGAGACTGGATGGATGGATGGATGGATGGATGAGGTAATTTTATTGAATTATGGAGAAGCTGTGCTCATAGAAACGTAATGGGCGCGTTCATATTGAAAAATGCCTTCACCATACCAGGCGCACAAACACACATCATGTGCCTCACAATTATGACCAACAACACAAGATCCAGATCAGACCCAGAGCTGCCAGAACAAACCGCTCACCAGAGCTGGTGGAGATAATACCAGCAGCCCATACATTAATGGACCAAAAGTGTAGACATCCAATCATCAAACATCTTATCCCAACATCATGAGCACGAATATGGAGTTATCAGCACATCTCATTCCAGTATCATAAACATTAATATGGACTTACCCAACGAAACGTCATTAAAATATTACGAGCATTAATATGGAGTTATCCAATCAGACATCATCTTCCAATATCATGAATATTATTAATATGGAGTTATCCAATCATGTAACACTTAATTCTATTATCTTTAGCATTAATATGGAGTTATCCAATCAGACATCATCTTCCAATATCATGAATATTATTAATATGGAGTTATCCAATCATGTAACACTTAATTCTATTATCTTTAGCATTAATATGGAGTTATGCAATCAACAATCTCATTCTAAAGGCGAACAATAATATGGAGTTATGCAAGGAAACATTTCATTTCAATGTCATGAAAATGAACTATCTAATCATCAAACATCTCGTTCCAATTTTATGAGTTTTGATAAGGAGTTGGTCCCCAGCTTTGATGTCAGTCTCTGGCAAGACTTTTCTCTACAATAGACCTCAGCTGCAAGCATTGATCTCTGATTGACCGAGAAAAGCGTGAGTGACATCAGGCAGTGATGTTCGCCCGAATACTTTTCACCTTGATGCCTGAAGCATTTGGTCTGAAGTCACGGCTCTGCTCAGGCGAGGCAATTTCTTTCACAAGGACCTTGACTAACCATGAATGGACTTCGCGGTGAGCATAGAGGTGCAGCGTGGAATCATCTGGAATTCCGTTATATACGGCAGCAAACAAGATTTTCCTCTAATGAGCACAGTGAGGCCTGTGGTCCGCCATGAAAAACAGTCATATGCCAAGGAATGTCCACATACTTTTGATCATGGCTGCAGAGTGAATAAAGACCTCAGTAGGCGGTGAGCGTGTGAGCGATGGAGGGTGTTGGCGGGGCTGATGGGTAATGATGCCGCCCAGTTTTTGCCCCATCAGCACCTTTGCCCTCACAGCCCCTAAATCCTCTCGCACTTTATAACCGGGCCAAGCGGAACACGCCACTAACCAGGGGAAGAGGGGACAGGGTCACCCTGAAACTTTACAGGCCTGAGCCTCGCCGTAGTGTGCCAATTAAGTCCTAATAACGCAACACCCTGACCGGGCTGGTTCAGTATGCTAAGGGAGGCCGCGTCCGTCCGGAATGCTCCATGAATTTGACGCCAGTAAGAGTAGAGTGGATTCTCCCAAAGACTAGCGCACCCCCTATCCTGTTGTGCACAGTGGAACATTCCCTGCTGTGCTGTATTATGGCTGAGAGAATGGCTGTCCCAGCTCCACCCTGTAATCACTGCAGTTAACGGCTTTCATTTTCTCCCGTATATATAGGCGTAATTGTCAGTGGGCTCGGAAGGGGAATGGTTCGCTCGCTGCAAAGGCTGTTTGCAGTAAATCGCAGAACTGATCGATGGAACCTGACAGAGAATGATTTCAGGACAGAGAGACACACACACACACACACACACACACACACACACACACACACACACACACACACACGTGTACCTACAAACTCCACACACAAAAGGCATATACGACACGAGTAAACAGCCAAAAGGCCACGCATAAAGCCACACACACACACACACACACACACACACACACAAAATCCACACGAAAAGGGATATGACACGCAAGTGCATATGGTCACAAAGGCTTTGCGCACACACACACACACACACACACACACATACACACACATGCCTCTGCTCATAAAACCCACAAGTCTTCACGCCAAATCAATTCCATCACGTTTTATTTTTAATTTCGAATAATTTAATGACAAACTTTGTTTCTTGCTTACATGGCATTAGACACAGAGAAAGTGGTCTGGTCACACATTCTCCGGACAGCATGACACAAATGCTGATGAGATGCGTTCGATGAAATGTTCAACCAGCGAGACGGTCAGTAAGGCAATTTTATTCAAGTAATGGGGAGATGAAAATTACAGACAAGATTTTTAATCAGAATCATGCATCTAACTGGGCTATTGAGCTACATTACTATGGCTACGCAGCCTATTTCAAAGGCCTGACCTAGCTATTCAGGTAGCAATTGATCACCATCAAACAATAAATCTTGTCCTGGCCATTTAGCCGGCCATTGATCAGTGGTGGTCGGTCATTAATGAATAAGTGGGTCATGGGGTGGCTGTTCACCTGTAAATCAGCCTGGATGCAGAAATCTGGGCTGCGAATGAAGTGCTCTGTGAGTGAGCGGATGTCATTGCTGACTAAATACTGGGCATTGCATGAGAGGTCAAGAGAGAGAGGACAGTGGTCACACTAATATGGCGGTTTCCAGTTCAGGTGAATGAGGTGCGCTTTGTTAGGTTTGGGATGAAAGCCAGCAGTAGCGTTGTTCTCTGGGCACAGGGTTAGGCAGCCGTGCATTAAGACACGGAGTTCAGGGGAATGGTGGAGGAGGGGACAGGTAAATAACAGACCAATTCGATCAGTCAATCTTGATTTATTTTTATTCTAATTTTTATAATTAATCTTACTTACAGAAGTTACATTTATTCAGAGAACTGGTAAAATTACCCAGTCTAGGTAAATATAAAAACACTGGCCATTTTGAGGATTTGATCAGACTTGGGTGGAGCCACAATCCTTTCAAGCGGTGCCATCTCTTGACAACCCCTGCCATCCACACAGGGCCATCATGGCTGACACAGACGCCATTGTGGCTCTGAATTCTCAAGAGTGTTGAGGGCGGGGACGTAATAAAAACAGGAGTTAGAAACAGGATGCAGGTCCAGCACTGGGTGGATGCCTGTTTACAAAATGGCAACTTCAGTACCTCCTAATCTCTGTCGATAAACCATTGCGTTTATAAGAAACGTGTCTTTGTGTAATTCACCGGATCAGATGCCCAACACCCCGTTTTCCAAAATTTTTAAGGGTTGTTTTTCTCCATCGCAAGTTTCTAACACTTATGAATGACCTCAATATTTGAAAGTGCAGGCAGAGTTACCATAAGAGGCTAATACTTTTGGTCACAACCCTCAGAAGGAAGAAAGTCACAGGTTAGAATACCCAATGGACAAGTTAAAAGGGGCCAACAGACAAATCTGCCACACTGCACAACATATTGTACAGGCAATGGTTGACTGATATACTTCCCTAGTTATGAAGCAGGTAGCTGTGGAGAGCGTCACAATTATACTACTAATTTATTTTTTATGTGGACCTTCAGAGGCCAAACAGCACACAACAGGGCAACACCTGTATTAAGGCAGAACAGCAGAGATCTGCGACTGGGATTGTTCATGAAAACAACATTTATTTGTATTAATGCAGCCAAGCAGAACATTGAAAAAGCTGGGCTGCTTTGCTGATAGAGCCCTTTTGTAAAAAATGACTGCATTATGCTGGGTTTAGCTTATGTGGTTACAAAGATGACCAGTCGGAATACTGGGCAATTTTACCTCACTGAGTAATATCAAAGGTCGACAAGCAGGACAGGTATGCTTGCAAGAGTGAGAATCTGGCAGCCATCCCACTTGGCCAGCATTGGGGTTATTGAATATTTGTGTTGGGGACACCTGTGTAAACTGGTTTGTGTCTTAAGCTAATCTCAGAACTGTGCAACATTTAATCCAGCAAATGTGCTCCTGAGATCTGACCATACGACACCCCCAGAAATGCAAACTACCCTGGCGTGGCATCCAAAAATCGGAGAGCGGAACAGTACCTACGAGAAATTAGACTGCGCAAGCATGGTTTTCTTGGAAGGGTAACTAAGCCAAAGGATAATAAAGCACGGCAAAATTTAAGAAAATTGCACCTGAACAAACCACAAAACCACTGGAATGCCAACCTCGGGACAGACTAGTGCAAACGGAGTTGTATAGTGGTGATGCACACAACAGTATTCAACAAAAAGCAAACCCCACGTTTCACCACACAGAGGCCACACACCAACCATCGAGCGCAGCGGTACAGAGGCGATGATCTCTGGCAGTGAAACAATCAGATCCTGGAAGTCTTGAAATGGCGTCTAACTTGAATTCCTTAAAGAGCAGCCTAAAATCACGCCAGAGTCATTGGGCTGGGACTTAGATCTTCACCGGCTCAAGCCCCACTGAGGCGACCTTCAGATCAGTGTAACTGTAGGGTGCAAAGGCCCGTAACCCCAGACCGCCCCACGGGGGTTTGGCCCTTGCTTACTCTAATCAACTGTCAGTCCCTTTCGATTAAAAGGGACGGCTAAACAATTCAGCCCCAAATTTGTGTGTTCCAGAGAAAGTCAATTTTATGACTAAAGCTCAGTCAAAAGATCTGAAAAAAGCACAATGGTGTGCTTTTGAATACATGACGACTCTTAAGGCCGGAAATTGCCATTATATGAGCGAAGTCAAAAGCAGACCGTAGCCCCATAGAGATTTTATGGTAGGACCAAAGTTCCTATCTCCAGTGATATCGAGGGTTTGGAGCACAATGGTGCCATTTCCAAATTTTGTGATTTTGATATTTTTACCTCCTGTCACGCATTTCTATCAGTTAATTCTTGGAGCCCAATAATTATATGTCCATGCGCCTCAGTTTTAAACAGAATTCACATTTTCATTTTGTGGTATGTTCAACTTCACATACCACAAAATTAAAATAACTTTAATCGATCACCATTGTGTTATGTCACATCAAGCGCTAGAATTGTTGGAGCACGGAGGTGACGTCCATTTTGGCAATTTTGGCCATGATGTCGCAGTACCACACTTATGACAAACTAACATGTTCACTATACTTCTGAACCATGCAGTAAATGAGTGACTGACACAGAAATGATGTAAATGATCTGTACCTGACGTAATAGAACATTTGTAAACAAAAAATCAATTTTTTCTCAAAACCTCTAAAATGGACATATAACCATTGCGCTCCAAACCCTTGATATGGACTTAACATTAACAGACTCTCACTCAGAGGCCAACAATTCACAAGGTCACTCATTCACTTTCAAACTCACAGGGCAGTAATAAAACAGAGGGTCCTGAGGCTCTCAGGGGCTTATTACGACCTAATTACCACAAAAACCCATTTTATTACACATCCAACCATTGATTCAATCATTTTTGCATATCACATATCAACCCTGCAAACTTAACAGAATATTGTGAAACAAATCATCTGGAAATATGAACATTTTCACTTGCATGTACATTAATTATTTGCTTCTGATGGTCTCACAGTTTTAATCGTCACGCAATCTTTTTGTTCATGGAAATCTCTCTGTATCAAGAAATTACGGTGATTGTTTTCCAAACACGATGCCACTTTAAACTGAAGAGGGCATTTTTATTTGATGCAGCTGATATAAGATAATATATCTGCTTTTGCATCATCACCACCACCTTCCTAACAAACCAAACGAACAGCACCCCTGAAAAAAAACTCTGGAGTCAAATATCCCGCGTTCTTTAGATCCAGGCTCTGAAATCATCTCGCTCAAGGCGGCAGGAGCCATTTTTGAAACGGCTCGTATTATCATCGTGTATTAAAAGGTAAATAGTGCAGATTCAAAGACAACACATCTGCATTATGGCCAAGTGTTACAAACCGGTTCATTTATCAAGCAGGACAAAAGCAGAGAATCAAAGGTTAAAAACGAAAAGTAAGTATGTGTGGCGTGAGGCGACGTTCTCAGTATGAAAAGCCGAAAGCAAGCCAAAACTACAAAAAAAAAAAAAGATCTAAACTTAGGGTCACTAGAGAGTATTAATCGGGAACCCAAATGACGATGCAAATAAAGCACAAAAGGAAAAGAGTCAGTTGGATTTGTTTCGGTTTATTGATTCACAGTTAAGAGTCAGTTCAGGACATCATAATAATGGCCCTCAACACATCAACTGTCATCTCCAAAAACCGACAGGAACAGAGGCAGTGAAGCGCCCCGCTTTTCAGATGATGGGACATTTCACACCCCCCTCAACACAGACGCCAAAAACACGACTAACCGAGTAATGCTAACGTCAGGTCAGAGAAGAGATGGTAGCAGGGCGGCGGCTGGATGTTTCTATCAGAATGAGGTCACGAAGGCAAAATCACTTCCCCTGAGGGCCTGGCTGTAACGCTGACCACCACACACTGAAGCAGAACCAGAAGAGCAACACAAGCTTTTCTAGAAAAATCCCAGAGTGAGCAGAATTTCACCCATGGGTATGGAAACGGATGCCTTCTCATAGCAAAATATAACTACTGTCTCAGCCACGGATACACAAAAACAGAACAGTGTTTATTGTTTACTGCTTTAGATCATGAGACAGAATCCGAATTCAGGTAACAGCATTTGCGCATGCATACAGTAACATGATATCTTGAAGTAGTTATTGGAAAACGTGAGGTCAGTTTCACAGGCGCATATTTAGCCGTCTCGGATGCAACCGCCATTCACCTTTGAATGGAGATTCTGAACCCAAGGCTAAGTTTCGTCCAAGTCTAAGTTTAATCTGCATCTGTGAGACCAGCTTATGAAATGTTGGCGAGGATTGTTCATGACGCGACACAAAATCAAATGCAGTCCAAGCTCGTGTCTGCATGTACGAGGCAACTAGAAATGAGTACCACAATTCTTGACAGTAATATACGTGCAATGCCATCATTAATATTGTTATTAATATACAGTACTTTAGTAATATATTATCGGTAGAAAATTTATACCGGCGATTCATAGTCAAGCTTAGTCCGTGATCTTACCACAAGCATAGCTCTTGTATTCTAATGGGGTTCCTCTATTTAGATCATTGTCATTTATCCTGGAGCATGTTACCACAGAGGCTCCAGAACCATGTGACTAAGATGACCTTTTATACTGGGAAACACCAAAACAGCCTGGATCGCTAAGCCCGGCGTGATGCACAAAGTAAGAAGCATGCTGCTGAAGCTTTTTTCTTGCCGAGAAGACCCATATGAAAGTACAGATCACTTTCTGGTGGGATGGCCAGTTACAGCAAGGCTGCTTACTTTGTTCAGGACTCAGAAGGAAAGAAAGATGGCAGGATGGAAATCGGCACATGCAGGAGTACACAGTGTTAGGACTGTGTGCCCCGCGTGAGGGAGAGAACAGCATCAAATTACACTTTAATCCAAAGAATTCATCATCATGAATAGTTCAATAGTTAAATTAGGTTTTTCAAGACCTAATCATGAGTCAAATTTAGACGAAAGCTGACTGAATGATGTGTAAGCACCATTGTCTCCATCAGGAGTCTACACGCCAAGTTTTATGTGAGTCAAAAAACTTCAATGACTTGAAGTTTTCAGTCTCAAATTTGTCCGTACAAACCCTGAAAACGGTAAGTGGAGCTGTCTGAGTATATTGCCAGGTGCTTTTCTGTCTGATAGTCTGACTGAAGCACTGGTAATGATGTCACATTTGCAATCAGCATAGATGTTACATGTCTATCGCGATTTATACATCGATTTGAATAGAAATATAATTGACTATGATAAAAACAGGCAACCTTCATTCAGGTCTTCAGTAAATTACCTGCACTATGCATTCTGCAGCACACACTGAAAATGATTGAGAATAATTGGTGGTGCATCATATTTCAATATAAAAATTGGCAATGAGGCTGTATATTTTCAAACACAAAGTAAGATTTCTATACATGATAAGCACACGAGTGACAGTGAAAAGTATTTCAGGTGAGAAAAATACAGCACATATTTTAATATGATTCAGAACAGAAACTTTTGATGGGTCAATTTCTTCTATAAATCTAGACGCTATTTGGGAGGCAAATTCTCTCAAATAAACACACTGGCAGAATACTGATGTTTGAAAAATAAAGTGCATCAACTGATCTGCAATGACACTAATTCAAAACTTTTTAGAGTTTAAACTACAGCTCTAATGGAAATTATGTCTTGAATACTTAAAACTGGATACAACATTGCAAAAAAGTAATTTTGAAACTGCAATGTTAGACTTTCACACTTAAGTTGTAGGTGATAGCCTGTAATACTTTGATGGTATCCATATAATATCAACACATGGATTTACTGCGCATATTAATCCTATTATATTTCATACATTTTTGCTAAATATACATTTTAAGTAATGCCATTTACTTATACTTATAATAATTACCAATTTCCGTCATGAGATGTTATCCTCCTATTTCAGTTACTCTTGAAATATCTGTCTGTGATGAAATATGGTTTTGAAAAGACCGTTTAATGAACCAGTCCGAAGCCAATTTTTTAAAAATTTTCATTCTTATCTGGAAGAATGAAACCTGCTGCTGTGGAAACTGAAGAAATCTTGTTGCCACAATGATGCCTGTCCCTCTGGTTGCCAGGGGGACCCACCTCTGGTGGGCGGAGTGAGTCTGTTCCCATAGGGATTGTAGCACAATGCATGCTGGGAGCCGTAGTGTTTTTTTATTGAATCTAAAGTCTCATTTCAATCACTTATTCTTCAACGCTTCCTTCCTTTCCTTGAGCTTCATTTAGAAATAGATTGAGGTCCGTCACTGACGTGAGTCCGCCATTAAGGTGGTTCTGTCATTAAGGTAGGTCAAATCCATTGAAAGAGTCTTCAAGGAGTGAGGAGACAAGAAAGAGGAGTATTCCAATGTTATCCTGAGCAAGCAGTCCTGAGGGGGTAGTGCTATTCTGAACTGTGTGACATATGAAGGATGTATCAATGCCTCCTCTCTCCCCATCGACCACGTAGCAGATGTCTTGTGATTGGACATTTGACGGGGAAAATCCATTTCTCCAATTCTTGTTCCCTAGATTACCCCGCTTCACTCCTCCTCTCATTTCCTCTCCTTGTGTCCCAGCTGGAAGCGCTAAGAGCGAGGACAGGAAGTTAGGAAAGGAAGGATAATAAGAATAAGTGTTTGGAATGAGCCCGCAGGGCCTAAGTCGTCTGCATCCCGGAGAATCCCAGCGCTGCCTCCTGCTGGTTCGTCAGACAAAGTTGTTGGTGATCTCCTGCTGGTGCTCAAACAGGTCCTCTATCTCAGCACTGTAAGCATCTCCTACAGACACGACCAGAGAAGACACGGCATGTTACAAATGAGTCCTCTATTTGTGGGTGTGAGTGTGTGTGCGTATGCATGTGTGTGTGTGTGTGTGGTCAGTGTATTTCTACCTTTGTGGGGACAAAATGTCTACACAACAGATGTAATACTTGATTTCTTTATCCTTATGGGGTCATTTTCAGGACTCCATGAGAAAATAGAGCTATATTAGGGTAAGGGGTTAAAATTAGGATTAGCTTAATGTTAGGGTTAGGTTTAGAGCAGGGGTGTCCAATCTTATCCATAAAGGGCCGGCGTGGGTGCAGGTTATTGCTTTATCCCAGTACCACAACATGTGATACTACTAAATAATCTGTTCACTGTCACGGGGCCCTAATTAGGGACCTACGGAATTTTCAAACAAATTTTGAATCCTTCATTTGTAAACTATGACTTGTAAACTCTCCTAAACCAATCCAGGCAACCCATCTTTTTGCCCTATGTCAGTCATAACAAATGCAATAAATCAATATCTCAACATAGACACCACATACTTGAGTGCAATGAAACTTGTCAGTCCTCATCATCAAAGTTGTGCTGTGACGGTCAAACCGTGTATTATCCGTTCCATTTGGTCTTGTTCGAAAGCTAAGAACCTGCACAATCAAGATACCCATGTTGTTTGGCCCAAAATTGAAGATTATGCCGTATATTTTATGTAAATACTAATAACAGCAACAACAGACAGGCAGTATTTTGTGTAATAGAACCATTGTATGCGGGAGCAGTGAGTATTTGAAATGTGGTACCAATCCAGGCCAAATGCGAGAAAATGCAGGGGACAGTTAGGAGGTTAATTATCATGGGGTCAATCAAGACCTCGATGAGTAGATTCAGGTGAGTTAGTGTCAGGGTGTTATAAAAACCAGCACCCACACCGGCCCTTTGTTGATTAGATTGGACACCCCTGGTTTCGAGGTTTAGGCATGTACTGCACATGGTTAAGGTCAGGGAAAGGCAATAGGGAATGAATGCAAGTCCATGGGACGTCCCCACAAAACATGAAAACACAAGATGTGTGTGCACACACGTCTGTCTGTGTGTGTTTGGTTATGTGAGCCTGTGCATATGCATGTTCCTGAGTGTATGTATATGTATGTGTGCGTTTCTGTGTTCATGTGAGCGTGTGAGCGTGCTTGTGTGAGTTTGTTCAAGCATGTGTAGAGTAACCATGTCTTTACATTTCTGAATATTAGTATGTTTGTGTGTGTCTAAATGAATGTATGTTTGTGTTTGAGCGTCTGTTCATGAGAGCATGTTTTATGCGCTCATGTTTGTGTGTGTGTCTGTATGCATGTGTTTTTACGTGTGCGTGTTTGTGTTGGGCATGTGTATGTTTGCAATGAGTTATGTGTGTGCATATGTATTTGTATGTGTGTGTGTGGTGTGCGTGTTCATGTATATGTGAGTATTTCTGAGTGTGTATTTGTGAGTGTACTAGTGAGGGCATATATTTATCTGAGTGAGTGTGTATGTGTACGTGCGTTTTTGTGTGCGGTGCGTATGTGTTTGTCAGAGCTTGTGTGTAGTGTGTAGTGTCTGTGTGCGTGTATTTGTGGGAGTGCGTGAGTGTATTTGTGAGGGTGTTTGAGTGTATTTGCGTGAGAGTGTGCGAGTGTGCGTGCGAGACCCTTACCTGCGTGACAGCCGTGCATGAAGACCCTGCTCCCATCATACCTGCAGCGACAGCGCATGACGTTGTTCAGGAAGTCTGACTCGGCCATGTCTAAGGAGGGGTTCACCTCCACCTACAGGAGCCCAGGCAAACAAACAAACAGGCAAATGGCTGTTTAACCTGCAGACACTCAGCTGTAAACAGTCATTTCAGTGTTTTCTCTGGCTGCAGTGAAAGCAGAACATGTGCCAACTCATCATAATGCCCCGCAGGTCAGTGATGACCCCACCCTAACCTTAACCCCAACCCTTACACCCTGCACTCAGTGCTGTATTATAAACACAGAGCGCCGAGTCTGTGTGTGTGTGTGTGTGTGTGTGTGTGTGTGTGTGTCTGTGCGTATGTGTGTGTATGTGTGTGTATGAGCCCTTCACTCAGTCCCATATTAAAAACACGGAGTGCTGAGTCTGTATATATGAAGGCCACAATGGAAAAATGATCTGAGTCACATTTTCACGTTGTGGAGAAATGATGAATTAAAAATTCAAAACGATCTTGGAAACAAAGCGCTGAAAAAAATGCAATATATATATATATTATATATATATATATATATATATATATTATATATATAAAATGTACTAATAATATATACACAACATAAAATTATTATATATTATTATAAATATTATAATAATATATATCATATATAAAATATACAAAAATGCAAAATTTGGACGGATCGTTTTTCCTCGTGGTCTTCATGTGTGCGTATATATATGAGAGTGTGTGTGTGTGTGTGTGTGTGTGTGTATGCGCCCACGTGTGGGCCCGATACTTAGTTCCATATTAAAAACACAGAGGGCTTAGTCTGTATATATGTATGTATGTATGTATGTGTGTGTGTGTGTGTGTGTGTGTGTGTGTGCGCGCGCGCGCGCATGCGTGCGGGCCCTATAGTCAGTCCCATCTGAACACAGTACTGAGCTCGCTCACTGCACCGCTCTTCAGAGCCCCGCCTAAACCCCGCACTCAACACAAACACAGCAGGATTACAGCATGAACATCAATACCATAAACAAGGGCTGTGTCCCAATATTAATGAGCTCCCTCTTCAGCCCGCATCCTACAGTGCACACTCTGAGGGTGCAGTATTCATAAGCCCACTGTTGCAAATTAACCTCATCAGTTATCTCCCTTCCATAAAGAGAAAGCAAGATTTGTTTCACAATCAACTAACTGCATATCTACTTCAGTCAACCTCTCCAGATTAAACAGATTAACATATTTAGAGTGCTAATACAGTATTAGTTTCCACAATCCAATTAGCATCCAACATTCCGTTATAACACAGCATTTGATTGATATACAGTAGATAATTAACATCCAGCCAAAAGTTAGCAAGCCGCATTTCACTAGCACACAGTATGTCATTAACATACAGCATTTAGTTAGCAAACAGTATTTCATTGGCATGCAGTATGTCATCAGTTTTATTGAGCAACCAAGATTAGCATTAGAATTCTGTCATCTACACGTAAGAACAAGCGTAACAGTTGCTAACTCGGATTCAAATTGGGGTTTTAAAAATTCCTACATATCCTCTAAACAATTGCATGATGTGATCCGAGACCTGGAGCTAGTTTACCATCTTCAAAGAAAAACAGCAAAAAACTTTCCGATAAACAAAAAAGGTCAAGAGAACAGGACAGTCTGTTATAAGAATTACTGCATGACTGACAAAATGTTCTGCAAGTATAATTGATGTAAGCGTCCAAATCGGACCCACAATGCACCGAGAGCACAAAGCCAGATCCCGTTCACGACGGATCAGATTTATGTGGACCTTTATGATAGCCTCTCATTAAAGTGCAGTCACAGACTGTATTGTTTTTATAGCTGCTTCTCTGTCCGGTTCCTGTCTATAAAAAGATGCGATTACTTTTCCATATTCTGTTGGTTTATATTCGGTTCACTTGATTCACAATGTGTCAGCATGCGCGTGTGTGTGCACGCACTGTGCTTTCTTTGTCAGGCTGAAGAAGCAAGCATATTTACATGTATACACACTCTAGTGTACCCTGAGACTACATGAACAAACCAAGCTATATCTACAGTCCGTCTTTTTGTTTTTGGACATAAACGCACAGAAACTGCTGTTAGACACACACAAGGTTTATTTTCTCTTCTATTGTATTGCAAAGTAACTGAATGGGAAGGCCACCCTAGCATTGCAAGCAGGAGAAAAATGAAATTTTACTTAAATAACTTCAGTTGCTGGAGGCATTAATCACTCAAATGATTATCCGAAAAATGTTACACCGGACACTCAATCTCGCATTTGGTTATTAACAGAGGCTTGCACAGCATCAACGCTTGAAAAATATGTAATATTAAAAACTTTTACGGCACATTTGAAGGCAAGAATCCGTTTTTTCCATGAATGCTTTTTGGCAGGTAATCATTAAAGTGGGTTCTGCCAAAGTGTAACATTTGCATTATCTTTTCAGTCATGTTTAAGGCTGAACGTTTGCGCAGAAAAATGTTTCCGGATATGGTATTAATTTTCTGAGAAAAAGTTGATATTTTCGGATAATGTGACCATTTTAAGTGAAATAAGGTGAGGATTTTTTGAGATTGTGTTGACTTTTTTTGGGTAAAGGTGAAGTTTTTTTTGGATAAGCTGATCTGATGCTTTTTATAGCGCTAATGTTAAGATCTGAATCAGCATTGTATAAACAGGATCATGAGGCCTTCTATGCCCACTGCCCCACAACAACAGAGCCCTGATTTAATTACAGTTTCACAAGTGCTGATACTTTGCTTTTGTTCTGCCCCAATGGTTTGTTGATCGTATTGCGGAACCATTTTCCTAATGCCTGCTCTGGAAAAATACACCCACTATAAATACAGGTTGGATGCCATTTGAGAATAAATGACTCAAAACTGCCAGATACTTTTTTTTTTTTTTGCAGAATGTGCACATTCTACGTCTGTACCTGTGATAAAATTGCAGTCTGCAGGTTTTCGTTTTGATCCGTGTTGTCCTGGCTGTCTGGAATGCTAACTGTGATCCAATGAGAGCGTTTGGAACGCGCTCAGAACTGAAAAGGCACTTGTTGCAGCAGGGGAAAGAGCCTGCGCTTAAATGAAGCATATCGCTAATCGCGCTAAACAGACCAGCGACGTGAATCACACTTTTCTTTCAAGAGAACTGTGGGAAATTGAGTCCATTCACTGAAGTACAGTGACTCACCTCTTAATTTCCATGCCTTTTGCCAAGAGATGTAATCTCAGTTGCACTGTAGCTCATTCCTTTGCCCTTACACTTTATAATTCAGTAGGCACGGCAAGAAACTAATTTAAAGTGTTAATTCAGATGGGCAGAAAAACACAGCACTCCCTCAAAAAACAGCATAATTGTCACATCGGGGAATATTGTGGTAAGCAGCATAAATAACTATTCTGGGATGCGTTTCCCGAAAGTGTAGTTGCTAACCAAGTTAGTAGCTTACATGGTTCGCCTATTTACAGTCAATGGGTCCGACTATGTAAGCTAGCATCTGTGATTTCGGGAAATGCATCCCCGTCTGAGTAGATTAAACCAAGACCAAAAACAGCCCTGATCATGTATGGCATTGGTCACTCTGTTTTGTTTGGCGACAGGAAATAACAAACCGCCTGGTTTTTCGGTTTTGTCAGTCCTCAAAACAGCTGAGGTGAGCCACGGACCTGTAATTCAGATCAGCTCGGACCAGCACAGATATGAGTATTGACCAGAGCTACAAGCAATGTAAATAAATAAAGGCACAAAGAAATTAAACAACATTTCCCATGAACCACATGATTCACAGTACAATAGGTAAACTATATTCTTCATAGATCGAGAGGAGACTAGACACTGTCAGGAATCGCACCAGCTGCGACAGCAAGGCTGGTTCTGTTTTCGGTATAACTGTCCTCATTACAACCCCTTCAGTGACCGTGTGCTCAGACCACACATATCTCAAACTCAGCCTTACTTTTAACCCCTTACTCACCAGTAATGCTTCATATCTGCATCTTAAAAGGTTGTTATGCTTTTGCGTTCGCAACAATTGTCCACAAACCGACACAATCACATACATGTAAAAACCAGCAAAAATACTCAAGAGCATCTACACAGTAGTTTTAGAATAGTTTCCCTATTCCCCTATTTTAGAGTAGTTTACCCTGATCACTCTCACTCTCACTCACACTCACACACTCACATACAAATCAACTGAAAACAATATTAGCACTGCCATTATGGCTGGTAAGAATGGGACTAAACAATTTATTATTGCGGTTAGAAGAATTAAATAGTGCCCTTATTGAAGTTAACGATTGACAGCCATTCATGTTACTCAGGCAGTCACGCGCCAAGCACTCCTTGGTAGCATTATTACCCATAAACTACTTTGCGGTCATTTACGATGAATGGAGCATTTGCAAACGGCCCCTGCAGTTCCATTCCATGAGTTTTACAGCAAATGTTAGTGACCGACGCATCCAAATCAAACAGTCTCTGGCTGAGAGGACAGGAACAGGATTGAGCATGCTGTGACCTCTGACCTGGAAGATGTAGTCTCCTGGTCTCACGTCCGTAATGTCAACCCACTGGCAGTCGATGTCATGGCGGTATGTATCCCAGCATCCTACAGAAATTCCCTGCTCCCCCATGTTGTAGCAAGCATACCGTTTCATCAGACCTAACGTTTAAAAAAAAAAATGAAAACATTTGTTACCTCCTGTTGAAAATAGAAAACAGGGTGCAGAAAGGGTTAGTTTCCCAGTCAAAAGGTATTAATTTAGCAGACTTAGTGTCTGAATGCTACAACAAACACTACAAACAAATGCAATTTGAACATACAATGTGTTGAAAGCCTTTGATACACTGCCTGGCCAAAAAAAGTGTCACACACTCAAATATTTAGTTGGAACCCCTGTAGCTTTGATTACAGTCCATATTCATCTTGTCACTGTTTTGAGAACTATATGCAATGCCAGAACATTTATTTTCGATCAGAAATGGCATAATTTTTGGCCGAGCTCTTGTCCTCTCGACATAATGGTTGAACCACTGGTGGTCTTTCATGAGCACATCCCAATAACTTTTAATGTGTTGAAGGTCAGGACTTTGTGGTGGCTAATTTGTTTGCGAAAATGATTCCTCATACTTTTATTTGTCATTCATGGTTTTCTTGGCAAAATACAGGCCAATAACTTGCCCGTTCTGAAATACTGTAACATTTTTCCACCATCAGGGGATGGGTCTTCTGACATGACTTTTTAAGAAATGAGTAGCGACGCGCTTCATCAGTCAGGGTAACGATGATTATTGCCAGCTGAAACATATTAATAACAGCAATAATGATCCAATTATAGAATTAGTTCATAAATTCCAAACGGTGACTTTTTTTTTGGCCGGGCAGTGTATCTACAGCAGATAAATTAGAACAGGCTACAGGGGTGCAGTCAGATGCTCCTGTCGCAACAAACTTGCTAAGTGTTTGGATCTGTAAATCTACCACCAGGTATATGAGGTAAGTGGGTTAGTGGTGTGGTTAAGCTGGGGGGGGGGGGGGGGTGTTAGGGATATGCCTCGTCGTTCAGGGGGGTTGGGAGGGGGGTATTTTGGGGTAGGTATCGTTGGGACAGTATTGTGGTATGGAGGGTAGTAGTGTGGTTGAGGTGGGGTATTAGGGTAGGTGCTGTCAGAGCGGTGCGTGTGGTATGTAGGTTAGCAGTGTGGTGGAGTTAGGGGGGTCAGGGATATACTATGTGATTTATGGGAGTTGGAAGGGGGGGATTTTAGAGTAAGTGTTGTCTGGTTAGCATGTGTGGTATGGGGATTAGTGGTGTGGTCGAGTTGGGGGATTGGGGTTGGTACCGTCAGGGCAGTATGTGTCCTCCAGGCAGAAGCTGGCCTTGTGTCCCTCGGCTACCTTCGTGCCATTCATGGTGAGCAGGTCGTAGTGAGTGAACACCTCGATGCTGTGGTAGTGCCTGTAAACAGAAGAGATTGGGGTGATTCTGAACACCTCGATGCTGCGGTGGCGCGCGAGAACAGACTGAGATCGTTTAGCTTCAGGAGATTTGGATTATGCGGGAAACGAAATATGGAGTCGTTTTGTGGCCATTTCTGGCAGTACTTTGGACTCAAAAGAACCAGTGGAAAATCCAGTGGATTTTTGTTGTTTTGGAGAAGGCTGCTAAGGAGTTGTTATGGCATCCTCCCAATGTGTTGTATGGACTAACAAACTTCACCCGTGTTTCATCTGACATTGGGGTGAGGAGATAATATCAGAATTTTCATTTTTGAGTGAACTGTTCTATTAATGTCAAACACAATTTGAAATATGGACTCATAAAACCACATTGCTCTTTTCCACTTTGAGTTAGCCTGCTTCAGATGAGCTCGACCCCAGAGAAGTCGGCGGCGCTTCTGAGGGCGTTGATATACAGCTTCCTGTTTGCATAGTAGAGTCTTAACATCCATTTGGTGGTGCCACAATGAACTGTCTTCACTCACACAGGTCCTCTAAAGTATTTTAAAGCCCATATAGTTACGGTCATTACAAAAGAAGAACCCTGTTGATAATTCATGCAGCGCCGTCCGAGGACTCAAAGGTCACGTGTGTCCAATAGGTATTTGGCCGCATCAAAGGAATCATTACTAAATATGTCCGTATCAATTTTATAACATTACTCATTCAGATGATATGTGTGGGATATTTGCCACAGAATCAAGTGTCTCACTCAAGAGCTGAATGAATGTTTCCGCATCAATCTGCAGTGCAAACACTTGATCCGCATCTCCCATAGCAGCAAGGGTGGGGGGGCTGGGACTGGGGCTGCAGTGGGGAAGGTGGGTTCAGGTTCTTACAAAAGGAAAAATCTGATTGGTCAGAGAGAGAAACGCGGCTCCTGATTGGAGGCAAGCGCTGTGATGACCTCACGTTTTACACACAGTATGGGGGGCTGAGAGGACTCCCGCAGGGTGAGCCAGTCCACCATGCACTGCTTTCAGGGTGGTGAATTGAGCTCTTTCACACGTGTTAGTGGAAGGGCTTAACCAGATTACCCACAATCCCCCCTCAGCCCCAGCTGCCACCCTCTTCAGACCATGGCTTGTTTTTCACGCCATTATTTCAGAGCTGCTTTATTCATGAGAGGTAATTAAACTCCCCCAGACTGTGCATGTGAAGAGAAACAGGTCAGCAGTGGCACGTGCGAGAGCCAGTTACACACAATCAACAAACGCTGCGCACAGGGGTAATATGAGCAATGCCTTGGGCTACATTTATACTGAGAGAACAGGGGGCGCATTTAAAGTAAGATCAGGAAAACAGCAGCTGGCGACACGCATGAGAAAAACGCACACATAGCTGTTCCAGGCTCAGTCATGCACTCCTCACATGTTCATTACAATCGGGGTCTTTGCTCTCACTATAAACCAGCCAAGTATGGGTGAGGTCATGACTATAAACACTTTAAACCAACATTAGTTCACTTAAAACGCCACTGAAAAAGCTGACATCATGGAGGGCCACAGCGCCCTCTCATTGGTAGTTTCTTTGTGCCCTGAAGTGGTTTAATTTATATTACTGATGGGATGATTACGGCAGATAAATAACATGTCTGTGCAGCATAAACTCAAGGCATAAACTGGCAGAAAACCAAAACACACCCTGAACAGCCACAGGCCCCTGTACAGCCATAGATCTCTGTTCAGTAAAAGATCCCTGCACAGCCATAAATTTTCATACACCCATAGATCTCCGGACAACCATAGATCCCCAATCACAGATCTCTGCACACTCATAAACCTCTGCACAACCATAGATCCCTGAACAACAAGTCGACATGGTCTACAACATCCCCCGCCAATCGTGCGCTTCTCATTTTCGAACTCGATCAAGGCCTTTATGGTCTGAAGCTACACACCAAATTTGGTTACTGTATCTGTAGTAGTTTCTGAGTGAAGCTGTCCCCTTTATCTCGGACGGACGGACGGACGGACGGACGCACGCACGCACGGACAGACGGACGGACTGACGGACAGACGGAGGTCAAACCTATATCCCCCTCCCACTTCGTGTTGGCGGGGGATAATAATAGATCCCTATACCGGTACAAACATAAAGCCCAGTGCAGCTGTAGATCCATGTAAAACCTTAGATACCTATACAACCATAGATCTCAGTACAAAAACAGATCCATGTTCAGCCACAGACACTCGAACAATACATCCCCAAATAACCAAAGATCCCTGAGCAGCCATAGATCCCTGTACAGCCATTGATCTCAGTAAAACCATAGATCCTAGTACATAGAGTTCAAATATGCAGCTAAACCGGATCTGGGATCTATGCAGGACATAAACTGAACACAGGAGATCAGCCCATTAAAGAACAGATTTATGGAGCTTGGTGTTTTCCAGCATGAATTGTGAGCCTAACACTGTTAAGAACACCCCTCATTCAGTTAAGAATATTCCCATCGTGCAATTCTGTTACGGCATCTAAATGAGTTAAGAGTTTCCGGAGTGTTGGCGGAGAAATGAAGAATGATGTAGAGCGCTGTGGCGGCGCACCTGTGGCACTGGTGCCAGATCCAGCTCTCGCGGCCGGCGCGCGGGCGGAAGTCGGCTTTGCCCAGGTTGTGTATGCGGGAGGAGAAGCGGAGGAGTCGACGGTGTCCGTACGGCCAGTTCATGCGCGCCGCGGACGAGGACAGGCAGTTCTCCTCGTTGGCGCAGGTGAGCAGGTGCAGCGGACGATCCTCCAGGTATGCAGTCTCCTGCACCAGCTGAGCATCCATTACCAGGTCTGGGGCCGCTAACAACAGGAAAATAGCCGAGCATCAGCTAAGCTACTGATCAGTTAAAAGTCAGCCAACCAAATTATCAGCGAGCAACCATTTAATGGTTGCTCAACTGAGAATCTTAAACAACTACTAAACTATCGGTGAACAATTACGGCTCTTTGTCCCCAAATTTTTCATTCCTGGGCTTTTCGTCCCCGGAATTATCATCCAATTTTTTCTGGGAACGAAAAGTCCTCGGGAATGAAGAGTTTGAGGACGTAGTGTCCGGGGACGAAAAGACCATGGGGACAAAAAGTTTGGGAACAAAAAATTTGGGGACAAAAAGTCTGGGGACAAAAAAATCCAGTGACGAAGAGTCCTGTAACCAACTTACAGCTGACAACCTCTGAACCATCAGCTAACAATCAGACAACATTCAGGGTTAGAAGAGTGTTGGGGGTTTGGGTTCAGCGTTCAGTGGGACTTAGGGAGGTTGGGAGGTAATAAGGTTATTGGGAGGTTATGAGGGTGTTGGGGATGTAGGGTGGTGTTAGAGGAGCATTAGGGGGATTCGAAAAGTGTTCAGATATTAGAAGGTATGAGGAGTTTTAGGGGTGTTGGGGGGTTATAGGGGCATTGAGGGGTTAGATGGGTGTTAGGGACGTAAGGGGGCTCACTCTCGGTGCAGGAGACCCCGGCAGCCTTGGTCCCCCCTCCTCGCGGGCAGTACAGGTGACCGTTCCTGCGGCACTGCTGTATGGCGAGCTCAGTCCCGATGCAGTGAGTCCCACTCAGGACCACCTCTGCAGCTGCTGGGTCGCCCTGCCAGAACCAGGTCTCCTGCGTGACACACACACACACACACACTGTAAATACTGTATCATAGAAACCTGTCACTACAAACTGCACCTGGTCCACAACAATGCTCAGGAAAGCAGTACAGGTCAAACTGCTGTCTGCATAACATCCACCAAGGGTTTCCTAGCGGAATATTTCCCAGAGCATCGCACTCCCTTCAACAGCTTGTGCTACTCCTGGCATCCACCCTTCCCCAGGTAAATAGCGTGCACGTACCCAGCCAATCTGCATAATGTGAAAGAAAACAGGGCTCTGGAACCTTCCTTCATTTCTCCGAGGTCCAGTTCTAACATTCATGTGATGGTTGTCCTAGGTTTTGACAGGGGCACCTTGACCGGTCTGCAGCTACATCTCCCCCTACACAGCAGGGTGTAATACAATGTGCTCTGACATATTTCTTCTGTAACCAGAATTGAAACTTCTAGTTACTCATGCCGCAGTAGCCCTTCAGCTGAATCGGACTAGTAGGGATCGCCTTTTTTGCCTTCGCCCATCGATGAGCTTCAGACACCCAACACCCTGCCGTTGGTTTGTGGCTCGTCCCACCTTAGACTGTCGGTTGGAAACACCACCGCTGACCAGGAGCACCCCGCAAGCTTTGCTACTTCAGAAATGCTCTGATACACACTTGCAGTACACAGAAACACACGTGCACACGCGCACACACGCACGCACACACACACACACATACATATGGATTCACAAGTTTTTTATATGCCGGTCACTTGTACAGTCCTTCCTATTATCAGTTTATCAGTTCTCCTGGGAACTGGAAAACCTAGTGTGTCACCTGTAGTACAAATTGTGTTTGACGCATGTTTAGTGTGGCGAAAAATTGAAGAGCACCAGCTATTAGTGTAATTCGACATGTCAAAATCAAGTCTCCATTTTAATTTGTTCAGAAAAGTTCAGATTAAAAAAAAAGTCCTCTTCAATTCCTAGAAATTTGCCCTGATGAACTTACTAGGTGTATCTGGATCACAGGAAAGCTGTCCGAGCTCCAAGAAAGCTCAAAATATTGTCATAATGTTTTAAATGTTGTAACATTACTACAACATTGTGGCTGGGATCCAGAATCTTCTAATGAGCTACGTTGATCTGAATTCCAGTATGTGCTCATTAATCAGTATGAATGCTGTCCAAGACGAGAGCTGTTCATGATCCTTTACGGCAGTCAAACACACACCAGTTGAAAGCGTTTTCATGAGTAGTGCAAGGACTTCTCAAAATTACATTGTGGGGCGATCCAGCGGAGTGTTTAGCCTTTGCTCAAGCGAAAATGGGATATTTTTATGCTTAATTTTCCTGGAATTTTCCTGGAATTGTTCTACATAAGCAAAACCAGCTAAAAACCCAGCAATCATCTTCCTCAAGGGACAAGCGCAGTGCCAACAGAACCCCACACAGCCACACAGAGCCACTGAGAGCCACTTCCAAACACTGAGAGCCACTCAGAGCCAGATACAACCACTGAGAGCCACTTATACTCAAATACAGCCACTGAGACCCACTTCGAAGCACTTAGCCTAGCCTACTACATATGACGGTCTGTATCGCTCGGCTTGTGAAACTCCCATTTTCAGCTGTAAGTGCTTATAAAATTACTTCACGGAGGAATTTTCAAAACGTGAACTCAAAGGATGCAGGATGAACTTGTCTGCTACATTTCAGGCAACTTCATACTGTTGTAAGGCACATTTAAAGTAATAAAAGAAAAATAAAAAAAAACTTATTCCCATCAGCGTCTCAGTTATTGACATTCAACTCAATACAACCTATGTAAAATCAAAGATGGACGCCATTTTCTCGATCTTGCCCAAAGTGGAGTCTGATTTGAAACATCACACTCAGTAATGCCAAAATCAGTTGGAATTCATGTTGCAACTGTCATTAAGAAGCAATGAGAGCCATTAAGAGCCAATTGGAGTGCACTCAGAGCCAAATAGCACCACTGAGAGCCACTTTAAGCCACTTAGGGCCATATAAATTCACAAAGAGTCACAGGGAGCCACTTAGAACCACATAAATCCAGGAGAAGCACACCAACAGCAAAGCCTCAGAAGTGCACTCTCTCATTCCCCTTTATCCATTCCCACATCGCCACTACACGTACTGGATTGCATCGTATTCCCCTTAATCAATTGTCTTTTTCCATTTATCAATTATGCCTCAGACTGACCACTGACCACAAGACTCACCCCCTTCAGACTATACTCTAAACCCCACTTAATTATAAAGCATCCATGTGTCTTAAAACTCATTGGAGCCATACATGTGAAAATTTGTTAGTACACTACCAGCTAGGAATGCTTCACTGATTCATTTACCTCCACAGGTTTACTACAACATCCAAATTCTAGCCACATCTGGCTTTGGGACAGTTTCACCCCAGTAGGACAGCCAGCACTACCATTTACGCACTTTCTGTTGTCTTTACTCTAGATAAGTCAGCAATGCAATATACAGTAATTATAGAATCAACAGCTGTGGAAAGTCAAAAATACGGTTCATTTTGTCTCTCTAAGGTTCTACTGTGTAAACCTGAGGCATTTTATCTCAGGTAAGGGGTTTCTGTTCACCTGCAGTAACGTAGGTGTGACATTGACAGCAGTGTAAAGGATCTCACCTGATGCGCCTGCGATGCAAACCCGAATCCCAGCTGCCTGCACACCACCATCGCCTCGTTAATACCCCAGTTTTCGCTGCAGACTGCGCCCCACTTTTTCCGCCCGCCCACATCGATCAGGACCTCCACACGCCCCTCACCCGGCTGCCTGCCCCCGGCCAGACGCACCTGGAACAGGGCAGAGACCCAGCGAGACGTCAGCCTCTTACTCTTAGCCTGCAGGTTACACCATTAGTATGTAGAGTTACTCATTGGATCTATACTGTTGCCCATAAAGTTGGAATAAGTTTGTACTCACATTTAATCCATCAAGAATAAATCACATGGTCATAATCATTTCATGAAAATAGGTAAAAAGTATTCTATCCCAACTTTATGAGCAATACTTTATGAGCAGATAGTGAGGTTAATCCGTAAATGTGCTCTGATGCGTGCTCTTTGACATGCATGTCAAGTGTACCTTTTTGTTAAATGTTTGCAGAGCTGTCTTTGCACAAAGGTGTACTTGTGGCAGCTACGAGAATGGTAGATTAGGGTTTTGGTGCAGAGACCTTAGCGTTCGGTCCACAGATTAGTTAACTGCAGCTGAAGTTCCCTGAAAGACGGACATACCCTTGCTAAATTGATTGTGTCATTGGTGTTTTTGAGTTGCGGTTGCTCTCATGAGTGTTGAGTTTTGGTAGAACGTTTTGATGCAGAATTTGTCTGAGTGATGTCTCGTAATGTTTGCTGTCGAGAAGAGTGCAGTTCTGCCGATGACTGCGGCTCGACTATGTTTTATAGCGTGTTATTTAGCTGTGGTTGCTGGCGTGTAGTTGCTATGTGGCATTCTAGTGTTTGGCTTTGTGTCGGGTTATGGTGCCAGTTTCCATTCTTCTCTAAAATCTGCCCAAGCTTCCTAGTGGTTGGGACACCAGCGCCCAAAACAATCACAAATCACTTTTATGCGGGGACAGTCAATGTCCGCAGATTTTCTCTTCTTTCCGGCGGCATGGAACAAAAGTAGTGTGTGCAGTGAGCAGCTGACCCAGGCCATCTTGGTCTCTATCTGCACCATTAGAAAATGCAATATTTCCAAACACATTTTAAAATATGGCATGTCTTAACCAAACAATTTAGTTTCCTTTTGAGTTTCAAATGTGCACAGACACATGCATTGATCAGCCATTACATTATGACCACCTGCCTAATATTGTGCAGGTGCCCCTTCTGCCACAGAAACAGCTCTAACACGTTGACGCATGGACTCCACTGGACCCCTGAGTCGTCAGACCAGGCCACCTTCTTCCATCCCTCCGTGGTCCAGTTCTGAAGCTCACGTGCCCATTGCAGGCGCTTTCAGGGTCAGCATGAGGACCCTGGCCAGTCTGCGGCTACGCAGCCCCAGCGTAATTTAATGCAGTGTGTGTGCTGACACCTTCCTATCGGAACCAGCACAAACTTATAGAGCAATTTGAGCCACAGTCGCTCCTCTGTTGGGTCAGATCACATGGGCCAGTCTTAGCTCCCCACATGCATCAATGAGCCTCAGCTGCCCATGACTCTGCTGCAAATTCACCAGTTTTCCTTTCTAGGACCACTTTTGGGTGGTACTGACCACAGCAAACCAGGAATACCTCATAAGGTGTTCTGATCCAGTCGACTAGCCAAAACAGTTCGACCCTTGTCTAAGTCGCTGAAATCCTTCCGCATGCCCTTTTTTTCTGCCACCAACACATCCACTTTGAGGGCAAAATGCTCACTTGCTGCTAAATATATCCCAACAACTGACAGGTGTCAATGTAACAAAACAATCAATGTAATTCACCTCAACTGTCATTGGTCATAATGTTATGGCTAATTGGTGTATACCCTTTTGACACCTAGCGAGGGTGTCACTTACTGTTTGCAAGTAAAATATTTTCTGCAATCTTTACATTGATTTTCAAAAATGTACTGCATGAACATAAAGAATGCTCTGATATCTGTACAATGTTCTCTGATGGGTCTAAATGCTCTGACAAGTATAATATGCTCTAACATGTGTACTGATGTACGTACAATTGATCAGACGTGTGTATGATATGCACTGATATGTTTATAATGTGTTACAATGCGTGTGTGATATGCTCTAATGTGTGTATATTATGCGCCGCTGTGTGTAAAATATGCTCAGACTTGTGTATAATACGCTCTGATGTGTGTATGATATGCTTTAACATAAGTATAATATGCACTGAAGTGTGTATAATATGCTCTGACATGTGTATAATATGCTCTAACGTGTATAATATGCTCTGACGTGTGTATAATATGCACTGAAGTGTGTATAATATGCTCTGACATGTGTATAATATGCTCTGACGTGTGTATAATATGCTCTGACGTGTGTATAATATACTTTGACATGAGAATAATATGCCCTGACGTGTATAATATGCTCTGACGTGTGTATAATATGCTCTGATGTGTGTATGATATGCTTTGACATGAGTATAATATGCACTGAAGTGTGTATAATATGCTCTGACGTGTGTATAATATGCTCTAACGTGTATAATATGCTCTGACGTGTGTATAATATGCACTGAAGTGTGTATAATATGCTCTGACATGTGTATAATATGCTCTGACGTGTGTATAATATGCTCTGACGTGTGTATAATATACTTTGACATGAGAATAATATGCCCTGACGTGTATAATATGCTCTGACGTGTGTATAATATGCTCTGATGTGTGTATGATATGCTTTGACATGAGTATAATATGCACTGAAGTGTGTATAATATGCTCTGACGTGTATAATATGCTCTGTTGTGTGTATGATATGCTTTGACATGAGTATAATATGCTCTGACGTGTGTATAATATGCTCTGACTTGTGTATAATATGCTCTAACATGTATAATATGCTCTGACATGCGTATAATATGCTCCAACATGTATGATATGCTCTGACATGTGCATAATATGCTCTGACGTGTGTATAATATGCGCTAACGTATATAATATGCTGTGACGTGTGTATAATATGCTCTAACGTGTATAATATGCTCTGATGCATGTACAATCGGCTCGATTCCTCTTGCTGCCAATGAAAAGCCGCACCGTGTTTTCCAGCCCGGTTTTGGGCACGTTGCAGCGGACCGAGGCGTCCTGGCCGTGCCTGCAGCTGCGGGGAGTGACGACGCTGTGGAGGCACTGCGTGATGGAGCTCTCCGTGCCCAGGCACTGCACGGAGTTCATGTGGATTGGGCCCGTGCCTGTAGGGAGGGAAGCCCAACCGTTAGCACGTCAGCACATGAGCCGGTGTCCCTGTGAAAGCCATGCATCATAAGAATACGCACTGCCCCAGAACAAGACTCTAGCTGCAGAACAGGAGTTGGCTCCAGGGTATTTAACTTGGGCACCCCACTGCTCCTAAATAACTAGCATGGCTCAAATGCAGTGGACAAATTACCTCACAGGGCTTCACTAAAGCATATCTGATCTTACAGATCTCATCTTATCAGCGGACAGCCATACACATCCACAGCAGCAACTATGTCTGGCTGGCACGGCTGTCGACTGATCATCCTACCCCAACACAGCTGTCTGAGGAAGGTACAGAGGTCTTTAAATAGCTACACATGGGAGCTGCAGGCTGTAGATTCAGAATACAGGTTATTCTCAGCTAAATGTGTCCAGGGTATCACCTGAACGCCTATGCGGCCTTTTTTGTGACTATTCACCACAAAAAAATGCTTGTCAGCATTGCTAAGGCAGTAAGCCAGAGCGAGACCATCTACGGTTAGCCCGAGATTAATTTGTTAATACGACTGACTGAAAATAATCGTAACATTCGAAACAATGGGCGGGATTCGGGCTTTGTGCTTCCCTGTTTCGCCAAACTTGCGGCAGAGGGATAACAGTCTGCCGTATAATGCTGGTGCAGAGGGCCGAGGTGGCGGTAAAATCAGAGCCGAGGTTCATAAACATGCTCTGTGTTTGTTTGAAAACTCAACAAGCCTGTGCCACAAACTCACTCGCGTCTGTCGGAACTCGCAGTCTGGAAGCTTTGTTGGGATGATAAGAGCTTTGGTACTCTCATTTTCTGTTACACATCATTACCGCTATTCTTCACCGTCAACAGACAGCAAACCGACTCTCAGGAGACCGTATCCAGCCAGGGTAAAAAAACCAGGTCAATCCAGAAACAAAACTCCAGGATCGAGGCCAAAACCAGGCCAACATTAAACTAAATATCAGACCCAGGCCAAAACCATGTCGACACCAGATTGAAACCTTAAGACCGAAGCCAAGCCAAACAGTCAAGTCAAAACGAAGCCAAACATCAGGAGCCAGACAGTTTGGAGGGCAAGAAAAAAAAAACCATGCTCAGTTCCTCTAACATTACAGCAACATTTTCAAAGTGTTACAATCGTAAAGCATGTTACAGCCATACAGCCATTTGGTAAATCCAGTACTGGAGTGAAGCATAATCTGTGCATCACAGGGTGTGTGACTGCATATGACATAGGACTACACTGTGCTAATATTTGGTATAGGTTGTGCTAATGATTATAATATGTTGTGCTAATGTTTGGTGTCCACCAAGTATATCATTAACCAGTGGATCCTCATTTCGCCACAGTACTCAGAACTGCTGCGTACAGGAAACTCGCCCCTGTCTGCGATGGAAGAGCTCCGGTTCAGAAGTGGGCAGAAAATGCTACACTGACCCAAACCGCTGGGTATTTGAGCTCACAGCAGCATTTAAAAAGGGAAATGCACAGAGCAGTGCCGTCTCTGGAATTCTGGGAGCTCTCCCTGTGAACAGGGATCTCTGAGCAGAGGCGTGTAACATTGTCTCTGCTACCCCTGGCCCTCATCACACAAACAACACAGTCTTCCTCACATCAGGAGAACAAAACAGAGGTAAACTGAGGAACATCCTTACAAACCGGAGGGAGAAATATGTGCAGTATGAGCATTTATGGTAAATTGTCCTTGTGCACAATTTTGGAACATGGATTACATTTAAAAATACAAAACTGTGTAATGAGTTTGTATTTTATGTTGCATTTTTGTGATCTCATCACACACTCCATGGTGTTTAGATAAGGCTAACACACTAACATGCACACAGCCACACACACATACACACGCACGCACACGCAGATACCCAAATGTTGGGTTTCCATGTCTTCTGGGGACATTCCACAGACATTGGCATTCATTCCCTTTTCCCTGACCTTAATCCTCAACAGTACATACCTAACCCTAACCTTAACCTTAACCTAACCCTAACCTCCTCTCAACGATAACCTTAACCCCTAACCCTAAAATAGGTCAATTTCGTCATGGGGACCAGATAATTTCCCCTGAAGGATAAAGAAATCTGGAATTCCGTGTCTAATGGGGACATTTTGTCCCCATAAAAGTAGGTAAACACGGACCACAAGCACGCACACACACACGCCCACAGACAGACACACACACACACACACACACACACATGTACACACAAACACACACACAAAGTCAGGCAGACACACGAGTAGGATTACTCTCAAGTCTCTGAAATAAGCACCAGCGCTAACTACCGGAGGCCCGGGACAGCGTCAGCACCATTGATGACGCACTGGAGGGACAAGCACTCTGTCTGGCTCTCAGAATGTACTCCAGACTTCTTTCTTTTCTAAGATGAAATGAATTTGTTCCCTCTGTAATCATGCTTTGCGGGATGCAGCCGCCTGTAATGTAATGTCTGAAGGGCAGGATAAAATCCCTCTGTCCTCCAGCGAAACTGGGACTGGCATGCCAAGCTGCTCCCTGACATATTTCCAGGCACTCCACCCAAGTCGACCCGATTGGATTAACTCCATCCAAGATGACCAGATTGGAGGGTTTCAATCAATTACACCTCCAGTCTGATGAGTCCCAGCATACTTAGTGCACCCATCGACCCAGCACATCTCCGGTCTTAAAGATGGCAGTGTAGCCTAATTGTGGGTCGCTTCACTGGTAACCACAGAGTTACAGGTGCAAGCCCCCAGTGGACTTGGGATTCTGACTTGATCGGGAGAGTAGGGAAGAACTCTGCTGTTTGGCCCTGGAGCAAGGCCTTTAACCCCAAAACTGCTCCAGGGACTTCACCCCTGTTTCTCTGTCCTTCCTCACTTGCAACTGTTCAATCTGACATTTCTCCCAATGTATCCTTGATAAAGAGAAACATTCTCTACATGGAGTTTCCCAGGGTCTATAAAGGTTGAAAAAAAACAAAAAAAAAACAAAACAAAACTACCACATCCCCACTCTAAAAAGTCTGAGCATGCTCAGAGGGTTTCGAGTCACTTTCAGCAGCTCACGTTTGAACGCCAGTGTTCTGGAGCCTGGAACACTGTTACTGAAGTCACAAACCCTCTGTTCATCCATCCATCCATCTATGATCTAGCCCACTTTTCCTGGTCAGAGTTACATGGCCTATCCCAGAATCTAATGCGTCAGAGCCAAGAATACACACTTTCCGTTAACAAGGATTCAATCACAATTTATTCTTCAATTTGATGAGCAAATAAGTCTGTGAGGCACTTCCTGTCTTAACAAACAATGGAAAAATCTAGGCTTTATCCAAGGGATATTTTTATGAGACCTCTTTTACCTAATAACAAGCTTGGGCTGGACCCACCAGAGGGTCCTCAGAGGCAATGCAGTGAATGGAGAGGCTGTAGTAAAAATATACTGTACTGTATATAGCACACTTTCCACACATACACCCTCCAGCCTCCACCTGAACCCAGATACCCTGTGTCCACTTCTGATTTTAGAAGTTTCTTCATAATACATGTGAACTGAAGTCAAACCACATCATAAACAGGAGCAGACCACACAAAGAGCATCCATTCTTTAACTGGGTCGCAGCCCAGTAAGCTTGGAAACCAGTGGAATAGATTATTACGCCTACGCAAGATCAAGAATGGCGAGGTCACCGACAGAGAAGAACTGCTTGAACTTGTAGGCTGGTTATTCGGTTGCCTTAAAACAGGGAAAGACTCTTCCAGTGATATGAGACCACCACACCGTTTGATTGAAAACCATCAGCTATCAGAGGGTGAATATGCTATTTGTCCTTTGGGAGTTAAAGCCATTTTCAAATGCATCAGACAAATCAAATAATTTGTTGAATATTCGCTTAAATTCAAAAGAGTCATATTGTTTCCAAAGTTTCCCTATCCATATTTTCGATCACCATTAGCCTGAATGAAGCTGTCTCCTATTAGCCCAAATGAAGCTGTCTCCTATTAACTCGAATGAAGCTGTCTCCTATTAGCCCGAATGAAGCTGTCTCCTCTTAGCCTGAATGAAGCTGTCTCCTCTTAGCCTGAATGAAGCGGTCTCCTCTTAGCCTGAATGAAGCGGTCTCCTCTTTGCCTGAATGAAGCGGTTTCCTCTTAGCCTGAATGAAGCGGTCTCCAATTAGCCTGAATGAAGCTGTCTCCTCTTAGCCTGAATGAAGCTGTCCCCTATTAGCCAAAATGAGGCCGCCTCTCAGCATTAGCCTGAATGAAGCTGTTTCCTATACCCTGAATGAAGCCATTTCCAGTCTATGTGAATGAAGCCATCTGCAATTGACGTAAATGAAGCTGACTTGTGTTCGGATAACATAGTCCCCCGTCAGCTGGATTGAAGAGGTCTCCACTCGGATAAAAAACACTTTTCCCCGGAGTGTAATGAGCTGCGGGTTTCCTGTGGCAGTTAAAAGGCAGGTATAAATAAAGGCTTTGGCCTGAGGGCTGAGATGAGAGAGTCTGTGGAATACGGCAGTGAGGCTGGAACAAGTCTACCATCCTGATGCTCTGCACATCACAGACTCCCTCTGTCCCTGCATCTCCCTCTCTCCCTCCATCTGCTCTCTCTCTCTCCATCAGCGATCCCTCCCTCTCCCTCACTCTCTGCTCTCTCTCTCCATCAGCTATCGCTCTCTCTCACTTTCTCTTCTTCTCTCTGTTCTCCCTCTCTTTCTGCTCTCCTGCTCTCTCTTTCTGCTCTCTCTCTCCATCTCCATGCGTTCTTTCGCATTTCTAAGTACCCTCCCTGTACCCTGTTCATGTGCTTTTGTAGAGAGAGTCCAACATATAAAACAAGAGAACAGCCGGACTGATATTTACAGTTCAGTTCCAGGTCCAGAGGCACAACAGCATTCCCTACCTGGGATTAGACCCAGCAAGCACAGAGCACCAAGCCTGTCTCTGAAAGCGCTATATACAGCACCCTGGAGACAGGGCAAGAGAGTCACGACTCCAGGATAAGAACAGACGCTCCGTGCTTATCTCTGTAACATGCCTTCTCAGGCGCAGACAGTCTGATGTGATCTTATCAGACAGTAAGGTCGCTTCTGAATGCATGCTACACACTCAAACAGGAGTTTCTCAACATGGTCTAAAAACTATTAGGACATAAGAGTTCCACTGGAATGTCTGGATCTGGGGAGAGATGTCAGTGACTTGAGCAGCCATGACCTGATTGAACTGGACAACCAGTTTTGTCTTCCACAAAATTTAAGGAGATTATTCTTCTCTTGTACAATACATTTGTCACACCGCACTTTGAATATTGTGCACAGCTCTGGGGACCACTCTTCAAGAAAGATATAGAAGCCTTAGGAAAAGTTCAAAGAAGAGCCACAAAGTTAATTTCTGCTATAAAAGATGAATGCAGGGCTTCCCACGGTGCTTTATAGTTAGGGCGGCCACAATGACAACAAAAGCCCCCCGCCTTGACTACGTCCCCCCGAGAATAAAAAAAAAATAAAAATTCTGCTGCATCCTTGACTAGCTGATTTTCTGCGGGAAACCCTGAAATGCATTGAGGAGAAGCTGAAGACTCTTAATCTCTTGAGTCTATGTAAAAGGAGTCTTTGGGGTGATCTGATTGAGATCTTAAAATATGTTAAAGGGATTAATTAAGTTAACTATGCAGGATTACTTAAGCCAAATTCTGATAAAAAGTCACAAATGGAAGTTAGCCAGGGGTAAATTTAGCATTAATACTAGGCGATATTTCTTTCACACTGAGAGTGATCTCTATGTGGAATAGCTTGCCTGGCCATATTGTAGAGGTGGGAACTCAAGTTTTCAAGACCAGGCTTGATACAGTGCTGGTTTCCACCTAGTCTTTAAATATCTTTACGTGTTTGGTTCAATTTAGTCATAGGAAAATGGTGAGCCTAGCTGAGCTGAATGTCCCGTTTTCGCCACTTATATTATGTTAAAATTAAAATATAAATGTTATGTAAGGCTAGAATGAAGCAAGTTTCACAGACTGAGAGTGTCAAGGGTTGGGGCCAAACTTTCAAGACAGATCTGGTAAACCAGCAGCAATCATCTGTACCCCCTGTGTTGTCATTTAACTTACCTGCTGAACTCATCTAACCTCAAGTTGCAAGTTTTCAGTGGATATGAAGTCAAGTGAAAGGGCCGTTCCCATACAGTTGGCTGCAATACCCAGCAAAAATAAATGTTCGATGTTTCTACAAGGTCATAACATTGCCACAATATCGCAGCGAGATTGAGTTCAACCTCAATGCCAAAGCAAACCTCGGTTCACACACGTTAGCTTAGCATGGCTAGCTCCATCCTGCCTTCTCCGCCACATCAACAGTTTGGCAGCTAGAGTCACAGCCAGATCAAAGCAGAGAAAACCACAGGTAAAGAGCCTTGTGGGTGGATCAGTGGCTTCGCTTCGGAGCAAAGTCACCACAGATTCTGCCGCGGGGAGGTGTAGAGTCACAGAGATGAGCCAGAGCCTCAGATGTGAGAGCAGTCTAAACAAACGCCTCAGAAAGTCTCTGCTCATGGGTGCTACCTCGCCCTGCGCTAGAAAGAGTGCTCAAACACTCAAAAAACTTGTTTCCTCCTCATGAACCTCACAGCCACAGGAAGGGCACCGAGTTCACCTGCCCTAAATACTTCCCATAAATGACTTTTTGAATATCAGAGGAGCGTGACCAAGACCAAATGTTCTGGGAAATGTAAAAGCTAACACAGTCTGGACCCACAATAAACCTCAACTAAACACCAAGCTGGCGACCGTCCTTTGATTCAACCAGTGATACGTTCATTCCTGACATACCAACTTACAAGCTACAAATTTATTAGCCTAAAAAGAACAAGGAACACAGTGGAACTTAAATAGCAAGTGAAAACCAGAGGACAGACAGATGATATATTGATGCTGATATTCGTAAACATAATTAGGGCATCATGACAACTCCTTGATCAAGGCGAACAGAAAACGGGGGTGTGTGAGCACATGTTCCAACAAGATGCCAAAAAAAACTCAAACACAGTGTTTTTCAGGTGGCTCGTCCAGGAAAGGAACTGCTCTAATTTTAGCCATAAATCACATCTGTTTTATAGGTCACCAGACACGAGATGATATTGAACTTGGGTGTTTGGTCAGACTAGTACACCAGGGTAGGGCACAGTTTCATTAATGCTTGTTCCCTTCACACAATTTCCCCAGGCTGTCTCTTATTTGGTTGAATAATTTTGGGAGTCCCAAAACGGACACTTGCGGAAAAAGAATACAAAATGAGCACTGAAGAGAGTGAAAAAAACAGGCAAATAATGCTCTGTTCCTCATTTGTATGGTAACAATGTGCTTTTGCATGTTTACTGGCAGTTGACTGGTATGTGTGAAATGCAAAACAACTAGACCCACAGTTACATTTTACTGCCTGTGAGAAAATGCCATCATGGACGACCAAGTCAAGACGAGCCTGAAACGTCAGCAACCTAGCTCCAGGGTCAAGGACGACTGACTAGTAAAGTATTTCGGTCGCATCTGAATGTCGACTTCCAAAGTTAAGGACGCAGTCAGAGATGGACTGCGGTATCTGAACTCCCCAACATCATCCAGCCCCTTTACAGCTTATTCCACAAATAAATCTTTCAAACGAGGTGCACCAATATAACTGCAGCTGGATTGCTAGCCAAGGTTAGATATGTCAAAACAAATTTAGATGTCACAATCAAAACACTTTTAGTAACAAGTATTACTGCATTATTTGTGCATCTCTCTGTCTGTTGCTGGTTTATGGAACAGTGTTTCTCTTCTGAGTAACAGCTGAATGCTGGCTGTGTTTAAATATGTATGAACCTTTGTGGAATTCTATTCAATCATGAAATTATCATAAAATGCGGTGTATTAAGGAATTATACTGATTGCCCCAGAATTATACATACATTTTCATGAATCCATCAGTATTTTAAGCCTTTTAAGATGAGCTTTTTTGAAATTTTTTTTCTCAACAAAATTCCAAGTCAGCGCCAACATCCTGAACTTCATTATTTCTGTCACCATCAGTGATTGAGACATCAATATTATAATGTTCAGAACACTGTGCCAAATTTTGTGATATTAAACCTTACGGGGTCATGGTAACTCAACAACATTAGGTGACTGATCGGGTAATATTGAACGCAGTTGTTCAGGTAACGTGACAGTGTGGATGTTTAGTTGATTGCCTGGGTAGATGCTTTGGTAAATGTTGAGTGATGATGTTTTAGTGGATATCAACTGTAAATATTTTGGCAGCTCAGTTGGGGGGGGAGAGGACCTCACCTTGCCCCATACGAGCGCCGGTCAGAGCCTCCTTAGCTGTGCCGAAGCCCAGCTCTCTGCACACCACACTGGCCGAGACTTTGTCCCAGAGGTGATCACACACTGTGCCCCATTTGCCCTCACGCAGGACCTCCACGCGACCCTCACCAAGCCGAGGCCCCGCCTTCAACCGCACAACCGCCTGAGAGCGAGAGAGAGAGGGAAATAGAGAGAGATTGAAACTATTTTTGGCACAAATGTATTTCGAACCTAAAGCGACTTACAGTTGATTAGACTAAGCAGGAGGCGGCATTGTGGGGTTAAAGGCTTCAGTGAAAGATCCAGCAGCTGCACTGATCATACTGTGGCTTGACCCTTCACCTTTGTAAACCCCAGGGCAGCATGTTAGCCACTAGGCTACGCCCGCCTCTCCCCCCACAGCCAGGGGCTATACTGAGCAAACAAGAGATAAGTCACCATAACAACAGACGCGCATGTGCCTGCGCTATCCACCTGCATGACTTCAACATTTTCCAACATATGAACAATCTGCACATTCTGCACAATCTGTACAATCTGTTGTGAGCTTTCGGTACACTGGATTTGTAAAAACATTCCTCCAACTCTGCAATTACCAACTGCTGAAAAAATGTAATCTGTCACATCAAAGTGTATTGGTGCTGGAAGGGGTATGTCTGGCTACTAATGTATGTAGCTTACAACAGTAAAATCACAGGGGATCGAAATTCAGCATAAAATTCAGGCAATGATGGACCTACTATCTTCTTAAAATAAAAATAATGCTAAGCCCTTAAAAGATTCATAGATATTTACTGACATATTATTATGTGAAATGCAGCAATGCTAACCTGTGGAAGCAATAGCATGCTACAGCGCTGATATATTAACATACTGCCATGATAATATTCTAGGATGTGACAGAGAAAGAAATCCCAGCGCATCACCGTGGTAACATGCAAATAAACTATGGAGCAAGCATTCTACGGAGCAAACATGCCTACATGTTCACACACAGAGGCGCTACAAATCTAACACGTACAGTGGGATTCTCATTTACATGTTAACACAAACCAGTAGTGCCAACATGAGCTAACATGATAACCAAAACTTGGGATTCTCGCTAATGTGCTAATCTACAACAGTGCTAACATCCTAACAGATTCATAAGGATTTTTACTAACACGCTAACAGGGGCAACATGCTAACACATTCTTTAGCACTCTCACCGCTCCAGGGTGCGGGGCCTGGGGCCGTCCGGAGGAGATTCGGGCAAACTGGGGTCCCGGGATGCAGCGGGCCACCGCATGCTGGCCATTTCTGCAGGGAATGGGGCTACGGGGTATGGAGAGCTGGGCGTGACACTGCGCTAGGCTAACCTCCGTGCCCAGGCAGTGCAGCTTCTCCACCCAGAAGCCCTTCTTTCCCGCCATGATGCTCAGCCTGGAGGGGGCAGAGAGCCATGGGGGGAATAAGAGAAAATGCACATCCACAAAGCTATTCCAGGTGAATTAAAAATACATAATACAAATTAATAGAAACACGACTAGTAGCTTCAACTAAGCCGAAAAGTTTTTTTTTTAATATTATTTGCACAGTTTTGTGGCCATGAACAGACCATGTTATGTGAAATCAGAGTAATCGACAGGAGAAAATTTGCTAATTTCTAATGAGCTTAGGTATTAATGATTCCCCACCCCTGGCTGACCGCTGCTTGTTTAATGTTACATTTCCAGCTGTGAACGCTGGCAGATTTTGACAAATTCCAGATGGAAACCTTCGCAAATCTGGTTTGGAAATCTGGCCCTCAATTCTCGTGTAAAGAATGTTCCAATTTAAAGAAAACTACAGTCAAGCTTGCATTTAATAATTTTACATTGAAACTCCTCAGCAACAGATAAATGGTCTAATGAACCACAAGTGAACGCAACACTAACTGACCTGGTAGATGGGTCTTTGATCTTGGTGTCCCATATTTTTCTGTAAAAGATATTTTAGGAAGGTTAAGCACACCTTGCGTGTCAGAATTACAAAATAACAATACATAATTGCTCAGCATCAATGATATATTGGCATTTTGGATGAAAAGTGTGATATTTTGAGGGCACCAGCTGTCACAGTATGACTGTGCTCTTTGCATTCTCTTAGGATCTCAAGCCACCACAGCCAGAAATAGAACGCATAGTTCGAGCAGAACATTTAAATTTAAAAAAGTCGCAAAGTGTACCACTGAGAAAAGGGGAGGGAAAGGGCAAAGAGGGTCTGAGCAAATTCGGTGCAAATTTAGAAAAAGAAAACAGTTTCTATTTGGACACAACTTCTCCCGTAATCATATTGATGTGTAAGGATGTGAAGTTCGGGAACAGGGCAGGGCTCTCCTTTTGGGAAATGCAAATGGAAAATAAACAGACAAACACAAACATGGATACAAACATAGACACGCATGCATGCACATAAACACACACACAGACTTGTGGTCCGCGCTCCCCTCACAGCTGTCACTAAAAGGAGGGGAAAATGAGTTTTAAAAAAAGTTTGTAAAATGTTTATTTGCTTAACAGTTGTTTCCACCTAAATTGCTGTGGCCCGGCCTGTCAGCCCCCAGACCAGCTGTCAAGTCCCCCCCCCCCCATCACTCAGGGAGGGGCCACATCAAAGACCCTACAGTCAGGGCCCGCGGGGTGTGCGGAGGTGTGGGGGTCAGAGAGAGTCGGGCCCTGAGCCCTCTCACGCTCCGCGTGTTACAGACACAAGCAGGAGGTGTACGTGTGCACGTGTGTGTGTGTGTGCATGTGCATGTGCGGCGCTTGCCTGCGAGTTTACGTGTGTGTGTTGTACAAGGGCTGAATGATGGCTCTGTCCCCAGTGTGAGGTCGTGGTGTTCTCATCTCAGAGCTGGGCGCTCTTAGCAGGGTGAGAGGTATTGAAACCAGAGAGAATGAGAGAGAGAGAGAAAGAGAGAGAGAGAAAACACCGCTATTAAGGGGCCCAAGTGTGTATCTGCATCTGATTGACTGCTAAAGCCCGATACAGCAGGCCAGTCACACCCCTCCAGACAAATCTGCTTTTACACGCTGCCAAAACACTGTGCTGATCTGCTGTGCTTAGTCTAGCCTGCTGCTAAATTTAATTCTCATTGTAAACCTTCAGAGATGCAGCCCAAGGAGCAGGGCTTCAATTTGTCTCTCCTTGATTTCGGCATCTCTCAAAATAAATAGTTGTTTTTTGGAAATAAGAGAGCACAAAGGATAATTGACAAAAAAATGTTTACAGTTGTAATGTGGCACCAGTGTTCCTCTGCCGCTCCGCCACACTGCTCATTATAAGTTATAGCAGTATGTAAATAGGATGCAAATGACCGGAAAAACAATACAAAACCATGAAGATAACGCCCTACGTGCGTTATCTATGTGGCAGACGAGCAAGCTTTTTAAACACGCTAAAAGGAAGTGACAACAGTGCTCATTTATGCTGGAACAGGAAGCTGGATGATCAGGTGACAGGAAGGAGAATATGAAAGGGAGCCTTCATTGCAAAGCTGATGCACACTGTAATCTTTTGCCCGGGGCTGTGGAATCAGGCATCACCGCATCCCAGTTTCCAAACCCCAGGAAGAGCCAAATGACACAGTCAGCCCCACGGTTTGGAGAAAAGCACTAAACAATTCTGTTTGCGTTTAATTTTTACCCTCTACTGTCATTACGTGAGTCTGCAAAAGGTCGGCCAGCACCTGCTCCTACCTGTCACTCATTTCAGCAGTTTGGGAGATTCGATCTCTAGATCTGTGAGTGACTGATTTCAGTATGACTGTGTGAGTCAATGTCTACATCTGTGAGTGACTGATTTCACTATGACTGTGGGCAAATCTTTGCATCTGTGAGTGACTGATTTCAGCATGACTGCGCGAGTCAATCCAAAGATCTGTGAGTGACTGATTTCAGCGTGACTGTGCAAGTCAATTGCTACATCTGTGAGTGGCCAATTTCAGCATGACTGTGACTGAGTCTTAACATCTGTGAGTGACCGATTTCAGCATGACTGCCAGAATCAATATCTACATCTGTGAGTGACGGATTTCAGCATGACTGTTGAGACAATCTCCACATTTGTGAGTGAATGATAGATATGAGCACATTTGTGCAAGGCTGTAAAGCTAGATGGATAGTCTTCTGTATTGCTGCTCAGCAGTTCAATTAGAGGAAAAAAAATTCCCCTGCGGCACATCATCTGTGCATATGATGCTTATATGAATACTGGAGATTCCAATGGTATCAGAGGTACTAGCAGAAGCGCTGCACTGACCAAATGTCAATTACATTGTGGCCTGAAACTCCTGCCTTTCCGTTCCTAAGCTGAGTGCATTAGCCGCTAAGATACAGGCCGTCCCATTGGACGACACAAACTGACAGAGTTGCCTGGGTCACAGTCGGCTGTGAGGGGAGAGGAAGATGGCGGTAGAACACACACCCTGTAATCAGTCACATGCCCTGGGGGCTGTGGGCTGGGTTAGGGTAAAGGGAAGAGATTAATTTAAGAGAAACTCAGTTAGATAAAGCGACGTCACGGCCTCCAAACGACAGCGTGTACAGAGAAAGAGAGCAGTGTGTACTCACGCAGAAGGGCAAAGCCATCATTCAGCTTCTAAAGATTCATGCGCACTCACAAACACACACAAACACACAGACCGATATACATACACAAACACACAGACCCACGCACTCAGACACACACAAACACACAGACCCATATACACAGACAAACAAAAACACTAACAAACACACACAAGCATGCATACACACAAATGCATGTACACGCACAGGCACACAATAACACTACAGTCAGCCAGCCTGAGTAAATCACAGCACCTGCAGCTCACCGCTCTGAGCGTGTGCGGAGCCCCAGAAGTGGGCAGGGCTAACTCAGCTCAGACAGGAAGACGTTGCCGTCTGTCGCCCCATGAATAGACAGACACGATATGATGAAATGCGTCCGGTGCTTTAACCAATTCTTAACTGCAGTTTTTCTTTTCATGTTTGGTTTATCCCTCTGCAGTCCCTAATTAGAGAGCAAGAGACCAACTCTCATGAGAGAAAGCAGCAGCTTTCCAGAGTAATGTCCTTCTGTCAACTTCCTGTCAGCCCGAGAGGACATGGCCAAGTCTTTCATGAAATATAATTTTCACTCTATGGCACGAGGCTGTCCTGACGCTACATAACTGAAAGTATGTACACACCTGCTCACCCCGCATCTCATTCCAAAATCATAAGCATTAATATGGAGTTAGTCCCCCTTAATGGCAGTAACAACCGTATAGCCGGTATAGCCGATGCACACGCAGACATTGGTGTTAACACATCCCGAAAGTATGAAGCTGTTGTGCCAAGTGGTTGCTGAGATTTTGTTTGCACAAAATAAAACATATTTTCATGTCCAGGGAGTTTTGACCCAGGTGAATCAAACGTAATGAATGCACAACTAGACATCGATATAAACATATGGTGAAAGTATTAGGCCATTTTACAAAGCAGTTGCTGAGATCTCATCCGGACAAGAAAGTGTGATGCTAACGCCGTCACTAATGCTAGCACCAACACAGACAGGAAACCAAGGTAAACCAGATAGGTATGCCCTTTGGGCAAACTGATTATTGCCAGGAATTTCACGGTTTGCTAGAGCTTCAAGATTTTCCCAACGAGGAACAAAAAAGCCTGTCTTGAATCATGAATGAAAGCACTAGAGAAGGGAGAGCCCAAATATAGGTACTTCTGGTCTCACACAGCCATACAGATTTCAAATGCTCACCTCAAGGTGAAATTATTCATATTTCAGCTGAATAAAAATGGTTTAAAATGATTATGCAGCAAACTAACAGTCTTCAGGAACACTCTGCAGTGTTGAGTAGATCTCAAGGTTCTATGAAAAGCCGGGAGGGTCATTACCATGAGACACAAGGCCGAAACCCAAATCCCAGGACTAAAACCCAGTGGGGGGGAAGATCCATTATGTGACTCATGCAAATGGCTTTTACTTGCAAATTTCATTACATTTTAGGCAGCAGATTCTTTTATCCTAGATAAGGTAAGATTCTCAAAGTTTCTGTGATGTTAAGGCAACACAATCAAGTCATTACAGAAACCGCCAGCACAGTTCATGGAGCAGTAGCTGAATTCTTGCATATTTTGAGGCATTTAGATTCGCCCAATGATTCAAAAAATCATTTCCATATTGCCAGGTACATTTCAGGAAAAATGCAAGTAAGATTAACAGCATGAAATGCATGGCTCACATTCAAATACTGCTAACATACGGCATGAAAATGTGCTACTCCTTGAACAAAACCTGTCAGGTACATTGGCCTTGTATTATTCCTGCTATGTCACCACCACAGAGGTGTTCTGCTTTTCCTGAGTGGGGTGACTTATGCAGCCTCTGCCTGAGATCTGCACTAAACTTGATGTTCATGGCTATGAGGAACTAACACCCAACAGCACTTGTAACCTTTGTTCCTCAGCTTTAGCATACATGCATTTTAGCATACACACATGACCTTGAGCATACAGGCATCTTACATTACTTTGAATGGAACAGTCGGCTGAATAATGCATGTAATGTAATGCAGCAAGCACGATACAAATCGTTAGGATCGCACGAACACACAAAGCACACATCAAGACGCATAAAAACACACACACAAACACATATGCATGAACACACACAGACATACATGCTTTTGCTGCATTGTAGGTTATTTCCCAGCTAAACTGGGTAACTGCTGTTCGAACATGTTGGCCAGTGAGCAAAAGTTGGGGCGTTTGTCCGATGGGACATATGATTCCATTTGTGCGGTGAGTTAATCACAGACCGAGGCAGACCCACACACACAAACAGTAGAAATCCCAAATCCCAAATCCCAAAGGTTTATATTTAGCACAGAGGGATCACTCATCCAGTAAGACGCAGAGCTGCTAAAGCGAGACCACGGAAAACCCTGAGAGACTTGTTTGAGGGCATTTCTCCTGCATTTCCAGCATGCTTACGGAAATAAGAACCAGCAGGAGAGATCAGGCCAAAAGGTGAACCAAAGGTCAGGAGCGGTGAGGTTACAGAGAAAGGGAAGATTGGAGGCCAAGTCATCGAGTTCCGGGGGCCAAACCAATCATGTGGTCAGGTTTTGAGGGGCAAAATAACTCTGTGGTACAATATCAGGGGACATGATGTCAAATGTTCACTGAAGTTTAGCATGTTTCCGTTTCCATCCCACCCAGTATGAGTACGTCTAGGCAAGCAGCCATGGGGGAAGAAGATTTGCTAAGGAGCTACAGTGTGGTCTTACAGCCAAGTACAAACTGAGATAATGGTATAGAATTATGAGGCCGTAAGTTGGTTCTAGATGACTGACACAAGAATACATGCAGCACTGCTCCAAAAAACATCATTTCAGCATTAATAACACATCCAGGGAGAGCAAACAGTCCTTTTAAAATGCTGTGACAAGCACTAGCAAGCTACGCTAACTGGGTATCTTGCTGCACGCTATCATTTTCCTCCTGCTTGCATAGAGCTGTTTTTTGGAGGGAACAGTGGTAATAGCACTCCTGCAAGCAGCCAATTGAAAATTAGCCATCCAGGTGAAGTAATAGTCAAAAAGCCAAATACAAGCAGCAGCACTTCAGGTGCGTCAGCACACACCAAGTGGAGCATTTCCCTGCAGTAAGCAATTGCTGACATTTCCACAGTATGGGCCGCATTTGCTGTGGAGCATTCAAGCTAAGGAGGGAGGGACAGAAGGGATTAGGGCCATCCGAATTATGCCACTTCTTCCAAAGACGAAAATGAAAACATACTTTAATCAGCCACATGCAGTGCATGCATAAAACACCTGCATGCTTTAATGCATGCATTTAAAATGCCCGTTAACGTGGTTTATGCTAAAATCTCACAGAAGCACAGCCTCTCCCCCCACCATGGAGATCTTTAGGAAACACTGTCAATCTCAGCCTGTTTTTATGTTTGGGGGAAAAAAAAATTCTCTGTGTTTTTCCGGGAGCTTAGCTCGTTAGTCTGCAGTAAGGCCCTTCACATGTTGTGGGCAGTGAAGGAATTTTTTTTGTAGTATTTTGTTCTGGAGGGCTAAAGGGACACAGTGGCGTTAAAACCACCTGGGTTTGAGCAGAGGGCCCACAGAGAGGATCTGGGGTTTGGAGTGTGCGCCGCTGCTCTATTTATACTCCATAAACAGCCCCATTCCAGCCCTCTAAAAATATGCCAGGACCAAGCACCCATCCCTGAGGCACTACGACCGAAGAGACCATAACTCGTTTGAACACCCACGCTGGCATACAGGCTGAGCCATCCTGACTGTAGGCAACGATGGAAAATCAGACCGTTAAAGTCCTGCCATGTTTTTCATCCATCCCTAAACTCAGCAAGATGATTTCTCACAGGAGTTTCACCTTCTTCATGGGGAGATTGGAACAGACAGGGGGAAAGGCCCTTGAGCAGTTTTGGGGTTAAAAGCTTGGCTCAAAGGGCTGCTGGCACAGTTCTCCGCAAATTCATCTCCCCAGATGGAAGTCAAAATCGTGAGCCCCTCTGGGAGCTCAAAGCAGCCACTCTAGTCTGTAGTCACACAACCAACCACAAGGCTACCATCTGGCAGAGAAATTATGCTAATAAATAAGGGTGATTAGAACAAAGATCTGACTGGAAGAATACCGTTAGTTACCCTTCCCACAATGGGCATAATAATGGATTCCTCCTACCATTCCATTAAAAAACAGCAAACCCCTTCAGATTAAGCAGACAACTTTAAAAAGGGGAATCATCAAAATTTAAAAATGAAATCTTATTTGTTGTCTTTTTGCATCTGCACGCCTTGGTTAAGAGCAGTTTTTAATGAGCGTTTTATTTTCTCTGAATGAGTGTTCCCAAATTTCAATAGCATATAAAGAGTTAAAATAATTCATCACTGCTCCTGACCGGGCGCACAGTCAAAGATTCCACCCCTGCCTCCAATGGCTGAGTGCAGTGTTGGTAATTTGGTCAATCAGTCCTCATTTATCACCAGACTGAGGACTTTCCCACACAGAGCTGTGATGTGCTACAGTGTGGTACATTCACCAGATGTTTAGCTGATAGACTGAACAGATCCTTAGGGCAGCAATGAGGCTTCACTGGGGCCTGGGTAATGGGGAGAGAGCACACAGTGGACAGCAGGGCCACATTACACATAGCTGCTCGTTTGGGGTGCACTGCACTGTTCTCAAATCCATAACCCAAACTGACAAAAAAAAGAAAAAAAAAAAGAAAAAGGACAATCTTAACAAGCATCTTAGTCCTGTATTTAGACTCTTGACCCGTTTCCAGATTTCTCTGTGAGGCATGTGAAATTTTCATACCCCACAGACAAATCTAGAAACAACTTGAAATTGCCTCTCATCGATGGCAGAAATTTTTTCTCAGAAAAACGTAATAGAAATAAGTGTTTAAGACCAAGTACAAGGTTAAAATGCTCATTAATAAAATAGTTTCTTTGCAGTGCAATGCTCAGCTCATTGCAAGTCACCTTTAAGATCTCCTACTTATGGAATTATTATTATTATTTTCCCCCGCCAACACGAAGTAGGAGGGGGATATAGGTTTGATCTCTGTCCGTCAGTCAGTGTGTGTGTGCGTGCGTGTGTGCAAGCGTCCGTCCGTCCGTCCGAGAGAAAGGGGACAACTTTTCTCAGAAACTGTTACAGATAGGACAACCAAATTTGGAGTGTAGCTTCAGACCATAAAGGCCTTGGTGGAGTTTGAAAATAAGAAGCACACAATTGGCGGGGGATGTTGTAGACCATGTCGACTTGTTATTATTACCCATGGTATGCAGAAAGTAATTAACCAGGTGCCCCTTGATGCAGAAATAATCCAAAGCTAAAGCTAGAACCTGCAACACACAGCTGGATAATTATAGCTTTTCATAAACTTCAAAATTAAGTCGAAATAAAAACAACGTTGACAAAACTAACAGCTTTTCTGAAACACTGCATTCACAACAGAACCCGTCTCAATAATTGATGGCCTGCCAAAATGGCAATCAATGTCAAAAAGCCGTCCTGAAGTCATTCTGCTCCTTGCAGAATCCATCGGCGCTGAAGAGAAAACAGAACGGGGAGATACAGATGGGATCAGTAAGTGAGATAGATCTCATTATCGCAGCTCAGACTTGTGTCCATTAAAACAGTCTGCGAGCTTAAGATAAGGCAGAAAGCCGGCAGAAAAAGCGGCTCCAATGAGGTCAAACAGACCAGCTAAATATGTTTGTTTCTCTAATATCAGTCACATTCCACAGTTTTCACTCATTCATTAGTTGCAATCCACAGTTTTCTGTTGTTCATTAGCATAATAGTTTGCCCTAGTCTGGAAAGAGTAATCAATTTTTCCCCACATAGAATCTTCTAGAAGGATATGATTCTTGGGGGCAACACACAAAATTGGCAGAAAAGCCGGTAGGATTCCACACAAACTCTAAAGAGGGTCCAGGGCTTTTCTGGGCATCCAAGCAGTACCCCCAACAGCCTCAGCAGTCAGCGCTATGAAGAGCCTTTTTCTGAATTTCTTTTCAAAAAATCCAATCCAGCGTCCTACATCTCCATTGTTCTCCAGTGTTACATAAGCAATAGAGAGTTCAGTCAATAATCATTTATTTGTTACTTTTCCACGTCCACCCATGAATTCAGCCGGTTGATTGCACCCATTAGGTTTATCTCCCGGCGCAAGAATTGAGCTAATTAGCAAATCCAGCCAACTGACACCAGACACTGCAGAGCGTTTATACAAGTATGGATCTCACACTGGCAGATTTAAATCAGTCTGTGATACCGTAACAATTTGGCCGGAGAGGAGAGAGGCACTCGATGATGAGGGTGTTTGAGACCGTCAGAGAGGAAAGATGTTCGTGTAGATGAGGGCGTTTGCGACATAGGAATCGTCAGGGCAAATGGACGTACATGTACAGGCTGGCGTTTGAGATAGATGTGCAGTATAATCATAGAGGAGAGACGTACTTGTAGATGGCGGAATTTGAGATACAAGAATAGTCAAAGAGGAGAGGAATACTTGTAGATGAGTGTTTTTGAGATACAGGTATAATCAGAATGGAGATACATATTTGTAGATGAGGGGGTTTCGGATACAGGCATAGTTTATACAGTGAAGAGAAATGTACTTGAAAGTGATGGTGTTTCAGATGTAGGTCTTGTCAGAGAGGAGAAAAGTACTTGTAGGTGAGGGTGTTAGAAATACAGGTATAGTCAAAGTCAAGGGGAGAGACGTACCTCTTAATGAGGGCATTACAGATACAGGCATAGCCTTATACCAGGGGTGGGCAATCACGGTCCTGGAGGGCCGGTGTGTATGCAGGTTTTTATTCCTATCAATTACCCTGACTAATTGAGTTAATTGATTGCATGCACAAATATAGATTTTCGCAATGATTCGATCAAAGGAAAATGATTTATGAAGGGAGACAAGACTAGTCTTTGTAGTTTCATGATAATTTAAAGAAATGCGCATGAAACGTCAGATTTCATTAATGGTTTGGCTAATTGAGACAATCAACTAATTAAAGGCCAAACGTTGGTGTGAAAACCAGGGACAGATACGGCCCTCGCTGCCCACCTCTGCCTTATACTACAGGCGAGATGCATTTGAAGACCACAATGGAAAAAATGATCAGAGTCACATTTTCAAGAAGCGGAGAAATGATGAATTAAAAATGCAAAATGATCCCAGAAACAAAGCACTGAAAAAAATATGCAAAAAATGGAAAATATATAAAATACTATATATATTATTATAAATACTATAATAATATTAAATATATAAAATATACAAAAATGCAAAATTTGGACTCTGATTGTTTTTCCTTTGTGATCTTCAATTTTAGATGAGGGCATTTCAGATACATGTGTAATCAGAGAGGAGAGACGTATTAGTATTTGAGGGCATTAAAAATACAGATAGAGTCTGAGTACAGATAGTAGTAAAATACAGATAGTAGTCGGAAAGGAGAGGCTTAATTGTAGGTGAGGGCATTTCAGACAGGTATGGTCAGACTGGAGAGACACACTGGTAGATGGGGCGTTTGGGACACAGATATAGTCAGAGCAAAAGGGACACGCCTGTTGATGGGGCCTTGGAGATGCAGGTATGATCAGAGATAAAAGATGTACTTGTAGCTGAGGGTGTTTGAGATACAGGCACAGTCAGGGCGGAGGGACGTACTTGTACATGCGGACATTGTGCGGGGCAGCAGCGGGGAATCCCAGCATGCCACACACCACCCTGCTGCTGTTGAGGTTCCAGCCCAGGTCACACACCTGTCTCCACCTGCCCGCATGCTGCACCTCCACCACACCCTCCGTCACCAGCGCCTGATTCTTTGTGGAGCTCAGCACAGGCCGCAGCCGCACCTCCTCTATCCGCACTTTACCAGGAGCCTGGAGGAGGAGAGACCATAGTGGGCTCACTGTCACCAGTAGGGGGCGCACAGTGATGCGCCCAATAGCAGATATACATTACTAACATTGTGTGTATTTACCGACTTGAAGAAACCGGTAAGGGCCCAATGCCTCCAGCAGGTATGTAGGATCAGATCGTATTATAGTCACAATAGAACCATCGACCCTGACCTGAGCCACAACGGAATTGGCCCCCTGAGGCTGCGCCCATACAAATGTTTTCATTGTATAAAAACAATCTTCATCCACACTAAAACGCAATCCCAAAGTTTTCAAACTAAAATGGGGTCAGCAATATTTTCAAAAGTCTCCATTTAAGGGGTTCGAAAACAGCGGTGTACAGTGAACGCTAGGTGAAAACGAAGCAAAAATTATGCGACTAATAATACTACACTGATAGTTTTTAATTAAGTATCAAAGGGAAGTACAGCAATCACTGCCACCAACAGAGAGCAGTCTGGGTGTTAGCTGGGCTAGTGGGGTGATCAGTAGTTGGCATTCCTGGGAGGGAGTCGAGTATTGCGGGAGAAGAGCCCCATACATTAAAAAAGGGTGACCTGAGCATTATTCCTTTAGATGTCTTAGAGCAAATAACTGAGGCACAGACTGGGGCCTTTTCATCCAACAGGGAAAAGTTGCATTTTGTTGCCCCTTTCTCATCCATCCTACGCAGAAACTACTGCTTAGAAAGACTGAGAAAGATCAATAACTAAGGTGCAGATACGGATATAGAGGCTTTGAGATGGATGGACAGAGAGAGAGAGATACAAGTAAAAGAGGAACTAGAGATTGGTTTGGCTTTCAAGCCTCCATCTTTAAATATGTAAATATGCCCTATGATCAAAGTTAGTGGCCCATTGAACACCTGCCCAGCCCAGAAGTGTTAATCGAAAGGCCCACATTTAATCCAACAGCCTCAGCACAGAGGACTCTGTACATTACTGACCAAAGACTCAGAGCTGTGGCCGCCTACAAGCTGAGAATGGTTTCAGTCTTTTCTATACAGGAGCACAGCAGAGAGATCAACATGGAGCCTACGATATACTTTTTTTTGCACCAAACATTATTTCTGGAAGCACCAGAAATCTTGGGAACAAAGATACAGAGGGAGGCGGATGAAGTGTGAATCGAGCTAAAGCGAAATGCCAGCAGAGTGTCAGACAAAAGAGCACTCAAACAGCAGATCCTTGAAGGCCTAATATTAGCCAAGAATCTGGAAAGGAAATGCCACCAAGCAGCACGCAAAAATGGCTGTGAATGCCAAAGACACCAAGAAGACATAATGTGACAATGATATTGCTGCTACAACTCACTCCACTTCCATACAGCACTGTGCCGCAGCACTCATAAAACCCATCAAGTCAGGAGGACACCATTTACAAAGCCCTCACATTGTATCATAGAAGCTGAAGCCAAAGTTAGCCTCCACATTAGCTTACGATTCATTTCATTTTTAATTAAATAACTATCTATAGTGCAGTTAGAAACTAACTGACACAATCACTTAAAATCACTGAATTGTAAATGTTGGGGTTTGTTGAACACCAATCTGGGTGGGTGGGGCTCACCTGTCCGTTAAGGCTATTGGACAGCTGCTGTCGAACCGGCGGTCCCAGGTGCGCAAGGTTGTTCCCCGACCTGGGGGTGGCGCTGTTCCCCTGTCGCGTGGCGCTGCTGTTGAGGCGCAGCGCGATGGGGTGCCCGCGGTGCAGGCCCGGCCGCGATTTCACCCGCTGGTGGTGGGGGTGGTGGTCCAGACGCTGCTCGTTTCCGCACACCACACCCAGGTCCTCATTGTGTCGGCAGTCGTGTACCCCCCACCCGTTAGAGCGACACTCCATCAGCGAGCTCTCTGTACCCGAGCAGCGCACATTATCCATCCAGATCGGCCCTGAGGGAAAAGACCCAATAAACAGACTGAACTGAGACAGTCCAATGAGCAGTCAGAATGCGCTGATGGAATGCCCAGTGAGCAGTCAGCATGCACAAAGGCACTGACCAATGAGCAGTGAAAATGCTCTAACGGTCTGGCCGGTGAGCTTTCGGAATGCACTGGGTGACTGGCCAATGAGCGGTGAGAATGCACTAACAGACTGGCGAATGAGCTTTCAGAATGCAATAACAGACTACCCAATGAGCTGTCAGAATGCACTCAGAGATGAGCCATTTGCCTGACAGAATTCACTGAGAGATGGGCCAATCAGCTGTAAGATGTCTATGTTCTACCAAAACCTGCAGGCCCAGTGGGATCATAGTTTAAAGGCAAATATATGCTGAAATTCATCACTTCATATTCAGGACCTGTATTTGAAATGACTGATCCTCAGTGTTGGAAATATAAATGTCACATATAATACTTGGGCACACATCAGAAGAGATTGTGTTGGTGTTACTCTTATCCTTTTTTGCTTCTGTTACTGAGCAGATTCTGCAGTTTAAATAAAACTAATCGAAGTCTAAACCACACAGTACTCAGAGTCAAGCCACAATCAGTGTCATGGTAAGAAGAATGGTTATAACACAGTGACACTGCTACTTTAAACATGTAATTATGGAAAACAATAAGGTTTTGGTTTTGGCACATGAAATACAGGCGAAATCGGTCACCAGTGAGACGATGCAGCTGAGCAAACAGTCATTTTAAGGCGAGGTTTGCCAAGAAGACACTGCTGTCATACAGGACTGACAAAGCCTGACACGCAATCGGCCTCTTTGCACAGGAATGGCCTGCATGATTGCACACAAGGCTACAGCCGAACAGCGACCCCCAGCACTTTGAGCATGCTACAATCAACACAACTCATGGCACTGCGTGGTGAATCAGCCGCTAAGCAGTCGTAAATTACACACAGAGCGATAATGAGAATCCAAAAGCGCTTTCATTAAAATGGCCCGGCGTGGCGATGTATCAGATTTGAGCTTTACTGGGGCGTTTGTTTGAGTCTAATGACAGCGTCCTCCTGCCAGCTCTCAGCTATACTTGCTTTCATTTACAGGGCACTTTATTGCGCCACTAAATCTAAATTAAAGGGTAGGAGAGAGTAAAATAGCAGCAACAGTCGCAGAAGCCAGTGGATTCTCTGAAATAATTTTCATTCAAATTAAAAAAAAAAAACCTTAGAGGAAGCTTCTATCATTCTTGTCATTAAAGAGGAAATAGTGGGTGATTAAAAAGCGGACTTGGTGAAGTTACTTGAGTTTACACAACTTTGCTTTCGACCATTTCTTACACTGCCCGCAAACAGGTGCTTTGACTGCTGGCCACAGTTTAGTAGAGAGACGAGTTTATCCTCCTGTGATGAGCTCTTTTTGATCATTTCTGTTGAACAAAATGAACATCACATTCTTGAAACTGTTTTATGAATGGTCATGTGTACCTTTCGGTTTTACATCCCAATAGGTGGGCTATCTGAGAGAATTATTCACAGGACCCAAGAGAACAGTTTTATGTAGAGTAGGCCCAAAATCTCATTGGCGAGTGCATGTTCCCTCAACAGCCAAAATGACTGTGAATGAATCAACATATCCAGTTCTAAATGCACAGAAAAATGAACCGTAGGTATTGGCCAAATTGTTTGTGAACAAGATGGTTCAGTTGAGTCCTTGTCATTACAATATAGTTATGGGGTCAATCAGCGATTAAATCTTTATTGGGAATTCAGTAGGTTGAGTCCTGGACAGAAAATTAAAATCCCACTACTTGTGCAAACAAGACAAAAAGGAGGAATTAAAAATCTTAGAAGTTTGAATAGCACCAAGAAAATCCAATCAGATTAATTCCAGGACAAGCTACTATGCTTTCATTATATGTGGATTTATCAGGCAGGAAGAGTTGAAGTCGAGAGCAGTACCCCACTAATATACTCACCGTCTCCTTGTCCATATTTCGCGCTGTGTGCCCAGGTGATTCCTGTTCGAAAACCCAGCTGGCGACACACGACGTTGGCCAACTTTATGTCGACTTCGTCGTCGCAGACGGTGCCCCACGTGTTGTTGTAGAAAACCTCCACGCGCCCTTCGCTTCGCGTGTGACCGACGCCCACGAGGCGCACCCGGACAGCGGGCGCGCGGGCGGCGCGGCGGCTCGAGGACCCAGGGCTCGCGTGCGCGGAGAGGAGCAGATGAGAGACGCACAGTAGAAGGCCCAGCATCGTTCCTGAGCACCGTGGGTCTTCGGAGAGGAAGAGCACATAACGGTGGGTGAAGTCACTTTAAACATTTTTTTTTTTTTTTAGAAATAAACGTCTGTGTTGGTAGACTGATATGTAATCTTTATATTACAATGCGGCGTAAATGGCTGAAATAGGTGCGGCCTATAGGCTGCGTATCCATGGGCATTGATGGTAGACGCCTTTTAAATCAAGTGATTGGAGTGATTTCAGTCGGTGTGACCGTGGGCTACACATTCCCTAATTGGACAACACTGACACCCTCTGGACACGAAGGCTTCGTATATTCTCGTCTGAAGCCTGAAAATTGTCGGGGACGGGACATGTTCGCTGCTAATTTTACGAGATTCTCGAAAGAACTTTATGACTTACTACATTCTGGAAAAATTGCGCTAACTGCGGTACCACTGGAATGGTCATAGAATCGTTAGTACAACTGTACAACCGTTTTATGCTCTTTAAAGACGTTCACAGCATAGTTGATCTGATTCCCGCTAAAACACCTTGACTTCACATATGGTGGCACTGCAGTGAAATAACTGAGCCACGAAAATCCATTAGATTCCTCCTCTATGTACCAAGAACGCTGACCGCAAATTTGACAGGATTCTCATAAAAAATATTCAAGTTTATTGCCGTTTTAGAAGTGTAAAGTTTGGCCTGGTGGTAGTTTAGTGAAGGTCATAGGTTTCATTATAGTATTGCCTCTATACATCAGGAACAATCACAGAAGGCTTGACATGATTTCCTTACACTTGGAGTCGCTCAATTTGGAAATTAATTTAGCAGAGTGGTGGTGCTTCAGAAAGTATTACAGAGTCACCGCAATCAAGAACTTCTTAGATGAGAGCAGATTTGACATATTTACATTAAAGGTGTTAACAGTTGTTGCAATTTAAAAAAAAAATGTTTGGCCTGGTGGTTGTGCAACAGCATTGGTCATAATAAATAATAGCCCTTCTTCATTTATCAGAAATAATCAGAAGTGCGACATGATTCCCATCAAAACCGCATTTGAAAATGTAAAGCTTGACCTGGTGGTGGCGCTACAGGAAAGGTCATAGGGTCACACAAAACCATAAGGTCTGTTCTCTAAGCACAAGAGATGAATGCAAGAGGTTTAATGTGATATCCGTAAAAAACTGTTCCAGCTATCATTCCAACTGGAAGGTTCTGCAGCAGCGGAACCTTGGTGAATCCATAATATTCTTGAAAACTCAGTTTCTGGGATATAATTCCGCATCATTCGAAGAAATAGAAAAATCATTCCACTGCAACTGCAGGCATATGCCCTGTACGTCTCAAACACCAATTCATGTTACATCAATAATCATGATGATATAAAAAAGCTGTAAGGTTGTTGGAATTAGTCTTTGCGAAAGAGACAATTGGGCCATACCAGTAAATACAGTTTCAATTAATTTCACTAATAATTATGCAATTGAAAAAATATGAATTTAGTTTGGTTTTGTCCTCTAAAAAATGGTTGGTTCTTCAGCGATTACAAGGAAATCTCTGTGGCAGCTCCATGACATGACAGTCATGCGTCTAAAACTGGATGATTTGAGCATGACTTTAAAATTATAATAATTGTAGCCCAAAAAAAATCTGGACTTTCATGGCAGAACAGGTAATTATACATTTGTTATATAGCAATATCTTAATGAAACGTTATTTGTGAGTGTAGAATCATCTAGAACAGGCAAATATGAGAAAGACATTGAATTGCAAATTAGGTCTCCTACTTACTTGTTGGGGGGGTGGATGGTGGTCCTAATGTTGGCTATGCTAAACATTTACCGGTACTAAAAAATAAAACACCTGGCGCCACTGCAATAAAATATTTACAAAAAAAAAAAAAAACATTTGGTGCCTCAGCAATAAAATATTCACATTTGCACGAACAGTTTCATAAGAGAGCTCTGAACAGGTGGCACAGTTACACCATTCTCAACTCGCATTCAAACACTATGTCACAGCCGATAAATTTCTCAACCGAGCATTTAAAAAAGATAAGGAACTCGAGAATCTGACTTTCTTTCGGTCAAAAAAGAAAGAGGACCATTTCCACTTTCCCACAATGCCTACCACGAGGCACATTCTCTATGGAAGAGTCACTCCATCAAAAATGCTCAGCGCTTGCCTGGCTCATAACTCTCAAGTGTTACAGCAGCAAAGCCACAAAGTGTAAGATAAGTATATAGAAATCCAAAGGCAGACCTATTATTAGTGAAGCAAATAATTCAGTCCAGTTCTGTTCATACCCTCACAATCTCCCCCAAATGAGCCTGACATCCTTCAAATGCCAACATACGACTCAGCTTTCAGTGAGAAGTCAGAGAGGGTTAATTGGGTGACACAGTCAGGCTCTGTAGCCCATAATTTCATGTAAAAGCACATCTGCCCCAACATGTGACAGAACTAACTGACCAGAAGTCTGAAATCAGCATGAAATGTAGCCGTTTGTGAGAAGCAAAGTATGCTTATTCCTTATCTTACAAACACTGTGAGACAGAGAATGAGTTAGAGAGAGAGAGAGAGAGACGGAAGAGAGAGGCAACAGGTAACTCACTGATTGAGCAGATGTGTTTGCACAGCAGAACACCAGGAGGCCACTCACCTTACTGCAAATCTGCTAAGAGCCACTTGTGTCCTTGGCCGGGAGAGAGAGAGTGAGAGAGAGTGAATGAATGAGTAGAGGAGTGTGCAGCTGAGAGATGGAATCTTTGCCCTGTCCTTTTCCTCTCATTCCCTCTCGCTCCCTCCCTCCCTCCTTTCATTATGTCCTCGAACCCTCCCACATCCCTCCTTGCCTCTCTTTAAAAATTTAAATAATTCCCAAGTAAAAGTGATTTTTTTTTTTTTTTTACATAATCAAGGACATTCCTTCGTCTGTACTAGATGACTACCAGCAGCATGAATTTTTGTGCAATTTTTTATTCCCACCCCCCAAGATACGCATATTCAACGTTTGCTACCAATACTATTGCAATACTTGCCACTTCTGCTCATATCAAACCCTAAACCCTACTATCCAGCATACAAAATCACTATGTATTCTCAAGTGTGCATTAACTGTCCCAGAAAAACATAAAAGTAAAACAAGCTCCATCAAACCCCCTTGACTTTCATTTGTGACAGAAATAAAAAGGTAAGAACTCAGCAGATTAAATTCCTGCTTTAAATTGAGGCCTTGCGGGTGTACACAGAGCACACACTAACAGCCGAAAGTTCAAACTCATTTTGAAGTCTTTTCTCCAAAGCCTTACAGACATCTTAAAAATGCATCTTCGTTCCCATTGCCCAACAATTCAAGGACAAATAAAATGTAAATACATATTGCAAACAGACGTAGAGTCGGGTAATTTTCCGTCGTCTCTGAGCCTGTGGCGGAAGCCGCGATGGGTTAGCTTTACTGCGAGAGGTACCTTTATGCATTCTTCCATAGGAGCGGCTCACAGTAGCACCGTTAAAGCAAATTTAACTGGCCCTCCGCACATTTATGAGAGAGAGAGAGAGAAGTTGGCTGGAGCAGTAAAACCAGTCCAAGCTTTTATTTTAAAAGTTTTCCCCAAGAGTGTGTGGCGTTCTGGGGGGGGGGGGTGAGGCCGACGTACATTAAAAAGGTTTGCAACTTATTCAGAGACCACCACCCCCCCACGCCCACACATACACACTCTCAAATCAAACGCTTCCAAAAAAAAAAAAACCCAAATTGCTTTCCCTTGCTTCCTATAAATATTTATTATGTGTCATGTTCGATCAGGGGCTCTTTATGTGAGCTGTAAGGATCCACTGACGACCTTGAGTTAATTCAGAAGTTATTTAAGGTGACGCTATAGACGCACGAGCGCGAAAGTGTGGCGCATCAAAACCGGCAGTTTAAGAGTTTTGTTTTTAAGGTGCCCTTTGGAGTCGGCCTGTAGATCCGGCGTCTATTTATGTGCCGACTTTAAATCTCATCACTGCCATCCTGAGCCATGTTTACAAAACTCTGGTCCACCCGCTCTTTAGACCGTCAGTGCCGCCACGTTCCTGTCACATCCTGGGCCTCCCTTCTCTTAGATCCATCCAGGAGTTGCGCAAGCGAGAGCCACAGGAAGAACCTGCGTCCGAAATAGCGGCCACACTTCAAAATGGGCACCTCCAGGAGTGGCTGTAGAGCCACACTGCGGAAGTAAGCTGGCCACAAAACCACTCATCTGCAATAAACAGGGCAAACTGCTCATCTACTGAGAGCACATTCTTATCATCTCATTGCTGATCTACTGAGAGCACATTCTGATCATCTCACTGCTCGTCTACTGAGGGCACATTCTTATCATCTCACTGCTGATCTACTAAGAGCACATTCTTATTATCTCACTGCTGATCTACTGAGAGCACATTCTGATCATCTCACGCTGATCTACTGAGAGCACATTCTGATCATCTTTCTGCTGATCTACAGAGAGCACATTCTGATCATCTCACTGCTGGTCTACTGAGAGCACATTCTGATCATCTCACTGCTGATCTACTGAGAGCACATTCTGATCATCTCACTGCTGATCTACTGAGAGCACATTCTGATTTAGCTAAATAGCGGTGCTGAGTAAAGCAGGTTTACTGAGTTAGCTGGGTAAGTGCCCTGAGTAATGCAGGATTATACAGTTAGCTGAATAATGACCCAGAGTAAAGCAAGATTACTGAAGAGCTAAATAACTGCACTGGGTAAGACAGGATTACGGACTTTGCTGGATAGTTGCACTGAGAAAAGCAGGATTAAGGACTTAAGCCAGAAAACTGCCCTGAAACAACACTGAGCAGAGCATTTCATACCGCCGCCTATGAGCTCCATTTTAGTGAAGCTGTTCATTCTAAAGGTACAACTCTAAGCCATGTTTGTTTACACACGGAGTGTGGGAACAGTACCTAATGTTTTAGCATATCGCAGGCTATGTAATATCATGAATGAACAGGGCAATGAAGCTGTGTTTTTCTGTTTTACCAGCCCCTGAAGAGACGAGCAGACCGCACAGCAGAGGGGTCTGGATTGGATCAGCAGTGGCATTTGTCGGTCTTCACATTAAGGAGGGCTTTTTAATCTTTTATTTTATTGGTTTGGCAAACCAGGTATCGCCGCAGTCCAAAAACAGATTTACAAGTCACCCTGTTACTGCTCAAACTGTATAAAAATGCACACTATTCAGTTCAGAAAGTCAATACAGCAAATGTAAATTTATTATTAGTCTAAACGGAAGCAGCAGCAGATGTGTGTGTGTGTGTGTGTGTGTGCGCGCGTGTGTGGGTGTGTGTGTGTGTTTGTTTGTGCGCGAGCGTGCAGGGGGGGTTGGAAATAAGAAAGGGAGTCAGTGTGCGCTTGAGTGTATGAGAACATGCGTTTTGTGTGTGCACGTCCATGATTTTGGTGTGTGTGTGTGTGCATGCACGAGTTGGTTTTGAGTGTACGCTCGTGTTTTTGAAAGCATGTGTTTTGAGCGTGTGCACGTGCATATTTTCGGTGTGCTCTTGCATGTTTTCTGTGCATTTTTCTGCATGCGTGAGTGTGTACGTGTGTTTCTAACACAGCTCTTGGGTCCTTGCCCTCCCCGCTCTTCTATAATTACCCACAGTCCTCGGCTCTGCCCTTAGCCACAATTTGCAGTGGCGTGAAATAAATATACGCTCCTCAACAACAAACAACCGCCTTTTCAAATTATAGCACCTCCTCATGGCCTGAGCCCGCCCCCCCTCAGCACAGCCCCTCCCCCATAAGCCGTGACCCCACCCACATTAAATGATTGACAAGTAAGAGTGTGCTCGTCATGTTCTGAGATATTACGGACGATCACACCATCATTGCATCTCTAACCTTCCTCCACCCTGGTCATGGCCATCGTGAGCATTTCTCTTCGACGAGGATACCCGGCAGGAAATGCCAGAGAGAACATTTACCAGTCAGGCATGAGAGAGAGAGGTAAATCCTTTAGAGCAGTGTTCAGGAGAAGGACCATACTCAGATGCTGGTCAGAATCCCACCAGGGGGCTCTGCCGCTCTACAGCGGTCAGTTATAGAAAACGCCACTTGGACGCCCTTCAGTCCCCACAAGTTTGTCACAGTGGAGTCAGGAGCAGTTCCAGTCCTGATAGCAGAGCATTTCTGCCCTGTAAACCGAGGCCACAACTGGCGACGGCTGCAGACATAACAAGCGGCTAACGCATACATCTCTCGTACCTCACATTCCTCCAGCCGCCATTTCCACATTCTCTCCTTAGTTTAAATTTCTGTGCCCAGGGAGGTACTTTACCCACTATTTTTTCATTTGTTTTGGCTTGAGATTTCCAATCATGCAAACCACAGGAAACTCTGTATAGAGCGAGATGACAGGGTCGGCTTTTCTATTTAAGAAACCGTGTCCAGTGAGGGAAGGTTTCATTCAGCCAGAGTGCTTCAGTAGTGCCATTTGTCCTTACATTTCAGCATCATGAGCTATTCAGTGTGCTACAGTACTACTGTTCATTATTACAGTTCAGTATCATGAGGATTTCAGTGTGCTACAGTGCTATTGTTTACCATTACAATTTAGCTTGATGAGCATTTCAGTGCACTACAGTACTACTGCTCATCATTAAAATCAGCATGAAGCGCATTTCAGTGTGCTACAATAGTAATGTTTATCATCACATTTCAGCATGAAACACATTTCAGTGCACTACAGTACTACTGCTCATCATTGCATTTCAGCATGAAGCGCATTTCAGTGTGCTACAATAGTAATGTTTATCATTGTATTTCAGCATGAAACGCATTTCAGTGTACTACAGTAGTAATCTTTATTGTTGCATATCAGCATGAAGCACATTTCAGTGTGCTACAGTTGTAATGTTTATCATTGCATGTCAGCATCATGTCCATTTCAGTGCGCTACAGCAGTAGTATTTCTCATTATTACATATTAGCATGGTTTATATTAGTGTGCTACAGTAGCACTGTTTTATCATTACATTTCAGCCTAATGCATTTCAGTAGGCTATATTAGTAATCCTTATCATTGCATTTATCGTTATTACATTTCAGCATGATTTGCATAAGTGTGCCACAGTAATACTGTTTATCAGAACATTCCAGCATCATAACCATTTTACTGGGCTACAGTAGTACTGTTTATCATTACATTTTAACATGCACTTGCATTTCAGCTTGCAGCATTCAAAACAAACACCTTCAGCAGTGTGGAATTTAAATGAGGGATGTTGTGCTAATTGGAGACGCACCTGAAGGCGAGTTGTAGCATGTGGGCTCCCAGTGAATCTCGGATAAAAGCTGATGCTGCAGTAAATCAGAGTTAAACCCACCCCACACCCCTCCAGCTCACAACCCCTGCTACACAAACCAAAGTAAGCACTGTTAATGACATGGGCAGCGTCTGAATCAGCACACTTGAATACTATTGAGTATTCCCGTTCGATACTCTGGACTACAATGTGGTCGAGCGTTTCTAGGGTTTTGTCCAGCATGGCCCTGTCTGAGTCCACACACCTCCCTGCTATTACATATATCAATTACATGAGTCACGAGTTGTACACAAACTTGATTCTTAAAAGCAGACAAGAGTGCCCATATTCGGAAATTTGTTTTTTCAGGAAGTAAATTACCATTTTCGTACCATAATTATGACATACAGCCTCTCTTTAAAACAGCTTTGCTGACATGTATCTTTGGTAGCAATACGTGGCAGCCCAAAGCAAAAACATCTTCATCCATATTTTTATAATAATCATTGTTAAAAGGATTGGCATTGCACTCTATAATGCTGTCTACATTAGTCAATCATATAGTAGAGTAAAACATTTGAACATTAACACAGGCTATCCGGTTACAAGAGGTATCAAACAGGCAATATCAGTTTCCAATCACGGCGTGGGACTCAAAGCTCACCTAAGCTACCCCAGAGCTGAGCTAAATTAATCCAGGGCTCCCCAAATCTGGGCCTCAAATTCAAATCCTGCCCTGGTTCTCTCTCCATCCAGGAAATTATGTGAACAACTATTGCCTCTAATTGGCCAGACTGTCATCACTTGTGACTCCCAGGTACAGAGAGTTTAGAAAACCAGCAGTTCACAGCCCTCAAGGACTGAGATTTGGCGAGGCAAGAGTTTAACTTGCACCGAGCTAAGCTAATCCTGGGCTAAGATGGGAAACACCAGTTCTTTGCTTGGCTAATCCTGAGCCAAGATCAAAAATAGAACACACACATCCCCGAGGCCCACTGGGTAGGGTGCTGGATCACAAAATAGCAAAAGCATAAGAGAAAAAAGACAGCGATCCGCACACGGTGTGCGCATTGCTGTCATTTTTCTCTAATCCTGAGCCAAGACAGGCTAAACAAGCACTGAGCAAGGCTAACCCTAGGCTGAGAAAGGCTAAACCAGTGCTAAGAGAGGCTAGTGTATTGCCCAGTTAAGCTCACCAAGACCTAAGCTAGGCCAATGCAGTGACAAGCTGAGCCAAACATGGGTTCAGAACAGTGTGCCCAGTGCTGAACTAGGCTAGCCATGTCCTCAACAAGGTTAGCCCAGAGTTCAGCTACGCTACAAAGTGCCATAAGCCCCCCAAGTCATGTGTATCCATCAATAATGTTGGAATTCAGTTTCAACTCAGGCTTTAACATACCACAGCAACATAATGTGAGCTCAACCCCAATAGGGCTAAAGCATCGGAAAACTAGCCCCATGCATTAAGCCAAAACTCTGGCAAACCATACTCAGACCAAAACTTGGGCCTGGAGGGTATTTTGCGAAGCAGGGTAGGGGGAACAGAGTAATCGAACTAAGTAAATCCCTCAATTTTCCAGATCTGGGAGGGCAATGGTAAATGCTCAGTTACATTTTCATTTTCCACTACTTAAACACAACATTATTCTGCCAACAGGAGGGAGAGCCCACAATTATACTGAGGTAGTGCTGAAAATGAACCCCCCAGCAGTGAAAAACTGCAAAGGGAAGCTGAATCCACAGCCCAAAGCCACTCCGCCAATTTCAAAGAATGCCAAATAAGAGGAATCCTCTGACGTAAGGGCTGGGCTTAGCCCCGCCCCCTTTACACTTGCAGTGCCGTCATTGGCTGCATCTTTAAAGATGAAGAAACATCATTCATCCTTGGTGCATGTACGGAGGCAGCCGCTAAGGTTAAGAGCTTAAAATGGCTGTCTTTCTTAAAGGGTAGAACTGGCCATTCCACACAACATAGCTGCCTGACCCTCCTTGGGCATGGCTGATTTTAGCACTGTAGAGAACACCTGCATAATCCGAAGGCTCAGTATACTTCCACTAATCATGAGGTAAAAGACCAAATATAGACCAGAATTGATTGTTTCTGTTGCCGTGGGAATTCAGAAGTGTCAAAAGTCAAATTAAAATGGGTTGAATACGACACTTCAATCATAAGGTGCGATGCGAGATGAACAGGACATCCATTCTCGGAATACAAAACTCAACCTGGGTCTCTGATGACTCGGCTGCTATGTAGGGAAAAAAAAACGTCAACCAAGTTTACTCGGGCAATGACGCAATTTAAGGCCAGCGTCACTCCCAATATCTCCATTTTCAGTACAATACCCATTCTTAAGTGGCTGGTGTGATATAAAAATGTTACTTGCTCATGCAAGTGAGTCATGATAATCGTAACCAAGCTGTAAGTTTATTGGTCATATAGACTGTGGAACATGAGCCCTTTTCATTCTTAATGACAACCATACTTTGCACCAATGTACGGAGGTTATGCCTCTCTATAGTATTACCCCCTCAGGTGCAGTAACAATCTTATTGGCCCCAATAAGAATCTTATCCAAGGAAAATAAACAAAATGTATTCATTATTCTCAGTGATAACAGTCTTACAAGGAGGTTTTACAGGCCTCAATCATACAGGTTCAGCACCTTCACTTATTTTACAACATACGTTATTTGGCTAAAAATTCATGAGAAAGAATGTTTTACTAGTGTACAAGATTACTGCAATAATCACCATGTTTGATCTTTTCTTGCCGGACGAGGATTACCCAAAGTTTGAAAGAGATCTCTCAACATTTGTGATCTGGAGGAAAATTATGAGAATGTGGCCTTATCCATTAATAAAGTATAAATAATATTATTCATAATAAAGCGGTTTATAAATCTTGGTTTTGTCCTCTCATCTTGAGAACAGTCTACGCCAAATTTGAAATTGATTGGAGAAAATTTGTTGGGTCTGGACCGATTGCGAGGGAATCTCTATGTCTGCGCAGCCGCAGAACCATGGTATCTCCTGATGCTTGGGTCCAGGGCAAGAGGACATTGACATGGACTTAATTAACAAATCTCGGGAGGGAAAACAGCTGCGCAGAGAAACACAAAACTTCATATCACAATCTGGCGCGCGGTTTACAACTTTATACTCAACGCAACACTGCCCTCATATGGTGGAGAGGTGGTATGGCATCACGAGGCTTAATTTCTACAGAAAGACTGCTGGAATTACCACTTTTCCCCAAAATGTCAAACGCTGTAATAAAGCGCTCACAGTGCGGAGATTACTGTACAGAAAGTCCCGAACTATGTTGATGGAGACAAAATGGCCAGGCTTGAAAACTAACGTGGATTAAGTGCATCGGATTAGACAATGTAAAATGCGATACATCTTTCACGATCCAAAATGATGCAAATGCAGTTTTCATCGTGACAATGAAAAATGTTAATGCAAGTGAACACGTGTTTCAAAACTCATTTTACTTCATGGAGATCAATTCAGATATCCTGGATTCCATGGGTGGTCAGGGAGAAGGGTCTTCCAAACTTCATGAAAACCTCAAATAATCTTCCTCAATATCATCATGCCATATTGGGGACACTCCCATATGTTCATGTCATATTGGGTGATACTTCCATAATATTGCGTTGTATTGGGTGACACTCATTGTGCTGTATTGGGCGATACTCTGATATATCGTCATACTGGATGACGTTCCGATATCATGTCACAGTGGGTGGCATCACCGTTGTGTTGTATTGGGCTATACGCCAATAGTTTATTCCTATATTGAATGACATTCCATTCCGATATTGTGTTGTATAGAGTGACATTCCATTATTGTCTTGTAGTGGGTGATTTTTCAATATTCTCGTGTGGTAGCGGGTGAAATCCAAATATCATGATGAACTGGGGGTTAATCTGCTCACAGGACATAAGTGCACATCCCTTGAATTTCAGTGATCTTGAAGGATTTGTACACTGGAATGGTTTACAAACCCTCCACCTGAGCAACTTAACCTTGTCAAACAGCACAGGAAAAGACTCTATGGTGTTATCCTGTCCAGAGCTGGTTGTCCCAAGAACAGAACCAGGTGTGCCAAAAATTATGAACCTTCATTCTGGCACAGTTGCAAATAAATGAATGATTTTGGCAGGTTCCATTGGAACCAATAAACTGCAATATAGTTTCCATCTTTGTATTTTGAGCCTCTCTCAATCAATAACATACACTACAATTCTATTTCAGAAGATAAAGTATTTCCAGTCAGGAATACCAATGATTATGGATCCCATTGTATGTTAACATGGGTGTAGTAATTATATTTCAGAATATTCTGCTTTGGGTTTGAAGACAAAATGTTGGCATTTCCTGGTTAAAACAGAGGAATCGGAAAATCAGAAAAAATGTTTGTGATTAGGCAGAGTAAAAGGCACTGGGATCAACAAGAGAAGATTAAACTACAAAAACTGCTAAAATTGTACACAAGAAAAACATGGCGCTCAGATGCCAGTATATTCCCACAGAAACCACCCCAGACTCATAATAACCAGAGCAGACACACCGCTGTCTGTGTGCTGCATCTGAGCTATCAGGAGCATGTTGGAAGGCTCAACTCAACGCCAAGTCTCACATCAATACAATATCCACATTCAAAACGAGCCAATTAAAACCTGCCACTGTGCTAGAGGAGTGCAGTCAAGTATAGAGATCGCTCTCCAACACTCCCACCACAGTCCTGAACCAGAGTGCCCTCTAGTGATACATGGGGGGGACTGCAAGGACACAAATGAAAGCGGTCTTATAAGGCGTCGTGCTCCATCATCCCATAAAGAGGCAATCTTACTGGAGCCCTGAGTTTGTTCACAGAGAGTGTGAGAGAGGGAGCGAGAGCAGCAGGGATTAGAGGGAGCAAAAGAGAATGAGGAGAAAAATGACAGGGAGAAGAGTGAATTGAAGAAGAATGGGATGGAGGGAATGACAGGAAGAGTGGACAAGAAAGAGAAGGATAGAGAATGACAGAGGGATGGAGTGAGAGGAAGAGTGAAGGAGGGAGAGAATGAGTCACACACACCCTCCTCACAGCTCTCGTAGAGTCAGCGCCAACACCAGGACCTGCACCTCTTCACTGTACTGCAACACAAACCCAAACCCACACACACACACACTCAAATGCGCACACTCAAACACACACTGACATACACACACATACAGACTCCTCACAGTCCCGATAAGCGTAGAGAGCAGGATTCATGGTTTAATAAGTTATGAGGCAGCCCCACATCACACCATCAAGTTTCACCACAGGTTTTATGTTCTCACTTTAAAATGCTGCGATGGCTGTACACCAATATAATGGCACTTATTAATCTTAGGGCCGCAGCATCCCATAATGCTTGAGGATCAACCAGGTCTTTTTGGCAAGGGATGCGGTCATTTATGTTCCTCTGTGTTAGATGAACCATGCAAACTATCACAGATAAAATTTTTGTTTCACCAAGTCTGTTTATAGTTGAGAAATCATGAACACTCACCTTCTCCGAGGTGACTGAGGCCTGAAGTTCTTTCTGGATTTTCCCGGATTAGCGGTCGATACGCTCTTGAAGGAATTTGAGTTGGCTGGTCACTCTTGGAAAGATTTGCCTCTGTTCCAAGACTGTTCCATTCCGAAATAACCTTTCCTGGAGTCCCAAAATGCGTTGATAACCCTTTCCAGACTGATGCATTTCAAGAAATTCCTTTGTCATCTCTTCCAGAATTTACATTGATCGCGTCATATCTCGCTGCTTGTTGAAACGATGTTCAGTAATGTTTAAGTAACATCTACTAAACACTCCAAGGCTTTATCAAGTCAAAGGGCTAAGGGCACTCAAATGAAGGCCATTTCCTCTAGTGATTGTGTAGTGAGGGGTGGGTTAGGGGTTATTTGAGCTAACAAAGCACAAAGAGGAAAAACAGAAATGTTTCAAGAAAGGTTTTAGTTTACTGCATGTAAGCTGTCAGTGTAATGAAAGAAAAATGTCATTTGAACATGATTTTCATTTGACATATCAGCAGCTAATTTTGAATGAACAACGTATCTGGTTGAAATGGCAGTGACTGGGTTTATAATTTAAACACTCAAAACCTTGGGCAGGACACATGACATGAGGATATTGGACAGAATAACCAAGCAGACAGCTGTCATTTTAGATTCTGGTATCTTTGCATATCACTTCTGGATCCTCGACATACAGTACGCCATCAAGTACAGGAGTGTACACAAGCGTCAATGTGCTCGTTTACATGTGCGTACACTTAACCAACCTTCAACCAGGGATGTCAACAGAGAACAAAAGGTTCCAATATAATGTCGGCTGACCCACAAGCTTGATTGTCAAAAGCATCATGAAGCGAGAATTTGAAAGTTGAAAATCAGTAAAATACAGATGCAAAAGAAAGCGAGTTTTTGTAGTTCTCCGGCGGCGTCCTCCAGATCATTCTGTCAACCACCCTCACAGGATTCACATGCGCGCGCGCGCGCACACACACACACACACACATCCTTGTACTTCCATCCTTGTGAGGACATTACATTGACTCCATTCATTCTTTGTCTCTCTTTACAGATTTTCCCTGATCTAAACAATAAGCAACACATGCCTACTCAAAACCCTTTTAGTTGTGAGGACTCATGAGAATGTCCTCACTTCTCATTACTGTCCCCACTCCATAGAAAAATAAGGTTTTCTGGCCCTGACACTAGCTAGTACAAGAACACACACACACACACACACACACACACACACACACACACACACACACACACGCACGCACGCACGCTCATGCAGTGAAACACGCAAACACACACACTTGCTTGCTCTCTCTCACACCAACACACAGAAACTTCAGTCTCAGCTCCTGCGGAGATCGCCGAGGACGGTCATGGCAGCGTTCCAACCTGCAGCCCCCATCACTCCTCCGCCTGTGACACAAGAAGGGAAACGTGACCCGTGTTACAGAGCGCCCTGTACCCCCATCCCCACACGACCCCATCCCCACATCTGAAATCAACCTACTAAAACCTGGGTGTTTTCTAAAAACTCGACAAAAATGTCAGAGTTCACCAAAAACTTAATCTCAGCCCCAGTAAAAGATAGAGAAATGAAATAAAAACCAGAGCTTAGACCTTTGGCTTTCAGAGAATTACTGCCTTTGTCCTAAAGTTCACCGACATTCTTTAAAAAAAGAAAAAACAGAAAACAAAACACATTTTTATTTGTCTCAATTTATGAGAATTATTATTAGAATAATTATTTTCATTATAATCATTTCTTATCATGATCATATAATATTCTTATTCTTATTATCATCATCTCCTGAAGATCATTGCAAATCAACACTTGCCCTTACAGCGTGGGTGATGTTTCCCCGGTTTTCAGTCACTTTGAAATCTGGCAAACTCGCTGACATCCTCCTCCTCGTAAAACATGGTTCTCCCCTCCCGAGCCTCGGCCCACAGGTCAGCAGTTACATCATAATCTGGGTCTGAATCTTATGTTACTGAGGAAGTTACTGCTGCACTCAGCATCGCTCCTCTAGCTGAAGTCATCAGCTGCTATCACTAAACCTAACGAAACCTAACTTTGGAAACTTCTTTTCTTAAACACAAACCCCTAAATGGATATCACATTCCCGGCGAGTATTTCAGCGAATTACAATGCATTTCAGTCACATTTCTTGAACACGATATCATCCAAAACGCGCAAACGCAGCTTTTGATCTTAAAGGGAGAGAAACACAGACGTCCGTCCTGGTCTTAAAGGGATATGCACCTTGCGTCTGGTTTCAGTGGTTAAGCTAAAGCAGCAAACGACATTTGCATCCCCAGTGAAAATGTTTTACAGGACTTCAGTCCAATGAGCGAGAGTTGTTCTCTGATACAACATAACACAAGGGAAACCAGAGAAATGACAGTTTAAAGGACATAGCAGTAGACAAAACAGTCTGTACTGTCCAGCTTTCCTCGAACGAGTTTACACAGAGCACCACCACTGACAAAGGAAACTACTAAACAACAGTGATCGTGATGCAGCAATTTAGTGGAGCTGACCTTTCAGCCTCCTTCATAAATCACTCTCAGCTGAAATCTTTTTCAATTTTATTCACGATTGTAATTTGATCCAATTGTTTTATGAATGTCGGCTTCCCATAGCTTATGATAAAAGTTGTAACGCAGCTACTCTGCACTTAAAAACGGCCGCAGCATGTCTGCACTACTGCGCACCACACACACAGCCCTGATTAACACTCAAGCAATTAACAGACCTGGATGACATCCACTTCCACACAGGTAGAGGCCTCCGATTGGTGTGCGGTAGTCGGAGAGGCCAGGCAAAGGTCTAGCAAGGTAGAGCTGGTCCAATGACATGGCACCTTGAAAAATATTCTGCATCGACAAAAAGAGCAGAAGAATCTCCCTGGAAAATTTTGACATACATTTTAAAAAAGCATTTGGTACTATATGCATTAAAAAAAAAAAAAAAAATCACATTATTCTAACCTCTGCATTACTTTCTGTGAGAGAAAATAATGGGTCTTGTCTATTAAATTCTTCCAACATTTGTTCTTCACAAGGTAATATCAGGGAATCATGTAACACGTTTCACAGAAGTGTAACAATACAATTTTTCCCAATGTTTGTCACTTGCGAAAACAGGATTGTCATGTTTGTCTGTCTGTCTTCACATCCAAAATTCTTGCAGTATCAACTTGAAATTTACACCGTCTGCAAGAGGCTATACTGTATATCTAAGGAGGAGGTCAATCCTAGAAGGTCATGTTCGAAGGTCAAGGTTTTAGATAAGGTCAAAACCACATTTTCGCTAATATCTCGCTTCAGAAATATGATGCACATGGGACCAACAGCAAAATGTCCATTCTTGTCGTGTAGTTTCAAGTTTTTGTAAGAGTCATGCCACAGGTGACTTCATCTTTGTGTTGGCCGCTTTACTCTAAAGTAATGAAAGGCTTTTGATGATTCAAGTACAGGGTACAGCTCACAGAAAAATCCCTGAGATTTTTGTCCTGATCCAGATCACCAGGATCACCATGCATATCCAGATGTGTTTCAAAAGATTCTTCAATATTGCGGAATTCAGACAAGGCATTTGCCAATATAAATGCCATTAACCGTAAAATCCACTAGATCATAGTAGTGTTTAATGCCACAAAACATAGCCAATTGGGCAAATATAATGCTTGTCCTTGCAAATTTGCGTGTCATCCAAGAGTGGACTACTGGCCTTGGCAGAGGTCTGCACTCTCCAAGTGCCATCCTACTTGGCAATGCACTTTTTTTGTTTGCCTAATATGCATTTCATTGGATTTGTATTTCTGGCATAAACCTCAAATTGAAAATTTAATTGTCCATCTTGAATGGCATTTGAACCAAAGTCATGTCAATGCCACAGAAAGAGAGAGAGAGAGAGAGAGCACGAGAGAAAGAGAGAAAGAGAGAGAGAGGGGGATCTTAGAACAGTCACAGCTAAAATATGGGGATCACTGGGACAGGATTTCATATCCAATCTTGCTCATACAGTAACAACTTTCAGTCGCTGAACTCCTCCAAACCCACAGCCATAATCCTTGTTTATTTTGGGCTAAATTACTGCCATAGTGACCACATTTGCGTTCAAATACTGCTCATTATGGATCCAAAGACATTTCCATCAAAACTTGCGCAGTGCTGTGAAACAAATGAATTAAACATCTTAAGCAGGATAAAGCACCACAGAAAGGATCAGCGGAGCTCACGAAAGTCATTAAATATGAAACAGACACCATCTGACCCAAGATCATTCTGGGTTCTTGTAGGCAGCCAGAACCCTTAAACTCACCCCGCCAGTCAGGCCAAATATCCTCTCCAGGTCCGGTGGGGCCAGAATGTCTTTCCCCACTATGGAGTTTTTAAATCCAGGGGCGTACCTGTCGACCCAATCAAACACTGAGGAGAGAGGAGAATTGAGATGACATCACTATGTATAAAGTAATAAGTACCTAATCCATTCCAAACACCTCAGGCTCCGCATGAGGAACTTCAAACACAGAACCAGCAGGGTCACCGAGCCTGTGGGCTCATGCTGTGTTCCTGCTCTTCAGAGCTTAGTTCAAGTCTAATATTTGCTGAAGAGTCAGCGCACCTAGTTTGCATGGCCTGAATTACTGAATGGAATACCTCCAAAGCAGCGAAGACTGCAATGCTCCAGGACCAGAGTTTGTGAATTTAGCTCTCCATGGTCAAGAATGCATCTTGAATGCACAGAGGATTTCTGCATAAAGAGCTTGTTCCACTTTCATTCTTTGCTGGATATGCAGTTTTAAGATCAGACTGTTTACATTCAAGAGGAAACGTTGCACCCTGCAGCAAAAACATTTCATAATAAATACACAGTAATGCATTGATCAAACCCGTGGCTTTCTTCTAAATAATTAATCCTTTTTATTGGAAGTAACAAAGCACAGACTCTGGTGCTAAGCAGCGGTGACGCTTTTTATTCGTCATGCGTTCAGACGTTTCAGAAATAAATGCATTTTGTCATTGACAAAAGATAAAGCAGAATTGTACTGATGCTTTAGAGGAATCAAACCTAAATCCTTCAAAATTTTGGGAGGCAGTTAATTCCTAAAAAAGTTCGCCCCTTCACTGCTGCCCCAATTTATATAAACAGGGGAGTCCGCGGTCACTGGTCAAGCAGCAATTCGCTCAGCTTTTAATTTTCACTCCACTGCTCACCTCTTTGAAATCCTTAACAACGTCTGTTCCACACCCAAATTGTCACACTCTGTAAATGTAAGAATCTGATCATCTTTCACTTTACATAATTAATCCATCAAATCTGTTGAAAGAGCACTTACTACAGTAAACACAAAATGTGCAACTGACAAAGACATTTTGGATCAATTTTTTTGTTAAGTTCTCAGGCCCAGTTGATACTTGCCGTTCTGTCTCACATTTTTAATCGAACTGTTGCCTCCAAATTCATTCCATGAGTCTGGAAAAGGGCTTCCGTGGTTCCCCTCCATAAAGGTAGTGATAAATGGGACCTTAAATGTATACAAAGTCAGATTTTACTAAAAACCACCACTCAGACGAAAATAATTCCTCTCAGTCATTGCTTAAAATGTGTGGCAGTGTCTGTATTCCCAGAGACCCAGCCGTCTGCCTGTATTTTATTTTTCTTAATAGAAAGTGTTTTTTGGACACCAGCCTTCGAAGACTGGGGGTGTAGATCCCAGCCAATAACAGCGCACAGGGTGTGAGGGCGGGACATAGCACTGCTCTGCAGGGGAACACTTCTGATGTTGTTGCGCCGGGGAGGAGGGGCCAACTTTGAGTGTTGTGTTTACAAACTGCATCCAAAAAAACCCTACTCAGAATACCTTTAATAGTCACCACCCTATAACCTTGCCTAGCTAAAGTAAACAAGCCAATTCCCTCTTTTTCTCCATCTACTGCTGTTTTAGCTCCCTTTCAATCTGGCTTCAAGTCTTACCATGGGCTTAGTTACAATTACAATCAAAATAAATAAAAAAATGTATTAGGTAATCCTTTCCGGAACAAGCAAAGTTCCTGATGGTTCCTGATTGGGACGATTCCCATTCTGGAGTGCGTTTCCCGAAAGCGCAGATGCTAACTTACGTAGTTGGAGCCACTGACTGTGAATGGACGAACTATTCAAGTTGCTTAGTTAGCTTTTGGGAAACGCACCCGTTTTCGTGCTGAGATCAAGTAAAACTCCTCTTACCCGAGTTTGCATACTGCTCCCTGTCCTCCTCTGTCCATGTCCGACCCCCTTCCAGCGAATAAGGAGTGAACTGTGTGAAGAGGGAGACAACATGGCAGCCAGGGGGCGCCAGAGTGGGGTCCAGTGCAGAGGGGATGCACATCTCCAGCATGGGCCTGAGGGAGCAGGCGGAGGGACACTGATTCTGGTCTGAACACCACAGACACTCACAGTGTCAACTCAAACATTCTCTCTACGTTACTTCGTAAAATTAATTCTTTTTAGCACAGATAAGGTGCCTACGCTCTGTCTCCTCCATATACTGATACCCAGTCTGGTCGGGACTCCAACGTCATTGTTTTCATGAGCCAATCGTGACTAACAGCAACATAAACAGAAGAGTAACAGAACCATGATGATAACAGACTCTGGTACCGAAAGGAGGCAAGTTCCGACTATCTGTTTCTGTTGTCTTTTAGTCTAATAAATAAGAACAAATCACTACATGTCTGGTCGATCGATGGGAACAGAAAAACCAACAGGAATGAGCACTTCATAATGAATATGATCAAAGAATTACAAAGATCTTAGAAGTCAATATAATACTGCACAAAGTAATAGTCTTGTGTGAGACCATGGGACCTGGTCCAAATGTGTAAGGTTGAGAGGAAGAACGATAGATCTGCAAGAACACGGTTAGGTACCTCTGCACCAGAACAATGCCTTAAACCAGCGCGAGGCTCCCAGCAGCCCTTAGCTCAGTAACCCTGTCTGGCCTTGTGATTCTTCTGCCAGCATGACCGTCTCCACAGCTCTACGCTCAGTAACCCTAACCAAGGCTGACCTTGAGGACGGGCGGCCCAGCTGGGCCTCCTGATAGGCAGCCTCCAGCACCTCAACGCTCTCGCAGTTCAGGTGGATGGAGGTCTGGTGGTGGGGCCCGGGGGACCCGTCTGCAGCATTGGGGGCCGCCAGGAAGTTAGGCAGGCGGTCCACAGCCACTAACCAGCAAAGCGGAGAGAACAGAGACACCGTATGGGCATTCAGAGCACTGCTCGAAAGCACTCACAGTGAGGACCATGAGCATTTCAGGCAGTTGGACTCTACCTTACATCAATGTTTCCTAGTCTGATGAGCTGTACATCACAAAAAGCCAAAAACACTGTCCCAACACTTATGGCTCCCATTGTAGGATGGGTCCCATGCAGAGGATGAATTACTCAGCATTCAATAAAGTAAATCTCACCATATTAATCTGACATAAATTTTTGACGCCCCATTCGAAAAGCACCGTCATAACGAACAAAAGAACCCGAAAGTGGATGTACCGTTAATCTTAGTGACGGGAGATGTGTAGCTGATCTGAGAGACCGCCTTCATGAAATCAGGAGAGAGGGAGCCCTGCAGAAGTTACAAGAGGGTTACATCACTGGAGAGTTCATGTTCCCGTGCACCTGCAATAGCACTCATGTCGCAGTTCCTCAAACATTTCACTAGCGGAGCCAACCCTGCTATACAGGCATTTACAATGGAGTGAGAAAACCCAAGGTGTGCAGGGCGCAGGAGCACAGATTCAAAAACAAGTGAAGTAAAGACACTCAGTAGAGCTCCAAAACTGAACAAAACGAGTGCATTACTTACATACTCTATTCCACAAGTAATTAGACAGCATATAAAATTGAAATTAAAAAAAAAAATTATGTGATTTGTAAAATCTATTTTATTAACATGCAGTTGAAAATAGAACATATTGCGAGAGCATGGCTTTGCAGTCACAGAGTGAGGTTCTAAACTGGCCTGCCTGCAGCCCAGCCCTTTCTTCCATTGAAAATGCATGAAAGAGAATGAAGCGCAAAATACTCCAACAGCAGCTCCAAAAATTTGACTAAACAATATTTAAAATCAGGCAATAGTACGATCCAATTTTACTTTCTGAACTCCAACAATTTGTGTCTTCAATTCCAAAACAACCCCTGAGTGTTATTGAAGGGAGAGATGATGTTACACTCTGATGAAATGCACCTAACCCAACTTAACTAAAACATTTTGCACACAACATTTGGAAAAGGCTAAAATTTTCAAAAAACAATGACGCTGATGAGTAGAAACATCACTTATTTTACCTTTGTCCCTTTTTTCCACTGACTACAAGCCAAAAGGGATTTGCAAATTACCAATTGCCATTTTTATTTACATTTATAATTTGTTCATAGTCAAAAGGGATTTGCAGATTACAGTTTGCCAATTTTTTTAATTTTTTATACTTTGTTCAAACTCTGCCAGAAGAGAGGCCGCAATTTGTCAAGGCATCAAATTAAACAATAGCCTGGATAGATAAATAGTGTTTGATAAATGACATCACCTGTGGCGCAAGCTTTGTGAAAGTAAGGTACGGAGTGGCGTTGGACAGAACCACTTTGCTGTGCACCTCTGTCCCGTCGTTCAGTACCACACCCTTGGCACAACCATCAGAACCAACCAAAACCTGTTCCACCTCCTGACAGAGAACACAGGGTGAAGAAGCAGGATTCAGTGAATGACGCCACTCTGCTCTCCAGTGAAACATTCCCAGCAAACACAGACACAGTCAGAATGTACAAGTGTCCCTTTTCCACAGGTGAAACTTCAGCCCAAAGTCACGATTCAACATGCTGGTCACATGATGAGTCAAGTACTCCTTTGGGATAAAATGAAAGAATGCTTACGAACGTACTTCACACAATATAAACATATAGCTGCACCCCTTTTGCGCATTTTTTTAATAAAATAGATTCAGAAATCTCCGGCAAGGCTGAATTGTTTGCCACCTCTTGGCATATTTACCCATTCAAAAGACACATCCAGTCATTACGATGATAATAAGGGGAGGAGCTACATCTCAATGACATCATCACCGAGCAATATTTTCCAGATTCAGATGAAAGCTCAACTATTTTAATATGGGTCACACCAACTTCCTATAATATCGTGAACCAGATTCTACAAAAAATATGAAGGCTAAGAGATTAAAACAACTCTCCTTAGCAGTGACCTCAGACCTGGAAGTTGTACCTGCTCAGTAAAGATGTCGACTCCGTGGGCACGAGCACAATTAGCGATGGACTTCGACACGCCTCCCATTCCCCCCTCCACATAGCCCCAAGCCCCCTTCTCCTTTCCCAGCTCCCCCATCACATGGTGCAGAAGCACGTACCTGATGAGGGCACAAGCAAAATATCCATCAATCTAAGTCAACCCTCAAAAGTAACTAACTGAAGTACGTGACATTAGCCAACTTTAACTCAATGCATTCAAAATTTTCCCCCCCCATTTCCCAATGCCAGAGGTAATGGGGCTTGTCATCAGGGTCTTACCCACTGCCAGGGTTACTGGGACTCGTCATGGCTCCAATTACACCGTCTGTAGCCAGTGTAGCCCTCAGGGGCTCAGATTCAAACCAGCGATTCAGAATCTGGAGGCCAAAACCAGCATATTCGCAGTCACAGAGCGTAAAGTACGCAATAATAACAACATCATAACAACAATAACAGTCAATCGATAATCCTGACATGGCACATATTGCTGCACGTTTTACAACCCCAGTTCCATAAGACTTGGGAAATAAAGTAATATGAAAATAAAAACAGAATTAAGTGATTTGTAAATTCTTAAGAGCAAGCTCAGAGTATAAAAGGCAAGACATTAAAAACTGAATTGCTTCTGTTGTAGACATAACGCTGGCTTGTAAATACTTCATAAGACTTGTGTCAGTGAACAGTTTAATGTGGCACAGTCAAATGCATGTTTAGAATCTAGTACGCAAAGAGATACCCATGTCTCAACACCATACAGTAGCACCACAGACTTCTCAGGACTCAAGCTCATCCGAAATGGACCGACACAAAGTCAAAAGGAATGCTGTGGTCTATTGAGTCCACGTTTCAAATTGTTTTTGGAAATCATAGGTGTTGTGCAGCTGCGATGAGGACAGCACAGATTGCAGTAAGGAGGCCTCCGACAAGCATCTACAAGAAATGGTTCATGAATTATGAAAGAAAGCTTGGCTGAAGTATAGGGTGCAGGGCTAACCTACACCAATGAAAACTGACTGCAATGATGCCCCCCCCCCAGAAGAGTCAATGACAAACCATTCCTAAGTTATTACATTTTGTAACTCTAAGAGTCCATTTGGAAGCAGTTGGGGTTTTTGAGATGGGCCACACCCATTAATACACCTCCTCTGACTCAATTTGCATGGACACAAAAACATGCAAGATGTCATACCCAATGTCTGCCGCCCGTCATAAGAAAAAAAACGGCCGCACGACGAAGAGAAATTTTTGTGGATCGACTGACTGACCAACTCACGTAGCAAGCAACAGAGCTGCTGGCTGTACCTATAAATCTGATCTGCTTCATACCCAGACGACATAGAAAGGGATTTCAGCCGGTAATCTGAACATGGCCCTCAACCAGGGTCACATAGCCTGGACCAAAAGGCAAAAGACAGACTGTGAAAATAAAGCAGTTTTAAATCAGTAAAACTCAAACCTTCATTATCGGTGCGGTTATGAGCTCATACAAGTCCGGAATGTGCTTTCCCAGTTTACGTCCTGTAAGCAAAAAACACAGGCAAATAATTTAGTCTGACGTGGTCTGTACACACATGCATTTGAGTCCCAGAGCCAGTCTATCATGGGCCCCATAGCTTCACTATCAGTCCTTAGCAGGGGCCCCATAGACTCAGTGCATGCCTTAATCAGGGGCCCCACAGCCAAAGTAACTGTCCTTATCAGCGGCCCCATAGCCTCAGTGCCTCTCTATCAGGGGCCCCACAGCCTCAGTACCAGTATTAATTAGGGGCACAACAGCCTAAGGATCTGTCTTTATCAGGGGCCCCACAGCCTCAGTACCTGCCTTATTTGGGGCCCCACAGCCTCAGTACCTTCTTTATCAGGGGCCCCACAGCCTCAGTACCTTCTTTATCAGGGGCCCCACAGCCTCAGTATCTGTCTTATCAGGGGTCCTACAGCCTCATTAACGGTCTTATTTAGGGCGCAAAAATCTCAGTCTCTGTCCCTCTCGGGGGCCTCACAGCCTCAGTACCTGTCTGTGTCAGGGGTCACACAGCCTCAGTACCTGTCTTTCTCGGGGGGCCCCACAGCCGCAATACCCATCATTATTAGGTGCCTCGTAGCCTAATCTCCACTTCAGCAGGGGCCCCGTACCCTCAGTACTTGTGTTTTTAGGAGCCTCATAATTTCATTTCCTGTTTTAATGAGGGCCCTATAGCCCTTGTACCCATCTTCATCAGGGACCCAATAACCTCAGTACCTGTATTTATTAGGAGACCCATAGCCGTGGTACCTGTCTTTATTAGGGGCTTAAAGGTCTTCAGAGCAGCCAACCGGCTCCTGAGGGGCCCTTCGGTAACCTTGGGAATGTCCACAGGTGGGGCATCCAGAAGAGGATGTATGGCACTTGCCACCTTTTCCAGGTGAGCAACAAAGGCGGGAAAAGCCTGGGGAGAGTGATGGCGAACCCAGACACACGAACATCACACAGACTGCAGAAACAGGGACACTTTCATCCAGAAGCCAGTCAGCTACTCATTTAATCCTTAGAGCTCCACAGGCAACTACGGTTTCCCGATGATGCAAGATATCAAAATCAGACGCTGTTGAAAACCCATCATGAGGCAACTTGTTTAAAAGAGCTCACGCCGGGAGCTGGATAATAGATTTATGAGATTTTTCAACAGCTCAGGATAATCACATTTCTTATTCCATGAAAATGCATTCAGCGCTCTAAGGGTTAATCGCTAGGGCAGGAGTCATCTTGCAGTGTAAAACTGCTCTCAAATGACCAGTGCCAAATACTCAACATTGCAGCGACGATGAGCCTGGTGTCGCGCACGGCTCACAACAAAACTCATTCAAAGTTTTCAAAATATCAAATTCTTCTAAAACTAGTCCTTGGTTGACGCTGACCCACTTTAGTGCATCCAATCACTTTATGACATTGTAGGAAGCAGATGTAATTATTTGAAACATGATTTTGTTTTTTTCCCCAAGCAGTTTCCTGAACAACCCGAATGTAAAATCTTTGAAGACCTGGGGAAAAGGCATATTGCATGAGGGCAGCAAACTAGTCAGTTGGGGCTTTCAAAAATAACACTACTGTTAGCTGCTATTCTGTGCTACTGCTACTGCCAACACAAACAAGAGCCCATGGTTGTTTTACATCGCTAACGTGGCCGATTTATCAGGATTAGCTTCTTGATAGGCCAGGAGTTCAGTTCTTAAAGCAAGTTCACAATTTATCAATCTGTAAAATATTACCACCTACTATGATAAGGTTTTATAGCTTGTTAGCTGGGTCCTGGCTTTAATTTCTGAATCACAGGGTTCCTGGATGGGTGAGATCAATTCACAACAGCTGGCTGTTCGCAATTCATATCACTGTCACAGTCCTGCTTGGCATTGAATGCATCAATGCATCAGTTTGCATTGAAGGCGGCGCTCGATTCTGGTCACGTCAAAGCAGTGTCAGGCATTGCACAAACTAAAAAGTACTGACCGTAGCATCTTTGTCCGAAAACTTGCCGATCTCACGCACGGTCTGCTCCATGTCCGACCCCAGGATCAGGGACCGCGGGGGTCGCCCCCCCACTCCCTCCTCCAGCATCGGGGTGAAAGAGTAAGGGTTTCTCATGTATACCTTCAGCCCATGTTTCTGAAGGGGGAAGGAGGAATGGTTAATGTCCTGAATGACCTTCTTCAAATTAGAAATGTAATTGAAATTGGATTCCATAGGCTTTATCAACACCCAGAAATGAAGTTACAGGAAATAAAAGCAACAAGAAATTTCAACCCCACAGATGCCATAATTTTTAATTGATAAAAACATGCTTTCCATCATGCTAGAAGCAAGATCCATACCACTGTCCTGGGAGCCAACTGTTGCGACCAATGCTCCTGACAGACGGCCTAGTAAACCATACCTTTTCATTTTTTCCCCCCACCCTGAACTTTGTCAATTATTTAGTCTATCGCAGCAATCTGCCCCCAGTGAATCTGGAGGAAGCTGCGATGACACACCATTCCCCCAACTCCTCTCGGTTCTATAACACACAATGTTAATGTCGCCAGAGGATTACCCAGTTTGCGTATGCTCGATCCTCAGAGCTGCAAATGCCTGACCCAACACGAGCTGCATCAACAACAAAGCAAATGAAACTGACTTAACCCCCATTATCCCTGGCCAGGCTGGGCCAAGTGCTGCCTCGTCAATGCTGGCCAAAGCCAAAAATGGTGTGGCAAGGGTTCCGACACCCAACCACAGGGCTGCAAGTGCAAATCCACCAAACTCTTCACCATCTCATTACAACCTCTCAAACTTCTTGGCGTTAAGCAAGGATGTGAGGATAAGATGCAGAGGTTGTGAGGGGATGGTACAGTTTGGTGGCTTGAGAGGAGAAGTTGTGAGATCACAGAGTTGCACATGTGGGCCTCACCTTCAGCTCCAGATCCCTGTAAATGTGGGGTCGCAGCAGGCTCAGCAGGTAAGATGCCCGAGAGAACCGGAATCCTGAAAGCACAGACCTGGAATCACGCGGCAGGACATGGAACCAAGGCTGGAAAATGAACAAGTCCATCGCACGTTCCAAGACTTGCATAGATTATTAAGAGGAATGTAATTACAATATCAAATTTGAAGGGTGTAGTGTAATCAGACTGAGAGTGTTTGTATGTGCGTGCCTATGTGTATGGTGTGTGTATACGGGGGCCACAACACAGTCCCAAAGTATTGAATTGGAACAGCAAGGTCATTTCCCTTGTTTTTGTGACGCAGTGAAGTGTTTGACGTCAAAAGATATACGCAAGATTACAGGTCTGAATTTCAGATTTGATTTTCTGTCAGGCATTTTCGTCCAGCTTTGTCAAACACCTAAGAACAAATCACTTTGTGTATCAGACCACCAAGTTTTTCGCCAGCAAAAGAAGAGAGAAGCATTTTTAAGTAAATCAAAGTCAGCAACACTAAATTAGCTGCAGACCCCTTTCTTGCCACAACAGCCTAAAAGCCTGCAAACCATTGACTGGTCAAGTAAATCTGCAGACCTCAACCCAACTGAGCACGAATTAAACTTCTGAAGAGGAGATCGAAGGGAACCCCCCCCACCCCCCACCAAAAAAAGGAGAGGCCTGGAAAAGCAACACAAAAGAAGAACGCAGCAGTTTGGTGATACGAATGGGCCACAGGCTTTTCTGCAATTCTTGCAAGACAGAACATGCAATCAATAAAGTGTACTTTACTCTCATTTCCCCTCAACCTACTGTGCAGGGTTTGATCAGACCCCAGACATGTTCTATTGTGCGCTATTCAAAAATCATAGGGTGTTACAGGCTAATGTTTCATGACTTTTTTCAGTCAATCCTTCCACCACATGCACATACAAAAAAAGTTTTGTATGAGAAGTGACTAGAAAGTTACTGAGGCCCTTTGGACAGCGGAAGAATTGACAGCGCTTTTAACTGCCTTTATAACACTCTATATCACTTCTCCTGTGATCTGGAAAAACTTTCTAAGTTTATCAGTGGCTAAGATCCCACAAATGAACAAAAATTTTTGGTTCTGGACTTTTTGTAACAGAAAAATATGATAGAAACTTGATTTTGAAAGTTCAAATGACACCAACAGCCAGTGTTTTAAAATTTTTTCACCACTCTTAATTACTGCAAATGAAGGTTAAACTCAGTTTCTACCAAAAGTGACACACGTACTAGGTTTTGCCAGATCATAGGAGACTTGCCAGAACAGTGTGATCACAGTGGCAACAAGATGGTGCGACGTCAGGCTGGTGAAAATCAAAAGCGGGCCCCCCATGGAGAGATCCTTTCGCCGCTGTCTTTGTTAGAGCAAAAGAGCCGTAACGCGAAACACTAATCTTCCACGCTCAAGTATGGTTGCTTTCACAGTTGGTACGAGTACGGATGAACCACGCCCGAGTAAGGATGAACCCTGCCCCCGAGTCCACCTCTTCCAACCGTACTCGCTTACCGTGCCCAAGCACGGTACGCTTATGTTCACACTTATTACACTAGGCTTTTGCCGTCGGAGGCGACGGCTTGAGGTATATCCCCGAACCCCCCCACCTTGAATAGACTTTCATTTGAACTTAATTTAAGGTCAATCGGACAAATGGTTCTGAAGATATGACCAAAAAGGTAATTTTCCATCACAAAGTGCAACCTGGTGGCAAAATATTGAACTATACAGGTATAATGTCATCATGTGACACGTTGCGAGGTCGTGACCTTGCAGTTGCACACAGTTTCATGTCAATTGGACAAATGGTTCCAAAGATATGGCAAAAATGGTGAATTTTCTGCGACAAAGCTCTACCTTATGTCAAAAGTTTGAACCAAACAGGTATAATGTCATCATGGGACACATCCTCAGGTCATGACCTTTCATTTGCACTTGATTTGAGGTCAATCGGACAAATATTTCCAGAGATATGATAAAAACAGTGATTTTTTTTGGCCCCTGGTGGCCAATCTAGAAATTGTTAATTGTCCAAAATCGAATCAGTTCTTCCGCATTATGATACTTGCCTATATGCAAGACATGAAATTTCTAATTGAAATGTTAATGAAAGTTATCGCTTTAACACATAGGGCGACATGGTGGTGACGGCAGTCGGACCAAAAACATAATATCCCCGGAACGCCGTTCGGGGATATAATTAACTGGACTTCGGTGACAAGTGCCCTCGGATCTGTGCCCGAGTCCCTAGTGCAAAAGCAGGTTAAGATGATGGGCAGGCGCCTGGTCAAGGTCAAGCAAGGGGTCAAGTAAGAGTTCGAGGCAGAGGGACATCTTAGATATCTAGTTCTAAATATTTGCTGGTACAAAAGAAGAATACAGCATCCTCAGGGAGTGAAAATATATTATTGATTGACAGGAAAGCAGTAAAGTTCCCCTTTCTGTGTGTTTGAGTTATTTGGATGACATATAAAGAATTTTTTGAAGAGAATATTTGCAGGGGTGGTCAATAAATATGGTTGCATTGTTCAAAATACAGCCCAAATTCAAAAAAAGATGGGATACCGGATAAATTGTAAATATGTGCGATGATTTGCAAACCTCATAAACCCACACTGTATTCACATATAACATAGACAGCATTTCAGCTGTTCTAAGTGAGACGCTTTACCATTTCATAAAAAAATATTAGGTCTTTTTGAATTTGATGGAAGCAACACATCTCAAAAAAGTTGGGAGAGGGGCAAAAACGGTTGGAAAAGTAATTGGTACAAATAAACAGCTGGAGGAGCATTTTACAACTAATTGGGTTAATTGGCAACAGGTCAGTGACACGACTGGGTATATAAAGAACATTTTAGAGAGACAGAGTCTCAGGGTCTCAGAAGTTAAGATCGACAGAGGTTTAATCTGCAAAAATCTGTCTAGAAATTAGGGTACGATTTCAGAAAAAAGTTCCTCGATGTAAAATAGCGCAGACTTGGAATCTACAGCACAAAATATCATCAAAAGATTCAGAGAATCTGGAGAAATTTCTCTGTGCAAGGGACAAGTCCGAAGGTCAATACTGGATGCTCGTGTTCTTCGGGCACTGCATCAAAAACAGACATGATTCTGCACTGGAATTCACTGCATGGGCTCAGGGACACTTCCAGAAATCTTTGCCTATGAACACAGTTCTCCGTGCGATCTACGAATGCAAGCTAAAGCTGCATCATGCAAAGAAGAAGCCATTTGCGCACACGATCCAGAAATGCTGCCGTTTTCCCTTAGCTAAAGTTAATTTAAAATGGACTGAGGCAGAATATAAAACTGCTCTGTGGTCAGATTAATCAAAATGTGAAATTCTTTTTGTAACCCAAGGACGCCGTGTCGTGCTGTCTGAAGTGGAGAGAGACCATCCAGCTTGTTATCAGCGCACAATTCAAAAGCCAACATATCCAATGGTATCGGCTGCATTAGTGCCTATGGTGTGGAGAGCTTACACATCTGGAAAAGCACTATCCATGCAGAACGAGTAGATCAGAGGGATCTAATAGCTGCGACCTGGCCTAGCATCCGTTACGTGGCCTAGTGTCCATGACTGGTGGTTTCTTGTACAAGTGTGACCTCGAAATTAGCGAATGACCTTTAAAATGAATAGGGAACCCTTCCTCTGTACCAAGAAGCTTGTTGTAAGATATAGTAGCCATCCATCAAGTTTAACTCGAGTTACGGTGCGAAAACTGTGAAATTGGGGCAAAATCGACACTTTTTTGACCGGTGTGACCTTGGGATTCGACAGATGACCTTGCAAATCAATAGGGAACCCCTCCTCTATACCAAGAAGCTTGTTCTAAGATTTCATAGCCATTCATTGAATTTAACTGGAGTTACGGTGCGAAAACCATCAAATCGGGAAAAATTGACACTTTTTTTTACCTGTGTGACCTTGGGATTTGACGGATGACCTTGAAAAACAACAGGGAACACCTCCTCTATGCCTAGAAGCTATTTCCAAAGTTTCATAGCGATCCATGAATTCTAACTGGAGTTACAGCGCGAAAACCCGCAAACAAGGTCGTGACCTCAGTGAACTAGACCTTTGACCTCAACCTTGAGCATGGACATCACTTTGGGGAAGGTGAATAACTCCTCAAAATTTCATGATAATAAAAGGTGTCACAGACAGACAGACGGACAGACAGAAGCATTCATAGAGCTGCTTAGTCGCAGCTAAAAACATATAGAAGTTTTAGAACAGCATATGCTCCCATCAAGACAACGTCTCTTTCAGGGAAGGCCTTGCATATTCCGGCAAGTCAATGCCAAACCACATACTGCATCCATCAAAACAGCATGGCTTCGCAGTATAGGAGTCTGACTGCTGAACTGGCCTACTTGCAGTCGAGACCATTCACTAACAGAAAACATTGGCGCATCATGAAACGAAAAATCTGGCAAACAAGACCCAGGACTGTTGAGCAGGTAGAATCTTACATTTGACAAGAGTGGGACAACATTGCTCTCCCAAAACTTCAGCAATTGGTCTCCTCACTTCCCAGACATTCACAGACCGCTGTTATAAGAAGAGGAGATACTAAAAAATGGTAAACATGGTCCTGTCCCAACTTTTTTGAGATGTGTTGCTGCCATGATCAAATTCAAAATGAGCTGATATTTTTCAAGAAATGGTAACATGTCTCACTTTCAACATCTGATATATTGCTCATGTTCTATTGTGAATAAAATGTCAGTTTATGAGATTTGCAAAGCGTTGCATTCTGTTTTCATTTACATTTTACACAGCATTCCAACCGTCTTAGAATTGGACTTGTTTGTACCTGAAATGTAAAAATTCTCTGGTGTCAGATCAGACTCCACAAGGTAAGATTAAAGTGTAAAAAGGATGAGAGTTAAATATTCTCCATTACATTACTTTTGCTCATTTATAAATAGGATAGTATGATACCAGAGGTGCCATTTTCTAAGCAGTTTAACACATTTTGGTGCAAATACCTGGAAATAACAGCGAAATTCTGAGCACTCATCTCATATTCATCATTTGATCTTGACTCCAGATTTATTCAGTATATTGAAAAAGCAATGGAATTGGCCTCGCTGTTCCAATGTCTTTGGAGAGGGGCAGTTGATCATCAACTGTTGTAAAGTGCAAAGCAGGGATATTTCTCTGGTCATGTGCACTTAAGGCTATCATACATAGTTTTCCTTCTGTTCACAAACAAAATAAGTGCAGAAAATCAGAAAAATGCTTGACTTTCACCGTCAATCATCCGTAGTGGCTGCAGAGTTGGCAGGCAACCCAGAGGTGTTGCTTGACTTCTTATTACAATCATTTATTAACTAAGGGTGAGATAGCAAAAAAAAGTTTTCCCTTAAGTTGGACTGTCCACTAAAGACAGAGGAATCCAACCTCTCACTTTTTGTTTATTTTAAAGTTTTAATGTCCGTCTTTTGACGTGAAGCACTTTGAATTATCTTTATGAATAAACTGTGCTATACAATAAACTTACCTTGCCTTTACGAGCTGCAAGCTCCATGCAAATCTGAGCAGTTCCCTGGGACATTTGCAGGTAATTATCAATGAGTAACTGAACTGGATTCACCGTGGCAAATCTCCTCTGAGAAACTCAATATTCATGAGTTAAAGAGGGCTGTACCTGGAATGATCTCCTCGGAAACAGCGGCTCCTCCCAGCACATGCCTTCTCTCCAGCACGGCCGTGTTTACGCCCCCTTTCTGCAGGTAAGCTGCCTTGGAAGTACACATAAAACTGCTGAGATGCACTGCACAAAAATACACACACCTGCTTAGACATTATGCACTTAAACACACCTGCTCAGGTGCACAGCACATACACACACACAAAGAGATGAATGGGGCACACGTCACAGCTGAGACTCATAGCTCCCTCTCTCACACACACACACACACACACACACACACGCCTAGTGACAGACATAGCTCTAATACACACCTGTTGAGACACACAGCTCAAACGCATATGAACACCCCGGCTGAGAAGCGCAGCTCACACACACACCTGTGGATATGCACCGCCCTAACACCCACCCGCAGAGAGACACAACCCCACCTGCTGAAGGTCAGCACGGGCGCGGAATCCCATTGTTAATACCGCTTTGCACCTTCACAGATGAACTTTTATTATTTTCATGTTTTCCTCTCACAATAAAAAAAGGATACAGAGAACTTACTGCAACCAGTCCGTTATGTCCTGCAACGACAAGAACGCAGCCAATTTACAGACGCAGCAAAAACGGAAACCGCGAGTCTGATCTTAGCACCTTCTACTGTTAAATACAATGCTGTGAAAAACTATTTGCCCACTTCCCGATTTCTTATTTTTTTGCGTATGTCACGCTTAAATGTTTCATATCATAAAACAAATTTTAATATTTGACAAAAATAACCCTAATAAATACAAAATGCAGTTTTGAAATTATGATTTCATTTATTAAGGGGAAAAAAAGCTATCCAAACCCACCGGGCCCTATGTGAAGTAATTGACCCCCCCTGTTAAATCATGAATTAACTGTCATTAAACACTTTTTTGAGTTCAATTTCACTGGCCACACCCAGGGCTGATTACTGCCAGACCTGTTGAATCAAGAAATCACTTTAATAGAACCTGTCTGACAAAATGAAGCAGGCTAAAAGATCTCAAAAAGCAACACATCATGCCGCGATCTAAAGAAATTCAAGAACAGATGCGAGACAAAGTAATTGATATCTATCAGTCTGGAAAATTTCTAAGGCTTTGGGACTCCAGCGAACCACAGTGAGTGCCATTATCCACAAATGGAGAAAACTTGGAACAGTGGTGAACCTTACCAGGAGTGGCTAACAGCGGCAAACCAAAACTACTCCGAGAGCGCATCAACGACTCATCCACGAGGTCAAAAAAGAACCTAAAACAAAATCTAAAGAAGTTCAGGCCTTGCTTGTCTCAGTTAAAGTCAGTGTTCATGATTCAACAAGAAGAAAGAGACTGGGGAAAAAAATAGCATCCATGGGAGAGTTCCAAGGCGAAAACCACTGCTGACCAAAAAGACCATAAAGGCTGGTCTCACATTTGCCAAAAAAAAAAAAATCTCGATGATCCCCAAGACTTTTGAGAAAATATTCTGAGGAGACAAAATTTGAACTTTTTGGAAGGTGTGCATCCCGTTACATCTGTTGTGAAACTAACACAGCATTTCATAAAAGGAACATCACACCAATAGTCAAACATTTTGGTGGTAGTGGGATGGCCTGGGGCTGCTTCCGGACCTGGATGACTTGCCGTAATTGATGAAAGCATGAATTCTGCTCTCTACCAGAAAATCCAGAAGGAGAATGTCTGACCATCAGTTCGTGACCACAAGCTCAAGCCACTTGGGGTATGCAGCAGGACAATGATCCGAAACACACCAGCAAGTCCACCTCTGAATGGCTTAAAAATAACAAAATGAAGGTTTTGGAGTGGTCAAGTCAAAGTCTGGACTTAAATCCGATTGACATGCTGTGTCATGACCTTAAACAGGCCATTCATGCTCGAAAACCCTCATCTACTGAATTAAACAACAGTGGGCCAAAATTCCCCCACAGCAATATGACAGACTTCTTGCCAGTTATTTCACTTGCTTGATTACAGTTTTTGTCACAAAGAGTGGGACAACCAGTTATTAGGTTTAGGGGGCAATTACTTTTTCACATAGGGCCAGGTAGGTTTGGACAGCTTTTTCCCCTCAATATATTATATCATTTAAAAACTGCATTTTGTATTTACTTGGGTTACCTTTGTCAAATATATATTTTTAAATGATATTTAAGTGTGACAAATATGCAAAAAAAAAAAAAAAAAAAAAGGAAATCAGGAAAGGGGCAAATACTTTTTCACAGCACCGTATGTCCACATATGCATGTTACAGAGGGAGCCACTCAAAAGCAAATAAAATAAAACGGCGCAGGACGAAATATGAACATAGGTGTTACGCAACATAAGGTCTTGTGCATTAGAAACAAGAAATTGCCCAGAGATCAGTGTTCAGTCCACTGAATCAATCACCAGCCATCTGATCAAGTTTATTTCACCTCCAGTTACCACCGGCCGAAGTCCACGAATTCGCGGTACAGACAGGTGAATTTGCACACAACTTAAAGGGATTTCATTTTTGATAAAGGAGCCATATTTGGTCTTCGAAATGATTGGCTTTTCTGCGCAATACATGGCGGCAACACGCTGCTTTTTTTTTACCCGCTGGTTACTAAATACACTTGGAGGAAAAACACTTTACAGCGGCACTAGTTGAGCAGGAGAATCTAGTTGTGAAACAAACTTGCCGTCATGAAGCGTGCTTTCCCTTCGTCCTTCAGAGCAGGGATACTCACTCTTTTACAGAGTGGGCCGGTGTGGATGCAGGGCTTTCATTCGAACCATGCAGTTTCACACCTGATTCAACAAATTAACCCTGAAAGCTTTGCAACAGACCATTGTTCGGTAGTATCAGGAGTGAAACTGCGTGGATAAAATGAAAGCCTGCATCCGCACCGGCTCATTCTGGAAAAGAAGGAATATCCCAGCTTTAGAGTAATGCTGTTGCATGACGTGCATTGAAACTGCAAAAATAAACCAAACTCTGCTGCTGATCGTTCGACCAACTTTACCTCCTCCGATGACCAGAGCGTCATACGGCGTTCTGAGCGCCGTCGCATGACAAGCCCTTGTGATACGCAGGATACATCCTAAACTACCGACTGAGCGCCGGGTACGAGCCGTGCAGACTGCTGCGGCCATGGTGAAGTCGCGACGCTTTGCACTGACTCACTTCCTCCCTGCACTTCGCTCACTACAGCCTTCGGCTTGGAGTTATGCAAAGTGCACCATCGGCATTAAACTCCGCCCAAGTACACGGTCTCCAGTCTCTGAAAAAATTTATGCGATGAGCAGCTGTTTGGGGCCTCCTGACCGCAGTTGCCTTGCCTAGTATGATCCATGTCCCTCCCACTAATTCTGCCGGGTATAGACAATGGCCGTATTCGGCTGGTAGTTGCTGAGAAGTGAAAAATATTGGAAAGTCTGCCAGTCGAACAGGGATGCGATTCCCGAAATCACAGATGGCAACTTACATAGTTGGACCCATTGACTGTGATGGACGAACTTTGTAACTTGCTTTTGGGAAACGCACCCCATGTCTATGCTGCGTTCTGTTTGGCTCGGAAGTTGGAAATCCGGAGAATGACGTCATTCGCCAGCTGCCTGCGTTCTATTAAGTAAGTAGGAAAACTGACTTGGGGTCAGTGGTGTCTGGCCAGGATAGTAATTATTAGCTATACTTGTTGATAACGCAGCAACGGGGGGCGGCAAGCACACGTCCCTTTATGATCAGAATTAGCACTAAACATCCGTTTAAAACAACTATTAGTCCTGACCTGTTCTCAATCATTGTCATGATAATCAAAGGGTTCACTCCGAGAGCACTCCACTCTTAACAGGTGCTGCTTGTAAGACAACAGTCATTCATCTGGACGCGCATTTGCCGTATTTAAATCGACGTTATTCATAATTGCATACCTGCGCAAATAGCTTGAGCAGCACGCTTTTTATAGCCCATTTAACTGGCGAGTGCCATATTTTTTTAATCAACCCATGCAATACCGAGAGTGAAAGGCAATATTTCGTTGGAATGCGGACCAGTTCAATCAACGCAAAGCATTAGCCTATTAGTAAGTAAATTATTTTTCTGTAATTAATCATTTTCTGACCCCCCCAAAGAAATTCCCATCCTAGCGCCGCGCCTGTTGCTTTATAACAGGGATACTCACTCTTTTCCAGAATGAGCCGCAGTGGGTGCTGGCTTTCATTCTAACCATGCAGTTACACACCTGATTCTACTTATCAAGTGTCTATGGCAAAAGTTTTAAGGGTTAATTGGTAGAATCAGGTGTGGGATAGGTTGGATAGAGCGAAAGCCTGCACCCACTGCGGCTCATTCTGGAAAAGAATGAGTATCCCTGCTTTATAATGTTGTGAAGCCAAAACCTGAACAACTGAAGCAACCCGAGATCATAACATCGCCTCCAGAGGCTTGTAAAGTGGGCATGTGTGACAGGTGCATCATTTTTCTGTTGCTCCATAGTCAAATCTTTCTCCCCCAAGCAAATTTAAGCAATTTTCTCCAAATTAGTCAAACTAGTCACTTTCTTTCTGGCCATGCAGCTGTTAAATCTCAATCCAGCAAATTCTTGTCACATTTGTGCCAGCGGATATGCTCTTACTTTTTAACATTAAGCAGGGCAGTGAGTTTTAATGTTTAATTTTAACACTCACAGATGAAGCAAATAACATTGAATATCCTGTTAGAATGGTGCATGTCAATGTCTGATGACAGACCTTGCGAGGGTGTCTAACTGGTGTCACGGAGGGCCAAGAGGCTGCAGGTTTTCTTTCCAACCAAAAACTCCACCAGGTGATTTCACTGATTACCTCACTTTCAAGCAGAGAGAACTAATCAGTGAAATCACCTGGTGGGAGGTTTTGGTTGGAATGAAAACCAGTCGCCTGGTAGTTTCCAGTCGCCTCCATCTTGAAAGTGACAATAAGGCGATTGACGAGCACGAACGAATAGGAAGGATAGGGGAACAGATTGCAATCTATTTGTTCGTGCTCGTCAATTGACTGGAAACTACCTCAAGATTAGGTTTGCATAAACAGTCTTTTTTAATAAACTACCTGTGCATTTTCAAAGTTCTCAATGCCTCGTTTTAAATCTCAGGGCCCTCTGAATTCTAGCGATCAACTGTGGAGCTGCTTTGAGCCTTGTTAATGATGAAAAAAAAATAGCGATTTCTTTGCATGGCATCGTCATGCCTGATTCACCACCATTGTAAGCCTGTTGGGAGCTTTGGGTAAAAAGCCATTTATTTTGAAATGTTGCATGCGTACGAAGGTTGGGTATTCGACAAAGGTTAGTACTCATTATCATGGTTCAATACACACCAAGTGAATTTCACACCGGAATTCTCTTTTAAGGCCCATTTCCACCGCAGGAACTTCGGGGTTATTTTATGGGGCCGGGGTTGTAGTTGCATGTCCCCAGTGCTGGAACCACCCTCGAAGGACAGAGCACCAGAACCTTTACAGGGGCTAAAAAAGTCCCTACCCTGGAGTAGGTACTCTGAACAGCACCGAAAAACTCCTGGGTTGGGTTTAGTGTTTACTTAGCGCTGATCTGATTTACTCAGGGCAGAATGTAACGTCTACAGAAAGCAACAAAATAGGCGGCATTTTTAAAACTCAGCAAACGACAAGGGGTCACATTTTTAAAAGGAGTTCTCCTACTTCACCCTCTCGGTGGAGACACTGCAGTTGAGAAGGCAGAGTGAGATGACGTTCCTGTAGTAGTTCCTGACCCCCAAATATTACCAGGAACTTCTTCGGTGGAAACGGGCTTTAAGTCCCTGCTTCAGGTAGGTGCCCTGAACGGCCCCGAAAAACTCATTGGTGGGGTTTAGGGTTTACTTTGCACTGATTAGATTTACTTAGGGTGGGATGTGACGTCAACAGAAAGCGACAAAAGAGCTGGCATTATAGAAGCTCAGCAGATGTCGAGGGGTCGCATTTTTAAAAGGACATCACACAACTGTACAGGAATCTTCCTCCTACTTCGCCCTCTCGGTGGAGACACGGCAGTTGAGAGGGTCGAGTGACAGGACGTTCCTGAAGTAGTTCCTGCCCGCCAAATACGACCAGGAACTTCTTCGGTGGAAACGAGCCTTTAGAGAATTGTTTCCTAAATCTCTCCAGGAGGTTTGGGAAATACTAGCTGATTCCTAATCTCCTCCCTCTGGACTTGCTGACTGACTTCTCTTGAACTTCAGGCATGCATTACCGGACATCTTCACCGTCAGCATGTGAAGTCTGCGAGAGTGGGAGTCTGTTGTATTATTAAGGCAGCTGATAGTCAGACAGGCTTTGAGTCTGTTTTGCTCGTTTCCGTGGCCTATATTTCTGGCCTCCATTATTGAAGTAACGTTTTAATATTATACATTTTATAATAAGTTTATGTGATTGTGTGTGTGTGTGTGTGTGTGTGTGTGAATCTGCTTTTTTCTATCTGCAATTTGGAAAAATTAAAACATTTTGTCCGTATTGCAATGAATTATGGGTTATTACACTAGTGAAGTCGGCTGACGTCTGCACCCCAGGAGGACTCCCTGGAAGTCCACAGAAAGTCTGCTTGAGGCCCCTTGTGGACTGAATGAATTGTGGATTTTGAAAGCCCTCAACACTCCCGGACTTCCCATGAACGCGCCCGCAAATCATGCGAGTCTGCAAGTGCGGTAAAGTGCATTTAGACACAGCCACTGCGTCAGACCGTTGATTCAGTTTAAATAGGTTGTAGTTTCTGAATATCGCCAGAAGGGAGTAAACTCAAACCAAGTGAAATGCATTGGCTTTCTCCCTTCAGGACAGCTGTATTCTGTCATTTTAATGGAGACTTACCATCCTGTAGGTTTATAATTTCAAACCTAATCTGACTTCGCGGCATCTCTGGAACAGTAGACCCCAAACCTCGCCTTGGTCCACACCAGCTAGATCGCGACACCTGTTGTGTTCCACCAAATGCTTCCCGTACTTTATAAAACTTTCAAATGACGGATGTCTGATACCCTCTCACATCTAAACAGTTTTAACTCGAGGGCTAAGATTTTGTGGAACTGATTGGTTGAAAATTAGGTGTCATCAGAAGTGCACTCCTACTGAATGTTTTCAATCGAGCATTGAAAGGTTATACCAAATGGATGTTACATGTAATCATAATCTGTGGCAAAATGAGGTAATAAGAAGCCTGTAACATCCATACTTAACCTACTTAGTTTGATGCCAGGCCTACGTTGCAATCAACCTCATACAATGTTTCACTGAAAGGCAAACTTCATTTCTTTACTAATGCATGAGATACTGAAAGGCAAGGCTTTGTCCTACCCAGATTTTTATGCTAATGTAAGAATTACTGAAAGGAGGCTGCTAGGCTAATTTAACCTGACTCCAAACTGCCTCAGACAGCTAGACCCCTACATAGCTGCTTGCAGCTACATTTACCATTCTTCTTCTTATTATTATTATTATTATTATTTTGTTGCCGAAATGGTTCCCCTGGCTATCCCATCGGCATTAACATTGGTATCGGCTTCTCCGTACTTTCGCCATGTGTCACTAATGTCGAGTTGTGCATCCACCAAGTTAGGTTCACCTGAGTCAAAGGTCAAGGTCACTGGACATGAAAATCTGTTTTATATTGTGTGGACGAGATCTCAGCGACTGCTCAGCACAAGAGCTTCATACTTCAGGGATGTATTTGCACCAATGCCCAGTTGTGCGTGCACCATGTTAGGTTCTTCTGTGTCAAAGGTCATATGATATATGCACCCATTTATGTGACCTAATTTTTTGCTCTGCAAAAATGACTGTCTCTGGTTATAATTCACTTCAATAAAATGATTAACTTATCAACCAGCAATATATATTATATACTCTAGGTAGAAAGGTAGAACAAATGCAAAGCACACATCCCTGTAAAAAACAGTGTTTTATTGAATGACTGTACAGAATGTAAACTTCTCTTGTTTTTGTATGCTAACACAGTCTGTCCACAGTAAATAGATCTTCAGATAATTTCTCAGAAATATTAAGAAGGTGAGGGGATTTAAACTCTGCCTTTCAGTCTTTGCTTAAAATCTGAACAACCCCCCACATCTGTGAGCACCACATGATCAAAACACTCATACAATATTTAATTTATTTACAAAATTAAAAAGACAAACAAAAAAATAGGAATTCAGATTTTATGAAGGGGAATAAGAAAGGAAATCATTTTTTAATTAAAGTATATATAGAGCGATTACAAAAATGACATCTTTAAACACTGTGGCCTCTTCAGTGGCTTATTGAGTAAGTATTCCGGTGAGAATCAGACCAGCACCAGGGACTGGGTCATCAGCGTCCGACAGAACGGACTCATATTGCAGATCACCAGCATGTCTGTCAGTCAGTCTGTCTACCCGTCGATCAGTCTGTCTGTCAATCTGTGGGTCTGTCTGTCCATCAATCAGACGGTCTGTCCATCTAAAAGTCTGTCTGTTGCCCGTCTTTCCGTTTGTCCTCATCAGTACCGTCCTTCTCGCTCAATGCAGCTCACTCCCACCGCGTTGTCAGGGCACAGACACGAGCGGCCAGTAGGGGTCGCCAGACACAAATGTGTGCAGCCTCCGTTGTTGACTGAGCAATAGTTTTGCCCTGAAAAAGAGTTCATGTTACAATCCATACCGACAGGAAACTAAAAACAAACTAACACTTGCACGCACGCACGCACAATGAAAGCCCTCTCAAGGGCCCACCGTGAACTGTAATCTCTCTAACATGGCGGAAAATGTCTGGCAACTTCTGTATGATTTGAGAACAAAACCGTTGGTTTCCTAACAAAGAACACAGCATGTTAACATTGCCACTCAAACAGAAATATCTGCCTGTTTCTCTGTGCACAAACTGCAGATGGAAGGCTGTTATTTTGTGAGCTGTCGAAGATTTGCATTCGATAAATACAGGTCAGAGCTGGGAAAACTCATCTGTCGCTGCACGTAAAAATGCAGTGAACTGTGAGGGGGAAAAAAAACACTGAACTAAGTTAAGAATGAATCTGGCCAAATCAGGATACAGGACTGTGGCACAGATGTTCCTGGGTGTTTGGCTTCACCTGTATCCCCGGGCGATCAAGAAACAGGAACTCTGCCCACAAAACCCCCACCTCAAACCGCTGCATCACTTTATTCGCTTCCACTCTGAGAGGGAAATGTGTTTTTTGCATTTCTCCTTGGCAAAGATTTTTGGTGTCAGGATGTCAAACTTTCTCTCAGCTGGGAGTACTAAGGGTGTGGGGTCACTATTTCAGTCATGAGGTGAGAATTCAAAGGTCAGAGGTCAGAGGTGGGGAATCCAGTTATATGGGGCTGAACCTCAAAGCAGAGGAAATGTAGTCTCATTCTGGGATGGGGTGAGGGGGGAGGTATCTCTAGACTGGTTGCAGATCAGAATGCTGCGCTACGCTATAAGAAAGCAGCAGGCTATACGCTCGGATAAGTCCAATAGGGGAAATATCACACAGTTCACACCGTGGAGATCAGGAATATTGCGACAAGCCAGGTGAGAGAGAACCAAACATACATTAGTCCAAAGCTTTTACTGTATTAAAGCAGCTCTCTGACATAGCTACTTTACTTTATATGTCAAACTAACTGTAAACTTCAGTTATCAGCACCCCTGACTGGAACTGCAGTTAAAATATACTTCAAAAAATAAAAAGCATTATAGAGATAAACGGAAAATTCCAACATGTGAGAACTGCTTTACTCTATCAGTGTTCACCAGCCAAAATCATTTATACATCTGATTTAAACGTTCAAATTAATTTAATGAAAAATGAACCATTTCCTACATATCAAGTTTTCACAATTAAGGACACCCCTAAAGATTACTGTAAATGACATCTACCAAATTTAAACCAGGAAGTTGATCCAAGTTGGTTTTGAGGAACTAACTTGTTTCAGTACAGCACTTTCTGGTGCACACAATTTAGTCATCATGAAGAAATCGAAAGAACTGCCAGTTCAAAAGAGACACATGATCATAAACATTAATCCTGTAATGGCAAAAAGAAGATTGACCAAAGATCAAAATTTACTACTGAGCACTTTCCTGGTACTTTTTTTTTTCCAAAATTAGATGTTACAGAGCAGTTGAAAACCTGACAACTTGCATCCCCCCCAAAATGATCCAATTCTTAAACAACTGCAGGCTTAGGTAGCAACTTGGGGTCATCAAGTTTCAAAAGCATCATCTGATACCACATCTGTAACTACAAGGTCTTCAGAAGGGGTGCAGGAAGAAAGCCTTTCCTGACCTCACAACAGTCTCTCTGCCGGAGAGCGGTTCTGTTAAAGTGCTTTACCTGCAGGGCACCGAGCAGGCGCCGCAGCGATCCCATACGGTCGCGATCGTTTCTGAGGGTGGAACTCATCCGATTCCTTCGCGGCAGGCCGGTCTACTGAAACCACTGCATTACTAGAGAGAGGGACATCCTACATTAAAACACTGCAAACAAAACTCAGCAAAGCCATAACCAACCCATTTCACGCCAGTCCATAAACCGTTCAACACTACATAACTCCCCTCTAAAACACACACCATTCACAATTACTAAAGCACATCTAGTAATCTAAAATGAAACACTGCCAACATAACTCATCAATACCTTTACCAAACCTATTATACACTAATTCATCTAACATTTACCTCTCAAGCAGGGGTGTCCAATCTTATCCAGAAAGGGCCGGTGTGGGTGCTGGTTTTTGTTAGAGCCCAAAACTAACACACCTGATTCTACCCACCAAGGTCCTGATTGAAACCCCAGACTAGTTAATTAGCGGAATCATGTGCTGGAGCACTGCTGGCTAGGACAAAAACCTGCACCCACACTGGCTATTTACGGATAAGATTGGACACCCCTGCTCTAAAGAACTCCCCTCTAAAGCACAAACCATTCACCATTACCAAAGTAAACCCATTAATCTACTATTCACCTCTACATAACTCGCCCATCGATCACCTCTAAAACATACCAATCACGGACACTAATGCACACCCATTCATCTAACATTAACTTCCAGTGGACTCACCAACTGTTCACCTCTACAACACATCCCATTCAACATCACTAATGTAAACCTATTCATCGACCATTCATCTCAATAAATCACATCGAAAGATCACTTCAAAAACACGTTTCATTCATCATTACCTCAGCACACCCATTCATTTACCATTCACCTCTAAAAGAAGTACCATTGACTATTGACAAGACATATTGTTAGCTTCATAACATAATTGTCTAAGTCATTTTGTGGCCTGCTGTTGCAAAATCAAAAAATACCAATGTGCTAGCTAAAAATAGTTTTTTCTTGTTTTCCGAAAACATTCAAATTTGACTTAGGCAACTATGCTATTAAGCTAACGATATGTACTATTCACAGTTAAAATGCACATCCACTATTTATCTCCTTCAAAATGCATTCACTACCAGTCACAGCAAAGAAAACACATCTGTTAATCGCCTCTGAAAACAGATCCAACAGCCTATCTATTCATAACTAAACAAACCCATACTGTTCATCTCTAATTATTAGGGAGATCAGAGGCGGCATCGATCCTCACCCAGCCCCAACATTTTGGAAATGGAGAAATGGCAAAGAGCTGCTGGACTGGAGCTACAGGGAAAATCGCCCAAACACAGAAACAGACAGAAGCTCAAGCTGCGGTGACAATGCACCATGATTGGCTGATACACAGGCAAGCCACGCAACCAAAGCCAGAACCACAAAGCATGCTGGGACACCACGTACCGCCTCCAGTCGGTGTAGTAGAGGTTTTGCCCATAGGCCGTCATGGCGAAAGGGTATTGAGCGCCCTCTTGCACGGTCCGGCGGTCACTGCGAGCCGGGTTCATGCACTCCACCTTATGGGTCCCTGCAAGCAGGAAACCCCCAAAATAACATTACTGCTCCTTAACCCATAGCATACACCCCCCCAAAACAACATTGCCGAACTTTCGGCGTTACATACACACCCCTGATAAAACATTACTGAACCTTTACCCATAACATACGCACCCCCTGTGTATAATACGTTCAGCTAAAAAAGAAAGTGTATTAATTCTGCTAAAAAATGTAAGTCTTTAGGGGGCTAGCTTCCCGGGTTATAAAAACACCAGCAGAACAGATGCTGAATGGTGGGTGGTGCCTGTTCAGGCCTATGGAAGCTGACCAATCAGAACAGACTGGTTTTCTCAGCAAGGGACTAGCCTCATTAGCTTGCTGTTTTTACAGGAAATATATGGATACGCATAATCATAGTACTCTGCCAGTTGTTTCGTGTGAACTGAGCTAGCTGACTCAGAAAATATTTGGATTGGGGTCATGGTGAGTGTGAACAGTGAAGAGTTAGAGTTAGCATTAGCTTTCGGATTAGGGTGTGATAGAGGGGTAATGATGGTGGTAGCTATAGAGTTAGGGCTTGTGTTGTTATTGGGATGCAGTTAATTTGCCCTATGTCCTTTACAGCAACATACCAGCGTCCGCCCAGCACAGCAGGGAACTCTGAGGGTCATAGGTTAAGGCGTTGGGCAGACCGAGGTCATCCTTGACCAGAACTTTCCGGTTGGTGCCGTCCATGTAGGAGGTCTCAATTTTGGGAGCGTCTCGGTTCCAGTCGGCCCAGTAAAGGTATCTGGAAGGAGCCGGGGAGCAGATTTTACCATTTACTAAAGCAGACATGGAGCCGAGATCAGAGAGCATCAGCACTGTAGTTCAGCAAGTAACTGAAAACAAATAATAACAAATAACTCAAACACCTCAAAGTAAATTACCCACAGGTATCCCAATTGGACTCCACCAAAATCATGGATGAATTGCAACAGATTTCCAATCTACTTACACTACAGACCAAAAGTTTGGAAGCAAGATCAAATTTATACAAAAAAGATCAAAGTTTCATTGGCATACTTTGCAACAAAATAAATGTGATTATTATATAAAGAGTCACTTCTCAGAATACATTTTCACTCAAATTATCAGGCTCATATTACTAGGCCCATGGTCCTAGTGCCCACTGGATTGCTGTTGGCATCCAGAGGGCTGTAAACCAAGACATAAAGTGAATAATGCAAACTGTCATTTGTTTTTTTACTTTTTCACTGAAGTTGTAACTCTTGCAAATCTTCTCAACCCAAAAAACTAAGCCCCTCCTTTCTTCTGTTAACATTTATTCAGCAATGGTCTGGTACCATCTATGTATACAGTACCTAAAGATAAATAGAGGAAAATGGTGCATATCAATGACAGTCTAATCATACACTAAATACATCCTAAAATCCACAGATTTCATATTGGTTTTTAAGAAAGGCATTGTGCACAGAAACTTGAAGTTGCTTCCAAATTTTTTACCTCTATTGGCTTTGCTTCCAAACTTCTGGCCTGTAGTGTACATGTACATACAGTGACTAGGAAATTACCCATAAACACGTACTGACACATGTACTCACTCTCAAACACACGCAAGTACACAAAAACTCATGTATAATCACACACTCATGGGCACATTCAGGCATACACTCCTTCCCCCTTCCCTCTCTGCATACACACCCTTTGGCTGGGTCGGCGATAATGGGTCTGGGGTTAATCAGGTCCGCGTCGAACAGCACGCGTCTGTTGGTCCCGTCCAGAGAGGCCACCTCAATCCGGTCCCGCATGGAGTCGGTCCAGAACAGGTTCCGTCCCACATGGTCCACAGCCAAGCCCTCCGGACTCTCCAGGTCTGCAAGGACACAAAGTCAGGACATAAATACACACCCCAGGGCCAGGACTAATACACCACAGGGCGCAAACACAGACCTCATTCACTACAGATGCTTTTATACCTCTAGAGCCGAGATTGTTTAAGTTTAGGCCGAGAGAACTGAAGGCAAGTACTTATGTAACAAGTGCTACTCGTTCATATGTGAAGGCACCATCAAGACATCTTTTGCTTTCCAGGAAAAAATGTACCAAATTTCCTGCATGTACAAACCCATTTTCAGAAAATTTGGGACGTTGTGTAAAATATTAACAGAAACAGAATGCAACGATGGGTTGTGACAAAAGAGTCTGCATAAGAGTTGAGAGGCCAAAGTCTAAAATCAAGCGAAAACTAGATAACTCGGTCGCCACAAGGACCGAGTCGTGTGACTCCCCCATCCCCAAATTTGGGACAAAATGGCCGCCAGCAGCCATATTGGACGGCCAATATTGCCGAAAATCGGTCTTGAGCATTGTCAAATAAATATCTTTGCCTGTGCAAAATGAGAAAAAAATTCCTATAATAATTGTCGCTTCCAAAGCCTGGAATAGAAAATCTCTGTGGGCACGGCGGCGGCCCTGGAACTAAACCATAGTATCTCCCGACTATCATCCTCGGGGAGATACAATGAGAAAACATCTTGTTTTCAAAACTACAGTAACTGGCCTCCTCACTTCCAGAATACTTAAAGGGTGTTGTGTTGTCAAAAGAAGAAATTATTTAACACAGTGGTAAACATGGCCCGGTCCCAACTTTTTTGAAATGTGTTGCTAGCATCAAATTCTAAATGAGCAGATATTTTTCAAGTATAATATAATTTCTCAGTTTCAACATTTGCAGTCTTGCTAATGCTTTTAATTTATTATAGGGTTTAAATGGTTTGCCAATCATTAAACTTCATTTTTATTTACATTCTACACAACATCTCAACTCTTCTCGAAACGAGGGTGTAGCATAATGTCCCAGCTGGGAAAGAACAAGGACTCTTTATGAGGGGGAAAAAAGCACAAAAATTAATTATGTTTTGTTGGAATGGGGCACAGTTTTATACATCTATCAGGGCGCTGCCAAACTGAAAGGAATGTGAGTAAATATATGCTAATGCACACCAAATGTACACTATATTGTATTGAATCCATTTTAGAAATTCCATTATTCAATTGTAAATTTTATTCTTTTTCTTGAAAGATAATGATAAGACATAAGTAAAATAGTTTGGAGGCCCAAAATCAACCCATTTATACAACGTAAATTACATGAATTTGAAATTGATATTTTGACATTTTTCGCCATAAAAACTGTGATATCATGACATGCGAGTGGAAAGTAGGCACCTATACTATGTTATCTCTAGACCCGTTGATGATTGATACTTACAGAACACAGATTAACCTTTATCTAATGAATGCATTAAGTTGATGGGGTTTTGCATCTTAAAAGGAGAATTTGAAATTCTTTTATGTGTGTTAATCTTTCCATCAAATCAGTACTGTCCACTGAGAGTTTTACTATCCCTACGTTCTAACAATTCCTCAAGAAATGTTTTGTCCATGTAAGAAACAAATATCAAACAAAGTTGTAAATCCTATTCGCATTACGTTGAGCAGAATTTAAAACACCCCAGGTGAAAAAGTATTACGCTTAATTATATTAGAAGTATATTTGTTGCATACAAAAGTTATTACAAATATACTTTTGCAAATTAAGCACAAAAAGTAATATATTTAATATATACTTTTAGAAAGTGTACACTTTAAGTGTACTGAAGTAGTACACAAGTAGTATTCAATGACTACTTGAGCACACTTAATTACACATAAAGGGGGCGAAAAAAACATACACCATACTTAATACAGTATGTAAAAGTATAATTCAAGTATAGTATTTTTTCACCTGGGACATTTATTCCAAATTACAACTCAACATTTCTATCAAAGTAATGCATGACATTTTAGGAAACATGGTGAATTTACCATGAATTTTGGTGTTTTCAGTTTTTTTTTTTTGTTAAAAGAAAATGTTCGTCTTCATAAATGACCACTTTTGTCACACATCTGGTATACATTAGTATTCGATGACTCATTTGTAACTTTTCAGCCATATTTAGACCCTATTTTTTCTCTGAGTAAAGCACTCGTCTGGGATTTAACTATACGACTGTGGTTCAGTTCTTTAATCATTACACTACCAAGCCATTCAGGCAGCTCTGATGTGAACTTTGCCCTTTGACCTCTAACCCAACAGCAGTGCTGACAGCTTCAGGTTTTCCCCTGCTCTTTGACCTGCGACCTACCAGCAGTAACGGTGGCTGTAGGCTTTCCCCCAAGTATACTGGTTAGTGACCCCTGCTCTTTGACCTTTGACCCACCTGCAGTGATGATGGGGGTTGGGTCTCCCCCCTCGAGACTGGCTCTGCTGATGGCTGGAGTAGTGATGTCAGTCCAGTACACCATCTTCTCCACGCAGTCGTACGCCATCCCGATGACCACCGTGTCCTGCGGCAGGAACATCACAGAGAATCAGCTACTCCGCACATTAAAGACGGCACTCTCTAAAGTTAGCAACGGATCATTTTCACGCAGTGAACGAAAGCCACTAGTGAAATTAAATTAGTTAATATCCCGCATTTTTATCCCTCGCCAACATGAGGTGGGAGGGGGATGTAGGTTTGACTCCATCCGTCTGTCCTTCCGTGCGTCCGTCCGTCCGAGATGGAGGGGACAGCTTTACTCAGAAACTACTACAGATACAGTAACCAAATTTGGTGTGTAGCTTCAGACCATAAAGGCCTTGATCGAGTTCAAAAATAAGAAGCACACGATTGGTGGGGGATGTTGCAGACCATGTCGACTTTTTCTCTCAAAAGCTCTAGAAAACTTGTCGCTGATTCACAGAATCATGAATTCCATCAGTAACCAGCAGATATTAAATGTAAACCTGGCCGACTAGATCAGGACAGTGATCCGAAGTCAGTACAAACATGCTTCACGAGCCAGAGAATCATGGTTTTGCTATCGTTACCCCATTCTCCTGATGTAAAGCCAGTATAGAACCGGCGGGACGAGCTGAAGAGGAGAGCCCAGAAACGCTGACTTCAGAACCTGAGATTCTGACTGAAAGAATCATCTAAGATTTAGTGCCATGTTTTCTCTAACCTCATAACCCGCTGCAGGAGAACGCTTAAAGCTATTATTTTTAGGGAAAAGAAGTTGCATATAGTTTTAAGAGGATCTAATAACTGCAGCACAGGTTTTTATGTAAAAAAATTTTCCATGAAAATAATACATTTTTCCACCAATCATTGTAAAACAATGAGAGGTAATATTCATGCAACAATTTCCATTAAGTATTAAGAGGCATTAATTCATGACCATTTTTATCTCCACCAGGAATAAACGTAGAGGGGATTGTGTGCTTGGTTATTTGTGTGTGTGTGTGTGTGTGTGTGTGTGTGTGTGCCTGTGTATCTGTGCGCGTGTGTGTCCATGCCTGTATCTGTCCGCAATTAATCTCACGTACTACTGAACCTATCAGCCAAATGTTTTCTGTGCACTGTTATGACTGTCTTCTCAAGGACTAGTCGTGGTGGCAGCGATGCAAAGTTCTGGAGACGTCAATTTCGATGACCGCGCTCCATTTATTCCACCGCTGACTACTGACTGCTCACTCCTCTTAACCAGCTGGTAGGGGCAGCAAGTGATTGACAGCTGCTTCAGTCGGGAATCTCGTTTCCGCTGGGGACAAAATACCCACAAGCCGGAGTGCACTCCTCAAGTTTCATTTTTACCAAGGGCGCCAATATTAGTTTAGGACAGGGTAGAAGTGCGGTAATTCCAAGAACGTTCACCCTATTTGGATGCAAATACACTCAAACGACAGTTGAAAGCCTGCCCTTTGAGCTCATATTTTTCCTTATTTAATTTAATCTCCAAGATATTGCAGTAGATTGACAAAGTAATTTATTTTTGCTATGTCTAAATATTTATGGTTCGGTCTGTAGAAACTCGCTAGCAGCTTACTTAGAAAACGCACAAACAGCTCTGCAAATCACAGCTGTGGTTTCAAAGAATGTAATCAATATGAAAAGTGTTCTGCAAAGGGACGTCATCACAGCAACTTTCCAGTCCCATGAGGCCTGTGATCCTGCCTGCAGCCAAGAACGTCACTGTTAACCAAAAAATCTTCCTCCGACTGTCTAGACATAACGGGTCCGACCAAAGCGACACAGATTTTGTGTAAAATAAGGAAATCCTTTTCAGACCGGTTCATTGTGACGTCCATTGCACAAAGACAATCTACCTTGTGATCTCAGAGACACATTGACGAAGCTTTCCCACATGTCTCTAATCACTCCCAGGCCTGTGTTACATCGCCGACAACCACAAAAATGCAGCCTTGCTAAATTCCTCCCAGGGAAGCCAAAACAAACCGAAGTGGCCTCTCCGATGCTGTACACATCCTGGCAGTGTGGATAATCTCCAGAAGTAAACTCCGCTCAGTGTCCTTGTTCTGGCGAGCAGCGGGGGGGCGAGTGATCCGTGGGAATAGAAGATGCCCGAGTGTTAGTGTGGAGTTTAACCATGTGTGTGCCAAACGGGAGGACAGCTGAGCAGGCGTGTAATGTTTATACAGTTAAAATACAGTTTATGCAGTACAGGTTTATACAGAATAAGTCCTCCCTGGTGTCTCATTTCTGCACCACCTGGTGTTTGTTAATTTCTCCAGTTCCTCAGCAGGGAGGCAGAGCTGTTGGGTGCCGTCGGCCAGCTGAGTTTGTGGGAGAAGAGACAAACGCAGGGCCTTTAGTGTCAGACCCCAGGAATCAACAGGCCTGCAGCTGGGCGTGTCATGTCTGTGCAGGGAATGGTTGTTCACAGTGTGTCTGTGCAGGGTGTGTCTGTGCAGGGTGTGTGTGCAGGATGTGTCTGTGCAGGAAGTGTCTGTGCAGGGTGTGTGTGTGCAGGATGTGTCTGTGCAGGGCGTGTGTGCAGGGTGTGTGTGTGCAGGATGTGTCTGTGCAGGGTCTGTCTGTGCAGGGTGTGTCTGTGCAGGGTGTGTGTGCAGGATGTGTGTGTGCAGGGTGTGTGTGTGCAGGGTGCGTGTGCAGGATGTGTCTGTGCAGGATGTGTCTGTGCAGGGTGTGTCTGTACAGGGCGTGTGTGCAGGGCGTGTCTGTGCAGGATGTGTCTGTGCAGGGTGTGTCTGTGCAGGATGTGTCTGTGCAGGGTGTGTGTGCAGGATGTGTCTGTGCAGGGTGTGTTTGTGCAGGGTGTGTCTGTGCAGGGTGTGTCTGTGCAGGATGTGTCTGTGCAGGGTGTGTCTGTGCAGGGTGTGTGTGCAGGGTGTGTGTGTGCAGGATGTGTCTGTGCAGGGTGTGTGTGTGCAGGATGTGTCTGTGCAGGGTGTGTCTGTGCAGGGTGTGTGTGCAGGGTGTGTCTGTGCAGGGTGTGTGTGTGCAGGATGTGTGTGTGCAGGGTGTGTGTGCAGGGTGTGTGTGCAGGGCGTGTCTGTGCAGGGCGTGTCTGCGCAGGGTGTGTGTGCAGGGCGTGTCTGTGCAGGGTGTGTGTGTGCAGGATGTGTCTGTGCAGGGTGTGTGTGCAGGGCGTGTCTGTGCAGGGTGTGTGTGCAGGGTGTGTGTGCAGGGCGTGTCTGTGCAGGGCGTGTGTGCAGGGCGTGTCTGTGCAGGGTGTGTGTGCAGGGTGTGTCTGTGCAGGGTGTCTGTGCAGGGTGTGTGTGCAGGGCGTGTCTGTGCAGGGCGTGTGTGCAGGGTGTGTGTGTGCAGGGTGTGTGTGCAGGATGGTCTCCCTCCTCACCGGCTGGTGTAACACTGTTTTGGCCTCCTTCTTCTTCAGCTCCTGTCCCTCCAGAGGGACGTGTTCGATCCTCCCGCTCTGGGCGAACAGCAAGTGGGTCCCCGGGGGGAGGGGCTTCACATCTGGCCGAGGCGTGGGCCCTACCGGGACTACAGGCACTTCTGCATCAATACCTGAAAGGTTACACACATCAGCGTGAAGATATGACCGCAATAACAAGCCAAGAGGGAAAAACTCACAAACTGACATTTTTCAAGAGGCGACAGAGTGGAGGGAATTTCTGAGAGTGAGAACAGGGAGAAAAAGATGCGAAATCCAGCTTCAAAAAACAAAGTCATCTCCAGTGTTTTGTTCTACAATCTGTATTCACCATTTGTTCAGTCATTCAGCCAGAAAACAGAAGTTATTATGGAGAGAATTTAGTGGAGTGCATGGAAAAACACTGCAGGCCTTTTCCTATCTGAGCTTTGAACTTTAACACCACTTGAGGCGGGCAGAGGTCAGGGGCTGTGAGTCACTCACAAATAGTTTGGTGGGTGAGATGTTTGGGGTTTCTCTCACTCATGGGTTGTTGGTGAGACATTCAGGGGATTTTGGGGTATCACTCACACATAGGGGTGCTGCCCGGTCTGGTTCGTGTGCCAGGGATCTCTCCGCCATTGCGATCGACGCACCAGCACTGTCCGATGCTGGCGTGGCACTGCATAGGCTCGTAAGCACCGCGTGCGTCACAGGTGGGCACGTACAGCCCGGGCAGAGGCCGTGGCCCCCGGGGGCCCACATCCCCCGCCAAGGCCCGCTCCCGATGGTGCTGACACTGCGTCTTCTCGTGATCTGATTGGGCAACAGCATTAACCAATTACATCACCAACAGCGCATACAGGGCCAACGTGATTCGACTCGCAGCCCACAAACAAAAACATGATCATTTACAAATGAAATGCACCAATTTACACATTGGAGCCGAAATTCGCAAACAACATACTGCAGCACACTGGTCTGGCGTTATTGTATTGGAGATAAAGGGTAATGCAATGAGAATAGAAAAATATACATATTTTGTGGCCGTGAGATGGCTACAACTCATTCCCACAATTTACTTGATTCATGGCCGCAAGATGTAACTCGTTCCCTCAATTTAATTAACGTGTACCCAAAAGTTTTCCCCTGAGGATGTCCTGCTGGGAACCTGCTACCCGTTTAGTGGATAGCCAGTAAGGTAACTAGCTGACAATATAAGATTGGCAATTCAAACAGGAAAGAACTTACGATGCTTCTGCGTTATTCCCCCACAAAACAATTGGAAGTTTCAGACCTTCAGAGAGCACCGTGAGAGTTTGTATTGTCAAATTGATACTTGTGAACGCTTAACAATATTGTGTGTTTATTTGTCACGTCTATTCCCAATCATGTTTATCAATTAAAGAGTGCAATAAACATGATCTACACACTGTAAAAACAGTTCCATATGTATGGACAAACATTTTATAAAGAACCATGTATTACTTTCAGAGAATTAGGAACATAGGAGTAAAGATAATAACATAAAGTACACAGACTTCAACACAGGAAGAGGCGGATTTTTAAAAGCAGGATCCCAGTTTCCTGTTTATCCTGATTGAATGCAGGAGGATTTCAGCATCCAGTGAGACAGATGTAACTGGAGAGCAGCACAGTGCCGAGCCGACCAACACCCACGCTGCTCCACACAAATACACCCACACAACTATACACAAACACACAAAACACACACACTGCTCCACACAAATACACAAATGAACCCAAACTACTATACACAAACACACATAACACCCACAATGCTCAACACAACACACAACTGCACCAAAACTGCTATTCACAAACACAAAAAATAACCGCAGTGCTCCACACAAATGCTCCCAAGCCATTATACACAAACACACAAAACACCCACGCTGCTCCACACAAATACACAAATGCACCCAAACTATTATACACAAGCGCACAAAAACACCCACACTACTCCACATGAACACACAAATGCAACCTCGCTGCTGTACACAAACGCACAAAAACACCACACTGCTCCACAGAAACACACAAAAAAAACCCACACTATTCCACACAAATAGACAAATGCATCCAAGCTACTATACACAAAAACACCTTCACTATGCAAACACATTCAAATGCATGAGCAGGACCAGGGTGGCCTGGTTTCTCACTGCATTACTCCCCTCCCAATGCGGGGGCGCTGTTCTCGTGTGTTGGAATGTCTGGGCCTCAGGGCAGGGCAGGGTGACTGGTACAGTGTATGACCTCCGATCCCAGAGGAAACACAACAGACTGCCTTCGGACTACGGACTGACATCCATCCCTAATATAGCTGAGCCACTGTTAGCACTGTGACAGGCCCAAACACGTCAATATGGACACGGTACAGCAGAATGCACCTCAAACGCACTGGAAATATTACAAGAAGTTACTGCTACAAAAAAAAGTGAAACACTTATCTGGTAACATGCCCAGTCAAGACATTCAAGAGGCCATATTTTTTGGGGAGAGGGATTCTAAAGGACCAGGAACTTGTCAATAAGGAAAAAAACGAGAATGGAGGCGTCACGAAACCCACAGGCGGCCCAGAGCAGCTGGAGCAGGCTCGCGGAGCAGGGCTGCCGGAGTCCCGCACAGGGCTGCAGGCTGCCGCACGCAGAAGCCCAGGAGCGAAATGAAAGAAACAGGAGATGCAGAGCACAGTAACAGACAGGACGCAGAGAGAGACGTGATCTCTGATGGCCGACAGCTATCCGAGACGCTGGATTCCCACTTGCTCACCTCACCATTCACAAACCACCTTTGAAGACGAGTGCAACTTTGGAGAGACGCCAAGGCAAAGAGGTACCCCAATGGGAGCGCCAATGTACCACAAAACAACAAAGCTGGGGGTATTTCTGAGTCACCGACCTTTCACACTGGGATTATAGAAGCACTTTTATATTCAATTAGCTCCATTGGCACAACAGAGTGCTGCATTGTGTGCCGCGAAAGCGCGCAATTTTCAAAAAATGTTGGATGGAAAAGGCTCTGCTGACTGGTGGGCAGAGTGAGACATGCGCTGATTCTCTGCCAAGTACCTCAGCTAACTGTTACGGCCCCTGAGACTGATTCCTATGTGGGCCTCTGAGGTCCTGAGAGGAGAGAGAGGAGAGGAGCCAAAAATAAACCAGAAGCATGTTTCATTTTTCATGCTCAGTCACTGGTTTAGTAAGAAGTCGTTGCTCTCCACCGCCACTGTGGCTGGCTCCAGCCTCGAGGTTTTCAACATCCTCTTTTAATGTAATCGCAACATTAACTTTAATATACAAAACCAATAATTTATCCGATCGCTGCACCTCCCACGCTTAATGGAGAACTTGGCTGCACTGCACGGACTGTGCAAATCATTTGAATGGCACACTGAGCTCCTGGGTTTCAAAACACCTTCTACCAAGCAACAGGAGACTCCATGGATGACATCACAGCAACTTGGCCATGCATTCTCCCAGAGGATTAAAAGTGGAGCAGGGTGTGTCTCGCTGAACCCTCCCACAGCTCAGCGAATTGAGTTAGCTGTGGTGCACTGTGGTTGCATTAGCGTGGTATGCAGTGGTTCAGTTAGTGCCGGAGTATTGTAGCTCAGTTAGTGCCAGTGTGCTGTGGTTGTGTTAGCATTAGCAGTGGTGTGTCCTGGTTGATTTAGCAACAGCGTGCGGTGGTTGAGTTAGCTGCGGTGTACGGTGGTTAAATTAGCCGCGGTGTACCGAGGGTTGAGTTTGCCACAGAGTGCCGTAATTGTGTCATTGGTGGTGCACTGTGATTGAGTTAGTGGCACAGTAATGTGGTTAGAATTAGCAGCAGTGAGCTGTGGATGAGTTCACTGCGGTGTTCTGTGGTTGAGTTAGTGGAGCCGTACCGTGTTTGAGTTAGTGGAGGTGCACTGTAGTTGAGTTAGCCACAGAGAGCCGTGGTTAAATTGGTAGAGGCGTGCTATGGTTGCGTTATCACCAGTGAACTGTGGTTGAGTTTGTGGAGGTGTACTGTGGCGACTTAGCCACAAAATGCCGTGGTTGAGCTAGCAGCAGTGCACCGTGTTCGTGTTAGCGCCGGTGTGCTACTGATGGTGTGCTGTGATTCACTAAGTGGCAATGTGCCGTGGTTGAGCTAACGGCAGAGTGCCGTGGTTGAGCTAGCGGTGGTGTGCTGCAGTTGAATTAGCAGCAGAGCAATGTGGTTGAGTTAGCCACAGAATGCCATTATCGAGTAAGCTGAATAATGTGTCTTTCAGTTAGCCACCGTGTGCTGTGGTCCAGTTAGCTGCTGTGTATTGTGGTCGAGTTAGCCGTGACATGCTATGGATGGGTTATTTATGGTGTGCTTTTGCAGCAGCAAGGCCCCGCTATCTAAACAGTGCTCAACTTAAAGCCTGCCCTCCGGCCTTATCTCTGCTGCTGCATTCCTGGGGTTCAGGCTGGCTCCAGCAGGTAAGATATATCCCGAGGGCCATGGCATCATGGCAGGCAAACATGCTGAGTTTGCTCTTTAAATACAACACAAAAACACCCACCCACCTTAAGCAGAGGACACACACCCACCCACAGCTTAAACAGACCACACATTTAAAATGAATCACATACACCCACCGACACACACACACATACCCTACACAAACAACGTTACAGTTAAAATTGTGGCAGACGGGTGGCAGCAAGATTCAAAGGTGAATCACATACAGTGTATGCCAGGCGTAACGCGATAAAAGATACTCCTAGCAACTACGCTCTCAGGTTTTGTTGCTCAAGATATCGTATCAAATTTCACAGATAGGAATCTTGTTCATGATGGTGGTGGATCTCGATCGATTTATGCGTCGGGCACAAGAAAGGGAAGGAAAAAGGGAAAATGAGAGACTGGAATGAAGCCCTGGACGGGGGGTGGAGCTTACCAGAGGAGCACTGGATCCCGTCACCGTAGAAACCAGGCCTGCACTGGCAGGTGTAGGAGCCTGGAGTGTTGTAGCACACGGCCTCCTGATGACAACGGCCGGGCACCTCGCACTCGTCTATATCTGAGAGACAGGAGAACAAGAGAGGCAGGTATAAGGGGGAGGGAGAGTACTACAGTACTACAGAGAGACAGAAAACATTACAGTACTACAGAGTACAACAGAAAATACTACAGTATTACAGAGTACTAAAGAGAGAGTGAGTATTGGAGTACTACAGAATCCTAAAGAAAGTATGTATGGAGCAAACAGAGTACTGGACTACCACTGAGTACTTAAAAGAGTGTGTACGGGGGAGAGAGAGTACAAGAGTACAACTGAGGTCTACAGAGAGAGAGTATAAGAGTCTGAGTACTAGATTACTACAGTGTATCAAAGATAGACTGTGAAGATGAGAAAAAGTAGTATACTACAGAGTGCCTAAGAGAGAAAGCACAGGGCAGAGAGAATACTAGAGTACCATTGAGTACTAAAGAGAGTGTATAGGAGAGAGAGTACTAGAGGACTACAACGTACAAAAGAAAGATGGTACGAGGCGAGAGAGAGAGTACTTAAGTATGATTGAGTATTAAAGAGCGACTAAAGGGAAAAGTGAGCACTAGAGTGTAACAGAGTACTAAAGAGGGGAGCATGTTTCACTGACGACATCACGCTTTTCTTGCATCTTCGTAGGCTTGTGGTTAGCAGCACATATTATGCTAATGACTTTGTGGCAGCACATTTAAAATATCCGCCAGTTTTCCAGAGATTGAGTGCAGATGAAGAGATGCAGTACCCTGACATCGCCGTCCATCCCCCACAAATCCCGGCAGGCAAGAGCAGGTATAGGAGGCCCCGCCTGTAAAACTACACTGAGCGCGCTCAGGAACATCGCAGTCATGGCTGCCCTCCTGGCAGTGATCAATGAGTCGGTCCGTTTCTGAAAAATACATTCGCAGGCACAAGCACGCGCACACAGGAAATCACCCCATAAAGACACACACACATGCACACACACATAAAACCAAAAATATAAAAATATATGCACACACCATTAGTCCATTAACTCATATATACACACAATTAGCTCATAAAGACACACAACAACTCATTACTCCTTACTAATATAGTGGCACAACATTACAATATTACCAAAACATTGCAGAAACATTATGTTGAAAACACAAGTGGAGTAATACATGGCTCGTACCAACGCAGGTGCGTCCATCTGTAGCAAACTGGTACCCGTCAGCGCACTCGCATCGGAAGGTTCCGGGCTGGTTACTACACAGCGCATTGGGTCCACACACCTGAGGGTTCTCTCTGCACTCATCCACATCTGTGGGAATTTCATCACTATCATCAATATCATTACCACTAGTATCGACATCCTCATCACCACTGTCAACATCATCACGCCCTTTATCACTGTCAACGGCATCATTATTACACCACAGTGGCAGCTGGTGAACTGGCGATAGGGGAGGCTCAAAACCATCCCTTAAAATTTACGATTGGTTACGACCTGTTTTCAATCATTCATTTAAATTACTGTTACAGAAACTCCGAAGACTCTCAATATTGTCAGGTGTGGTCAGTTTTCATTTATAACGCATACAATTACAACTACGGACTTCTCAAGCTTTTCTTTATTCAGGGATTGGAAGCAGTGCATCTGTTTCGCGATCCTTAAAATGAAATGAGATCATTTGAAACGTATTTATGCAATTCCATTGCCTCCAACCCCTCCAGTGCACAAGAACTTCAGTTCTGCGCAAGAATCTCTTGCATATCCGTTGATTACATAATTGCTGACTACAGCAGAGGAACGTAAACATGCCACTTAAACTCACACCGAATGCGTGAGAGTTGATAGGTATGCGTTATAAATTAATACTGGACACACCTGATAATGCTGAGAGTTTTCGAAGTTTCTGTAATGGTAATTTAAATGAATGATTGAAAACAGGTTGTGACCAATCATTAATTTTAAGGGATTGTTTTTAGCCACCCCTATTGCCAGTTCACTAGCCGCCACGGTTAGACCATCAACATAATGAGTAGTATTGACATCATTTCTGTTGATAGCACTATTGAAATTTATGAGATATTTATGATAAAATATTTATAAATGAACTGTCTGATATTGCCTGCAAGGAACAGTTCGACAACAATCGGTCAATCGCGACATTTGACATTTGACCATCCTTATCCGCCCATCAGGAGATCACCTAGAGCAGGGGTATCAAACTGAGGCGTAAACGGGCCAAGAGGCTGCAGGTCTTCAATCCTACCAGGCAGAAGCTCACCTGAAAGCACTGATTTAATCAACTGAGCTAGGCCTGCACAACTGATTAGTTGTATCAGGTGCGCTTCTGCATTGTTGGAGTGAAAACCTGCAGCCTCATGGCCCGTTTACGGGTCAGTTTGACACCCCTGACCTAGAGCTTTTACACAGAGACAAACCGAGCATGTATCGTGTGGGTCTCTCGGCCTTCCAAAACACCATCTCAGGGCTACGATAACAGATATTTTCCTAGTAGCACAGGACAACTCAAAATGAACTTCCCTTACTGCAGATGTTTTAAAGATAACATCTTAGCTGTTTAGAGGGAGATAGGAGCACTTCCCTTCCAACCAGGAAATGGTCTTACAACGCCTTCAGACAGAAAGCCTCCTAAGCAGTTGGAGTGATCCCATTCAGAGCTCTGAACTGCATGTTTATACAGACACTTCATTAGAATTGGGGGAGGAGCCATCACAGTGTCCCTATCTACAGACAGAACAGACTTCCCAGAGGAAGTTAAATGGCAACTTAATTAGCTACATTCAAACTCAACAGCCTGTCAGCTAAATGGCCAAATAAGCTATCAAAATGGTTGAGATTACACAAATTTAAGCGTCATTTGCACCAATGAAAACAGGTTCCACAAAGTGGCCACAGCACTGGACCTTGCTATGATTTCACTGACCCATTCATCCAAAGCATAAAAACTAAGATAGCACCCAACCCCCAGGAGTAAACTGGGGCCCCACAGCTGATTGGTCTTCCTGTGATAACTGGGAACCAGCAAACTTCCCCAACCAGGCAAGCACCACAGTACTAATCTACAGACAGTCCCAACAGTTTTACCCGATTTATCTTCCATGCTCCTGTGCCAAGGTGACCTACCGTAACACCTGCGTCCGTCTCCAGTGAACCCAGAGCCGCACTCACAGGTGAACTCGGATCCTTGTCCAGGGCGGCAGACGGCGTTTGTGTCGCACCCGTGCCGGCCGGTGAAGCAAGGGTTCTCCTCCGGCTGACCGCCTAAACATGGCAAACCACAAAAATTCCTCTTAACCCAGAACACAAAATACAAAAATTGCTATTCAAAGTGGAATATGAGTGACAAAAATTCTAATTCAGGCCTAAACACAATCTCTAAACACTCCCATTCATATCTGACCACAACCCAAAATAATGCCCCATCACACCCAAACATAAACCGAAAAAATTTCATTTAACAACTGAACATAAACCATGAAAAGTCCCAGACTTGAGTAGCAACCAAAAAAATTCCCATTCACACCTGAAAATTAGATCACATAATCTTGTATTCTAACATTAACACAAACAAATAAAAACTTTACTTCACAGCTGAACATAAACCATGAAAACTCCCATTCGCACCTGAACACAAAATTTACCATTTGCACCAAAACACACATCATGAAAACTCCCAGTGACACCTCAATAATAACCACAAAAACTCCTGTTCATACTGGACCATAAGCAATAAAAACTCTCACTCACACCTGGAACGTAAACCACAAAAACTACAATTCACGCATGAACATAAATGACGAAAACCTCACAGGATGTGTGCTGCATATTGTATACAACACAAGGGTCAACTGTATTTCAATTGCTCATGTTGCATCAAGGGGGCATACTGTATGTGGATAGAACAAAGAGTACATGGAAGGGTTTTCAAGGGTCGAGTATATTGCATGCAGATAGGCGGTTACCATTGATAGAGCCAATCTTATTGCTCATAGCATAGCGGATGAGCTGGTTGCCGGGGTCGTACAAGACGAAGACCTGGTCGACAGAGAGCTGCTGGGTGGGGACCATGCTCCGGCCGGAATCATCGTGAGGACAACCCTGGTACAGGATGGTCTGTCTCCACTGAAAGGTGCGGGTTTCCGTGGAGCCGTCCGGCAGTTCAAGCGTGTAGTCACGTGTAGCGGAAGATGTGATCACTGTATAGAACACGCAAGGGTCAAAGGTCATCCAATTTCATTTCTTTAGTCCAGTTTATTTGATAAGGCAGATCAGTGAAGAACAAATTCTTGTTTATAAGGGTGAAATTCAGCATAAATTCTGGGAAAAATGGTTGCAAGAACGAGTGGGTGCGAGAGAGAAATGGGGGTAAAGCCTGCAGAGCAGTTTCGGGGTTTCGGACCTTCCGTAAGGGCCCAACAAAATCAGAATCCCCAACCTGGGGCTTGAACCAGCAGCCCTGCAGTGTTGCTCAATTACATAAATGACAAGGCTGGCTAACAGCACCATATGTGAAGCCGAATGAAAGATGGTAGCTGTGTAAGATATTAAATCCAACATCCACACTAAAACAGCTCATAATGGCTATAAACCAGGTGCAAACAGCCTGATGGCTGAGGGCTCTGCCAATGGTGAGCAGATCTGGATTATAATAAAAACACTCAGCAGGCTTGTAGACGAACTCTGGCAAATGCATACTTGCTCACAAGCATAATGGCTGCAGCTCTGACTAAGATAGTATTAATCCTATCTGCTCCAAATATTTTATTATTGTGAAATCTGCGATGCACGCAGCCAAGTTATGTTTGGCTAATGGCCTCTTACAGTGCTACATCTGGACCACTGAGCAATAATTATCATAATACAAACACAGAAGGAATTTAAGCTGAATTCAGAAACAGTACATTCCCCTTTGAGACTGCTGTTGAATTTTTGCAAGTATAAACATTCAATGAGGCGTCGCAATCTCAGTAGAGCACTATATGACAACAAAGTCCTCAAAATTTCTTCTAAGCTGAAATTTGGTTACAAATAAAACAGGGAATCCTCTAAAGACACTGGTATAGTATTTGTCAAGTATAGTATATATGAAGAGTTTGGTTCCAAAATGCAATATATCCATTTTAGTCACTTTGAGTAAATCAGCTTTTTCTATGTTGGGGCCTATTGCATTTTCTAGAAAAACACAAACTTTGACCATGAAAAAATACACCATATGGTTTGCATTTCTAATGACGGTTTTTGCACCATGGTAAGAAACCCAGGACTATCACTCTATGGTATTATCTCAATTTTTGTAATTTTGGCACTTATTGTGTTTTGGAACCAAACTCTTCATATCAAGTATATAGTACTTGGCATTTACCCTTTTCATTATCTGTTGTTACTGCCGTATAGAAGAAACGCCAATCGTTCCTGAGCTTTTACAGATGCGTTGGCTTGTGTTCAACATGCAGCCGAGAACACAGATGTTTCACCAAGTATATAAAGAATTTGAGTCACAGACAAGAGCCAAAATGCAGCTGCAGTCTTCTAATACTGAATGTAGCAGTGGTTTTACACCACATGATACATTAGACCTAAGGCTACGTTCACTCTTACATGTTTTCATTTCAAAACTCATAACTTTTCTGGTGTTTTCGTCAGGGATCTACATTACTCCAGCGTTTTTGAACCCTTAAATCTGCTGACGCTGCTGACCTCCATTTTAGAACTTTTTCAAACTTCAGGATTTATGGTGGATGGGCCGAAAGGGGGGATTTGGGAAAACGATGATGTACTGAAGACGATCTGCTTCCTGTTTACACCGGCAGATTCTGGCCCAGCGTGCGCGAATGGACATGTGATATGCGTTTTCAGGCATTTTAGTAGGGATGGAGATTATTTCTGAAATGGCCCAACAACGCTCTGTGTGGACAGAGATTATTCTCATTCTAACCTGCCATTTTGAAATGAAAATGTATTGGAGTGAAGGTAGCCCAAGTGTTAGGCGTTGCTCCACAGTAATATCAGGTGGTGTAATTAGACTCAGCTCTGCTATCGTGCTTGATCTTGATTTGGACTTACGGTTGTTGCCGTAGTGGTAGATTTCGGAGTATGGGTCAATATGCACGCTGGTGCCCGGGGGAACCTCTGGCACCGTGCCCACCAGCTCAGTGTTGATGATCAGGTGATCGTGCTCATCAATGCCCCTAAACTCCTGTTTGATTGTCAGTTTCTCATTACCGGGAAGGAAGGTCACTTCAGCCTGCCGCATAAACTCCCCGCCTGGAGAGAAAGAGAGAGAGAGAGAGAGAGAGAGGAACAGAAGGATGGATAGAGTGAATGGCGAAAGGTTGGGGACAAAAAGATTTGGAGAGCTAAAATGTCGCTGAAGGGGTTTTGGGGTGATAGTGAGTCAGGCTGCAGAACTGTACACAGAGCATACAGAGGGCAGCTCAGTAAGTGGTATGTCTTCAACGGCAAAAGCTCATTGAAGCTCACTGTGTTTACATAGCTGGGGCACATGATGTAAATATCCTGCGCTCTTCAGGGAAAAGGTCTGGGAAAGTGTGAGTAACACACTAACACAGACATCATGGGTAAAACCTCGATCAGAGACAAGCAGTACTCAGTGTGGGAATAGTGTAATCGCTGATCTATAATGCTGAAGGGCTCTCCCGGGATAATTCAGCACCCAGGTCAAGGTTAAGGTTACACAACAGTAATGGAGGGCTAGAGTTACGGTTAGGGTTAGACTACAATAAGGGTTAAGGTTAGATTACAGTAAGGGTTAGGGTTGGACGACAGTAAAAGTTGGAGTTCACAAGAGGGGTTAGGGGGTTAAGGTTAGATTACTGTCAGGGTTAAGGTGAGACAACAATAGTGGTTAGGGTTAGATCACAGTAGGGAGTTAGTGTTAAATTACAGAAAGGGTTTCTGTGAGACAGCAGTAAGGGTTAGTATTAGACTACAGAAAAGGTCAGGGTTAGATTACAGTAAAGGACATGGTTAGATTACAGTAAAGGTTAGGGTTGGACGACAGTAACGGTACAGTATGAGTTAGGGTTAGATTATAGTTCTGGTTAGGATTAACACAACAGTAAAGGTCAGGGTTAGATTACTGTAAGGGTTAGGGTTAGATTACAGCTAGCGTTAGTGTTAGACGACAGTAAGGGAAAAGATTAGGCTACAGTAAAGGTTATGGTGAGGTAACAGTAAGGGTGATAGTTAGATTACTGTAAAGGGTACAGTGAGATTACAGCTCGGCTCACGGTTAGCCGGGTTCTCTTACCAATGATGCTGAAGCCGTTCTTGTGGCCAGGCTGCTGAAGGGCGAAGGCCCAGCCAATGACGCCCCCTAGCGAGGAGAGAGGAAGCAATGCGGACCCCAGGCCGGTGGGGATGGTGCTGATGGCGACGTACGCGCGCCCGTCATTGGCAACCACGTAGGAGTGCAGGTCATTTCCACTGAGCTCCACCGGCGTGGGGGAGGAGCCGACAAAAACCCGCCCACTCACCTTTCCGTTCATCCGCTGCGGCTTGCCTGCCAATCATAGCCGGAGTAACATCACTCCTTGACGACAACAAAACACCGCATAATACACAGGGCCACGTTTCGCAAAGCAGGATTACTGGGTTGGCTGGATAACTGGACCCAGTAAAACCTAGAGCAGGTCTTTTGACATCACGCTCAAGATTTCAGAGGGTTTGGGTATAAATGGGTATAGTTATCCAGCTATCCAGCTTCCTTTGGGTACATCTCAATTGCCAAAAATATTACTTCCATTTTTCGACTCAGGTCTTCTGCTAATACTTCCATAAAGTGAAAGGAGACGAGAGAAGGACAGCCAACCATGTGACAAAAGAGCTCCTTATTATGAGGGGAAGTGACATCATTGTAAAGTTGAGTGTTGAAGACAACCTACCTTCAGCCACACATTGCTTGCCGTTGCCATAGTAGCCTGGCCGGCAGTGGCAACAGTAGCCATTGGGGTAGTCTCGGCAGTCGGCAAAGGCGGAGCACTTTTGCCTGTTGTTCGCACACGTCTCAAAGTTGTAGGAAAACACTTAATGGAAATAAAAAAAACATTTGGTCAGAGAGAATGTCCATGAGAAAGTGCCATGTTTCATGCAGATGACTCGAAATCACATACTTCAGGGCTGCCTGCTCCTAGAGATTTACTCTTCAATCGGTTTTCGCTCCAATGCCAACAAAACAAGCCTCATTATATAGCCAGATATCTTGCTGGGCCTCACCTTTAAAATTAGAATTGAAGCTCTACAAGACTGAGATTTCAGTAACAGGGCGCCTTCCAAGTTTTCAGCCCTTTGCTAAATAGCAAAATTCATAGCCCTATATGGTAAATAGAACCAGCAACCACAAAGTATAAAGACAAGCTTGCTCATCCAACGACACCACATCGCTCACTAGCCCAACAATGCTACCTGCGGCTGACTATCTCAAACTATGCAACTCTACCTCACTAGCTCAACTATGCAACACTACCTTACTAGCCCCACTATGAGACACGACCTTGCTAGCCAAGCTCCATAAGACCAGCTCACCAGCTTAATTGTGCTACACCAGCTCAAAACTATCCAATACTAGCTCATTTGCCCAATTATGCTACACCACATCACTCGCCTGACCATGCTAAACTAGCTCATTAACCCAAATATGCTTCACCACCTCACTGGCCCAGCTCCACCACATCAGCTCACTAGCCCAATCATGCTACCCCAACTCACTAGCCAAACTATCAACACTGTCCTAAAACCAAGAACTATACAACTTTTCTGCATTTGAAGAATCTAGCCAAGCTCAGTGGAACAAATCAATTAAAACTATTAGCATAAAGTCCGCCAATCTGCGTCGTCAGGCAGGCTCAAATACACCAGGTGAGATCAATAGAGCAGAGAAAAGTATTTAAATCTGAAGCTGATACTTCAGTGATGGGTCAGACCCCAGCACTGAACAGGAGTTAGGCCACACGCTCTCACCATCTACATTGATGTCGCCGTCGTCCACCACCACCACCTCTGGGTTCTGGGGCTGGAACTGGACTGGCTGCACCGGGACCGAGATTACTGGTTCCACCTCTTGCTCTGGGTCGACCGGTTCTTGCACAGGGTGGACCTGGAGGGGGTGGTGAGCGACTGGGTCCTCGTCAGGCTCCTGTGGTTGTGGTTCCTCTGGGAGGGAGGGGTAGATGGGTCTTTGGGGCTCCACTGGGTCTGGCTCATATGGGGGGTACTCTACCACCTGGACAGGGGGGTCTGGGCGCCCCTCCTCTTCCTCACCGTCCAATTCCTTCTCCTGGGGCCTTTCCCTGGGGGGCTCAGTCACCTCACCGGGGGCGATGGCGGAAAAATAGGGGCTCGTGCCAATCTCATATACCCACACACCCGGTTTTCCAGAGTTGGTCTGCCTGAAGAGACGGCAAAATGAAACCTTGATTCCTTATCTGAAAACAGCCTAAAACACTGCAGGCCTACTACAGTGGGTCCCATGGTTCTCTTTATGCTATTATTTACACAATTCAATTGAATAATGCTTGTGCATTGAGGCAGACGAGGCTTTGAACAGGGAAAATCATGAAATGGCTGTAATTCTGGGACGGTACATTCTGCATGGATGCAAATGGCAAACAATGTTATTTGGGGGTATTTATATCCGTATGGAGCTAACAGTGTGAGAATTAGAGCCATTTAGCATTGCACCTCAGCCCAGACACTCAGAAACTGCACTGTTCGTGGCTTGGGAGCTTCAGTATGGTGTAAGTAACTGCACACGTCAGTCACATTAAAAGCTAAGTAATGGAGACCGTAGTTGAATAACTTCAAGTCTTACTCAGACAGCTTCCTGACGGACTCATCTTCATCGGTGGTGATGCGATAGTACGGGCCCTGACGCGTGCTCCAGATCAGGAACTTAACCAGCCCTTTCGCAAATCCCGCCTGCAGGGGCACAGTCCTGCCCTCTAGAGGCGTGGAGAGGAACTGCATGCCATCAGTGGGATACAGCAGAATGGCATAGGAGGCCGTCTCGCTGGAGGCTATGAGCAGCTGGAAGGTGTTTCGCTGTGAAAACCGCAGGAGGATCAGTGCGTTATACTCCCTCAAGTCCAGCTAAGCAGAAGTACACTCCTGTAGCCACGCCCACAAACAACTAGGCATTCACCATAAGAGCTGTCGGAGCCTTTAGAAAGCTGTACCCTGCCTGCGAAGCCCCAAAACAGTCTGTCTACAAGCGCTGCTTGCCATCTCGCGACCTGAGAATTACAGGGTTCTAACTGACATTTTGGTCAACATTGAGTTAACTTTTGCTCATAATTGGTAAAAAAAATTGTTTGATATAATGATTAAGTATGGGTATTCAATTAATTTGTTAAATTGGGTTCAGATCAGAATTACAAAGTTCCAGTTCCCTAAGTGTACACTGTGCGGCCAAACTTTGCAAGCAAAGTCCTCAAAACTGTATAAATGTTAGTTAGAACCTGAAATTCCAAGGTCCCGGTCTGTACTCCCGAACCCCCCAAAATTTCTCTCTTCATATAAAAACCCTGCCCCAAAATGACTTCCTTTGCCTTAACTTAAACCCTCTCCTAAAATGGTTACCTAAATCTTAACCTAAACCCCATCCCAAAATAATCCCCCTCACCTTAACCAAAACTCCACCCCAAAATGATTCCCCTTAATTGGACCCCCACTGACTCTAAAATGCCCTCCCCACTCACCTGCTGACCAGCTGAATTTTGAGGATCATGGGGAGCCACGCTCGTCCACGTGACGACCAGCGTGTGGTGCGGCTGCACAGGTTCGTCCTCGGGGAACGCTTGGTTGATGTGCTCGGCGGCTTTCTGGAGGATGGCAGGGCTGGAGTCCTGACGGTGATACACCTGACCCAGCCCATCGCTGGTGTCCAGGTCACCCACCAGGGCGGCGATCATGCCCACACTAGCAGGCATGTTCCCCAGGTACTCTGCCTCCGCAGCCGGAGACGCAACAGACACAAACCCATTGGTGTTGATCTATAGAGAGATTTATAAAGTTCTGTCAGGTACACTGTGAGTTCTGCACATCGAACACGTGTCCAAGTTATTTCAGCATGAAACCGCCCAGGATTAAGCCAGAGGAGTTTCGACATACTATTCGACATAGTATTCGAACATACTATTCAACAAATCTTTCTGTTCACTGTTACATTTACGAAGATCTTATTGTTCACCATTGCATTCAAACAGAACTTACTGTTCCTCATTACATTTAGGTAGATCTTACTGCTCACCATAACATTTACATACAACCCCATTTCCGAAATAGTTGGGACAAAGTGTAAATTGTGAATAAAATCAAAACGCAATGACTTCCAAATCACACCAGCTAGTATTTTATTCAGATAACATAGCAAATGTTGAAACTGAGAAATTTTACCATTTTATCCACAAAATGAGCTCATTTCCAATTTGATGGCTGCTACAGGTCTCAAAAAAGTTGGGAGAGGCGCCTGTTTACCATGGTGCAGCATCCCCTCTTCTTTTTAACGCGGAATGGAGGCATCTGGGCATTTCGGAGACAAGTTTCTTGAGTTTAGCCATTGTAATTTGATCCTACCCGTTTACTACAGGCTTCCAGCTACTGGAGAGTTTTGGGTCTCGTTTGAAGGACTTTTTGTTTAATTACGCACTGAATGTTCTCAGTTAGTGAAAGATCAGGACTGCAGGCAGGCCAGTTCAGCACACGGACTGTTCTACTACGAAGCCATGCTGTTGTAATAGCTGCAGTATGTGTTTTTGCATTGTCCTGCTGAAATACACAAAGCCCTCCCTGGAATAGTTGCCGCCTGGAAAGAAGCATATGTTGCTCTGAAACCTCATATACCTCTCAGCATTCATGGTGCTTTTTGAAAAATGCAACATTTTTTGCCTGTGTCCCAACTTTTTGGGACCTGTTGCAGCCAGAAAATTTGAAATAAGCTCATTTTGTGGATAAAAATGTAAAATGACTCAGTTTCAACATTTGAAATGTTAACTATGTGCTACTGAAAATAACATATTGGCTCACGTGATCTGAAAGTCATTGCACTTTGATTTTATTCACAATTTAAACTTTGTCCCAACTATTTCAGAATTGGGGTTGTAGATCTCAATGCTCGCCATTACATTTACACAGATCTTACTGCTTGCTATTACATTTACACAGATCTTACTGCTTGCTATTACATTTACACAGATCTTACTGCTCACTCTTGCATTGACACCTATCTTAGTGCTCGCCATTACATTTATACATAATGTTCTGTTCGTCATTACATTTAGACAGATCTTACTGTTCGCTATTACATTTCGACAGATCATTTCACTGTTTGCCATGAAAGTCACATTTATCTAACTGTTCATCATAACGGTTTTATGGTTCACCATTACATTTCCACAGACATTGCTGTTCTTCATTGCATTTACACATATCTTTCCGTTCACCATTACATGTACACAAATCTTATTGTTCACCGTTGCACTCACAGAGCTGGTAATGGACCCAATAGGTTGAGCACCTCACTCAAGGGAACCAAAACCAAGAGAGCTGTAAACCCACAGCTGAATCCACAACGCTGCACTGCCACCCAATCACTGCTGAACAGTTCCGAACTTACCCAACTCATTCATACGTGTCATTCGCATTCTATTCACTAATAAGCAAAAAAAAAAAAAAAAATTAGAAGGCTTTGTCCAGCCATTTGTATTCCTTTAAATAAATACAGCACATTTTAAAGCAAATGACACAAATAAGGGTGCTTATTTCTACCCGTCTGACACATCATACTTCTAATACATGACTGGGCCTGTACTGTGCAGAATTTCAGTGTACGGTATATACTGTAATACTGTACTGTACCTCGCTGATGGAGTTCAGTCATGTCCCATATACTACACTGTACTCTCTTCAATGTTCTTTTTTTCCCATTCCTGACCTGCATTTCATTCAGACACTGGAATGTAATAAATGTAGGAGGATATGACAGCCATCATAGCAGTCTCTCTACTTATCACTGTATAATAACACAGCTGCCTGTCACTGCCCCGAGCCATGGAAACTTCCCCTCCCACTAAAGCATTCTGGGTAAGCAAACCACCCAAACAGTTTTCAGAGACCAAACTAGAGCTTTCCTGTACAGCATGACCTTTCCTTAGCCCCCACAGGCAGAGATCCCCTCCAGATTCTCTCTCAAACAGCCATAATTGCTTCTGTCTGCATGCCTGACATTTTCACAACTCAATTTTTTTGATTCATTCAAAAGTGCCGCATTCACTGTCTGACTGTAGGCTAACATTCTTAATCAGTTTTGACAGATCATTTGAAGATATTAATTAGGCTCGGATATCAGCCATTTTTAATTTTTCAAGCCTAAATGAGCCTCCACACCAGTCAGGCTTTTCTGATAAGAGCTCATGCCGAACCCAAGAGGCCCACGACACCTCTGGCCCAGAACCCGTGAGGAGCATTTAAAGCACAGAATAATGTGCCCCTTCCTCCACTGCCACTATCAGCAGAATCCTGGCTGAAATTCCGGAATCTTCCCACAGCATTCCCATCTCAGCTCCACCTGGGAATCATTCCCCCTCAGAAACTGCCAGAACACACTGCAGCGAGGCAAACCAGTACACTTTTTCAGCTGGACGCAACCTGTTACACACGTCACAATCCTCGTGTGAATCCCTTGTGTGTCTTTCACAATTCAGCAGCTTGCGTGTCTATTAAGTGTATGTGTGCAGTGATTGGTTCAGAGTGTCTCTCCCCTTCGGCCGAATCTCGTAATGCGTTTGTGCACTTTCAACGACGGCATAATGAGTACTTCAGCCCTCTGGTTCACGTGCAAGTTCCTGTATTGCAAATTCGCTTTCATGCAACTTATCCTAGTCAATGCTGCATTTGAAAACTCTTTCGTCTACATCTAATGCAACGAGTATTTTAGTAACAGCCTTTTCCCTAGAAGTCATTCTAATCATCTGGTTGATTTGGACAAGCTTCCAATCCTAATCAGAGATCTTAATCAAAGTTCCAAGTAACTCAATTCAAGCCTGGTCTTGTTTTTCTACTGAAGTCATCAAGAACAAGCTTCCAATCTTCATCAGGGTCCAAGACTGGGACCGCATTCTTGCTAACTTACCCAATTTGTTCTCCTAGTCCAGGCTGTTTGATAAAAGCTTCCAATCCTGAATTGGAGGCAGGACTGGGACCTCGTTCCCCTTAAGCAACCGTCTCCATCTTCAGAAGCAGTTCAGTTGTGATGGAGCCTGTGCCACACCTGGCAGCATCCCTGAAGCCTGGCCGGCGAAGGCAGCTCAAGCTTAGCCTATTACAACCCTGCTGAACTGTCTATTCACCGTGCGACTCCATCTCCGTCATCTTGTCTTGGGGTCCACCGCCAACCTCTACCGTATTGCTGTAAAAACTACCAGTTGGTTTGCGCTTCTGACTCTGCGCTGGATTCCTGGTGTGGACTATAACACTATAAGCATTTTGGACATAAATTTTGCAAATGTATCATTGCCAGTGGATTTCTACATGGACGGCGATATTTCTGATAGGTGTCATTGAAGATAAGCACGTTCCAACAACAGGTCTATGCCATATTGCATTGAACTCTCTGCGCATCGCTGCACGGTTTGGATTTACATTGTAGGCTGCTGTCCTCCAGTAATACATTGTTTCTTCCTTTTAATCCAGGTGAGAATACACTAATGATTCCACATTTTTGAGCAGTTGTGTAGTTTGCGTCACTCCACACGCGGAAGTGTGTAACTGACAGGCTGTTTGAAGAGGGACTCTGGGTACAAAGAGGAACAGGTGAGACCTGACAGGAGAATTAGGGACCCTGGTAGAGAGGGGGAGGGAGGAGGAGAGAAAGAGAGAGTGAGAGAGAGGGAGAGAGAGAGAGAGAGGGAGAGAGAGAGAGAGAGAGAGAGCAAAAGAAGGAAACGGATGCGGAGGGTAAAAACATGTGGTGCGCTGGACTGATGTAAAACGAATTAGGTTACGGCCTGTCACAATGAGTTAGACCAGCCCAGCCTACTATGTCAGTGTTGGCGAGTAAATGTGCATGTGTTTGTGTGTGAGAGGGGTGTAATTAGTCCTGTGCATGAACACTCCAGACCACCACCACCCCACCCCCCCACCAGTGAAAGTGACACCATTAAACAGCAGGGCAGAGGCAACAAACAAAGAGCTCTTTTAGTAACACACACATTCCTACATGCACTGTGCAGTGTCCTACCTTAAACCAACACACTCACACGCACACTCACACACATACATACAAACATAAACAAACTTTAAGCCTACGCAAACACATGGACATACAAAAATTTGCACATATGCAATCGCATATTCCAGCAAAATCCGGTGACTATCCTCACTTAAACCAGGAGATACACCTGCACAAGAAACACATGTGCGCACTCATGTTTCGGTCTCCTGCGGACTGTGAAACACACACTCACTCACATTGCTGCAAGCTCCCAACACTGTCCTCGCTTAAACCAGGATTTACACGTACTCTCACACACACGCACTCATGCGCACATGCTCAATCACGAACACACTCAAACACTCACTGACACAAACACACACACACACACATATAGCATTGTACTTTTATCGTTGTAAAGGACATTACATCAACTTCCATTCATTCTTTCGGTGTCTCAACAGAATTTTCCGAATCTTAACAATAAGCACTGTATGCCTAACCCAAACACATTCCCTGACCTTAACTAATAAGTCACAATCAGCCTTTGTCGTTGTGAGAATATATGAAAATATCCTCACTTCCAAATAATGTCCCCACTCTGTGGGGAAAAAAAAACATTCTCTAAATCTCACTTTGTAGCATGTACGAGAACACACACTTACACACACACACACACACACACATACGCACACACACACAAACAGATAGATTCCCAAAAGCTGTGAGTGGTGTCCTCGTATAAACCAGGACTGCTGGCCATTCAGACAATACTCTGATCCTTCCGCACATGCAGAGCAGAACATCCTCTCACATCTGGAGTGGGGGTCGCGCTCGGCTTACAGCCTCGACCTCCTCCTGACTGAGACAATATCCTAACGTTCGCTCAACTGTCCTCTCTAACCCTGGTAAAGAGAGCAGCTGCTTGTTTTAGATGACCGAGATCAAATGAACACCTTATGTCATCACTGAGGCATGACTGTTTAGCATCAAAGAGCCGGCCGGAGCACATCTGAAACAAGCAATTAATATAAAATATATACTGCCTGATACGGCACGCTAATCACTTGCATACGCAGCATTCGGCAGATTGTAACCATGCAGTTCTTTACGATAAAACATTACTGCCTGATAAATCATGCTAATCACCAGCAGACGCAGAATTCAGCAAATCATGACGATGCAGTTATCTGTGGAACATTAGTGCTGAATACAGCAGACTATACCCTGCATACGCAGCATTTAGCGCATCAGAACCACTTACTTATCACTATAAAACACAATCACCTGGTACAACATGCTAATTACTTGCATACACAGCAATCAGCACATCTGGGCCAGGTCACACGGTAATGGAGTTACAAAATTGGTGTATTCCCCATCATAGCTCCAGAACTAAGTAAGACAGAGTTACAATTTAAATGGCTTTGTGTGGTCTTCCCTATTACTTCAAAAAACAAAATAGCTAAGTTTGTTCATTTGACTTATTTTGGGTGAAAACGGCAGAAATCTGGTCAGTAACGGAGTGACAAATTTGTAACTCTGTTCCCGACCAGTTTTTTTTGCCGTTTTCACCCAAAATAAATCAAATGAACAAAATTAACAATTTTTTTTCTTTTAAGTACTCAGGAAGACCTACACAAATCCATTTAAATTGTAACTCTATCCTACTTTAGTTTTGGATCTATGATACAAAAAACACCAATTTTGTAATTCTGTTACCGTGTGACCTGACCCATCTGCAGCAAGCAGTTATCGTTACTAATCATTCTTGCCTGATGCAGCATGCTAATCATCTTGCAAACACAGAATTCAACATATCAGAAGCATCCACTTATGATTATTAATTATTGCTGCCTGATACGGCATGCCGATCGCGTGGATACACAGTAATTAACAACTCATATCCGTGCAGTTATCACTACAAAACATTACTGCCTGATACAGCATGGTAACCACCTTACAAACTCAACATTCAGCGCATCAGGAGCAATGAAGTTATCTCTATTCATAATTGCTGCCTGATATAGCATGCAAATCTCTACATTCATAGCATTCAGCATATGAGAACCACACAGTTATCACTATGAAACCTTACTACCTGATACAGCGTGGTAATCACCTGCGTATATAGTATTCCATCAGCACCACACAGTTATCACTATAAAACATGACTGGCTGATACAGCATGCTAATCACTCGCATACATAAAATTCGGCACATCGGAAGCAAGCAGTTATCACTGTAAAACATCACTGATGCAGCATGCTAATCGCTGGCATACACAGCATTCCTGTACTAGCGGCGCAGCTGTGCAGACCACTCCAGGAGGAATTAGAACCTACAACCTCCTGACGACCAGCCAAATTCCTTCAGCGCTACATCATGCCCTGACGGTCAGAATCTTGGTCTGCAGTACAGCCGCTGCCGCACAGCACTTCAGTGCAGGTCTACAGGCCCCAGCCTGCCTCCTGCCATCGTCCTGCTCACAGGTGTGAATGTCTGAGTGACACTAATTACGGGCAAACAGCCCTGAATTCTACACGCATTCCAGGCTATCATTTGACATGAACATTTGAGGAAAAGTAGAGAGGTTTCCTAAACATAAGTGAGAGAAAAATAAAGAGAAAGGGAAGGAGAGTGAAAGTGTGTGAGTGTGTGTGTGGGTGGGTGAGAGAGAGAGAGAGAGGAAACTCCTGTCCAGAGCATGTTTGTTTGAAGAAATGCTAAACTAAAGTTTGAAGTGGACCAGCTGTGTAAACTGACCCTGTAGGACCTTACAGAGGCCCAGCTGAAAAAAAAAAATCCATTACTACAGTACTGTCAGCACAGACAGGACAATGTTTAAACAACAGTATTTTACAGTATTTTCCCCATAGACAGGACAATTTTTGTGTGAGACTGTTCCAACTAACCCCTACACAGACACACACAGACACACACTTTACAATATACTGCACATTTCCCATGAAGGAATTGTTGGACTCCAGCTGTGTAATTCACAGAGCAAGAAGCAGGGTAGGCCTGCCGGCTGCTAATGCTAACGCTAGCAGCTCTGGAATCAACTTCCTTACCAGCTGCTTGCGTACTGCTTACAACAACACGTGAGATCATTAGCACACACAAAAAAAAAACAATGCTAAAATAAGGGGGAAATGCTAACAAATACCACTGCAGAGCTAAAGGAGATCCCTGTGGAGGCCACCTGCGCTCCCTTTACCTCCAATGGAGACTCTAAATCACTCAAACCACAGAGGAAGAAAACGAGCTCCAGAAGCACATAAAAATACCAAATTACTAGTACATGTTCACCACACAGTAGATGAAAACTGCAGGTGAAATTTGTAGTATGTCTAAATCCTCTGAATAGATCAAAGTGCAGGCGAGAGATACCCAGATGGATTACTGCAGTCAACAGAGGTCTGCCGTATGCGAACAATGGATGTTACGCAATCCCATGAGGCAACAGGAGTGAAGATGACCATACGGTGCTGATGAATGCACAATGGACCTACAATAGTGATGTTAAGTAGCACGTATCAAACCAAATTTAGTATGTATTTAATATGCTATTCCGACTCTCCCTAGGTCCCAGTCAATATAAATGACTAAAGTCAGTAAATGACTGAAATCAGTAAATGACTTCAGCAGAGTCTTCTGCGCGACTGTGATCTCAAATGCGCACTCTTGCGCAAACAATTATTCCGCAGATGTACTGTACAGTTTATACTCACTGCTTGTTCAAAAAAAAAGCGTTCTTTAGACATAAACAAACACTACGAGTGGATTAGTTTTACAGCAGTAAATACAATTTAGCCAGAAATAATTGTTATAACTCTAACTGATGAAGCGTGTAGCTTCTCACTATTTAACAAATCATGTCAGAAGAAGTGTCCCGTAGTGGCAGAAAAGATGTTACTGTATTTCAAAAGGGGCAAATTATAGGCCTCCATCCAGAAAAAAAAAAAAAGATGAATGAAGAAAACAAGTATAAGGAATCATTTTCACACACGAATTGGCCGCCACAATGTCCTGACCTTAACAACACTGAAAGTCATTGGGATGCGCTGGAGATGACCATAGAGTGGTTCAACTATCTTGTTTTCAAAACAAGATTTAAAGCCAAAGATTAATGCAACTCTGATTGAAAATTAATGTTCAGACGTAGCATCCCACACGGAAAGAACCTAAATAAACGGATAGGTTTTAATATAGGGCCAAATATAGGTTTTGCATATATGCGACATACATAAAAGTACATAAAATTGGCCATTTTCATATATCATATGAATATATAATGTACATATATTTGTACATATATACCTATAATATATGAAAAAGGTCAATTTAATGTCTATATTACAACCTAAATGTCTGTTTATTTTTTTGGCATCTCCAATCCCACCTGAATCTGGGATATCCAATTAGAGAACTATGTGCTAGTACTTAGGCTTTTACACAAATGCAATACCATACCAACAATTCACATAAGTGTACACAGCTCATGGCTCTCCTCCAAAGCCCTCACTTAGCTAATTTTCATTGAGTGACATATCACGAGCTCAGAACAAGGGCAGAGGTTACACTAATAGAATGAGTGGTCAGAATCTTTTTTATGAGGGCCCGTCTGGCCAACAAGAGATGCCTAGGGGAGCTATAATCTACATATCCCTTCCCAGCAGGCTCTTCCTAATTTTCATCCATGTTGCGCATTGGCCAATTGTGCGTTACTTCTGAAAAGAGCTGCCGTACACTGCTGGTTGATACGAGGCGAGGATTAAAACCTATATGTTTATATAGGTTCTTTCCGTGTGGGAATTTAAGAATCCTTGTTATTTCATCCCTGTAGGAAGAAGTCTGGGACCTTTAGTAGCTGTACAAGCATCTCAGATAAAAGACAAGCGTCGTTCATTAAAACTGTGAACAGAAATTTAGACTTTGTCTTCAAATTCATTAACCACACTGAAATGCTCAAATAGATGTGGGGATGAAAATGACTTCTGAAAGGCATGTTTACTTGAATGTATGTTCTTCTATGTACTTTTATTTTGTTATTTTTGTTTTATTCTGCTACATTTAGACTAAGGACCTCTGAACCATATTCATCTAGAAACTGCATAGAAGATAGAAAACATTGCATTTGGTGGAGGTAACAGTGTTGTGTATTACATTTCAGTGGATGTGTATGAGCTGTAATGATGTGAATCCAATTTTATCTAATATGACGAATCTGACAGTGACTTAAACTTGAAAAAATGCTTAATTGAATAAATAAATATAATCAAACCATTTTGTTTTTATACATTTCCGTCTCTTCCACAATAAACAACTGAATCTTCATAGAATGGAAATAAGTATGGGCAAGAAAGAATTGATGACCCTGTTATTGTTAATGTTTCAGGAAACAAATGTAACGAGTAGTATTAGATATTTGTGTTGATATCATAGCTTTTTGTCTGCTCTCACTTGCCTAGTTAATAATGACTGGTTTACACATAACGTGCCGTTGTCCCAGGTCAACATGTATTTAAGATCAAATGTGATGCCAATTTCACGTGTTCACATGCGATTAATTATTGTGAGAAATTCTTGTTATTTCTGTAAGGGACTTTGGACTAATATGCAGATACTACCTTGAGAATAAAAATATGAGCTAGGCATCATGTATGACTTTCGCAAAAGTGAGATATCAGCTATACTATAGGTATGACAAACAGAACCTGCCACTGGGTATATTAGCTATATAGAAGACCTATATGCCCTCTATAAGCTCATATATGTACCTGAATTTGGCCTATATGTGGCATATATGCGCATATATGTTCATTTAAATTCATTCCATGTGGGATACCTTCATCAAAACAAAGACGAGACTAATTTGCACTGTAATCAAAGGTTATATAGGCTGCAACTAAATATTTGACTCTGCAACTTTTTTTTGGACAGGATCTGCATAAAAGGCTGTGATTCCTACTGTGGTCATATGATATTGGTCATATGACACATACTTGCAGCAAATCAACAATCTCTTACCTATTGTTTTGAAATCCTATCCATCTAGGTATAAACCCCAAATAATGATGAACATAGCTGTAACTGTTCAAGTCAATCAAGGAGACCAGCTTTCATCAGTATTCCTTGAACTACATGTGTGTGGCAAACCACAGTACGCAGAGGAAACCCACAAAGCGTCAGGGAGAAATACTGCCTGCTCACAGAAAGCCCCAGTGCTAACCACTGCACAACTGTGCTCTAAAGAACTCTCACCCTTCGAAATGCCTGCACCAGCCTGGAGAGCACGCATGTATAGGGAACTCTGGCTATGCCTGCAAACACCTGATATCACTTAACACTAATATGCCCAGCTGTCCAATCAGGGCATGACAGAAAACACTCAGTGGGACAGGAAGCCCCGGGCAGGAAATGATGATAAGAGCCACATCCTGGGAAAAAATATATATATAAACAAACAGACAGACCCCAGAGACACAGAACAGAAGTGGCGTCTGGATGCGCGGAAGACAGGAAGATGGGCTGATAAGCCTGAAACTGAGGTTCTGGATCTGATGAGAGCACCTGATGAACTGCAGTCAGCAATTCTTTTAGTCAGGGCTGATGGGATGGAAGGTGGGGCTGGGTCTTCAACTTGATATCAAAAATATATATAATATAAGATGATGTAACCCCTCTTAAATGTGATTACAAATTTGCCAATGAAAGCCATTTGTAGACTATACAGCAAGTCGACAAGATACCATAAAATACCGATTCTGGCACCTTTAAACCAACATGCACCAGAGCATTGTTGTCGCAGAAAATGTTCATTAATGAGGGGCATGTACCGTTTCCGAACATCAAACACGCAATTAGAGCAGGGACTGCGTTTCTCATTTTGAGAATGATTCGCATGGGAAAAAAGCGGGGACCATCCGACCGGCACAATGGAGAGGTTGTGTGCCAGAGACTTTGCGGTCACCGTCTCTATTGTATTCAGAAAATCAGCCAAACTGCAAAGGGGCCGTGAGGACCATGATCAAAACGTAAGTGACAGGGAAACCGCATCGGCTCTGTGATGTAGACACTTGAAACGCTGAGATTCAGAGGTCATTACGCAGCGGATGGTGTGAGGAGAGGGGGAAGGGCAGAGAGAGAGAGAGAGAGAGAGAGAGAGAGAGAGAGAGAGAGATTCACCAGTGAGAAATTAGCGGCTAAAATCGGAACTATCATTTGAGTATTAATTTATGTCAGTTGCAGAGCTGATGCCAATCTGAAACAGACCTATTTATCCATGTCTCTCCAGTGAGAATAAAATCTATAAAGATTTTGACATGGTAGTACCAATAAAAAGAGCTGAACTTCCTACATGGTTCATACAATACGCATGTTTAACACCAAAACAGCCACAGCCTCTAAACCTGATATTCATGGTCCTCGATGCGCCGGAGTGCCAAATAGTGTAAACCATGCGCATCTCCTGGTCTGAGTTCAGGGACACTGCAGACTACAATTTATTTTACATTGAGATAATTCAGAGAATATTGATGAAAAAAATAAATAAACAACAGCATGTCCGTTCACTTTATAAAAACCGGGGCAAAAGGCAAAGATACAACTACCTTGCGTGGGCACAAGGTTCACTTCAGTCCCCAGAATAGATAAAAATTCAGGTCTTTTCGGGACTTTGTCCTTGCGTAAATCTCCAATAGATTAACTATGTATTCTACACCATGTCCAATGTGTCTGTAGGCTACTCCATAGAATGACAGCAGTATAGATGCGCTCATTTTATCAGTGCGAGGGGCGACCTCTAGCCATTTAAGGTTCAAGGTATGGAGATGAGTCTATCATATCTATACGACCTCTGTGCAAACATATTTGTCGCCGTGTCTCGCAACAATACCGCTGATGCTGCTCGAACACACTGATTGCCGGACAGTTACCCAACAGGCTAAATCAATATGTCAGGGCAAGTGAACCCAAAGTGGAATACCAGAAATATGTCCAAATTTTGTTTTCCGCCAATGTATTTTTCTTGGTAGTACATACAATTTTATCAACAACAAAGGCAGAGATTTTGACCGGTAATTTATATCTTAATTTAAAAGTATTTTGAAGATTCTCATTGTGTCTTTATGGAAGCTCCACATAGAGTTCATTCATCGGTAAGCCTGCAGGCTGATATTTGGTATTTCAAAGTTAATGGCACTTACATAGACGCTGTCAAATGTTCCATCGTAAAACAGCACAGGTTTGTGCAGAGGCAGCTCCTGCGTCATGTCATTCCCCGGCGGTAGTGCGCGATCCCCCGCGCCCTCTCCGTGCGGGAACAACTCGCTCCTGCGCACGCAGTCCACGGAGAAGGTAAATCCGATGAGGGTCATCCAAAGAAACCAACTTTTTCGCTGCAAACCCATGTTCGTGCGGACGCCGAAACCGGGGTGAGAATCCGTAATGATTGTGAGTGATATCCGTGTGAAGGGATATCGTTGTGGTCACTGACCTGAACCCCAGTGAGGACTCAGGAAGAGAAACCCAAATTTTTCCAAGAAGTTTAGTGGAATCGTGTGTGGGAGGAGTTGAGCAGGCGGAACTTTTGGCGATGTTTCTTAATATGCACACTGCCAATAAATTGTACCAGGTTATGCCACAGATGGATCCTATTTGGGTTTGGAGAAAGAATTTCCGTAATCTAATATTGATAAACCGTGACAAGATTGATAAAATAGTGATTTAAATACCAATTAATAAAAGGAAGGAATACTCTTTTATGGAGCGAACTGTCAAAAGTTATTTTTGATCTCTCTTTTCATGCCACAAAGATATACGACCCCTGGCAAGACTGAGCACGTGTATACACTTACACAGCTCGCACACGCCGAGGTTATAATGGAGGCACACAAGTTTGCGCTCATCAGTCCTTTAGTTTTTGATGGGCCAAAGAGTCGAAAAATGATTAAAAACTGAAGGACAGATTGCGCTCTATTTCTCTCGAATGATAGATTTGTATTTCGCAGATTATAGTGAGGAAATTCAGCTATAATACGGTTGTCTGGGCGACGCAGATGCCAAACTCTCAAGCAAGAATCGCAGAGCCTTTAACACGTGAGTGTTGATGTACCTTGACCTGCTCGTCCCGACACCTAACTGCTACAGTATTGTCCACTGTATCCAGCTGAACACGTGACTTTCCCAGAGATTTACTAAGTATTTTCTCATTTCGCAAACGCACGCAGAGAAGGATCAACGAATAATTTGGTTGGATGGTATATTTTGAAATGAGGCCCGAGAGTCAGGCTAAGTTGTGACATAATTGTTGAACGGCTCTAACCTTGTGAATGAAAGCTTTCAGGCATCAAACGTTCTGTGAATATCACTTTATATAACGCACGGTATGCATTATAAAGTAAACACATTTTTATGCAAGAATGGAGGAGAAATTTACGCAGTAAAAATCACTGTCTGGGGAGTAGTTGATGGATCTTTTGACCAAGCAGCAGAATGCCTGTGTATTCCCTGAAAATTGGATTGGACGGGCCAAAGTAAAATTTTGTCCCCACGGAGGCCGACCTTATCCAGTGGTAGCACCGCCAGTGGCCAAAGATCCCGGGCCCTTGGGACCCGACTATTACTCCATCCCTCTGAGCTCCTCGTCCCCACATTCCAACATTAAAGACCCACTCCTGTAAAACCATGTAAAGAAATGCTTTCAAAAAGTTCCACAAAACTGATTCTGCAGATTCATTGCAATCATTCGGTAAAACCCCCACATTCAAACTACGACTCATTCATTCATCGGTTGCGGTGGCGTGCACAGGATTTTTGAAGGGCAGGGGCGAACCTAAAAAAAAGGGCACAATCCCTTATAGGGGGTCCAGGGGAATGGTCCCCTGAGAGAAAATTTTTGAAAATTATACATTTAAATCCATCAATCTGGTGCCTTTTGAAAGCAAAATCTACTTCTACTTACTTCTCGGAGAGAAGCTATAATTATAATGATTATTTGAATTAAAAATATCAGGTATAGAGAAGGAAAAGTACGGATAGTGCATTGAATAGTAGCCTATTAAAGAGACATACAAGGTAATGCATTTGAATAAGTGACACAGCCAATCAAGAGGACACTTTAACGCATTATTTTCAACCAAGAGAGCAATTTAGCGCGTCAATTTCAACTAGGAGGGCATTTTAGCGCGGCGTTTTCAACCAAAAAAAAGGGGGCGCTTTAACGCCCGATTTTCAACTAGGGAGGGCAGCAGGGGGGCGTGCACGGCACTGATTGGTAGTCAATTACGAAAATAAAAGTCCACTCCAGGCGATTTTTAGATGGGCAGTTATTCTCTCTCTCTCTCTCTCTCTCTCTCTCTCTCGTAAACAAAGCAGGCAAAATAATAGATGGCGGCTTAAATTTGTTTTGAGTTCAGAAATCCGTCTGTGGCTTATTAGAAGTTGCTCGATGAAAAGGGCTGACTCATAGACAGCGCTTCGAGGTTTGAGTGCGCAGGCGGGGACGGGGAGTTCCGTCTCTCGTGGTCGGACTGACCCGGTGTGTCTGCTCGCTGTGGGAATTAAAACGAAAGCTCACAGTTTCCATCTTCGTGTCACACCGCCAGGGTTCACATTCAATCCCCTGCTATTCCACATCTGTGCGGAACTTTACACGCAGGGGAATAAATCCCAGAGCCCCGCTTATTATCCTGAAATCACCTCCTGCAAACCAGGCCTGCTATCAGATTTTGCTTTTCAGGAAAAAAAGCAGTTCGATTCGCAAACAAAAAAAAATATTTTTGGTCCATCGAACGGTACAACTTAAACTAAAAAAAAGAAAGAACGAAGTGACTATTCGCACTTATTTAAGTGCGTCCAAGCACAGAAATTGATCGAAGTTCGCATTAGACGCACTTTTAAGTGTGGCCAAGATGCACATTGCTCCATTGCCCACACTTATTTTTTGGGGGGCCAAACTTATTTTTTAAGCAGTGGCTAGGGGAAATTTTCGGCATGAGCCACACGTTTAAGTGCGAAGCGTCGCCAATAAACAAAATTCTGAAGTTGCCACATGTATAAGGGCGAAAAAAGAAACCTTAGGTACACGAAGCAGAGTAGTTAAAGTTAAAGAAATGACTCATCATTGCCATCTATTGACGTTACCCGTAACTGAAATCTGCTCAAATTTGCAAATACCTCAATTATTCTTGAAATCGTTTTAACTTGATATAATTATTAATGGCCAGGTCACATAACGTTTTCTATGATAGCTCAATTACAGAATTCTTTTTTAGCATCGTTTGAAATGCATAAATTAATTTCATTGACTCTTCGACTATTTCAAATTAGGCCTCTGTCTTGTTAAAGCAAATGAATCGTTTGAAAATTATCCAGAAATTACGCACTGTCCTACCTAAAAGACATCAAAGGAGAAACTCAGTTGACGTCATAATCAAATGAAAATTATTCATGAATCATGTGGCCCTCACCATTTCCTGCCATTTAAAATATTTTTGAAAGTGATCAGACAAACTATTTCAAAGGAAGGTGGCCACAATCAGCTCATTTTCCTTAAGTTGAGCCTTCTCTGGCAGATATAACAGAATCCAAGAGATGGGGAGGATTTCCAGGCTGTTTGATTTCTCTGTAGGGTGAGTTACCTGCTGGGGTTGTATGAATAATAATAATAATAATAATAATAACAGTTTTAAAAATGATTTGATGTGACAGTAGCAGTATTTTTACCTTAGACCGATAAACAATGTTATAAAAAATAGATTATATAAAATGAAAATTGTAATATCAGATGAGCGACCACAAAGGGATGCCATTTCCTCATTAAGTTTGAAACCAGGAAATGAAAATACTGAATAATAGACCCTGAGAGCGAGACAGGGCTCCAGTTATAATAAAGAATGTGCATGAGCAGCAGGCTATCGTTTGACAGGATTATACAATGAGAAGACAGTTATTCTCGCCATAAAGTCAAGTACACATGCCATTTATTTTTCACTTTTTACAGATATTGTCTCCAATCATGTAGCAGCTCATTCCAGTTCATTCCACCATCTCCAGAACAGGTGGTTTCACCTCAAACCAAGCAAAAAGCTTTCTTTTTCCTGTACATTAGGCTACTTCAGTTGATGATACATGCTCTAGAGCTCTCTGGAAGGTTGGTCATTGCCAACCTGGATCTGAAGGTTTTTATTTTGGCTGAATTTCCATCCTTTATACCACGGACCTGAAGAAGAGCAGTGAAGGTAAGAGGGTGAGAGTCAATATCATGTTTTCAGAATCAACCATTTTTCAGGCTAATTTTTTGTGTCATGGTTATGGTTTTTGGTCATGTTTATGTTCAAGTTCAGTGTTCATGATTTTGTCTTTTATTTATTCTTTTTGGTTATTGTAATTCTCAGGTTTTTAGTTCAGTCCATTTCTCAGTTCCATTGCACTTGTCTCCCCTGTCTTGTGATCTAGTTGGTTCAGTCTGTCTTTCCGCTTTGTGTGCTCACTTAACTTCGGGTGATTTAAATGAGTTCTAGTGTTTAATATAATCCTTCGATTCTCATTTACTTCCTTCGTCTTACTGTTCTAATTACTAGCAAAACTAACATTTGTATTTTGTATCATAGTCTACTAACACAACTAATCCATGTATATAGATTACTAACTTACTAACGAGCACTCGAGTTAAATCTGTACTTATTTGTACTAATTCCCTCTCAGCAATCACCCTGTTCTAGTCTCCGCCTCCTGCTCAGATGTACCTGTCTCCCCCTGTGTTTCTGCGAGATCTCTCGTACGTGCTTAATTACTTTCCTGCAAACGTTTTCTGTGCAACTCCCTGACCGGAGCTGTTTAAATGTAATAGGCTGTCTGAGTGATTCCCGTCCGTGTCTTGGCCTTCTCCAATCTTCGTGGTTAGGGTTTCCCTCGTGTGTTCCTCCCATTGTAATTAGTCTGATCCAGCTCACTTGTTCCCTGCATAGCGTGTGACTTCCCTCCCGTCTATTTAAGCAGTCTTTTCACATCTAGCTCCTTGTCAGAATGTTGATCAATATTTCTTTGTGCAGAGCGCCTCGTATGCCATTGAGTATTGTTATACTTTTACTGCTTTGTCCGACTTTGATTCTTGTCATTGCCCTTTTTGTATTGTTTTTGTCTTTCTGGATTTTGTCCCATTTTTGTATGACCATGATTTCTATGTTTGGATGCCCTGTGTATGACCCACTGCTTTGGATATCAACTACGACTTTTGCCTGCGGTCTATGTACCGTTGCACCTCTGTTTTTCTGGTTCTGACCCTGGCCTGTCTAGTTGACTTTGTTTTTGGATTTCATATTGTGGCTTTGCTTTTTTTTTTTTTCTAATTTTACTACACCGGTACCTGAATATCTGCCCCTCAGAATGGCCCACACAGCTGGGAAGGGAGAAAAAAAAGGACTAAAAATGTTTCACCACTCCGAGCGCTGTTTAAATGGGGTTTCAAATACATAATACTGAAGCACTCAGCTGCATATTTTTAGTGATCTGGTGTTTGTAAAAGTGGTGCAGAGTGTGGGACTGTCACTTCTCAGCAACACTGTTGTATTCAAATCCGTGTTGAGGCCTTTCTATGTAGAATTTGCACGTGTTGCGAAGTCCATGTCTTGAAGTTCCAGCTTCCTCCCAGTTCAAGTACATTTCAATCACTTCGACGGCTGAAATTTAGAAAAAGGATGGATGTGTAGTTGCAATGAGTTGAATATGCTCAGTTTTAAAAAATGAAGGGAAATTTGTATAAATCTGCCATCTTCTGGTGAAAATAGGAGTGACACTGTTTTTAGCCGATTTATTTTTAGATTTCCCGCTCATTTCCTGGATCAGTGGTCTCTAGCCCTGTTCCAAGAGTGCAACCATCCAGAAGGTTTTCACTCCAGTTAAAGCAAAGCACACCTCATTTCCCAGTCAGAGATCTTTATGAGCTGCTAATTATCCAAACCATGTGTACTGCTCAAGGTTTAGAGTAAAAACCTACAGCATGGTAGCTCTCCTGGAACAGGGCTGGAGACCACTGCTCCAGTTATTGTGTTGTAGTTAGGAGCAGGAAGCAGACTGTCTGTCCATTTAGGCGCAGTTTGGTCTGGAGTGTAAGTCCAGCAGTTTTCCTCGTCAGGTGGGCTAACATGAAAGGTGGGGGGGGGGGTTGCATGATTGCATGATTGCATGATTGCGAGTGAGGACTGGTTTATGGAACAGCTGTGGGAATTGAGCAACTAGACGCACATGCTGAGATAAGAGATAGAGCTTGGTTACAATTACATTGCAGAATAGATCATTCATACTAACCTGCAGCTGAAAGATACACCCTCAGGAAAACATGCTCCAAAATAAACCATCTGGTTCTATCAAAAATCTCTGTCAAGTTCAAGCATGCTTCATACCGCAGAAGTTCCACTGACACCTAAAAAGAATACATCTGTGTAGAAAAACTAAAAGGAACTATTTTTTTCCCACAAAGAGTGATGCAAAGGCAACACTGATGATGCCGTGCAAAAGATATGCTTTTTTTAAATCACGACAATCATGCAGATAGGTTCAAAAGTATTTGGACCGCAACAATTTTCTGAATGCCACCTCTGGGTTTTGAAATGAAACAAATTTGCTTGAAGTGTAATCTTTCAACTTAAATTTAAAAAAAATATTACACAAACCATACAGCTAAACTGTATCATTGGTACACACGCCCTCCATCCATTTTAGGGGCTCAGATGTAATTGAACAAGCAAACAATCAAACATTGTAATCTTTTAAGCATTGGTACAAATCTGGTGCACTGCAGTTAATGACTGCCTGAGGTCTGGAACTGATATGTCACCAGATGCTGAATTTCTTCCCCGGTGACGCTCTGTCCGGCCTGCACTGCAGCAGTCTTCAGTTCCTGCTTGATCTGGGGGTATTTTAGCTTCAGTTTAGCATTCAGAGAGTGAAATGCATGCTAAATTAGATTCAGGTCCTGTTATCGACTCAGCCATTGTTGTAGATTGTCCATCTGCGCCATTAAGTCCTCGGCTACTCTCACAATCTTCAGATCATTGTCCATCTGCATTATGAAGTGCCATCTAATATTTTAGATAATATAGCCCTATATATTCTGAATTAATCCCAGTGCTTTTGTCAGCGATCACATTACAATAAGTGTAATGAAGACCAGTTCCATTCGCAGCCAAACATGCTCACACAACAGCACTACCATGCTTCACAGATGAAGCTGTAGACTGCAGATCATGAACAGTTCTTTTCCATCACCATTCTCTTCAGCTCCCATGATTTTGGCACATGTTGATCTTAGTCTCACATGCCCAAAGGATTTTTTTTTTTAGAACTGTGGTGGTTACTTTGATGTTTTTATTAATTTACTTAATTTTTTTTTTTTTTTGCAAACTTCAATTTGGCCTTCCTGTTTTTGAGGCATACCTGCAGTTCAGGGTGGGAAACTGACACCATCCAAAAACGCAGGAAAAATATGCAAGAGGCTGGTAGATTTCAGACATAACATAATGCATCACTATTGAGTGGAAAGTGAATATGAATTCCTATCTGTGCGAGGCTTGTAAATGTTTGTTTCCCACCATGGAACAGTGTATTGTGAATGGTCTGTATTTACTCTGGAGCAGCTGAGCGGCCAATTTTCTATTTACAATGGGTCCATTAAAAAATACGGTGGACAGTATATTAACATTGTTATACATCATATTCCTTTCATCCAGTGTATATAGTAATATCATCAAATTAAAGTTGAAATTTTGTTCTTTGAGCTTAAAGACATTCTAAGGTTGAAGTAAAACTGTAATACAGTGAGGCAGACAGCCAATTTGGTTAGAGACAGAATATTTCTGAACGTGACTGCGTATTATCAAATTTATGACAGGCTAATCATACATTGGTTGATAAGATTATAGTTCTGTGTTTTGTCCACCAAAAAGCCTGATGATTTCGACCCAGCCTGTTATCCCGTCACTAATGTCCAGTCGTCGATTCAAACCTAACACCAAGGCCTGCTGTCCGCAGCTGCATCGAAAACGTTTCCTTTTAAACATGGTTCAGAATCTTTCAAATGGGACAGTCCTGCGCAGTGGCACTGAGATGGTAGTACGGATTTTTGCGCGAGAGAGGCTGCTTTCACACCGGACGCAAAACCATGTTTTCGCTCGACAGATTACATTCAAAGTCAATGCAAAGATGCATTGGCTGTATACTTTGAATGTAATCTGCCGGCCACAAAATTGTTTCGCGGTCAGTGTGAAAGCGGCTAGAGGCGGCTGCATTCTGTCAGAGTGAGGAGTCGAATTCCTGAGAATGTAGGAGGGACTCTGGCAGCCTGCATCGCTGCTGGAAATGTATAACGGAACAGCACAGCGCCTGTTCCCATGCATCCGCCTCAGATACAGCCAACGCATCAGAGTCTCGGTACCGTATGCCGTGCGCCCGACGAGTCTTGAGTTCACTAAGACGCAGTGTGCGGTGATTTTCTAGTTTGTCATTTTCTGACACAAGTTCCTTGTGGAAAAAATAAATCGGAATCGTTTCAAAACGCTAAAGTCTAGGCAGCACTTTTTTTGTCTCGAGTTCTCACGATGGAATCAGCTGCACATCTGGAAACAGACGCAAATGGTGGAGACAGTCGATCGATGCATATGAATTGATCGATTTACGGATTATCGAACGAAAAGTCACTTTGAGGTTGCGAAGGGAGCCTAATTTATTCGCTGGAGGAGCACTCTCTCGAACGGAAATGACTTCATTTCGATGGCCCGGCGCGACTGTCTTTCTATGTGTGGTGTGAGATTTTTCTCTGCTTTTAAAGATGTTTGGCTTCATCATGTCGGTGCTGTTTGGGAACTCTGTTTGAAGGCTTTTGAGAAAATACTCACCATGTTTTCTGGATTGATGGGGTCGGAATCCCAGGCCCGCTCCACGTCGAGCGCAGACGGTATCCGCCTCCCTTTGGACAGAGCGATGGGGAAAGGTAATGCCGCGTAGCGCTTTCTGTTCTGCTGAATATGTCAAAAAGTAACTTGTTGTGCACACTCTGTAACTTTAAAAAACACATACTATCGGAATGTGCAGTTATTCTTAAATGTGCTACACTTTTCACTTTCTACAGCTACTCGTAACTGCTCATATGACAATCAAATTATCAACGATGCTTGTAGATTGACCCAATTTGTAAAATAAACACGGCAAGTATTGAATTATATTATTGGCGCTCGCGCTGTCAGTTATTGAGATACATTCGCAGAACCCGCAAGTGTCGGTTATCAGCATGTGTCACCCGTCAGTTAGTCCTGCTGCTGTCAGGGTTTTTACTTTGTGGGTCAGAAACGACTGAAAGCTCGTGATTCACCGGAATTAGGCGCGTGCGTGTGGTTAAGAACGTCATTACTGGTCGAGCCTGCTGAGTTATGACATCATTATCAACAATAATAGCCATTCTGTCGTCGCATTATCATAGTTATTTACACTCTTCCAAAAAAGAAACTTTACATTGTTTTTTTAGCATCAATATTATACATGAAATGTTTTGACAAATGTGGAAAACATATTGAAAAGAAAGTGTAATCAATAATTAAATATTTGTATAGCTTCTTTTTTGGAAGAGTATATTTCAATGTTTTCCACATTTGTCAAAACATTTCATGTATAATAAATTGATGCTAAAAACAATGTATAGTTTCTTTTTTTGGAAGAGTATATTAGCATTCTTATTGTAGTTATAATTTGCATGGGGGATAGAAGCCTAATTAAATGGCCTGCTTCCCCATATTTTAGGTCGTTGTTCAGTGTCAGCAGTAAAATGATGTCACATAGATATTTTCCCTGTCATTAGATCAGTTCTCATAAATAAGTCTCCAAGCGTTTATAATGCATTAAACGAAATGGTAGTAAGTGTCTGCGCTCCTCAGATCTATCCACAGGGTAACCTCCACCCTCACTGGTCAGCAGTTAATGTGAGAAAGTAACGTGTATCCTCGGGGCTCTTTGTTTCAGTAGCGGGAGGGGGTCACCCCCTTTGATCCAGGAACAATGAGCTCGCTGCTAACCGTATTAAAATGGCTCGATCCGTTCATTCAGTGTAATTTTAGCCTTCGGGGCAAAAAGGCCTGGACTAACCTGCAGATACTGAATTCTCCACTTAGTGTAACAGGATACAATCTAAACATTTACCCAACCAAGTCGGCACGAAAGATTTTACCTCTAATGCTCATGAACCCCAAGTCCTAAAATGTTGACACTCCTGGGGAAAATTAAATGAAAGACCATCAGAAGATGAGATCACACTGCCATCCCTGCTTCGTTTACCGCCCAGCGCATTCAACTTCGACACACATTCTCAACCCCTAGCTAGATATTCACCTAAGCCATATACCTACCAACTTTCAGCAATTTCCCGGGCATTATTATTGAATAGACATACAGACCGAGAGACAAATAAACAGGCATTCAGTATGATACTCAGGATGACATGTAACAGTGATTTTGGGATGTTTTCAGAGTGAAAGAACTCAAATCTGGATTCTCTCTCTCTCTCTCACACACACACACACACACACACACACACACACCGACACACACACACATACACACACGCGCGTGCTTGTGCACATGCACAATTTATTTGATGTTCTAATGTAAGTGTAATTGCTTATTGAAAACACGCCATGTTATGACTGCAACAGAGTCCAAAAAAGTTGGCTGATTGAATTGTTTACCACTTAGTAACATCACCATGTATGTCAACCAGACTTACCAAGCGTTTGGGCTCTGAAGACTCCCATTGGTCAATAGTGGTATCTCTCCCAATCGAGCTCCCGCACTCTCTACGTATGCAGTCGTGCTCTTCTGATCTGTTGAGAATGCAGTTTGGTATAATGCTGAAAAATGCAGTATTTCTGAACCCATGTCATGATGCATTACAGTTGCATGATTCTTCAGATTGTGGCATCTGCGGGACCAGACATTATGCGCCGTCAGAAGTGGTTTTCAGCCTTGCCCTTTTCGCTCTGAGATTCAACCATATTTCATTTATCATTTAATTGTAGCCTATACACTATGGAGGATGAAATGCCCAAAATCTGAACGATTTGCCTTTGGGGAAAGTGTCTTTTGTAATAATGGACTGGTAGCTTACAAATCTGTTGGCAGATTGGAGAGCCTTGACCATCTTTTTTCTTGAGGGACTTGGCCTTTTTGAAGGCTCCTTTTATACTATGATCAATTCTCTCATTTTACCTCAGCTGTTTTGCATCATCTTACTGTCTCAGCTTGTCACACCATTATTAGTCCTAAATTGTCCTTGTAACAACATTTTTTGCAGTCTGTTGCAGTCATCAGATTTGCGATAAACATGTCTTCAACGAGCAATTTAATTCTCCAGGTAAAGCAACACATGTCTAGTAGTGTTTTCAATATTGTAGAAGGTAAATAGACTTAAAATCAGTCCTTTTTTATTTTATTTTTATTATTTATGACATGGCAACTTTTTCAGAATTGGGATTATACCGTCCAAAAGCCCAAAACGATATACACAGGACGAAGTGGAAAGTTAGGCTGATATTTTGAGAAAGCAGAAAGCTGTGGATTGACATGAGAGTGAAATTTACATCTAACACCAGTGTTCATTAAACTTTGGGTCCGGACCTAATATCGGTCAGAGGACTGAACGATGAGGATCCCGGCAGGAGTGTGTAATCCTCTCGGTCATGCTAATGTGTGTATTCAACTGGCCCCTGAACGCTAACATGAGCATGTAACTGGTCCCTGAAAAATAATGAAGGAAAAATTGGGGTATTAATATTAAAAACTTTGAAATGTGTGCTGCTTCCTGCTTTGATGGCTCAGCAGGGTGATTTTTCTCCGGAGAGCGCTGGTCTAGTCTCTTTCCTGCCTTCTGAAAGCTTTAATCTGGCCATTCTTTCTGTCTATTAATAATTTATCTGTTTTCCACTGTGCTATTGCTGTGGCCTGGGTGGGATTAGCCTTGAAGAGTAACAATGGCTTTTGGGTGCAGAAGAGCTGGTTTTCTGTGGTGCTCGAATGTAATACAGTGATGGCGGTAGCAAGGACCCAGCTGCCGTAGATCTCCAGGGCGAACTCCTGTATCACATCTGGGGCCGTTACATCAGCTCAGGGTCCCTTTATTTACACTCTCTCTCTCTCTCTCTCTCTTTCTATCTTTCACACACACACACACACACACACACCGACACGCTCTCTCTCTCTCTCTCTCTCTCTCTCTCTCACACACACACACTCTCTCCCTCCTTCACACACACACACTCTCTCTCACAGACACTCTTTCTTCCTCTCAGTCACACACACCCCCTCACCGACACAGAAATACACACATTTAAAACACACAATGTACAAGTACACACAGACACACAATAAAGTCCAGGAATAAAAGATTAGTGCTGTCCTGCAATATTGTCTTGCTCCTGGTAGAAGTAAATTTTGGCTGATTATGAAAGCTACATGTTCAAAATCAGATTTAACTTGAGGCTTCGAAGAGATTTAGCGGAATATCGCCAAAAAAAAGCTTTGAACTGCAACTTTGACATTGGAGAACGTTTTGCTCTTGATTTGGGTTTGTTTTATGTCATGTCGAGTATATTAGCTCCTTTTATACAGTGGGTAGTAGGTGTGTGTGTGTAGTGGGTGTGTGAGAGAGTGTGTTTTTCATTCCAGTAATGGCTGCTTCGTTTCCCTGGGGGTGTGGCAGGAAGTGTGTGGCAGTCCGTTTGTGCTCAGAGAAAGTGTAGCAGAACATAGAAATAACACTGGGAGTGTGTGCTCAGGAAATAACACTGTAGCAGTGTACACTGGAAATAACACTGTGATGGTGTGAACTGGTCAGTGAATCTGATGACTGAGCCCCTGTCCAGATCACTGCACTTAAGTGACTGTGTGAGGGATGGTCAGTACTTAGGGTTTCCGAGAGTAACGGCTGTTTTATAGTTGTAAGATATATTTCCACAGACTATAAAGATTCTTTTGTGTGTAAACACAGTGTCGGACAAAGTCTGCAGTGCAAACTGTGACCTCCATGGTAATAATGGTAATTTCTCAATTACTGTATCCAACCAGTCTTATTTTGAATGCTACTGTGTCAACTTTCCATCTCCATGACAACCACCAAACGGTCCGTCTATCCAGCCAATGCAAGTATAAGGCAACCAATGGCAGGTCTGCAGTGCTACAAATATTCAAAAGTTACTTGATACCATTGGTCGATACTTTTCCTCCCTCTGACACAGCTGGCAGATACGTCTTACAAGCAGGAAACGGCCTCCTATGTCCTACCTGCTGCTCTCACTCAATAGCTGTACTTCCTGGCTGAAGAGTTGTGCCAGGTTATCAAAAACAGCAGGATAGGACACATTCTCTGGGATGCTAATTTCCAAACAATTTTGGTCTCTCCTATACGTGTGATCTTTAAGATGGGGCGTGCCCTTGTATGCAGAGGTGTGTGCACATCTGCTTTTCAGGTCTGTCGCCTCAGGCTGAGGAAATGTGGGGAAGTGTTTGGAAATAATAAAGGCTGTAAACAAGTGTTGTTCAAGCGACACGCATCTTCTGACTGCCCAAATGGCCCTCGCGCGAAGACACAGCGCAGATGACTCACGCCACTTCCAGTTAAACGGAGGGAAAATGAGGAAGTACTGCTTTCACTTCCTGTGATGGCGTAAAGCTGTTCGCCACAGCGCAGCCCGAGTCTCAGATGTGCTGTGCACTGGAGCACAAGGCTGTTGGGAAGTTAGTAGAGCTCTTGGGACAAGCGGTATGTGAGGTTATCTGGGATGCCATACCAGCGCTTGATGTATCCGGGGCCCGCTCGCCAGCAGGGGCCCCTGGGGGCCTGAGGGGTGAAAACACACAGTATTAAAAACCAGCTGCGACTTCAGCTCCCTGCTGCCCTGGTCCTGTGGAGGTATTACAGTTTGCCAGGAGGTAGAGTGAGTACTATCAGTGTGGGCTTTCTGAAAGAGGATGTACATGTCTCCTCTCATGCCTTTTAGGTTCCAATTCCTCAAGCTGATGTCGTCAAATGCGGCTCCGCACTGGTCCCATTTTCTGAGAATTTACTTCTGAAACGTCTTGCATGCTTACAGGAAAAATTATTTTGAGGTTAAAACTGCTAAACTGGTCATAGCTGTGAGTTTTTATCTCTTAGCAGCACTAACGTGTCCTCCTGTAGTTTGGAGGCTGAAGTGGAGGCCAATGTAAGTTCCTGTTTGGTTTGTGAGGTTACCTGGAGGATTCAGGCTTTGTTCTCCTTTGTTTTGATAGCATAAAAAGTCCTTCTAGGGATTTTTTTAGTTCTCCCAGCATTGGTGACACAGACTGATGGCGTTATCTTGGTGTGGTGTCAGTGATGTGGTCTATTTGGTGAGCTTCACAATGGGCTGAGGGCCATTTCCTTCCTCCTGAAAGGGAGAATGGCGTTTCTCCGCCGTAACCTGAGCACGCCGTGGCGGCGTTTCCTGTGCGTCCTGAACAAAGCCTCACGCGATTCGCTTCACATATGGTGCGTATGGCTGCCTGACTGCGGACAGGACTGTGTCCCGCATCACAGACCAGCGCACAAAAACACGGCCGATGAGGGGGTCAGTGTGAGAGGCAGCAGTGTGGTTTAGCGTACACTGGGAGTTTGAGAGTACTCAAAACCGCACTCTACCTTATTAGTGTGCGCTGAATAGGATCCAGTGTGTTTATGTGGTTTTGTGCACTCTAATACGGTGAGTTAGTATATCAAGTCTGCAAAGCAATATTGAATGAACCATGTCTGCTAAATATCGAGGGATTGGAGCGCAATGTTTATATGTCCATTTTAGAGGTTTTGAGAAACATTTTAGGTTTGCAAATGCTCTATTAAATCAGGTACATCATTTACATCATTTTCTTGTCAGTCGTTCTTTTACTGCATGGTTCAGAAGTATACTGAACATGAACGTTTTCATAAGTGTGGTACTGCGACTTCATGGCCAAAATTGCCAAAATGGACGTCACCTCCATGTTCCAACAATTCTAGGGCTTGATGTGACACAACACAATGGTGAGAGATTGAAGTTAAGTTTGTTTGTAATGGAAGACAGATGATTCTGTAATACTATTCATGTTTATTCATCAAAATATCAATGTTTAATTCCACAAAATGAAAATGTGAATTCTGTTTAAAATTGAGGCGCATGGACATATTATTATTTTTCTCCAAGAATTAGGATAGATAGAAATGTGTGACCGGTGGTAAAAATCTCAAAAACACAAAATTTGGACGTATCACCATTGTGCTCCAAACCCTCGATATGCAAAGAAAGAAACTGGGAATTTGCAGATGTTCCGCTTCTGAACACTATGGCAGGTACAGTCTACTACTGAAAACGATGGCAGTTACAGTCTCCTACCTAACACCGTTGCAGTTACTGTCTGCTACTTAAGACTATAGAAGTTACAGTCAGCTCCTTAAATCTGTACCATTTACTGTGCAATTTAACTGCTCAGCAGTTACAGTCTGCTACTTAACACTATAGTCATTGCAGTCTGCCACTTAACACTTCAGCAGTTACAGTCTGCTACTTAATACTATAGCAGTTACAGTCTTCCACTTAACACTATAACAGTCACAGTCTGCTACTTAACACTTTGGTCATATCAGTCTGTGGAGTGCACTAGCAGAACTGGTCCTGTCTGATTAACTGGACCCCCATGGGTCTGTCTCCAGGCCTTTGAAAGACTACACTGTGTCCCTGTGACAGCTCTAGGGGGGCAGGATAAAGGGCTTTACTCAAACACAGAGGGGGGTTGTTCTGACCTCAGTCTACTGAGAGGAACATGATCTCTTCCCTTCAGTCTATTAGTCCGATGAGGAGAATATTGCACTGGCAGTTTCATGGGACATGAGGTTTGTTGTCCAACATGTGACATAGTTGTGTGAAGTTTCAGTGTGATTGTGTTTATGTGCGTGTAGGTATGCATGTGTGTATGCAGTGTGTGTGTGTGTGCGTCTATGCAGTGTGTGTTCGTGTGTCAGTGTGTGTGGACATGATCGAGAGGGGGATGTATAGCTGTGATGAATAAGAAGGCAGTTGATGCACTTTCACTGTTCTGTGATTGTGTAGATGCCTCAATGGTGTGTGTGTGTGTGTGTGTGTTTGCGCCTGTAAGGAGGCTATAAGCAGACACTCCCTATTCTCTTTTTTAGCAGGTGCAGACTCGGGGGAGGGCAGTTGCCGCAGGAGGCAGGGCAGGAGGCCGGGGTATCTGAGGCAGCAGCAGCTGGAGGGGGAGATCCGGAGACCCCGGCAGGATCCCCACCACCGTCCCAGCACCCCTCTAAACCCCAACCCCAGCCCTCCCTCCCCCCTGCCTACCTCCCCAGGGGCACAGCTGTGCTGTCCCCTAAGCCCCTGCTGTCCCGCCTCCTTAGACAGGCCCCTCCCTTCCTCTGACAGGCCCCTCCTTCCCTCTGGCAGGCCCCTCCCTCCCTCAGACAGGCTCCTCCTCCCCTCGGACAGCAGCCTTGGAAGTAGTGGGGCAGTGTCCCCCTGTAAGACAGACTCTCTGGCACCCTCCACCTCCGCTGGAGAGCACTTCACCTCCAGCTTCAGCTTCATACAGCTGTCTCTGACCTCTGAACCCAGGTCAGACTGCAACCCTCAATCCCGCCCCCTCTCAACTCCCCCAAAATCAGGTAGTGCCCCCGTACCTCCCAAAATATCAGTCTCCCCACCACCACACTGTGCCCCTCTCTCAACTCACCTATCAGCCCCCCAGACACCATACTGTGCCCCGCCTTCGCCCAAAATATTAGCGCCTCCCCTGCCTCCCGATCCTGTGGCAGGCCCCGCTCTACTTGAGCACTCGGTTACCGTGGTAACGGATAAACCTTTGGACAGGGCGAGTGGGAGGTGGGTCAGTAGGGGTTGTGACCCCGTGGTGACCCCTGAACTGAAGGACCTCCTCCCCCTGGACTCTGATTCGCTGGATTCCTCAGACTCCGCCTCTGCCTGCTCTGCAAGCTCCGGGTACGAGAGTGCCGCACCGTGTGCCCCGCCCAGTGCTACTCCCAGTGGAGACGCCTGGGACGGCCTGCTGAAGTGGTATGAGCGCGTCCTGCAGGACTGTCTCCACAGCAACCGCCGAAACGCCCAGGTGAGTCTCAGGTCGCATGATCAGAGTCAGGTATTATCATTCAGCAGGGCTGATTTGCTGTTGAATGGAAGTTTGCTGTTAAGTACACACTGTATATAAATGTCCATTTGAACAGCTCATCTACAACCCTTCAATGGAGCAGAATAGGATAGTATAGAGCGGAGTGTTAAACGGAGGAGTATTGAATTGAGGGATGAAGTTGAATACACAATGATAAAGAGGGGTATGGAATGATAAAGTCTAATATGTGGTGTGTAGAGTGGTTAAGTCTAATAGAGGTAATGGTAAAGGCAAAGGTAATGGCTGTAACCTTGAGGTCCAGGGGGGCATGGAGTGGTAAAGTTCAATACAGAATGGTATAGCATGGTACTGCAAGGTAGTTTAATAATGCACAGTAAAACAAAGTGATATAGAGTGGTTAAGTCTAATACATAGCGTATGCAGTCGTTCAGAATGGTTAAGTCTAGTACATAGTGGTACAGAGTATAACAGAGTGGTAATACCTAATATATTGCAGCTTAATGTTATAATACAATACACAATGGTAGAAAGTTGTGTACATTGGTAAAGTCTAGTAGCTTCACAGTAGTACAGGATGCTTGGTTGATAAAGTGAAATACATCATTGTATAGAGTGGTAAAGTCTGATGCACTGTAGTGTTGAGTGGTGTGAGGCAGTGGCGTAGCCAGAACTTTAAAATGTGCACGCACAGAACATTCCTTTGCATCAGTTATTAGTCCTGATTTGTTCTCAATCGTTTATCCACGCTTATCAGGTTTTGGTAATTCTCCTCGTTGGGCAAGACGACAAGCATTCATTTGTACGTGCTATTGGTGCTTTTCAATCACCCTTAATTCAAAACTGTGCAAAGGTGTTTCAAATCTTTGTGTTTGGTTTAAGTTAAACAATTTAAACAACTATAAAACGCAGGTGTGATCACCTGATGTGCCAAAACGTGTGGAGGTTCCCGAGCTGTTTAACTTTCTAATGCAAATACCTACTTATGAGTAAATTTTTCTGTACTAAATCTAGTTTATTATTGCGTTGCCTATAGATTGCATAAAGAAAGAAGCTGCGTCTTTAATTGCCAAAGGATTATTCTTATAATTAGAAAATGTGTTAATAAATGAAGATGATTCCGTGCGAGTCAGGACTAATTATTGTTGTTAAGGGATGTTCTGTCCGTACGCATTTACACTGTTTACGGACACATACTGCATGTGATGCGTTTCCTGTGGATTTTGCACCAGATTGAGGAAATGATGCTGCGGCTACAGAAATTACAGCAGAAGGCCGTACTGGAGGACGATTATGACACAGGTAACAACACTCCGCAGATCTGACTGTCCCTGTTCCCCGCCGAAGCTCTGACTGTGCCTGTTAACCACAGCTGTGGGTAGGAAGTTGCTGCATATATTTTAGCTGTGTGGCTATTAGGTTGGTTTTAGCTGTGACTGCAGGCCTGGCTGGAACTTCCTCTGTCTGCTGTTACTGATGCACTCTGGGATTGCTTTCACTACCAAAGCAGAGCGAGCTGTGATCTGTGTCTGGACAATGTGTGTGTGTGTGTGTGTGTGTGTGCGTGTGCGTCAGGGGCTTTTCCAAGGAAAGTGTGTGTAAGTGTACAGAGAAGGGTTTGTGTGAATGCTCAATGCCCGTCTGTGCTGAGATGCCCTGGTGTTGCTTTCATCAGGGTTGATCTTCTTTAACACAGACTCTCCCTGGGAACAGCCCCCCCTTTTCATCATTTGCTGCTTCTCACTTCTGTCTCCTTCCACATCCTGGATGGGACAGTGTTGCAAGGCAATAGTTTTCGCTTTAAAAAAATGAATTGAAATGTAAAAAATAGCTAATTTCAGTGTATTGATCAACAACCATTTTAGTAGGCTTTTTTCATTATTGCACTGGAAAAGCAAAACAAAAACTTTGTTCCCTGAAAATAGATGATCTGCCAATTCAGGTATTTTCATCTTGTGAAATGGGGCTTGAAATCCTGCTCAGCTGAGTAAATGGGCAGGTGGACAGCTTTCCTGCCCTAAAAAGAGACCATGCTGCAATGGCACGTCGTGATCGGAGCTGCTCTTTGCTGCCATCTGCTGTTTATGTCTGTAATAGCAGCTGTAATTGCTCCAGCTGTGCATGCCTTGCTCTCTGCTCTGTCACATGATCACATTCCTTGTGCCTCTGTGGGTCAGAGACATCTGTGTGGCTGGGCCCCACAGTGCAGTCTGACGTATGTTAAACACAGGAAGCAGGCTGCCGGCTTTCTATAGCCTACTGAAGGACAAAAGCACTGTGGAATATTTCTGCCTTTGGTCTAAACTTTGTGCTTTGACTGTATTGGGTCTTCTGGCCAGCCTGTGCAGTCGTCACGGATCAACAGCAGTTCTTGTGTTTTAGAGTGTGTGCAAGTGTATGTGTGTGCGTGTGCACTGGCGTTTGTGTTTTTCTGGACGTATATTTGTTTGTTTATTTATCTGTCTGTGTCCAATCGCAAGTTTGTGTGTGTGTGTGTGTGTGTGTGTGCCACTACTGGGACTTGTGAACCGAGGCTGACCTTCTCAGTAGCATTTCCTACCCCCCCTCCCAGCATGTGTGTGTTTGTGTGTGTGTGTAAGAGCTCCTGATGTACTTCTATGTGTGTCTGTGTGTTTGTGCAGCAGAGTGTTTTGGGCAGATTGTGAGGCGGTGTGTGTGTGTGTGTGTGTGTGTTAGTACTCCTCATATGCTTGCTTGTGTGCGTGTGTGCAGGCACGCATGTAAGTGCGCTTTAGAGCGCCTGATGTGGCTGTATGTGTGTGTCTGCAGCTGAGCGTGTGGGCCAGGCTCTGGGGGAGCTGCAGGGGGAGAAGTGCACTCTGCAGCTGGGCCTGCCCTCCACACACCCGGCCCTCGCCCACCTCCTGCAGCGGCTCCAGGGCAGAGAATGCGCCGCCCTTCAGGACACAGCAAGGTGAGCAGGGTCAGAGATCACCTCATTAGCGACACGTTAGCATTAGCAAGAATGTTCATAAAAATCAAAGGTAGTCGGTGTGGTTTGCCGAGAGTCGTCATGTGCTGTCATCAGCCCAAATGCTCATACAAGTGAATCCTGGCATCAGTGTCATCAGCAGGGATAGATCAGACACCATTATTGGTCATAGTGCTGTTAGACATTAACCCATCGAGCGCTAAATGCAGCTATTGTTGCTCAATGATGTAAGTTGTCTAAAACCATTAGAAATTAATGATAGCAACAGTTTACAAACTTTCATTGATTGTGAATGGCTACACATCTGAATACCTGTGCCATTTTTGATGAGGGCAGAGAGAAGCCACCGGTGGCAGATTTGGCGGTGGATGAGACGGGACGGGACTGTGCTCAGATCCCTGAGAGGAGAAGAGAAAGGAGAGAGCAGCTGCTGCAGGATCAGAAGACGGTGCAGGTAACATTACAGCCGCGGAGACCATTACAGAAGAACAAGAACATTACAGCCAACGCCGATCATTACGGGAGAACGGAGACATTACAGCTAATGCCATGCCTTACAGCAACAGAGAACAGGAACATCACTGCAAATATAAAGCCGCACAGCACTAGAGGAGAGCAGGAACAATACGGCCTACTTCCTGCCTTACAACACAAGAGGAGGACAGGCCATTACTACTAACAACAAGCAATACAGCATTACAGGCGAACAGGAACAATCCTGCTAACACTATGACTTTTTAACGCTAGAGGACAACAGGAACATTTTAGCCGACTCCATATCTTATGATTCTATAGCTTCTGTCAGGAAAAATACAGCCACCACTGGGTATTACAGCATTGGAGAACAGGAACATCTCAGCCAACATCGAGCATTAGAACATTATAGGAGAACAGGAACATCACAGCTTAAACTATGCCTTAAAGCGCCACGGATGAACTGAAAACATTTCAGATAACGCTGTGCCTTACAGAGTTAGCGAAGAACAGGAGCTGCACTGTGCATAGAGCTGTGCTCAGGAGTAGGTTCATAGGAGGAGGTGCACAGGGTGCTGACAATGTTTGACATAATGCTGTCTGTCATAGGAGGAGATGCATGCCCTGAGACGGAGACTGCAGCTGCTGCAGGAGCGCAATCAGCGGCTGGAGGAGGAACTACAGCTGGAGGCGGAGCTGGAGGGGGGCCTGGGCCCTGCCCTGCAAAGCTGCAGCCCCACCCACTTGCAGGAGCTCAGACAGGGGCTGGACGAGCTGCTGACCTCCGAACACCGCGCCCAGATCTGCACTGCCCCGCCCCCACAGTTACTGAGGTGAGAGCCCCACTGCTAACTCCAACCTCACAGCCACTGAGGTCAGAGCTCCACCCTTAACTCCACCCCCACAGCTACTGAGACCAGAGCCCCACCCATAACCCCACCCCTACAGCTGCTGAACCCAGAGCCCCGCCCCTAACCCCTCCTCTTAGGCCCGCCCAGATTGTCCTCCTTCCCCAGCACTAGATCCTGATACATCTTCCCTGCATTCATTACAGACTGAAAGAACAGGAGGCAGCCCTGCAGAACTGTATCAGAGAGACCACGGCTAAGGTAAGATATGCTTGTGCACACATTGGCCCTCATTTATCAAACGTGCGTGCACCAGAAAAATGGGTGTGCACCAAATATCCCACAAAGATCGGCATTTATCAACCTGAACGTGAGCGAACGGTCTGCAAAAATCTCACGCCAGGTCTGACCAGGTGTACGCTCATCACACTACATGCAAAAACGAGTACAGCCCTCAAAATGATTAATAAACCATATGCAGTGATTTGGACATCATGCTGTTGTTGCTTTTATTAGTAAAATGAATAAATAGGCTAAATAAATAAATAAGACACCTGTGTTGAGAAATTAATTAAACTTATATTTTCAGACAACCTGCTTGTCAGGCCAGACGGCTGACAATTACAATCAATGTGATTAAGCGCAACGCGTGGCTTGACTGATATGCGGTGTTTTGTCAGATACTCATCCAGTCAGATATACTGAACAACACAAGAAATGCAACTTAATTAAAGGCAGACTGAAAAATAAGTTTGAGCGTGATTATTTTAGAAAATCAAATTTATCACTAGCGCGTGCACATTTACACTCGTTTCATCAAACTATTCTATATTTTGCCGTCACTTTGACTGAGTAACCAAAAGAGTACATTAACAAACTAGCTAACTACCGTGATAACATTTTGACAATGGCAGGCCTCTATTGTTGGAGGAATACGATGCAGTTCCGTTCGAGGCGGTGGGGACTCGTCTGTGTCCCCACCGCCTCGTATTCCCACGATGGAGGGGGAGCCCTGCAGCCACGCGCTTCTCGAATGGTGACAGCTGGAGGTTCGAGTCTGGTTGGCCTCCACCGGTCGGTGCGCTGCCGCCCGTTTTTTTATGGCGATGTTAAAATCGGACCACTGTTTCTTACCTACATGTAAAGCATTTGGATTGTTAGTTATGTAGGCTATATAACATGAAATATATTGGATCTATTAATTGAATTTATTAATGAGTTAAATCAAACCTCCACTGCACTCCAGTTTTCCACCCCAACAGTGTTTACAGCAGCAGCAATAGTTTTCCAAACTGCAGCCTTCTGGGCTCCCTTTATGCCTCTCTTAAGGCTCCCAAATAAAATTATTTTGTTTTTCTCCACCTCGGATGTGAAAATTTATATTTCCTCCTCAGTGAAGTTCTTTCTTCTTTGCCGTCTTTCGAGAGTCCATGTCGTAAAGTGGGCAGGACTATGCCTCACGGAGCATGAGTTTATAGGGGCGTGTCATGTAAATTACGAGGGTTTCAGCCACCAGATTTATCAACGCCATGCCAGTTCTACACACGAAATCAGCGACGTACACACTTTTAGTAAATCAGACGTGACACCTGGCGAACGCTGATATTTACACCAGAATCTACACCAGATCCTACGCAAGTTTGATAAATGAGGGCACTTGTTCCTACAATATGACTTCCACGTTCAGATATGAATGGAATCATATGTTTACTGTGTTTCAAAAGTTCTGGGTTTATGTGTATGATGAAGGTTGGAATGAGTCTCTCTGTGTCCAGATGGTGATGAGTCAAAGAGTGGGCAGCGGCCTGAGAAGGAAAGTCAGCACCAGCGAATCACAGCTGCTCACCCTGCATGAGGCCAAGATGGCCGCCATCTCAGGTATGCCTGCTTCACCCTAGCAACCACACCATACATACACCATCCTCCCTTAACATCACCCCACCTTACCAACCACACCCTACCCCATCCTCCCTTAACAATACCCCTCCGTATCCTCATTAACCCCTTCTAAGTTGGGATTCACTTCTTGAGCCTGAGAGTATATGTGTGTGTCTCCTGCAGGGAGTGATTTCTCTGGTGCTCGAGAGCTGAAGGCGGAGTTTAAGGCTGTGTCCGGAGAGCGGGATTGGCTGGAGAGCCTGGCAAGGAGGCTGCAGGCGCTGAGCTTGGGGAACGGCAGGGAGCTCGCCAGGATGATGGGCGAACACGCCTTACTACAGCAGAGCCTGAAACACACACAGGCTCAATACGGTACTGCACATACACTCACACTCACACTCACAAACACACACACACACACACGCCCTGCTCCTACAGAGTCTGAAACACACTCAGCCCCAATACAGTACCGCACATACACATACTCTGTTCCAAGAGAGACTGTTTACTTTTCCGTATCATGGCACTTGGGGGTGCTGTTTCTGCAGTTTTAGGGAGATTTGTGTCATTTCAGTGCAGACAGTTCATTTTTTTAGCCGATAAATGTCACCATGATTCATTCAAACTTCCTGTATGAAATTTGGTGATTGTGATTAATGTTTCTCATTAATGGCCGGCAGGGGCCAATTCAGTTTAACCCCATCTGCACCTCGAGCCAGACAGGCATCCTGAACTGTGGACCACATTCCTGTGTGGAAACCATTGACTTAATTGGGCTTATGAACTACATTACCCAGGTGCCTACCTGGCAGTAAGAGGCACATGAATGATCTGTGCCCTCAGATCCTGGATGCTCCACACCCTGGTTCCAGAGAAATGCTTAACCAAGGGGTTGAATAGTTAATGTGGGCAACCAGAATAAACCCTGATTGACTATTATTGTAATTTCTTGCATTTCATGCGCAACAAATGTTTAATTAAATCATGGGCTTCATATTTTTATGTGTGTATATATGTGTACCTGTATGTACATGAGCGTGTTTGTGTGTATGTGCATTTGTGCATGTGTGTTTATGTGTGTGCATGTGCATGTGTGCCTTTGCGTGGGTGTGAGTATATGTGTGTGTTTGTGTGTGCATGTGTGCGTTGGTGTGGGTGTGAGTATATGTGTGCGTGTGTGTGTGTGTGTGCGTTTGTGTTCATGTACACGCATACATTCTTTAATGCTCCAATTCCTGATGGGTCAGGCTTTGATATGTATTCATTCAACACAATGAACATGGTCAAAGCTTTTCTCATATCTGATCCATTCACTGTTGCTGGCAAAATTTGAGCAAGCACACTTTGCATTTTCTCTGAGGAAATGCAGTCTAGTCTTACTCTGTGGCCTTATGTTGTCAGTCCGGATCAGTGCACATATATTCACATTTTGTCTCCGCTGTAAAATAGTTTTTACTCCTTTTTGCTCAATCACATCCCCCTGTTGATGAGTTTGTGCTTTGATGGAGTCAGTGTTGCGCTGTCACACTCAAGTCCCCCCAGTTACATTGGCACCTCTTAGCAGCAGCGTATGCATGGCAACAAATTGGGCAGCACTCGTTTGCCTCGTCCTTTGTTAGCGAGTGAACAACATTGCTCTCAAAGCATTAATCACACTGGGCTCGTTTAGTATATCACCCCATGCAGTTTCTCTGATTCCTTTCGTAATCGTTCCATCTGCCTCTCATCTCTCTCTCTTCGCTCTCTTTCACAATGCTTTCAAAAGGAAAGAACTGCCATCGGGCCCTTCAGCAAGACCCTTGACCCAAAAAAACACCCTCGAGGTTGTACTCCAGTTTCTCCCTCTCACGGTCCCCGCAGCTGTTTTCTCTGGACTGTCTCCCAGAGCTGCCTTGAAGGAGTGAAAGATCTCTCTCAATGGACCTCCCATGATGAAAAGTGGGAAGTGAATGTGATTGGTTGTGAAATAGTATATTTGGAGTACTTGCTCTAACTTTGATGTCATGAATACATTCAGCTGTGACAATCTTCCTGAGGTTTGAATGGCTTATCATTATGTCCCCGATTCAATCACTAGCGGAGTCATGGACAGATTGGTTACCGCCTCGACGATCCTAGCTGATAAGATATTGTCCTCCTCTCCGTCGTTGGTCTGTCTGTCTCTCTTTTTTTTCCCTTGCTTTCTACCGTTCTTGGTGGTGAACAGTTGTAGGGACAGCCCTCAGATTTAATCAGGTTATGCGTATTGGTTGCTTTCAGAAGCCTATTTCATGTCAAAGCCATAGCTCCCATTGTGACCTAATTTTTTGGCATGCCGGGGGTATATACTGCCGAGAGCAATCTGGTTTTTATGAGCCCTTAAAGTGCTGAAATAAAATTTTTTGAAGTTATACATTTAATTATCTCCCCGCAGGGAGCTCTTTTCAACAAGTCGCCGCATGATAGTTTGTCAACAGCTTTGATTTTGATGTCTTACATCGCTGAACATCAGTTGTGTTTAGCGCTCTAAGGATTAATGGTGGTCATACGCAGACTCTCTGTATTACATAAATACTGGTCATGCACAGACTAATTTATGTTAGCACTGGTCATGCACAAACTCTCTTGTTTTCGAGGTAGTCATGCAAAGACTCTAGTTTGCATTGACAGTGGTCATTCACAGTTTGATTTACATTGTTGGCATGCACAGACTGATTTGTGTAAGTGGTTGTCATGCACGAGCTCTTGTTTGTATTAATTGTGGTTATGCACCTGGTCTTAGGTTTGTATTAGGTGGTTGTGCACGCTCTGGTCTGTGTTAGCGATGGTCATGCACAGACTCTTTGTTTGTGACCGCTGTTGTGCTGCCGGCCCTTGATGTTGCCTGTGTTGTGTTGTTTGTGCTTCACAGAGAGCTCACAGAAGGAGAGCACTCTTAAGTATGCTCAGCAACTGGAGGACAAGCTACACAGGTGAGTCTAAAACCCAGAACCCGTCCCGCATGCTGCAGGTGAGAAAGAGCTTACCTAACACAGGCAAATGGCTCTCAAGCCTCACAACCTGCCTTTTATTTACTCCCAAGCTCAGGCCTCAACTTTGTGCCAGTGCCAGTGTGTAGGTGGCAGCACTGTGGGCGTCGTCAGAGATATGTTGCCAAATTATGATTGGAGGAGCAGAATGATGGGTGCTGCTGCTGTAATGCAGCTGAAATGTGATTGGTTTCTTTGCAGAATGGGAGGGACAGACGGTCAGAACATCTAGGAAATAGTCCATCTGTTTGGAGACCAGTGTTTTAAATGGCTTTCATCTTCTCATAGGCTAGCAGGTTGACTGAAATGGGGCAGGGGGCTGGAGTTGTGGTGAACTTTGACCCCATTGTCACCTTTGTAGTCCTGGTTTTAAGTCATGAGGCTGAACTGAAGTCATATTTTAGTATGTTTATATTCTGACTGTTGTTACTCAGTCCCTCCTCTTCCCCCGTAGCCATGGTAACTCCGTGCTAGGGCGCATTTGGGTGGCGGACTTGGAGGCGTGTCGTCTCCTGCTCCGAGCAGCCAGCTGCAGTGGGACAGCCAATGAGGAGGCCCAGTCTGCACAGACCCCACCCTCAGAGCCATGCCCAAAGCAGGAGCAGGACTGCGCCATGCTCACAGCCCTCGGGGGGCGCTGGTGCGCTGAAACAGGCCTGCAGCACTCAGAGTTCACCAAGGTGAGGGGCGTGCGCATTTTCTCACGGAGCTTGTTCAGTCACGTTTACTGTTTTGCTAACGATGATGTTATAGCATCTCTGTTCCAATAATCACCGTTACATGCAGTACAGAGTTAACAGCAATCTGTTTTAATTACTACTTTTCATTTGTGATGAAGTTTGTGCGTGTCTGTTTTAATTACCAATTCACACTGTTTATGAAGTTAGCATGTGTTTGTTTTAATGACCCGTTATCTCTTGTTATTAAGCTCGCATGAGCCTGTTTTAATTTGTGATAATTTGTGATGAGCGCTTTTACATTTGTGATAAAGTTAGCATTTATCTGTCTTAATTTTTCCCCGTATGTGAATTACCCAATACCACTTGTGTAATAAGCAGGTGTCTGTTTTAATTACCTCATTAGCATACAAACATGTGCCTCTTCTTTAATAACTGCATTTACACTTGTTGTTAGCATGCATGATTTGCATGCAATGCAAGTTAGCATGCATGATTTAATAAGGATATAATTCATTAGACCGATCCGTTTGTGAATGGCTCGGTCTCCGTTATTGTGGAGACCTCCATTTAAAGTCAGTTTTTAAATGAAGTAGAGAAGCTCGCAGCTGGATAAGCTGAAAGTTATTTTACATATCACTCGCACTTTGTTAAATGCTGTGTAGCAGAAATCTTTCTCCTGAATCCGAACACGAATTCACCCACTTCACCCGAGTGGCAATATAAGCCTACGTCTGTCCTCCGCATCACTCTGTCTGTCTGAACTGCTGCCTTTCCTGGTCCTGTGTGATAACCTCAGGTGGAAGTCCTGGTGTGGATAGATAATGTCCTTCCCTGTGTGATGTTCCAGTATGTTCCATTTATGTTCTAGCTGGCTGAATTCATTTGTAGCTGAAATTCACGGCAGAACTTTAGCTTTCTTAGCCCTGGACTTAACACCTCTGGTAATGATGCGTGTTTGACGATCGATCCATTTACACCTCTCTAATAAAAATGCACTAACCTTTTCTCGCCTCTGCTCTGTCCATTAAATCACAGCCCTTTTTCCTGCATGTTCTTCCCTCTCTCCTTCTTTCTCCTCCTTTCTTCATCCCTCTCTCCTCCCTGCTGTCATTGAAGACTGGTTTCCCTTTCTAGCTTCTGCAGCCTCGCACAGGTGAGCTAAGGTCAATACGTCCTGCCTTCTCACGCTGACATACATTTCCATGTTATGCCCAGTTAGTAGCTCAAAACATGCTGGTCGAAAAAGAACAACTGAACTAAGGCATTCTTCACCTGAATGTTAAAAAGCCCAAATTTATAGCTGACTGCGAAAACAGCGAATGTAACGCCTGCGGTTTAGTAAAGGCCGACATCAGTTAGGGGAACATTCTGGGCTTCTGCCAGTCAGCCCGATGAGTTATGCACAAACTCACTGAAAATATGAATAACACTGAAAAATTACGCTTCCTTACAGATTTCCTTGGTATGACACTATGCCACCTTTTTTCAGGAAATTTTTAATTTAGATTTATCAAAACAAATTTCCCTCCAGCCCTACGGGATGTGTTTCCACCCCGGCCGAAAAAGATAGCCAGTAATTATTCATTTGTCATAGCAGTAATTATTTCAGTCCTGCTGGAATATATAGAGATAAGCTCAAGTGAAGAGTGTAGGCGTGCTTCTCCGCTGGTTCTATAGGTAATCATTCAGTATTCTTCCCAATAATGTGTGGTATCATTGTAAAATTCATTAAAACAAGACTAATACAGACACACATAATAAGCTAGACTGACTGTTTCTCAGGGTTTAACGAGTGTGTTTTTCATTTCGTTTTTGACAGAAATTGGAGGAGTTCCTTTTTTGCACAGAGGATAGTCAGGTAAGCCGTGGTAGCGACCGACATCAGCTGGTTACTCTGGCGCTGGTGCAGTCCTCAAACTTCTATTGCAAAATCACAACCACTGACCGTATATAATCTAAGATAGTATTCAGGGCATAATTTGAGCCTGTTAGGACAGCATCAGTACCCGTTGCCTGAGAAACACTGATGTTGTACTTTAGTGAATTACCCTCATTATGAGTTACAGTTATAACTCTGCTTGGACTGCATTGTAGTTTGAGGAGTCTGTAAAATAATCCTATTTCAAGAAAACTATCAAATTTTCTATGGTTGGCTTGAAACGGCCTCACATCCGCCCTGCCATATTGGAAACAGCAGGCGGTAATGGGCTGAATCTTGAAAGTTAATTTTCCGCTCTGTTCTATTGTGGCTGTGTGGCTCAATGCGAGTGTTTCATTTTGTTGTGTTATTTTTGGAAGTTTTATATTTTGTTGTATTAAATTTAAACATCATACAGTATTTGGGGCCGGAAAAAATTGAGCAACCAGGCAGTATCTGGCTTTAGGAAGTTCAGTGAGTTTTTTAAGTGCTGGGAGAGATGGGCATTCTGCTCCTGATGAGTGTGAGTATATCTTCAAGAGAGTGTGTAAGCATGTCGTCACCAGTTCCCAAAAAAGCCAAGTGTAAAACGATTACAATTATCAGTCCATCTGTGATCTAGGCTTAATCAGCGAAGTTATAAGAAACAAGACCTTATAAGTGAAAACTGTAATACTGCCTTGTGTTTGCATGGAGATGGGGCGTAGATACGAGGTGTTTAACCATTGCTTCCCATTAAGGACCCATGCGACGCCCCTGCGGAGGTCACAGAGGTCATAGACCAGTGTGAGCTGATTGGACGAAGATTGGATTCACTGGAGAAACGGTTGCAAACGGCGATTTTGGATCAAGACCCTGAGCCAGCCCATATCCTTAAATTATACATGATACAAATTTAGATATACCAAATACAAAGTTTGCTTGCTTGGAGTTCTTCATGACTGTAGCTATTAAACTGTATAAGGGATACATCGCTCGATCTGCATGACACAAGTTTCATAACCTCTTATGGTGTATCCGGATTACTGGTCCATAACGCATATTACTTGGGAGGTGTGCTTTACCAGCTGATTAATAACACATCCCTGCATGAAATTTCCTGAGTAAGAGCTGATACCTGATCTTATGTAATTTTGGGGCGCTGAATCCAAATATCACGAGTTCTTGGCTATCACGTCAGGTTTTGTCACAAATCACAAGAATCCGGTGCAAGCATAGTAAGTCCCTGCTGTTTCTCATGAATTAAACACTCTAAATCGGCACCACGAAGTATTGCATCATCATGGAAAATAACCACACCTTAAGTAGCCCATGCCAATCCCCTTTTCACCTTTTGCCTGTTGCATGATGGCTAATTACTGTTGGTGCCTACAGAGAGACTGCCCCGGACAAAATTATTCCCGTAAATAAAAAAAAAGAAAATTTAATCCTTAGGCAAGCTGCATTTTATTTTATTACATCTTGCAGAATGCTTAAAATCCTTTCACTTATCATTGTATATTCTTAGATATATCAATATGAAGAAAAGAATTTGCGATTTGTCAAAAAACCTGACATGATACACAAATTTTTAGGGAAAATTTGAAATCAGCGCCTTTGAAATATATAAATTCAGTTTGTCAAATCAGTAGAGAAAAATTTTCAAAATGCAGGGCGGTGTAATAAGCAGGGCGAGCTAAACGAGTCTGCGGTCTGTCTGCTGAGTAACATTGATCGGCGGTGTAAACCGTACTCCTGTGTGATTCGCCTCTCTCCCCTCGTAGGTTAAACAGTCTCCGATTACAGCGTCTCTCAGCGCACTGAATAATTTATCCTGGTGGTTTGTTTGCCATGGGCATAATGTTAAACATATGAGGGGGATCTCAGTGAAAGATGGCCGTGGTTTTTCTTTTTTAAAATGAGTACATTTTTCATTCTATGAAGTCTGAAGAGTTAAAAACATAAAAATCACCCACTCCACTTAAAAAAATACACTGCCAGGGAAAGTGTTTAAGTTACCAGCCACTGCCAGCATTTTGATCATTTTCGTAGATTTTTCGATACCTACTTTTGTCAGAAGATCTGTAACTGAGCTGTTCACCATGGCGGGGTGGAAGCATTCTGTCATAACTGACAAAAAAAATCTTGTGAATAGCACGAAATGCTTTAAGTATACAGATTGCTAACCAGATTCCAGTACCAACGGTAATGTGTCGCATGTAAGTATTTTGACAATAACAAAATTTTACCGGGCTGCTAATCTTACACCACTCATATTCAAACTGAGAGTCTGCTCCTTATTTTGACAGAACTGGTGTCACTGTTCCAGTACTTATGGATCACGCTGAGAGTCAGTAACGAAATGGGCAAGATGAGGCACGTTGTGGCAGGGCTTTAATCCCCGCAAGCAGAATCCATCTTACCGTGTGTTTTACTGTATGTTTTGCAGAGACGTGTGTCTGTAATGAGTGAATGTTAGTCAATAAGCATGGCTGAGTCACAGGTGAGTCAGCGTCAGGCCACAGGGAGATCGAGAGCCTCCTTGACTCCTGTGCACAGATTCTGCAGGAGGAGATTCAGGAGGTGAAGGCCTCGCTTCAGAGCATGCTCAGACTCCTGGAGGAGGAAGAGGACGATGACATGGAGGAGAGGAATGGAGATGAAGATGAGGACCACTACTTCAGCGACAGCTGGACAATTTAACGCTCAGGGAGATCCTCATAGACCCAGCACAGGGAACACGTCCACTCAATACAGAAAACACCTCTACCAAACAGGAACCGCATCAGCTCGACACAGGAAACCAGTCCACTCGACAGAGGAAATGCGTCCATTCACCACAGGAAACAAGCGCACTCGCCACTGGAAACGCTTCCACTCAGCATAGGAAACGCATTCGCTCGGCACAGCAAACACGTCCATGAAACCAGAAGTGCATCCACTCAACACAGGAGATGCATCTACTCAACTGAGCCTGGCCTTCAATGTAACAGGAAATGCATCCACTCAACACAGGAAACAAAGCGATGGGAGAGGATTTGTGCACTATAATCCGGCCTCTTGGAGGAAAGGACCATGGGCTAGATTTTTAAGACCATTTGAATGAGCAAAATCTTTTTGCACATGAATTACTATTGGTGAAATCACAATAAAAGCATTAATAGAGGACATTGTCCATCCTGGCCTTGACACTGTCCAGCTCTCTAACACTTTTGCTCTTAACTATATTATGTGTAACGGTTCATTTTTCAAGATCAACATTCATTGTGGGAACAGTTTTTTTTGTCACTTTGGTGCATGCACAATGTAGCATTGTCTTTTTATTGTTTAAAGAGAATTTTATATATGACGATTGCATTTCATGCAACATATATCACTCATTACATGCTATTTAATGCATGAAGGTGCAGAAATATTTGAAGCTGATATGACACTTTATCTGCTCATGATTCCATCATACTTTGCTGTGATTGTTACCATGGTACCCATTGTGGGTTTGGGAAGGTTGGTCCGGCCCAATTCTGGGATATGATTGGTTCATGATTATGATCAAAGACGTGATTGGTCCATGGTCATGATTATGGATGTGATTGGTCCATGGTTATGATGACGGATGTAATTGGTCCATGGTTATGATTATGGATGTGATAGGTCTATGGTTATGATTGTGGATGTGATTGGTCCTTCCTTCTTGGTGGCTGGCTCACTCGATTGGCACAGTCCAGGTGTTTCAGCCTAACACAAATGAGCCAAAACATTATGACCACCTGCCTAATATGCTGTTGGACCTCTGAATGCCGCCAAAACAGCTCTGTCAGACTGACATGAACATGATGCCCAAACCTATGGTTTACTGGCAGTGCAGTGCCAGTGCATCACCTCCCTCCACCAGCTTGTCTTCTTCCCAAAGTGAATCCTGGTGTCATCTCTTCCCCAGGTAAACGGTGCAGACATCCACCTCATGTACATGATGTAAGAGGTAACTGGACCCATCGAACCAAGCAGCCTTCTTGAATTACTCCAGATACCAGTTCTGACACTTGCATGCTCAGTGCAGGAGCTTTCAATGGTGGACAGGGGTTAGAATGGGGACCCTGCCCAGTCTGCAACTACAAGGCCCCATACGCAACAAGGTGCAATGCACAAAATATATTCTCTCTGACTCATTCCTTCCGTAACCGTCATTAAAATTCTCTACAACTTGTGCCGCAGTGCCCTTTTGTCAAATCGGACTAGACAAAATGGCGTATGTGGATCAATGAGCCTTGCACGCCGAACACCGGTCGCTGGTTCATGGTTTGACCCTCTTTGGACCACAGTTGGTAGTTATTCAACACTGCTGACTGGGGGCTCCCCAGAAGCCTTGGTACTTCAAGATGCGCCGACTCAGTTGTCTGTTCGTAAGAATTTGGCCCGTTTCTCAGGACCCATTTCTCCCACATCCAACATGTCAACCACAAGAACCAACTGTTCACTTACCTTCTAAGGTCTGCCTGCCAGCCTGGACCTGCACCATTTTTATAAAATAATCAATATTATTAATTAGTCTTTTAGTGGTCATAATGTTTTGGCTCACCAGCACTCGTTCAGCATGTAAATGTATGGCATGCACTTTGTTTTTTTAATGAAGGAATCTGCGGCTCTGCAGGTGAAACCACTTACTCCAGGTGTGTGCACTGCTGTAACTGCAATACTGTACACTAACTGCTGTGCCTGTTTTTCACTGCATTTATGTCTCTAATCCTTCTCATTTTATGTCATATTTATTCATTTTTCTGTTATTCTACCTTAATATATACCAAATTAAATTTGATGATGTTATATGTATCCTTTGAAGTCTCGGGCTGTGGTTGTAGACTACTGTAGGCAAGGGGCCTACGACTGATCCTCCCCAGAAGCTGGTGAAGTCCAGCGATTTTCGGCAGTGTTGCACCTTATTAAGCCACAGCTGACTTTGCTGTGATGGGACTCTTCTGTTTTTTACGCGCTTCCTCTCTTCCTGTCTATTTTCTAGTTGTGGTGCCCTAAAGCCACATAATCACATGGTAGCTGCGCAGCATTGAGCATCTCCCACACGAAGACACTGCAGAGGCCAGCGCGAGCTGTCTGCAGTTATTTATGCTGTACGCATCAATAGCTTTGGGTCTCTTACTGAGATACTTTTGTATTACCCCAGATGGGGCCCCTGGTACTCCTGAGAGACGAGACAGAGCATGTTCAAGTTCTGCTCAAATCAGATGCACGACCCAAAAAAAGCACAGCTGAATGCTTATAGGAAATAAATAGGACCCCTCTCTCATGGAGTAGGGAGGTTGGGCTGTTCATATCATACGTTAATTATTCATCTGTGCATTCATTCATCTATCTATCCACATCTGGATTATTCTGTCTCGGGGTCAGCGGCTCAGGAGTTGATCCTTGCAGGGATACACCCAGGGCAGTTTGCCAGTAAATCGCAGGGCGCACACACACACACACACACACACACACACATACACTCACTCATACCTAGAGGCAGTTTAGTCTCCAGTTGGCTTGGCATGCATGCCTGCGGACTGTGGAACGCCCGAATGAAACCCACATGAACATGCAAACTCCAGACAGGAAGGTTGCGGTGGCGTTCGTACCCACAACCCTCTGGCTATGAAGCGACAGCACTGCCCATGACTCCACCGCACCTCCCAATGCGAAAATGAGAACGGCATTTTGCTGCTCCGGCGAAGATTTCTCAGTCGCTGCTGGAGTTATACTGTCACTCCCACAATGATGGAATTACAGTAAATGTGACTCTCCAGATTTATCTGAGCTGTCAAGAAGCCCAATATCCCAAGTGCTGATAAGAATTTTGGCCTCATGTCCCTTACATTACAACACAAAGACTATCAGCACATTCTAAATACTGAAGAGCCTCAGGGAAAGAGACATTCCAAGCGTCATAAATTAATTTTGCTGTCGTACTCAAAATAGGTGGACTACGATGAACATATGAACACAGAGCTGCAGTGCAGTACTCAGCTGCACATTCTAGGGCAAATGGGTCCTGCAGCTCAGTCCAGGAACATAAAAATCCCTCATCATATAAACTGCCCAGCGACAGCTGCGGAGACTGACCTACATATGGAGACGCCCCGAGCCTCCAGTCAAAGAAGACTAGCGGCCAAAATGCTCGGGGCACAGATGTGACCAGTCGTGTAGGAGGGGCAGAGTAGCCTTTGTATGGGCTACACAGGCTCCATCATTGTAGCATATGGATGTGTGCCAGCTTCCCTGGGTTCATATCGAGTTTTGTTGAGTGACAATGCAGTTTTTATGAAGGGTTTGTATATGTACATATCAACTCTTACTGAATTAACTCAATTGTTTTAATTAAAGCATCTCGGCTGCATTGATTTGAATGATTTATTTAGATTTGAAATGTAAAAAAACACCCACAATTGCTCTACAGCATCGCATTAGCTCACGAACTATGGGGCATTTATTTTAATTAATTTTGAATAGATTGTACCAGTGGCGGTTCTAGTACGGGGAATTGGGGGGCGCAGACACTTCCCTTTATGACAATTGAAGCACCTATTACTAAAACCCCATAAGTCACACTTGACTTGTGGGGTTTTAGCAATCAGTGCTTCAATTAGTACATTTAGCCCATGATTTCATGGCTGTTCCATCGCATATGGAGAGAAACTGTGTCTTCATTTGCCAATTACGATCATTGGAAAACGGCTCAGTAAAGGAAAATGATTCAGAACTAGCCAGGACTAAATGTCATAAAGGGATGTGTCTGGGACCCCCAATTCTCGGTTCTAGAACCGCCACTGGATTGTACTCGTTTTTTACATGGTACAATTTTTTCACCCGATGAAAGGGCCGCGAAGCAGCACATGCAGGAAAAAAATAGACCAGGCTCATAAAAACAGACTTTATAGCACGATGTGCGCGTGCTTCCATGGTCAGCACAGTGGCTGATAATAATGGACTTGGTGGTGTGCAGCGGCCCCGCACAACACTGCCCCTAATGGTCAGCTATAGAAATACATAACGTTCAGACTCCCCAGTTGTAGGTTGAATCACATCATTGTGTTACAGCTTCAAAGCCTTGTGTCGACCCTACTGTCAATTCAGATGGATTGATTGATGCTCCAAATTCCCAAGAGCAGCTACCAGCTGGTCAGCAAGCCGGATCACGGCCAAGCGGATGTAAGCTAACGAGCGTTCAGCAGGCAAACAGCAGTAATAGTAAAACAATTTTGAGTGAATTCAATTTAAGTTCTGCCTTTGTCATCAATAAATGGGCACAACTCTTAAAGTTCATTATTGTTTCTGCCCCTGCGATATTCACAAGATTCACTGAGAGTGACCAACCCGACAAAACAAAAAATGAGAGTTCGTGTTCAGTTTCCCACCATTTTTGTTCACCACAAACTACCTTTTCAGATTAGCTTAGCTAATTAATGGCAAACATTAGGTAGTACTTCCCATCGAGATTTGCTCTTTAAGTCTAGCATTCTGGCACCGCTAGCAGCACTCAAGTCTATCTGGAAATTAAGTTCATGCTGCTTTTAATGTATGTTGAGCAAATCAAGAAATACTCTGGGGAAATATTATGGCTATATGAAGCAAACTCATATATAATTTGGGCTCCATCCATCATGGCTATGCTGAATCAACACTTCTACTTTCGAGAGAATAGAAGCAGGTGTAAATGGGACCGGAGGACCAGGCGGCCCAAAAATATTCCTCACTTTGGCCTTTCATGCTCTAATGCATGAAGTGCATCATAGAGAGACATTTAAAACCGCTCAGAATGCTGACACACACACATTTAAAAGTAGAGAGGGTAAAACAGAATAAAGCAGAGAGTCTTATTTGTGTAGCGCCGGCAATTTCTAGATATTAATCATGATGAATGTACAGCAAGATGGAGTCAGCCACGCATGGACAAATTTTGTGGTCTCCGCTCTCTAAGGTCAAGGCATAAATTCTCCATGGAGAATGTGCTCTCCCACCGTGTGTCAGGCATGAATTCCAGCCGACCTGCATCTCAGCGAGACATAAATCTATGAAATTGGCCATCAATATGCACGGGGTGAATAACCGCACGCTTATCTTTATCAATGGCCCGAGGGTGGTGTCGAAAACTGTTGAAAGTCTAAACACAGCAATTTAAAGAAGTTCAGCTGCTTCAAAAGCGTCAACTCCACCCCACCCTTAAATGCAGCATAAACGAAGGTCTTTTAGAGCGAAGAAAGTCACAAATGACAATGTGTTATGAGGCAAAGTAGCGCAGTTTCGCTTCTCATATCTCCTGTGTCATACTCCCAATCATCTGGTGCCGTATTACAGATGTCATAGTAATAAGCTACTTAGGCTACATAAATATGATTGACCCTAAATGCAACTATTGTTACTGAATGATGTAAGATATCAAAATCAAAGCTGTTGTAAACCTATCAAGTGGCGACTTGTTGAAAAGAGCTTTTCAACAAGTCGCCACATAGCACGAGATAAATTTAAAAAAAAAAAAATTGAATTATCTCTAAGGGTTAATAAACTAGCATTGCAAATTCTGAGACATTTCTGGATAAGAATTGTTTATTAATATGCTTCAGTTGGAGTGAATTTGACCCAGTCAGGAACACTGATGAGAGCTGATGCGAGTCTCAGAGCACCGCAGTGCTATAGCCTACTTCTGTCTGTTAGCGGCACTACCCCTGGGGTTCGAAAACGTGGTGTGAGTGAAATGCCCTCTAGAACAGACAGCGCTGTCCCCGATAAGAGCCACGCTCTGTGCTGAGCTGGACGGTTTGGTGTGGTCTGTAGTTTTATCAGTATTTTAAGTATTTTATACGGCGGAAGGAATAAACAACAACTGCTTCTCAATCGCTTTCATGTTGTCATTTTTGACCCAAATGAAACCATCTGCAGACAGATTATTCCAAGTGTTAGCAAGGTTTAACCAATCAGATGTAATATCAGCGACAGGCCATAAACCCAGATTAAGATTACGATGAACAATGGGCCCCCAGTGTGCTGCTCACATCAGAGCTAAACCAGGATTAGAGCAGCACAGGGACCTTCAGTGACACTACAAGCAATGCAATTAGGAACACTAAATTAGGATTATAATGAAATAAGTAATTTGATAAAATATAATTACCACAAAAGGTAAATATAACAGTAGTATTTTCTACAGAGGTGATATTAAGAAACTTAGGGAGACATGAAGGTTAGACCCATGTGTTAAAATTTACAAGGGTTTATGTCAGGTTAAAGTTTACCCTAAGGTTGGTGCACAAAATACTACTTTGAACACTTCAGGTTTATATCTGATATCAATGACAACAAAAATAATACCGCTGTGGAGATGACATGAGAGAATTGCATATTTTTGAAATCTCTCTGAATTCCCAGGTGATTTGGCCGTCTTAGTTTCTCTCGCAGTGACATGCTGTAGGCCTACTCAGTTATTGTGGATGTCAACTAGGGACCAATTAGTCCTTACTTTGTGAAATTTTCAAAGAAATCAGAGTAGTTCTGTTGACGAGATGTAGTCAACTGCAAAACAGTAAAACTAACGAGAAAAATGTAGAATGAAATACAATCCAATCTGATTAAATATGACAAAGTTCATGCTGGGCTATAAACAGGCCAGAGAGAAAGCACTGCACCATGCTGTTTAGTTTGTTATCTCTAGCGCCATCATGGAACTTACCAAATTCTTAGTGAAGGAGAGTTTGGATTGGATTATTTTTTAATCAATGTGATTGCTTGGAAGCAATTACATTATTTTTATTTTATTCTCAGAGTCAGGTCGGATTACATCACGTTTTATTAATTAAAAAAACATTTAGGATATTAGCCCCAAAATCAGAGCAAGGTATTTATTTCTCAAAATTAGTGACGATCCAAGTAATTTAAAAGCATATAGCAGTCGTGGACTACTTGCTGATTGACAATCCTACAAATGTTGGTAAGATTGCGTGCAGCTATGTTATACATTTTTCACAGAAACAATAAGAAATGAATTTCACAGCTATTAGTTTTGAGAAAACTTCCTTCATGGGTATGATCACATGACTCGTGGTGACATGTCCTTAGGTAAATCTTTTACTTAAAACTGAGAACACTGACATAAAATTCCCACAACATTGTGAAAATATTCTTTGTCTGCATTTTACATTTATTTTGTTACACGATAAGGGGAAAGTGCATCCATAATGCAAACTCCATGAACTCCAAAGCAGGAGATACTGTGACAACAGACTCCCAGCCAACATCACTCTCAATTCTGAAAGGGAACAGTTGAGTTTAAGCCTTTTCTTGGCCCAGACTTGGGGTAGCATTCACAAACTTCGACTGCCAATTAGTCGGATATCTGCCAGTTTTGAATGGCTGAGGGGTTGCTAAGATACAACCAATTCAAAGTGTACGGCACTCGTTTTTTTTTTTCTGTTTTTTTGAGAAAGAAACAAAGGCTCTGAGAAAAAAATGATACGAGTGAAAGTTCTGTTTGGGTGAACTTGAGAACAGATTTTCAGAGCAACTGGGTTGAAAACTTGCAAAAAATTCTTGCAAACTAGGTTTTTGACTTATTTCTTAATGCCCATAATTAAATTAAATGTGTACATTAAATGCATCATTTAATATACACATCCTTATTCCTTTGTCACAAGAAACGAAATTATTGCTGAGCAGAAATATGTCACAGGGAGCAGCCATTTGGCCAATTTTACAGTTAAATTCAGCAGAGGATTGAGCCGTAATGCACTGAACGATGTGTGGAGAAATAGCAGTTTAGGACACAAGTTTCCTGTTTTTAACAGGATCAGTAGGTCTTAACAGCTCTCGAGGTGAAAAAGCTGTGGTTGTTTGGCTCTAGTAAGAGCATTTCAATTATATTTTCAAAATCCTAGATCCCCGTACCTCAATCCTGTGGTAAAACAGCTTCTATCCAGTGTTTCCCCAGCCCATTGGGTACAACCTAAATATCTGCAGATATTTCAGTAAATGCTGCATCCACAGGCAAGACGCTGGTCTTCGATTGTTATAAGTAGCTGACTATGAGGAGAGTGGTATCAACCCTGGGGCAGGTAGTACCAAAGTTCTGTCAGGAAATGGACCAGTTATAGCTATATTTTTGATCCAGGTCCGAGTTAGGCCAATTGAACAGTTTACATCTTGTGTCTCTGATGTTTATTATGTTCACATAGTCCATATTTGAAGACCACAATGGGAAAATGATCAGAGTCACATTTTCACGTTGCAGAGAAAAGATTAATTAACATAGAACAAGATACTAAAGTACCCTCGACCCTATGGGCATAAGACATGGAATAACAACATATAAAGAGTTTTTAATGTATGCCTGTGTAACACAATGTGTTTAACATGTTTGGGCTTGAGAGAAGTTTCAAGAGTCAAAAGGAAGACAGAGGTAATCGTTCAATTTCATCTAGGACCTGGCAGGTTATGTGGACATTGTGGAACAGGACAGCTGGGCCTTTACATCATCTGGTCTTCAGAATATGAGTCTGACATGATGCGCAGTAATCAAATTCGATGTTATGTTGAAGGTGACTGAACAGTTTGGTTGATAATGTTGCTACATCAAAGAGGGTATTTAAAGAAGGTGAAGGCCATGTAGTTTCCTTGGCCTTCAGCTTGATTATCCAGTGAGTTCACCTTATGAGTTCGACATAGCTACACCAAAAAATGTCATGGTAGTGCAAAAGGCGTAATGAAAGTAACACTGTTCAGAAACAATGTGACCTTTTGACCCCATTAACCAGATGAAGGTCATCCACCTTTAATGTTCTGCAAGCTGATAATCCAGAACATACACACTGTAAATTTTATGCGGCTATAACAAAAATAGTGGATGTAATCAAGTAAACAGTGTTCACAAAGAATGTGACCTTTTGACCCCTTAAAGTAGGTCAAGGTTACCAATCTTCGATCTTGTCCAAGCTATATATCCCAAGAACAGTCCCTGTGAATTTCATGAGCCTGAGATTATTAGGAAAGGAGTTATTGTCAACACAGATGGACAGACGGACGCAAGGTCTTCATAATACCCAGTGGCCATATTTTGGCCTTGGATAAAAATTCAAAATGATCTTAGAAACAAAGCACGGTAAAAATATGCAAAACATATAAAATATCATTAAAATATATGATATTATTATATATTATATATAAAATATACAAAATACAAAATTTTGACTCTGATCGTCTTTCTTTTGTGGTCTTCTCTTGGTCCATAACTGTCTCAGAAGAAATGGATAAGAACAAACACCCTTCACTGTCATACAGCAGCCTACATAATGTCTGGAAAACTGAGTATGACATACATGGAATATATGACATTCCATGAAGTTATTGTGGATTATGGGTTTATATTACACAAGCATATATGTCGTAAGGCAGCGTTACATCATACCCCACAGCTGCCGGTGCTGACTCAAAGTTCCTGCTTGATTGTGTCATGGGGAAAAAGCTTTATCCTTTAAGAACCCATACGATGGTATTGCAAATGCACTGTAAAAGATAACAGCCCCATTAAGTTATTCGAACTTATTTCCTCTCTTGAACTGCACTTGTCGTGACAAGTTTTAGAAATTGAACACAAGTTTGTATGTCTTCAAAAGTTAACTTTAAGTTATCCATTGTCTTCATTAATTGTGAGTTGAAACAAAGCTTACCATTAAGGTTAACTCATATTTTTCAGGCAGCCTGTGAACTTTCCTTTCTAAGTTAAACCAACTTGAAATTCATAACCTTGTGGCATATGTTCGGAGTCTGGAACATTCCTATTATTTTCATTCTACTACGTTACAATGACTCTTTAAACACTTTGCTAGTGATGACTTTTTCAGATCAGCTTTCCGCCAACATAAGAGCCTGGAATTGCTACAATTCACGAGTGAAAAAAAATATGTCAATGTTGTTCCAATGAAGCTACATATAATTTCTGTGTTTCAGCAAACCTCATGATAGGCTGTGGCCTCATCTCTAATATTCGCCTTTAGTTTCTCCGCACATCTGCAAATAGGTATCACACAAACACGAAAAGCACGCAGCCATTACGGACAACCTTCAGCAAAAGACCACACTCCGCTTCACTGATGACATTTATTTATAAATGCCAAGGTCCCGTCTTCAAACGAATTAGACATTTAAAAGCCCAACAGCAGCCGTCGAGGGACATACAAATCTCAGTTTGTTAAAATCCCATTATTACAATAATAATCTGAGCAGCTACCACACACAGCTCTGACCTCTATCAGAGAGTAATAACCAGGACAAACAAACTTTATTAGAAAAATGGGCTGAATAGGCTTAAATATAGGTGTTAAACGGGACACAAATTATCTCGGATTCTGCACAAAAGGCTGAAACGTCTCAGCAGCGAATGAGGTTTCTGACTCATTCACAATATATGGTCTCATAGACTTTTAATGAAAAAATAAAAGATAAAATAAAAAAAAAGCCAAGATAACAGTAGCACAGATTATTTTACATAGGTGCTAATAGTCATACAGCTCTCTCATTACCTACCCTACTTAAGAGTCTTTATTGCTTGGACATGATAACCACAGAAAAAAGTACCGTCACTGTACAGTAACATATATGTTTACATTTATGTTAATCTATAGAGAGCACCTTCTAACTGTAGTCAGGTCACAGGGCTGTCGTTCTGAAGCTCGCAGGCCCACAGCAGATGATTCTGGCCGAGCCCGACCAATGTCTCTCACTCACTGCCGCAGCAGTCCTTCCCAGCGATTCCGGCCCTGGACGCCAGGGAATTCCGGTAATCCCAGGAACATTCTGGATTGTTCGGAGGTGTCGAGGGGAGCGCAGCTGTCTCGCAGGAGAGAGGGTTTGAGGAGCAGCTGGGCTGCATCCCCTCTGGATGGAGGCTGCGTGGATTTCCTCCGGACATGTGCCCCGTGCCTTATAGATGAGCGTTAGCTTCCCTCGCTAACTCTGGCACATTTACAGAGTTTACTTATGTGCAACTGATCGGGTCAAAAAGAACCAATAAATCTATACCACCATCATGTTGACCTATGTGCATAACATATGCACGGCCACCGATGTAACTCTGTATTTTACACAGATCCATACCAGTCAGTATCTCACGGTAAAGATCCATAGACATGTATATTACACAGTCAGACCCATAACTGTGTAGATCTCCAAGGCAGATCCATAACTTGGCATATTTTTTTGAAATACAAACAGAACCTTAACTCTGAGTATTTTTGGAGTCAGATTTATAACTATTTTCACACAGTCGCATCTAAAGCTGTACAAATGCACCACTGTGCAGTTTATTAAGTCTTAAGGCTTTACACTCTAGTGTTCTGGGGGTGTGGTCCCATCACTGTCTCTCATTGGGGGAGTGGTAGAACCAACCACTGAACTTCCTCAGCTGGGCAGCAGATGATTGGCTCGCCTCCTGCAGCCGCATGTTATCCTGCCGCAAGTGCTGAACCTCTTCCTGCAACACAGCCTTATGCTGTTTCTCCTGAAACACACACACACACACACAGCCTTATGCGGTTTCTCCTGTAACAGACACGCGCGCACACACACACACACACACTAGGGGTGCCCTTTGCACATACCTTCCGTAGGTCAAGCTGCAGCTGATGGAGAATCACCTCTAACTGGTTCACTTTATCGGTGAGGAGAGCTGGAGAACAGGGTCTGAACACAGGAGAGAGAGAGAGAGAGAGAGAGAGAGAAGGAGAAGGGGTGGGGGGTAGATGGAGAGGTGAGAAGGACAGGCAGAGCCTCCCATGTTAGCCTCCATTTTGGCCTAAATGTCCACGTGTACAGGAGTTGCAGTTTCATGTAATTAAATAATTTGCCTTGTGTTTCATGCACTAAAGTTTGATGTGTGTGTGTGTGTGTGTGTGTGGGTGAGTACCCCGTCTCGAGATCAGCTGATCCTGCACTCTTCGCTCGTCTGCGCAGCTCCTGTGAGATCTGCAGAGCCTCAGCCCTCTGCACGTCTGTCAGTGTGCATAATGGCGCTATCTGTTGGTCTGGAGGTAATAACACACTTATATTAACATAAACCATCACATACACTCAAATACGCACGCAGACACACACACAGAGTAACATTTGCTCTCGACAACACAACCACAAATACACGTGCACACTCACACTCAGACAAACTGTTGACGTCACACGTAAACGAGCAGATGAAAGATATGCAGCAAACGGCGAAAGCTGCAGATAAGAGCTTAATTACAGGAAGAGGAGGCAGCTCCTCCGAGAGAATAGAGCTCAGAACTGGGCTTCTAATTTGGAAACACATTTATCTTTTTACTGTAAACTTTCACCTCCTGAATTGAAAATTGCAGAAAGGGAAGCTTCCAGTTAAAATTCAGTCATTTTCTAGAATTTAGGGTATTGCCACCAATTAGGTAACTTCTGTGCTTCAAATTAAACAAGTGTCTGCTACTAACATGGCAATATCCCCCGCCGCCTGAATTTTATGTGTCCGTACGGACGGACGGAGCCCAATACTATATCCCCCGCTTCGCGCTAATCGCGCTGCGGGGGATAACAAATAGTCGACCTCAAGATGAAGTTGACAGTGGTCCACATGGGTGAGGAAACAACAGCCCCAGCCTCACCGAGGATAATAGAAGTTAAGCTGTTTAAAAATTGTTAGTGTCATAATTCTACAGTTGCCGCTCCTTGTCAGCCAGGCACTGGTAGATGTAAAAGCCCCATATACTATATGGACTCTATTATTCTCTGACTGCGTAAGCAGTATGAGGTTGGCTGTACAACAGCACAGTATAAAAGACGCGTGGGCCTGTTGTGACATGGGAACAGCTCAGCTGTGCTCAGGGTGGGGAAAAGGGGGGAAACCATGTATAGATGAGAATAAAACTAATTAAAACCCATTCCAAGCCATTTATGAAGTCTATCAATTAAATTTGCGCAAAATATGGTATTTAATGCAGCGGGTAGGTCTGGTAAAACATATTCCTCATGGTCTACCCTATTTTACCGCTTACCTGGAGCATTATTTACCCAGCAGACGGTTTTACTGAGATTCACCAGTTCTCTAAATTTGACATATTTTCTAGATATCATTCAGTGTGACATAACAGACTCAAAGTAACCAAGATTTATGTGGTGCTACTTGCTCTGAATATGAATTGTATTGATTAATGTGACCAATGAACCTAATTAAAATGTTAATTCTGCACACCACCAATGTGTCCTTGAAGAAGCCAGTTGGGTCATCAGGGCACCACCGGAGAAATGCACGGCCACTGAGCGGAACTGGATACTTTTTGAGCTCAGCCAAAAAAATATACAAATAAATGGGTTTGCAATGTGGTAAACCAGTGTTATTTTTAGATCCCACGGTCAACTCCCAAACAATTTGAGAAACATATGTGACATGACCTCTCAAAATGGTTCGATGGATAAATAAATGTATAGGTACAATTTACAAAAAATGCTGTTATCACCATTTCCAAAATTACTTTAAAATCCCTCGAAGGGAAATTTTCCTCCAACTTTAGTACCCAGCTTTGTAAGTGTGACCTTGAGAACTGTGCAGAGTTGAGGACATACTGACACCGCAAAAAAAAAAAAAAAACCCCACCAGGCTCATCACCACTCAATCAGACCCATCTCAGCCAATCACCAGCCCCGGTACCTTCAAATGCTCGTGCTGCATCCACCAGCTGGGACCAATCCAGCCCTGAGCCCGTGTCTGGGAGAGGCATGACTGTTTGATCACAGAACTTGTTTTGGTCCACTGGAGGTCCGACAGATGACCAGGACTCATCTATGGAGATCAGAAAGACAAAGATCAACGCCTTTGAGCCTGTGAGTTAAACTCAGTTATGGTCTGTGGGAATGTGCCTGTGCTGTGTCAGGGGTTGCGCTTAAAATCTTGTCAGTTTTACACATGCCAGAGCTGTGCATGGTTGTGTTAATATGCCATAGCTATATTGGGTATCCATGTGTATGCATGTGTTGTATTGGGTTGTGTCAATATGCCTAAGTTGTGTGTGGTTATGAAATTGCCTGAGCTGCGTTAGGCTGCCTGTATACAGTGCCACAGTGCTGACGTCTTTTTGTGCACTAGCCGTGGGTTCCCACTGAATAGAAGATTTTTGATTGGTTTTATTTCTAAGAGAGTATTATTTCTCTTCTGAATGTAAGGTCAGAGCTCAGTGTAAGCTCACTGGTGTTTCACGGCTTGTTTAGCAGGTTAAATTGCATCACTTCCTGTCTCAACTATGGATTTTAAAGCCGGTTTGCACTTTAAAGAAGCAATTGCAAAAAAGACACAAGAAAGGAACGACAACATGGTAAAATTTCACCAGCTATTTCATACTTGTCCGCATGCATGCAACATGAATGTTGTAGTTCTAATATAGCAAAATGTCAGCAACTTGCTTTTAATGAGGATTTTAAGGCTTCAAAATTCACAGTTGAGAAATTAAGTGATGAAATTTAACTTTTAGATGAAAACATGTAATGATTGTGCACTTGCGTTAATCATGGACGTTACATAAGCTTGTGAAAAACCCGTTGGAAATTTAATGAAAGAACCCATCGCTGGAAAGTGCTAACTTCCTTCCTGATTTATGGATTATAAACTGTGATGCCAATCCTATTTAATTTTACCATGTCGCAGATGTACAGTGTTTTCACTCCAGTTTATATATGCATTCACAGATGGGCTAGCTACATTTGTATTCTGCTTTGCATAAAATTGTATATAAATTAAAATACCAAACAACACATGTTTACATTTGAATATAAATTAAAATAATATCTTGGATGTATTTAGCACCATGAGTGGATTGTCTGGATTGCCGGGCAGGAGGGTGGGGGAGTGAATTATACTTCATGAGATTGAATATTATCGTGTTGATGTATCTGAGAACTAACAAGTACAGTTAATTGCAAAATGGAGGATTACAAACTGTGGTACTGTATTGGGTCGAGTGATTGTGCCTACGCTGTGTGGGCTGTGTTAATAAGCCCCAGCTGAGCTGTGAGCCAGTTTTGGCAGATTTGGCAGTTTTGGCGGAGCGCTCACTCACTGGCGGGGGTCCCGGGGGGTGTTGTGCGGGGGTGAGGGGGAGTGCTGCTGAACAGAATGTCGTTGGGCAGGGCGTGGTCCAGCGCAGAGCTGTGGGCGGAGCCTTTCCGATTCCCGCACACGCTCTCTTCTGACTGCGTGCGGCAGAGCGAGCGACGAGGGGACAGACTGCCTGGGAGTGACGTCTGATTGGACAGACAGAGAGAGACAGAGACAATGTGTTTTAGCGCATGTCTGTGAGAGTGAGTATTGTGTTTTAGCATGCATGCGTGTGTATGGGCTTGTATGCTTGTGAGAAAACTCTTGAGAATCCACATCATGGACATTTGGACTTGTGAGGTTATTTTGGGCGGTCCTCGCAAAGGATTTCAGAGAGGATTAAGGCTAATAGGTTAAAGTTAGGATGATGGCTAAAGTTAAGGTTAGGTTACAGTTAGAATTAGGGTTAGGGTCAGGCATAATTAGGTTACGCTTAAGGTTTGGGAAAGGCTGTACAGGGTGAATGCTGGTCAATACAATGTTGACATGCATTAGCACTTATGTTAGCAGCTGTGTGTGTTTTAGCATGTGTGCAGGTGGGTATAGGTTTATGTTTTAGCATGACTTTTTGTAAGCTTTCGCATGTGTGCAAGTGGTTGTGAATGTGTGCCCGTGTGTGCTTTAGCATGTATGTTAGTAGGTATGTGTGTATGTATGTGTTTTAGCATGTATGTTAGTGTGTGTTTCAGCATGTATGTAAGAAGGTGTGTGTCTGTTCTAGCAGGTAGGTTAATAGGTGTGTGTGTGTGTGTGTATTTTAGCACAGATGTTGGTGGTTGTGTGTTACCTGGTGGTCAGTCAGCATAAGCAGGTGCTCCTCTCCCTGACCTGCAGCCCAGAGCCTATAGGACGCCTCCGCTGCATACAGCTTCCTGTGGATTAGTATTAGCCAATCAGATAGCCCCAACCCACTTCAATTGAATAGGGAGCACCAGACCGACTTGACAACATCGCAGTCATCGCCAAGCCAGGGGAATCCCTGAACTCTGGTGACCTAAAGCTACAGCCATCAAACTGCTCCACAGACACACAAGCTCACAGCACAGGGGGAAATCTGGGAGGGATGCTGAATCAAACACATGCCCCCTGGAGGATGGGAGGGCTAAATTCAGGCATTAGCAGAGGAAAAACTGGGAGGTGTGCGTGTATGAGTATCTGTGCGTGCACGCTTGAGTGCAGTGGATGTGTGTGTGTCTGCGAGTCGTGGGCGATTGTGCGCCAAACCAAGGTAACTAGTAGACTTAGGCAGTGTTTGTGCAGTAGAACAGTGTACCTTGTGCGCTCAGACAGTGCTAGCAGTAGAAAGGATAACAACCCATCAGATCCACTGAAGCAAAAAAAAAGAAAAAAAAAAACAGGATATTGTTCCAAATTTCTGTGGCCTATACACGCCATTATATTATTTATCCATGTACTTTGACCGGCTGCGGGGCTCATACACCCACTTCCAAAATATGACTGGCACCAACAGTCCATCCAGCCCACATGGGCTTGCCATTTGCTTATCACTAAAAAGTACCTAATACTGAGGATATATCTAGCACTGCATCAAGCTGGTCTTGTAAACTCTGAGTTTCTGCCTTTTCGACATGACCAGGCAAGCTAATCCACACTATGACCACTCCATGCGCGAAAATACTTCCTAATATTGGAGCAAAATGTACCCTTGGCTAACTCCCATTTTTGAGACCTCATTTTGCAAAAAGGCCTCAGCCTAAATAATCCTACGAAGTTAACGGTGATTGTCCATTTCTCATGTTTAAAGGCCTCAATCAGATCATCACTGACACTGTAGAGATTAAAATTAACTTTGTGGATCTTCTTTGAACCTTTTCTAGATTCTCTATATCTTCCTTGCAGTGCCGTCCCCAGAAATGCACGCAATACTCTACGTGTGGTCAGGCAAAGGTACAATGGAAGATCCTGTAATTTATATTCAGAACTTACAGCTATATATCCCAGCATCCTGTTGGGCTTTTTTTTAAACCCCAACAGCACAGTGGCTGGAACCTGAAAAGCTTTATTCAGCCATCATTCCCAGGTTTTCAAGTAGAACGCATTCCAAATTTGAACCTACCATAAAGTAATCCTGCCCAATGTATTATGTCCCAAATGAAGAACTTTAAATTTTTTAATATGGTATTTTATTTGCCACATTTCTATCCACTCCCTGATTCTATCCAAATCATCCAGTAACATAGAAAAAGACTATTTTTTTGGCGAAACCAAAAACCAGTTTGCTGTCAAAGTTCCAGTCATGGTCATTAATGTAGATGTGGAAGCGCAAGGGACCCAACATTGATCCCTGTGGGACTCCACTACTTACAGCACATAGAACAGACGTGATCCCTCTAACCACTAGTCTTTGTGTTCTCTTTTGTGACGAGCTCCGAATCCATTCCAAAATACCTCCTATAATTCCTACGGTCCTTCTTTTAATCATTATTCTCACACGGTGCCTTCTGAATGCCTTGAGAAAATCCGCACACACTCACAAACATGTGCGTGCACACACACCCCAGTACAGTAAAGCAACAAGAAACACTGAGATTGGCAAAACATGGTTTCCAGAAATTTAAGTCCTCTTTTGAACTGCAAACAAGTCACTGCAGATGTAATTCAGGGTTACTGCCCAAAAGCTCAAATGTACAATCTAATCAGATCCAATCAGAGGGACAGACATGGCACAATTTGACTGAAGAAATAAAACAGGACATTTCCATGCTGAGAGTCCCATGACACAGTGAATGTGTCACAATAAGAACTGTAGGACCTTCTGAATTATAGAATTAAAGCATATATACAATCCAGGCCTATGAAGCATTTTAGCAGCATTTCCCAATACCTCTTCTTTGCAAAAATACCCAATGCCCTCAACCTGGACACTACTGGACTATAGTAAACAATGCTCCCATTATACACCAGAGGACGACAAGGCCTAATACGTACACAATAAAGCAGTACAGTTCCCAATCTCCCAACTCACTGCAAACTGTATTGCATTCCCACCCCCATCCCACACTCACCCACACTCTGTCTGGTCACTTTGCTCATCAAGGTGGGGGCGATCTGTTGCCTTCTTCCAGCCAATCAGCTGACCGTTTGGTGGGGGCAGACGAGGGCATGGGCGCGCAGAGACCCGAGATCCGGCGACCCTACGACCTCTCACACCAGGGCTGCCCGAGTAATGGGAGCCGCTGCCAAGAACATCACAGCACCAAAGAAAGACCATTACTGGGATCAGATGACCACAGGGTGACCAATGATTGACCATTACTGGGGATCACAGGACCGCAGGCCGACCAGTGAATGACCATTAAAGGGGATCAGAAAGAGTACACGTTGATCAATTGATGACGATTACTGGGGATCACATGAAAACAGGGTGACCAATGAATGACCATTACTGGAGATCACAGGACTACAGGCTAACCAGATTGGGGATCAAATTACCACAGGGAGACCAACGAATGAGTCCAATACTGCGGATCACAGGACCACAGGTTGGCCACTGAGTGACCATTTCTGGGGATCACAGAACCACAGGCAGTTACTGGAGGGCCAGTCTTACCTGGATTGTGAGGAGATCTCACTGAGGTCCCCCGTGCTCCCCCCAGCAAGAGGTGGGGCCCTCACAAAAGGGGCGCGGCCAGAGGGCAGGTAGAGTTTGGCCGACTCCTCCTCCTCCAAGCCACTGTCCTCAGGAAGCTCCTCCCACTGCAGCCCAGCTCGTACTCCGGCTACAACCCCCGAAGGCGGGGCCAGCACGCAAGATGCTGTGTCAATGCCGCTGTCCGTGGACGCGCCCCTGATGCAGGCGAGACTCAGGACCTCCGGGTCCATCAGGTCTCCCGAGCCAAAGCGTTTGCCCTCGCTGCAGCTCGACGCGGTGCTGGAGAGAGTGTTACTGCTGCAGCGACTCAGGCAACTCCTCTCCCCCACCTGCAGGGGGCGACAGCACGGGGAATAATACATCACCTCACAATTTAGCCTGAGCAACCGTTTTTAACATTCTAAAAGCACCAGAGCAGGGGGAAGTTAAAAAAAGGTTTTATAGGGTTATAGAGTTACCGAACAGCATTTACCTCATTTATTCTGTAATCCTGCTTTATGAAACAGAGCCTGGGATTTCATATTTGTCACTAAATCAATTGCATTTCTGAATTTGACTGAGCTTGCCTAATGTACTGAACCAAATGAAACAATTCCAAAAAGTGTTCACCCCACCCTTCTGCTCCCACTAGCAGGTTCAAATGCACCAAATCCATGATCAGTTGAGCATAAAAAAGTATCTGAATCCAAAACAAAGAAAGGAGTTTATGCCCAGTGTCCATAGCAGACTCACTCTGGACAGCCTGCTGGGGGACTCTCTCCCACCCTCGCTCTTCAGGGAGTTGAGGACCTTGGCGGCAGGGATGTGGTATTTGGCCTCTGTGGTACAGGGTGCGAGGAGGGGGGAAATAAGCAGTTACCATTTAACAGTAAATCAGAAATCAGGATAACTAGCTTTATAGGGGGCAGTGGATGCTAGCAAGATAACACGCCAGGCTAGAAGTAGGGCGCCGCACAACCAGATTTCATCCGGATAGATTAAATTGCTGCCTGGGGCCTTAAGGAAGGTCCTCAATCCTAAAATCGCTCTTGGGGTTTTATCATAGCTTCTCTCAAGCATTCTCCCAGCATGCACCAGTTCTCTCTGGCTTCTCTACCAGGGCACTCATAGTTAAGAGAAGGATTCTCCTAGTACCTTCTCTGATTAAATTAGGGTTTAAAAAATTGAGTGACTGACCTGTAGATCGAGCTTTCTCTAACACCTCTCTCAGTGGATCTCTGTCACCCTGGTTACCACGGCTCTCCGCTGGCTGCATCTCGAACTTGGTTCCAGAGTTGCTGCAGGTAGACTGATTTCCCGGGGACTCTCGGTACTGAAGAGTCCCCTCCATGTCAAGCACCCCACTGCAAAAAAAAAAAACAACAACTTACAACACGAGGAAGACACACTATCACTCGAGACTTAATCAGTAGTGGATGGATGGAGGTTGGACGCAATGTCCGTGTTGCATTTGATCATTAAACATTCTTTTAAAGAAAGTGCACATGGGGACATCTTGTGATAAGCCAAAATCCATTTAAAACACAAACTGCATTTAACTGCATTGCAGCAAACTGAATGTAAATATAAATGACATATAAATGCACAGATGTGTAAAACTATCTGGCAAGCTGAACAATGGGAGGGATATTTAGTCTAACTGCAAGTTTTGTAGGCAATGACAAAAATGACTTTGACAAACTTAATGGTGATCCTCAAGACAGATCAGTGGATGAGAGTTATTTGAGACATGATTTGTTAGACTTTCCAGAAAGCACCAGCCACCACGTTCTTCAGTAGGATGACTATGTGCAACCTGAATTCCGCAAGAATGTAATGCAATTTCTAAGCAGTAATAATATCTAAAATCTTTCTATCAGCTTTTTCTATCAGATCAGTTTTGTCAGCAATAAGTAGACTTAAGCAGCAGAATCTGAGTTTGGATAATACATAAAACCCTGTTTAATTTTAAAAGGGTTTCAATCATGGAAGAACCTGAACGGTATATCACTGCATTTTCCACATAAAAATGACATTTGGCATCATCCACATTTTGACCTAAACAATTCATATTGATAAAAAATAACAGTGGACCCAAGACACAGCCCTGGGGTACACCATAACAAATGTTTAGCCAATCAGAAGCAAGCCAATCAAACTGCATACTTTGAGACCTTTCAGGGAGGTAATTCACAAACCACCCCACTGCTTGGTGAAATACAGTACTAATCAGCCCCTGTTTTTGAACAGGATGGTCAACAGTATCAAAAGCTTTGGACGAGACAAAAAGGGTGCACAGCTAATATAGTTCACCACCAGTCTGACTGTTATTGTACTACTTATTTCGGAACATAGTGACGGAGAGAGGGAACACAAAAGGAATGAAGAGTAGAGAGAGAACGAGGAGGCAGAGAAGAGAGGTAGAATGCAGAGGAGGGGAGAGATATGGAGCAAAGAACAGAGAGAGAGAGAGAGAGAGAGACATTGCAGAGGCAAAATACTGAACAATAAAGGAAAGAGAGAGAAGTGGATAGAGAAGTATGGTACCTGGAGTTCTCAGGGAGTGTTGGGTCACCAGTTTTGTTACGGATGTGGGTGGGGGAGCCCAGTGGTAGGGTGGGGGTCTCGCTCATTAGGGAGGGGACGGGCTGCCAGGTGGTGTTCCTCCGAAATGGGGTCTTGTACTCACAGGGAGTCCCCCTGCTGTCCACCTTATATTCCACCAGGGGAACCCTGCAGAGCTCAGAGAAGCCCCTAATGCACAGAGAGGGACTATTACAGAGCCGCGAGTCTGCTTATGAGGCTGTGTGCGTGTGTGTGCGTGTGTGTGTGTGTGTGTGTGTGTGTGTGCGTGCTTTTGTCACAGTGACTCTGTAACATCTGCCCGAGACATCTCCCTGAAACCCATTACAACAGTAATTTAACTCCGAAATGAGAGACTGCCATGAAGACAAACTTATCATAATAATGAACCACGAAGCAGGGAAACTCCCTTCACGTCCGCCATTACGGCTCAGCACTGAGGTCAGTGCGTGCACCATTGCGGCTCAGCCCTTCGTGTTGTTTTGATTCCGGCCCCCGGCTGTGTGGGGTGGGGAAGTCCAGCAGTTCCCACAGATTCTTTGGGGCTGAGGTAGTCCCGCTGAAACAGCAGCTGCCATTGTTAGCTCCCGCCCTTTGCAACATGAGTACTAAAGGACTCTCCAGGATCGCAACTCCCCCGTTTCACAAGGCCCCTCCAGAGACAGGATGCCAAACACTGCTACCAGCAATACAGCCTCTCCCAGCTCTAACCCCCTCCCCCGGACACACACAAGTACATATACACACTAACACAAGCACACACAAACACACGGGAATACACTCAAGTACACACTCACACACATGCACACACACGCACACACACAAGTACGTATATCCACCAGCACAAACACAGACACAAGCACAGTGACACACACACATATATCTCCGACTCCACAGAAACAGTACGCGCAATTTCAGCAGAGTAGTCTGTTACATCATTTTGTTCAAATCAAGCTCTCGTGACAGAAATCAATTATGTAACTTTAAATGACGACCTACTTTCACATACATGTGCGACAGCTAATCATTTTGCTAAGCATTAAATTGTTTCATGACCATATAATTCATTTTTGTCACGTCTACGAACTATAAGCAAAAATTCACAGTTAACGTCAGAGATGGGCACTGAAAAGTGCGGTTTGCAGGCTGTATTGTTGATGCGAACACAATCAGGTGTGTTTGGCAGTGTGGACAAGTAACATCTCCCCCAGCTGCGCTCACATAACCCTACGGCAGGTGGGGTAAGGACAAACCGAATTTATAATGGAGTGGAGAGAGGCTAGCCGTGGCAGGGCGGGGCAGCCCTTACCTCCTGGGTGTGCCATCCTCATGCGGTTGGACAGTCAACACTGTCACCGTCGGCGAGGTGCGCAGCAGATCGATCATCTTCTCGTGCGTCAGCACCGGTACAGCAATCGAGCAAATCTCCACCAATCTGCTTCCCTGGCGTAGCCCCGCCTTCCAGGCATGGCCGTGCGGCTCCACGTCCGCCACCACACCCTCGAAGTTCACATGGAAACCGAGCTGGCCAATCGCATTCCTGAGCAAGGTCATCTCCACCGTCTCACAGCCGCGAGAAACAATCTGGAGCAGAGCGGAGAAACACACTAATTACGCACACTGATTAAGCCTAGAGATACACTTACTGAGACGCACAGCTCACCACATCTGGGGCTGCATCACACTCTAATTAAGACCAGCAGTAAACAGAGTCTTGAATCAGGATTCTCTGTGTAAAGGACTGAGCTTAATCTTCAGACATCTGATTTCCTAAAGCAGCGAGACATCCGGACTGAGGGCAGGAATTTACGAACAGAGAGAAAAAAAACTAAAGAAGAGAAACTAAATTTAGAGAGCAGCTGAAAGGGGCAGAAGTTGAGTGAGAGAGGAGATTAGGAGAAGCTTTCAGAGAGAGCTTAGAGAGAACGGTTTGGCGAGAGGGTTCTGGGAGGCTTGATATAGAAGTCTCACTGACGGGGTTTCGAACAGAAACAAAGGCAGAAGAAGAGTGTCTGTAGCAACACACTGCTGTGTGTCTCCACGGAGATAAGGACTGCTCTCTACCGAGCACTAATCATTGTTTGTGTTTTTCTTCAATCTCTAGTGAATATAGTTTTGTATTTGGTCGAAAAAAAAAAGTATATGCAGAAGTCTCTATACAGAACAGGAGAATTTAAAGCAGTCATGAGGAACTTTTCAGGCATGGTGTCCCACATTTCCTCTTACATGCTTCTAGAAGCTTTTTATTCCGAAATGAAAAACTTGATGTCTGGTGCATACCGTGCAGTGTGGGTGATCTTTATTAGTCTGCAAATATTATGGGAGAGAACATTGGATGAACAGTGGGAGTAGGCTATATGTGCTTTATCTAGCTTTAAGTGTCCCTGTATATTAGAGTCCCTCATCTCCTTGTTAACTAGAACGCTTGGCCGGCACACAATCTGCAGAGTGAATTATGATATTAATATCAAGAGGCCGGGACAGCAGTGGCCTGCAGCCTGAGTTACCCGGAGCAACAGCCTCTCACCCTTCCTCCCTATTCGTCAAGCACACAGCGCCCTTCTGAAAACCAACCAATCATCTGTGCTGTCATAATCACCCTGGTTTACTTTCTGACTTCTCAGCCTGTCTTTTCAGTTCCAAAATTTCAAAAATACCATCTGTCACTGAGCTGTAACAAATATGACCTGCACGCAGGGCAACCGACTGGGGGTTCGAGAAGAACGGGGATGATCAAATGACAAACAAAGAAAAAAAAATGCAAATAGAATACATTGAAATACACATTAACAGCAAAATACACGGAAGAGTTCGTGCGCATACCCACGCATGAACAGGCACAGTAGCACACAAGCAAAAATACACGCACGGACACACCTCCAAACGGTGAACGATCTCCCTGACGTCCCCTTCGTACTGCTCCACAGCACTAAGTGCAATGCAGTCTCCGTGCTCGTGGAAGATCTTCACACTCGCGGCCCCTGAGCTCCAGCCAATCACGTCACGGCAGGAGCAGCTGAAGATCACAGTGCGGGACTCCTCTGCGATGAGCAGGAGGAGCTCATTAGAGATGGCGAGCGCGCTCGCGACGTTTGGCAGGTGAGCTCCTCGCGTGAGGACCCTCCAGGTGACGGCCCCGGCGTTGCGCAGGTGGGCCTCTGCGGAATGTCGGCTCTTTTCCTTTCTCCGCGGCCCCAGCGAGATGAAGCTAAACTTGGCGCCCGAGTCGATGGTAGCGCCGCCGCTAAAGTTAGCGGCCATTTCGCGCAGCCTCTCCTGACGCGCGCGAATCGCCACGGCGCCAAGCCTCTCGCACCTTCGAACGGCATTCCCACCGTTGATCACCTTGGTCAACAGGAAGTCCCGGAACACTGCTGACTGCGGGAAGATCGCCCCCTTCGGGATGGGAGGTCCAAAGGCGGGTACGTCTTTAGACCGCGACACGGCCAAGCTGGAGTTAGAGGTGTTGGAACATGGAGAATAACTCTCACACCAGAGTAAAATGGCGTTTCTGTAAACATGTTGTAAAACTTTACCCACTCTTACCTGTAGCTCACACTATCGATGCCCGTGCTGTGAACCCTGACAATGATGAACACCTGCTGGAGTTGTGAGCGGATGTTTTTGGGGGTGAAGGGCATCGCTCCCGGCTCCTGGAACACCACAGTGACGATGTCCTTTCCGACGTGACTTTTCCGCAAGAGCTGCGCCGAGCGAGAAACAAGGAGAGCAGAAATTTTGAGCTCTACACCGCAAAAAAGTAAAAGTTTAATCTCAGAAGCACAGCAGTCCCGTTTAAAAATCTTTACAAAAAATAAAGATTTGTTAAAAAAACGTGATTCACTAATTTTTTTAACCACACGTTTTAAAATCTGCCAACTGGGTCATAAAATAGTAACAGAACACAGATAATGTTTTTTACCAGGGAGAAAAAAATGAGTTTTTTTTTAGTCCACAACATTTGTTCAGACCTAGTTTTTTTTTCTGCTTGCCTGGCATTGCAGGTTGAGTACACACTGCAAAAAGTGCATGTCTTACGAAGTAATTTAATCATATTACGAGTCTTAAACTCATATTTTCTTCTCTGGGAAATAGAAAACATTATATTATTTTAAGTTATTGTGTGCCTGAGGAGTGCAATTTTTTTTATTCCCTTGGCAAATCTAGAAATTAATCAAAATTATCTAACTTCATTGGCAGAAAAAACTAAATGAAAAAGGGTAAAAGAAATAAATATTTTGTGTCGAAAAACAAGACTAAAATGCATGTAAGATGGACTTATTTTTCATTTTTGGCAGTGTAACATCTGGGGTCAGGAAGTAAATGCCCCTCCCTTGGGGATGTTCAAGATCGCTGGATCGAGCGAGAGCCCGCGAGTTCTTGCCTCTTGGACGGTTGAACTACGTTTGGTCTTGCGCAGACGAGCGAGAGCAAAGGCGAGCAGTCTCGCCTTGCATCTAAATATGACGTCCACTTCTGCACAGCTTGTTTTTTTATGGCCTTTGATGCAAACCCCAGCTGGCAGTCATGTTGGGAAACGTGCAAGAACTCGTGCATCGTTCAAAACACAGGAGTCTTCCCTTACGAGACCGAGCCGGGAGACCCTTCAATCTTTAACATGCCCCTGCACTAACCCATCAGGAAACAGGGCTCATGAGTGACCCCAGCTGGCTGAGTTCTGCAGTACAGAACACAGACTGATGGACTCTGGGCTTCGCTCTCCTGATCACAGCATCTTCCCCGCACATAATGGAGGATGCAGTGGGCATCGCGCCGCTTAATTAGTTTTATTCATCAGTGTTATCGAGAAACGGCTCATGCCGCCTTCATCTAATTAACTTCAGTAATCAGGCCGGTTAATTAACACCTGTTTAAGGGACAGTTTCTACAGCAACATGGCCTGCGGACAGGCTAACGATTCGAAGCTTGAGATGACTGACAGGAGTTTGAATCACTGCTGTGCAGACTGGTCCCGAAAGCCTGAAGCCAGAGAGATGCGCAGTCTCACACACACACACACACACACACACACACACACTTTTTTGCTTTCTGTTGCTGTCATCATATTATGCTGTCTATTTTCAATTAACAACTGAATTCTCATTAGAACATCAAATAATGTGTTGTGGTACCATCTTAAGTCCATTTTGATTTTATTTGCTTTTTTCTATGAATTTTTCTATGACTTTTTCTGAATTGGGGTTGCACACACATACACGCGCACACACAAACACATAGGGCTCTAAATTCGTAGACCAGGTGCAGGCGCGGCGGATGGGGGGAGCTCTGTCCCTCCTGCCGGTGGAAGTGGCAAAGAGGGAGGAGATGAGGCGTGTTTGGGTTTAACACAGCCGAGTCAAATCTTCACCTATCAAATGAGCTCCTCTCCTCACCTTTAAAATTGGAATAAAGAAGCCTCTGTCCTATATCTGCATGATGCGTTAATGTTGCATTTTACTTTGCTGCCACTGGCATGTTATCTGCTCCGCTTACATCTATATTAAGCATTTTGAATATGAGTTAGCAGGCTAAATAGGGCATTCGCGAATTATTACCATTAGCGAACTTGAATGGAATTTCAAAACGAAACTACATCAGATCATTCAAACTTATGAAGTTGGAATGAAATACGACTGTTGCTCATTTATTTCTTCTGCCTGCATCATTGGGAAGAGAAACGATGGATAGCGTGTTCCTATTATTACACCCCGTTGCTGCTTAAAATTTTGGGATTAACATGCATGAACAACAAGGCAAGATACGTTACACATTTATTTTCAATATGTGATCTTAACTCAGTACGAGACCATAGCAATCAGGCTGTATTCCTTTCGCCCACTAAAAAAGATAAAACCTAAGTGACAATAATGGTATTAAGCCGCTTGCACACTGGACGCGAAACAAGTATTTCGCAGGACAGATTATATTCAAAGTCAATGCGTGTATTCGAGTCTCTGCATTGACTTTGAATACAATCAGTCGTGTGAAATATTCGTTTCGCGTCCGGTGTGAAAGCAGCTGAAGGGCACATACCCACATACCCTACACACCCACTCACGCGCCCACATGAACACATATCTCTCTCTTTCTTTCTCTCTCCCTCTCTCTCTGATCTGACATCAGGACAATTGATATAGATACTATAATTTATGTTGCCGATTCAGATAGTTACATTAAATAGTGGTTGCTGTAATTATTTATTGCATTGAAATGTGCCTGACATTCTGGAAACCTGCCTGTGAGATTTCGGTGATGTGTGCGCACTGTGCACCGGTCAGCCAAATTACCACTGCACAGAAAGTAAACCAGGTTGGAGCTCGCGAGCTTTCTGCACAACTTCAGCGGAGACTTTTGCTACGAAATTGTCACAGCGTCTTAACGAATATGTGACACCTCCCCCTACTACGCCGCCACACCCATCTCGGCGCACGTCCGTCTACTAAATTGCCAAAGTGGCCGCGTACAGTGTTGTACAGTTGAAATTACCACTGCGCGGGCTGCACCGGACGAAATTACCACTGCGTGGGCTGCGCCACGCTACGCGACACTGCGCCACCCTGCGCTGCGCCAAGAGATGAGAGCCCATTAACTCATACGCACACACACTCACAGGGCTCACCTGCTGAGTGTCGCCGGGAGTACAGGGCTGCATGGTGGACGTGTGAAACTCCAGCTCATAGTCCTTATAGGTGGTGCGGAGACACTGGGAGCCCAGGCCGTCAGCTACAACAGAGGAAGTCAGTCCATCACTTTACCGTCATACAGGACTGTGGATTCACATCAAGGTTTCTGTGGCATGAGAGGGAGCTGTGTGTTTATGACTGTGTGTGTGTTTTTAAAAGTGTTTGTTAGCTCGATTGTGTATATGTGTAATATAGGGGTGTGTATCAGTGATACTGCATGCACTTGTGCCTGTGTACTGTACATTTCTGTGTGTCTGTGTGTGTTTGAGGGATTAGTATTTCTGTGTGCACGGACAGTGTGTGTAATATGCCAGCATGTACAGTGAGAGTGTCTGTGCAGCACGTGTAAGCAGTCTGCATGTAGCACGCATGTCCGTGTGTGTTTAATATTCCAGTTTCTGCAATATGTGTGTGTGGTATGCCTGTGCGTGCTGTATTTACATGCACATTGCGTGTGTGTGTGTGTGTGTGTGTGTGTAGTATCCGTGAACGTGTGCAATATGTGTAGTCTGTGGGTGTGTGTCGTGTACGTATCAGTTTGAGAGCAGTATTCTTGTTCGCACAATATATGTGCATAGTCTGCCTGTGTGTGCAGTGCGTGTGTGTAGTACGTGTGTGTGTGCAGTACACAAGTGCATTATGCCAATGTGCAGTATGCGTGAATGTGTGCTTACTGCTCTTGCCGCAGCTCCTGTTTGGAACTCTCTCCCCCAGCAGCTGCAGGAAGTGGGTGAAGGCGGGGCCAATGACCTCATCACTGTGCAGCTCCTCCTCCAGACACTGCCCCGCCCTGCAGTACAGCAACCCCACTGGCTGCTGGAAACTCAGCTGCAATTATACACCAATGACATTACTCACATCTGAAATTATACACCAATCACATTACTCACATCTGCTATTATATACCAATCACATTACTCACATCTGCTATTATACACCAATCACATTACTCACATCTGCTATTATATACCAATCACATTACTCACATCTGCTATTATATACCAATCACATTACTCACATCTGCTATTATATACCAATCACGTTACTCACATCTGCTATTATATACCAATCACATTTCTCACATCTGCTATTATATACCAATCACATTACTCACATCTGCTATTATATACCAATCACATTACTCACATCTGCTATTATACACCAATCACATTGCTCACATCTGCTATTATATACCAATCACATTACTCACATCTGCTATTATATACCAATCACATTACTCACATCTGCTATTATATACCAATCACATTACTCACATCTGCTATTATATACCAATCACATTACTCACATCTGCTATTATATACCAATCACATTTCTCACATCTGCTATTATATACCAATCACATTACTCACATCTGCTATTATATACCAATCACATTACTCACATCTGCTATTATACACCAATCACATTGCTCACATCTGCTATTATATACCAATCACATTACTCACATCTGCTATTATATACCAATCACATTACTCACATCTGCTATTATATACCAATCACATTACTCACATCTGCTATTATATACCAATCACGTTACTCACATCTGCTATTATATACCAATCACATTTCTCACATCTGCTATTATATACCAATCACATTACTCACATCTGCTATTATATACCAATCACATTACTCACATCTGCTATTATACACCAATCACATTGCTCACATCTGCTATTATATACCAATCACATTACTCACATCTGCTATTATATACCAATCACATTACTCACATCTGCTATTATATACCAATCACATTTCTCACATCTGCTATTATATACCAATCACATTACTCACATCTGCTATTATACACCAATCCCATTACTCACATCTGCAATTATAGACCAATCACATTACTTACATCAGCAAGTATACTTCAAACATATTACTCAGTCTTGCAATCATATACCAATCACATTACACACAGCAACAATTATACACCAATCACATTTCTCACTACTGCACATGTACACCATTCAAAGCATTCACTCCACAAATTACACATCAATAATATTACTTGTGGAAGCAATCATTCACCAGTCACATTTTTGCACACATACATCATTCAAATTTCTCGCTGCTCCAATTAATACACCAATCATATTACTCATTGAAGCAATTATACACCAACATCTTTATTCACCGCTGCAAATGTACACCATTACTCAACGCTGCAAATAAAGACAAATAATATTACATACTGCCACAATCATGCACCACTCGCGTTACTCACCACTACATTTATACACCAAGCTGAAGTGCCTAATTACTCACCTTGCAGTTATACACCAATCACAAGAGCCTGATTACTCAGCACTGGAATCGCACACTAATCACAAGAGCCCGACTGACCATTACATTAGCAAATGCGGGGATTATTGCAGCAGTGATTACTTTATGGCAAGCAGGCTTTACTACCAAGCCAGAGGGAACAGAGGACTCTCCCAGCATTATTAAGACAGTAAAAGCACGGGCACGGAGGGAAGGCAATATTAATTTCTTAAAGTTCTTTTTTTATTGATCTTACCAGTAGAGAATAAATCCATAAATATATCAAAGATCTATTACTACTCTCCAGAGTAACGACATTAAAAAGTGTGTAGTTTTGAGGATTGTGACAAATGAGCGAGTGGAAGAGTCAAGTTTTCAAGGGTGCGCGTCTCACGACGACCCTCTCCGATAGGTCAGTAGGTAACAGCGCGCAGTTGCCATGGAGACTCTGGTCCTGAGGCAAGTCGTCTCAGATTAGGGACGGGAAACTCATCAAATTTCACCGTTTAAAAATCAGCGAGAGAGACGACACGCATCTGTCGCACACGTGCGCATGTAAGTCTGCGCACGCGAGTGTGTACATGCATGTGACATGTAATCCTATGTGCATGTGTGTTTTTAAATGCTGGTACGAGTGCACACATGTGAGTAGGAAAAGTGCACATTGAACACATGTGCTTTCTGTGCGGACGTGTGTGTGAGTTTGCATGTGTCAGCATGTGACCTTGCATGTGTGAGTGAGAACTGGGCGTACTCGTGTTTCTGTACACGCAAGCGTGCGTGTGTGTGTGTGCATTTGTGTGTGGGTTGTGTTTGTGATCCTCTACACACATTTCATACACAACTCCACAAGCAGTATGCGCGGGTATACGCAGTCTAACTGACGTAAATAAGCAAATGACCGGGGATCTGTTCCCCATTGGACGAGTCAAATCTCGTTACCACACGTCAGGAGAACGAAATCAAGGGAATACTTCTGGAAGTAATCCCATAGAGGACGATTTAAAAAAAAAAATTAAAAATCGAACAGTAAGGCGAAGGAGGCACAAATTCACCCCCGCAAAACATTACAGAAATTTTCGCACAGAGAAAACGGGCTTCAGATTCAAAAGCTCCTGACAGGAAAACACCACACAAACTCCTCAGTGCTACAGCGCTGACTGTAAATAGTTACTCAGGGACAGGTTAATGTGGACTTTCAGCTTTATTTTTGTGGGTGTTTACTTCTATTCTATATGAACCATATAGGACCAGCAGCCCTTTTTCAACTCGATGAGGGTAGCTGCAGCATATAGAGGCAGTTTCACTAATATGCGTTTCATAAATATCTCTTCAGAAAAGCAAACACTGCTGTACCCAGAAATTTAGATACAAGCAATTTCAACAGCAACGGCTCATTACTAACCCAGATGCATACTGGCTATAGCACAGATTATCCTGCAGACCATACTGCTGACAATAACCAGACTATACTGCAGACTATACAGCAGGCTATAACACAAACATAGATTATAACACAGACTATAACCAGATCATAAAGTAAGCTATAATGCAGACTGTACTGCTGACTATATCACATGTTTTAACATGGACTATAATGCAGACTGTACTGCCAACTTTAACATAGGCTGTAACCCAGGAAATAACACATACTATAACACAGACTATTACATAGACTATAACATAGACAATGGCCAGTCTATAATGCAAGCTATAATGCAGACTGTACTGCTGACTATGACACAAACTACAACACAGACTATAATGCAGGCAATAACATATAACCCTGGTCCTCAAATCACACCCTACGAGGTCGGAGAACTGCTGGTTTTCCACACTCCCTTTACCTGAGAGTCAGGTGTTAACACGTCTGGTAAATCAGAGGCACCAACTGTTCACTTACTTGCCTGGGATAACAAAAAACCTGGGCTGGATTTGGATTCGAGCTCCAGATTTGAGGATCCCTGACATATACTATAGCACAGACTATAATGCAGACTACAGCACAGAGTCACAGACTATAACACAGACGTAACACAGACATAACACAACAGTTCCTCCCAGTAATCAGGGTTTAACCCTTGCTCCTCACTCACTCACCCCCTGCTGGTCGAGCTGCAGCAGACTCTGGGAGAGGTGGGGGGAGGTGGGGGCGAGGTGCAGGCACTGGGAGTTCAGCTCTGGGAGAACCTCCTCCAGCACATCCTTCAGGGGGAGCCCGCGGGCCGAGCCGGGACGCGCAGAGGAGGGGACCGAGTCCTCCAGAACCGCCCCCCGCAGGCTCCACGGCTGAGGAGGGGAGGGGGTACAAAGTTTACATCAGCTTGTCTGTTTATATGTACATATGTGACTCTATACATCATCTGTAAGGCCCGCTGTACCTCACTGGTTCTTTTTCTTCAGAAGTCCGGCCTGCTAACCACGTAAAAGCACACCCATACGCAACTCATGCCGTCAACTTGGGAGCGAACCAACTATTTGTGGCTCTGGGCAGTAAAGCCGCCATTTTCACTTGAGATCCCAGCCCTAGCACACACTGAACAAGGACGGAGGAAACCGAAACACGCAGTTGCCCAAAAAAAAAAAAAAAATGACAAGCAGCAAGATGAGCAGTGACGAACTGTGCTGACCCAAACTCTCTGTAACCCTCCCATGTCCCTGTATAATGCTGCCCACAGTCGCAGTGACGGGAGTGGCTTCCACCCAAAACCGTGATGGTCACTGATTCACCGCAAGCAGCACTTTTTCTCAGTGTGCCAACCCTGCAGCCACATTCATCACTGATTCTCATGACGATGCCGCAACAACAGTATCTTGCTGATTTTTAAGCTCATGGGGTAAATACAGTAAGTTGCTGGGACAAAAGATGAAAAAATAGATTCAGTATTGCACTGGTTCTAACACTGAAGCAATAGATGGGGAACCTCACAGGTTCTAAAAACAAAGTGGAAGGAACAGTACATCCCTGTTTTGAAAGGCAATGCAGTAGCAGCAGTGTGTTGCTGATTACAAAAAGTATGTGACATAGGCGGTAATTCACTGATTCAAAGACAAAGGAATAGGTGTGGGGCGTCACTGGATCTGATGGCGCTGCGGTAAGAACGGCGTCTCGCTGCTTCCTACAGTAATCGGAATAGTGGTTGGAATAGTACCTTGCTGGTTCTAAAGGTGATGCGGTAGTGATACCTCGCTGGTTCTAAAGGCGATGTGGTAGTGATACCTCGGTGGTTCTAAAGGCGATGTGGTAGTGATACCTCGCTGGTTCTAAAGGCGATGTGGTAGGAGAACCTTGCTGGTTCTAACGCAATGCAGTAGGAATAGTTCCTCGCTGGTTCTAAAGGCGATGCAGTAGGAATAGTTCCTCGCTGGTTCTAAAGGCCATGCAGTAGTAATAGTACCTCTCTGATTCTAAAGGCCATGCAGTAGGAATAGTACCTTGCTAGTTCTAAAGGCAATGCAGTAGGAATAGTACCTCGCTGGTTCTAAAGGCGATGCGGTAGTGATACCTCGCTGGTTCTAAAGGCGATGTGGTAGTGATACCTCGGTGGTTCTAAAGGCGATGTGGTAGTGATACCTCGCTGGTTCTAAAGGTGATGTGGTAGGAGAACCTTGCTGGTTCTAACGCAATGCAGTAGGAATAGTTCCTCGCTGGTTCTAAAGGCCATGCAGTAGTAATAGTACCTCTCTGATTCTAAAGGCCATGCGGTAGGAATAGTACCTTGCTGGTTCTAAAGGCGATGCGGTAGGAATAGTACCTCGCTGGTTCTAAAGGCGATGCGGTAGGAATAGTACCTTGCTGGTTCTAAAGGCAATGCAGTAGGAATAGTACCTCGCTGGTTCTAAAGGCGATGCGGTAGGAATAGTACCTCGCTGGTTCTAAAGGCCATGCGGTAGGAATAGTACCTCGCTGGTTCTAAAGGCCATGCGGTAGGAATAGTACCTCGCTGGTTCTAAAGGCGATGCGGTAGGAATAGTATCTTGCTGGTTCTAAAGGCAATGCAGTAGGAATAGTACCTCGCTGGTTCTAAAGGCGATGCGGTAGGAATAGTATCTTGCTGGTTCCAAAGGCAATGCAGTAGGAATAGTACCTCGCTGGTTCTAAAGGCGATGCGGTAGGCGTACTGGGTTCCCTCTTTACCCCTCCTGTCCTCCATCTTCTCGCGGCGGATGCTGAGCACGACAGGCCCCAGGTTCTCGTCCACACCAAAGTAGTTCTGATGCTCTGCAGGGGAACAGACACTCAACAGCATTACGGCTCGCTCATCTACAGACCCCAGTTTACTGCCAGTGCCTGCAGGAGACAAATAAACAATATCCGCATGATCATTCTACAGCTAATGAAGGTTTGACCAAAGCTTTCTACAGTATTTTTGCAGTCGAAGAACACGTGAGGATGGGAACAGAACCACAGAATGTGTACCACTGCAATTTTCACATCCTTATTTTTTAGTTGCCAGAAACATGCTTCCCCAATATTACAGCACATTATGACATTTGGCGATGGTAAATTACTCCAAATCCCAGCCAAAATACCGCACTTTGCTCACTAGAGTATTCTGCTGAAGAGTGGATTTTTTAGTTCTGCGATCTGGTTTTGGACCGCCATTGTGCGCATGCTAAGCTCCGGTTCATGGCAACAGGGATGAATGTGTCTCATATCCAAGGCAACAGGGATTCCATGTAAGCTTAGACCCACACGAGATTGGTCTAATCCTCGGGCTTTTAAGAGCATACCAGCCTGCTGGGCAGGATCAGACACAAATCCAGTAATCGACATGTCAGTGCCCACACTCTGACCTGTGGCGAGACCATGTGATCCCTGAAGGCCAATTATGAGTCAAAGAGGGAGGGGATGAAAACTCAGGATCTTGCTTAGGATACACTGTGTGTGTGTGTGTGTGTGTGTGTGTGTGTGTGTGTGTGTGAGTGAGTGAGTGAGTGAGTGAGTGAGCGAGCGAGCGAGCGAGCGAGCGTGCGTGCGTGAGCATGTGTATGTGTGTGTGTGTGCATGTGCGTGGGCGTCAGTGTGAGTATATGTGAGTGCGAGTATGTATATGTGTGTGTGGGTGTGAGTGTGTAAGTGGGTGTGAGTGCACATACGTGTGAGAAAGTGTGGGCTTGTATACTATTCGATGCTTGAGAAACTACAAATAATGAGAGGATATTTGGGGTTGTGGGGACATTTTCAGTGGTCCTCATGAAGGATTACAGAGGGTTACGGCTAATTGGTCAGTTAGAGTGACGGTTACAGGGTCAGGTTAAAGTTAGGGAAAGAGTCAGATGTAGTTTGGCTACAACTGCGTTTGTTAAAGGCAGTACAGAATGAATTCAAGTCAATACAATGTCTACACAAGTATAGCTAAACAAACATTTGAGCGTGCTTGTGTGTATAAAGCCCAGAGGCCATGTGACCTCAGAAAATAAGCAAGTAAAACTAAAATCTGAACAGAGCAGCCCTGGGCCTCCATGTCCGACTCAAACCCGGACAGAGCCTCACCTCTCCCACAGAAGTGCTGGTGGTAGTATCGCGCTCCGGGGTCGAGGTGCTCGATGGCGTATCGGATGGCTCTCTCGCGGTGCAGGGCAGGGCTCTCGCGCGGGGCCTCCAGCAGGGTGCAGTGGGAGAGGCCCGTCCCATCGCCAGCGCGGGACAGCCAGGGACGTCCCTCCACCTCGCCCCCCAGCCAGGGCCCACGCTGCCCCTCGCCCCCCAGCTCATTCCGGAAGCCGGGGCAGCTGAGCAGCAGCTCATTGATCTGCCCATCACCCTCGTCCGGATCGAGATACCCCTCTCCCGCGTCATCCCCGCTGGAAATGCTCTTCCTCGGTCGTGGACTCGCTGGGTTGCTGGGCGGCTCGGCAGGGGGGTTCTTGCCAGCTGCGAGGCCCAAGCGTTTGGTCAGCACCAGGTTCATGTGGAAGAGGACGCTCTGCACGTCATAGTGAGCGAAGGTCTTCCTCAGGCCGTGAGGACGACGCTCCGGAAGCCCCGCCCCTTCCTGTTCGCTCCGGGCGCTGGTCAGAAGCTTCCGGAACAGGAAGGTCGTCTCGGGGGAGGAGTCTGTCCTCCGGCGCTGAGAAGGACCCTTCTCCCAGTCGTTGGCGTCAGCGGTGATTCCGGCGATTTCCCCCCGGGCGATTAGCGTAGCCGTCTGCAGGCTAGGGCCGGGCTGCCCCCCTGACACGGTGGCGGTCTGCACCTCCTGCTGGTCGAGGGAGGAGGTGCTGCCGTACCCCCGGTGCAGGGAGGTGCCCGTGTGCGAGTTGGGGGTGTTTTGGTTGGTGATGTCCTCAGGGGCGATGTCACTGATGGTGACATCACTGTTGCTCCTCTGGATGGGAAGGTGCAGAGCCCGAGGTGGGGGGGCACCCAGGATGCCGTCCAGCGAGAGTCTTGGTGCAGGCCGATTGCAGCTTTGGACGTCCTTGCCGCCCTGCTCGCTCTGTTTGGTGCGACTGTTTTCCCCATCATCTCTCCTGAGGAGCCAATCGGACGTCTTTGCACGGACACCCATCTTGGGACGAGCCGGTGGCACACTGGCCTTGTTTCCAGGGTGACCTCTCCCTGCCCCCCTCGCCTGATTCGCTCTCTCTGCGCTGGGGCTCCGGTCACTCATTTTCTTCCCGCTGACTCCTCCCACAATAGAATCTCAGGGCTCCGCCCCATTATGTCATAGTCACAGGAGGACACGCCCACTGATGCTACCCCATCAGCTTTCACCAGAGACAGTTAGATGAGGCACATTAGGTTCTAGCATTAACACTTATAGATTTCAGTAGCAAATACCAGCTGGCAAATCTACCATTCCTTATTGATGGCTGCACCTTGGATTATGGGTAATGCAACAATGAAATGCTTAACCTGTGATTGACCAGAAAAAAATTAATGGAAGTAAATTGGGTACTTCATTAAGGCCACTACTTTTCTCTCTGACACCAATAAGGAATATTTTATCCCATTCTTTCTTCTTCAAGCATGAAAAGTATTGGACATGAGCCACTTCTGACACTGAAATATTTTACAACAGAAGGCCATGACAGGCATGATCCCAGTACTTCAACTATGCTATGCTTGTGTTACTGAATGCCAACATGCCAACATCCATTGTATTTGGCCCTGCTGATATTTATAACCGACAGAATCTTCACATATTTGGAATAACTCAACCCAGCATGCACTGCTGCCAGCTTTATCACACACCAGTGACTCCCAGAAAGACAGTGAAGTGATGAAATATGAACTGCATGTCCATGCAAAGGTCAGAAGTCACAGTGAAGGCTTGTCAGAAGGGAAGTGATGTCATAGCCAGCGGATGAGGGGACGCAATGCTTCACTCCATCTGCAGAAAGACAGAGAGCACTCAGATCACACAAGGGCAAAGTTAGGCAGAACAGCAGGTACAGAACAGGTTACACACACTCATACAGCCTCACAAACAAACACACATATACATATACAGACGCGCACACACACACACCCACACACACAGACACACACACACAGACACACGCACGCACCTGCATAAACACGCACCCACAAATACATCAAGAAACTAGATTATGGTTTTACTCGTAAAAGCAAATGCCCCCCTCACCCCACCTCCCCTTCTCCCAAGGAGCAATAAGACATTAAAAAGTCCAGAAACCCGTAAATAGTGAAAGGCACTAGTTTAGTAGCCAATCAATGCGCCTACAAAATTTGGTATGGAATTTTAAGCAGTTTCGGAGTTACGGTCCAGAAACGCTTCAGGAACGTCGGCGCCAAAGCTGATGGGAACGGATCCAAAAACAATATGTAATAAGCCTAACCCATACTGAACTAAAACAGACTCACGTGTGCAGGGAGTCCTTATTACCCCATCAAATTCCAGAGAATCCTGCCACAGGCAAGAACTGAGCCGCCTACACGCCCAGTACAGGCCTAATGTAATCCCTCCGCTGAAACTCACAGTGCAGAGCAGATCAGTGTCTTTCATGCGCTCAATACAGTCCCATCATCTGTAGCTTTTTCAATCTAAATGGCTCCTGACATAATACAGATAAAAGGAGAGGCTTTAGCAGGAGCCTGGTAAAAGTAAACTCACAGACAGACTCCCAGATAACAGGCACTAGTGAAAAGCAGAGTCACAGACAGTCTCTCAACTGACGGGAACTCGCTAAAGGCAGAATCACAGACAATCTCTCGACTGACAGGAACTCGCAAAATGCAGCATTAAAGCCAGTCTCTCAGCTGACAGGAACTCGCTAAATGCAGAATCACAGACAGTCTCTCGACTGACAGGAATTCGCTACAGGCAGCATTATAGACCGACTCAGGCTACAGTTCATCCTCCACAATTTTGCATTCTCAAGAACAAGAACATAATCAGCAGGTTTTTTTTCTGTCATGTAATCTTTTCCATTGATATGCGTGAGAGTCAGGCAGTCACACAGTCAGTCAGTTAGTGTTTCACACAGTCAGTCAGACAGTGACTCACACTGTCATTGACAAGGTCTGCCAGTCATTCAAATAGTCAGGCAGCCATTCACACAGTCAATAAATGTATGGTCACAGTCAGTCAGTCAGTCAGTCCCACAGTCCGTAAGGACAGTCTAGCGGCTCTGGGGATGACCTGAGGTGGTGACCGGTCTTCAGTGAACCTCGATCACACGCGGATTGATTATTACCCTCATCGTCAGCTGTGGCCTAAGCTCATTTCTGCTGCTGAGTTTGCACTCTGACCCAGCGCTTCCGCCAGATCTTTAAACAACCCATCAGCACCACGGCCCGATTCTAACAGAACACGAATAGCTCGCCATAAAAGGTTTCGCACTCTGATCGTCTGAGTTAGTAAAAAGCTGATCTAAGCTTCACATAAATCCCATTAATCAGGAAAGCCGCCAGCAGAGAAGACACTGCAACCACGGACGCCGCTCAGTTCCAGCAAACTACTGTTTCACGCAAAACAACCCTGCATAACGTCTTACAAGAGCATCTGTCGTACTTCACTGCAGCAGGCACTTCAGTCCAGTGACTCAGAGAGCGAATACCCCTGTACACTGAGGTCCGAGCTGGGATTGGCTGATACAAGATTACGCATCATCACATCACGTGACATCCAGGACTCAAATCAATTCCCTCACGCTCTCTCTCTATAAAGCACAAACACATAAATGCAAATCCATGCTAGAACACACGGCATCTCACATAGTCTCACACACACACACAAACACACACATACACGCGCACACACACACACACACGCACACGCACGCACACACACACAGGCTCATAAACCATTTCTCACTCATCACTCACACATAATCTCCGGACGTGCAAAAATATACACACACCCAAAAACATGCACTCACATGCACAGTCTCACCACAAAAACACACACACACACACACACACACAAATACAGAAACTCACACACAAACTCGGTCTCCCTAACATGCGTCTTGTGCCTTACACACACTCACTTGCATGCATTCTGGCACAGTCGTGCCCGCCCACACACGCACTTGCTCACACACGTGCACACTTACTACAGCTATGTGTATGAATGGGGTCGGTGTAACAGAGACTCCGACCTGAATAAGAGGCAGTGGAAGCGTCGCCAAACTTTGCCCCAGGAAACTCCAGCAATTCACTGCATGACTAATTAATTCTGGAGTTTTGATGACTTAATTTAGGGATCTTGCAATGATCCCTGAGAAGCCAAACACCCTGATTTCTCCAGCAAGCTGCATGTCTCTCTCTGGGTGTGTGTGTGTGTGTGTGTGTGTGTGTGTGTGTGTGTGTGAGAGAGCGATCATGAGAGACAGACTGTCTGTGCGTGTGAGAGAGTCAGTGTGTGGGAGTGAGAGCGAGAGACCGTAAGCGTGTGAGTGTGTGTGTGTGTGTATGTGTGTGTGCGCGTGTGGGTGTGTGAGAGAGACATCATGAGAGACAGACTGCCTGTGCGTATGGGAGAGTCAATGTGAGAGAGTGAGAGCAAGAGACTGTGTGTGTAGGTGTGTGTGTGTGTGTGTGTGTGTGAGAGCAATCATGAGAGACAGACTGCCTGTGCGTGTGAGAGAGTCAGTGTGAGAGAGTGAGAGCAAGAGACCGTAAGCGTGTGAGTGTGTGTGTGTGTGTGTGTGTGTGTGCGTGTGCGCGCGTAAGAGAGAGAAAGAGCTAAAAATCGACTGTGTGCATGAGTGTGTTTGTGAGTGTTTTTGTTTTCCATTACTTATGAGGACTAAAAAATGTCTGAGGTTTGGTTTTGGGTTGTCTGGTGGGCCGAGTCGGCGGCGTGTTCACTCTGGAGAGCACTTTTCTGCAGGAGCGATGTCTGGGTCCCTAACGCTTTCACAACAAGGCTGTTTGGGACCTCTGTGGAGAGCATAATGTCACTGGATTATTATTCCTGTTACCTGTTACCGTGGTCACAGTTATGTGCATTACTATTAATAACTAACCATTAATAACCACTCATTTTTTGCATAAGCCAGATGCCCTGAAACCCTCTCATCTATCCGCGATAAACTGCAGACTAAATCAACGATCTGTCCTGAGCTACACCCTTAAACCCTAACCATAACCTCCCCAGAACCTAAGCAAACCATTATTGAGTGTCTTAAATCCCCAAAACTAACCCTAACCATAACCCCTAACCCAACCATTAACATTAACCCTAACCTCAAACTAACTCTAACTGAAACCATAACCCTGCCTTTACCCAATGAGTCATAATCCTCTGGACCCAAAATATCAACACAACCCAAATCGTTAGCATAACATACGTGCTTTCTCAAGACCTGATATTCACAAGTATAGCCAAACAAACGCACACACACACACGCGCGCACAGACGCGCGCACACACACGCATGCACACTCTCTCTGGATGCGCACAGATTCAACAGGTTATTCTTCACTCGCTCACATTAGCACACGCGTGCACGCACAAAAACAGGCATAACAAATTGCAGACTCCGACCCAATCAGAGATTCTGGCTTTCATTAAATAAGACCAGCGCACACACTCTCGAGAAGCTAAAATACATTTTACAGCGGTCTGTAAAAAAAAATTATCCATCATCATAATAATGCATACAGTAAATTAAATGTCCTTATTTGCCACTGCTCATAAAATTCAGACTGTTCCCAGATGAAAATAATACATAATGCTGAAACAGAGTAATGCGGGTCACCCACGCTGTCTCACCGCTCACATCCAGCCACTCAGCTCAAGTTAATTACACTTCAGAGGGCCGAGGCCTGCAATTCAGTGTGTGCTTATTCATGATTTTTTATTTTTATAACAGCACAGAGTATCAAGTTCTTAAACTTTCAGAAGTTTACAGGGAGACCTGGTAGAAGGCAGGGAAACTCTATCAATGGATAAATTCGTATAGGAACAGATGCTCCCCCCAGGAGGCCTCTTGCAGAGCCACAACGCTGGAACTTATTTAGTCAGATATCTACAGGAAGGGTGGAGGAAGAGATGGTAGACTGCTGAAGACAGCTGGTGATTTTGAAGGCTTTGTGACTCTTTGTCTACAAGCTGAAATGCTAAGAACATTCAGAGCTGAAGGCACCATTAATGCAGAAAACCGCAAAGAGATTTCGGGGCAACATATGCTGCCTTCAAGGGGGTGGGACGCTTGCGCAGTGGGCGGTGTTGCTGCCTCACAATGAGAAGATCATGGGTTCAAATCCAGCCAGGGACATTTCTGTGTTGAGTTTGTATGTTTTCCAGTGTTTGCGTAGGTTTCTCTTGGGGTATCGGGTTTCCTCCCACAGTCCAAAAATGCGCATCAGGCTAACATGAGACTCTAAATTACCTGCAGGAATGGGTGTATGAGCAAATGGTTTGTGCACTGCGCAATAGACTGGCGAGTTGTCCAAGGTGTGTCTTTGCCCTTTGCCCTGTTCCCTCACAACCTTAACGAGGAAAAATTGGTTAATATATTAGATGGATGGAAATGCTGTGATCAAGATGATATCTTTTCCAGGAAGCCCATATTTCAAGAAAACAACAAGAAACCGTATTCTGCAGTCATTACAAAGGCATGGCTGGGTAAGGGGAGGGGGGGGATGGGTAATGCACTGGCCTGCCTGCTGTCCTGACTTGTCTCCAACAGAGAATGTTTACATTGTTTTGTAATGCAAAATGCAACAAAAAAGACCCCATGCTGTTCCACACCCAAAAATTTCTTAGTAGGTGGAATGGAACAAAATCTCTCGAAGACACTTAATCACCAGGAGTCTTCAGTCTATAAATGTTCATTAAGTGTTCAAAAAAATAAATGGCAACATTACAAAGTGGTACATACTTTACTGTCCAAGGATGTTTATTTTGAAAAATTAATACAATGCACAAGGTGATACAACTAATAATCTTATGTTGTATCGTTTGCAAAGTAATACAGGTAATAGTTCATTTTTTTTTTAAATCACTATTTTCAGTTTTAATTTTAATCTGATATAGTGGCAACCTTCCCAACCATTTCTGATTTGGGTTTATAGACCTGCACTCTACAATATTAAACTGAAGCCTAAATGAAGACCAGTAAACTGCACTACAATCCAAGGCCTGTTCTCTCATAGCCAGAAAAGAGAGGACAGGCAGAGGAGAGTGGGGTTGGAGCCGCATGAGAGCTGGCAGGCGCTCAGTCAGCTACATCAGCACAAAGAGAGCAAGCGGGGCTAATTCAGCAGGCTCAGGACGACAGGCCTCTTTCCCTACTCCTCCAGGCTAAAGCAGGCCTTCGCCGTCGCTTCATTCATTCACCCTCCACTGCAAATAAAAAAGAAAGAAACTGCCGTGTATCGCACCCAGCAGTGCGGCACGTAATCTTCTCTACAGGCAGCTGCGCCACTTCTTAACATATCAAGGATCAAGCGTATGCTGAACATTATTTCAATTTATGGATTATCATCTTGATGACTCTCGGACATAACACAGCACAGCATGCCAAGCACAGGCTCTGTAGCTTCCTGAAGAGAAATTCGCAGAGAGAAAGCATCTGATGGGGTTGTTCCGGTAGATTTAGACACCTGCTGGTAAGCTTAACCCTGAGAGCGCTAAATATAAATAGTGTTGCTCAATGATGTAAGATATCAAATTCAAAGCTGTTGAAAACTTATCATGTGGTGACTTGTTTAAATGCGGGAGCTCTTGGTGGTTGGAGTTAGTGGTTATAACTTTTTTGAACATTTATTTCAGTGCTCTAAGGGTTAAAAACTGAGAAAACAAACAAAAAACAAAGTCAATCTCAACATTTTTCCATACAATGATGAGTTTTTACACACTACCACTATCACAGATACCCCCCACACACACACACACACGCCTTTGAGACATTCTTCTATTATTCTGCCAAGTTTGGAAAGAAACAAAATAATAATAGTGAACATGTATCAATCAGACTAGGTCCACTAGGACCTTCTGAGTGGATGACCAAGGGTCTTCAGGGCCCTGATCCCCCAAACACAGGCAGGTCCGAAAAACAACTCTGACCCCGTTGCAGCATTTGCTCAATAAAAACTTACTGTTCTTCGTCTAAGTACGGCATACAACCGTGGTTATATACCACCACCAGAGAGGTAATGCATTTTCACTCACCCTTTGGGCCCTGTTTGAAATGGCATTACTTTACATTTTAATCTTGAAAAACTTTATTTTGAAAACTAAGAAATACATTGGCTGAAAAACTGTCTTATGTGCAATACCGGTTTTCCACAAAAGTGAGTCTGCAAGCCAGTTCTACAAGCCCTTAATATATCTTAAGACTCTCTTCACCCCACCTTATAAAAATAATGAAGACATGAATACCTGCTGATCACACAGTCTGTTTGAATGCTGGTAGATAATGTTTCCATATGGCACCTTAATTATCCCCAGGCGTGACTAATTATGTCATTACAGTCAAAGCAAACAGTTTTCCAAAGTGAAACAATACGGAAAGAATTACAAACTTCGTGGCCCTGAACCCGCCAGGGCCTGAGAAATTATTTTCTTCTTTCGCAATAATTTTGAAGGCAACACCAACTGTCAGTATTAATGGCTCATTTAGAAAAGAAATACGTAGCAATGTCGTTTTGAAAGGAATTGCTAACCACATATGAAAAATGCACGAAGGCAAAACTATATCAAGACTGGGCCTGACTTCGGCCTGTCTCAATATAGCTATATTTCAGGTACAAGCTCACTGTCGGCGCTACTGCTGCAGGATTTAACCGGCAGTTTATCAGTCTTTAAAACACAAAGAAAATTGTCGTTTGACCGCGGATACATGTGAAATCCAGGATCCGGCGCCAGGAAATAAGATCACACGGGCGGCTTTGCCAAAGGAACCGATCGAAAGGGTGAAGGGCCGCAACACCTTGATGTCACACCTCCGCACTCACCACCGGAACAAACTGTGCAGACCGTGGTGTCACTCAACCTCACTTCAAAATTGCGAGACCTTTCCAAACGGGAATGGTGACATGAAGACAAATATGAGATACACCGAGCGCGCCACAGATCATAAAATTAACTACGGCATACACATTTGCTCTAAATTGATCCCGAAAACATTGTCACTGTCCCTTAGTAGATGCGTGACGCTAAAGAAATGTCCCCGGTGGACAACCGCTGAAGACACATCTAAAACCGGCCAGACAGCTGAATCTAACTGTTACCCTGTCAAAATTCGTGAATAATAGCAATAAAACGTAATCATCACCGGCGACACAGAGACAAAGCTCCATTCGGCTAACTAATGCTGGGAATGTAGGCTATAACGTAAAAAAAATATCCTTTTGTGTTTATTGGTCATTCACTGCAAAAAAATCTGTCGGTCCCTAGTCGCTATTTCTTTTGTTCATCATTATAGTCATAATCATAATCAATATATCAGTTGGACAAGCAGATTGGCTGCAAAAATAAGCAGACAGCCAGCGTGAGAAAATTAACACGCTGTTAGGTTTGTTAGGTTAGGTTTATCTTCGGTTTCCGACTTCCTGGCTCTGGCACTTCAGACAGCTGTATGACTTCATGATCAGAAATCAAACGCGAACTGAAGGCTGTGGTCACGCCAGACAGCCGCAAGCAGGTTATGAACGAGCCCAAATTCTACAGTAACTTCCACGCAGCACGGCCAACCCAGGTAAACGTGCGTCAAAAGCTTAAATTGAAATATAAATCATTCTGTTACATGTTTGCAGTCTGGGAGAATCATTTAACAACTATTGACTGACAGAGACATCAAACTAGTGTTAACCAGCGATCCACAAAATTGTTGATTTTCCGTCCACCTTTCCAAGATAGTCGCTCGTCAACTACCCGCATGGCTTGTTCTCAGATCCAATGATGATTCCTGTAAGTCTAATAAGTTCGTGATCTTACCTTCAATTCTGTCTGTAGAACATCTAGGAATAATATTCCGAATATGAACTTAAGCGGCTGCTAAATATACTCTTGTGCGCAAATCCTTCTCACAAGTGTAGATTCGTGTGTGAAGGCGCAGAAACAATCCTCCAGCCCATTCGCGACTCCGCGATGGAAAGCCCCGAGACTGGGAATAACAGTCAGACAGCATCCAACTGAAGCCATTTGGAGTGCCGCTCCAGCTGACAGCTCCAATGACCAGGATACATGAATTGATTGGTTTGAAAGACTGTGGAACCTCCCACAACGTCTCCTCTCATTCGTTCACTGAGCAGTCAATAATTGCAGCGTTCACATTTTTTCACTCCAGTAGGTTCAAGTTCAATCTTGTCAATTCGAGTGTACGGTAATCAACAGCCTGGTTTGCAAAATGAGTTAAAAAAAAAAAAAGAAAGAAAAAGAGAATATAACTCGATTCAAACTCGAGTCAAACAGAAGTCATGCAGCAAATATGAAGCCCTTGTGTAAAAAATGGCATAACAAAAGGGATATAAGTTTTCATATAAGTACATATTTTGATGCAACTGACTTTTCTCAAATCAATGGCTTGTAAGCAGAATAAATGTTATGCACTCATGTTGTGATCATATATGTGTTCATTCATCATATAGGCTGGTTATGTATATCCTTTTTCAAATAACAATGTCATAGCTCTGTGGGCTTAGTAAATGTCATGCTATTTTTACTCACCGACTACTGACATTGGGATCGAGAGGCCATTTTTCTGAGGAAAAAAATCAGATGATTGTATTATACACCGTCTCATTTCAATGCAGTTACATAACCACAAAATAAATATCCGGCTTTGCCGTCTTATTGAGACCTTGCGTGCATATTGAACTGAAACGGTAAACAGTTGCCGACCCAGAGGGATTAACAAAAGGCGTGCTATGGCAATGTAATGCGTTTCACCGCAAATATAGGCTAACCATAGGATCAGGATCAAGGGCTAGTTTTGCACGTGAGACCTCTCATTGACCCCCAAAAGAGATTAACTTAAATCGTTGAGTGCATTTTATTTCCTTGTGGGGTCATATTATTTATTTACATACTGATTCATTCATTCATTCATTATATTGGCACGAATTCCGAATGCACGCATCTGTGGTTTTTGAAATAAGCGCATTCGGGGCGGAGCAACTCTTTTTAAACATACATTTTATTTAATTTGCTCGTTTACAACACGTCTTTCCTCATAATCATTGCACAGCTCTACAGTGAAATTGTCGAAGGATTTTTGAACAGGGCCCCTCGGTGCCTAGAGAGCACCGAAGAAGACTTCAATAGTATAACGCGTTGCAGGTGGACAGTTGATCATCGCTGCCGAGAGCACGAAGCGCAGACGCCCCAAGTAGCTGCTGTAGTTCCCTACAGTATCGAAACGTCACCGTCACTCATTTTCTCTACCAACTTTGCGAGCGGCCTCCTTTAACAACTGAACACTCAAAACTACGACTCCCACACAACCCACGATGACGTAACATATTGCTACGATAAATTTACGCGACGGTTACCTTGGAGCTGAGTTTGGGCTGTAAACGGATTACATGGCAGTGAGCTGAAAAAAAAAATATTGTCCAACATTAGCTATATTAGCCAGCTTATCCATAAATTGCACTTAGGTTTGTATTATGTAGAATGGTGATTTATATTTAAAGCCGAGCTGGTATCTGTAGTTTAATGAGCAGCCGGATAATTTAACGTTTACTAACTTTGCGAGCTAAAGTGAAGTGAAAATGGCTGATGGTGAATCAACTGCTTTGGAAACTCTATTTTCTTTTGAGGTGCTGGTGGAATTTATTCGAATCCATAAACCGTGTGTTGCGAAGAGGTGCTTTGAGCCCGCGGTTGGGGTGCGTCTCTTGGATTTTCCTACTTTCGTAATTTACCGAGGGGAGCAGGAAGATGGTCGGCTTCATGAGGACTCGGACAGCGAAAAGGAAAACGCAGCAACCCATATTACCTCCAAAAATAATGCGTCACTTCAACAGCCTATGCATCATAGCGTGGAATACTCATTTAAGAATGGCAAATCTTGTCTGTTTAAAATGAACTTGGATTTACTTCACACGCATCTGTCTAACGTGCCACTATATATCATGGTCTTGGATTCAAGAAATGCAATTCCTAAGTTGTTGGGCAGTTCCATGATCTCTCTTGCTAAAATAATGGACATAATCAAAACAGACGTTAAGCGACTTGGCATCTGCACTCCATGTGCGCAGGGAGAAAAAGGATTATTTGGTGTACATAATCTGATGGGTGAAAAAATTGGTTGCATTTCTTTGGGATACAAACTTGGTTGTTTGGGAGCGAACCTGACGCAACATATCCCTGAAAGCAGGGTTTTGCACATGGGTTCTGGGAAAGCTCCTGTTAAACGGCCCTTGAAATCATCAGATAATGTCTCAGAAACCAAAACATGTGGCGATGAAGTCCGTACACAAACCCACTCCTCGAATTTACTTTACCAGAACGTTGAATTAGACGGACAGAAAACTGAACTTGTGGTGTCAGAGACTGAGGTGAAGCGTGCACAGGCTGTGTCGACTGGAACGCAAACAGAACTGGCGAGACGTCAAATGAAGAGGATGGAAGTTGAGCTCAGGGGCTTTGAGGAGGAGGGAGCTCTAAACATCTTTTGCCCCCCTCCTCTGATCTACTGCCGGTCCGGGGAGGGAGAGGAGGAGGGGGGATCTGACCGATATGAGCCTTTAACCACGGCGATGGAAGAGCTGAGAGTGGAGGATCTCCATGCTGAGGAGGAGGATGATGAGCAGACTCTCCCGACTGTGGTGAGGAGGAGCACAGCTGCTTTAGAGGAGGTGCGCAGGAGGCGCAGAGCTGCGGAACAGCCCCAGCCAGCTCCTACTCTGCTGGGGGAGGTCCTGAGACGGCTGCCTGTGCTGAGCGCGCTCTTGCAGGAGCTGTCCCAGTTAAACGCCCAGCCTGTGGGGCCTGCAGAGGCCTCGACTCCTGCCCCCTCAGGGCCAGCTTGGCAGCGCCAGCCTCCTGCCCCCTTCACTCCGCATCCACGCAGCCCCTGCCAGTCCCCAACCTCCCAGCGGGGCAGCAGGCCTGTCAGCCCCCAGCTCAAACACAGCCCACCGCGGGGAAATTCTGTAGCCCCTCCTCCCAAAAACCAGGGCAAGGCACAGAGACGGAGCGTACGGCTGGTAAAGGGCTCTGCTAAGTCTTCCCCAAAGAGGAAGCTGGTGCATGGCCTCACCAGAACTGTGCGGCTGCGACTGCAGCAGCTTAACACCGATGCTGGGAGAGAGCCATGGGGCAGGCCTTGTGCTGCAGTTCTAAGATCGGGCAGCAGAGGGCTCCCTACGCCTTCTGGCACAAAACCAGCTCTCAGGCGTAGCAGTGCTCGCAAAGTCCAGGCTGTTGAGAGGAGTTTGAGCCTGGATGGGAATGTGCAGACACTGGTGAGCAGTGTGGATATTGAGTCTGTGCAGACGGGAACTTCGCCGTCATCGCCGAGCGGTGGGAGTGAGAGACGTGCGACCAGCAGGGCAGGTAAAGGTGAAAATAGCATTGCTGTGGAGTTAAGCCCTCACTTTGACCATGGTTCCAAACTCGTGGCGGCCGGAAGCTTGGCTCGCTCGGGTCAGAATCGGATTGTGCAGGTGCGCATTCCCAGCGCTCTGAGCCAGAACTCGGACTGCAGCGAAGATGGTGGCGCTGTGATTGGCACTGGAGCCCCCCAGCCCTCGCTGACCAATCCTGGGTTTAGCAGTGGGACCAGCAGCCAGGTTTGCAGTCCTGTCCCGCTCTTCTCAGAATCCCACCAGAATTCCCCAGATCCCGGCGAGTACCCAGACGATTTCAGCAGCCTGGAGCCCTCAGAGGGCTGCTCCCCGGATCCCCCCAACAGCCCCGAACCCAGGGTCAGGAAGCAGGGTTTCGGCACTGACAGTGCTTCATTTGAACGTCGCGGAACTCCAGCCTCACTCACGGAAAGCGATACCCGGGAACGCCACAGAACGCCATCCTCGCGCTCTGAAAGTGATTCCCAAGAATATGGCAGAACGGTCGTTTGCATCCCGATGAAATCGTGCCGCTCTCCTCAGCGCTCCCTCAAAGGCACTCACATCATCCGGCCGCGAACTAAGGCCTCGGCCATCAGCCTTTCCTCAGAGGACAGTGAGCAGGCAGGCAGGCCCACAAGCAGACCCTCCACGTTGGGAGACTCTGGAAGATCGGAGTTCGCACAGTCCAAGCACTTTGGCGGCAACCAGTCAACCAGAGCATCTCCTGCAGACTCGCGTGTCCTTTCGATCGAGTCCCTCTCCTCCCCTCCTGCTGTCGCTGTACATGCAGAAGACATGGATGGACTGGGGTCATTGGGCTTCAGTAATAAATGTCATGACATCTCTGAGCTGGTGCTCGGTAAACTCCCGGGGTACACACTCTGAGCCCTCTGGGGTCACCTCTCGCTCGTGCTTATTCTGTTATCTTGTGTCTGCATCTTATTATCCTCCAGACCCACACTGTCAGCTCCTCATGCAAGCACTCTGTAGGTTTTTCACACAGCAGGAGGCAGTAAACCTTGCGAAATTTTCCCTCAAATCATTGCAGCTATGCTAGCATGCTATCATATTCAGATATGTGAAAGTGATATATGACTATTGGCACATTACGTCTGTAAACGAGCTCATAGTTTACGGTGTTCACCACGAAAGATGTCACTCAAACAGTGTAATTTTGAAAAACTTTTTGTATTCTTGTGAAGATTTCTTCAGTTGAGACTGTTAACACCGAAATGACTTTCTATTGAGAATACAAACGTATGCTAAATTCTGTGTATTTTGTTTCTCCCAAGATCATTAGTAAATTTTAGTATACTCATTTAATGGATACTAGCATGATTTCTGACCTGAAAATAATTCATACCACACTACTTTTCTCAGACCGAAAATTCAACTATTTCACACAAGTAATTTGTGCTTACATACAACCTAATCGTGTGCAAGCAACCGTTTTTTTAATTTTAATTTATTTATTTTTTTGAGGCAATGGGCGATATTGGCTAATCAAAGGCTGTTTATGCTTGACTCATACTCAAACACATACTCAAGGACGCACGATGCCACGTAAGCAAATACTAGTCCTACTGAGAGGTGCGTCCTGTTACATGGGGTACTTGCTCACAGTCCATTCCGTCCATGCAGGTCTCTGCATACGCATTCTTGATGTTGGGTTTGACCCAATGCGTTTATAGTCTTGTAGTCATGAGTGGATATTTACACGTCACTGAATGAGTTGAAGACTCCCATTACTGAGAATGCCCAAGCTCAGGTGTACTTCACACCCACTGAATGAACCCTTACCCTAATACCACCTCTGAGTGGGATTTCTGGCCCACTATTCGTTTGTGTTTCAAAAGTGAAACAGAAATGACAGGCAGAAGGATATATCAATGTAAGTAAGTATATATATATGAATATTATGGCGAGTATAAATTAGACAATGAGGATTACATTTTTTAAAATTTATTTACATTTTTATATTTCACTATTTTATTGTGGCTTCTATCCTTAGGCCTCAGATCATGGTCCTTGAGGTTTGAGAACTGCTGGTTTTCCACCCTCTATTTATCTGAGAGTCAGGTGTAAAAACAGGCTTTGTCCCAATACCCATACTTGGGATGTTCAGAGTGTATTCATGCACCACTGAGTAAGTTTAAAAGACTGTCCCATTACTGAAAATGCTTAATAAGGTGCACTTAATCTATAATTTATGGACCTTTATCCTGATATTGCTTCTGAGTGGTATTAAGGGCTAAGTGTATCCCTCAATGTATCAGCATTTTCTGTGGAGAAAGAGTGGAGTGGTTATTAAGATAACGGACTAGAAAATATTCCAGTGTAAATAAAGTTATATCAGGTAACTGAAGCTTCTGTTATTGGCCAATATGATCAGTGGGAATTTACTCTTTTTTTCCCTTTAATGACCACATATGACGCCTCTTTCCTTCTATATGTATTAATGGACCTTTTCCCTAGACTCCCCATTGATAGAAAACGTGGATATCCCAGAGGCGTCAAATGTCCTCTTCATTGATACGGACAGGGTCGTCATTTGTAGTCATTATGGGGAAAGAGAGGGGGGAGACTATGGGTAAAAGAGTTAAATGATTTTAATTTACTTGGTCACTAAATTGCCCAAAGGTATGAGTGTGAATGGTGTGTGCGCCCTGTGATGGATTGGCAAGCTGTCCAGGGCGGGTCCCCGCCTTTGCCCGTAGTCAGCTGGGATAGGCTCCAGCTCGCCCTGTGACCCTAATGAGGAATTAGCCGGTATAGAAAGTGAATAAATGAATTAATTTACTTGGTTGCTTATTAGTCCCCTTCCGGAAACGGAGGAGACTATAGGACTGCAGTCTGTCCGTCAGTCCGTCCGTCCGTCCGCATTCGTGTCTGCTCCATAACTTCAATACCGTACGACCTAGGAACATCAAAGTTGGTGTGTGGATGCATCTTGGGGAGAGGGTGTGTCATGTACCCTATTCAGGTCACTTTGACCTACTTTTTAGTAAATATAATATGAATACACCGGTAGGGGACTAGTATTGCGCAGCAATATGACATTCGCCGATAGGCGGTGCACTTGTTTATTTATGCCTTTATCAGCTAATTTACTGCTGTATTTATTCATGATGCCAGTGAATGCTTTAATGTTTGTTGTTTTAATTTTTGGATTGCTAACTGGGCCTTTATTCACACATTTCTTCAGAATATGTGTCCTGCTTATGTCATTCTTGGCTCATGAACTCATCAAATTGCTGCCTGAGCTGGAAACATTTTTACTGATGTCAAGTGCGTCCAGATGTACGATGACAAAACCTCTCAGCAATTTTAGTCTTTTCGCTTGCTTATACACTTTGACCAAATCCCAGAAATATGTCACTGAAGTCGCCACTTAATGAAGTACAAAGACTTCAAGTGTGGCTTTTGGGACGAAGCATCAGTACAAATACTGCGAGTGTGTTGGGCCGATGTCACAGTCTGGCAAATCAGATGCACTAAATGTTCATTTTCTTACCTGGGATGAGAGAGTACCAAGGAAAGATTTAGATTTGAGATCCAGATTTCAGGATTCCTGATTTGCATTCTAACCATGCAGTTTCACACCTGATTCCACCACGGATTCTACAAATCAAGGGTCGATGGCAAAAGCTATAAGGGTTGATTAATGCAATCAGGTGTGTGACTGGTTGGTTAGAATGCAAGCCTGCACCCACACCGGCCCATTCTGGAAAAGAGTGAGTATCCCTGCGTTAGACACTCGCAGCAGATCCGGTTGTGGTCTGCACCAAAAATGGCATTGCTTCATGCGATGTTCCAGTGGAGAGGACGTCCCATTTCTGGAAACGTGTTTCAAATTTAGCGTCTCGCGATCAATGAAAACCATGTCTTGAGCGCATCCGTGTGGAAAGATTTGGAATTACAGGTGCGCTGTACTGACGTGCTAACAAGCCTTGCGCACGTCACGGAAGCTCTGGTTCTCTCTTGTGCAGGGACGAAAACACAGCATGTACAAGCATGTATTTCTGACAGGACCGCCGGGTAACTACAAACTTTGTACATGTCATGGTGTTCATAATTCTAACCGTCTTCCAAAATCCAGTATAGGTAACGTTAGCTTGGCAAACTGTAACATTATTAGTCTACATAACTGTCGCTGAATGATTCTCATACCGTAGCTTGCTAGATTTCTATCTAGCATACAATGACTGTGAAAGCGCGCAAGAGCAGTACAATTTTAATGAGTGTTTAGTTTAATTTAAACCTTGTTTTTATATGATTGAAATATCTTGAAAACATGCCGGCGACTGTTTGGCCATGAATGGCAGTTTGGCTAACTGCTTAGCTCTCTAACTCGGGTGCTCCTATGGTTTGCTGCAATCAGCTGTATTTAAAGAAGTTCTCAATACGGAAAGCTATGATCACCGCTTCTCATAATTATAAATACATGCACTTGCGTTTATGTTTATTCAGCTGTGTGTCATTACAGTTGCGGCCTGCTAAACGTCCTGAGAATGAGGTTGCATGGCTTTTCAGTCTCATCGTTGGATATTCCACTTGGGACTGTTCCACTGAGAATACTGTAGTGCAGTATCACTTGCAGCCCCTTAGGTTCCCTTATACCCTGTTATTCTGTCGCCTGTATTATAGGAGACCAGATTAATGTAAGTTTAGCTGGAATATCGTGTTGCGCCAACTCGGAACTCTCTCCATTGTGCAGCGTGGACTGAAGTAAAATGAGTTGTTCCATGTTTTACTCACAGATAATCCAACTAACAGCATAAGCCTGCTTTGTTGAACACGCCCCTGCTGAGTTTTACCGGAAGGTGGACTGGAGTAAAATGAGTTATCCAGGTTTCACTCTCCTCCGTTAATCCAGTTTACTCCATAATCCTGCTTTGCGGAACAGATCCCTTCTGGGTATCTGTAATTTGATTTTAGAGCTTGTGTGAATTTAACAAATTGTCCCGCGGAAGGTATGATTTCCAGGACTTGCATCATGGCATTATAGGCAATGGCATTACAGTGCTCACCAGAGGTGTCAGTAGTTTTTTTTTTTGGGGGGGGGCTGCTAAACCTGAATTTAGTGTTGCTAGTCTGACCTTGTTCTCCTCAAGGTACTGATAATTTAAACTAAAAGAGTGCATTATTTGGGGGGCTAAAGAACATTTCAGAAGGGTTAAAGCCCCTTTATATAGGCCTATATATGCCCCCAGTGTGCACCTATATGTATGTATTTACTGGAGTCATTCAGGTGATATTTCTAGCTCATTCCTGTCGGGTAACCCAGTCTGCAACGGGCATCGTCACTGTCTGAGTCACTCCCGACATCCCCCTGCCAACCCCAGAGTGGTTATGTTGAAGCCCTTTTCTGCTCATTTTAGCTTGTCGTGGTGTTCACCTGTATGCACACTAGTGTCAAGAATACACCTTACCTCGTGTTTTGTCCCATGTTTCAGTGAAATATAGGCAGTTTGAAGTAATAACTTCAAATGGTGCAATGAAAAATATTGAAAAGTCAACGAGAATCTTTAAATTTAGGATGATAATCTAAATTTTGGAGGTGATAAGACTTTGCACATGGCAGAATAGACAGATTTATAAATTTTCATTTTTTGACAAAGTTTGTAAAATGAACCTTGTTTGTTGCGAATTGGACTGAAAACTCAAGAAAATGCTGTCCACAAGTGCAGTGTTTCCTTGGGAATTTTTTGAGTTGTTAGGTGTAAACCTTCAGAAACATATGACTGTCTTTTAGTGGAAATGCCTTTGCCGCAGGCCAAAGGTGTGAACACTTTAATCAATCTAAGATTTAGGTGGTTTTCTGAAAAACCATAAGCGTTTTTCTAATGTTGAATGCTTGAAAATGTGTGGAAGCTTTTGACTGGTAGGAAACATGCTCCCATTTTGGGAAAGTGCTGGCTTGGTCTCTGGTTTGAAGGTGTAATTGCTGCGTAGCAAGTCAAATGAAAGTAGTTTTACTGAACCCAAGGACTTGAATGAAGCTTCTTTCTCACACTTTGAAAGATGTTCTCTGTAGATACACTCTATCCACCGCCTCTGATTGCTATATCACCACACTGTGGCTACGTTAGTAATTTCAATTTCAATTTATTTGTATAGCGCTTTTCACAGATAAACTGTCACAAAGATGCTTTACAGTGAGAGATGAAGTTACTGAAAGGGCAGTGCCCAGCCTATTCCCCACTGCAGCAAATGAGGCAAAAAACTCCCAGTAGGGAGAAAAATCCTCAAACAGTGGTGAGAAAAAACTCCCCAGTGGGAAGAAATCTCCGGAGGAACCCGGCTATAGTGGGGAAGCCCATCCTCCGCGGGCTAGCTAGTTAATAACAGGATAAAGCAAAATAGGTTAAAATTCCAATACAGTTCCATTGAAGTCCATCTAAACAGTGGCATCAGTTGCTCGAGGAAGTAAGCAAAATCCAGAGGCCAGATTAGCTCAAGGGGCTCAGTATTTCCTCCATAGTACCTAAAGTGAACTTAACGGCTGTTTTCTCAGGTGTGGGGAAGACCACGCTGGTGCGGAAGGCCTGCGAGGCACTAGGGGCCGCCGGTGAGGCGCTGGACGGGTTTTACACCGAGGAAGTCCGAGAGGGCGGGAGGCGAGTCGGGTTTGACGTGGTCACTTTGTCGGGGGCGAGAGGCCGTCTGTCCAGAGTGGGGTACTGTGCTTCTCATTCGCTAATGATAAACCAGAATTATTTTTAATTTCACAGCTGGTCACAGCCATTTAAGTCCCTGAACGAGCAGAGCTGCTCACAGTCTCTTCTAGTCTAGCCCAGAACTGTGTCCCTGTGGCTTACTTGAGTATCTTAATTTATCCTGCTTGTCTGATCTGGAAATCAATCATGCTCTGCCATTTCAGAGGAGATTGCCATCTATTAATTGAGTTATTCAATGCACTTTTATTTGTATCGTACTTTCCAACACTGAGATTGACTCAAAGGGCCTAATTTACTAAGACCTTTAGCACATGCAAAATCTTTTTGCCCGTGCAAATCCAGAAACGTTGCCACTGATTGGTGCAAGGCAAGTACCCTGGCCAATCATGGGCAATGTTATTGGTTTTGCACAGGAAAAAACAATTTGCATGTGCTACAGGTCTTAGTAAATCAGGCCCAAAGTGTTTTACTAAGTGCAGGGCCTGAACCTCTTTGAAGAAAGCCGAAGGTGACTGTCAAGGAAAGGTGTGATGCGTACATGATTGACCTGCTAAACCACCTCTGCGGCGTCTTTTACTGATGTTTCAAGGAGAGGGACATCGTGTTTCCTGAGTTTCTGTCACTTTGGTTCTTTATCTTCATCTCTTCAGAGTTTTATTCCCCTTCTCCAAAGAGAAAAGCAAAATGGCAGAGAGATGAAATGAAAACATGGTTAGAATGAGCACTTGGTGTAATGGCAGGGCTGCCTAACCCTGTGCCCCGAGATCTAATATCCTGTCGGTTTTAACTCCAGCCCTAACAAACTAGACCTCATTCAACAGGTGTTAGTTGGATTAGGTGTGTCAAATTGTTTGAAGTGAAACCCTTCAGGACGGTAGATCTGAAATAGGATTTGCCGCCCTGGTGTGCGGTGTCTCTGTATTGAGTCCTTGTGCTCTGATCCTCAGTGATGCCTCAAGTCACTCGGCTGGGAGACGGGAGTACAGGGTGGGGCAGTACGTCGTCGATCTGCCGTCTTTTGAAAACCTGGCGCTCCCCCTCTTCAAAAACGTAAGTCCTCACATCACAGTGCTGAGAAATGCGATTTGTGCTGAGATTTTTTATGCTTTTCTTTATTTGCTACACTCTCATGGGCGCATACATATATGAATTAGTATAAAATCCAGAACCACAGGAATCCTTTGTCTATACTTGTCACCGAAACTGAGAAGCATCTTCAGTCATTCTGTCACATCATTCACTTAACACTTGTCGTGCAGTTACCTTGATGATGAGAGATAGATATATATATATATATGTCTCATTGAAAAGGACCACCTTGTCGATTCCCACCTCATACCAGCTGGCAGTGGTCGGCAGCTCTTTTCAGAGTAGCGCACAATTGGCCAATGTTCTACAGGGATGCAAATTGGGAAGGGTCTGCCGGGATAGGGTATTGTAAATAAGTTCTCAGGCGCCTCCTGTTGGCCAGACGGGCGCTCGTCAGGAAGATTCTAAGCTTGTTCATGTTCAGGTATTCTCCACCCTCGTTCTGATCTTGCGAGGTTTTGACCAATGAGTGCATAAGAAGCGGTGGCAATAGGTGTGTGCTTCGGAGGAGAGCCACGAGCTGTCTCACTCTCCTGAGTTGGCAATAGGGGGTCGCATATGTGAAAAGCCTTGTACATAGTTACCTTATTGGACGTTCCAGATTCGGGTGGGATTGGAGATGCCAAATTTAAAATAATTGAATAAATTAAATAAAAAATAAAAGGGCTCCTTGACACTACGGCCCAGGACAGATGCAGACACACCCCAGCTAAAGCCTCTAGCACATACAAACCACATATAGGAGTTTGGACATTCAGCGATTTGCCCTGAGGTTACATGGCAGTGGAATTTGATTGGCTAGGTGTCTCAGTGCAGGGGTTTTTGATTGGCTCTGGGTTTCAAGACAGTGATTGTGATTATTTTTATCTTGGACTGTCTTGTAAATGCATGTGAATGTTGGTTAGCGTGTGTAAATCACTTTATCATTTCATGAGCACTTCCTGTCCTCGCCGCGCTCTGCCCTGCAGGTTAAGGGCCCTGGGGAAAGGGGAAAGAGGCCGGTGTTCGTGATCGATGAGATCGGGAAGATGGAGCTGTTCAGCCAGCCATTTGTGCGGGCGGTTAGAGGGGCTCTGGATGGCAGTAGCTGCTCCATTCTGGGCACCATACCCATCCCAAAGGTAACACTGCTAACAAGGCGCTAGAGCTAATGATCATCCCCATCCCTATGATAACAATGCCAACGATAAACTTTGCTAATGCCTAACCGCTACTCTAAGGGAACAGTGCTAACAGGATGTTAGGCTAACAATCATCCCCGACCCTATAGTAACTGTGAACAAGATGTTAGGTTCATGCCCATCCCTATCCCTGTGGTAACGCTGGTAACAATAAGCTTGGCTTATAGATATCAACAACCATAAAAGTGCTAATGTTATGCTAGGCTAATAACCATTCCCATCCCTATAGTGGCCCTGCTAAGGACTTGCATGGCTAATGCCTATCCACAACACTATGGTAACGGTGCTAACGGGACACGTAGATAATGGCCATTCCCATTCCTAGAGTAACTGCTTAAGGGACACTAGGCTAATAAGCGTCCCCATCCCTAAAGTAACTGTGCACCTGGGATGCTATGCTAAGGAACATCCTCAGCCGCAACATAAGTGGTAGCAGGGTTCTAAGCTGAGTAGCATTCCTATCTCAAAGTTAACAGTGCTAGTGGGACGCTAGTCTAATGCCTTTTCCTATTTCTAAGGTAACCATGCTAACGGGATGCTAAGTTAATGACCGTGCCCATTAATAAGGTAAAAATGCTAACCGTATGCTAGACTTATGACCATCACCATCTCTAATGTAATAGTGCCAGTGGGATAGCAGTCTAGGAACCATCCTCATATTTTCGCTTAATCGTGTTTCTTTCATCAGGGCAAGCCCTTGGGACTCGTTGAGGAAGTACGGAGCAGGAGTGATGTGAAGGTGTTCACTGTAAGTTGGTCCTACCCCTGCGGTACCTAACTGTTAGCTGTTACTGCGCTACTCTCTTCAGCCTAGAGCTGCACCACCTGATGTTGCTCAATATTTTACCCCAAGAAGCATGTGGAGGTGGCTGATCTTAAAACTGATGGGGTAGAAATATCCTGATAAATTGAATCATCCTGATCTGTTTTAGTAAATTCTCTCAATACAATTGTTTAATACAACCATATTAATACATAATATGGTTCAATGGTGATATAATTTTTTTTTTATTGCAATATCATGCAAATTTTATCAACATTTCAAAATTGTGAATGCGTAGCATGACCGCCACCTGTCTCTGTCTGTGTAGAACCTGCTGAAAACCTGCTTTTAGGTTCCAGGTTTGACTTGGGTTTAACTGTTCCACAACAATGGCTAGAGCACAGAGCCACTTCGTTGCAATGGTGCCTACTATTTACAGTCCCACCAACAACTTCCTTCAGGCTGTGCACTTAACTTGCAGGGAAGAGAAATGATCTGTGTCTGAGTGGCAGAAGGAAATTGGCAGTCTGTTTAGTAGACAGTACATGCTTCAAAGACACTGGCATTTAGAGCCTGTTTGAAATGTTTTTCCGAGTTTCAGCCTGGTTCATAGCAGGTTCTACTCACGAACCCTGACAGTCAACTGTTGCTCACATTCAATATTGGTTTTCACACAAAGGGTCATTCCATGCCAAATCAACCAAATTTAAAGAACTTCCCCACCAAAAAAAATAATTTTTATTGTACTCCACACAGTGGAAGATTAATATATCTGGTGTGAAATGGTGAAATAATTAAGCTCAATTATTGCCAGTTCCTGAGAATTGGCTTCTTTTAGGGAGGGGGGGGGTTAGTTTTAAGAAAATCATTTTGTCATCAGAAAAGTTGCTGAAATCTTGGCTCAAGCTACTTTTCTTTACTCAGTGTGTTTAGTTTACCTGTACTGTGGCCTGGAAAAATCGAAAAACACCAATTATAGTAAGTTTTTCAAAATTTAATGTATTTATTATTCTGTAACTAATTAAGATGGAGCCCTGAGACTTGGTATGCAAACAGCCAGTCAACTTTCTGAAGACCACAAAAAATATCACTCACAATGGTTGTATTAAATGTTTTAATATTGGCTACAGAATGAAAAGTACATATTTTGGGTCATTTATGTGGGTATATATTTCAAATGGGGCACAAGTTATTGATGTCATTTTTAATGCTTGAAGGCATGGGGTCTTAGGCCTAAGATATTAAAAAAACTGGAGATATAAAACTGTTCTTTTTGATTTTACATCATGCCCATCATAATAGTGGTTTGGCATTTGCTTAAGCCTAGATACCACGATTTGTGTCTGAAGAGCAAACCAGTATATTTAATGATCACACTGTTTCATTCACAGAGCACTGCTGCATCATTATCTACTCTTACCAGCACAGTATGTGACATACATAATAATTGTCATGATTTACCAGTGCTGCTATCAGATTTATTATATTGTAATATAGGGAAGCTGGAAAAAAATATTTTCTGAAAAGATTTCAGTGTAACCATGGTAATTACTTTGTAAAAAGAATTTTCCAATGATTTAATACACAAGACCTTTCCAGGGTTATTGATGGAACTTTGGAATTCCCTACTTCTGTATTTAGGAACATATAAACAGAAACCTCCAATAATCCCATGTCTGAAATTTTGGGTTTTTCCGCCCCATGGCCCTCTGTAGATCGCAGTGGCGGCTCATGAACTGGCAACTGGGGAGGCTCAAAACAATCCCTAAAAATGAATGATTGGTCACCAGCTGTTTTCCATCATTGAGTCGTTATTCTGATGTTTCTTTTATATGTCAACATATTTGTAATGTGACCAACATGTCTCATAACAATGCCAATGTACCTATTTCATTATGAAACAAGAGCACTCAGAGAGCGCAGCACCACCGCCATGCCAAGGCAACTCACTGCATTAGTTATTTTCGTTGGCTGATGTTGGTATTGTTGCATTCCACCGCCAGGTGGCAGCAAAACCCAAATGCACGTCAATTGAAAATCGAGCCCATTGAAAAGACTTAATCTCTGCCAGCATAGCTGGATTTGAACTTGGATTTGAACCTAGATATGCCAAAGTTTAACCACTTGTTCCTCTTGTTCAACTCTAACATCCTGCAAAGTTTGGTTAAAATCTATATGGCTGTTTTTGAGATATCCTGCTAACAGACAGACAGAAACAAAACAAACGAACCAACCAGCGCCGGTAAAAACATACTCCTCCTTGGTGGAGGTGAACAAGTGTCTGTATCACATTCATCTTTTCACTTACACCATGACTAAGGTGCTCTGAAAATTAAGTTAGACACCTAATATGATTGGCATGCTGTTCAGTCTAAAGGAAGAGTTTTACATCTCCAGTTATGTTAGACCCAAGACCCATGCCTTCAAGCACTAAAAATATCACTTTGATAACTTGTGTCCCTTTTGAGATATATACCCTCTATAATGACCCAAAATATGTACTTTTCATTCTGAGGACAAGTTCCAAGGTTAATAAAACATTCAATACAACCACTTTGACTTTTATATTTTTTATGGTCTTCAGAAAGTTGACTGGCAGTTTGCATACCAAGTCTCAGGGCTCCATCTTAATTAGTTACAGAATAATAAATACATTAAATTTTGAAAAACTTAGTATGATTGGTGTTTTTTGCTTTTTTCCAGGCCACAGTACAGGTAAACTAAACACACTGAGTAAAGAGAAGCAGCTTGAGTTGCAATGACAAAATGAAACTTGCAGGTCTGTCAGCTCTGAAAATCCATTTCTGAGGCCCTAACACTCCCTCCAAAGTTAAGGCGATTTTGTTAAAATTGACCCCCCTTCCCTAAAATAGGCTAAATTTCAGGAACTACCAATAATTGAGCTGAAATATTTGACCTCAGTGCTGCCAATGCACATCTCTTGAAATGTGCAAAGTTTTATCAAAATCAAAATTTTGATGTGGGGGCCCCGACCCCAAACAATCGGCAAAAATCAACTCCCGCCGATCTCACTCAGGAATATTTTCAATTTAAATGGTCTGAAAACACAGGTTTTGAACTCTTTAATGAATGTCCTGGATGAAATGTGCAAGGATAGTTGACTGCGACGGTGTTTTTATTATGCGTCGGCCATTACTGATTATTCGCTTTGTTGGGGCTGTTAATAAATAAAAATGAATGGCCAGCTTAAAATAAGTGTTCTGCCCTATATATATTTTCAGTTCAGCTATCTTTCGTGTCAGGTGATGGGTCTTTTAGCAAAACGAGTGTATTGCATGGATAGCACACTTGGCCCTGGAGACCTGGAGTTTGGAAGTTCTGCACTACACACACACACTCGTTGAGCATCTGCACTCTCCCTGACATTCATCCTCTGTTCACTTTGGTCTCTTTTGTTTACTCTCTCAGGTTACCAAGGACAACAGGGACGTTATTCTGACGGATATTGTAGCAGCAGTGCAGGATTGCATAAAATAAGACCCTAGTAAACAGGAGATATGAGTGTTTGACTGTGCGGCCGGATACATACCCTGTTTGAAGACCCGATGCTCATGTTTAAAGGATCACTGCGCTGGGTCAGCCTGCCTCACCTGGCTGCAGCATGACCCTCACCTGCCCCACTGCTGGAGCAAGTTAATGTGGCAGCTTGTCTCATGTTTATCCCAGTTTTCCTGCTGTTCAGTCCCTGGGACAGTTATGCTAATTGGGAACTGCAGGGGGCAGCATTGAGAGATTTGCTCCATAAAAAAAGAATCTGCGTTTAAGAGCCTCAACACCATCTGTTCCTCGGGGGGGTGTCTCTTATTGCAAACACTATTGTAAATAAATTCCGTTTGCAAGTATAAATGACATTTTATTTTTCGGAAGCTTGTTAATTGGTAATATGTTCATCTTTTTGTTGTTGGTTTTTTTTTTTTCTTTTTTGCTTTGACCTCGGCAACTTAAGTATTCAGAAGAATCTGATGCTGCAGTGTGTAGCAATGGTTTGAAATGAAATGTTAAACTGGTGTAAGCACAGTCAGTTCCTCAGCCGAAATATACTGTGTATTTGCTGTTGAAAAGTATTCTATTTGCGAGCATTGACCGTGATTTTAGTTCTTATCGATTAACTCAAGTGTAGGCGGAACAGGTAAATGAAAAAATTTGGATCCATCCTCCTCTGGTTTCATTCAATCTGCAGTCTCTCCAGTAAAGGTTTTAAAACCTGAATTCCGAAAAAGTTGGCACATTGTGAAAAATGTTTTAAAAATCAAAAGGAGTGATTTGAAAATTCAATTCACTCCGCCACATTGAAAACACTAAAGCATTGATGAATGCCTTTAACTTTTGAATTCAATGGTCAGTTGAAAATGCTTATTTCATATTAGATGACTGCAACAGGCTCAGAAAAAGTTTGCACAAAGGCTGCATAGGAATACTAATGATGTTACAAGTGGCAGTAATTTGCTGATTTGAAACAGATGAGCTAATGATATCGTGAAATGAACCTCCAAAAAAGGCCTAGTCTTTCAAAAAGCTGAAGGATATGAACAGTGTTATAAGAAGAATGTGAACATCAGCTGTTAAGTCTACTTTATAACAAAACTGCACAGTACATGCCAAGAAATATGAACAAAACAACTCCTTCAATAAATATCATTAAAAGGGGCTCATGCGTGTCAGTAAACACCAGACAGACATATTGAATGGAACTTCATCGGTGAAACACTGGCACTTCTACTGTAGCACTCCAACTGGCCTGTAGGTGGCGACAGTGCTAACTCAAAAGGCAAACCCAGAAACCGCAAATTAAGATCTTAAAAATCAGAAAGAGAGTCAAAGAACACAAAAGTACCGCTGATTGTGATTACTGGTTGTGTATCACACTTCTGCATTTCCAATCCAGACCCATAAACATATTTCTCGCTGGCACTTTTTCCCGTTGAGTCTGATATTTTTCTTTAACTAACCGCACTGGCACAGTATCAGGACCATGCCGCTCAAGAGGGTTGAAATCCCAGCCTGGGGCCTCTCCGTTGTCCCTAAACTTGTGGATTTTCTCTGGTTTCCTAACATGCACCAAAGCTTTGCATATTAGATCAAATCGAGACTCTGGATTGCCAATAGGCAGTGGTGTAAAGTCTGGGTTCAGAAAGTAAAAATCCTCCTCAGAACTTTATTCTAACCACTTGGATTTACTTCGGACAAGAGATGGAGCCGATCTGAGTGATCAGCTCATTCTGTGGGAGGGAGAAAAACTTGGCAGGACTTTTACTTTCTGACCGCTGGATTTTACACCTCTGTAACACTGTGTGAGTGAATGGTGTGCAAACATGTTGGCTCTGAGATGGATTGGCAAACTGCCCTGGGTAGATGGAGTGAGTGAGTTAGTGGATGGAAGAATGGTCTTCACAGATGCCAGACTTCAAGCATTATGTACATCTCTGAGTGCAGTTAACTGAGCTTAAGATCCATGAAAGTGATGCTTTGTACTCAGTGTTCAAAGGTCAGAGGTCGTGGGTCCATTCCTTCTTCCCAAAAATCCGCTGGAAAACAGACTTGTTTCGTGGTCGGGGGAGGCTGCTGTAGCTCCTCCCACCTCCAGGTGAGTTCTGCAAGTCCTCCTGCCTCCAGCCAATCAGCTGTTGCATCTTGGAGCTGGTGGTTGCGGGCTCGTTTCCGATCACCATAGTGGCACTGTAGCGGGACCCGCCCCCAGTATAGGCTGTGTGATTCAGAGGCACAGGGGCAATCTTCTGGTAGGTTGCTAGAAGGCACAGGAGAGTGTGAACATCATACTGGCTGCAAAACACCAAGAGTAACTTTATGGAGCTTTTTTCAGAGCAGAGTAGGAAAGGGTTTTTACCAGGACTGGGTCAATGACCCCTCTGTGTTTAATTTATGTACATTCCCACACACCATTAAGCTAGTCTGGGGAATTGGAGTATACAGCCTACCTCCCCCCCCCCGTACCCGCATTGGCTCAGTGGCACTAGATAAGATGAATCGAGCCCCCGACAAGTGTCTTCATCCAAAACTTATGAAATTGACCCCGTCTCCTGCTTTTCTGAGGTGATGGGGTTGTAAGTGAGGTGTGGGGTAGGATGTTTACCTGAGGTGAAGGACTGCGAGCGGCGCTTGCTGCTGGGTCGCCCCAGACTGTCAGTCACGCAGGGGTCCCCAAATTTCAGCCTCTGCTTTACTGCCTGACGTAAATTATAGTAGGATTCTGGGGAGTGGGAGAGGGTTACTCGCATCAGACAGTCTGCTAGCTGTGCATATGTGATAGCTAGCTAACGACGAGCGCACTGCCAGCTGTGCATATGTCATGGCTAGCAAACTCAAAGCGCACTGCTAGATGTGTATATATATATATGATGGCTGGCTAACTCATAGCTCAATACTAGCTTTGTGTACGTCAGTGCTGCCCAATCGTGCCATATTGTAGATGGCTGACAACATGCTCATTGTCAATCCAAATAATCATCACACCAGCTGATTTCCTCGATGAGCACTCCTCCAAACAGTTAGAAGGGAACTAATTGGTGTTATCCGCTGGTGTGGTGATTAGTTGGAATAAAGACCTGTATACTCTTGGCCCTCCATGGCACATGGGTGGGCTGTGCTGCTATAGGTCATGACAAGCTAATTCGTGGCTAACTTGTTAGCTTTGTTTATGTGATGGTGTGATAGTCTCAGAGGTGAGCTCCTCCTACCACGGTGGCCTGCATCTGATGATGAACGGAGTACAAGGCCCTCCAAATTCCCAGAGTGCCGTAGTGGGTTGTCTGTGGTAGTTCTGGTCAGGACTGCCATCTCTTTGTCATTTTCACCGTCAGTTTTATCCCTTCTGGAAAGAGGGGGTATAGCATGTAATTGTACATACATGTATTTCTGCTGAAGTAAGTTTCTTACATGTTTTATTGTATGTTTCTGTAATGTATGTGCACTATCAACTTTGACTGGGTCATGGATAATTGTGCATTCGTGCGCATGTGTGCATTTGTGTGTGCATGATGAGCTGTGAGAGTCTTGATTGTTTTGGTGTGTCTGGTTGTAATGAGCCTTGGGCAGCTGTTCTTACATGTGGATGAGTTTATTCTCTTGGCAGCTGGGCTCTGAGAAACTTCTGGAAGGATCTGACTCACTGAAGCCTATTGAGAAAAGACACGTAAACACACACACACCACGCACGCACACACACACACACAGCACACACACACACACGCAGCATTGTTATATTGCTTTGAGTCAGTGGTGGTGAAGGCAGTGGATAATCTCACTTTGGGTGGTTGTTTCTTACCTGAATTTGCCTGGATTTTGAGCAGCCATTTCTTCATGAGGAAACGAGATGAGGCACAGAGCAGGTACTCAGAACCATCGCATAACCTGGGGAGAGAGACAGTCGCTTAGAGCCAGACCAGGACTTGGTGCATCATGATTAAAATATTCATTTTCTTTGACCCTTAGTGCATTGAAAATAAATAAAAAACAAATATAAAATTAATTATCTTTTGCTGTTGAAAGCTCCGCAGGGAGCTCTATTAAACAAGTCACCACATGATAGGTTTTCAACAGCTTTGATTTTGATATCTTGCATCATTGAGCAACAATAGCTGCATTTAGTGCTCTAAGGGATAAGATGCTCGGTTAATCTAAGCCCATTTAAGGAAACTCAACCTGTTTGAAATGCCTAGTTAAACTAATTTTTACGACACACATTTAAACTCAGCCAGCTTAAGACGCTCAGTAAAAATCAGCCTGTAATGTTTGTAAGTGATAGCGTCACGCTGCTGGTCTAGCTCACCGTAGGCTGAAGCAATAGTTCCTCTTGCTGTACTCCAGGGCTGGGCAGCACTCCGCTCCAATCAGATTCAGCGGCGAGCCAGCCTCCGAGCTCTGGAGAGCACAAGGACACCGCGCGCGCACACAGACACGAAGATACACACACAAGCGAATTGTCACAACAATTATATTGTTATTGTTTAATTGCTATAACAACACAAGTGAATTGGGCACACGCACTCAGAGTCATTATCCCATAAAAGTAAGTGAGTCTGTTCCAAGGCTAGTGGCTCCTCAGGCCAGTGCTTAACCCGGGTTCTGGTGGCATGAAGTATTGCAGCTCCCCCTGGATGGGACGCTAGTCCCTCGCAGCCACTCTTCCAGCTCTTAGTCAGGCTTCCCAGACAATTTGCTGGTTCCCAATTATACACATGAGTGGAGTGAGGCTCTGTGGACGTGAAGTGTTTTTCCCAAGGACGCACCATTAAAGCCGAGGCAACTTGAACTCAGGACCTTTTGATCCCAAGTCAAGCACACTTAACTGCTGCACTACCGCGTCTCCCTATTATCCTGCATAAATCGCCCTCTGAATCACCCCTCTAACGGAGTCTCTCCCCGCACTCTGGGACTCCTGATCCCAGCTCAGACTGTTACCTGCAGCGTGTCCTTCCTGTGCTGGTAGAAGTGGAGCGTCTGTCTGTGCAGCACAGTGTGGAAGCGGCTCCAGGTGCGACAGGGGGCCTGTGGGGAGGGAGTATTAATCATAAAACACCCCTTCTGTAAGAGGACTGGCTGCATCTCACATAATCCATCCCCATTCTCACTGCTCGCCTGCCCGCCACCCAATCACAGCTCATTGCCTTGCCTGGCCCCTCCCCTCACCTTCTTCCCTCCTGCCTGCCGTCTGTGTTTGATCTCCAGGGTGCCCTGCATGACCTGGGGCTCAGGCTCCTACAATACAAAGCGCAGTCAGCCATTTACTCTCTCGCACACTCATTCATATGTTTATAATGCTGCTGCCTACAACACAAAACACAGTAGATCATTTACTCTGACATTCACTCATTCATATGGTTTCTACAACACACAACACAGTCAGTTACATACTCTCTCACTGACTCATTCATACGTCTATAACTCAGATCCCTGCAACACAAAACACAGTCATTTATTCACTCTGCCAATAACTCATTTACCCATAATGCCGTTATCTGAAGCGCAAAATGCTCCCAGATTCCCAGGACCCTCATAGAGCTTGATTAAGCATCTTTTTATTTACCTAGGATTTCATTCATTTGTCATTTATTTAGCAAAGAGCATGATATATCTTCTGTCGGGGACCCCTGGTCTTGCCACATACATGCACACACGTTGACAACTCTGTCCTAGTAAATGTACACACACACACACACACACTTTCATAACTCTGCTCAAGTGAGTGCAGATGCACACACTAGTACACACTTTCATAACTTCATCCTAATAAATGCAGATGCTCTCAGGTAGTGGCGATGGGAGGGGGGGTGGGGTTTGTACCATGCTTGTGGGGGTGCCTCTTGCAGGTGTGCCATGTCCTAGCGCCTCTCCTGCTCCAGCATTAGGGCCCCCGCCCATGTGGACTGATAGCAGGCTCACAGACTGCACCTGTGTGTTGGGGGGGGGGGTTAACTGCTCTGAGTTACAGAGAAAACATGCACATCTCGAGCCCTGATCCTGCCTGAATACTGGGCACAAACTGAGATGGTTGATACGCTGTCCTGATGAATCAATGGCCTGGCTAACATGCTGCTGTCTGGTGGGTACAGCAATGACTTGCAGCAGAGCTAGATGAGTCCCATCTCAAGCACAACGAATACAGCTATTCAAGCCTGTATTTAATGGGTGCCATCGAGCGAGCTTAAGAGCGAACGCATGAAGTACCTGTGCTTGGCTGTGGCAACTCAAGGAGAGGTCTGAGAACACTGACCTTCATCAGAAAGTAAAAGTCCTGCCAAGTTTTTGCAAATCGAGGTGGATGAAACAAACTATGGAGAAGACTTTTACTTTTGGAATCTGAATTTCCCTCCTCTGCATCTGACTTATACAGTACTGCAACTGTAGCAACAGCAATGTTTTGTTATCTGTTGCAGAGGCTAATTTGATCAGAGCTCAAACTCCAGACTGATGGCTGCAGGTCTGAGAGAAATTAAGGGCCCTACAGAGCATAGCATACACATCACCTCTGATCTGAGAGATATTAAAGGCCCAAAAGAGCATAATGTAAACCTCACTTTTGGTCTGGGAGAAATTAAGGGCTCTGCAGAACATATGGTGCATCTCATCTTTGTTCTGAGAGAATTTAAGGGCCCTACAGAAAGTAGGGTACACCTCACCTTTGTTCTGAGAGAAATTAAGGGCCCTACAGAACGTAAGGTACACCTCACCATCACTCTAAGAGAATTTAAGGGCCCCACAGATTATAGGGTACACCTCACCTTTGTTCTGAGAGAAATTAAGGGCCCTACAGAACGTAAGGTACACCTCACCATCACTCTAAGAGAATTTAAGGGCCTCACAGATTATAGGGTACACCTCACCTTTGTTCTGAGAGAAATTAAGGGCCCTACAGAACGTAGGGTACACCTCACCTTTGCCCTGAGAGAAATTAAGGGCCCAACAGTAGGTCATGTGCACCTCACCTTTGGACACCCTGCCTCAGCCCCCTCCCCCTCCTCCTCCTCCTCCTCTTTGTACTGATAGATGTACTTCTCTGGATCCTGCACGTATGGCAGCTTCACACAGTTGGCGGCCGTCTCATTCACCAGCGGGATTTCTCTCTTGGGCGGGGCCTGAGATGGAAAGGCAGCCCAGGACTTCCTGTGAGGTTTGATTGGGCAATTCAGGTTTGGGTGGGCGTGGATGTGTCGGACTGTGGTTGGGTGGAGCTCTGGCCCGAGGAGGGAGGGCGCGGAAGCAGTGGCCTGCGTCCTGTAGTTTAGTGCAGAGTCTGATGGGCATGGCTCGAGGGCGGAGCTGGAGTCCAGGTGGGGCTCATGGGCGTAGCCGGGTGGGGTCCAGGCGATGCTGTACATGACGTCAGAGCACAGGGTCTGGCTGCTTCTCCAGATACACTTCAGTTCTTCCTCTTCCTCCTCGAACTGTCGGTGGTCAGGTGGAACAGTATCCCCCATGAATGAGCCTCTGTTCTCACTAACCGCCTGCTTCTCTGGTGCCGCCATCCTCCTCCCGATATTGGGGCTGTGAGTAGAATCGGCGCTGGCCGTGCTAGGATGAGTAGCCGCGTACAAGGTGCCTTCCTGATTGGACACTGACGGAGCGCTGAATTTGGAACTCAGCTGATGGAAGTCCAGCACACCGGCCATTTTGTCCCACTCCTGAAGCACCTCTTCACGCAGGCTACAGATACCTGAGTGAGGACCTAACTGGAGGTCCAATCGGCCATCCCTTAAAGTGGTCTGTGTCTGATCTGATTGGCTACCACTTAATGTGGTCTGACTCCCATCTGATAGCTTGTCACTGGATGTGATCAGTCTCTGCTCTGACAGGCCATTGCTTAATGTTATCTGTCTCCTGTTTGATAGCTTGTCACTCAATGTGATCCATCTCTGCTCTGACAGGCCATTGCTTGATGTGGTCTGACTCCACTTTGATAGCCTCTTGCTTAATGTTGTGGTTGTCTGTCCCGGCTCTGACAGGTAATTGCTTGATGTGGTCTGCCTCCCGTCTGATATGCAATCACTTAATGTGGTCTGTCTCTTCTCCAAAGGATAACTACATGAGATCGTCTGTCCCTGATCTGATCGACCATTGCTCGATGTGGTCTGCCTTGGCTCGGATAGATATTTGTTTGATGTAGTCTCTCGTGAATGTGGGATACCATCAGCCGATGTGGTCTGTGTATTACCTGAGAAGCCATTACTTAATTCAGTCTGTCTCAGATCTGATAGGCACTCTGCTACTGTGGTCTGTGTCTGATCTGGTGAGCAATTGCTTGATGAGGTCTGTCTTTCCCTAGATGGGTCAGTGGTGAGTATGTTGACACTCTTTCTCAGATGTGATTGGTTAGTAATGAGTGTGCCCATGCGCATGCTCCTCTCTGATTGGTGATTACTCTGGATGGAAGCTGAGGTGTTCTGTGAGCAGTTCTCCGTAAGGCTCCACTCCTCCTCAGCCTTCGGGAAGACTCTGGCAGTGTTTGAGACGGACTGCTTGAAGGTGCTAAAGGGGGCGGGTCTCTCCTGCTGGGGTTTAAGTTCCGCTGGTCCGATGGTGATGATGTCAGGGATGCTGGGGATTAAGGCTGCACCACTCTGCAGGTCAAAGTTCAGGCCCGAACTTTGCGGGCCGTGGTTCCTCCCAGGACCAACAGGGGGCAACAGTGAGGTGGCCAAATCCGACTGGCTGGAGCATTCGGCATCAATGTCCTGGGCTAGAGGGTTCCTGAGGTAAGCCAAGCACTCTTCGTCGGGCAACTCCATCTTCTTCCTCACCTGCAGGGGCCAGGTGTGTGTGCTGCAGGCCACGCCGTCTTCCTCCAGAGGCTCCTCCAATCCCATGATCCTCTGGACTGTGTGGCGCCGCACGTCCCACTTCCTCTTCCTCTTACTGCGGTGCCTCAGGCGGAGGATAGGCAGGGTGGGGGTGTGGCTGGGGGCGGAGCCAGCCCACGGTGGTGAGCAATAGGAGGAGGAGGGATACGATGGAGAGGCGGGCACCTGAGCATGGCAGGAAGGGCTTGGCAGGGCTACACTCCCACCTGTAGGGGGCACCGCTTTGCTGTCCGTAGCACAGAGATAAGTACTCACCTGCAGCGGACAGAGGAGAAGATTGTGTCAGGGAAACAACAGGAGCCAGGTTAATGGCAGTCACTAGTAGAGTCCCGAAACTGAGACGGTCACAACAACTCAAGAACAGGAGCCATTTTCTTTCCATCATGCTAAACTGAGCTGTTTCGCAGGATGGAGATCATTGTTTCTTCCTGTTCTTTTTCTCGGGAGGGAAACATTAATTTCAAGGGAAAAAAACTATAAACCATAAACCAACCAATGATTTCCATGAGCAAAAGAGGGGAAAATGTTCAGAAGAGAGAAAACAGAAAATACAAAAAAAAATTCATTCACTTTGAGATGGAGCCCTCATGTAGCATCTCTTTCTGTAGGTACCAACAAAGTACCGTAATCATGGTGCCAGCTTTACATCCCTGTAAGAATAAGGGTCTCAATTTTATCCCTGGGGGGCCACAGTCCCTGTTTGGGTACGGGATCACCATTCACCCAGCACCTCATTCAGATAATATGGGCTGTGGTAACAAGGTGTTTAATCTCTTCAGTAAACTAGAGGCTTAAATTAGGCACTTGGGGCTAAGAGTACTTAAAAAGCAAGGAGGCACAGCAGCTGTCCAGGATTTGAATTCAGCATGTCGCCCTAAATATGTCCAAGCTGTTTCTGATGTAATTTAATGCTTGTATGATGCAATCCCATGTTGGCAATAATGGAATTGGAGCACAATGCATTCTGGGGCCTTCCGCTTTCAAAAACTAAGAGCTTCGATGACATCACATTTTAAATCCAACACAATTACATAATTCTCCCTGGTTACTCCCTCTTTGTTCCGCATCCTGGCTGAAGGGTTAATCTAATCAGTAAATCCAGGAAGTCGTACTCTGGTTGGTATGGGTCGGTCCCGAAGGTGGAACAGAACAAGGGTCACATGCAGCCCAAAACACAGCATGCACCACCGCCACATCTATTACCTCTTCCGTGCTTTGCCCAAAAATCCTTCGGTTTCGCTTTAAACTACCCAATGTGTTTTCCAAAAGACCCTGGCAACGTCTCCAAAAGACCCTACAAGCGGAAGAGGGAGCCCCCAGTGGCTGAGGAAGGAGAGAAGATGATGAAAAGAAAAAATGGAGAAGAGAGTGATGGAGAGATGCTGAAACACTACTGAAATACAGTCACATGATATAAAAATACTGCATAATGAGGAAGTACAGAATGATGGATGTGGGATGAGGAGTCAAATTGAGTCGTAGGATTGTGCGTGTGTGTCTGTGTGTGAGTGTGTGTGCGAGTGCATGAGGCCATGAGCGTTTATGGTTATGTGCACATCTGTGTGGGTGTGTATGCATGCAAGCGCATGTGTTTGTGTGCTTGTATGTGCTTGTAAAGGTGTGTATGTGCATTAGTGTGTATTTATGTACTCACTCTGTTCACTGTCTCCATCACTCTCTTCCTCTCTGCCTCTGTCTCCATGTGAGGATCGTCTCCTGGTTTAGTGGCGCCCTCCACTGACGGTGCACTGGGTTCTTGTGTGAGTAAAAGAGGTGGGGCCAGCGAGACAGGCGGGTCTAAGGCTCCGCCCCACATACCCATGCTGCCCATCACCTCATACTCGTCCTCAGTCAGTAGAGTGCGGTTATGGCAGCCAGGGCTTTCTGACAGCTGATTGGCTGCAGAATTTGCCAGATCCTTGATAGCAAAGAAAAGAGGAATAATCTCACACTTATATTGACAGTAAATCCAAGTTAGATATTTCAATTTTCAATTATAGATTCATATCTTTTAATTGACTTAGATATTAGACACACACACACACACACACACACACACACACACACACACATATATATATATATATATATAAGACATTTTAGGTGTACATGCATACTTCCAATTTTCATACTCCTGACCCAAATATTTCAGATTTCTATTGAAGATTTATTCAGTCTTAATTTACATGGATAAATTCATATTTCAGAAGTAAATGAATACTTCATATTTATCAGTTTTGTATACTTGCGGTTTATATACACTCAACAACAAAAGAAAGAAAAATTAAACCATAATTAATCATCTAGTTGAGATGATGCCAAAGTCAACATTGGGACCATTTGAGTAAACATAGAGTCTATCAAGTAATTTATGAAAATCATGAGTAAATCACTGAAGTTGTGTCTTTGCACTGCTTTAAATCTGCAAACAGACTTTTTTGTATGTATACTAGTGGTAGGAAATCGGATCAGGCCTTTCTAAAGGCCAGAGTTCATGCATAGCCTGACAGCACTTGGTTATGTAGCAGAGGAATACCCAGATTAAGGCGGAAGGACTGTACCTGACTGTACCTAACTGTAGCCTCTGAGTAAATGGTGTCTCCGTGGGGTTCTGCTATCCCCTTTCTGCCATTTTTCTTCTGCTGTTTCTGAGACCTCCAGCGGACTAGGATCCATCCCAGCATGCTCCTCAGCTCCTCCATTCTCTCCTGTATCTGCAGTAAATGGGTGGGGCCTGAGATCAGGTGACGCATCATGTACAGAGCCTACATGTAACAAGCCAGTAATGTCTATAACACGGGACACAGTGCAGAGATTTACCAAGTTCCTCAGGTGATGCGGCAAGTTTAAGGCATACTTGTATCAAGTACTTACATACTTGTAACAGACACTAACAACTTCATACTTGTAATGTTTCTGACTAAGGAGGCAGGGCAGGGCTATATCAGGTCACACTGGTGATGCAGAGTGTATAGAGGATGCGAGTTAGAAGCCTGTAATGTCTGTCATGCAGGACAGAGTGCAGGGCTTTACCAGGTCGCTCAGGTGATGTCCAGCCTCCATAAGGGCCTGACCTGCGGAGCTGAGTTCGTCAAACTCGCCGAACTTCTGCTCAATCTCCACGTCCATCTCAGAGTCCTCCAGCTGCTCACCACCTGTCCCATCATGCACTGTGGAGTCAGAAAAGATGCACGCCTGGGTGTCCTCTGTCCAAGACCTGGAAAAAATGGGCATGCTTGATTTTATTCACTGTACCGTTGGCTGGGAAATTTCCCACCAATTAGAGATATTACATAATTTAGCCAAAATACAAAGCTGAAATATTTTTTCAGACTTTTTTCAGAGGTGTGTGGAGAAAGTTTGTTGATTAATGACAACTGTCATTGATTACAATGCACTCTATAGCTAGCTGGTATTGCTGTGATTGGTGACTGTCTCTTTCTTCATTGCTGGGTATTACTGTGATTGGTTGCTGTGTTTGATGTCATTGCTACGATTGGTGACTGTCTCTTACGTCATTCTGGGTATTATTGTGATTGGTTGCTGTGTTTGATATCATTGCCAGGCATTGCTGTGATTGGTGACTGTCTCTTACATCATTGCTGGGTATTGTTGTGATTGGTTGCTGTGTTTGATATCATTGCTATAATTGATGACTGTCTCTTACATCATTGCAAGGTATTGTTATGATTGGTTGCTGTGTTTGATATTATTGCCAGTCATTGCTATGATTGGTGACTGTCTCTTACATCATTGCTGGGTATTGTTGTGATTGGTTGCTGTGTTTGATATCATTACCAGGCAACGCTGTGAGTGGTGACTGTCTCTTACATCATTGCCAAGTATTTCTGGAAGAATCTGTGCAGCTGCAGTGACAGGTGTAGACGGGCGCGGTTCTCTGCGGAGCATCTGTTCAGCTCCTCCCAGGCCTGCAGGGTGGTCTGAAGATCAGGTGCGATCAGGCATGCCCCGCCCACACTCCGCCCCTCCGGCCTGGCCGAGAACACCCCCATCTCCTCCATCTCCTGCTCCATCACCGCCAGGTTCGTCTGCCGCAGGGACATCCAACACACCCTCTTTACTATTCACCTTTCTTCCCTCAAGTAGAAACGACAAGAGCTCATAGCATCGCGAGGCACTTGTATTTACCACAGTTTGCTAGGCAGCTTTGCCTTCCACAGCTTCTCGCAAATGCATCTCGATGACATCTTAAATCACAGGAAATTCTGGAGATTTTTAATGTGACCAAACTTACACCAAACCCCTGAGCAGTGTTCTGACAAAGTTTCGCGGCGTTTGGAGCCATGGTGTGTCTCGCAACTCCAAACAGACAGACATACAGAGGTGCTGCCAATTACTGTAGTAGGATTAGCCTTTTGTTGGTATCTGCACGCTAGTCGAGCAGAATTTTATTTAGACTTTTTCAGAATTTTCACTGACAGTGTATTCAGTAACAGCAATAGAGGCAACTAATTGAAATAATATTTTCATTGCTAACAGAATACTTGATCAGATTGACTCATGTTTGGTTCTTGCAGTTAATAAAGTGAGTTTATTATTCCTCTTTTCGCCGGTATTTTTGGCAGTGTTCGGAGGTGGTTTCAGTTCTATGGTGGCAGCTTTCAGCGTGCCTGCGGAGTGACTGCACAGCTCTGCCGTTATAAGAGATGAAGTCATTGCTGTTATTTAACGGTATCACATCCAGACAGCTGCGGCTGCGTGTGATAAACACGCTGTTTCTCAAGTATGAGTCATACAAGACCCTCCACCCTCTCCATCAGTGCGGTCTCCGGAGGGCACAGGAAGGCTCTCTATGTAAGGTGCTGTGCTGTAGTTCCTATGGCTGGGCTCAGTCCGCACCGCCTATTTATCCCTTCCTTCCTTTTCCCATTGCCTCGCCTCAAAAACAATTTTGCACCCTTAACGAGACTGGAAAGCTGTTTCCAAAGGTGTCAAGCATCAGGTTCAGAGGTCAGAGGTTACAGTTCTTACCTCCAGCTCCTCTTGCTCGTCCTGTAAGCTTTTCAGGCCACGTTTATCTGGCTCGCAGCGAATGGTCATGTCTGACTCAGCCCTCAGCAGGTCCACGGTGAGCTGTGCCGCGCGCGAGAGGCCCTGCATGATCCGCGCCGTCAGCGAGGCGTGCTGGAGGAAGGGGCAGTGAGGCAATGAGCAGGTGGCGGGGGAAACACTGTCAGTATACAGGGGGTAGTAGGAGTGCTGTGGTTATAGAGGTGGCAGTGAGGTTTGCTCCAGGGAACCTCTTACCCGACTGAACAGCTCGCTCCGGTCCTGCTCCTGCCCCAGCGATCGGCCCCTCTCCCTCACTGTGTCATTCAGCATCTCCACGGCCTCCCGCAGCTCCTCCACAGGGTCTCCTATGCTTTCCAGCAGGGGCTCCCCCGCCACACCCTCATGCAAGCCCAACGGGGAGACCCCGGGACTTGTCTCTCTGCGAGGAGTCTGATCACACACACACACACACACACACACACACAAACACACACAAACACACGCAAACGTGAGAGAGCGTTGTGTGGCTTGTTGAAAGAAGGTGTGCCGCAGTGTGAGAGGGCGTGGTGCAGCGTGAGGGCGTGGTACAGCGTGAGAAGAGGATGGTGTGTTGGCTCAGGCGCTGCTCACCTGCGGCAGGTCTCTCAGCGCTTCCTGACTCTCCTCCTGCTCCACGCGCTCCAGGAACTGGCTCAGCATGAGCGAATCTCTGAGCTCTGTGCTCTGCTGCGAGAGAGCACTCTGCACCCTGCTGTACCTGAGAGATGATGCACTATATACAGTTTATTTATGCACTTGCGTCCTCACTTAGCTACTCCAGAATGCCAGACACCACTACTGCAGTCATATAAACAACTGAATTTACTGATTGACTGCTAATTAGACTGACACGTAGAAACATGTTTGAGGGACTTAAACAGAATCTGCCATTTTGCCATCAGTGCAACACAGCATTACAGCACAGTCACAGCACAACATTACAACATTTCCATTAACCTCAGCAAACTCAGCATCGTCTTCGTTATAAACAACAGTCAGGAACAGCAATGCTACAGCACAGCATTACAGCACAGCCTTACTGACAGCGTAATCAAAGTTACACCAAAAAGTCACAGCTGTGTTACTGCACTGTCAGTGACATCAAGTCAATTATTGCAGCGCAACCACAATACTGTCACAGTGAGCACAGCGTCACTGGCACTGCCTAATAAACTGCTACATATTTTTATTCACAGCCTAGTTGACAAACATGCTTGAGAAACTAAAAAGTGTACCCGCATCTAATAGACTGAGAGCTTTAGAAGTGTTTGACAGGCTGACTGGAGTAGAAGTATTTGACAGATTGACCGGTGTAGAATTGTTTGATTGATTGGCAGGTGTACATGCGTTTGACAGACTGAAAGGTGTAGAATTGTTCAACAAACTGACCTCCCCTCTACCTGCTGCATTTGCAACGAGATCTGCGGGGACAGGAAGTGCGTGTGGCTGCGCAGTTGCAGTCGCTCAGCGTCTCGCCGCAGTGCACGCAGCTGCACCCCCCGATCAGACACCTCCCTCTCCAGCCTCCCACTGTCCTGCTCAGCCTGGCCCAGACCCCCCCTCAGGGACTCCTCCACCCCCTGCAGCCAGCAGTCCAGGGCGTCCAGCTGCAGCAGTATGCGCAACACCTGGGGGGATTAACAAAAATGCATGGAAAATCCATATAACCATTATCTATCAAAACCACTTATTCCTGGTCAGAGTCACATAGGGGGCTATATCAGCATCCAATGGGTGAGGATCAGGAAAACTCACTGGAGGGTCCACCACATTTCTGCAATCCATCAGTGGGATCCATAAATTGTTTATTTTAAAGAAAAAGAACAGTTGGCTCTATAAAGATGTTGTCTTTCTAGAACAGGAGTGTGGTAGCGTCCACAGCACCAAAGTGTGTAGCGAGGTAAAGGGCAGGTGGGTACAGGTATAACAGGACTAATGTGAAGTAAGCACAGGTGTAACAAAGAGTTGGTGGAATATGGTACAGGAGGAACTGTATGAGGGTGTAACAGTGTGATGCATGTTTCTGCACCTCAAGACTGAGAGTCTCTGCCTCCTGCAGGAGCAGCTGGCTCCTCCCATGTCTCCTTCTAAGCTCCTCCCACAGCTCCTCCAGCTGCCCCAGGAACACTTCAATCTGCCCGCCCCCCGGGTGCCCCGCCCGCACGAGGCTCCACCCCTCCTAAAGGAGATAACAAGACAAGCCTTCAAGCCAAAAACTGTGGGCAAACATGGAAAACCTTTTTCTGTTCCCTATGAATATAGGCTGACGCTAGCAAGCATTCAACAACATATTAAAACTTCTTATGCACGCTAAAACTGTTTACTGTCAGCCACCAAGGCGGCAGAGAAAACAACCAACAGGACGACAAGAAAGAAAGTGATTTCATAATTACTTGGTGGTTGTAATTGCACAGCTTCTTCCCAACGGCAATCAGACTGCTAAACCAGAACATGTGAAAAGTGAACTTCATTTTAATGACGTCATTAATTTTACTCTATACTGCCTTTTAACTTTTTTTTTACCATGTTTTCCTGTGACTCATATTAATTATATTCATTAATATTCATCATTGCTCTAAATATTATTTTCCTTATATATATTTTTGCTCTAAATAATTTTTACATTTTTATATAGTGCATTTTCTCTTCTGGGATATGAAAAATGTAATTTTGTTTTTTTTTATGCTGTGCATAAAAATGAAAAATAAAATAAATCTGAATCTGAAATCCGAATCTAATTCACTGTACTTCATATAAGGGCTCCCATAATATTCATCATGTCAAATTTCAGCATCAATATGAAGGCAGGACCAAATCTCACAGTCATTTTTTTTGTTTTGAACCTTTTTCCTGGTAAAAGTGACTGAGAACAAATTCCCATTTGCAACATTGACTTGGCTAATTGAAAGCATACAAACACTGCACAGTGCATAATAGGATATTTCACTCGGATAAAAGCCATGCTCAATAACTCAATAGTCTTAGCCACGCCCACCTTCTTCACCAGCTCTATCCGCGCAGCGTTTGATTGGATCTCCTGCTCCAGGGCCGCCTGCCGCTGCTTTGCTACGTTGAACCCATCCAGTGTCGCTGTTGAGCACACCTGCGTAGCCATGGCAATGCTATCCTTCAGCCATGAGAGAGTCTGAGCAGATGAGATGGGCATGTATATAGTAAATGTATGGATCATTTATGTCCCTGTTATCACTGTATGTAAAATTAGATACATCTCATTAGATAACACACAGTAAAGTAATTTATTATTGTTTTTGTTCGGCAAAAAAATAGTGCTTGTCATGCTAATGAAGCCCATTGAAAATGAGTTAAAAGACAAGGATGGAGAGCATGAGAGAGTGAGGGAGAATGTAGGAGAGATGGAGAGTCATAAAAGTACACACACTCATGCACGCATACACACACACACACCCACACACACAGATACACACGCACAGGACTCCAAAATGAAAGTTTTCCCTCACCTTGTCTGCTGACGCATTGAATTTCTGCAGCTGCATGTGGAGATGTAGGCGGGGCTGTGCATGACCTCGTGGAATTTTGGGCTTTGATTGGCTCATTTGTTTCCTGTTGAAAAATAAAGTTGGAAGCATGTGGTCATGGTTCAGAGGCTCTTCAGCTTCAACAAAGCCCGTCTACACGACATACAACAGGTGCTAGCCTTAGCACTAATACTCACAGAAATGAAAGTGAGCAACAGCTAGCACTTACTTCATTCACAGTGAACATTCGTGCTGTGGATTATGGAAAATAATGCTTCAAACAGGTGCTTAGCCTACCGTCAGCCAGGAAAAAAATAATGGAAGTCAATTCGAAACTTCATTATGGGCACTACCTATATCCTGAGTACAAGTATTACAAATCTTACTCCTTTTTCTGCTCAGTCTATAAAAACAAAGAAATCTATTTCAATGTATGGTGAATGACATAGCATGAAAACAATTATTTATCTCACTCAGAAGCCTTGATGAATTCATTTCTTTTGCTGAGACATTGTATACTGTAGAAAACTACAAAACCCCTAATCCTTTTGTTCTGTCTATTCCACTCAAGCACTGCTGAATGTCTTTACGCTGTCACCAGTGATATCCGCTCCTACAGTCTCTAAATGAGTCTCTGGCCTTGTTCAGTTGGGATAAGGATGGAGCAGGGAGAGTCACCTGTCCCTCTCTGGCTGTGCTCTGCTGAGGATGTCATCAGTAGGTGTGCAACCACTTCCTGTGACAGAGGAGGCGTGGTTCTGTGCATCATCCTGGCTGTCCACTGTCTTGCTGTTTCTCCCAGGGATTTCCTCACTCTGTTTATGAGTACGCAAAACACATCATGAGTGTGTGGGACACAGGCATTCTGATTTTTCCAATTGGTTTAGGCTTCTTGGCTGAAATGGCAAATTCTAATAATTGGTATAAAATACAGAAGAAGACTCCTACTTCCTGAACCTGCAGTTTCACATCTCCACGTGTGTTCGAGCTGATCGAGCCTCCTCTGTGCCTGTTCTGCTCCTCTTTGACCTCTTTTCCAAAAATCCTTTGTGTCTTAGCTCCCATGGTGCACTGCTGCTCCTTGGTGGGGTTCAGAGGGTCATTGGGCCTGGAGGCACCAAGGGAGGACCTCTCACTCCTGAGGAGAAAGAAAAGGTCCTGATTCAGAACTGCCTGAGCAGAGTGGTGCGACAAAGCCCAGTCAGGCACAACTATGGACGCCTATACACATGCCAAGCAGCCATGGCAATGGACACCTTCAGACAACGTTACAGGAGGTAACAAAGCAAAAGAGCACAAATTACCCCACTAATCAAGGCAGAAGCTCTAGATTTCCCAATGTCATATGGTCATTTAACCCCAGCGCCGTCTTTCAGCGGCAGAAATAAATGGGGGGGGTCAGAGGCTGATATCACCCACCTGACGGCCCTCTGCAGGAGGGCCCATCCCTCCTTCATCTCCCCCAGCTTCCGCAGGACCCCGCCCGCCAACGACGGGTGCAGCTTTGACAGCTGGGACACCTTAACCTCCAGCATCTGGGAACAGGAAGGGAAGAGTTTGGGTGTTGCGGGGAATGACTCTACAGATTTGGAGTAAATTCACAGGTTTTTAACAAGTCACGCTTTTATAATATGAGGTTATTTTATTTTAAACAACTGCATTAGAGAAAAGTAAACCCCACAGGACCACAAGTCAGGTTTGGAATAAAAGTTAGTCATGCTGGACTGTGGTATCCAATACTGTTAGAGCTAAAAAAAAAAACTATTTAAGAACAGTTTCCTCAGTGCATGGTAGTTAAATAGTTTAAAGGGCTCATTCAGATGGAAGAATGAGGCCACGGGACAGAAATAGAAAGCAAACACCCGCATTTATGAATGAAGCTTTGCTGCATTGCATATGAATGGTAGTAAGAAAAAAGGACAAGATTTAAACATGCTTTTTATGTCACCATTGCTTGATGTGGAATCTCTGGGCAAACGGCAACAAGCTACAGAGTTTTGGTTGTCGGCAACAGTGTGTCTAAGGGGCCAGGGATTTGGATTTGGGTTGTGGTTAAAAGTATCAGTTAGTTATGGCTAGACTGAGCAGTGCCTGCTCAACTGGCTTTGTTAGAGTTGGCAGCATCTGTTAGTTAGGATTTGCAATGGTTAGTTAGCATTAGCAGTGTCAGCCAGTTAAGGATTAGCAAAGTTTAGGATTATGATTAGCCATCTGTTACTTATGGTTAACTAAGGTTAAGATGATGGCTAGTCAGTTAGTCATGGTTAGTTAGAGTTAACAGTCCCCACCATGACTTGGCTCCCAATGTCCCGAATCTCTCTGTCTCCACTGGTCTCCAGTTGATTCCAATCGCCGGCACTTTCCCTCTGAAATCGAGATGAACAGAGCAGAGGCCAGTGGAAATGTTGGATCTGTCAGTTCCCATATAAAAATTTACAATAGTCAACTGTAGTTTAGTACAGTAAAATCGATGTAATCTATAGTAAACAATGCTTTACCGCAGTAAACTATAGTTTGTTGCAAACATACTATAGTAATTGAATATCATTGCTATAGTTTAATATAGTAGAGTTTGACTTTTGTGATTTACTTTAGCATCACTGTAGTAAACTACAGAGTTACTATACATACTATTGTATATTTTTATAGTATATCTACAGTGATTCCGCAAAAATACCATAGTTACAATAGAAAACTATAGTATTTTTACGGTAGTATTTTGTGGTAATTTTTCATAAGGGTTGCTTTATTTCAGGAGAAATTCTTCCACAGCTCATTCCCGTGCAGGGCCCAGGGGCTGGGCTAACAGACTGTGAGAGAAAAGACCAACCAGGTAAAGCAAGACGATGTTGAACGTACTGTACCTTGTGGCTGATGGCACTGATGATGTTGTACATACTGTACCTTGTGGCTGATGGGACTGATGATGTTGTATATAATGTACCTTGTGGCTGATGGCACTGATGATGTTGTATATACTGTACCTTGTGGCTGATGGCACTGACGATATTGTACATACTGTACCTTGTTGCTGATGGCACTGATGATGTTGTACATACTGTACCTTGTGGCTGATGGTACTGATTATGTTGTACATACTGTACCTTGTTGCTGATGGCACTGATGATGTTGTACATACTGTACCTTGTTGCTGATGGCACTGATGATGTTGTACATACTGTACCTTGTGGCTGATGGCACTGATGATGTTGTACATACTGTACCTTGTGGCTGATGGCACTGATGATGTTGTACATACTGTACCTTGTTGCTGATGGCACTGATGATGTTGTACATACTGTACCTTGTTGCTGATGGCACTGATGATGTTGTACATACTGTACCTTGTTGCTGATGGCACTGATGATGTTTTCTGCATCGTGGTAGAAACAGGACACCTCCAGAGCCAGCTGCAGGTTTTCTCGATAATCTTTCAGGAGAGACTGCACCCTCTGCCACCTGAGCAGGAGAGGAGCCAGGGTCAAGGTTCAGGGTTTAGCCAATGGAGGGCCATCATCAACAGGACTGAGGCAGTGTTGAGGCAGTCAGGAAAAGTAAAAAAATTTAAAAAAAAGGAGGGCAGTCTTGATTTCACTTTCATTTGAAGACCACAAAGGAAAAACAATCAGAGTCCATATTTAGCATTTTTGAATAGTTTATATGTTATAAATTAATATAATATGGATAATAACACATAATTATACATTATTATAATATTTTTGCACATTTTTTCAGTGCTTTGTTTCGAAGATCATTTTAAATTTTTAATTCATCATTTCTACACAATGCGACAATGTGACTGATCATTTCATTTGTATTTTCATGAATTAATCAAATTATTGGAGTTTTACTTTATTCACATCGTAATAATAAATCTGATCAAACGCAATATTAGTCGGTTTTCAGGGTATTTCCTGATGGAAGATTGAGATGTCAGGGTGGCTAACTTGTAATGACTCAGGATGGCGGTTTTGTGTTTAATGCAGCTTAAATTGCCTCAGGAAATATCAGGTGTAAAACCAAATTATTGCTAGTGCTATAAATGCAACATCAGTTCTCAAGTTAAATCAGCAACTATAGCAAATATATAGTGTTGTGATTGGAGTACAGGATAATCTGTAGCCTGTGAGCATATAATAAGGCTGCATGCAGTCATGTGATTGGATAATGAGGTAATACACAGCTTAGTGATTGGATAATGAGGTTGTAATTAGCCCTGTGATTGGATAGGGCGAGGAGGTACATTTTATTGATGTGTTTCCTGCGGGTGGAGACGTTCTTTCCCTCTGTCTTCGCCTGTTTCTCCAACTTCAGGGCCAAGTGGTTAATCTCCTCATGAAGAGAACGGTACAGCTGCTCATCCTGCGGGGAGAGGAGCTTTCATAAAGCGCCTATGTGTGAGTTAGAAAACCACCATATTTGTATGTAAGAGTTACAATGTGTGAGTGAGTATAACTCAATGTTTTTGTGTTAGAGTAACAATATGTGAGTCAGAATAACTCAATGCATGAGTTAGACTAACAAAATGTGAGTTAGAATAACTCAATATATGTCTGTAAGAGTAACACTGTGTGAGTGAGAATAACTCAACATTTTCCAGTAGAGTGACAATGGTTGAGCTATAAAGTAGCTCAGTGTGTGAGTTAGAGAAACAATATGTGAGATGGAAATACTCAGTATGTGGTTATGACTAACACTGCGTGTAAAAGCAAAGCTGTGAGTGTTACAGTAATGCTGTGTGTATTAAATAGGTGTGTTTAAATTTTAGAGCAGTTATACCTCTTAAGCATCACTTGACAGAAATATCTATGCTTGCCATGAAGTACAAAAGACAATATTGTTAAACATATTGTTAAATACTCTAAACATGAAATGCACCTAATAAAGACAAACTCACAGCTTGTTTAAATCTTTCAATTGGAAGTGTGGTTGGAATTAAAATCAGCAAACACACTTGTCCCTAAGGACTGAGGCCGAGAACCACTACAATAGACCACACTTCATACATATTGAAGATGCCTCAAAAGCCATGACCTCATTTTGCACCCTATGGCATCTTTCACACAATTGACATCACCCAGCACACATTATGATATCACCCCTCCACTCAGTGGATAAAACTCACCTCTGGAGCTGCCAGATAGCTCACTCGGTTAAAGCACCACATTTCGAGGCAGAGGTGACTATCATGGCGGGGGTTCGAGCCCCGGTCGTACCAATAAGCAGTGGTCGATTTTCAGAGTAGCGCACAATTGGCCATTGCGCTACAGGGATGCAAATTGGGAAGAGTCTGCCGGGAAGGGTAATAAAAAATGGTTGCTTCGTTTGTTGCTTAAACACCTCCTGTTAGCCAGCCGGCGCTCGTCAGGAAGATTCTAAACTTGTTCATGTTCGTGTATGCTCCGCCCTCATTCTGAACTTGCGAGGATTCAACCAATGAGTGTATAAGAAGCAGTGGCTGACAGGCGTGTGCTTAGGAGGAAAGCTGAGAACTGCCTTCACTCTACTGAGTTGGTAGCAAGGGGTCGCATATGAGGAAGTCTTGTACATAGTTCCCCAATTGGGCATTCCAGATTCGGGTGAGATTGGAAATGCCAAATAAAAAAAAAAGCTCACCTCTTTCAGATCCAGGATTTTTCTCGTTACCTCCATCTTGTCAATATTTTCTCCCTGGAACTTAGTTAGCCACGGCTCTTCTTCCTGCAGATCAATAATTATTTTTGAATCATTATTTGTTATTAATTTTAATTTTATGAGGAAATTCATATTTAAAAGTTTCAAATTCATATTTGGAGAAATGTCAGTCGCATTTTGGGACAATGACTGTATTGGAACATTTTAGGGTTAAGAGCCTTGCTCCCACACTCCAACTTTTGAAGTCAAATCATAGATGAATATCCCATGTATATTTTAGTATCAATGGTTTTGGCTCAGTCTGTTCATTATGCAGTAAAAATTAGCACCACTTAGCCAGTAATGGCATGCGGCTTGCTCAAGAATCTCACCAGAGATTTCTGAAGAAGTGGGATAAGCCTTTACTTGAGGAGTGTGATCTAGCACATTCTCCCTCAGCTATTGATGATTTCAGGCAAAAAGATACTTTATCTTGGGAGCAAAAGAGCAGTTTAGGATGGGCAAAAGCCCCCCTACAATAGGCCTGGTGTTGCTCCTGAGCCAGTAACTGTCAGGACGTCACTGTGGAATGCAAGGGGCTTATTCATGTCACTCAGTTAATACCCTCCTTCCTCATTTCCTTACCTCATTTCATTACACCCATCTGGGAGATAAGAAAAGGAAGTAAAGGCAGTAAAGTAAAGTCAAGGGAACAGGTATTGGGGAAATGGCACCCTTAGTCCCAAAAACATCAGTTCAAGTGACGCCAGTTACAGCCTTGGCAGATGGGGACAGGTGGCCTCAAAGGTTAATCACTTAACATTTTCACATAATGTGATAAAATAAGCCCACAAATGCCCTCTTGGGTATCTTTGCTAAGATATCTCATAATTTCCTAACTGATATCGGACCTGTCATTATTTCAAGGTCAGGCCCCAGGAACTGAATATTACGAAATGTTGAAATGAGCAGGACAGAGTACCACCTTCTCTTTAATCCAGGCCTCCAGCCTGTCTGCCTTCTTGTAGAACTCCTGCAGGTCCCTGGCTCCACCCACAGCCTTTAACTTGCTGGCTGCTGCTTCCGTCAGAGCTTGCCATTGGTCCCTGAGCTGGGCCAGCTGTCTCCTCACCTGATCAGCAGTTGGGCTGGGCCTGCACAGCAGCTGCTCCCCCATCTTTGAGCAAAGAGTCACACTGACTGAATCACACAGATCTGTCAGTCACACTGACTGAATCACACAAAGCCATGATTCATGCAGACTTAATCACAAAGCTCTGTGATTCACCCTGACTTAATAACATGGCCTTGTGAGATACATGGATTGAGTCACACAGCCCGTGATTCATATTGACTGAATCGTACTGACTTGAGAAATAAATTAACTGAATCACACACCTGTGATTCACGCTGATTGAGTCACACAGGCCTGTCAGTCACACTGACTGCCTGCATCACTGAGACCTGTGAGTGACAGTGACTGAATCACTCAGTCCTTAGTCATACTGACTGAAACACAAACCCGTGAGGTACACTGACTGCATCACACAAACCTGTGAGAGACACTGATTGAATCACTAATACCTCTGGGTGACAGTGACTGAATCACTTGGACTTGTTTGTGAGACTGACTGAATCTGGTGAGCTACTTTTGACAGTAACCTGCATCTCAAAAGCACCTAGAGGCACAACCTAGCTAATTACCTGGCAATCTGATCCCCGACTTTCATCACGCCTGATTTTAAAGAAAGTGAGAATTGCGGGGAATTTTGAAGGCTAATCCCTCCATCTTGAGCAGAATTAGGTATTTTACTGTGTCATGCACATTAACCTTATTGAGCTGAATCAGTGAGTTCTCAAAATCCCAAAGGTCTTTCTCAATGCCTTGAGACAGCCCATCCTGCAGAGGGCGCCACTGCAAGTCCTTCAGCTCTTGAAGCTTCGCACTCATCCACTCCTCAGCCTGTAAGGTAGGGAAACAGTCTTACATTAGCATGCCGGGGTACCCTAACTTGTGCTATACCTTACAGAAAGACAGACTTATCTTAGCGCTTAGCATGCTGAACTAGCCTGCCTCACTGCAATTCTATAAGGAAACAGCCTTGTGGTCACGTGCTATATAAGTCTGCCTCATTATGCACTTTATAAGAAAACAGCCTAATCCAAAGCTAGTCTGCCTGGATGTGAATTTTGTGGGGAAACAGCCTTAGATTTGCACACTGGACTAGTGATTAAAAAAACATTCTAATTTTCAACTTTTTATGCCAGCATTTCCCCCGATTTTCAATCCCATAAACACATGTGCAGCTCTGCTGCCTGTTCAAGCACATCACAATCAGTACCGCAGGGATGTACACTCGTCTTGATTAATCACAATCAGCAACACAGGGATCCACACTCGTCTCGATTAATCGCAATCAGTACCACAGGGATGTAGACTTATCTCGATTAATCACAATCAGAAGCACAGGGATCCACACTCATCTCAATTAATCATAATCAGGACCACAGGGATGCACACTCACCTCAGTTAATCACAATCTGTGTTTCAACCCAATATTAATCTTTGAGGAAGGCTGCATCAGGGCTCCCTTGTAGAGGGGCTGTTACACTGTGACTGGTTTGCTTAACCTTGGCTGTCTGGTTTGATTGGATGATTTAGAACTTACATGCTTTCACAAAATCAAATTATTTACGTTGAAATTTTATAAAACCGCACTTGATGTACATTGTTAAGGATAAATATGTGACATCTGATTGGCTGAGAGAGTCTTCTATCATTACCTGCTGGAGTTCTTTATTGAACAGGGAGTTGCCTTGGGTAAAACAGCAGTCATTTGTGGGCGGAGCCTCTGTATGTCCAATGAGCTGCACTTCCCTCTTAGGAGGCTCCTGATTGGGTGAGTGAGCTCTTGATACAGGAATCTAAAAAATTGAAACAAGTATAGCGGGACTTTGTAAAAAGAAATAATGAATTGCACATTAAACAAGCAAAATAATACACTGTGCATAGCTTCAAAAAAGTTTCCACAAGCTTTTATTCTCATATTTTGCCATTAAAAAAAAACCTTATTTCTATTTACTTCTTTGCTAAGTTTGACATAAAGTTGAGGTGAGCTGGTGACTCATTTAAGGACTTGCACTTATCAAGCAGGAATGAAACAAAAACATACATTTTTATGACTTAAGAGAGAAATAAGATCTTTAGTGTGATTTCCAGACAATAGAGTAACGTACATAATTCACAGTGTCAGTTGCACAGTGAATGTGGTATGCGAGTGGACGAAAGCAAGACGTTAATGTGTTGAATTAATTAATTTTCAAAACGTAAAGATGCACAGCAGCTAGTCCCACAGTTTTAGTCCAGAATAGACTGTGGAAAAGGCTGGCAGACAGACTGAAGGCAAACTCACTATCACTGAGCAGAATCATTCAGTTATTAACAGTTAAGACTACATTGTGAATAATAAACAATTTGATGTGACACAAGATATTCCACTGTTAATGTTTCTTTATATATTTAATCTGTAAAATTACTCCTGGTAAATCATTTTTCCACAGAATAATTACTGTTGAGTGGATTATTTACTGTGACCATGGGTTCGAGTTCACCGATGATGGTAGTCATAGAACACGATGGATCTGTGTGCCTTCCTTCTGAGCAGGCTCTGAGCAGGAGTGTCGTTTAAATGTCGTTTTCATGTTGTTTGAACAATACCTGAAGGGCTGTGCTGGCTCTGGTTCTGGTTGCACTGGACACTTCCCCTTGGATCCCCTGTTCCCCTCCCTGACCATCCTTCCTGAGTAAAACCTGTCACACAAAAACCAGCTCAACTGAAACAATGCCATTACACCATTATCACTGAACAGTGTGCAGTATGCCATTGCAAGTGCAATGGTACGCATAATGCCTTACAACTGAAACATTGCACATTATGCCATTACTACGGAAACTGCGCACTTTACATCTTTACCACAGAAACTGTGGAAAATATTGCTCCCGAACTCAAAAACAGGGCACATTATGCCACTACAACTGAAACAGTGGGGCTATACATTATGCCATTAGAACTGGAACAGAGTCACACTGCATGGAAAATGCTTATTATAAATAATAGCGTCGTGCAGATATCGCCATGTATTTAAATCCATCGGAGCATGGGGAAAGGTTTGACGATTTACATTTTTCTCTTGGGGCTTAAATGACAGTTCTGTTTGTCACATGCAAACTGCAACACGATCAACTTCCATCATTGTATCCTCTCAATAACAGCAATATCCGCTTGGTATGTAATAACACTTCAAAATGAAGCCGCACATATAAAGGGGAAGGGAGTAATAGCTCCATACCTTAAAGTGAGAACTGGGTTTTCTTTCATAGCTCACTCCTATAATCCGGGGAAGGACTGCGGAGGTGATTTTGTTGTTGTTATTGTTGCCATTTTCAGATTTGTAGCTCGCGTCGCACTTGGGTTGTTTTGCCTCTCCAGAGGAGTTTGGGTGACTGGAGATGGTGATTTTCCGGATGGTTCTGGAGCACGTGGAGTGCGGAGGAGCGGTCCGGTTCAGGTGCTCTTCCTCTCCTACCTCCCTCTGTTGCTGCTCCGATCGGCTCACCTGGGCGGACACTGGTGACCCGCCGGCCATTCCGAGGTACAGGTACACCTGATCGGTGAAGCTGCGCGGAGGCGGGTCAGGGTCTTGGTTCGAGTTCGACTGGTAACTGTCCGTGATAGATGCGCATTTGGAGCCCACGGAGGCTGACCGCTTCGTGCCGAGAGTAAAGGGGCTGATCTTCCGCACAATGCTCTCTGCCATGGTCCAGAAATCACGGCTTCGTTTAGTGGATATCAAGCTGAAAAAGTGCGGTGTCTTTATTTCCCTCCCCGCTGTTCTTTGTTGTCTTGAAGTCCAGCGTAAGAAATAATTAAAACAGTAATAAATATCAAGATGGAAAGTTTTTTTTTTTAGAAATAAATATATGTCAATTGTCTGCCTTTTTGTTTAAGTTTAGGATGCAGATGACGCAGGAGAGGATGGCCTCGCGCGTTTCCTGCGAGCGCACGCGCTCCCAGACGAGCCGCAGCAGAGACTGCAGGCGCGAGGCGGCCAGCGAGAGGCTCCTGCGCAGGAACCGAGCGGCTAACGCGGCTACCCTGCTCCCCAGCAACCGGACCAGCAGCGAGCGCAGGAGCAGGAGAGCCGCGGGCATAGTGCTGCCGGAGGAGAGAGCGCGTGTGGGGCTCCCGAGAGGCACAGACAGAGCAGTGAGGTCAGAACCGCGCGATGCGGCTCCAAACTCTGGCGGGAAGAGAAACTTTCTCGTCGAACGGAGAGCGCAAAATACTCGCTGGTAAGATGCGTTATTTATGGCCTCGATACAACCCTGCTTGACGCTCCTATTCAGTGCCACAATGGAATAAATTAATGTCACCAACCTTAAATAAAAAAGAGTTTTATCAGACCTCTCAAATTCTCACGTCTGAGGCTTTGCCGCCTCATTCACTCCCCTTGCCTTTTGCCCTCAGAGAGAAAATTAAAAAGAAAGTCCAGAGTCTTCATTTGCGTTTCTCAGCAAGGATGAAAAGGAGCAAGGAGAAAAAGAAGATTTTTTAAAAATAAAACAAGGTTAAGAAAATTTTAATTTAACATCAAACTACTTTGTCTTCAAAAAAAGGAGACTTGCTTAAGGAAAGCTTGAGAACTCCAGTGACACTGCTTAGTGAAAGTGCTGCTGAGAGAGAAAGGGACGGGGAGAGACCTTTCTGTTTGGGGAGGCTGTCGGAACAGCTGGTGTCCGGACCTGTTGCCTTGAGACACTGATGTTCTATCTCCCTCTTCTTTAGGCCGCAGCAGAATGCATGAACAGCTGTTACGCTGACCCTACCCCCACACACACTTGTGCTGAATTTTGCTGAGGCCTTCTGATGGGAAAGTCGTGTTGGAAGATTGGTTTTGGGGTGTGTGTCAGGCTCTTGAAGGGAAACATTTCCTAACAAAGTCAAACTTGCTTCGCCTGACCCCCTGACCCCTGTCTGACACCTGTCCCTCTCCGTGTCCAGCTGTCAGTGTAAGGTTCATCTGAAGAGGGCTATTTTTGACCCTGACAGTGGTGCAATGAACAAACAAATTTTTACTGCTGTACTAATTGCAGGCTAAAAATGTTGACAAAAAAAGTTAACATTTTATGAACATTGAATTACGTGCTTTTTTGTGTGTGTGTGTGTGTGTGTGTGTATGTGTGTCTGCCTGTGTGTTTGAGACCTTGGCTGTGTTGTGCATGATTATGGCTGATAAAATGTATCCCAGTTTAGCTCATGTATTCTGTTATCACTTCATTTCCTATATATACCACTGTTACAGTAAAAAAAAGAAATCCATGACCACCGTTGCACAAGCCTTACAAAGACACCCATATCTCCCGATTACAGGCTTCTTCCATAACACAAGAGGAATCACAAGATGGAAGTAGAATGACACTATAGGACTGTAATTCATAAATACTGGAAAAGGGAAAAGTCCTGCAAACAGAGCATGAGTTCATAGGCCTTTGATAAAGAGCTAAAGTGAGATATTTCCAAAGTTTCCAGCATTACTGTGATAATGTGTGCCAATATGGCTTGTGGAATTGAGGTATTTACATATATTAACAATTAACCTGCTTTCACTATGTGCAGACAGTAAAGTCCGCCTCTGAAGCGATGATGTGGGTCTGAACGCAGAGTCATAACCCCTTGGACTCTGATTTTCACTTGAATTTCCCCTCGGCCAGGTTCAAAGTGAGAAAATGCATTTTTTTTTTTTTCATATTGTTGAGCAATGGCACGCACATAGTCTGTATCTGCCGGTTTTAGCACTTTACTGAAGCTACTGTATATCAAACTTTTAGTGAGTGAAATATTCAAAGTGCCATGTTTTCATGACCTCAGCAGGGAAAATATCCGAATCTTGCGCATCATTCTATTTCCCTGTAATTCAGCTGGGAATATTCGGTATTGTTGGAAACTTTGGGAACTCCACTAAAACTTTTTAAGTTCTAGAGGTTTGAATAAAGCTCCGCATTTGACAAACCCACATATGGTATCACTGAGATTGAGAAGCTAAAGGCAGATGGGGAAATTAAACTGAATAATATTCAGCAATTCCTGCTTCTGTATTGGTATATGTGACAGGAAAGAGAGTCATGTGAGTTAGCCCTCAGGATGCTAGTGTGTGAGGAGAATCTGAGGCTGGATTTCTTTAGTTCGGTTTAGCACTGGATTCTGACCTGGTGTCCTGTGTGCAGATGTTGGTTTCAGCCTGTGTGACCTCTGCTGTATATAACTGATCACAGAATGTTGTGCAGAGGCCAGGCTTCTCTCCATTAAAGCTCTGTGTGTAGCCTGTAGGCTCTACACTTCAGTATAGGCCAGAGTGATGCGAGCTGTACTGTGCTATTACCGTGCGCTACACTCCTTTCACCCGACTCAGCTTTTCTGCTTGGAATCAGCATGTTCTCTTCATGTTTGCACGAACAGGTGCATCATGGGAGGGTCTCACGGCCTAGCCTTGAGCAGCCAGCCAGAGCGACCGCTATAACAGCTGTCCCCAGGCAACTGTTAGCTAGCAGCTGTGGTGGAGGCACAGGCATTAATGAAGGGGAGGGACAGTAGGTGTGTTTGAATTCCCGTACTACATATGTACGAACAGAATTTGGTTTGATATCTACTACTCTACTGTCGATGTAGTCGGTACAATGTGTATCAGCAGTGTATGCATGACCTCAGACATACTGTTCAGCTGCCACGATACCCATAACCTGGCCTGGTTTACCCATGATGTGGCGCAACTTTACCTCGCTAAAAAGTGAACGCTACAGCTGTCCTTACGAAAGCATGTAAAACCTGTGCAAGTCAATGCAGGGAGCCCCCAGGCCCAAAGCTCAGCTGTGCTAGTGCTGGCAGGGTGATTGGGTGGGTCCCGGCAGAGTGAGGGCCCCAGTCAGGCCCCCAGCAGCTGTCTGGAGCTGAGCAGCTGTTTGGAGCGTGAGCAGGAGCGAGACGCTCTGTGCAGGACGAGGTCTGTGCTCAGCAAGACAAACGTGACCACTGAACTGTGTTTGGTGCAGATAGCTGAATGATTTTAAATGGAGAGCAGGGACGTCACGTGAGATTTAAGGATGAAGCCTTTACATTAGGGGTCTACTCTGGTATGTTCTCTCCCAGCTATGGATGATTTAAACTAAAAATTAACATTATTTGTGAGGGCTAGAGAACACTTTACGAGGGCGGATGCCCCTCTAAAATAGGCCTTGCAACACCCCTGATGGAGATTCCATTTATTTCATAACTCCACTAACCACAGTTTTGTAATAGAAATGTCAGTGACTATGGAGGGCTATTTTATACCGGGCCTCCTGTTTGAAGTACAGTGCTGTTTATCAGTGGATAATTCACTTTATTACAGGAGCCTGCTGTAAGTGGAGAAAAGCAGACTGTCTGTATTCTCTACTCCACACCGAAGACAGCTGTGTGCTTCATTTTACGATGTCTGTAGATCAGGCCTCTGTTCTGCTCTGTTGTTTTCAAACCTTAATATCTTAATACCTCTGGCCGAGGTCTACGCTGCGAACTGCTGGTCAAGTGGCCGGTGGGATATGGGATTCTGACTTTGATTTGGAGAGATGAAGTTAGGTGAGGCCATTGGGGTCTTGAGCAAAACCTTTCTTCACCCCAAAACTGCCCTCTACCCCTTTCTCTCTCTCACTCTTCATACTTGTAGCTGTTCTCCCAGATATTCTGCCACGATTAGCTTCATAGAAAAGATATCTAACCCCACAATTATATCCTATAAAAATAAAATAAGTATGAAACAGCACAGAATTGGTTACTTAAAGTTATAAGTTTGCCTTGCTGAACACCTGTTAACTGAAAGCTTGCCCAAGGCAGGAAGAGGGCGGGGTTACTGCTAAGCCATGTGACTCCATCTTTACTCAGACCCCTCCTCTCCCCCTCATTGCACTCTGTCTGCTGTGAGAGGGACGAGCCACAGGACGTATTTCTTTCACTCTGCATTACTGTTAACCAGCTGCAGGGAAACTGCACCAGCAGTGCAACACACAGCTTCGCACTTATTGTACAGTAAGAAAATGCAACAATGGAAGGAACAATAGCAGAAAGACCGAAGAGAGAGCAATAGAGAGAGAGAGAGAAGGGGGAGAAAGAGAGAGAAGGAAGGAGGGAGAGAGAGATGGGCAAGGGGGAAGGAGAGAGAGAGAGGAGGGGGGAAGGGGAGAGAGAATTAAGCTTTCGGGCCTGAAAATATATTTTATTATGCCTGTAAATCCAGTGTGGAGCCAAGTTCCAAATTATGTTCTGGCCCCCTTGCACTTGAAGTGCACTGCATGTCTGAGTATGAGTGTCTGCAAGTCTTTGTGGTTTTAATTCAATCAGCTGCCAGCTAAGACCTTGAAAACAAACTGTGTAAGTGTGTGGCCTCTTTGGGCTCCAATAAATGCATTAATTTGAGCTGAAACACTTCCAAAGCCAGCAGATGCTGTGGTGCCGCAGGACTGGGGACGCTCTCCCCAGAGGTTAAGTGCATTATAGCACGGGTACAGTTTCCTGGGGGGTGTTGACCTGGCGGTGGCACGATGGCGCAGTGGGTAGCGCAGCCCCACAGCAAGAAGGTTGAGTGTTCAAATCCAGCCTGGGGCCTTTCTGTGTGGAGTTTGCATGTTTTCCCCGTGTTGGCGTGGGTTCCTCTGAGTTCCTGCAGTCCCTGGTTCCTCCCACAGTCCAAAGACATAAACATCAGGCTAATTGGAGACGCTAAATTGCCTGTGGATATGAATGTGTGAGTGAAGGTGTGTGAATGGTGTGTGTGCCCTTTGATGGAGTGGCGAGCTGTCCAGGATGTGTTCCTGCCTTTTGCCCTGAGTCAGCTGGGATAAGCTCCAGCCAGCTCCCCCGTGACCTTAGTGAGGAAGAAGCCGTCTAGAGAATGTATGGATGGATGGTCTCAATCTGTCTCATGAATTTCACAGGCAGCTGTAACATAAATTGAATATAACCCTCCTGCCACACAAGCGCAGGCAAACACACACACACACACGCGCACGCGCGCGCTCACGCACATACACACACAAACACACAATACCCCCGCTAGCAGAAGACACCACAGAAGTCTCTAGTACTACTTAAAGAGTCTGTTAAAAGCAGGGATCATGGCATCCAGAGGTGCTATTTTCTTGCATTAGTTGAAGGATACAAAAAAGAATGTAGCTGGTTTGCCTTCGCGGATTATCATAGAAGAAAAAAAAAAAACCTTCTTCGTCTATGATTAGAGCACCTCATATTTTGTACGGAATGGTGCTACAGTTGCCGAAATCATAATGGCTACTGTTTCAAAATGTTTTTTCGTTTTTGTAAGGGAAAATTACATTATGGTCCCCTGTGAAACTGTCAGTGTCATCCTTGCTCAGTGTCTGAAGCCTTTAATGAGTATATTTAAATATCCGCAATGCATTTTTGGCTTAAATGCAATATAAAACGCTTGGAGTGGGCTAACGTGTGTTGCTTGCCCTTGGTTCTTCCTGAGCATGTGACTATCCCCGGTTGAGAATTTACTCCCTTTATGTTATGCATTTCAATACTTTTGTATGTGCTTTACCGCATTCGCGGTGATGCACTGTGGTCAAACATATCAAAGGCTGGTATTGTCCTCGTGAAGAGATGCTGTTTGGTTTTGTTGTCATATTCAGTTCTACCAGTAGATGGAATTGTTCATCCAATTCCAAATCCAGTGATTTTCAACCCCCTTTCAAAACCGAACAGCATGTGTACAATTCAACTACTGTCCATCTGCTCTCAGTTCCTAACTAATCCACTAGGTGGAGTGCTGACATTCTTCTATATTTCTGAAACACCTTCCCCGAAACTAATTTTCACTGCAGCAGTTTACTGCTATGACCACTGCGTGCAGGTCCCAGCCCAGAGTGGTGTCTGTCATGGTTCATGGGAGCCCAGTTAGAAGCCGAGGTTTGTGAATCTTATCTGGGAGGCAGGAGCCGTGATAAGCCAGCCATCCACTCCTCCGGCCCAGTAGCCGTGTAACGAGGCTGTTAACGGCAACACAGGGGGGCAGCCTGTGTTATCAGCACCCAGAGAGCATGCAGTGTGTCGTGTAGAGTGTGGTGTGGAGAAGTTTAGTGCCCCTTGCATCAGCTGTACATTGTTCTTTGCTTGATGCATGGAATGCCAATGCATTGTGCACGGTGTAAAGTGTATAGAGTGGTGTTTGTAGTGCACAGAGTGTGGTGTATGTGTAATGTCTTGAGCGTAATCTTTAGAATATCAGGCACTGCTACCAGAGTGGAAATATCCATTTTAATCTGAACAGATGCAGAAGACTGTCTGGGATGTAGGCATAGACTTGCCTTCTGCAACACCTGAGAACTTGTGTGGGGGGTCGTGGCAGCGGTGGAGGGAGAGGTGGTGGTGGAAGTAAGTGGTGGATGGTGGACGGTAGAGGTGGAGGGAGAGGTGGAGCTGGTTTTATGGCAGAGCATATATGGCGGCCCCTGGCCACTGCCGCTCGCTGCACAGAGATGGACACACAGAGTGTCACATGACTCATGTGTTGCATTTGCCCCGAATGACGCGCAAGAGAGGAACAACACAGCGCTTTTGTTTTGGAGTTTTACGTCATTATCTTATTTTATTGCTGTGTAATAATCACTTATTACTCATTGCATTTTCATTCCAATGTATGAATGATGACTGGACCTGAATAGGGATATGGTAAGAGAGTGTAAAAGCATAGGGAGCTGGGACCATTTGTTGAAAAATGCAATCAATCCTATTTTATATTGCACAATTCATGTAAAAACTGCACCTCAAAGTGCATATTATAGTATCAGTTGAAATGCACGGCATTAAAATCAAGTTAAAAGACAAAAGAAACAATAACATAACAGGTGGACAGAAGTCAAGACAAAGATAGGATAATGAGATGGCTTAAACTTAACTAAAAACCTGATTTTCAAAGATGGTGTGCTTTGAGATTTCTCTTGAATATGTCTGCATTCTCTACGGATTTCAGGCCTCAGGCAGAGTATTCCATAGGCTGGAGACGTGTAGTGAAGGACCTGAGAGGTCTAGCAGGCTCTTATCTCAAAAGTGTGTCAGACGTGTAGTCTTGAGATAACCCGGTTATAATAAAAAAAATTCAATGAAAGTGTCTTTAAATCGATTCTCAAACTCATAGATAACCAGTACGAGGACTTTAAAAACTCCAGTAATATGTGCTCAGCCTCAAAATGCTCAGCTGAATTTTGAATTAACTGAGCAACGGTTTTCTTTGATAGGCATCAGAGGAGCAAATTACAATATAAACGCCTGCTGGAGATGAACACATGGATTAATCTCTCAGAGTTGGCATGAAAAAGATTAGGCCATTTTCTAGAAATATTCTTCAGATGTTAGAACACAGATTTTGTCACACTCCTGAAAAGAGCATCAAAATTATGATCACGTCCTGGAATAACACATACATTTTTAACATGGTACTTTACACTGAGTGCATGTGACCATAGTAATTACCTCCGCCAAGGTGGTTATGTCTCTGCCGGCATTGGTTTGTCTCTCAGTCTGTTTTTGTACAAGCTGACTCAAAAAGTAATGAACTGATATCTCTGAAATTTTGTGGGTGGGTTGCTATTACCTCAGGGATAGACCCTATTTATTCCGACCGTGATCGGTCAAACAATATGGCCACCACTGCAGCCATCATAAATCCTATGTTGCAAATACATAAAATTTCTTATGAGCCATGTTCACTCGGCAAGATTTGGGCTGTGCTGCCTTGGCGGAGGTTTGCACTCTCGGAGTGCCTCTAGCTTGGTTGCTATTTTCTCTCTGTTTACTTTTGGTCCAATGGTTAGCATCATCTGTTTTGTCCTGGATCACCTGGAGAAATATTTGAGCCACATCAATGCTGCTGCCCTGCAGTCACTGCAAGCTCCTTTACGGCGTGGCTGCAGCAGTGCTGAGGTGCTGTTCTCTCATTTTCTCCATTGCATCAACCTATAATATGCCCCCTTTTAAGAATGTATGTGACATTCCCGTATAGGTAAATGCAGTGTTTAGGGTTGAGGATGTTGTGTGTGTGTGTTGTGTGTGTGCGTGTGTTTGTGTGTGTGTAGGGGGTGGTGCAACCTGCCGTGCGTCCGTCACTCTGGGTCCTGTAGGCCTGCTGTGCGCCTCGCTCTTCCTGTTACTGTACAAATGTGAGCGCGACTGTGAGCGGAGACCACACAGGGGAGACCTCCTTTCAGTGCACAGAAAACTGCTGCCCTAACAGCACGGATGTGCTCAGAGCTCATTATGATGTCATATCGATATATTGCATACGTTACTCTCACAGATCTATGATACGCATTACTGTCACGGGTCTATAGCACATATTACTGTCACAGGTCCTTCACATGCGTTACTGTCACAGATCTATTACCTACATTACTGTCACAGACCCATAACATATATTACTGTCACAGATCTATTACACACATTACTGTTTTAGATTTATAAACACATTACTGTTACAGATCTATTACTCGTATTACCGTTACAGATTTATGACACACATTACTGTTACAGATCTATTACTCGCATTACCTTTACAGATTTATGACACACATTACTGTTACAGATCTATTACTCGCATTACTGTTACAGATTTATGACACACATTACTGTTGCAGATCCATTACTCGCATTACCAATACAGATTTATGACACACATTACTGTTACAGATCTATTACTCGCATTACTGTTACAGATTTATGACACACATTACTGTTGCAGATCCAGTACTCGCATTACCATTACAGATTTATGACACACATTACTGTTACAGATCTATTACTCGCATTACCGTTATAGATTTATGACACACATTACTGTTACAGATCTGTTACTCGCATTACCATTACAGATTTATAACACACATTTCCGTTACAGATCTATAACACACATTACCGTTACAGATTTATGACACACATTACTGTTACAGATCTATTACTCGCATTATTGTATCTGATCAGTTGTACACATTGCTGTCACAGATCCTTTGCATGCATTACCGTCACAATCCATTACACACATTACGGTCATAAATCTGGGATGCATTACTGTCCCTCCAGGGAAAATGAATCAAAGTTGTGTTGGATTGTTTCATAAAGATATCTCTCTCTCTTTTTTGCTTTTCCTAAATTGTGTTTTTTTCACCTCTGCAAAGGAGGTTATGTTTTACCCCTGTTTGTTTGTCTTTCTGTCTGTCTGTCAACAGGATAACTCCAAGGAAGTTAGTGGTGGTCCAAAGAAGAGTTGATTTAAATTTGAAAGTGGTCCATAACTTATTATTTAGCCCAAAGAACAGATATATGGCATGCAGAGGTACGCGCTCTACCGAGTGCCCTCTAGTTTTATTTATTTTGTAGTTAGCGGAAGATCAGTCACACTGATGTTGGTTGAATAATTTTAAAATGACTTTCATCTGTTTTTTTGCTAATAATCTCCTCATACATCATATATCTCTTCCAAATCAAGGGCCTATCAGCCACTGCTTATTTTCAGTCGTGGTCAAAATGAGCTTGTCCAGAATCTATTCCTCGAGCAGCGGAGCAGCCATTTGTTCGCCACTCTCGTGAGGTTTCATTTCTCAAAGGGGGCAACAGGTGTGGGTGCATGCGATTCGAGACACGGTCATGACTCTTACATTAGAAGCAGTGCCCTTATCGAGTGAGCCAACCATCGGCCCCGTCTCATGCATTACTGTCACATTCTCGTACTGAAATAAAATGAGATCTGAGTGATTTATTCAAATGAACCAAATGGCTGAGTATTCAGAGCAGGAAGTGAGTAAACAGAATAAATCACTTTCCTCCAATCAGGGCTGCTCTCATCCGCCTCATCTGAGGTGCCGAATCTCATCAGTTTATTTTCTCTGAGTAATGAAATGTCGGTAAATAACCTGAGGAATAACCGCAGCTGAAGGATGATTTGCGTTTGTCCCAATAAAAGTGACGAATGCTGCCATTATCCCATCGCAGGTGAATCCGGGGGACACTTTTCTCCGGTCGAGTGTTTATTCGGGCGTCAGAGCGAAACTGGTGGCCCTGATCTAAAGCAGACCGCGCTCGTCCGTGTTGTCTTTTTTTGTTTATGATATTTACTTAATGCAGAGGAATTTTGCAGGAACTCAATAAAATCGTTACCGCGGTGACCCACTGCACTCAAATGGGCGAGAAGGTGTCAGGAAAATGCAACTGGAGCGCGAGAGAGGCGGGCGGTGGGGACCTGTTTGTGCCTGGGTCAAGGAAACCGAGAGGCTAGCAGAGTAACCTAGCTTCCTTGTACTTGTTGTGAAAGGCCAATATTCGCTGTGAAAGGCCTGTATTTCAGATTAAGGGCATGTATTTGCAGTCAAAGGTCTAAATTTGTATAGAAGGACTTTATTTGTGGTTAAAGCCCTGTGTTTGCAGTGAAAGGCCTGTATTTGTTATGAAAACCCCTGTATTTGCAGTTAAATGAAAAAAAAACGGCCAGTATTCATAGTTAAAGGCTTGCATTTGCAGAGAAAGGCCTGTATTTGCATTGAAAGGCCTATTCTGGATACGAAAGGCCTGTACTTGTGGTGAAAGGCCTGTATATGCTGTAAAAGACCTGTGCGCCACACACACTGTTTGGAGCTTCCTGATGAAGTCTCGGAGTTTGTGTGTAAAACCCAAGGGGGTGGGGGTTGTTTGTGGTTCCATTCAACGCTCCTTAATGCTGTATAAACACTTCTTAAAGAAAATGAATGCCTCTCATGTAGCTTAGCCAAAATCACCATCCACACGTACTAGCCACTCTCACTCATACCAGACACATACGCACTGACCACACTAATACATGCCACACACATGCTTACCACACTGTCTCATAACACTCACGTGCTAACCATAAACTCAGTCATAATGCTATCTACTCATACATAAATCATGCGGGTTAGCCAAGCTAATGCATATGATGCACATACTAACCACAGCTGTACATTACACACAAATGCTAACTGTACACACAGTGTTTGAATTGACTGCTAATTTCAAGCCACTGGCTTGAAGAGCAGGGGAGTTCTTTTAAACAAGTTATTCAAGTTGCCACATGATAGGTTTTCAACAGCACAAGATAATTTGATTTATATTTTTTAAAAACTTATTTCAGCACTCTAAGGGTTAACCTTTTATAAAAACCCATATTTATTTAACCGTATTTAGGCCATACCCCTTTTTTATGACTAAACACTGGGCCGCTTATCTGTGTAAAGTCTGAACACATTCATTGCTGTTCATCTAAGCTACTCTTCATTTTATACAATTGTCTTTAGTGTTGTAGCATATTCACACATTTGCTTCATCCCATAGATATTCCATCAGGTCGGGAGAGATGATGAAGGCAGATTGAAGCAGAGTAATGGGTCCCTGTGCTTGAGTCACAAATTAGGAGCCATAATATGTGTAAGGCACAGTGAGTATATTAAAATTACAAACATCTTCCCCTCCACTGGACATGCAGGTCTAAATGACAGTGAGTGGAAATGGATATTTCTACTTTTTTATTATAAAAATAGAGAAAGTGGGGGTATGACCAGAAATCAGCAGGGTAGCAGTGATATTGCAGTGATTTAGTGATTCACTCATCTGTTCAGGGATCTTTTGTCTCTCTCAGATGCGTGTGTGTGTGTTAGTGAGTGTTTGTGTATATCTGTGTATATGTGAGTATGTGGGTGTATATGGGTGTGTGAGGTGTGTGTGTGTGTGTGTGAGTGTTTGTGTATATCTGTGTATATGTGAGTGTGTGGGTGTGCATGGGGGTGTGGAGGGGGTGTACGTATCAGACAGAAAGTGCATCTGGCCATGTAGATAACCTGTCTCCGCAGGAAGTAGTTCAGTATGATGAGGTCTCTGCAGCTGCAGTCTCTCATGGGGATACTGGGCACCAGGAAGTGTGACAGGAAGTGAGGCAGGAAGTGGAGAAATCAATCCTTCCAGCAATGAGGATATCTTAGATAACAAAAAACCCATAATGATAAATGGAATGATCACTGGGTCAAGACATGATCTGGTTCTTTCAATTGCAGTGTAACAATACTTGTCTTTGTCTTAGTTTTCCTCTCTCTGGTGTAAAGATACTTCTGGTTCAGTTCCGGGTTTAAACCTGTCGCGGGTGTGTTATACTTGCAGCGTCTTCTCCTGTGGACTGAGCGACATTGAATTATTTTTTCCCCCTCGAACCATTACAAAAATCAGCTCAGGGAGAGAGGGCAAAATACTGGGCAGTGCAGGAAAGAATTTTCTGGAAACCAGGCTGTAAAGATCTCAGTTTAAACACCTTCAGCATGGTTTTGCACATTAGTCCGTGTTTGTCTGTGAGGGTAGGGGTGATTAGGCGGTTATTCTGTTTCTCATTAGATTTATCACAGTGCCATGCTAATCCCTACAGCATCACAGTGCTATGATAATCCCTACAGCATCACAGTGTCATGCTAATCCCTATAGCCTCACAGTGTCATGCTAATCCCTATAGCGTCACAGTGTCAAGATAATCCCTACAGCATCACAGTGTCATGATAATCTCTACAGTGTCACATTACCATGCTAATCTCTACAGTGTCACAGTACCATGCTAAACCCTACAGCATCACAGTGCCATGCTATTCCCTATAGCATCACAGTGCCATGCTAATCCCTATAGCATCACAGTGTCATGCTAATCCCTAGAGCATCACCGTGTCATGATAATCTCTACAGTGTCACATTACCATGCTAA